>OZ025291.1:13689766-15002891 GCA_964019185.1 Maratus speculifer | reverse complement strand
AGTTTGGAGTAATGTATGCATATCAGAGTGCTTTGTGACCTTCAGTACAGTAAAAAATGTAACTTATTGTTTTAATTTTAATCAGTTTTGCGAAAATTTTAGCCTTCATTATGACTTCTAAGAATGAAAAAAATGTTTAGTGACAGCAGTAGTAAGAA
Organism: Maratus speculifer; assembly: GCA_964019185.1. Lineage (NCBI taxonomy): Eukaryota > Metazoa > Arthropoda > Arachnida > Araneae > Salticidae > Maratus > Maratus speculifer. The sequence goes on along the minus strand of OZ025291.1, from coordinate 15,002,733 downwards.
GCTTAAGCGAATTACTGATCAATTATGAAAAGAAGTAGTGACAAAACTTAAGAACGATGATAGTATAATCAAAATAGCTAAACAATATGGTGTAGATGAACTGTCGATTACCCTGATTATAAAGAACTAGTCGGATGTGGCAACCCCAAAGCTATTTTCTATCTCATACATGTTAATGCGTCAAAATTCATTATTACAATGCCAAAATCAAATGACAATCATATGCTCACCGTGAGGATTCTAAAGACATGAAATTCCGAACATTAGTTTTTGAAATAGGACTGTTGCAGATATCGGAAAAAATACAGCATACATTCGATACTTGTTGGAAGATTTACCCAAAACACACAATCAGCAATAATATTAATCAAAATGTGCCTAAATCTCAAGTTTGACGAAAATTTTTGCATTAATTCCTGCGATAGAGGTATTGTGGTGATCAGAATAAATTCAGCATAGCAGCGCCATGTGTTGAGTTATTGTAAACAAAACCAATTCATATAAGGATTAACTGAATTTGAAGTTTGATGAAAATCCGTGCGCTAATTCTCAAGATAGAATTATTGTGAAAATAATGAAAAATGCAACACGGTTTAGCCACCTGTTGAGCAATTTAAATCAAAATGTAAACCGCATCAATTTATATCAGGGATTACCTGAATGTATTTTTTTTTTTTTTAATTCCATGCATTAGTTCTTGAGATAGAGCAAAAAATTTGTCACATACAGAAAGTCAGATATAAGAATGGATTATGATCGTGAACTGAGGTTCCACTGTATATTATGTAAAAATTTAATTACAGCTTGTGATTTCAATGTCAATTTTACAAACAATACCAGAAATGAATTTTCAGTATATTTTTATCCTTGATGGTTTGACGTAAATCTATTAAGGCTGTATTTCGAGCGACTTCCTCCAAGGAAGATAATTTAACCAATAATTTCCCTGAAAATGTCCTAGAATATCATATATATTATAAAGCAGAAGTTCTGAAACTTCGGCTCAAGTGTTTTCAAAAACTACCCGATGGATTTTTTTTTCAGATTGCATCATTCGATAGGAAATATTTTTGAGGAGGTTTGTGATTCAAATATACAGGGATAACTCTGATTTTTGGTAATAAATTTCGTATTTTTCTGTTATTTTTGATGAAAGGGTTGCCAGTAGTTATTTTTTGGCGAAAATTATATTTCAAAAAAGAAATGAAATGGCTTTCTCTTATGGAAAATAATATAAACATCACAAAAAAAAAAAAAAAAAAAACCCTGTTAATTCATTGATTTAAAATAAATAATGATAAAAATGTAAAAGAAAATTATGAAAGAAAAATATTTATCTTAAAAAAAAAAAAATAAATAATAATAATAATATTTAAAAAGTAATTCAATGTGAAAGAAAGTTTTGAAGTGACACAATATTTGGCTATTTATTTCTTTCGAACCAGATTAAAAGAAAACATCTCAAAAACTTCATTAGGTAAAAAAACATAAGTAATTTTTTTTCTTTCTTTTTTTAAAAATATTTTTTTAATCTAATTTTTCCATTATGTGTTTTCAGAAGAAACTCTCAGAATTAACTTTAAAAAATGGCTCTAATTGTTATTTGTATGTTCAATTGGGTGTTTCAATTTACTTTTGTCGCCAAACAATACGATTCTAAACCAAAAAAGCACAAGACGGAGCGATGTTTGCAAGAACTATGTTCTCTCTTTCTCTTTTTTTTTTTTAAATGTATGAGAGCATTTTTAGCAATTTTTTTTATATTAAATTTAAATACATACCCAGTAGCAGAAAGTTATGGTTGTGTCCGCGACAGCAATGCAGCATGATGAAAATTGTCTGCGGGAGGGCGTGTTATAATTTTCTTATGTACATTATAAATATAGTTCTTATTAATTAATATTATAAAAAGACAACTATATTCCAATTTTAATATAACCTGAATAAGTAAAAAATAAAATTAATATTTTTTGAGGAATTAGATTAATAATGAATACATAAAGTGGTTCTTTAATTTTGAAGTTAAATCCAAATCTATTTAAAATTAAGTTGAAATATACTGTAATTTTATTGATAACAATGTGCTGTTTCTTACTTTGCCTAAGTATTCAAATCTACAAAAGAAATAAATACAATGATATTAAAGAAAAAAAAAAAATCACTTATATTGTCACAAATGAAATAATATTGGTAAAATGAAGAAAACAATTGCAATTCCATTGAACAGGAGATGCTATACTGCTTCCTTAAATTCTCAAAACATTTGTTTACTTGTTAAGTCACAATAAAATTTTAAAATAAAATATGTCATAATAAAATGTTGAAATGTGCTAATTTTTTTTTCAAAAAAATTAACAAAAATCAGTTAAAATCTTAAAATTTATTCAATCAGGCTGTATTGAAAATTTAAAATCTCTATTTCTTTACTATAAAGTATATATGTTATAGTTTTATATAGCAGTGATACTTTGAAATACCAAGTAAATATTATGAAAAAGAAATAGAAAATTCTGAATGATAATTTTTATAAATACACTGAATGTATATCTAAAATTTTGTTAAAATTTGCAGTGCAAATTTATGGTCAAATATCGAATTTTGGTGCAGAAAAATCTGTTTTTAGAAAGCAAAAGAAAAAAAAAAATTGGGACAGGAAAATTAATTTTTGGAGAAAGAAAGAGAAAAACAATTTTGTCGCAGCAAAAACAAAAATTTGGCAACAAAAAAATACACTCAACTTTTTTTTTTTTTTTTTGCGCCCTTTTAATGAAATTTCATTTTTTTGCACCCCTTTAATGAAATTTCATTTTTTTTTTCCTTGATTGTTTGACGAAATATGCAGCTTTTTAGCAATATTTTAACAATTTACCATTTTTTTGTAACAAATTTTATCATTTTTTCATGATTTTTTGACGAAATCTGCCTTTTTTCGCGATCTTTTGTCAAAATCTGCCTTTTTTCGCAATCTTTTGTCAAAATCTGTTGTTTTTTCACAATATTTTGACGAAGCTTAACTTTTTTGCGATTTTTTTAACGAAATTTATTGTTTTTTCATGATTTATTGATGAAATCTCGTTTTTTTGCGATCTTTTGACGAAATCTCTCGATTTTTTGACAAAAGATTCCGTTTTTTACGATTTTTTAACGAAATTTACAACTTTTTCGAGATTTTTTGACAAAATCTGCCTTTTTTCGCAATCTTTTGTCAAAATTTGCCATTTTCCGCGATATTTTGATGAAATCTATCTTTTTTTTACGATCTTTTGTTGCAAACTGCCCTTTTTTTTATGAAATCTATTGTTTTTTCGCGATCTTTTGATGAAACTTACCATTTTTTTGACGAAATTTATTGTTTTTTCATGACTTATTGATGAAATCTGTCTTTTTTTTTCCTGCGATCTTATGACGAAAGATTCCTTTTTTTTTTTCCCTTCAAGATTTTTTGACAAAAGATACCATTTTTTATGAGATTTTTTGATGAAATTCGCCGTTTTTTCGCGATTTTTTTAAACAAAGTTTACCATTTTTTCGCGATCTTGTGACAAAATCTGCCATTTTTTCGTGATCTTTTGTCTGAATCTGCAGTTTTTCGCGATCTCTAGATAAAATCTGTCTTTTTTTCTCGCGATCTTCGGAGAAAATTCGCCGGTATTTTCATGTCCTGTCCACTTTTTTTTTTCCCCCAAATAATTAAATATTTTTTTCTTTTCCAAATTGGCAAATTTATCAGCAAGGACAGAAATAAATCTGCGACGCACGTCACGTGTCACACACTTTCTGCTTCTGGGAATACACATATAGCAGTTAATACCACAGAAATGAATACTATTTAAATTTTAGGGTAAATGTCTTTCCACATACATAGATATTGTAAAATAACTTAACTGCAACTTTAATTTTTTTGGCACACATGTCACATACGTCCCACATTGGCGCGATTTGTTTCTGACGCCAATGTCATATATAATCTGAGTATTTAACTGACGCCAAAGTGTCATTATTTTGCTTGATATGGTAACCCGGATGTTGTTGTCTATTCCATATATAAAACCCCTCCGTGTATAACAATTCTTGGGTCAACATATCCACGAGAAAAACTCATTCGCCAATGAAAACGTTTCATAGTCCTAATGGAGCATTCTCATTGGTCAGATTTACAATGGGAGTTGTAAATGACATCACTACATTTTACTTCTCTTTGAAATCTTTCCACGATTTCAAAAAGTACTGTTAAAAATTTGACCCATTTGCTGCAGCGGCACTCTACAGCTTTTATAGAATATCTCTTTTATGACCAATGAGAATGCTCCATAACACAGTAAAGTAACCGTTTTCTATAAAAGCGGTGGAGTGACGTTGTAGCAAATGAGTCAAATTTTTTACAGTGTATATTTAATTAAAACTTTTTATTAAAGGAAAGTGAAGGTGAGTTTTAAATGCAATATTGTTAAAATTTTTATATTCGGGTTGCTTTATTTTTTTCTTTACAGCCGTGAATGACTCGAGAATTTCAAATATATAAAAAACATTGTGAAAAGTTACCTCCGATTTTAAAGGCAATCTATTTTCTGACCAATGAAACAGTTCCATAGTCGGAATGGAGCGTTCTCAATGGTCAGATTTACAGTGGGAGCTGTAAATGACGTCACTACATTTTACTTCGCTTTGAAATCTTTTCACGATTTCAAAAACACTATTTAATTAAAACTTTTTATTTAAGCAAACTGCGGATGCATTTTAAATTTCATTATAATCCCCACCCTTATTTACCAGATAGTTTTGCTATAGTTTTAAATGCAGATTTCTGTTGAAATTTTTTTTTTTTTTTTGGTTAGATTTTTCTCTTTCAAGTTTAATCGCTGTATTTATCAAAATTGTTTCAACATAAAGTGGCTATGATTGACCACAGTTGTTGTAATTTTTTATCATCCTTTAAAAATGCAATCACGTCATTTTGACGGGCTATCTTCTAGTTTATTAATAAATTGTTTATTTACTTTTTTCAATTATGTAAACTATTTTGATCTAGGCACATTTGTTATATATGCACCACATTTGAGCGACTGCAATAAAATGGTGATTTTATGCCTCACTTGGTAACCCGGCTATTTATGTATTAATAAACTGTTTATTTACTTTTATTTTCTTTTTTCAAAGGATATAAATAGTTTTGTTTTATAATTATTAACTAAACTTTATTTATTTATTGCTATTTTGTGTTTAAAATAATAAAAAATAATTGCAAACTTTTTGGTAACTGGTATTTGAAAACAAAGTTTTTGCTGAATCGGCATCAGAAAAAAGAATGCGCCAATGTGGTGCGTATATGATATCTATACCTTTATTATTTGGCGATGATTTTTTGGTTGACGGGATAAACAAGTAGTACCTATATTAACTATTTTCTATTATTTTAAAAAGAAAATAATGATGAATAAAAACCAGTGATAATTGATTATCCCTTCGACCAAAAAATTATCGCCAAACTATAAAATTAAATGCCAATAGGGTCATTCCATGTCAAATCAACCAAAAAAATTCAATATTCAACCTGACCATTTCCGATTTCAATGAAACTGCTAGGGATCGTTCTCTATGATGATATAAATAAGAGCATATTTTTATTTTGTGTTTATAGCTTTAAACTTTTATACAATTAATTATTTAAATTTTGAAAAATCAGCATTTTTTGACTTGCATAAATATTTTTAATTTTGAATTTCTCAAGTTCTATCAAACATAGAAAATTTTATGACCACTCATTTCAAAGAGGAGTTTATAAGGTTTCATTTGATATGCAAGTCGACTATGTATAGTTAAAATAAATAAAATTTAAAATTTTTTAAAATTTAAAATTTGAAAATTTTTTAAATAGTCATTTTTAAAAATCTTGAAAAAATTGTATGTTTGTTGTAATATTATAAGCTTTAAATTCTGAAATTTTTAGAGTGGGATCTCAATGGGATCAGGAGTTATTAAATAAAAGCTAAAAATTACCATACAAATCATAAATAAATAACAAAATAGACAGAATTAAATTGCTATTTTAATGGTAATTTTTGCTTTTATTTAATAACTCCTGATCCCATTGAGATCCCACTCTAAAATTTTCAGAATTTAAAGCTTATAATATTACAACAAACATACAATTTTTTCAAAATTTTTAAAAATGACTATCTAAAAATTTTTCAAATTTAAAATTTTAAAAAATTTAAAATTTTATTAATTTTAACTATACATAGTCGACTAGCATATCAAATTAAACCTTATAAACTCCTCTTTGAAATGAGTGGTCATAAAATTTTCTATGTTTGATAGAACTTGAGAAATTCAAAATTAAAAATATTTATCCAAGTCAAAAAATGATGATTTTTCAAAATTTAAATAATTAATTGTACAAAAATTTAAAGTGATAAACAAAAAATAAAAATATGCTCTAATTTATATCATCATAGAGAATGATCCCTAGCAATTTCATTGAAATCGGAAAGGGTCAGGTTGAGTCACTGGTTGATTTGGCATGGAATGACCCAATAATGGATTATCATAAATGTTACATTCAGTTTACATTAAATAAGTTACCCATGTTTGTTATGCCATAATGTGATTTTGAATTCGACTTTTTATTTGTACTTTTATTGATGTTTTACTAATTTATTTCTTCTTTTGTTATTTAAAATAAAAATTATGCCAATATGAATAACATGGTGATTAAATTGATGATTTGTATAATTTGACGAAATTGGTCGACGGGATAATCAAGTAGCACTGAAAAGTTTAATTAATAACTATGGAATGAAAAAATTTATAAAATTTAACAAGATTAAATAAAGGTAAATATATATATTTGTTAAAATAAATAATAGCCTGGTTATCATATCAGGCCAAATAACAAAATTTTCGTGCCAATTAGGTGCTCTGATGCGTATTTGACATCACATCCTTATTTAAAATCATTTGAATGCTATTTAAGATAGACAGAATGTGAAGTTTTTGTTTTAATCTATATCTTTTCCTCATGTAAATTAGGACGTTATATGATCATAGTTAAAAAATCTTACATTTAGTTCCTGAAGAGAAATTTTAGGTTTTCCCAGATACTTTTTTCTGATGTACTTGTTTTTTTTTCACTTTTTTTCTACTACTAAAATTCAAAATGTTTGGACACTCGAGAAAATCATCTCATGATCATATAAAATGCATGTTATTTGAAAAAAAACCATGGAGTCGAACAAAAAAAATAACACTGCGTTCACAACTTTATTATTTAAAGAACTGAAACTGAAAGCTTCGCAAATAAACAAATAACCATGTTTTTCACGTGATTTGTTTAATTTGAATGAATTATGATACATACATAACAATTTTTATATTAAATTTGGTGGCAATGAATAAAAAAACTACAATCACAACAGCAAAAGACAATATTCAACTGGAGGTTTAAGACACAAATTTGATTTTCTCACAAACCATGAAACATACCAAGATGAAAAAAAAAATATATTCTAAGTTTTATCAAGGCGATAAAAATAAACCAAAAACAAAGTTAATCCATCCATAAGATCGTTAGCTATTGCTTGTTGAATTTTCCATCTTCATTTTTTCGTTAAAAGTTAAATAAAAAACTACAGTAAACTACGATAATTTTTTGAATGCTATCATTTTATTTGTCTCGTCGAGTTCTATCTTTTGAAAACAAAATCACTGTCGTAAGTCAACTGGTTCGCCAGAAATTTCAAAAAGACGTTCGCATTTTCTATTTCTTAAACACATTATACCAAACGCTACCACGTTTACTATGATTAAAAAAAAAAGTCCTTCCGGCAATGCCGGGAGGAAGAGGTAGCTTCCATATACTTATACATTTATTTATTTATTTTAAAGTAAGTTACATTGTTCAAAAATACTAAGCTCGAATTAGTGGAAATAATCTTATAAAATTTGTGATTTTATAAGATTCAATACCAGTTTTTGTCAAGACTGAATATTAATAGGAATTTTTAGAAATTAATCATCTTTTATTCAACCTGGTTTTATTTTAAGCGATTTAGAGAGTCACCAAATTCCACGATATCATAAAGTGGATGCCATTTTAAAGCAACATGATGGATCGTTCAGATCAGACCGTTTCAAAATATCAGCCAAAAGCAAAATTCAAAGTGCTATAACTCAATCTTTTATTTAACACTAGAACCGCGGGACTTTCGGTATACCTAGAACCGCGGAGCGGGTCAATTTGACCCGAGATGGAAAATGATATATAAATATAACCAAATACTTAATTTGGTTAATTAAAATATTGTATTTTTTTATAATCATTAATATTTCTTAGTATTTACATTATATTTTATGCATAAAGTCAGCAGAAATTACCTACATTTCCGAAAATGCTATTATTTAAAATAACATTTAAAATAACATTTAATTAAGTATGATGAAAATATATTGAACAAATATTGAACATATATTTTAAACATAAATAAACTTGGACTTAATAAACATTATTGAAAAATAGATTATCCCATTCAAATAATTTAGATGCAAAATCTAAGAATAATTTTAAAAAATATGAAAATTACTTACTACTTTTATTGATTTATTTAGTCCAATTTATTACATGCATTGCTTGAAAAACATGGTTAAAGATTTGCAAATTTATCAGAAACGTGTGGGTACATTATTTTTTGAACAATTAATTATCTTTAGTTTTATTTTCATTTTTTTTATTTATGATAACAAACTGTTTTATGCTTTCTTTGTGTTTTTCATCGTTTTTGTGTTTCTTATAACCCAAATGACAAATTTTATTATTATTTTTTTGGGGGGGGGGAGGAAGTAATAAACTGATTTTGACGTCTTCAAATAAGTATTGATTAAATTGACGTGTACTAATAGATGACAAACGTATACTAATTATTTTTTCGGTTACAGGTTTGCATAAAACCCAAGCAATGACAGCAGCAAAATACAAAACATTATATATTGCTTTCACCTGCCTCCTAAAGCAGACTTCCAGTCATCTGACAAATCACACAACTACACTGAATTTAGTTGTGTAGTAGTAAACAAATGCATTTAATATATTTTTATAAATTATCTAAAATTTCAACAGTTCATGTAGATTGCTAAACGACAAAACATTTTTATTTTTTTTCCTTGAAAAACATGATGAGCGGCAATTAAGATTTCGACTTTTTTACAGAAACTTGTATGTCTCATCTATGGCATTTTACAATTTCTATAAGGCTAGATTTTATTAACATTTGCAAAAAACTAGAACGTGATACGATGCTGAATTTATCTGGATTTGATAAGCATATATTGATTAAAACAACTTACAGATTCTGAAAGAAATAAATGCTCATCTACGCTTATGTTAAGCCCTTTTATATAGTTAGACTTGAATGTCATCTTATTTATTGTCTTGTGATCTTCTTTATTTCCATGTGTGAATGCACAAGTTATTGCTCAGTTAGTTTTCAGATTTTCATGAGTTTAAAAATCAAACTTTGACATTTTTTATTCAATTATTAATATTTCTTTCTTATATATGATTTTTTATCTGATAAATATCACAAACTTTCATTCAATAATGATAAATTTTCATCTATATTCTAAAGACAAAGTCCAATAATGTTATGAGAATAGGTAGAGTCGCCGTCATTTTAATTTTCGTCATTAGAATTTAATTTGCTTCATTTACAGGCAGATATTCATCTTCAATCATTTGCATTCTCAATCACTTACAGATAGTGATTGATAACATTCCAAAGCTGCTTTGGCAGTAATATTAAGACATCGGAAATCTTATCTCTACTTTCAATAAAATCAGAATTAAAGCAACTTCGATATTATCTCTAAATATTTGCTGCGATTTTTCCTCTGCAATCCTCCATTATTAACACCAAGAATATAAGAACTTGATTGAAAAATTTTCACTAAACCCTTTTCCAATTCTGACTGTTAGAGAAATTAGGAGTGAATCAGATATACTTTCTCATTAGTTCCGAAAAAATGCATCCCTATTTTGTCATTTATGCCTCAAAACACATTACGGGTCAAACTGACCCGCTTCGCGGTTCTAGGTATAAGTAGTTATAACTGAAAAAATATTTATGTCAATCGCTATTAAATACGAACAGTTATTGTTTACCTTAAAATATTAAAAGTCAGAAAAGGAAACATCTTTTCAATGAAAACTTTTCGTTCGGCGAGAAATTAAACATCAATTTGGGTCAAATTGACCCGCTCCGCGGTTCTAGTGTTAAGATATAGATAAAACAAAAAGTGTTCTGGAATCATTGTTTTAAGTTTTAATACGTAAAACAAAAATATTTTTCAACTTTTAATTTTTTCGCATTTAATTTTAAATTTTAATTTTTTTTTTAAATTTTAAAATGGCCACCATTTTGAAACAAAATGGTGGATGATGTTGGCCAACGAACTCGGTCGAGACATTTGTATGTACTATGTACATACAGACCTACCGTCAGGAGAAAACTCTGAGAAGGGTTGCTTCTTCGGAAGATACCAACTGGCAGAGGTAAGTTGAAATCCGAGGAGGTGACACTTTTGGCGCGGTTAGCATACGTTTGATGCTCTAATTCTTCTGCTTTTTTCTTTCTTTTTTCTCTATTCGACAACGCGAATATATCGAATGTAACAAAAATAAGGAGGGTCGTACCGGTGTCCTCAGTGTTACAGAGCACAGCTGAAAACTTTTTTTAAAGTTCTTTTTTTTTTTACTTTTATTACAGAAATTTTATTACTTTTTTCTAATAAGTTTTTTAAAATGTAATACTTTTTATGTTGTCCACTAAAACTGAAAAGTATTTTTATCTAAAAAATATTAATTATGCAATCAAAAAATTAATGGTTTAACTTATGTTGTTACGAGGAAACATTAATAAAAAATTCTTTTGATAGCAATAGAATGCCAAATTGTTGTAATAAAATTTTAAATCATTAATTTTCTAATGATATAATTTGTTTTTGCGTAGGTGGAGGGAAAGGGGACCACACTTCCTTCCTAAATGTTTGAAAATGTATTAATTTCGGAAACTTTTGTCTAATTTTAAACATTTGGCACTCTTTAATGAAAATCCTGATCACTGTCATGGGGAATCCCTAAAAAGGGGGGGGGGGGCGGAGCAATTGGCCCGCATGCCCCTGCATGAGTCGGGTGCACAGAATTTCCTCAAATTTCATATTCTGTTGGACCTTGACATAAGTTGGTGTTTATTAGGTAATGTTGTTGATTATGTATGTCAATTTATTATTAATTATTATCATGTATCTGATAGGGAAAAAAAAAGTTTGGGGATTGCCACATCCAATTTGCTAGTTTTTATTATAGTTATTAATGCTAAATAAAACAAGGGTTTTTCTAGATCCAAATGACAGTAAGGGTGCCATTTTTTTTTTTTGGGGGGGGGGCTTAGAAGCAAGAAAGGCACATTTATTTATTTTTTTTTTGGGGGGGGGGGACTATTTGGAAATATGTCCCAAACCAATATGGCAATATTAGGACGCCTGAAACTGCTTAAGCGAAACTCGGAAAGAAATATAATTCTGCCGAATGAAAAAAAAATCATTAATGGTGTTTATATTTTAAGAATAAATGTGCTATAGATTTGAATGTTACAGAATGAATTACAAAAAATGTGTGTGCATGTGTGTTAGAGGTCTGAACGGGCCGGAATTTCCAGGCCCGGGCCCGGCCCGTAGGAAACTTATTTCGGCCCGGCCCGTTGTAAAACTCAAAAGTTCGGCACGGGCCAGGCTCGGCCCGTTTAAATTTTTACATTTTAGGCGCGGCGCGGCCCGGCCCGTACAAAAATCAGCGACAGGCCCGGCCCGGCCCGTTTTGGTCCGTTACAATTTCTACGATTTCTAAAAAAATTCAGATTTTTATCATATAACTAAGATTCTTTAAAGAGTACTGCATACATATTTATGGAATGATTTTACAGTACATTTTACAGCAAATACACATTAACAACATTAATGATTACTTAGATTCTTAGGCTTTCAACATTCGAATAAAGATTCATTAAAAAAATTAATATGGCTTAGAATAAAAGAAAAAAGAAAAAGCTAAAAACATAGTTAATTTTGAAGCTGTTTAATAAAAGAGGATTTATAAATATATTTCTATATCATTTTATTATAGATTTCAAATTCATTCTTAAATTCAAAAAAGCTCCTTTCTGATACATTTCTAAATTCATTAATTCTTTTTTTTTTTTTTTTTCCCTCAGAAACGCATAAGATTAGCAGATATCTTTATTCAGAAACAATATAATCGAATGGCGTTAACCATTTTTTAAAACAAGAAATTTAAGAATACTGCAAACAAATAAAATACTGTCATAATTAGCATTTTGAATAGAATTTCCGAAAGCAATAGCAATTGAAGGGAGAAAAACCTGCAATCATTTGAGAAACTATTATATCTCAACAAGGTTATACAAGTATTTTATTTATCAAAAATGAAAAACGATATTCGATTCCAAATCCCTTCAATAGTTAGGCTTATCACTTTTATACTTTTAGAATTTAAAATTAATCAGTAAATGTGTCAAACTTTCGCATTACAGAGAAATTTAATTTAAAAATCATCAAGAAGTATATATCCGAAGTCTAAGCTAACATAAGTTCTTTATCGCTGTTAATAATTTTACAAATCATGTCTTCTGCCAATAATTAAGTCTAGTACCGGTCCGGCCAGTCTATATTGTAGAAAAATAATGCAAGCGTGATCTCGGACCGGCACGAGTCAGTTAAAAATATATTAAAACGGGTTACACATAATGTAATTCTCCGATGCCGATACACTGTGCATTTTTATATTGATGCTGTCAAACTAGTATGGCCTGGCCACATTTATATTTATTCTCGTTAAAACCATTTTCGTTGAAAATAGCTCATATTTTAACGTTTATGCTGAAATCTTCAGAACGGGAATCTTCAGAATTTTTTTTATCGGCCCGGCCCGTCTGGCCCGTTCAATTTTTTGCCGGCCCGGCCCGTTTATGTTGTTTGTCGGCCCGGCCCGTTAGAAAATTTGAAACGATTCCGCCGGGCCGGGTACGGGCCAAGCCCGGGCCCGGCCCGGTCTCTAATGTGTGTGTGTATGTATGTGTGTATTTGTTAATTGTATGTGTGTTGGTGTAGTTCTTTTTTTAAATATTTTAGCCCTTGGAAGAGCTTAGTCTTTAAAAGACCATTTTTAGTCCTAATAAGGACTTTTTTTTTTATGAAAATGACATCGATTAATCTAGAGGTCGAATATCATCGAAATCACTTTCACGATCTACATTTGATGATTCATCGGTGTTGCTTCAGAATCAGACTCGTTATCATCCACTTTAATAATTAACTTATCAACGAGATCTTCAATTAGTCCGTCGTTTTTCCAATATTCATTTTCGATATTCTCAATATGTTTGCAATGTTCTTGCCACTTGTTGGGGGAGGAGAAGTTAATGTCTCATTTTCGCCAGCTGTAGGTAAGCAGAATAAATGTAGATGTTCTGTAGGATTCCAAGAACTACTAGTAAAGTAAACTAAACTTTCATTTATTTAAACTTATAATAAAAACATAATTAAAAACATAACTAAAGAAATATATATGCTTGCATTTTACTCAGCCTTAAATGGCTTCCACAATTAAGTACTCCAAAACATAAAGTGGAGATACTGCTGGCCAGGCAAGTACACACCTACTAAATCTGCTGCATCACTATTTATACAGGCAAAAAACATTAAAGTCACAGTTAATACAAAACATCAGCATAGGTTAAGAAAAGGTTATGGTCACAAATAAATAAAACAATAGTTTAATAAATAAGTTTAACTAGAAAACATTAACTCTGGTATTTGGCTACCAACCAACCTACCATAACTCAAAACAGTTGACATGGCATTAAGTTTGCAAGCTACAAGTGTGAAGTTACTTCATTCACAACTAAACTATCTAGTAAATATTTTTGCATTAATTATATAATAAAAGAGTTCTTTATATTTAAGAAAGGTAAAATATATATGTATGAATAATTAACATTTAAACTTTGAAAGATATTGAAAGTAAAAGTTTGTTTACATTTTTTCAATTACTAACCAGCCATGTCATAACTTTTAAATCTTTTCTACAAATATTAATAAACTTTAAATATAACAAATGAACTTTCAAATAACTTATTAAACATTATGAGGATGAGTGAAAGAGAGGGGGAAAACTTATTGGGATTTTAAATGAACTTAAAACTTAAACTTAACTCTAATTGAGAAATGCCAACACCACTCACTTGCAGTAATTTCCGAAAATGCTTCGTCCAGTAAAGAGTGCAGACTTCCCAAGCTTAAATCACCGGTTACGTTGTTTTCTCTTATATGACGTTTCACAGATGACCACACATATTCAATTGCATTAAGGTGGCAATGATACGGTGGTAATCGGAGAACTTCATGCCCTGCATCTCTTAACAAAGTGTCTATTTTATATTCAATAGTTTTAGGGGCATTGTCAGGTGGCCGTTAGCCTGACTGCGTTGTGCCGCAAAATAATTTAAATTGATTGAATTAAAGTTAAATTTTATAGATAGGTAAAATAATTATAATATTAAAAGTTATGTTTCTTAAAAATAATTATTGATTTGAAATTGCAATTCTGAAAGATAAAACATGTAAATATAAGTAGAGTACTCACCCCAAACATTAGTGAAGTGTGTAGGATCACAAAATACAACTGGAGTTATGCAAACAAATATATTTTATTTATAAGGCTTGAAATATATATTATCCCGGGATCCCAAAATAATTTACACTTTACTTAACTACATTATATTATTCATCAACAATATCGCATTACAGCATTTTCTAAATTTTATTGTAATTATTGAAGGACGATTTAGAGATACGCGTACGCTGGTAAAATCCATCCATCGATCCATAGACAACAACTCTTGTCGGATAATGATGTGGAAAGAAACAAAAGTTATCTTCACAGCAACTATGAGAAATGTGGATGACGTAAACATCTAATTTTGAAGATTGAAAAGTTGAGGATAGATCTGTCTGATCGTCGATGGTACAGCTACACTTGAACTGTCTGCAGACCTCCTGCGGCATGAATATATTCACTTAACGAACATTCTGTGAGCCCCTAGATGCATGGTTAAGTTGCAAAAAATAAAGTCTCATCAGATGCTAATCATAAAAATCTGCTTGCCAAATTACGAAATTTTTACACAGTAACAGCATTTTTGAAAAGTAACTATAATACTGTCAAAGGGAGTTGCACGCTAGGCCCAAGGCCCAACGGCAAAAATCTCCCAAAAATTTTCTCCGTGTTCTCTGATCTAAGTGCAAGGCAAGAGTGAGAGAGAATTGAATGAGACGCGAGCGGACGTTAGTACGGTCGCTCCACGCTCAGCCAATCAAAAAAAAGAAGTTGTTAGCTGAATTTAGAGAAATTCTTAAGGGGAGTTAGGTGAAAAGTATTAATTAGTGGCAACAAGAAATACGCGGGATTTTAAGCGACGCTGCTATTTCGTGGAAAAGGGTGAATCATGAGATTGGAATTTCCGTTTCTCCCCAAGATTCACTGAAAAAGTGCGCGGGTTTATAATGGCGATGTTGGAGATACAAAAAAAAAAAATGGCGCGCGTAATTTTAAAAAGAGAAAAAGCTAGAAAAATATTAAGACACATATCTGGCTAAATATTGGCTTAATCTTGCTGAAATTTAACCAGAGTATTAAGAAAAAAAAGATTTATTGAATGAATAAAGATTTAAATATGAATATTAAAAAAAATAAAGGTTTTAGCATTTATATATTTAGAACTTAGTAAATATTGTAAAGAGAAAACAACATCGCGAATCTTTAAAAATAAAAACAAGATAGCATATTGCTAAAAGTAAATATTATTGATTAAATTAATTACTATTAATGGGATTATTAAATAGAAATAAAATTTTAAAAGCAAATTAGATTAAATTTTAAAACGGAAATGTTATGGAAAGTTGTTATAACATAACATTTATCTCCCCTCAATAGAAAAAAAAAGGACAAAAAAAAAATTTTGAGCCATCGGCTTCTTACCAAAAGCACCAAAATAAAAAATTTTATACGAGGAAAACCATGAGATTTTAACGATAGATATTACCTCAATCATCTACCAACTTTAATTGAATAAAGATCACATGATTAAAAAAAAATTTTAGTGAAGAAGTTAATTATTGCAAATTTAGAATAGTACGATTTAAAACCAAATTTCTAAGAATTCTGAAAAACAAAAGTATAACTAGAACTGACTTGTCATAACCCTAGCGAAAACAATTCCTGAAAACACATAAACAATCATGACAGTGCATAAAATTGTAAAGACTGAAAACAGGAACATAGTAGTACAAAATATACCTAAAAATAAATACAGGAACATGTAATTGGACAGAATAAAATAACAAATTAAATATGCAAAACCAACATTATATAGGGGTGAGTCAAAAAAAATATAAAAACCTGAAACTCTCATGTGTAGACCATTACAATTTTCTAATGTGAACCAGATATAAAGATAATGTAAACAATATCATCAAAACAGAAAATAAACTACACAGCAGTAGAAAAGCAGAATTTGAATATAAATGTGGTTTTTACGTAATTTTTAACCATTATTACACAAATCATTATACCTAGAAAATAATCTATTGAAACTGAAGTTTTTATTCCAAAGCAATAAATAAAATACCATCAGAAAACTTTATCTAGTACACAATTGATAAACTTTTATAACACATTAACAAATACTCTTGTAAACACTACACAAGAATTAGTACCAAGAACTATTCAAAAAAAATTCAGGATATTTGAGGCCTTGAGTGTTGAATAAGAGAGAAAAAAAAATAAAATTGACTTCAAAAGGTAACTTAATACATATTAGCTCTCATAAATTTATTTAGCAAATAAAAGAGAAATTCAAAAATTCTTATTTATGCAAATCCTGTAATTCAGTAGCATATTCTTCTAGAAAGGATGAGTTTTTATAGAAAATATTTCTTGATTATTTCAAGAATTGTTTTAAATATTTTGAAATTTTAATTTAATAAATTTTATTTAAATTTTTCAAATTTTAATACCATGTATTCCAATAATTGAAATATTGAATGCTGAGGAAGATCCAAAACTAAATTTAATAAAATAAGATGATTTTTTAACATTGTATTGATCATCAAAAAACGTAGAGAAGTTTCTCCATAGTATTGAGACACACAATGCAATAAAGACTACTGATTTCTAATTACATATATATTTTTTATATATATTTTTCATATTATTTTATATGCATATATATATTTCACTCATTCATCCATTCATACAGTGTGGTAAAAAAAAATAACCAAATGTCAACAAAATTAATAAATTGCCAGACTGAGTCACTCGTCAGTGAATCATAACAAAAGTATCAATAATTGTAACACTGGTTGACACCAAAAAAAAATATATTTTCTACCCAAATTAAGTAACTAACCTTAGTACTTACTAACCACGAACTAAAAGGAGTGTAACCAACTGAACGAGTTAGCTTGGGAGAGAATAAAAATATTTGAAAAAAGAGATGAAATCAAAGTAAGTCTTTATATTTTTAAATACATTTTTATGCATTTATTTCATTTTGGTTTTTTCATTTCATATTTATTTTTATTTTTCATTCATTTTTATTCAATATTTTTCATATTTTATTTTCATATATTTTTAGTTTTATTGTTTATTTTATTGTTTATATTCATTTTTCATAAGATATAGAATATATGATTTAGAAGATAGGAGATAGGAAATAGAAGATAGGAGATAGGGTATAGGAGATAGGGTACCCTATAAATTTAAACTAATTTTAATGTTTTGACATCCTCAGCAAAATTTAAAGTTTCTCACAGTGTAAAAAAAAATTCTATTGTAAATTGAATTGTAGAATAATAAAATTTTAAACTATAGCATAAAATTAATAATAAATAAATGAGTTATCCTATCAGAATATTTACAATATCGCTCGAGAATAGCCGGAAGGAGGAAAGAAAGCTATTTTCTTTTGTGACCCATCCTTATGGAAGCCGGCCAGTGTACCATCACTTAGCTTCTCCGGGCTAATACCAAACAATTCGTTCATGAATGGACAGCCCCAATGATAAAATAAATAACTAATAAAATAAAGTAATTAAAAATTTATCTATTGAGTAGAGAAAAATGCGCGTAGAGCATCTCAACTGTCTGAGCACCAAAATTTTGTTGGTTGCAGCCCAAGAGCAAGAACTTGTTAACTTGACTCCATAACAGTAGCGAGTCCCACATCTTTCCAATTGTACAAAAAAAATAACATCTGGCTAGTTGACATGCCGACCATTTACGGGGATTTTTGGGTCTAGGCACGGGAAAAATCCACAGAAACCCTGGGTGGCATCTCAACCAGTGAAAATATCCAAGATAACCAAGGATACCTTTAAAAGGGGGGGGGGTGTAAAATGTCTGCTATAGTATACCAGAAATAAAAAAAATACATCATTTAAGGGATAAGAAAAAGGACACTGGAGAATATAGAGTTATTAAACTTCATTAATTTTTTGAAAAGAGGAAAAAAAAAAAAATTCATTTGAACAGCACAAGAATCACTAAAATGTAAACAGTATATATTTGAAATTTCAATTGAATCAAGGTAAGTATTTCAATTTTATTAAATTTATAAATTACTATTTATTTTCTTTCTTTCATTTGTTTTATTTTAAATTATTTATTTATTTTTGCTTTATTTATTTATTTTTATTTTATTTATTCTTATTTATTTTTTTTATTTTATTTATCTATTTTTATTTTATTTTATTTATTTTTTATTTCAAGCATACACCAGAAATATTAACCAAAAAATATGAAATTACATCAGTGTACAATATGCACCTTGTACTCTGAGTTCTGCCTGCAGAACTTAGCATCGCATATTAAATTATTAATAAACATGTGCATGTGAAAATAAAAATGAGTCATTCTTAAAAAACCAGTTATTGCATTTTGAATGAATCTTAAATAAAATACTGCTTAAAGTAATTCAAAAACCAGCATAAAATAAAAAATGAGAGCCCATGTACTATTATTATTGAATATCATCACTCATTGAACTATTTTGCATGCCATAAATTTATCAAATTTTTTATATAAATATAGCAATTCCCAAATTTATTATCTTTCAAAAATTATCATAGATATTGTGAATAAATCAATGTATATAAAAATATCAGTCAAATATTAGTAAAATATCAATCAATGTGTATAAATAATAATTATCATTTTATTGCTTTATTTATTTTAAAATGTTTATTCAAATTGGTTATAGACTTTAATCATATAAATGAGTTCAAAACCATCAGATTTGTTTACTTTGTAAAAAAAATATTCATAGATAGAAAAACAAATTTTATAAAATTTTTACTGCATGTAATCGTAATTATTATTATTATTTCGTTATTCTTTGTTTGTAAATTATAAACTAATCAACACAAAATGTATGAGGCATAAAAGACTTCAATATTGTAAAGATAAAAATCCAAAATATAAACACTTTATTTATAAAATAAATATATAAAATTTCAATATTTGGTCTGCACATGAGATAAAAAAAAATAAAATACTCAGAAAAAATTTAGAAAGGCATTTTAAATTTTAAAGTTTATAATTAAAGAAAATTAATATTACACTTTATTATTATTACTATTATTATTAATTAATTTTATTTTATAAAATATTTAATGTTTAAATCAAGTATTTATTAATATTTCATTAAAAGATAACTATTAAGTGAGAGAGGAAAAAAAAAAAAAAATTAAAAGATCGGTACCCCCAGGTAAATTCCTGAAGTCGAGGCACCATAAATGTCAGGTGGCCGTTAGCCTGACTGCGTTGTGCCGCAAAATAATTTAAATTGATTGAATTAAAGTTAAATTTTATAGATAGGTAAAATAATTATAATATTAAAAGTTATGTTTCTTAAAAATAATTATTGATTTGAAATTGCAATTCTGAAAGATAAAACATGTAAATATAAGTAGAGTACTCACCCCAAACATTAGTGAAGTGTGTAGGATCACAAAATACAATTGGAGTTATGCAAACAAATATATTTTATTTATAAGGCTTGAAATATATATTATCCCGGGATCCCAAAATAATTTACACTTTACTTAACTACATTATATTATTCATCAACAATATCGCATTACAGCATTTTCTAAATTTTATTGTAATTATTGAAGGACGATTTAGAGATACGCGTACGCTGGTAAAATCCATCCATCGATCCATAGACAACAACTCTTGTCGGATAATGATGTGGAAAGAAACAAAAGTTATCTTCACAGCAACTATGAGAAATGTGGATGACGTAAACATCTAATTTTGAAGATTGAAAAGTTGAGGATAGATCTGTCTGATCGTCGATGGTACAGCTACACTTGAACTGTCTGCAGACCTCCTGCGGCATGAATATATTCACTTAACGAACATTCTGTGAGCCCCTACCCTAGATGCATGGTTAAGTTGCAAAAAATAAAGTCTCATCAGATGCTAATCATAAAAATCTGCTTGCCAAATTACGAAATTTTTACACAGTAACAGCATTTTTGAAAAGTAACTATAATACTGTCAAAGGGAGTTGCACGCTAGGCCCAAGGCCCAACGGCAAAAATCTCCCAAAAATTTTCTCCGTGTTCTCTGATCTAAGTGCAAGGCAAGAGTGAGAGAGAATTGAATGAGACGCGAGCGGACGTTAGTACGGTCGCTCCACGCTCAGCCAATCAAAAAAAAGAAGTTGTTAGCTGAATTTAGAGAAATTCTTAAGGGGAGTTAGGTGAAAAGTATTAATTAGTGGCAACAAGAAATACGCGGGATTTTAAGCGACGCTGCTATTTCGTGGAAAAGGGTGAATCATGAGATTGGAATTTCCGTTTCTCCCCAAGATTCACTGAAAAAGTGCGCGGGTTTATAATGGCGATGTTGGAGATACAAAAAAAAAAAATGGCGCGCGTAATTTTAAAAAGAGAAAAAGCTAGAAAAATATTAAGACACATATCTGGCTAAATATTGGCTTAATCTTGCTGAAATTTAACCAGAGTATTAAGAAAAAAAAGATTTATTGAATGAATAAAGATTTAAATATGAATATTAAAAAAAATAAAGGTTTTAGTATTTATATATTTAGAACTTAGTAAATATTGTAAAGAGAAAACAACATCGCGAATCTTTAAAAATAAAAACAAGATAGCATATTACTAAAAGTAAATATTATTGATTAAATTAATTACTATTAATGGGATTATTAAATAGAAATAAAATTTTAAAAGCAAATTAGATTAAATTTTAAAACGGAAATGTTATGGAAAGTTGTTATAACATAACAGGCATTTTGGGTGATAATTTCAAATAGTTCGGCTTTTCGCATGTTTGGATCATGTGTTATTCCTTTTAGGGATGGGACGAATAGTGATTTGGCCGAATAGCCGAATACCGAATATTCGGCCGGCCGAATAGTAAAATTTTTTTCCAATAAAGAAAATACATTTTTATTATTTATAATTTAAAAAATAGGAGCAACTTAACAGTTATTACTCTTAAATGTGCTTTTAAATGTATTTTTAAATTTGAAAAACTTATTTTAACACAAAAAAAATTATGAAATTGCATTATATTCTTTATTCTAATGTACATCAAATTGATTTTCAGTAAGTCAAGATGGGAAAATATTTCCATTAAAATATGAAGAATGTACTTCACTTTTACTATCAATTGATACTTCTCGTATCCAAAATCAATAATATTCTTAATCTCTCTCTCAGAACTCACAAGGACATATTTTCTGAAATAACCTTTAATGAAGTAAATTTGATCATTTAGAGTTTGTGTCCCTAGTGATAAGCAAATTTGTAAGAATGAGACTGTTCTGAAATCAGATGCTAAGCTTTAAATTACAAATTATGTTAAAGCAAAAGGTTATACTTAAAGTAGAATGCATATGTTAACAAAATCTTTGATATTTGAATCGGCACATACAATATTCAACTTCAATATTCCACTTATTCAACAAGCATTAAAAGGATAAACAGAAATTGATAACAACATGAAGGAAGGAAGATTAAATTAAAAATATATACATAATAATGTTACATATTTAAGTCAGTAATTATGCAAATAATTATTTAAAAGTGAAAACTATAGAATGAAAAAATTATTTTGTTGTGTATTTAGAATTTATATTAAAATATTTATAAAACCATCTTCATAAAGCAAGTTGTGTCATCTAATGTGTATCGAGTTTGATACCAGTTCTGCTTTCAGATGTACCATTGTAGTTGGAATGGTGATATATTTAATTTAATTTTGAAAATGAGTCTTCATTAACACACCTAGTGAATAAATTTTTTCATTTCTTACTTTATAGAAAATAAGTTATGAATTTAATAAGAGCCTTTTTTTATACGTGCATGGAATTTGCAGACATTAAAAAATATTCGAGCGTTTTAGAATAAGGCAGTATTTTTATATTTTGAATTGTAATATATCATTCTCTAATAATGACATTTCCCGTACAATTAAATCTCCAACTTGGGCAGCATTTTCTAGAATATCAGTAACTTTTGTAGGAAATACAGAAAGGTTGTATATTTTTCAGTATCTGAATAACTCTATATTTTGTAAGTAAGAGTGAGAATGACTTCATAAATGAAGTAGCCAATTTGGATTAGAGGAAAAAAAATTTCAAGAATGAAATTCTTTAAATCCGAAATTTATTTGGCAAGATATCTTTCACTATTCGGCGAAACTTTAGCAATATTCGGCAAGATATCTCTAAATATTCGGCTACAGGTATTCGGCCGAAGTATTCGGTCAACAAGCCTTCAATATTCGGCCAACCGAATATTCGGCAAAAGGGCCGAATACCGAATAGTGGCCGAATATTCGTCCCATCCCTAATTCCTTTCAGCAATAACCAATCAATCATTGCAGATTTTGTGGCATATTTTGTGGGTACGGGATCAACTTTTTTTGTATGGTATGGAGCATTATCCATACAAATTACGCTTTTTGGCTGCAAATTTGGTATTAATTTTTCCAGAATCCATTTTTGAAAATTATGGAAATTCATTTGGCCGTGATAATCTCCAACATTTGAAGAAGCTTTATATACTAGCTCAGCTCCAGGAATAAAGCCACTAGAGCATCCAGCATGCACGACTATAAGCCGATTTTTTGCGTTTATGTCCACTTGGACACCCGTTACTTTGTCATCATCTTGCCAACATTTTCCAAATGTTAAGTTACTATCGATCCAAGTTTCATCGATATAAACAATGCATCGATCATTTCGTCTATGGTTTTTCATTTCTCGCAGATACCGATTTCGCCAAAATACAATATCTGGTCTCTCCATCAGAATATTTCTGCGGCTGCTACATTTTTTCCACCGGAAATTCATCGAATGCAAAATTTTTCGGAGTGTTTCTCTCTGCCATTTGAAATCTATTCTTTCTCTCAAAATAGGCAATAATTTTGTTATCGATGGGACTTTCTTTTTTGTAACATAAAATTCCTGGATGATTTCCCTTATAGCGCATTTATTGAAATCATCAATAATGCAGTTCCGAATTTCCGGTCTTTTCCTGGAGTAGACAAAATATTATCATCACTCTGCTCCAATTTGCATACTTTCCGCTTAATTTTCTTCACACTAGATTCGGACACTCCTGTTGCCGCAGCTGCTCTTTTAGTGGCTTGGGAAATCGGTATTTTCAAAGATTTCGCAGCAGCCTCTTCTTTAAAGAAATTAGTCACGTTATTTACAATTTCACGTGCTTGAGAATGCAATGTTTTTCCTTTCTTAAAAGTAGATGTCATTTTAACGATAGAGTCAGATGACAAAAGCAATGATTAAATATTTAATCCGTGGAAAAATATATCATCAAATGCAAAATAATGAGGAGAAAAGAAAATAACCGTCTAGCAATGGCAAAAACACAAAGCTGACTGCGACAATCTCCCCTTTTTTTCGCTCCTAGTACATACAAAAGACGCCAACAATACTGCGGTCACCCTAAAAAAAAGTGGACGAGTCCGTTTCTATAGTGACCACGGGGAGAAAGATATTTTTCAGGGTTTTTTTCCTGGTGGGTGGACTGTACCAAGTTCCATTGAAATCGGTTCATAAATACGCGTGTTATCACATGACAAAATCAGATCGTTTCAAAATGTCAGCCATAAGAAAAATTCAAAGTACTATAACGCAACCATTTTGTAAGATATAGACAAAATAAAAAGTGTTCTGGAATCGTTGTTTTAAGTTCTAACACGTAAAAGAAAAATATTTTTCAAATTTTGATTTTTTCGCATTTAATTTTAAATTTTAAATTTTTTAAAAAATTTAAAATGGCCACCATTTTGAAACAAAATGGCGGATGATGCTGGCCAACGAACTCGGTCGAGACATTTGTATGTACTATGTACATACCAAATTTCATTGAAATCGGTTCATAAATGCGCTTGTTATTATGTGACAAAAATCAGATCGTTTCAAAATGTCAGCCATAAGAAAAATTCAAAGTGCTATAACTCAATCATTTTTTAAGATATAGACAAAATAAAAAATGATCTGGAATCTTTGTTTTAAGTTCTAACACGTAAAAGAAAAAAAAATTTCAACTTTTAATTTTTCCGCATTTAATTTTAAATTTAAAATTTTTTTAAAAATTTAAAATGGCTGCCATTTTGAAACAAAATGGCGGATGATGCTGGCCAACGAACTCGGTCGAGACATTTGTATGTACTATGTACATACCAAGTTTCATTCAAATTGGTTCATAAATACGTTAGTTATCGCATGACAAAAGTCAGATATATATATATATATGGTTATATATATATATATATGTCAACATTTGAACGGAGGGTGGTTTTGGGGTCTGGGGGTCATGATCAGTGAAAATATACCAAAATTTTCCGGAAGTGCTTTCCTCCGGACGGCTGCAATAGGTAGCTTTTTACTTTTTGTAATGAAAGCTACCTAAAAAAAGTAAATGATAATTTGATATAAATAATTATTGATATTGTGTATAATAAAAAATATTAAAGAATTTAAAAAATAATAACAGTAAATAAACAAGAATACAGCAAAAAAAAAAAAAAAAAAAAAAAAAAAAAAGGAAATAATAAACAAACAATTACAAATAATAAACTTAATAGGTAATAAGATAATAAATATAATTTTTACAATGAATGCTAAATAATAAAACTTATAATAATATTAAATGCATGCAGTTGCATCATTTAAACAGCACATTTCACTGAAATCTTTAATTTTTCCATTTTATTTTTCTAACAATTGTTATAAACTTATTAAACGGATCTTCTCCTTGCCACAGATGTGCAATACCAAATTGGCGGTGAAGAAAAAACACAATGTGGTGTGTATATGACATTTGTGCCAAGCGTATGACTTCAATTCCACTGTATAGACTAATATTTTAAATTCTTTATTATTTTAATTATTACCTTTTAAATAACCCCCCCTCCCCCTCCTCACACACAATTTCTCAATAATTTATCAGCTGTATTGCTTGATATTTAGTATTTTAAGCAATCCATCTAAAATAATCAAAATATCGACATTCTCATAATTTCAATATTTAATCCAAACAGTAATTAAATAATGGTATCTTACCTAATTGTTACATTTATTTGAAAATAATTATTTTGTCTCATTGGTATGTTTTCACTACATTCTGGTTCTATGTACAATCATAAAAACAATTATGTTTATTGCTTTTTATGGGGTGCCCATTAAGGATGGGACGAATAGTGATTTGGCCGAATAGCCGAATATTCGGCCAAATTTTAGGCCGAATATTAACTTTTTTTCCCAATAAAGAATTTTTTTTTTTTATTATATATAATTAAAAAAATAGGCACTCATTAATAATTATTACTCTTAAATGTGCTTTTAAATGTATTCTTAAATTTGAAACACTTATTTTAACACAAAAAAATTATGAAATTGCATTATATTCTTTTATCTTAATGTACATCAAATTGATTTTCAGTAAGTCAGGATGGTAAAATATTTCCATTAAAATATGAACAATGTATTTCACTTTTATTATCAAATGATACTTTTATTTTTTCTTGCATCCAAAATTAATAATATTCTTAATCTCTCTCTCTCAGAATTCACAAGGAAATATTTTCTGAAGTAACCTTTAATGATGTAAATTTGATCATTAAGAGTTTGTGTTCCTAATAATAAGCAAATTTGTAAGAATGAGACTGTTTGGAAATCAGTTGTCAATCTTTAAATTACAAATTATGTTAAAGCAAAAGGTCATGCTTAAAGTAGAATGCATATGTTAACAAAATCTTTGACATTTGAATCGGCACATACAATATTCCACTTATTCAACAAGCATTAAAAGGATAAACAGAAATTGATAACAACATGAATGAAGGAAGATGTAAATTAAAAATATATACATAATAATGTTACATATTTAAGCCAGTAATTATGCAAATAATTATTTAAAAGGGAAAACTATAGAATAAAAAAATTATTTTGTTCAGCATTTAGAATTTATGTTTAAATATTTATAAAACCATCTTCATAAAGCAAGTTGTGTCATCTAATGTGTATCTAGTTTGACACCAGTTCTGTTTTCAGATGTATCGTTGTATTTGGAATAGTAATATTTGATATTTAATTTTGAAAATGAATCTTCGTCAATGCGCCTAGTGAATGAATTTTTTCATTTCTCACTTCATAGAAAATAAGTTATGAATTTCATAAGAGCCTTTTTTACATGTGCATGGAATTTGCAGACATTAATAAATACTTACACTTACTTAGACAATACTTAGACATTTCTTATACAATTAAATCTCCAACTTGGGCAGCATTTTCTAAAATATCACCAACCTTTATAGGAAAACAGAAAGGCTGTGTATTTTTTAGTATCTGAATAACTATGTTTTGCAAGTAAGAATGAGAGACTTCGTAAATGAAGTAAACAATGGATTAGAGGGAAAAAAATTGCAAGAAATGAAATTCTTCAAATCCTAAATTTATTTGGCAAGATATCTTTCACTATTCGGCGAGATTTCAGCAATATTCGGCGAGATATCTCTAAATATTCAGCTATAGGGATTCGGTCAACAAGCCTTCAATATTCTGCAAAAGGGCCGAATATTCGTCCCATCCCTAGTGCCCATTACTGGCCTTTTGAATGGTTTGATATATTTCTATTATTGAAAATTAAATTTTGATTTACATTGGGAAATGAGACTGTAAGAATGCTTAAATATTGTTATACATTAATATAATATTGAATAAAAAACTGGAATACAATAAATATAACTATTAATAATAATAATTTTTTTTTTAAATTATTTATATCCCCCAAGAACCTTAACACATGGACAACACAATAATTTGTTACTTAAACAGCAATTTTTATGATATTTGCTACCTCTTATTTTTAGTTAATATGCAATCCAAATGAGTATCGTCCGTGACTGTTTCAATAACCATTTTAATAGATAATTAAATGTAACACGATAAAAATGAAGAAAGGTTAATTTCTAGTTGCAGACAGCAGCAAGTAAACAACAAATAAGCAGAACAGCGCAGCGCAAGCGGTAATGCCACTTTTCAAGTACAAATTTAAAAATAAAATAAAACTATTTTGAAGTAAGGAAATGTAAGGTAGGAGAGAACAATAGGTTTTATTAAAATTTAGTTTCTGAAATATTATTTTTTAACTATTTAAAATAAAACTAGGCCAAGATTTTGTAACTTCAAAGACAATACATGTATTGCGTTTCTATAGTTACCAAACTGTTTACAAAATAAAGGTCTGCTGCTCACCGGGCCACCGTTAGGCCAAACAACAAACTTGTCTGTAGTCTATATTGGGGAGGGTTAATGTAAATATTTTGCTAGATTAACAAATCTGTTTGTAATCTTTCATTATACATTAAATTTCATCATACTTAATTTTATTTCGTTGTTCCGTAATTATTACTAAAATGTCTATCTGTTATTCGTACGTCCGGAAAAGAAGAGATTTAGGAAAAAAATGTCAATTTGCAAACATTGGACCGATTTTATTAGTAGATATAGATCCTGATCCTAATCTTAGATCTCAACATACCCAACTTCCTGTTATTGAAAAAGAAACCCAATGTTCAAATGAAATGTCGCTGCATGAGGTATGAATTTTCATGAAAAAGAATTAATGTTTATCCTTTACATCTTAAAGTATATCTTCAGAATATTATGCGTTATTAATTTATTTCATAAAATGTTACAGAAAATATTTGCAAATTATAATGTATCCAAAGTTTTTTTTATTTTAAAATGAAATAAGTAGAATTTACAGGCAGAAAACCATGCCATGAAAGCACGGTTTGAATTTTGGGGAAATTTTTCTACAAGAAAATTTATATCAGATTTTTCTGCATTTTATTTATTTTTTTATGTTGAAAAAAATATAGAATTCCATAAACACTATAGAAGTTTTCGTAAGAATACTTTGTTGTAGCCAGATTTTTGTTTTATGTGTTTATGAGAAACATTTCTTAGTATCTTAGGTATCCTTGTTCATATTTGATATTCATCTTGGCAGTGAACCTAGGCCTGATTATAAAATATTAGTCATAACAAAATACAGTAGACTCCCTTATATCCGCAACTCTCTAAAATCCGCACATATTTTATGGATGTAAACAATGAAACTTTCAATTTGGATATTGGGAATTTGATTTTTTTTAGTTATGTATCAATTCCATATGTTTTTTATTTTGTAATTTTTATTAATATGACTGAGTTCATGTTTTTTCATGAAGGAAGAATAAATTTATTACTGAAAACGTTCAAGATAGTGCTGATATTACTGGTAATCACAATCTTCTTACCAAATATATTTATGCATTAATCAAGATTTTTTTTGTTATTAAGCCTGGCTAAACTTGTGAAAAAAAAAAAAAAAAAAAAAAAAAAAAAACCAATTTTATGATTTTGATGTGAATGAGTAATGTAACTTTATGAGGGAAGTTTTGTTGAATAATTTTGGAAAAATACATTTAATCTTTAATAATGAATATTAACTTTAATAAATTTATAAATTATCTAAATTTTTACTATTTTAGTTTATTACTTATTTTAATATTTTATTACATTGTAAGCATTTATTAGTTCCAATTGCACTCAAATTACTGTTTAAAAAATGTAAACAAAGCGATGACCAGAAATCTGCAAAATTCTAAAATCTGCACAACCTCTGGTCCCAAGCTGTGCAGATTTGAGGATTGTAATAAATTATACAATTAATTAACATTTCGTTTTATATATAAAATAAAATTTATTATTAAAACTTAATAACTTATTTATCTCTCAAAACTAATTTCTATTATGTTATAAGATGCTAATTTACAAATGTAACGATGAAAGTCAAATTGTCTGATTTATTTAATGTCTAAGGGAAATGTTTTCTTTGGCAGTTTTTTTAACCTTCTCAAGCATGACAACTTCATATGACTGCATAAAAAAATTACCCCTCAGCAGGGTGGAGGGTATGCAGGGGTATACAACTGTATACCTTCTGGATTTTTTAAAGGAACACCGTATATCCTCTGTTTCTCAAGAAAGCTATTGTATACATACTTTAGAGTATACCCTCTGTTTAGAGCATCCTATAACCTCTGTCATTTTTACCACTACACCCCTGCCCCTCAGTGAACTATGAATGTGTTATTTTTATTCATGTATCCCATAATAAATTTCATACATAGCTCAATGTTTCTGAAATATAGAATAGATAGTTTAATTTTTACTTAAATTATGACAAAAAGTACTTAACTTTTTAATGCTTGTAAACACTTTAAGATTGTTTTGTAATAAGATTTTAAAAAACTAAACATTGTTTGCTCTTAATAATTCATTTTAAATGTATTTTAAGTGATTTTTTTTTATTAACTTAAAAATAATTCATGCATGAGAGAGTAACTGAATCTCAAATTTACTTCTTAAAAATTATATGCGGAATTAGTTTGTGTTATATAGTATTTAACTATAATTACTGACTAGTTTTTAATATGAAAGTTTCATGTTTATACTAATTGATTCACCTGAAGCTCCTGATAATAATCTCATATTTAAAATTAGTGTTTTATATTTTTAGACAAAACCCTTTCTAAATGAACCTAGTGTTGGGTCATTACTGTCTTTGAAAGCATACATTCCAGAGTTTGTACAATTTTATATTTTAAATGAAAATCTATCAAAACAAACCTAGTGTTGGGGAGTGGCTATTTTCAGCAGCATACATCCTCAATTTTATGATTTTACATTTTTATATGGAAATCTAATCAAATGAACCTAGACTAAAGAGTCCCACTGCCTACAGCAGCATACACCAGGTATGCTATATTTGCCTCTGATCTGCTTTTGCAAACAAATCTTTAATTTGTATGATTTTATATTTATTAAATAAAAATTACAAGCTAAACTAAGAGGCCTCTTTTATAGTGACTGCCTATTCAATTTCTGGCATTTAGATGTAATAAACTTTCAGTTCTGCTTAAAAGTTCCTGGGAAAACCTACGTCATATAAAATGGGCATCAGTTCCTCACTCTTTTAAACACAAAATGACAGTGTATTGACAATCTGTGTTGAAAATGTAGAGATTTCCCTAGACATGAACAGAACTAAAAACTTTTCTGAAATTGTTCTAAAGAACAGATAAAATGGAGAACAATATCTTGAAAGGCATTGAAAAAGAAAAAAAAATCTCTGCTGACTGTCTGAAACACATAAAAGAATAACTTTTTTGAAATAGGAAAAGTTAATTTTTTTTAAACTAAAAATATAATTCCATTTATAACTTAAAACGCACTGAGAAAAAGAGAAAAAAAAAAAACCCCTCTGCTGACTATCTGAAACACATAAAAGAATAACTTTTTTGAAATAGTAAATGTTAATTTTTTTTTAAACTAAAAATGTAATTCCATTTATAATTTAAAACTCATTATAAATGGAAATATATATGTTTTTTTTTATTTACATCTGTAAATAAAAAATGGCATTTTAAAACTGGTAAAAAACCCCAGAAAAGATGAAAACAAATGCAAATTGACCTTCAAGAAATAATCATTTTGAAATAGTAAACATTATTATTTTTCAAAAAGAAGATACTGACTGAACTGAAAAGTATACTGAATAAATAAATATTGTTTCTTATGTCTACTTGGGAACCCAATGGAAAGTTTTAAAATTCAGGAAAAGCAGAAAACTTGAAAAGCAATTGGGAGACATAACAAGTAAGAAAAATCATGCGTTAAACATAGATTATGAAACACTTTCTAACACTTCCTGAAATCTTTAACAAAACTTTGTTATTTAGGGAAATAATCCATAATTGCCCATAGCCAAATATGTATTCCAATAGTTTTGAACAGCCCTGTATTTGATCCACCAGTTGATATATATTACACTATATAATAGGAAAATTTAGTTTAGCAAGAAAATACCTAACTGGTTGAAATTTCTCTTTCATCACTTTATTCTAATAGATGAAAAATACTTGACTACTTTTGTTCAGCCCTGTAATTTACCTAGTACCTTTATTACATGCCAGTATTTTCTTAAAATTTAGTTCAAACAAAAACATTCTACAAACTATTTAAATCACATTTCCAGAAATTATCATTTATGGGTGACCATGTAGATAATTCTTTGTGTGACCCTGTATATCATTTTATCTATATTCTACAAACATTTCTTAGTAAACTGAAAGCAGTTCAATGTAAAAATGCATAACTTATTTAAAAAATACCTTTAAGTTAATTACCCTCACATTCAGTAACCTTTATGAGCTAGTTTGTCTGACCCTGTATATCAACTAACATTTATACACACCATATAATTTGCAGACATTTAGTAAAACTTAAAAACGCATATCATAATTGAAAATGTATTTCATCCATCCATCAGCTATCATTGATAATATAGAGTACTTTGGATAAGAATATAAGATTTGAAATATTTTGTGTGTCTCTGTAAATATTATGCATTAAATATTAAGTCTCAGCGGCGTATATCAATTTTATGGTACTTGAAATTGTTTAACATAATCAAAATATGTCGCAAACAATTCCCCCCTTTATTATTGTGTAATGAAATTCTTTTGAGTGGCCTTGTAAATAAATTGTAACTATTTTTTTCACTGCATATTTTAGTCCACTTTGCGAATCCATGTAAATTTGAATATATTTGACAGGGTGTAACATCTTTAAAATTCATTTGAAATGATTTTTTCCCATAGGCCGTAATGTATCGGAAATCTTTTGAATATCCTTGTAAATAACTAAAATCATAGTAGAAACTTCATTTTCAATAGGATTCGTGCTAAGGTAAATATCAATAACTTATAAAAATTTCATAGCGATCCGAATATATTTACGGGTGTTAGAGTGCGGCCAGACAAACCGAATGCATAAACACTTTTCAACTTTGTTGGAAAGTGTTAAAAACGAACTTTAGTAAATATTTAAAAAATAAAATACAAAGAGACATGATAGTTTGAATTGTATTTTCCCACACCATTATAATTACTAGAAATATGGACATGTTCTAAGAAATAAATTAACAAATTCAAGTATTGCAGGCTTTTGTACCTGTGTTTGTTTGTCCTTATTCAAATTTTCAGATTTTCCTAGCCATTGCAGATAAATGCTTTCATTTATTGATACGTAGTATGATTCAAAAGTTTGGGGAAAAGTTGTAAAAAAACATTACTTTGAATAGTTCACAGCAGTGGCGCAGCCAAGGGGGTGGTTTTGGGGTTAAAACCCTTTAGAGAACTATGAAAGATCTCCATAATTGCTGCTTATATGAATCAAAACCAAACTAAATATTTAAATGTTTTGGTGCATTTCGGAATCTGCCACTTTATTGAATCAGATTTCGTTTAATAAAGTGATTCAATAAATGGCGAAAATTCTACTTAAAATTGTGAAAGTGCATACTACATGGATTAGTTAAGTAAAAATTGGTTATTTGAACTAAATCACTTTTCTGAAACATATTGTGCTAAAAAAAGAATGATGCCACACAGATGCTCTTTGATTCTAATTAGTACTGATTCTATAAACCGGCCGCGATTCAAATAACTGGCAATCACCTTTATTAGAAACTTAAAACTCTCTCTAGAACAGAATTCTGGCTGTGCCACTGGTTCACAGTATCAAAGGATATCCACCTTCAAAGTAGTGACCTTGGGTGACAATACACTTCTGCAACAGTTCCTATAACTTCTGGAGGCACTGCTGGAAGTAATTTTTTGCAGCCTTCCATAAGAGCTCCTGCGATATTGTTTTTATCTCATCTGATGACTAAAAATGGCCTCCCTGTAAATGTTTTTTATTGATGGGAACAGGGGGGATGATCACATGGGGCTATGTCCAGTTGATAGGGGGTGGGATATGAAAGCACATTAATGCGAGTTTTGACAAGGAATTGTTTTATCAGTTGATATCCATGTAATGGTGCATTGTCAAGCAGGTATCTGTGTGTAGCCTTAGCAAAGATTTCCAACACATTGAGTTTTGCCATGGTAGATTCATCGTACACCTATCTTAGCATTTTCAAAATGTTGATTGGTGTTTCACCTAAACATTGACAGAATTTAATGCTGCAACAATGATCAAGAAAAGACATCTTTCTTACATTGCAGGGCAGAGTTAACAAACTTTTGAAGATATTAGTTGTACGTGCAGTTCGGGTACATGACATGGGCTAAACCACAATGAGTAAGTAGGGAAGGGTTGGGAGAATACATTTCAAACAGTTTTATTTTAGGCTCTTGCTTTCGTTGTCAAAAATGGCTGCATTCCCTGAATTTTGAATCATATTACATATAAATAAGATAGATTTATAATTTTGCTTTTACAGAAACTCAAAACTAATTTCATCTAAACAGGTGTACTGTGTAGCAATGAGATAAAAACCCAAACTTACTTTTCCAATATAGGGCCTTCAGTGGTGTAGTTGTAAAAAAAACAGAAGATATTCACTTTGAGCAGAGGGTATACCCTAGAATGTATGTACTATAGCTTTCTTGAGAAACAGAAGGTATACGGTGTTCCTTAAAAAAAACCCCAGAAGATATACAGCGTATACCGTCCACTACACCTCTGGGATCCTTAGTTTTTTAGCACTTTCCAACAAAGTTGCCAAGTGCTTATGCTTTCGGTTTGTCTGTCCGTCTGTCTGTGCTCTAACTCTTGTAAATATGCTTAGATTGCCATGAAATTTTTGGGCGTTATTGACGTTTGCCCAAGCACAAACCCTATTGAAAATGAAGTTTCTACCATGATTAGTTTTCCGTTACATTATGGCCTATGGGGAAAAATCATTTCAAATGAATTTTAAAGATGTTTCACCCGATCATACAAATTCAAATTTATATGCATGCATCAACAAATTGCACTAAAATATGTATTCTGTAAAGTATGCAGTGAAAAGAATAATTATTCATTTACAGGGCCACACAAAATAATTCTATTACCGTAATTTCCTGCATATAATCTGTAGATCAAACAATTATTTTTTGACTCAGAAATTTTGTTAAATAAAATGTAACTTTTTAGATAGCCGTAAATATTTGCCTACAATTACAAAATAAAATTTTTGGGTCGAAAAAGAATTGTTTGATTAGCAGATTATATGCCGGAAATTACGGTACATAATAAAGTGGGAAATTGTTTGTGAAATATTTTAATCATGATAAACGCTTTCATGTGTAATCAAATTGATATATGTTGCTGAGGCTTAATATGAGATATTTCATGCATAATACGAAGTGCATAGTATTTACAGGGACACACAAAGTATTTCAAACAGTGTATTCTATCCAAAGTGCTGTATATTATAAATGTTGGCAGTTGGATGGATGAAATGCATTTTCAATTATGATATGTGCTTTTAAGTTTCACTAAGTATATGTACATTATATGGTGTATATAAATGCTAATAGTTACACAAAAGAGCTCGGAAAGGATACTGAATATAAGCGTAACTTAATTAAATGTGGTGTTTAAATAAGTGATGCATTTTTATGTTGAGATGCATACAGTTTACTAAGAAATGTCTATAAAATGTAGATAAAATGATATACAGGGTCAGACAAAGAACAGGATACAGAGTCGCCTGTGGATGGTAATTTCTGGAAATGTGATTTAAGTAGTTTAAAGAGTATATTTATATGAAGTAAACTTTAGCAAAATACTTTCATGTAATAAAGGTACTAGATAAACCATAGGGCTGAACAAAAGTATTCAAGTATGTTTCCATCATTAGTATAAATTGCTGGAAGAAAATTTTCAACTAGATAGGCATTTCCTTGCAAGATTAAATTTACTCATTATACAGTGATACCTCTAAATAAAGGACACCCCGAATAAGGGACAAAACTTCTGGTCCCAGTCCCTTGGTATAGGGCGTGTAATGTATTTACCTCTGAATAAGGGACACTCGATATAAGGGAAGCTTGAAAATGAGATTAAAGAGGTTTGCTTTTGCATTTCAGATAATGAATAGTCTGTAATGAAAATAAGAATACATATTTTTGTGAACTTATCAAACAGAGAGACAGTCATGTTGATAGAGAGGCATAAGACACAATTGACGAGCATTTATTTACCCATAATTCTGATTCGACTTCAGTGTGTTTATCCCCATTGAAAGTAATGCTGAAAATTTTAAGGATGATTCTGAAAATGCAGAATAATAGAAAACTGTGTAAAGAACTTTACAGATGCTTTAAAGCTTTCCCCAATTTCGAAAGTGAAACTGTTATTGCAGACATAAGTTTACATAAGTAGCCATAACAAGTTAATTTGAGATAAGTTTTAATTTATTTTTATTCAAAAAAGCCTGAAACTGACAGGCGTTGTTGTTCAAAAACTGTGTAATCAAGTTTTTTTTTTCAAAAGCAATAGATTATTCAGGAAATACTGTCAACGTGGGCATTTTGAACCGAATTTCTACGCAAAGAAGAATAACTACTTAAGAAAGGGTTAAAAAGTCTTTGTCATGTAATCAAAATCGCTTATAACTCAATAGATAATTTATTAAAAACTTGAAATCACAATTTGATTCTAAATCGCTTCAACTATCAGGCGTTCCAATTTTATACCTTTCCATAAAAAAATGAATTTGTAATTGTGTCAAAACGCTTTCCACTTCCTGAACAGAGCAGTTGAAAGATTTGTTGCCTTAAAATACGCAAAGCAGTTTAATACTTTTTTTGTAAATACTACTGATAGTGAAGAACTGAAATTTATAAATATGGTAAATGAACATTTGGAAAATTTATAGTGAAAAAATGAAATTTGCAAAATAATCACTTTTGATTAATTACATAAAGTAAAATTCTTTTAAATGTTTTTAGACTTTTTGCATGTACACAGTTTGCATAAAAACACAAATTAATAATTCTACATATTATTTAATGATTTATAATCAATTGAAAATTTTAATTAATTAATTCTCTTTTATGTCTGCTTAACGTAAATTATACACATCAAATACATTTTAACTTCACCTTTAATGTTTTGATATTTTATATATTTCTGGACGATTAATTAAAAATATTAATAAAAACTTCGAATAAGGGACACCTCTATTTAAGGGACAAAAGTTCCGGTCCCATAGGTGTCCCTTATTTGGAGGTTTCACTGTATAGTATTGTTGCAGCGTATATAGGGTTCTTTCGATCTTATGGTTAGACAACTTCAAACTCTTTTCTCTTAGAAAAGTAGAAAATAATTTATTTACAGATCTTCAGAACAACAGAGTCTTCGAAACTCACAAATATTACAAGATATTCCAAAATAACTGTTTAAATCTATCGAACAAGTACAAATATAGGTCGCAGAGACTCTTTATACAATGTCTCAACACTATATCACATTCAAAACAACGTAGATAAAACTCAATACATCAAGCAAACTTGCTTGGACAATCTCTAGTAGCTCACTCAATGACTGACTGGTAAATAATAACCACAACAGCTCGTATCGGTCTCCTTATATATAGTCTCGTAGCATGTGCTAGAAATTTCTAGAAAAACCTGGAAAACCACGGAACAACAAACAATGTATCAGTAGACCTAAGGGGGGTTACCATAAATAGGGAAGGGTTACCATCGCCAACAATCGCCAAGTTTGTCGCCAACTTGGCGATATATCGCCAAATTTGGCGACCAAAATTAGTCGCCAAAAGTGACGCCAACTTGGCGATATCTCAAATATTTCGCAAAGCTGCCATAGACATTCACTGAAAATAATAGACAAGTTTGCTTGATAACAGAGACAATGTAACAAAAACTAATATTAGTAAAGAAATGGAGCTTAATAAGATTATTTACATTATTTTACAGTACAAACACTAACTATTTACAAAATTCGTAACACTACCCCCTCCTCAAAGACTGCACGTCCCGGGCAGTGCAATCCTTGAGTTAGAGGAAAACACTTAAAATAAATAAACAAATAAATAAATAAATAAATAAATAATAACAATAATAATAAAATTTACATAAATAAGAACTAATTACTATTTACATATTTACAAAAAGTGACTTTCATGACCATGGTCTGAAATTCAAGTTTCGAATTTCTAATCACTTTGGCCAAAATAAGGGGCTAGCCGGTTATAGTGTACGACCTTCGGTTTGGCGTGTGGCGATTTTTGTATGCGTACAACGACGTCATTCAGCCTGTTGACGACTGTGTAAGGACCGTCCCAGTTTCTTTGTAATTTTGGCGACAGTCCCTTACGACGTATCGGATTCCACAACCAAACTTTGTCACCTTCGTTGAACTCATGTCCTGTTGCCTTTGTGTCGTACCGTGTCTTCATCTTTTCTGATGCCAGTCCAATTCGGTTCCTCGCTAGACAATGAATCTCCTCAATCCGTGCCTGGAGTTCATCGACATATTCCTCAGGCGATGAAGGAGCATCAGGAGGACGGCCAAACAAAAGATCCGCAGGTAGACGAAGATCACGACCAAAGAGCATTTGAGAAGGGGAGTAACCAGTGGCCTCATGAGTGGCACTCCTGTAAGCAAGCAGGAAAAGAGGCAATTTCTTGTCCCAGTCCTGTTGGTCTCTAGACACCAGGAGAGAGAGGCTATTTAGGATGGTACGATTGAACCGCTCTACCATGCCGTCCGATTGAGGGTGTAGAGGTGTTGTTCGGGTTTTGTCCATGCCGAGTAGTTCACACATTTCCTTGAACACAGCCGAATCAAAATTTCTTCCTTGATCGGAATGGATTTGAAGAGGAACTCCGTATCTGGAAACCCAGTGTTGAATCAGTATGTCTGCTACGGTTACCGCCTCTTGATTAGGAATGGCATAGGCTTCAGGCCACTTAGTGAAGTAGTCCATGACAACGAGGATGTACTTATTGCCATCAGATGTTCTAGGAAGTGGACCCAGGATGTCTAGGGCAATTCGTTCGAAAGGAGCTCCTACATTATAACGTTGCAATCGTCCACGGGTGCGCCTCTTAGGACCTTTACGTGCTACACAGGTGTCACAAGCTCGACACCACTTCTCCACATCACTGCGAACATTATTCCAGTAGAAACGCTCTCGAACCTTTTGCAGGGTCTTCATTACACCAAAATGACCTCCTGTGGGACTACCATGCAGTTCTTGAAGGACCATAGAAATTCTCGACTTAGGGAGTAGTAGTTGCCATCTACATGTCTTTCCATCGTCAGACTCCCATTTTCGGTACAAGATGCCGTTCTTCAAATGTAAGGAATCCCAGAGAGCCCAATAACGTTTAGTCGTAGGATGGTAATGGGCCATGTCTTGCCAGCTGGGCTTCCTGTTGGACTCCTCTTTCAGCTCTAGAATTGGCTTAATTTCAGGATCAGCAAGTTGATCTTTACGCAGGCTCTCGTCACTCCACGGATCTTGCGATGATGTAGACCCAGTTGTAACTTGTCTTACTATAGGACCTTTGACATTAAATTTCTTCTCAGCCCGGTCGCAGTATCTACAATTCTCTGAGCAGGGTCTTCTTGCGAGAGCATCTGAATTTCCATGTGATGAGCCTTTTCGATGGCGTATCTCCATATCGTACTCTTGAAGCTTTTGTATCCACCTGGCTATCTGGCCTTCAGGGTTCTTAAAATTCAATAGCCAAGTTAGAGAAGCATGATCAGTTCGGATCAGGAACTTTCGACCGTAAAGATAGTGATGAAAGTGGTCTATGGCTTTCACTACAGCAAGAAGCTCTTTTCTTGTTACGCAGTAGTTTCGCTCGGCCTTTGACAAGCACTTGCTGAAATAGGCGATAACACGCTCCTGGCTGTCGATTTCCTGGGACAGTACAGCGCCAATGCTTTCGTTGCTTGCATCCGTATCAAGTATAAACTGTTTATCGATTTGAGGATACGACAGAATTGGAGTGGATGTCAAGGCCTCCTTAAGCTTTTCGAAAGCAGCGTCACATTCCTGTGTCCACATAAATTTTTGATTGGCTTCTGTTAATTTATGAAGTGGTCTTGCAATCATCGAGAAGCCTTTGACGAATTTTCTGTAATAGGTGCATAATCCTAGAAAACTTCGAAGCTGGTGAACATCTGCTGGACGATTCCAATTTTTCACGGCCGATATCTTCTCCGGATCAGTCCTAACTCCTTCCGCCGAAATGATGTGTCCAAGGTAGGCGACTTCATTGCGAAACAAACTGCACTTCGAAGGGCTTAACTTCAAATTAGCTTCCTTTAATTTTTGTAGCACCCGCCTGAGGTTGTTCAGATGTTCATCAAAAGATTGTCCTATGATTATGATATCGTCTAAATAAACAAGACATGCCTCATATGACAGTCCCCGAAGAACCGTTTCCATAAGGCGTTCAAAAGTTGCAGGTGCGTTACATAGACCAAAAGGCATTACCTTGAACTGCCATAATCCTTGTCCCGTTGTAAAGGCAGTCTTCTCGCGGTCGTCGGGATGGATCTCTACCTGCCAGTAACCACTCTTCAAGTCTAAAGTCGAGAACCAAGTGTTGCCCGCAAGTGTGTCAAGAGTGTCGTCAATCCTTGGCAGAGGGTAACTATCCTTTTTGGTGACGTCATTCAGTCGGCGGTAGTCTACACAAAATCTTGTAG
This sequence comes from Maratus speculifer, assembly GCA_964019185.1. NCBI lineage: Eukaryota > Metazoa > Arthropoda > Arachnida > Araneae > Salticidae > Maratus > Maratus speculifer. The sequence continues at coordinate 14,962,459 of OZ025291.1, read as the reverse complement.
AACCATCCTTCTTTCTTACTAATACAATGGGAGACGCCCATGGACTTGTTGATGGTTCGATGACGTCATTTTCTTCCATATCTTTAATTAAATTCTGCACCTCTTCTTGCTTGGCAAAAGGTAATCGTCTAGGGTGCTGTTTAATAGGAGAGTGATCTCCCGTGTCAATTCGGTGTTGTGCCATTTTAGTTCGTCCAAAGTCTTCAGATGTTTGGGAAAATAAACTTTGGAATTCTCTAATTAAATTTTCCGCAGCTTCCAACTGTTTTGGATTTAAGTCTGTATTTTGTAACAAATCCTTGACTAAATTATCTGAAGATTTCTCAGAGTGACTGGAATTTTGACTTATGCACGTCACAGGAGCACATGACGCTATCACCTCTCCTTTCTTGATAGTCCTCGTCTTATCACTGATGTTAGCAATTCTGACTGGAATGGTCTTTTTCGAGAGGTCTACCACAGAAGAAGCCACCAATACTCCTGCTTGTGTACTATTGTCTTCTGGATAATCTATATGGCCAAATCGATAATTAGTTTTATTTTTAATTACAGCAGGAACCAAACATTCTGTTCTTGCATCTAGATTAATGTCTTCTTTGGCTATTACTATTTGTTTACATTCAATTTCGTTATTTAATCCAAAAAGACTTATTTCTTCAAATTTTGAGATCATTTTGTTATTTTTGAAATCAAGTCTGAAGTCAAACTTCTTCAGAAAATCTAGTCCGATTAAGCAAGGATCTGTTATGTCAGCCACATATGCCGTATGGTAATATTTCGTTCCTCCAAAGTTGATAGTTAAATTGGCCTTTCCATATATGCCTATCTTGTCGCCCGTCACAGTTTGCAGGGTAACGCATGGTGGAGTCCAGATGAGTTTACATTTCAATTTTCGAGCCAAATCTTCTCTTATTATTGTCACATTGGCTCCTGTATCGACAATCATACGGCACTGAATTCTGTTAATAAAGCCTATCACATATAATTCGTTATCACCGCCGCTCATTTTTGATATCTGGAGGATCTTCAGGTGGGGCTTTTCATTCTCTGGCAACCTCCGCCCCGCGAGATGGCCAAAATTTAGTTTCCCTGCTGACTGTTTGAATTTGTCTCACGTTCGTGGATTTTGGGGCAATTTCTTCGGAGATGTCCTGTATCACCGCATCCCCAGCACGTGAGATTCTGTCTTCTTGAACTTGTTCTTCCGTATTTTAAAGCTTCAATTTCTTGATTTATTTTCCTAATTTCTTTCAAGACGTCGTTCTCAGTGTCTGAGCTTTTGTTCACCGTTGCCCCTCGGACTGAATGACGATCTCTTCGGCTGGCTTGTGTAGCTGCTTCCAACTTTAAGGCATATAGTAGTGCAGCCTTTAAATCCTGTACATCTGCCATTCGTACCGCTCTCTGCACTTCTGGATCTTTTATTCCATCTACAAAATATAACAGTGACAGCATTTCCCGTACATTTGTTGGACAGTCAATGAATGCTAAATTTGCAAGCCGTTCAATTTCCGAGGCAAACTCTTGAAGGGTTTCACTCGATTTTTGATGGCGGCTCTTCATTTGTATTCTCGTATAATCCTTGAAGAATTTTTCGCCGAATCTCATTTCAAGTGCACAACTTAAAGTCTCAAAATTGAGTTGCGTCATATCGGGCAATGTTTGCAGCACGTCGGCGGCTTCTCCTCTTAAAGATGCTGCCAGTTGACAAGCTTTCACCTCGTCACTCCATTTGTTCGCTTCAGCTACAATGGTGAATTGGGTCTTGTAAACTTGCCAGGAACTCTTTCCATCGTATGTCGACAGCTTAATGTGCACGGGAGAAGCAGGCGGATTCCTAAATTCTTCATAGTTACCACTAGACGCTGAAAGTTTCTTCTCAAGATCTTGTACTTTTTTATTTAGCTTTTCATCTACTTCACCTAGTATTTTCTCTTCAACGTTACTGATTTTCTCTTCAACGTTACTGATTTTCTCTTCAACTTTACAAACTTCATTCTGAATTTTCTCTTCTACTTCCGCCATTTTCCGTTCCATTTTCTGTTCAACATTACTAACTTCATTCTGAATTTTCTCTTCTACTTCCTCTATTTTCTCTTCTACCGAGCCTATTCTTCTCTCTACCGACGAGAACTTTTCTTCTAAAGTTTTCTTCATTTCTTCTTGGCCTTTATTAATCTTTTCAGTCACATCTTCTTGGCATTTGTTCATCTTTTCCGCCAACTCTTCTTGGCCTTTATTCATTTTTTCCGCCAACTCTTCTTGGCCTTTATTCATTTTTTCCGCCAACTCTTCTTGGCCTTTCGTCAATTCTGCCTTTATTCCATTAATAGCTTCTAACAGTTCTTTCAGTTGACCATCCATTGTTCTTGTTTTCGCCATAAGATCCCGACTCCTGACACCAAATGTTACAGCGTATATAGGGTTCTTTCGATCTTATGGTTAGACAACTTCAAACTCTTTTCTCTTAGAAAAGTAGAAAATAATTTATTTACAGATCTTCAGAACAACAGAGTCTTCGAAACTCACAAATATTACAAGATATTCCAAAATAACTGTTTAAATCTATCGAACAAGTACAAATATAGGTCGCAGAGACTCTTTATACAATGTCTCAACACTATATCACATTCAAAACAACGTAGATAAAACTCAATACATCAAGCAAACTTGCTTGGACAATCTCTAGTAGCTCACTCAATGACTGACTGGTAAATAATAACCACAACAGCTCGTATCGCTCTCCTTATATATAGTCTCGTAGCATGTGCTAGAAATTTCTAGAAAAACCTGGAAAACCACGGAACAACAAACAATGTATCAGTAGACCTAAGGGGGGTTACCATAAATAGGGAAGGGTTACCATCGCCAACAATCGCCAAGTTTGTCGCCAACTTGGCGATATATCGCCAAATTTGGCGACCAAAATTAGTCGCCAAAAGTGACGCCAACTTGGCGATATCTCAAATATTTCGCAAAGCTGCCATAGACATTCACTGAAAATAATAGACAAGTTTGCTTGATAACAGAGACAATGTAACAAAAACTAATATTAGTAAAGAAATGGAGCTTAATAAGATTATTTACATTATTTTACAGTACAAACACTAACTATTTACAAAATTCGTAACAGTATATATATATCAACTGACATGTCAAATACATGACAGTTCAAAAGTATTGGAATACATATTTGGCTATGGACAGTAACACCTTTTTTCTCTAGATAACGAAGTTTTGTTAATGATTTCAGGAAGTGTTGGAAAGTGCTTCATAATCTATGTGTTACAGTGTATATAGGGTTCTTTTGATCTTATGGTTAGACGACTTCAAACTCTTGTCTCTTAGAAAAGTAGAAAATAATTAATTACAGATCTTCATAACAACAGAGTCTTCTAAACTCACAAATATTACTAGATATTCAAAAATAACTGTTCAAATCTATCGTACAATTACAGATATAGATCTCAGAGACTCTTTATACAATGTCTCAACGCTAAATCACATTCAAAACAATGTAGAGAAAACTCAAGCAAACTTGTTTACAATCGCAGCTCACTCAATGACTGACTGATGAACAGTGGCGCAGCCAGGAAAACTTTTTGGGGGGGGTTTCAAAATCAAAAATTTAGCTTTTTTTCAAAAATGTCTTTCATTTTAAACATATTATTAATTATATTTAATTATAATATTAATATTAATTAATAATAATTAATTAATGAAATTAACTTCAAATTAATTAAAATTTTTTTTTCAAAATGTACCAAACAAGAAAAAAGGAATGAAAATTAAAACAAGAAAAGTAATAAAAATGAAAAATGATATTTCATGCTTTAGTACAAAAACATTTATTTTAATTTTATTTCCATTTTTCTTGGTTTTTTTGCAAGATTATCTAAAACATTTCTTCTGTTATTTATGTATCTTTATGGATGTACATTAGCGCTAGGCCATTTAATCTGTCTTCTGATACAGAATTTCTCAAGTACGATTTCAAAATCTTTAATCTTGAGAAAGAGCGTTCATTACAGCACGTGGTAACTGGCAATGTAGCCATTATTGTTAATAGAATATGTATACTCGGAAAAAGCATTTTATTGCATATACAAAGAGCATCTATAGCATTCCGGGGTTGTTCCGTATAAGATGCTAAAAATTGGTGCCACAAAATTATTTCCTCTGTGACATTATCTTGAAAATCATGAAATTCTGTCAATGTTTTTATTTTTTTAACGTCTTCCATCTTATTTGAACTGTCTGTTAAGAACTTAAAAACTGAAGAATTTTACACTCTAAAAAGGCATGTCTGTTTTGTAAATAATAAATGCATCATAAAATTAAGAAAATGAATATTTCTTACTTGTTTTCTAGATCCAAAATATAATCCAAAATCATGGCCAGTACAGTCTATTTTAAAATTAGTTTTTCTCTCAAAGAATTATTATTTAATCCTAAATCAGCAGTAATAGGTTAAGTAGAATTAAACGTTGATTTTTCACTGCAATCTACAGAGTCCAGATCCTTTTCACTTGAACATTGAGGAGTGTTTACATTATTTATATACTTATTCTCTATTTTAGATTTTTTTTCTTCTCAAAACACGATATAATATCATTTTGAATCCTTTTTTTGCCAGGTTTTGAAGCGGACATTGCGGTAGCAGATCCAAAACCGAAATATTCTTTTTTTTTTTTTCCACTATACTATAAAAAAAAGCACACAAATACAAACCCAGACAATTATGAAACTAGAAAAAAGAAAGAGAGAGAGAACTGAAACACATATTTCTGAATAGATGCAAAAAGAAGGGAGTTAAACTTATTTCATTGTAACATCTCATTCTTGGTAGTGACAGATTGACAATTAAAGGGTGGATTTATTTTATTCCTCCAGTTTCGGCCAGCGTATCTTCTACGAAATAGGCTCTTATATAAAAGGGTTTTTTTTAAAGTGTCAATTCGTAATGGGTTAATACAAAGCAGAATTGCCTTGTTCAGCTGGGGCAATAGAAAAACCATTAAAAAGACAGGATTCCGCTTATTTCTTCTTTCCGACGTCAGCAGAAGTCCTAAAGACAACAAAAGAGATATACAGCTTTGAGAGATCCACATCTGTAAGGAGGGGGTTGTAACCATGGAAGAAGGAATATAAACTTATATTCTTTGTATTCTTGTTTATATTCTTTGTTCCATGGTTGTAACATCATCGATCTCTGCGGGAGTGACATTACTTAGTATGCTAAATGCTACTTAGCTATAACATGCTTATTCTTTTAAATGAGCTTTACAACTTTAGCATTTTAGGCATATGGTTATCTTCACTTACCAAAACAAAAGAATGTGAAGAAACTTGTTTCCCGTAAAGACACTTCAGTCACCCCTACACTTGTGAAATATCCCTGATTCTCAGAAATGGGGAGGGAAAAGGGGACTTAAAATACAGATTTCGGCCGAAAGCATCGGATAAATTGTTTGAATCGGTAATATCGTCTTTGAAAAGAAAGGGGGGAAATCGAATAAATGACGGGAAAACAATCTGAACCTAAGCTGGTGTTGGGGGGGGGGGGGGGGGGTTAAAATCTAACCCCTTCCCCTTGGTTGGACTATTGGGAGGGAAGATATGGCTTAAAATACAGATTTTAGCTTGTCGAATTCGAATGCTTCTGAACCGATAATCTGTTTGAAAGGGTTGTTTTTCCTGGAGAGAAGGAAAGAAAAAAATTTGAATAAATGACTGGGGAAAAAATCTCTGATCCTGGGGGGGGTTTTAACCCCAAAACCCCCCCCTTGGCTGCGCCACTGCTGATGAATAATAACCATGACAGCTCATATTACTCTCCTTATATAGGCTCGCTGCATGTGCTAGACGTTTCCACAGGCTTCTCGAAAAATCCAGAAACCAAGGAAAAACAATGTATCAGCATACCTAAGGGGGGTTACCATAGAGAGGGAAGGGTTACCATCGCCAAGTTTGTCGCCAACTTGGCGATATATCGCCACATTTGGCGACCAAAATTAGTCATCAAAAGTGACGCCAACTTGGCGATATCTTTAATATTTCGCCAATCTGCCGTACACTGAAAATAACAGACAAGTTTGCTTGATAACAGAGACAATGTAACAAAAACTAATATTAGTAAAGGAATGGAGCTTAATAAGATTATTTACATTATTTTACAGTACAAACACTAACTATTTACAAAATTCGTAACATATGCTTAAGGCATGATTTTTCTTACTTGTTTTAAAAGCTCGTCAGAATTTGGGCTTTCGAAAGTAATGTTTTTTGCCAAATGATGTAAATAGCTATGAAAACAAACCTAATGAACTTTTATACAGTAGACTCCCTCAAATCCGCACAGCTTGGGACCAGAGGTTTTGCGGATTTTAGAATTTTGCAGATTTGTGGTCATTGCGTTATTTACATTTTTTAAATAGTAATTTGAATGTAATTAAAAATGAAATCGAAACTATTATGAAAGCTTACAATATAATAAAATATTAAAATAAGTAATAAGCTAAAATAATAAAAATTTAGATATTTTTAACACGATTAAAATATTAAAAGCAAAGGTCAAGTTAAAAATCAGTAATGTATGATAAAATATTTATTACCGTAATTTCCGGGAGATAAGCCGCGGCTTATACGTGTTTAAAAGTTAATTTTTTCCAAGTGCGGCTTATACGCCGGTGCGGCCTATACAATGAACTTTTTTATTTCCAACCCGGTGTTGCAAGCAAAATATTGCATAAAGCTGCAAAATAGAAAAATTGTAAATTTTCCAAAATCAATAAGGAAAAAGTTAGTGCATTTTGAAAAACTTAGAAACAATATTTGATTTTTAAATTGCGAATAGAAAAATGAAGTATTCATTTTTTTAAAGAAATTTCGACAAACAAAAAATTTAGATAAGATTTTAAAGAAAAAAATAAAAGGTATTTTTTATGGATTAATTCGCAATTCAAACTGTCAATTAATATCAATGATACTTAGGGATGAAATTTAATTGATCACTTTTTAATAAATCTACTAGCGAGCTACGCCAGCTAGCTGGGCCATTTTTTCCGAACGAACCTCGATATTAAGCAGTATATAATAAGCAAAAAAATTCATTTAATAAGCAAGTCTTGGTGTTCGAATCCTCAAGCACAAAAAAAGTAAATTAAAGAGCTATGGTTGTTATGCGCCCATTATCCCGTTAAAAATATGTGATTTCGCACACCAGCGCTACGCGCCATGGTCGCCATCGTCCCGTTAAAAATATCTGGTTTTGCACGGTTGGCGCTGCACGCCCATAAGACATTTTCTCGTATTTTTTGGTTCATCAGAAGCAGACTTTTATGCAGATTCTGAATATGTAATCAGTTTTTCTCTACTTTAAAAGCTGTCTGCATGATGGTTTAAGAAAAAACGAGCAAAAAAAGAAGTTTCGATAGTCCTGTTTTATTTCAAAGTTCAATATTTTAGCGAAAACTACGGTAAATATTCTACGGCAAGTCAAAAAAAATGATGCGGAAAAAAACGCAATTAGCACCGGTAGAAAAAGAGGTTTTGGGGTGTTTCTTCTTTTAGCCAAAGGGGAAAAATTCATGTCCTTCACCGCAAGGTGGCGCAGTGCTCTGCTTCGGAGCTCCGTTTGGGAATTGACATTTTTCGTTCCGATTCTCAAGGGGTTTTTAATTCATAACTTTTTTAATTTTGGTCTCACGGTCTCGAAAATGCCCCAAATGACTTCCCCGGAATTTTTCCAATCGAAAGACACCTTTCGCGACTTCCAACTCGCCCGCGTTGCGAACTGTAATCGGCTTCAACAGACAGACAGACAGACAGAGGCGCACGGATTTTATTAGTATAGATAAAAATATCGAATATAATGCGGACGCAATTTCTATTTTGTGCCGCCGCCAAAATAAATAAATCAATCATTAAATAAAAAAATTTTCTTACAAATTGTCGATGTATTTGCAGTCATAATTCAGTCGTAGTATTATTTCTATGTTAAATATTTATGTATTCCTTTCTGTCAGTAAGAAATCATTCTCCTGTGACGTGTGCAATAAAAGAAGAAATCTCATTTGAATACACACCTCCGCATTCATACCAAAAAAAGACGTTTCTCTATTCCATTTTGTAAAAAAAGATTTTCTCCGAATCATATAACTCTGAGTCATTACCCACATAATCGTCCCAAGACCGTGCTAATGATCTAGATTATTTTCAGACTTCTAATGTTCTGTAACATTTTCTAATGTAAGTCTTTCTTAAATCGTATTGTATTCTTTAATTATGCTTACAAAAAATGTACACGTGGATTCATCAGGGCCATTCCTTTAGGGCCATTTTTGTAAGAACATCTATATTAATAACGAAAAAGTTAAATGGTTTTCTTTTAACCCTTTCCGGCGCACTACTCTTTAAAGTTGGAATTTAAAAAAAAATTAGGCAATTTATTTAGGCCTAGAGGAGTATACAGGTATTGTTTTGTAAAGATTGCACTAACCATTTTAATTATACAGCTGTTGCTGAAGTGGTAACCTCCCATAAGTAAAGCATTGATAAGCATTGAGAAGAGCATTGCTGTGAAGCACGTATTACAGTAAAATATTTTACCTAATATTTAAAAACAGTAGAGTTTGATCTGTGTGGTGCTGCCATCTAGAACTTATAAGAAAGGTTTAAAGTAGCAATTAGAGTAGTTTTTAAAATATTCACGGAGTTTTTGTGTCTCTAAACAGGGGGAACTTTAGGTGTTGCCAATCCGGCAACACTGCGCGTTAAGGGGTTAACTTGCTTTTGAAGAAATGAAATCGCGTATCCCTGCCACCAAATCTACGATATCATAGTTCATCCTTTAAGTACTAAAACACATCTTTAAGAGCTTCTTTTGGAAAATTCATTGCTTTTATGAGAAAACGAAAAAATGCCGTCCGATTTTTTTGTATGTGAATTCTAACACTTGAAAGTTTTATGAATTTACGAACAAAAATATCTTTACGAATGTATCAGAAAATAAGAAGCTTAAATTTTAGAACAGCCTTTAAAAACGGCGTTACAATAATATTCGGTTTTCTAGTCTTTTTTGGTATTTTGATAGTCTGATTTTCAGTGTTTCACAATAACAGCAACATTTAACTTTATTCTCAAATATAAACTAGCTACATTTTTCATATTTATTGTTACTTTTAATTTCTTTTAATACATAAAAATTTTAGATATTCTTATAAAAGCAATTCTCAAATCTAGTACACAATAAAACGAAATTTTTTGACCACATCTTCTGAATCATTTTTGAATGTAAAAGGATAAAATCGTGAGGTCTTTTTATTGAAGCAATTTGGAATCAAAATGATTATCATGCGAGGTCATAATGTCTTTTGCATTAAGGAAACACTGAAAAACGTTTTTCGGTTATCTATAGTTTAAGAATACCAAACGTGTCAATTTTGTATGTTTTTTATGTTTCAGGAAGTATATTCGAGCTGTACATCTAAACAGAAAATTATTCACCTGCGCGTTCATACAGGTAATTACACATGGTGGCACCCATGTGGAAAATGTGTAATCAAAATAAAAGTTTTAGTTTCTCCGATCTGTATTGTAATCAGAGATTAGTGTATTGACTCTGTGTCATATGCAAAATTTCCTCCTTGCGCCCCAATCGAGTTTTTTCTATGGGGGGGAGGATTCGCAGAACAGTTTTTTGTGCGTGCATAACATGTCCGTTTCTTGCGATACACGTACGGTTCCAACGCTCTTTAGGGTTTTCGCATGCGCTGAGTATTTTGCGATGAAAAAAAAGGGTGTTGCCATTGGAAATTTTCGAGTTTCTGTAACTATAACCGTAACCGTGAGCGCCATTTTGTTTCCGTTCACAGAATCTCGAACTCATACTTCTGAATAGCTATATCTAAAATTTCACCTCGATCGGTTGAGCGGACTGGCCACTAGAGCTCCATATATCGGCAAAGTTTTTTTATGACCACCCTGTATATATTTTTTATATTTCATCGGGAAATAGATTACGGAAATGGTAAATCACTATGTGACTTTTCATCAGTCTCTTAAATGTTTTTAGCCTATCTGCCTTCGGGTCAATGTCGCATGAGAAACGACAATTTTTTTACCGATTTCAACAATCATTTCTACGAAGCGGCATTTTGGGAGAAGGATTAAAAGCCTTTTTACTACCGCACTTTTAACTGTAAAATAATGAAAAATTGAAAGCGAGAGAAGGAATTTTAGAAACAGTTATAAAATAGTTTTCTCTTTGTCATCCAGTCAAGGTCGCGTCCAGATACAAAATACAGTTGTGGTTAAAAAGCACAGTCTCTTTTTGCGTTTTATCGCCCAACATGCTGCTTAAGTTCGATTTATTAATTTATTTTGTACATTCATTTTTGTTTAAAGTTGAGATTATGGCTCCATGGAAAATTTATTTTAATAGTTTTCAGCTTGTTGTAATTTGAAAAGCTTGTTTAAATATACTTTTTTAATTTATTTCGATTTTCTTTTTCAATTTTACACTGGAGCATATCTAAAAAGAAAGTGTATAAATTCAGCATAAGTAAAAGAACTACAATATAAATAAATATTGACAAGTTATATATTTTTATTATTTACTAAAAATATTTGTCTTCTTTAAATTTATTTAAAAAATGCATTTTTGTTTATCATTAAATTAATTAGTAAAATTATTCTATTAACTAGATTATGCATTTTTGTTTATGCGGCGTATAAGCCGCGGCTTATACACCGGTGCGGCCTATCTGATGAAAATTGAAATTTTATCTCTCGTTTTTCATTGGTGCGGCCTATACAACGGTGCGACTTATCTACCGGAAATTACGGTACAAAAATAAGATTCATTTTTCATATGGAATTTGCTTTATAAAGATTAATAATTCACATCAAAATCATAAAACAATTTGGTTAATACATAAATATATATTTGGTAAAAAGATTGTGATTACCAGTGATATCAGCAATATTTTAATTTTCTCCAAAATAATTTATTCTTCCTTCATTGAAACACATGAATTCAGTAATATAAATCAAAATTACAAATTAAAATATATATGGAATTGATAAAAAATTAAAAATGTCAAATTTTGGCCCTACATTTGAATTAAATGTTTCATTGTTTACATCTGTAAATTATGTGCAGATTTTAGAGAGTTGTGGATTTTAGGTTTGCAGATTTGAGGGAGTCTACTGTACTTGTTTATGTATGTATTTATTTATGTATATATATACAGGGTGATTCTAATTTTTTTTTTACAATAAAAGAGGGGTGATAGTACACATCAAGACAAACAATATTAAATAGGAGACCAAGGGTCCCAAATGTTTTCCAAAGGAGATAGCCGCCATTAAAGTTTAGGGACCAAAATTTCAAATGAATATAAAAAACGGAAAAATCGGTCTCTTGATTTGCAGTTTTCACTAAAATTATTCTTTATGTCGGCATTTTCTTGAAATTAAATCATAAAGATAAATTTCAAAACATGCCGATAGAGGGCGCTTGAGACTTTGGATTAACGAACAAGTATTTTTTGCCAGTGTTTTTTGAATCTCATTAAATGTTTTCGTAAGCTTAAACTCAAACTTAAATTTTGAGCTCAAAATCTGAAAAGTTGGGACTGGTTAAGTAGCACAAATTGAACTGTGTTCAGAGAGTTCAAATTTCAAATGATCACAAAAAACGGAAAAATTGGTTCATTGATTTGCAGTTTTCACTAAAACTATTCTTTATGTTGGTATTTTCTTAAAAATAAATTATAAAGATAAATTTCAAAAAATGTCGATAGAGGGTGCTTTAGACTTTGAAGTAACGAACAACTATTTTTTGCCGTTATTTTTTAGCACTGGCTATCTTGTTCTTATTGCAAGAGACTGTAAACATCCCATTTGGTATATTTATATTTAGAATTTTTTTTAGTATCAATCTACAATTTAAAATTAATGATATTAAAATTAATTTAAAATTATTTAAAATTGATTTAAAATTTAAAATTTTTATTTATTTAAAATTGATTTAAAATTTAAAATTTTTATTTATTTAAAATTGATTTAAAATTAATGATATAAGTTAATGATATTATTGGCTCAACAAAAGAGGAGATTTACAAGTTAAGCTTCTTCCCGGAACACTTAAAAACTGATAAGATATCTCTTGTGAAGAACACATAATACGTAAAAAAAACAATTTAAAAGGAAAGTATTTAAACAAGCAAAAAAGTTTTTATATGCAACTGTTTTTAAGCTTCTTAATTAGAACTCATTCTTCAAGTCAAAATGAATGAAAGGGGAGACTAAAGAATTATAACAGCAAGACTCTATATTATTATTATTGTTACTGCTATTTCTCAAATTCTTCTTTTTTTTTTAAATGTTGATTGATGAACTCTTTTTTATCATATATTGAAACAGCTAGAGGTCGAAATATTTTTCATTGTGTTGTTTTTTACGTATTACATATTTACTAAAAACTATTGTCACATGAAAACATTACATGAGGGATAATGATTTATTATTAATTAATTCATGAATTGATTCATTATTATTAATTATAATAAATTTGACAGTGCATAAAAGAAAATTTCATTTTCTTTATTTTTATTTACAATTATTATCACTTGTGAAATAAATATTTTGTTTCTTAGTTTTTAATGCTTAAATTGTTCTGATCAGGTAAATACACTTTTACATCCAACAAAGAGTGAAGGTATGAATCACATTATGGGAGGATGGCCTGGAGATGTAGATCCAAGAGATGAAGATCAAGTAGCCCGGTTTAAGAAGAAAATCCAAAAAGATGAATCCTTTATCAATTCTATAAAAAAACTAGGCAGTGTAAGAAAATACATTTCTATCTATTAAAAGAAAGAAAACAGTATAATACATATATTTGATACAAAATTCTCTGCTGCATCTTTAAGACATTTTCACAATAAATGTGTACTAAAATGTTTGATATTTTCACATTTTAAAATCTTTTTAATAAAACTTAATATTTGACAAGTATAGTGCTTTCCAAAAAGTGCTGTAAAGTTGTAAAAGTAAAAATGTTATAGTATCAATGATAACAGATTATTTTTTGTTTATTTATCATCTTTCACATGATACATCAACAAACTATGATGCCAACCATATTAAAATGATTGGCAGCTCTAATCAAGTTGTAAATTTGTCCATGAGTTGAAAAGAGGATTCCTTAAGCCATTAATTTTGTAAAGATTTTTTTTTTTTTTTTATCTTAAATCGTTTCATTCTCACTCTTATGATATTCATGGGCTGTGTTTTTTTATTCATATTGTTTGATTCCACCCAGTTTTATAAAATAATGTAAATTGGCTTTATTATAGTAGTATAATTTTATCTGTCATTAAATAGGTGAATATTTGTTTTTCAAAAAAGTGATGTCAATAAACAATCTGAATTTTTAAATCATAATTTAATGTGCTCAATTTAGGGGTTGATTAAATTTATAAAGGCTCAAAAAAAAAAAAAGTTTTAAAATCAATAGTAGAAGTTTATTCTTATCACCCCCATTAAGTCGATGCTTATGAGCCCGCATAATGCATGATCACTTAAAATCAAATTATGAATACATCAACTTTATTTATTTCGACTTTCCTTATTGGTTAATGTATTTCTTTTATTATTCTTAAACTTGTAAGCAGTTATGTCCCATTTTTCTGTTTCCTGAAGAATTTAAATTGACTATAGACAAAAATATTTTTACCATAATTATACTAAGATAAAGGATTGGTTATAAAAGATATTTTACTACCAAACTAAGAGGGAAATTGTTATCTCCTTGTCCTCACATTTATATGTTTTGTAGATATGCAGATATATACATAATATATGACCATAACTCTGTTATATACATCATTAAAGTCACATGGCTTGACAGTATTTCTTATTCGTTTGACAATTAATTATTGGGAGATGCTATAATAAGGAAGTACTAGAAAAGTTATATTTATTTAAGTTTACTAGGTATTTTTTTTCAAGGTGAAACACAGCCCTCAAATGCTCAGATGATTATAAAGTGTAAACAACTTTTATTGTAACTGAAACTAAAGATGTCATATTGTTCTTTCAGGAGAATTTTACTTCATAATTAAATACAAAAAAGCAATTTAAAATATTTCTGATAAGACTTCATATTTGTGAAGTATACTGTTTCCTAAAACTAACTGTAAACTGATGAAAATAAAAATGTTTCCCTCTCATACACATTTATGTCTCTAATCAACAAAATGACTTACTATTTTTTTTTTTTTTTTTTTTTTTTTTTGTGCTTGCTTATTACTTGTGGCTTCCATTATAAATCATTGAAGTATGATTCAAACATAGCAAAGTGACTTCCACACTTAAAAGTTGCAAAACTGTGAAATGCATTCCCATATATAATCAAGTTATGAATATATCAACATTTTTGTTTATTTTTATTCTAATGATGTGTACAGCATGTTTTTTTTAAATGTCAAGTGAGAAAGATGTACCATTCTTTGATGATATTTTACTTCTTAATTGAGTATATGAAGCTTCAAACTTTAAATTATTTCTGATAAATCTTCATAGACTAAGAGGTGGCAGCACAGATAATCACTTCATCGAGTTCATAGACAAAAATGATTAGTTAAATCTTGATTCGCATATTAAAACACAATCAGTCTACCAAGTAATATCTTGGTGGAAAACACCTAAAAACCTGATTTTAGCGACTGACTCGTAAGTTTATTATTATGCTTTCCTGCATGATTATCTGTGCTGCTGCCTCCCAGTCTATCATGTTTGAAAAGTATATTGTTTCTTGAAAGAAAATGTGTATCAGTAAAATATTTTAATTTTACCTTTAATAGTTCTGCTTGGTATCAATTGCATGACATATTTTTTTTAAGTATTTGTTTGTCATGGTTTCCATGATAAGTCACGTAAGTATGATTTTAAAATCCGAAAGTCATAAACTTGTGCAATATATGCTTATATATAAAACACATCAGTTTTATTTATTTTGATTTTCCATATTTGTCATTTTTTTTTTTTTTAATTCTTACTACAATGTAAACAATTTTCTATTTACATATACTTGAGTAAGATGTATTATTCAAAAAAAACACATTTTACCTCATACTAAAAGAACTTCTTAAAAACACCATAAACATAAAAAAATGTGCAAGGCCCTTTGAAAAAAAGTATGTCTTTTTTAATCAGTTGTAAAGAACATGTACTACAGTATAGGATCTGTTATCCAGAATACTTGGGATCTCGGATATTCTGGATAAGGGTTTTTTCCGTAATTTGGATAACTTTACTATAAGTTAACAAAATATTCTAAATTCCATTTAACATATAAGGTGTCTCTTGTATCGGTTGCTCCTGTATCCTGCATTATGACATGATTTTTTGTTCATGGAAGTAACTTCCTTGTTGCATACTACAAATTAGTTGTTCAATTGAAAAATATCAGTAGCTCATTTGAATTTTTTTTTTCTTTTCATTCTGCTGATCATCATCATTACTTTCATTAGACATATCATTTGTCATTATGTGACATATTTCACTTCCAGCAATCAGATGAATTACTAAAGTATCATCATCAGCAAGGACAATTTTACATTGACTATTGTTCTAACATTTGAGAATTTGAACATGAATGTCCCTTAGCTTAGTCCAGCAGATCTGTAATAATTTCCTGCTTAGAAATTTTAAAGTCTTCCACTTTATGTTCATTCACATAATCAAAAAAATATCACAGATAGCCATAAATTGTATCACCTTTAGATATGTGTATATGTGTCTGCTATATCCCGTGCTTGATGTAAAATATATCTTTAATTTTTATGTTTTTGAAATGAAACAAATTATTTTCAGTTTTTATTTTACATTCTGGTTTTTGGAACTTTCTGGATACGTGGTTTCTGAATAACGGGTCCTATACTGTAGTACTTTTGAAAACAGGAGCATACATAACAAAAAATAGAAGTACATGTTATTCGTGCTTGATAAAGAAAAACATAATTTTTTTAAAAAGCCTTGCACATTTATTTATTTTTATGGTGTTTTTAAGAAGTTCGTTTGATCTTAATGTATCACACTAATTTATATAAACATTATTTATAAACTTTATGTTACTGAAGACATTTGGTGGTGTACTTAATTGCACACAAGGAAATATGCATGCTATGAAACAAAAAATAAATGCTCTTTCTTACCATAAATAAAAATTGGAGATAATCTTTCATAGTTTATAGTGGATGCTGTGATAAACAAGCATCATTTATTTCATTATAATTACTGTGGTTAGTAAGATAAAAAACCTTATAAAATAAAATGATTGAATGAAATATTGCTTATTCTGTTTCAGCTTGTTGAAAATTTTGTCATGGAAAATAATTCGGTTGATATTTATGAAGAGTATTTCATGAATGAATCAGTTCCTGATGATGCTGTGAATCAATTGAAAATACAAAATGTTTTTCGGTTTGTTAAGGATTATTTTAACTATTATTGTTAGCTTTTTAACAATTTTTTGTATTGTTGTATCTTTTTAAACATATTTAACTATAATTTGATGTATTCTAGTAATATATATATATTTTTATTAAGGTAATGTTTTTCAAAATTTTGTTTGTTATTTTATATTTTTAATTTATCCTGATTAGAATATCACCTGTATAATAAAAGCCTGAGTCATGTTACTGTCATCAACAGGTCTGGGCTACCCGTTTCACTTTTTATATGCCAAACGGCTATTTCGGTACTTTTATGTTACTTGAGCACAGGTGATAAATCGCCAAATATTCTTTCAGCACCATCATTTCATTTAAAATATATACCTATCACTCATTTAATTTAAAATACATCACTTTTATTTAAAACACATAAATAAAAAATATACATACATCTTTAATTCAGCTCATTTAAATGCAATAAATAAATAAAAATATTTTTACAATATAGGTCCCTTGACGAGAAAAAAAAAAAAAAAATCATATTTTCTGGCAATTTATAGCTTATACCATATCATATACATAAGCATTTTTTTTTTTATTATGTATAAAATTTATTCAATTTAAAGAGGCCATTAATCTATTTTTACATATAAACAAATATTGGATATGTTTATATGCATACAAATACATATAAACAAAAGAAGTTCACCAGGTTTGTTTTCATAGTTATTTACATATTTTGACAACTATCTCACTTTTTGAAGCCCTATATGCACAAATCTTTAAAAAAATGCCAAAGCCCCTGTCGTAGAATAAAACCTAAATAAATAATGAATGATAATAATAGTAACATAAACTAAAATATTTGGCACCAATATCGGGAAGAATTCCATATCATATTCTGTTCTGTACTTTTTTTTTTTTTTTTTTTTTTGGCATTAAATGATAGGATGAGGTTGCCTTTGGGGTTGCTTTTTTACTACTGGAATGGACTTTAGCTGTTTGTTTGTTTTTGTATATATATATATATATAATACCATTAAAAGTAGACAAGATTCACCAATGGATTTTATCAATAAAACAATAAACCAAAACGAAGAATTAGAATTGAATTGAATTATAATAAAATAAAAAAATAGTGTAACGAGTAAATCTGAAAAAATAAATAAATAAAATGAATGCATATAGAATTTGTAGCTCCAAAAGCAGAATCATCAGGCCCCAAATGCTCTGGAACTACAAATGAAGTGTGCGGTTTCATCCACGTATTAGCCATGAAATAGCAAAATAATACGTATTTGGGGCTACCAGCGCACAAAAACCAAATTATTAAACAAGGAACAAAGATATTTTACAAAAAAGGAGTTGAAAGTAAGTAAAAATAATAGTTAACCATAACAAACAAAAAAGATAAAGCTGAATGGAAATATAATTGAACCGGAGAAATATTTCTTTTTTTTGCATTTATAATTTTTTTTCTTCAGAAAAATGTATAGCTTTTGTTTAAATTTGACGTATATAATAAATATATGAAATTATAAAAAAATTATATAAGTATATATTATATAAGTATATATATTATGTATTTATATATGCATATCGCTATATATAATTACACAGAAATATATCTAAAATGCATACAAATAAAAATATTTATATAAACATCTTATATTTTTTTAACATGTGACATATATAATGTTTATTAAATAAATATATCTTTATAAACCATTTAAAAATCATGTTTTTCCACAATCTCAAGAAATCTGATAAATTGCTAAAATGGCTTTTTGTTACCAATTTCGATTTTTTCGCCAGCCGTGCCAACAGAACAGGATACGGAACTCTTTCCCAAATATCATATATGCATCAAAATACCTAATTGCCATTATATTATATTTTGCCTGACATGGTGACCTGGCTATTGTTTATTTACTGAGAAATTTCCTATTTTCTTTTTTAAAATGACGTAATAGTTTTGTTCTATATAATTTTTGTATAAAATATCATTTATTTATTGTTATTTCTTTTTCAAATAATAGAAAATAATTTAAAAATATGTGTGTAACTAATATTCGAAAATGAAGTTTTTGGCAAATTGTTATAAAAAACATTGTGCCAAACTCGGCACATATACGACATCTTTGCCAAATATTTCATTTAATCAGGCTATTGCTGTTTATTTATTAAGGATTTTTTTATTTTTTATAATGACATAAATTATTTTGTTCTACATAAAATATCGTTTATTTATTATTCCCTCTTTCAAATAATAGAAAATAATTTAAAAATATGTGTGTAACTAATATTCAAAAATTGAGTTATCGCCAAATTGTTATAAAAAACATTGTGCCAAACCCGGTGCGTATGTGACATCTGTGCCAAATATTTTATTTAAACATCAAATGTTGTTGTTTCTAATTTACATTATAATAAACATACATTCTACAATAACTTCAAGTGAAATTAAGTTGACAACTTACTATCGGACTTCATAAAGAAAACAAATGCAAGAGATTCATTCACATGAACAGTAGAAAATATTAAACCATGAAAATAATAATTCGCAAAGCACTCCAATAATGAATGGACATGGACAATAATTCTTATGACGTCATAGCATGTAAATTGGAGGTGCCACCATTTGTTTACGGTTTGCTTTCACGGTGATTTTTACTTTGCCTCCGTTAGTAATGTTACTTTTATGTCATATTTATATTTATGAAATCAGACATGAAATTAATACGTACAAAAGTGTACATATTCATTATTTAATTATTAAGTAATGAAAAAACTATATAGATGCGTGATTTTCAAAATTTAAATAAATTTCATAATACTAAAAGATAACATCAAAGTAACAGCATGTTTAGATAAAGTATGTTGAATCTCGATAACTTATGAACAAATCTCAGTTTAAACCTATGAAATTCCACTCATTTTTACAATTATAGAAATTAAATGATATTTGTCGAAAAAGACAAAATGTATAACAACAAAAAATGTGTGATATGTTATCATTATTGCAAAAAATTCTTGATTTCTCTATAAGAATCTTTGAATTTAGGGAAGGATTGACTAACTAAATAAATTTAAAAATAACATGATGCACTGCTTAGCATACATTTAAAGGAGACCAAATTGGTTTCTAGAGGCATCTAGTAAATAAAGATGAAGGTAGTTAAAACTCCTTCAAACATAAGATTTTTTATATTTTTTTAAATTTCATTGATGAAAATATTCAATTTTTTTTTTCCATCTTTAATCTTTCAAGACGTTTCTATGTTATTTTGAATGCAAAAAAAATGTAGTCAAAGAAGACATTAAAGCTGGGAAAATCTTATTTAATTGAAGTATTACTGCATCTTTATTTCACTTCTTGCACTTTTTTATACAGCAGAACTAGTAACATTATTTAAACACTAATTAGCAATTCTCGTTGCCATCACTCACTCCTCTCCCCGCCTCCCCTCATCATTCACTCCCTATCCGAAGTCTAAAAATATATTTTTGCCTTATTTTCTGGCGTGATGTAATGTTTGTTTGATTTTCTTTACTGAAATTCATGCTGTCATTCATTCACTTGGATATCAAATTTATGATACGCATTATATACGAGATTTAAATAAAAAACCATTTTTTCTTGTAAAGTAGTGGGTGCGCGGTATACATGAGTAAATACGGTTATAATTTTTTTTTTCATAATTTACGGATTTAATTTTTAAAGTTGCATACTGAAGTTTTTAAAAATTTATTTTGACGTAAATCAACGCCTCCAGTTTCTGCTATTTTCTATAAGAAATTATGATTTTAAAAAAAATGTTGTTTTGTTTACATTAACTATGTACAGACGGCTCTAAATTTAAAAACAAAAACAAAGCTTCGTAATTGATGACTAAACACATTGAATTAAGAATCTATCATGTACCCATGACTGAAACCGCTGCCGAACCATACTTTTAATAAAAAATATCTATTTTAAAATTAAAAAAACTTCAATATTTAATTTTAATGTGTGAAATCTTCAAAAATTTAGTTTCATTTTGCTAATTATTATTATTGTAATAAATACTGCTCTCTGTTTTAAAATTAAAATTTGTTCAAAATCTAAATATCAAGTAAAAAAAAAAAATCTTCTTCATTTGTATTTGCAGAAATGTATTGCTATTTTTAAAATGTGCTTTTCTACAATACTAACTCTTCAATAGTAAAATCTTCATTCTGTTTGTTTGTATGAAGTATTATGAAAATGAAATGTAAGTGAAAATTCTGCCATTTTTGAAGGGGGTTATATACTAGCATGCAAATAAAATGGGAATATAATAAATGGTTGAAATCTCAATATATAATTTTTGTTAAAATTTAATAATAAAAAAAAGATTACATTTTTTTTTATTTATTTAAAACACAGTTATATTTGAACAACTTGATCAAAATAATAAAATGGGACGAAACTAAAAACAATGACTTATAGTTCCATTGTTCAGAAAATTATCCAAAAGTCTTAAGTTGTGTAAATGAATTTCTTTTTAGTGATATTTCAGAAAAGAAAAGAAAAGTACGTGATTTGTCTTGGGCATTAGATGGATGCAAACTTGCAGCTGCACATGAAGTCTCAGAAATGTTTGCTGGATTATTCAGTGAATCATATGTATGGGATATAGGTATAGAGTATTAGCATAATTTGCATGTAAAGCATTCTGAATTTCTTTGTCTAATGATGCATGTTTGTATATTATTATATCTTTGATAAATTATGTAAACGTAACTCATAATTCAAGTGAATTGTTTCATACAAAAAGGGCTTCAGTTCTACTAAAGATCAGTTCAACTAAATCTAGTTTTGAGAAAACTGAAGAAAACATTGCTCTCTTAAGCCGTTTCTCCATAGAAAAGTAAAAATTGAGCAGAGTTTAGACAGTGTATGCAGTGAAACTGAAGCTTTTTTTTGGATAGAAATATGAGTCTACCCTTTAACCTCTTGGCAGCAAGTGACCAGTATACGTGTCATATAAGATGCTCAGAATCCTTGATTATTCTCATCATTAAAATTTTATTGTAAATTTTGCTTTTTTAATCCAAGCATTTTCCTGATTCAATAAGGCAAACTTTTCTGTTTTAAAAAACCAGTGATAAAAGATTAAAAATTCTGTAAAAGATGTTTGTCCCGAAAGAGTTAAGAACAAAAATATATGGTTAAACCAATTTTGTCAATTTGATGACTGAAGTCTTTTTTGCATGAAATGATTCAATTAATATAGATATCATTGGCATTAAGAAAAAGACCTTTTTTTGTAGGTGTTTTTAAATTGCTTCAGTCTCTCAATTCGCAATAAATGCTTTTTATGCCTAATTGTTTTTAAACAAAGAAGAAAAATAAATGTATTACTAAAAAAATAAATAAATATGGCAATTGAAGAAAAATCTGATTTGCTTTGTGCTATTCATGTTATAATGGCTAGTGCAGAAAAGAGTTAGAGTTAGTTTTAAAACATTCTTGAAATAAATTTGCAACTTGGTTCCTAATATAAAAATTATTTAAAAATTAAATAAAATGTGTAAACCATTAATACGACCCCTCAAATATGACAAAAAATATTTAGAGGGGGCTCTTACATGGGATTTTCCTGCAATCTTTTCTCAAAACATGCTTTTTAGGTAGATTTCGTATGAAATACTACCTATTGCAGTCACTTCTATGTTGGAATTTCTGAAATTTTTTTGCAGATCTATGCTGATCAAGACTTTTAGACCTCAAAACTACCACCAGTAAAAAAGTTTATATCTATATATATAAATCCCTTTATTCTGGATACGATAACTTCTGTAATTCTGCTCCTATTTCCTCCAAATTGATGCATAAAATCAAGGGGTATAAAATCTCGGTCGAGTTTGTTAATGGACAAAATCGGATTAAGGGGGTGGAAATAGGGAAGGTTTTTGTGAAAACCAAAAAGCACCATAACTTCTTAAGTAAAATAGATATCGAATCAGTTTAAAGTTTATATTACTTCTAGAAAATGGGCCAAAAGTTTATGCATTCCAGATTTTTGATAAAGTTAAAAATGGGCTCAAGAGAGTTTTTGGGAGAAAAAAATTCATAACTTCGTCAATTCTCAAAATATCAAATCCAACTAAATTTTATATAAATGTTCTCAAAATTATCTAAAACTTTTGTATTTACAAGTTTTTCATAGGACTATTTCTTACTGATGAAAAAAATTAAAAACAAAAACAAAAAGGGGTGTGAAAAAAGACAAAAATCCATAACTTCGTCAATACTTAAACTATCAAATCTAATTAAATTTATTTTACATCTTTTCAATAATATCTACAAATTTTATACTTACAAGATTTTCATAGGACCAGTTCTTTTAGCAAAAATAAATTAAACAAAAATAGGAGTTGAAGAAAAAAAACCTCAAATCCAAACTGCTTATATTCTGACACATTTTTTAAATTGTTTTGGATTTTAAACACATCCAAATGGCAGATCCTCTTATTTAGAAACTATATAATGTGACGTATTGGCCAGTTTTTTGATAAAGGCAGAATATATTTCAAAAAAGTTTGTCAAAATGGGCATTTTGAACACAATTTCCCGAAGCAATCGTCCTTGAAAAATTGAGGTATTCAAATAACAAATTGTGATTTTCTGACTGATTTTTAAATTAAGTTTTGCTTTCAAATGCATCCAATTGACAGGTTCTCTCATTTAAGAACTGTATAATGTGCTGTATTGATCCGTTTTTTTTTTTTTTTTTTAATTATAAAGTCTGAATATATTTCAAAAAAAGCTTTCAAAGTGCTCAAAATTTCCCGAAGCGATCATGATTAAAGAATTGAGGATATATTCAAATAACAAATTGGTTATTTTATGACTCATTTTTAAATTCAGTTTTGCTCTGAAACGCATCCCATTGACAGGTTCTCTTATTTAGGCAGGGCCATCGCTAAGACTTTTTATTGGTGGGGGAGAAGATCTTAAATTGCCAAGTCAAATTTTCATATTTGCCAACTCGTTTTATAATTTTGCCAAGTTACCACACTTAGAAAATGTAATACAGTTCTTATTTGTAAAAAGTTCAATAATATTTCCAATTAGAGTTGTAACTTTTGCAAATTCTATCAAAAATAGAAAATGTACTACAATTTTTATTAAAATTTTAATTAAATTTGCCAAGTGTAACAACATTTGCGAATGTTTAGGAGGGGCCCCTTAGCGAGGCCCCTGTATTTAGGAACTGTATAATGTGCCGCATTGGTCGATTTTTTGACAAAGTCAGAATATATTTCAAAAAATGTTGTCAAAATGGGCATTTGAACCGAATTTAGCTTAAGATGTTTCTGATAAAACCAGTTCTTACAGAAAAATGAAATTAAAAATTTTTCAAAAGCAGCCAAAAACTGGGTTTATCTCTAATCATATTTTATTTTCTATTTTTGAAATGAGCACTCTTCGAAATCTACCTCTGCCTATAAGCCAAGCCAACAGGGATTTTTTTTTTTTTTTTTTTTGGGATATCTGCAGTTTTTTTCGTGATATTTAACAAAATTTACGGGGGGGTTTCTGCGATATTTCGTGAAATTTGCAGAGTTTTTCATGAGGTTTGACAAAATTTGTGGTTTTTTTTTGCAATATTTGACAAAATTAACATTTTTCTGCACATTTCTTTCATCATCCTTTATTTAAATGGCCATTTTTTTGCGATTCTTTAATGGAATTCGCATTTTTTGACAGGATTTTTTAAAAACAAAATTAGCGTTTTTATGATTTAATTCACGTTTTTTTTTTTTCAAAATTTTTTAAAGGGATTCGCCTTTTCCACGATCTTTTGACGAAATTAATTTTTTCTCAATGACATTCGTATTTTTTATCACAATAATTTGACAAAATTTGCACTTTTTTTTTTTTGTAAATCTGATATACTTGTGGTTTTTTCCTGCAATCTTTTGACAAAATGTGTGTTTTTTCGTGATCCTTCAAGAAATTCACAAATTTTCCACGATCTTTTGGCATTTTTTAGAGATTTTTTACATAATTTGCAATTTTCAGCAATTTTTTGTTACCATTTTTACTTTCTTCTATCTTTACAAGAAGAAAGTATTGGATTCATGAAAATTTTCGACTTCCGGTTTTCGACGGATTTATACGTTTTAGAAGGTCCTGAACACGTTTTGACTATTTTTAGAAAATGTCTGTCTGTGAGTCTGTCCGTCTGTCTGTCTGTGTGTCTGTCTGTCTGTCTGTGACAAAAAAATTGTGGGCGCTCTATCTCAAGAACTAATGCTCGAAATTTCATAAAATTTTATATTCAGTTAGACCTTGATATGAATTAGTGCCTATTGGTTTTTGGTGAAAATTGGCCTGCAGGTGGCGCTGCTATACTACGTTTTTCATGATTCTCAAGATTGCTATATCTCAAGAACTAATGCACAGAATTTCGCCAAACTTTAGATTCTGTACCCTCTTGATATACATAGCCGCTGATTAAGTTTTGGTGTAAATTGGCCAGCAGGTGGCGCTGCTATGCCACGTTTTTCATGATTTTTATAATAGCTATATCTCAAGAACTAATGCACAGAATTTCACCAAACTTCACATTCCGCAATACCTTGAGATACATAGCCGCTGATAAGGTTTTGGTGTGAACTGCCCTATAGGTGGCGCTGCTATGCTACATTTTGCACGATTTTTGCGATAGCTATATCTCAAGAACTAATGCAGAGAACTTCATCAAATTTTAGATTCTGTTACACTAGAATATATAACATAATTAGACGCTGATTACATTTTGGTATTAACCTTGCAACAGGTGGTGCAGCTATGCTGCATTTTGCACAATTTTTCCGATAGCTATTATCTCAACAACCAACGCACAGAATTTCATCAAACTTCAAATTTTGTTACAAAATGACATGTAACATTACACGATGATTACATTTTGTTATAAATCCTTCAACTGATGGTGCTGCTGTGCTATATTTTACACGTTTTTTTTTAAAACTAGCTATATCTCAAGAATTAATGCACAGAATTTCATCAAACTTCAGATTCTTTTACACCATAACATAATTAGACGCTTTTTTACGTTTTGGCATAAATTGTCCAAGATATGGTGTTGCTGTGCTACGTTTTGCAAATTTTTTGTTATAACTATATCTCAAGAACTAATGGACGAAATTCCATCAAATTTCAGATTCTGTTAGGTCTTGACAAAAATAGATGCTTATTAGGTTTTAGTATAAATTATCCAACATGAGGCACTACTAAGCTCATTTTCTCAGAATATTAATTAAATTTTGCGTTTTAGGCTTTTCGGATACCAGAATCTCATTAGGCTAGGTCAAATGTTCGAGGAAATTTGATAGTGGGTAACTTTGGGGTCACCACGTTTTTTTTAAAATATTAAAATATACTTATGAGATAGAAGAAAGTTTTGGGATTGACACATCCAACTAGTTTTTAGATCTAACATAATTAGCATTTTTTTTTCCAGCAATCTTTTGATGAAAGGTAAAAGGTTCAATGTCGGCTATCCTTCGATAAAATTCACGAATTTTCGTGATCATTTAAAGAAAAAAGTGCTTTTTTCCACGATTCTTTAGAAAAGTTCGCGTTTTTCAGCGATAAATAGATAATATTTTCTCTTTTTTTCACAGCTTCCTGCCGTATTTTCCGTTTTTAGCGATCTTTTGATATAATTTAAGTTTTTTCAATGATTTTTAAGGGGGGGGGGGGGGGAGGTTTCTCAGGATTTTTTGAAAGTTTTAATTTTTTTATAAAGTTATTGTAGGGCATTTGATCAAAAAGACGTTAACAGATTTTAGGAGAGTTTATGTTAGAGGATTAATGATATTTAAAAAGGAGATACAATATAAGAGATCACTGCTATTGAAATGAGAATTAGTAATTTGATGATTAGGATTAGAAAATAGTGCTCATTATTTATATTTTGTGATAAAATATTTCATTATAAGTCCTAAATCAACATCTTTGGCTACAAATTCAACACTTAAAATTTTTTGTTAAAACATGATGAATTTTTTCTACTCTGAGATAAGTTTTTACATTTTTATAGAAAAATATTTTTAATGCATCATATATATACATATACAGTAAAGCATCGTTTATACGACGATCACTTATACGACGTTTACATTTATACGACGTTTTAGAGTGGTCCCGATTCATTCCTATTCATTTTAATGTAAAAATATATCTTTTATACGACGTCCAAAATCGTTTATACGTCGATTTTTGGATTTTGTATAGGTTTTTTTTTTTAGTTTATTTTTCTTGTATATTTTACGAACGATCGGAAGTTGGCAGCTATGAATGACACCAAAACGCGTGTTTAAATGCGCTCCGCATTATAAAAATGTGGGCTGGTGTTCGATTAGTCTGAAAAATCAGCTTACGTGTAACAGATTATACTGGGAGAGGTCTTTCTTTTTTTCGGGGATGGTCACCTTTCCTGATGTACTGTAAATGAGGTACCTTTCGGTAAAACATAAATAAATGTACGCATATTTAAATTGCTTACTAATCCCCCCCCCCTCCCGTTTTTAAGATTATTTGTTTATTTTGGTTTGTTTAATTTAAAAATTCATGCAAATCATCTGTGAATGATTGTGTGAAAAATCGATTATACGTTGTTATCGTTTATACGACGTTTTTCGGTAGTCCCTTCGGCGTCGTATATACGATGCTCCACTGTATATATATATATATATATATATATATATATATATATATATTTCTAATATAGCTGTTGAAGGAGAAGCTGCAAACAGCTGAGTAGTTTCAGAGGTTGTTTTTGTTTAATACTGTTCCACCAAATTATTGGTTCAACATTTAAGTATTCAGCTTAAAAGACTGCAGATTTTTTTTTGCTATAAAATCAAATTAGCAATTAACACTTTTATCCCATTCTAAGAGGTGCAGTCAAAAATAGAATCGAGACAGGGTGGGGACAACTACAAGTATTGTTCAAAGTTGTGTTGTTTCTTATGATAGGAATGGTAAAGTTGCAGGTACAGTCAAAAACTAATTTTTGGAGGGTGTGAAACATATTGTGATGTATTCTTTTTAGTTATCAGTTTACAGTTGAAGAATTTATTTATATTTCTTTTGATTGAAAATATTTTGAAAATAAACACCAAATGTATAAAAATATAAAAAATATCAAAAACCTTGATATTTTGAAAATAAATGTTGGATATAGATCAAGATATGTAGCCGTTGATGTATATCAAGAAACCCTGATCCAAATAGCAATCCTTATTTACCTTTCAGCCAATGACACATCAGCATCTGATGGAGACATTGACTAAATTAACTATAACTTTTCTAACTAATCTAAAGTTTTCACAAATTTTTCTTTAAAAAAAATGTTATCGGTGGTCAGACTATAATTTTTAGATGTAATATTTTATCTAAATACACCCTAATCTACTCAATAGCACACTATAATCACTCAAAACAGGTATATTTCAAAGCTTTTAAACCTATAAATTAATCATATATAATTGTGTCCACTGCCAATCGATCATTTTAGCAAATGTGATTTAGAGTGGTAAAAAGTCATTTTTGAGATAGACTTTTAATAGTATCTACACTCAATTTAAACTGTAATGTTACTATCATCATTCATATTTGATGCAAACTTAGCCTGTAGAGACCAGATTATGAAAACTTAACTAACACTTTAGTTTCCTTATACAGATTTTCTGCTTAATCTTTCATAATTGAGATATATATATATATATATTTATAGGCTATACAGTTGCTAGGAACATGATGGGAAAGAAAATTAAATTTGTATCGTCTCAAGTATGTAAAATGATAAAACAAATTGTTATATATTTTTAGATCAAATGTACAAAATTTTATCAAAAGGTATACACTTGATTTAAAAAATCGGACAAATGTATTAGAAATATTTTAAATTAATCTGAATATTTTAAGACACCCATAAGGAAAATTTTAGCATCCATAATTTAACATTCAAATCAATTATTCAAATGTACCATTTTCTTTTTATGAATGGTAAAATCTGAAAATTGTCTGATATCACATTGAAAAACGCTATAGCATTAAAGTAAAAGCTTTATAGTTTTCAAACAAATTAACCAAATTTTATCAAAAACTACACAGCTAAATTGCAATATCTCACCAACAACCTTCCAAATAACAAGTTAATCAGATGCTTTTTTGCAGCATTTATTGCAAATTACACAAACAAACAGAAACCAAAAATTTCTTGGGTTTCCACAGTTAGTTTGACTGATGTTTCAGCAATTATGGCATTTTAAAAAGTAAATATTTCACTTGTTTTCTTACTATACTTCTATATTCATAAAATTTACATGTTGTACAGTGAAAGCATGGATATTGTAGCATAATTTTCAAAACTATTCTGTGCGTATGGCACAACCAAATTTGAAAGGCTAAAATTTTGTAAAAAAAAGTGCTTTACGTATATTTAAATGCATTATATATTTATAAATTGTGCTTGTGCTTAGAGATGTTTCCTGGTCCCATTGTCTTAGTTATAGATTAGTAAAATGCCTGGTATGATTATAAGCTATGAAAGGCACTTAGGTATAAACAAAAGATTTAAACTATTAATAAAACAATTGGTTTTGAAACTTTAATTCTTTAAAAGTAAGTATGGCTTACAATTTTTTTTTTCAGGAGAAATAAAAAATAAAAAAATATAGGTTTTCTACTTTAGGCACTTTTGAATTTATTTATTATTTTTTTTTTAATATCTTTTTGCTTAAAAGAAAAAGAAATTGGCTATATTTCTATTTATATAATTAGAAAGAATATCTAGAATACTATTAACTGACAATCTTACTAATATTAAGATTTGAAGGTACAGTAGACTCCCTCAAATCAGCACAGCTTGAGACCAGAGGTTGTGCGGATTTTAGAATTTTGTGGATTTCTGGTCAGTGTTTAGTTTATATTTTCTTAAAAGTAATTTGAATGTCATTAATAATGAAATCAACAGTATAATGAATTCTTACAATATACTAAAATATTAAAATAAATAATAAACTAAAATAATAAAAATTTAGATAATTTTTAAAATGGTTAAAATACTAAAAGCAAAGGTCAAGTTAATAATCAATAAAGTACAATTGAATGTTCATTATAAAGATGAAATGTGTTTTTCCTAAATTATTCAATGAAACTTGCCTTGTAAAGGTACATTACTAATTCACATAAAAAATAAAGAAAGCTTTATTTCAGGTTTAGCCGGACTTAATAACTAAAAAAGCTTGTGATTATTAATGATATGAGCAATATCTTGATTTTTTCAGAAGTAAATTATTCTTTCTTCATGAAAAAACATGAATTCAATAACCTTAACAAAAATTACAAATAAAAAAATGTATGGAATACATTTCATGGTATAAAGCTAAGAAAATCAAAATTTGTCCCCCTATCTGAACTGAATGTTTCATTGTTTACATCCATAAATTATGGGCAGATTTTAGAGAGTTGCAGATTTTAGGAGTGTGGATTTAAGGGAGTCTACTGTATTATGATAGTTCAAAATGTACTTTTATTATGCAACAATTTACAATTGCAAGGCTATACAAGTGAAAAACTTGTACATTTTATCTGCAATAGTACAGTTTAGCTGCTTATAAAAGTTTAAATTTTATTTCTTTTCCTTATAAATAAGTTTTGATAGTTTTTTGTATTGCTGTCTTATTATGTTTTTATCTTGTAAAAATCACTAAAAATATACTGTAGATGAAATTAAACTTAAAATGCTTTTAAATGAAAATTTAAAATGTACAATGCTGTTTTAAAGAAACAAATTAATTTTAGAAAACTCCAATCTACCTTATTGTGTGATACTACCGCAAGGAGCCCTGACCTGTGTAGAATATTCGCCTAGAGATTTAGAACTTTTACTTGGAGGATATGATAATGGTCAAATAGGTATGCAGCTAAATTTAAATATTGTTGTGTGGAGATAAAAGTGTGTTTCTATTCATCTTATTATTTATTTTATTGCTATTCCAGAGAGTAATCACCAAGAAATTTTTAAATATACTAGGGGGGCCCCGCCCCCCTGCTCGCTATGCTCGCCAACCCCCCGCGTAATCGCTTCGCGATTTCAAATTATTGGCTACCCCTGCTTGCTGCGCTCGCCAATACCCCATGGTATGAATAAGCAGTTGCAGACCTTTCAAATGATGTGTCACACGACTGGTGTTGTAAAGAAACTAAAAATGTGCCCCCCTGGGGGCAGAGTGGGGGGCGACACAAAAGACATCCATAATATGAATAAGCAGCTGCAGAACTCTCAAATGATATGTCACACAACTGGTGTTGTAAAGAAATTAAAAATGTGCCCCCCTGGGGGGCAGAGTGGGGGTGACACACAAGACATCCATAAAATGAATAAACAGTTGCAGACCTTTCAAATGACAATTTGAAATGTCACACAATTGGTGTTGTAAAGAAATTACAAAATGCGCCCCCTCTGAGGGCAGAGGGGGGGGGGGTTACACACAAGATATCCATAATATGAATAAGCAGTTGCAGACCTCTCAAATGATGTGTCACACAATTGTTGTTGTAAAGAAATTAAAAATGTGCCCCCCCCCCCTATGGGGCAGAGTGGAGGATGACACACAATACATCCATAATATGAATAAGCAGTTTCAGACCTTTCAAATGATGTGTCACACAACTGGTGATGTAAAGAAATTAAAAATGTGACCCCCCGCCCAGGGGAGAGCAGAGTGTGGGGGTGACACACAAGACATCCATAATATGAATAAGCAGTTGCAGACCTTTCAAATCTTGTGCAACACGACTGGTGTTGTAAAGAAATTAAAAATGTGTCCCCCCTGGGGAGCAGAATGGGGGATAACACACGACATCCATTATATGAATAAGCAGTTGCAAACCTCTCAAATGATGTATCAAACGACTGGTGTTGTAAAGAAATTAAAAATTTGGCGAAATATTACAGTTATCGCCAAGTTGGCGTCACTTTTGACAACTAATTTTGGTCGCCAAATTTGGCGATATATCGCCAAGTTGGCGACCAACTTGGCAATTGTTGGCGATGGTAACCTTTCCTCTCTTTATGGTAACCCATACGGCGATGCATAGACGGAGCCGTTTCCTGATTGGTCTATTCAACTCATGGAAGGAGTGGACAACCCGGATTCGTTAGTTCCGGAAATCTTCCACATCAGCATCATTCCAGGAGTCATTCCTTTTAAGGCTAGTTTTTTTTTACTATAGAAGGATAGATTTTTTTAACTGACAAAGTTTTCATTTTTATAAATATTTGACATTGTTGTTTAGATTTTGATAATCTAATATTTTTGTTGATAATCCATGATTTTTCTATGATTTTGTTGATAATTCATGTTTGATGACGGCTGTTGCTTCTCCCTTTGGTCGAAAGGTATTGGAAAAATTTTCAAGTAAATCGTTAAGCCTTTTTCTTCATATTTCAGATAGGTGTTGACTTTCTCTTTCTCTTAACATAACCGAGGTGGCAGTTGATGTTGAGATTTCAGGCGTCGTCGTGAAAGGATCATCAGAAAAAGAAATTTTATGTTTTGGGTTGGTCTGGAAATACCAACTTCAGCTTCGCATGTCTAGCACAATCCCCATTTTAATCAAAAAATCTTTGTCTAACAATGTTCTATTTCCCTCGGTTTCGGGCAATGCAAAAATTATTTTACTAGTTGTACGATCTTCTATTTCAGTGATTGTTGTTTGAAGAACTTTGGTTTTTGTTTCGTAGGCCATCCGCAAGTGTTATGCTTACACCGGTGTCTTTGAATAAAGTTCCTTGGTAACCGAGAAGCTTGTACAACATTTCCCCATCAATGCAATGAGTAGCTCCTGTATCTGCACAAGCAGCCCTTGTAATACCATTGGTCTTGGCCTATCAACAAGGTATTTTGGAACCTTTTCAAAATATTTTCTAAATTCAGAGGAGTATTTAATGTTTAGCTGTTCATATAATCTGAAACTATCAGGAATAAATTTATTAATTGTAACATACTGCTAAGAGGCTTTGTTTTTGGTTACTCAAATACTCATATTTTAGGCACCTGTTTTGACATTCAATTCAATTATTGGTATTAATACGCACCTCCATTTCATCTTTTCGAAAGGCCCATACCCACCTCTTATGGACAGAAAGCCACTCTTTTTTTAAACCAACTTTGGAATTTATCATCTTTATTACAAATTACTATAATTGAATAATTAGAAAATTACTATTTTCTAATTCTTCCACAGCTTTGTCAAAAGCTTCAACTGACTTAGCATTTGCCACATTCCGTAGATATTTCAAAACATAAACTCTTTGGGATGGATCAACACCATCTGATCATTTCTTTACCTAACAATTCCAAACTTGCTCCCGATGAAAGTCACACAAGAATACAAAAGTTGCAGGGAAAACAGTTTCTACTGCCTTAATTTCTTGTTCACAGAAGTCTGTCATAAAATGTTTTGGGTTTCAAGTTGGGTTCTCTTCTTTTAATATATTTACTGCTTCAATAATACTAGCAGTTGTTTCATCTTGTGTAATAAATATAGCAACAACTTGATAGTTGACATTGGTTTTCACACATATGAAGAATAATGGCAAAGTGTACTTGGTTGTTCGGTATGTAGCATCTAAGAGGCATAGGGTATTTCCATAGCGCTGGAGCAAATACTTTTGTTTTTCTGACTGATAAACTAACAACATATTCTTTGTTGTCTTTTTTCAGTATCGTTGCTTTCAATTTCATGGTAAGATCTGAAAAAAAAGAAATCATTAGGGTATTTCACCAGATGATCATATACAATTTTTTGGATTCTTTCTTGATCATTCGTTGAGTAGGATATCTTCCACAAAGTTAAGTCTACAACCAAATATCTTTTGAGCTGAGATAAAATCTTCTGTTTGATTTTGAAGGAAATCTTGGTGTTGCAGGAAAGAGCTACTTTGTAACATATTGATCTAGATAACATTTTATTTCCACAGTGCCTGTAATTGAATCAGCAACAAGCTCTTGAATTTTCAACTTTATTCTTTCACGAATAGATTGGTGCATTTCAGCTGATTCTCCAACAGGATGCATCTCATGTTCCAATTCATTAGCTGGAAAGGTTAAAATAAAATTTTTAACTGCCCTGAATTCTTTTTTCTGTAGTAAATTCCATACTTCTTTGGATGCCTTTATTTTATTGTACATATTATTTGTTGCAATTGTACAATCTGGAAATGTGAATACGTCTTTCAGTGAAATTTTAGCTGGGCAGCCTAATTTTCTGGAAGACTGGATTATTTTTTTTTATTTTTGTACCTTATGTATGATAATTTCTGCTTTTTTCATCAGTTTTTTGATCAACTGTCACTTTGGATGAAATGTTCTGTTTTGGAACAAACTTGCAATCAAAGAATATTTCATTTATGTAAATATAAAGTAATGTATCAAACCACAGAATAAAATTATTTCCCTTTTTTGAATATAATTCTGAATCTCCAAAATCCGTAGAACATTTCCACACCCAAAATTTAGAAAATGTTTCCTCTTCATATTCTCTTATTTTCTTATATGCTTCTTCAATCAAATCAACTAAAGAAATACTCATTTTGTAACTTTTAATAAAAGTGCTGTTTATGCTCAGGTGAAAAGCATGATATCACTTACTGTAGATACGCATGCGCCAATTTTGTGAGTCTCAGCAGCTCATGCGCATGCACCAGTTTTGTGATTCCTAGAGATGCTGTTTAGACACTACCTCTACTCTCTAATCGTGCCAAATTACTTCTCTTCATTTCTTTTTTAAAAAAGGCAAAATATCTGATGATATTTTGCCGAAAGTGGCAACAAAGTCATCTACAACTTATACAAATTTAAGGAAGGCAGTCATTTTGTTACAGTAGTAAATAAAAAAATCTTCCATGTAAATAATGTTTTATTGTATTCCTACATACTTTTTCTCCCCAAAATATTAAAATTTAATGCAAAATTTTGACAATTTTTGGGTAATGCCTGAATATAGTGATACTTAATGTACAAATGTCTGTTTAATTCTAAGCTCTTCTCTTCTCTTTTATTTGATAAGAATTCTTAATAGGAATTTCCAAAAGCAATAAGATAAAGAGCTTATTAAATAAACTTTATTTAATTTGATTACTTAAATATGAATTTTTCAGTAAAAAAAGTCATTTATTTGTAATAGCAAATTATGTAAAAACAGGTTCTCCTCCCACCCCCCCTTTATTATTATTATTATTATTATTATTTATTTTTTTTTTTTTTGAAAAGCCATTTAGCAAATTAGAAGATGTTGGTGAAAGCTGATGTGTAATGCATGACATTATAATAAAAGTAAAAATAGTTTTTTTTTCTTTTTTAAACACACTTTTATAAGCATCCACGTTTACTTAAAAAAGCATGCCTAATTTCATGATTACAATTCATGTAGTTAAAAAATGTAAAATACATTTTAAAAAAATCAGTTAAAATATTTATTCAGGATTTCTAAAATGTTTTATCTGTGTATAATTTACTTAATATTAAACTGCTAAATAATAAAAACCTTTATAATTTCTACTTTTTAATCTTAAAAATATTTTGTTGCAGTATAACACCCATTTGGCATACTTTTGCAAACATGGTTTGGTGCATAATTATTTTCATTGTTTTTGTAATTCAAACAGCTGTAGTTGCAAAGAATTTTTGTCAATTTCTTTAATTTGAGGTTGACTAATAGAAAAATGCCTTAAAGTTAATTTTTATCTAAAAATATTAAACTATTGTATTTTGTCACTAGAAATACATCTGTGTAGATAATTTTTAAAACTCTAATACATCGAGAAAAGAGGGGATAAATTGATTATGAAATTTCATATTTACATACAAAAACCAAGCTCTGCTACATAAAATAATGTAAAATCTCAATTAACTATACATATGAAAATGGACTTTAAATAAAAGCACCGTAAATTCCATTCACATCTATACTAATAAAAGAGCAAAACGCTCTGTCTGTCTGTGTGTGTGTGTGTCTGTGTGTCTGCGATGGCTAGCAAAATCTACAGCACATACGAAGCTCAAAATTTTTTTGAGAGTAGCCCAATGTCTCTCCTGATGCACCTGAAGATCAGAATCTCAAAATTCTATTTATTAACTGAGTAATTAATTAAATTCCAAAGCTCACTCTCATAAAAAATCGCCTTTTTTCGCTTTTTTTCCCTTTCATTTTCTTATGGTTGATTGGTTGCATAAAATTTTCGCAGAAATAATTAAAAAAGCTGGGACAGACCTTTAAAATTCATAGACTGGCAAACTGTTTAAATGAGGATTTTTTTTTTTTTTAATCACAGCTGCTGTACACCATGGAGAAAAAGATAGGTGGAGGCGAAGTAAATCGAAAAACAGGTTTGCAATATTAAACCATTTATCGCTGAAATTTTAATGTCTCAAATAAAAGCATGAGGAAGGAATTTTGTATTAATAAAACGAATTGAAAGAAAAGTATTACATCTGAAGCATATTTTACGAAGAAATAGTAATTTTTTAAAATGTTTTTTTTCTATTATATTATTTAGGTTAAAGTTAAATTGCATTTATGTTATGGTTAGAATAAGGATATGTTACAATAAAGTGAAGGCTAGGTTACATTTCTGTTATATTTAATTTACGGTAGGGTACTGTTAAGTCGCTGTTAGGTTACAGACAGGTTCTGGTTACGGTACAAAAGTTTAAGGTTAGGAATTTATACACAGAGTGAACATTACGCAAGATTTGATTAAAAATAACACTTACTTTTGTTAAATAGCTCTGAAATTATAATACTATATACCAATCTTTTAGCTACCATCGTGTATCGATTTCATTCATGGTATAGTCAGATTTAAGAGTGATATAATTAGTTTGAAATTCAAAATATTTCACTTGGGATTTGTATGTGAAAATAATGATTAGTTACGTGACATAACAGTGATTTTTACGGGTAAATATCAACTTTTTAACAGGAAAATCATGCAATCGTTGGATACATATTCCCTCCCGCGTTTTTCATTGCTCATTTTGAGTATTTTTAGAGCTTAATATTAGTTGTTGTTTTTAAAACCGATTTTTCACACAGTCAGTGGCTACGTATTTCATACAATGCATTTCTGCATGTAACGAGTTAATGATAAAATCATACAAATTTCGAGTTCGTTTAATATTGTTAATACAGACCCGGACAACGCCGGGCGGGTCAGCTAGTAGTTAACTAAATTGCTGTGTGGTCCAACTAAGTAAAATATCAATCATATCTAAATTGAGAGAACACTGTAAAATAAAAATAAACATTAAATAAATGAGCAAAATTTTAGAAAATAGGTATAAATGTGTCATATTTCCAATAAAAATTGCTAGAAACAGTTTGTTTGTTGTTTTAAGCTTAAAAAGCAAGTTGATATATGCTCTTCCTCTGCCTAAATCACATTTAAAATATTTTGTAAAACTAATTTTCGAAAATTAGTATTTATTCTATTTTAAATTAAATTTATCTTAATAATGCTGGTTAATTTAATTTAGGGCTGTGGGATGTTAGAGCTGGGGGACACACTCAGCAAATAACTTCTTTATCTCAGAGCCATAAAGAAAGTGTTACAGATTTGAAGTGGATCAGCTCAAAAACTGGTCTAGAATTTTACAGCTGTTCAACTGATGGAAAGGTTAATATTCATTTAAAAGTTTTATATCCACACTAGTATTTATTTTCTGCACTTTATTTTACTGACAATAACAAAAAAAATGCTGATGAAAAATAAATAAATAAATGCTTTACATTGAGTTGTGTTAATATGTATCATTATATGTATCATGTATTATTTTAAGGTCAGCATTAAAAAAACCTGTACTGATTAAATATCATTTATGTGTAATTGGAAAATAACTTTCTTAACAAAAGTTCCATTTTTAAATATTAATATATCATTTAAATAATGAATATTACAAAAATTTATAATGAAAGATACATATTATTTAAAAAATAGAACTCTATTATTAAACTGTAATAGCTAATTGGCTTGAATTTCAATAATGACTTATACATAAAGATTTATAAATTACCCAGAGACCATAGATATGCACATTAAATCAGAATCATAACTCTTTTCTAAATGAATATGAATATTAGAGAGAAAGTACAGTCAATATCACTACGTTGGATAATTCTTTCATTCAAAATATTTACCACTGTTTTAGAATAAATAGAAATCATCAGTTTATTTAATGCCAGTTATACTACCATAGTTAAATAAAGCAAAAATTATTGGTCTAAAAAAGTGGTAATATTTTAAATAAAAAAATTTCCAATTTAACAATAGAGAGTACAATGCCAGAAGAGAGAGAATTAGAGAGAAAGTACAGTCAACATCACTATGTTGGATATTTCTTTCATTCAAAATATTTACCATTGTTTTAGAATAAATAGAAATCATCAGTTTATTTAATGCCAGTTATACTACCATAGTTAAATAAAGTGGAAATTATTGGTCTAAAAAAGTGGTAATATTTTAAATAAAAAATTCTCCAATTTAACAATATTGAGTACAATACCAGAAGACCCTGCAGCCCCGCCTCTCATATTCTTATTTTGTTGAAGATCAATTTATAAAATTCTTTTTAAAAATCAATATAAATCAGTGATGAATAACTATAAAATGTATGTTGAATTTTTTGTGATTCATTTGTTATTATTATTATTTTATTTCAATGTTAAGTGTCTAGCGCTGAGAAATTCTTATATTTCATTATTAATAACTATCTTACTAAAAGAAAAATTTTAGAATCTATGGATATTATGAATATTTCATCAAATACTGTCATATATTAAAATGATCAATTAGAAAAATTGTTATGTCATGTAATTTCATATTACTTCTGCATATTTTTTAGAAATTTTTAGTTTAAACTAATTTTTATTTAATGATTTTTATATCTATTACAGTTGATTTGTTGGGATTCCAGAAATCTTAATACCATGTGTCAAACATTTCAATTTGATATAAGCATTTCAAATGATGAAGAGATTAAAAGATTTGGTTTAACATGTTTAGAGTATGACTCATCATCGGTATGTTTCTGTTAAAGATAATTATGATATATATATATATTGTCCTACTAAAAATATTTTAAGCAGATTGATATACATAACTTTAAATACAGAATATTATTATATGTGTATTTAGCAGGATGTGTAATATTATAATAAAGCATGATAATAAAATTACTATTACATTGGGATTGTAGCAAAATATACTAAAATTAATTTTAATAGCACAATTTATTTTAATATATGACATTGGGATCTTTGTCCATGATTTTTTGGATAACACTTATTTTTAAATTCATTTACTATATGACATATTGTCAAAAATAACATTTACTTTTTTTGTGTCTGCCTGACTTTGCAGAATAGGCTTAGAAACAGTTGCATAACAAACACTACACTCATTAGAAGCAAATATAGAATGTTCCTGGCTACAGTTTGTTATGTTCAGATATCTATAATAGTTTTTGAATAAATAGTCAAAAATTAGGGAAGGCAATTAGTCAACTAATCTTTCAATGCTCAAAAACTTGATAATTGATTGATCAATTTTAAAGAATCTTACAGCAATTAAAAGGTGTAATTAAAATTTATAAATTATAATAATTATATTATGCATTTTAATTTAGAAACTAGATTTGTATCTCTCTTCTCCCAAACTTGAAAAATCTTATAAAATACAAATGCAGCATAATAGATTACTAGTAAGATAGACACAAATAATATAAAAAAAAAGGTTTTTTATATAATTTTAAAAAGTAAACTGTAATTAGAAAAACTGTTTTAAAAAAAGACAATTTATATAATAGGCAAATTAATATTAAAAATCAAACTGAATAACAAATTGGTGTATGATACAAATGCTTAAGTACAGAATGATCCTTTAAAATAATGTTTCCTCTAGGCCCTTTTTTAAAGGTACAGTATGTTGTCCTTTATAAAAATATTAAAATGTACCACCAGTTGCACAGAGAGAGATCTCTTGTGAAAACATTCCTGTTCTACAGTATGACAATCTGTGTGCCAGACAGCTTGCAAAAATAGTATAACTTTATTTCTTTTGGAAAAAGACAGGCCACCATTAAATTATGTGGTAATTTAATAATATTATATTTTATTTAAATAAACTCATTAAAGTATTCAAAATTAATATTACTTTATTTATTATTTTTAAAAATGACCTCTCTTTCCCTCCTTTTTATTATTACTAAAGAGTGACCTACCTTTTTTGTTCTAGAGTGAACAAACACTATTAAGAAATAGAGTAAAGCAAAATGTTTTCATGCATGTCTAGGTATTAAAAAATATATGTATGATGAAATCGAAGACCCCATTTAAAATTTTTTTCTATAAAATCATTGTTATATTTATGCATGCAAATTTTAATTTTCTTGTCTTTTTAATACATTCTTAATAATTCAATAAATTCATAATTTTTCAGCCTCATCGTTTTACACTAGGCACAGAACAAGGTGTTATATTGTCATGCAATCGTAAATTTAAAGAAGTGAAAGAAATGATTACATCATGCTATAGCACACATTCAGTTCCAATACTCAATATTACCAGAAATACATTTTTTCCAAAATTATTTGCATCTTGTTGTGCATGGGATATAAAGGTATAACTATTTGTATATTTAATAAATAAATAAATAATCTTTTAATAGGAGTGTTGTAAAGCAAGTTTGTTCGGGACATAGGAAGGCAATTAATAATTTCATAATTTTTGATTTCATATTTATGTACTTATTAAAAGTATGAAACTGAATTTTACTATGATCTTTTCCATAACTATGATCTTTGTTTTTGACAATATCTAATCTGATAACAATTAAAAGAAGATAATTTATTTACTATCCTTGATGCAATAAACCTTCAATAAATTTCAAAATGATCAAGTACTTAAAAATTTTTTAGGATATTTTTACAATTACATTCTTGTTAAAAGAAGTTATCTATCAGATGCTCACATAAATCTCAAAACTAGGGATATAATGAATAGTAATTTAGCCAAATACCAAGTATTCAATAATCAAATAGTAACATTCAAAAATATATTATTTTTGATTACATATAATGCAATAGCAAACCCCCCCCCCCCCCCCCCCAAAAAAAAAAAAAAAAAAAAAAAAACTTCGGGCTTTATGTAAAGATGATGTTATTACAGTAAAATATGATTATAGCATTAAATTGCCTTAAAAAATAGTTTCTTAAAATATACAACAATGCTAAAAAATTTCTTAAAGGGAAAAATGCATTTTTTTTTTTTTTTTTTTTTTTTTTTTTTTAATCTAAGCATGGAACAAAGTATTTAAGCACAAATGCAGTAGATAATAAATTTCACCTGAATCATGTTACATAAATGTTGATATGCTAATGCATAAAATAATCCTTTTAATACTTCTTAGATTTTCTGCAAGTGGCCCTAACAGCCTTCTGGGATACTGGTATGGAAAACATCAACTTTTGGATGTAATGATGTCCAGTTTCACGATATAAAATCCTAATATGCTTTCCTTTAGTCTAATCTAGGTAGTATAATTTTTTTTTTTTGAACAATTTTGACATTTATTAACAAGCTAAAAATTTTGAATTAGAGTTAGATCAAGACTATTCTCATGTCAGTCCATAGCTTTAATACCAGTTTTTTTCTGATAGGCTTGCACCTAAAGTGGAAAAATAAGAGGAAAATTTTATTAATTTACTGTATGTTGTGGAGATAAAAACTTTAAAACTATACAATAAATCATTTACAAATAAATTATATTCTAGTTACCAAGTTCATCATATGGCAGAATACTGAGTCTTGTTAAAAAATGCACTTTCCTGCATTTTAACATTACTTTAAATAACTGACTCTAAACACTACTTTAAGATACCAGTGAGAACTGATGTTAAGTAATAATTTTAGTCATCTCATTCCAAATTATTACTTAACATCAGTCTTAAGGAAATGATACCTTAAAGGAATGTTTAAAATCAGTTGCAATTTAAAATAATTTCAAAGTGCAGGAAAGTGCATTGTTTAACAAGACTTTATACTCTATCATACAGCAAAATTGGTAGATCGAATAAATGTATTAAAAAAGGATTTTCTTGCACTATTTGCAAGTTTTTATCACCATAGCACAACATAAATTAATAAAATAATTTTCTGCTTATTTCCTTACTTTAGGTATCATCTGGTAAAACTAAGCATTGATCTGAGAATTGTCCTGATCTTAATCCAGTTCAATCTTTCTTGCTTGTAAGGAGTGCTAAAATTTCTAAAACAAGGCAGGCTATAATGAATAAATTAAAGTAAAACATTATTAGGGTTTTGTACCATGAAATTGGACACCATTAATCCTGAAATTGATTTCTTCAACACTGAAAACGGCAAGGCTGTAAATGCTGCACTTGGAAAATTAAAAAAGTATTGAAGTGATCCTATGACTACATCAACATTCATGTAACTTGACTCAGTTATATCAAATTTATTATTATCCACAGCATTTGTGGTTAAATACTTTTTCTATGTTTTGACAAAATAGTGCATTTTACATTTTTAGAAGTTATTCAGCATAATTATGCATTCCAAGAAACTAATTTTTATAGCAAATTAATAATACAAGTTTATTTTAATGTAACAACATCATCTATACATGAAACAAACATAAAATATGTTATTTGCCCACTTATAACAATAAATACAAGTAAAGTATTAAACAATGTTTCTGTTCTTAATAATTATGATACTAAATTTTAAGACCTAACTAGACTATGATCATCAAATTAAAAATAGTATGCTTCAAACTAACTACCAGTTTCATGCTATAGCCTCAAAATTCTTAATGCTTGCAACTTCTCTCCCATTATTGTTGCACTGTGATTGCAAATCATCACTACTACAGGCTAACAGAACATTTAAAAATATTGTACTAAGGATAGAAAAATAATTGTATTATGAAAAGGTGATTTTCTGTTAAGTTCTATAATACATATATATATTTTCCCAACTCTGATGAATGTCATTAACATAATTTTTAACATAGGCATTAATATAACACATCACACCTGCCCTTTTTCTCTTTATTAAATAGCTTGCTTTACAATCATTATTTTGGTAATCAAATAATTTTACCTTAGATAATTAAATTTAGACACTCTTAATCAGAATGTGGAGAAATAAATAATGATTTTATATAATATTTTTTTTTTTTTTAATTTATTTAGATTTGGTCAGAGGATCTTACTGTATCACCTATTTTGACACTTCGGTAAGAACGTATTTTACTACACATCTGTGATGAAAAGTATCATTATTTAATGACTAAAAAAAACTTTTCAAGCAAAAGTAAAATGTGATAGATTTGTATTTATATTTAAACTTTTTCATCATTCTGGGTAATATACTCTTGCAACCTTTTTTTTTTTTTCACACCAATATGAAAAGATTTAAAAGGTAATGTGACATATTATTCCATAAATTCGAAACAATGAGTTTTTACTTCATAATACTGGTTAAATTCTCTTTAGAATTTCTTTTTCTTCTTCTTCTTCTTTTTTTTTTTTTTTACTTATCATATCACTAAATTTTAATAGGACTGGAAAATTTAGAAACAAGCCATTTAAGTGTTAAATTCCATGATTCCTTTAAAAGTTTACTATTTAACTTGGTACTTCTTTAGGAATTCATTGAAAATAAATAGCATCTTTCAAAATTCTACCAATAGTCCATTGAAAGTCTAAAGCATCATGTTTGAATTTGCAAAACAAACATGATGAACAATGCCTTTACAAGCTGCTGCTTTTGATGAAAAAATAGTAGAATGATTAAAAGATTTTTCTATGAAAAGAATTTTTGAAAATATTTTTGGTTATTTAATATTTGAATAGAAAAACATAGAAAACAAGTAATTCTTATGTTAAGAAATTTTGATGATTATTATAGTATTCTTAAAATAAGTTCAATATTTTCCTTTGAGAAGTTAAAATTTAACTACATAAAGAATTGTTTTTTTTATAATTCAGGTGTGCCCCCCCCCCCCCCCCCACACACACACAGTATTACAAATAGTAAAAATAAATGGAATGAAATAACAGAGAAAAATAAAATGTCTGTAAGAAATATTTCTTCTGTGAACAACACACACACAACACACACATACATATAAAGCTTATATAAATATGTAAAATGCATTAATTTGTTTCTCTATGCAAAAATAAATATCAAGAAAACTTGCATTTTAATAATATATGCATATTGATAGTTCTCAAGATGGTTATTGCACAGATGCATCTTGGACACCAGCACATCCATCATTTTTGTTTGTGACAAAAACAACAGGATATCTTGAGTTGTGGGATATATTGATAAAAAATCATGAG
The DNA here is from genome assembly GCA_964019185.1 of Maratus speculifer. NCBI lineage: Eukaryota > Metazoa > Arthropoda > Arachnida > Araneae > Salticidae > Maratus > Maratus speculifer. The sequence continues at coordinate 14,918,513 of OZ025291.1, read as the reverse complement.
CCCATAGTATCCTTTAAAGTAAGTATAAATAAGAAAATCCAAATTTGAACACATTTTTAAAATTCATAATTGTATTTTAATTGAATTAATTTTCCCTGATTTTAAATGTTTTTGCAAAATAATTTCATGGCTTAAGAAAATAATTCCATATACAATTCAGGGTTGTTAAAAATCATAATTTAATAATAATAATAAATAGATTTTTTTTATTTAAATCTGATTTTTTATTTTTTTTAAAAATAGTATTAAAGTGTAATATTTCTGTACTGTGCATGTTTTTATTTCTTTTTTTTTTGTATAGATTTATATATTTCTATGAATTTCATTTCAATTTCTTGATAAAAGCTAAAAATAATTAAAATTTAAATTTTTGAAAAAAAAAATGAATCATTTAAAATTTTAAACATATTCTAATATTAAATTGTTAGACATATACCATATTTATATTATAACACGAACTTATTTTTTTCTTCAAAAAATTAGGCCAAAACTCCTAGGTGCACATTATACACAGAATATTTTTTTACTGCTGGATGTCATCACACGATATACATATGAATCATGAAATGTATTCAAAGAAGGCATAATCATTCGGAAAATTTTACTTAATTGAAGTAATTCTGCATCTTTTTTTTCACTCCTTGTACTTTTTTATACAACAGAGCTAGTAACATTTAAACGCTAATTAGCAATTCTCACTGCCATCATTCAGTCCTTATCCGAAGTCTAAAAATGTATGCCTTGCTTTCTGCCTGATGTAATGTTTGTTTCAACTTTCTTTACTGAAATTCATTTAGTTATTTATTCATTTGCATATCACATTTATGGTGCACGTTATATATGAGATTTTAAAAAATCGCCATTTTTTCTTGTAAAGTACGGGGTGCGCATTATACATGCATGCATGTTATACTAGAGTAAATATGGTACCTATGTGTCTTACGTGTAAATTTCTACTTAAGCCAGTAAAATTTTAGTTCATGTAATACTCCAAATAATACATATAAATGTATAATAACATAATGAATGCAATAAAGAGTGCTAAATGTACTATATGCATGTATATTCAGGGATATGTTTAGAAAATTTTTATGTCTTTTAAAGGACCCATCACAAAATAATTTATCCTGAAATAGGACCCTTCACATTTTTTTAAAATCCTGAAACAGGATCCTTCACAAAATAATTTATCCCAAAACAGAACCTTCATAAAATTTTTTCTCTCTTAAAAAAGATCTTTTACAGAATTTTTTCATCTTCAAATTGAACTTTTCACAAATTTAATCATTTAAAAATAAAATCTAGCCTGTAAATAAACAGTTGAACTCACCAAAGATCACATTACTCACAAGGAAGGTCTCCATACTGGGCATACTCAGAATTTTATGAAAAAAAAAAAAAAATACTAATTGAAGTACTTATGTATGTAATAAAGAATCAGTCAAAATTAGAGGCAGAATCACTGAAGAAAATATGTAAAAAAATAAAATACTTTCGAATATTTGGCGTGAAAAGACGAAAGAGTCATTCGATTTGGCGAGCAGCCCTTTTCCTTGCCAAAAGCAAACGATTTTAATGCAACACAAAATTGTTAAATATATAGAATGCATGTAAATGGTCTTTGATGAATTTAAACATAAACAACGAGAGACTTTTATATATAAAAAATATACATATTGTATTACATATATATATTACTTGTTGAAATAGTTTTTTAATTAATCACTGGAAAAAGTGTTTTCAAAAATAAAAAATATCATATTAAGAAAAATTATTTTCATATATATATTCTAGCAATTCAAAAAATAAAAGCCAGATTGTTTCCATAGCAATAAAATCTAATCAACAATTCTCAATTGAACTTTGAGCTTGAAACAAATTTAATCAATTTAAATTATGAGGTTTGTTTTAAATCTTAAATTTTGATGATTAAATTTGAATATAAATACATATAAATATCGATATAACAAAATTATACTTAAAACACACTAAAATTTACAAAACTAAAGTTATTTAAATTAAATTTATCAAAATCAAGTTCAACCTGAAACTTTTTTTTTTGAAGTGTATTTGACATAAAGTATTTTTTTAAATTACATTCCATCGCCAACCAGCGATAAATCGTCAAATAACAAAATTGTCATTATTTTTTTACGGTTACTGAATGGAGGTTCCGCCGAATTTTTTTTATAAACATATATATCACCACGAGAAGAACATTCTGTAATTTTTTTAGATTTTTCGGGGTATGCCCGTATGGAGACCTTCCTTGTCAGCTTTTTTATATATGAAGGATAGAACCTGCAGACTTTGATGATTTAAAATGCACAAAATTATGACTAGAATTTTCATAAATATAAGAAAAACTTCACAATTTCGCAAAAACAGGACCCTGTGAAAAAACTCTGGACAGAGTCCTGATATTTATATGCTTGATGCAAGAAAAATTGTATAATTTTTAAAGTTATGACAAAATATTTAATATAAACAGTTCAACATTGATGTGAATATTTATAAAGATAATATAAATCATTAATATAACATTATAGTTTAATATTAGATTACAAACAATTCAATATTTTACAAAATCTTGTTTTTATTTGTAATTACTATTTATATACATATTTAGTTATTAATGCTTTTAAGATTTTATATAGGAACACCAATTTTGCAGCTTTGTTATTTCCTAACTTATTTCTAAGTTTAGATTAGGCTAAACCATACGTTGAAAAAAAAAAAACGTTATATGGAGAAAGAAGTAGCTGTTGTAAAGAGCTGTTCTATCACTTTCTTTACAGTCCCCTCGCCATCTGATACACAAATATCTGAATCAAAATGGTTGGTTGTGCTTATGATGGCCAATTACCAACACAAGGGATGTAGGATCTAAGGGGGAAGTGCTCTTAATGGGGGGAGGGTCTTTCTAAGGGAATATATCTGCCCCTCCCCCATATTTACACAAGGAAATCCAATATTTGAAGAAACCACTGAAAAGTCTAAACAATTAGGCCGATGGGCTCAATTGGGTTTGAACTCCTGAGTAAAAATGTTTTCCACCATCCTAATGAAGAAATCTTTGTTACAATGTTTTCTTTAAATAAAAATTTCAAAAAGGATTGCATTTTAAATGAAACATGGGAAGAAATATTTTAAAAAGTGTTTCTGAATAACTTGTTTATATGCATTTTTTACTCTATATCTAGTATAATTTGCTTTAGAGGTAGTAAATGGTATTTTTGTCCCAAATATTCTAATGATTCACAAAGCAATCACCAAATGCAAGGTAATCACATAATTAAAAGCATGAAATTATTAGTTGTCAGTGTTATCTGCCCCTCCCCCTGCCACTGACAATTTCAGTAAACAATCTTGTTTAATTGACAAGGAATGACTATGAAATCGATTACAGAAATTAAAGTATTTTCAGTGACAGAAGAAACATGAAACTCGAATTTATTCTATGTCAGACAAACACTCCAAATTTTTATTATGACATAATTAGTTCAAGTAACCGTCACATTATATGATCAATACACGTAGGAGCGATCTTTCTCCTACAGAAGGGTAACTGTGTGTCTCATTCCGGGCGCTGTCGATGGAGACAAGGTACTGCAGCGTGGTAGCTATACTTCTCACACAGCTAGATGGAAGCCGACATTTTTTAGAACTGAAGTGAGGAGAACATTGTTTGTGTTTTGGAAAAAATGACAAATTCAGAGAATAGAATGTTGAACTCCAACGTTTGAAGTGTCTGTAATTTATTGTAAATAGTCTCCTGTAAATATTTCTTTTGTAAATAATTAATGTTGAATATAAGTTTCAAAAGTTATTGGTGTCAGGTCTAATTTAATTATGATTTGAAAGAACTTTAGAATTATACATTCTTAAACATCACAGATACTGTAATTTGTAAGTAAGCATTAAATAAACTCATAAATTATGTATAATTTGCTTTAGAGGAAGTAACTCTCCACTAAAAATGTTGTTATATTAAATAGATTTAGCTTTAGCATATTATTTGCAAAAAATGGAAAAAATCATTTAGAAAAGAAAAAAAAACTTTAAAAAATTGTAATCATTTATCAGTACTGTAAAAGGGGGTGAATAGGAACAGCAGGGTGAATAGGAACGAAACTTCCCGGTCATACAAATAAATTCATTATAAATATATGTGATGATATTTTAGTTACCAATTTTTTTAGAAGAAGGTAATAACATTAAGAGTTGGGAAATTCAGTTTTGACATGTTTGCACAACTACTGGGGTATATAAAAAAACTTAAAGAGTATCCTCAAAAACCTCATTTTTTCAATGTCTTCAAAACTTTGTATGCAACTGCAGTATTTTTCGTGTTCTAAACCTAAGAGAGGAGATTTTTAATTAATGATAGAGGTGTAAACGCTATTCTGTATTAAATTCTACTTATTTCTAAACTACATAATGAAAAAATGAAAAATGGCTTGTATAATCTGACGTTTATGATTTACGGGGTGAATCGGAACACGTTTTCGCTCATGGTTTATTTTTCTGTACAGTAATAGTTTCATGTAACATATGAAAACATATGTATGAATATGTATTATAACAATATTTTGTTTGTTCTAATTACTTGAAGAGTTTAAAGGTGCCAAGAAATTACTTGGTTAAACAAAAAAGTCAACGCCTAATCCAACAGACATGGAACACACAATAAAAGAATTTAAAAATAGCAAATTAGTTTAAAAAAAACTGTACAGAATTATTCTCTGACATCCACAACATTACACAAACATCTCAAAATGAAAATCCAATTAAAATAGAGAGGGATGCAAACAGTACTAAGGGCTGGAGATGAGGGCATATTAGTTGATCATATTAATACATGTAGCGATTGAGGCTACTCAATAGATTCACTTACCCAATGACTACTAGTAAAGGATAACACAGTACAGGGCTAAATTTGCATTAAATTCTACTTCTGTAATTCGAATATGATTTCTTAAAATAAATTTTAATTTTTCTTGACTTAAAAGTTGTTTTCTAATTTTCAAAAAGGCATATCTTTACTAAAGGCTTGGTTTCACAGTAACTACGTGTTCCTATTCCTCCCTTATCATTATTACCTGTTTTTATTAACACTATTAAAGTTTGAATAGGAATAAATAAAGATTATAGCATTTGTTCCGATTCACCCCGTAGATAGGGGTGAATCGGAACACCATTAAAAAAATAAATAATATATATATAAACAGTAAAAATGTTTTGTTTTTGCTTAAAAAGTAAAGAACAAAACAAGACCAAAGTTTCTAGTTGAAAAAAGAAAAAAAATCAGTTGTTGCTTTTTTTTTAACGTTAAAATTGAAAAGTGTTCCAATTCACCCCATTTTACAGTAGTTTTGGGAAATGCACTACCAATAGATAATATTTTTAATGCTGTGTTGCATTTATTTTCATAATAAAATGCAATATTCAGTTTATAAAAGCTTCATTTATTGTTACTAAAATGTAATTTTTAATCCAAAAGGAATGATTTTAACTTTTATTTTAACATGAATGATTAATTTGATCCTTATTCAGCCTGTAAATATCAATGTTCAAAAAACTGATTTAAATCAAGGATTTAAAAAAAATAATAATACGATTTAAATTGCAATTTAAACCAAACAACCCTGATACAATTTATAATTAAATTATAAAACTTCTTATCACTTCTATTTGAGCCTTTTAGTAATTTTATCTTATCATGGAATACTGTTTTACATAAATAACCTTTGAATTTATTTTGTAGCTAGAAAGTGATGGCTTAACATGTGTATATACTAAACAACAAGGAGAACAATTAGCTTGTGGTACTTCTTCAGGATGTATACATTTGTTAAATATTCCAGAATATTATACCTCCACAACTAAACAAGAGAAAAATCTGGTAGCTGCTGTAAGTATATAACTATTAATTGTATTACAATATATGAATTTATACAACGTATACAACAAATTTAATAACTTATACCACATTGAACATGGAGGGAAAAAATAAATAATCAAAATGAGTACAAATTGAATTTGTAGAACCAGAGCAGAATCTTCAGGCCCCAAATATTTTGAAACTACAAATGAAGTGTGTGGTTTCATCTTCCTATTTGCCATGTAAAAGCAAAATAATACAAATTTGGGGCTACCAATACACATAAAACCAAAATTAAATGAAGAAAAAACATACAAAACAACGCATCTCAAATTATTAAATTGGATAGCAAAATGAAAAGGGAAAATTTTTTAAAAATTATCGTCAACATGATCATAATAAATAAATAAATTATAAACTGAGTAATGTGATAACAGAAAAAATAAACCATACACCATAGTTTATACTATATGGATTTAAAACAAAATCATTTAATTTGACTATGCTAAGCTAAACTCAATATTTTAATATAAGATAATTTAAGATTTAAATATAGATAATTAACATATTTATCCTATACACTTAGAAACAGTATTGTAGGTCTCCAATTTATTAAATTTAGATACTATTTAATCATGTAAATTAATTAAATTATATTAATAGAATAATTTGATGTAATTATACAATTATCCATACGTTAGTGTTAATTAAACATCCATTATAATATGTTTTTCAATTTAACAAATGTATTTTCCTCTATAATTTATTTATTTATTTTAAATATTAATTAACCCTTGTGTATTATCCAGACAACACTGCCCTTCTCTCTCTCTCTCTCTATATATATATATATACAGAGTTTCCCCCAGATTTAAAAAGGGGCAGAACGCTACTGTTCTGAAAAGGGACTTTTTATATTCTTTAGGGCATTTTTTTTTAATTTTTAAGGACACTTTTAAACAGTTGAATCTAGAATCTAGCGGTTCAAAAAAATCGTGAAAAAGCAAAAAATTTGAAAAAAAAAAAGGAGTAAATTTTGTTAAAAGATAGCAAAAGAACAGCAAATATTGTTAAAAGATCGCGAAAAAATAGCTGATTTTATTAAAAGATTGAAAAAAAACCAGCAGATTTTGTCAATAGATTGTGAAAAATGGTAGATTTTGCTAAAAATTCACAAAAAAAAGAATAAATTTCGAGATAAAAATTGCGAAAAAACAGCAAACTTTGTTTAAAGATCACAAAAATGGCAAATTTCGTCAAAAGATCGCAAAAACCATCAATTTTGTAACACCATGGTGTTAAAAAATTGGGGTCAACATGATAATGGTGCCAAAAATCATCATGGCACTTGAAAACCTGCTGAAAACCACAATGAAAAATGCACTAAAAATTAATAAATATTAAAATATTCACAGCAGTCAATATTTATTCTAATTCACATTCAGTGAAACATTGTAATTGGAAAGTTTCCATGAATGACAAAAACCTGATGCAAAACATAAAAAGAATGAAAAATAGCTAAAAATTGATTAAATTCAAAATTCACAGATAGTAAAATTTATTATTTTATGCTAACAGTTTGAAATCTGTTCCTTTTCTGAATGTCAAAAAATCGTTGTGGAATTCAAAAAATCACTAAAAATGCATTGAAAAATGAATTAAGAATCGAAAAATATAAAAATATCCAAGGAGTAAAAATTTATTTGAAACGGGCAAAATTGCAATCATAAATTTTTGATGAATTACAAAAAATCATGAAACATAAAATTTTTTGAAAAATCGCATTAAAAATTGCTAAAATAAAAAAATTATAGTGCAATTTACTATATTAGACTATAAGTTTGAAACCAAATTTCTTTTTTAAATGTCATGAAATGAGTTTGGAGATTAAAGAAAGCTAACAATCATATGGAAAAATGCATTCAAACTTACTAAAGATTAAAAATACACAGTAATCAAATTTTTACTCTAATGAATAAAATATTGTTATCAGAAATCTTTCATGAATGATTTGAAAAAAAAAAAAAAAATTGACATGGTACATAAAAGATCCTGAAAAATCGCATTAAAAATAACAAACTCAAAATGGTAAATGGTGAAATTTACTACATTAGGCTAAAAGTTTGAAACTAAATTTTATTTTTGAATATCAAAAAATTTCCGTAAATTTGAAAAATTGCTAAAAATTGAATTAAAAATTTCTAAATATTAAAAAATCATACGGGTCAAAATTTTAACCAATGGGGTAAAACGTTGTAATCGAAAATATTTCACGAATGAGAAAAAACAATCCTACACACAAAAATTTGTTAAAAATCATATTAAAAATTAATGAAATTCACAAATTTTAGCAGATAAATTTGGTACATTAGACTAAAAGTTTGAAATAAAATTTATTTTACCATTATATAATAATAGATACAAATGCGAAAAAAATACTGAAACTCCCTTAAAGAATTCTCTAAAAATACAAAAATCACTATCACTGAGGAGTCAAAATTTATGAATAATAATAATAATAATAATAATAAAAGATCATGAACGCCAAAATGCTTGAAAATTCACTAAAAATCGCATTAAAAATTGCTGAAATTCAAAAATCTTAATAGACAAAATTTGGTACATTGCACTAAAAGTCTGAAACAAATTCCTTTTACCAATATTGAAAAATTACATTAAAAATTTCTGAAATTAAAAAATCATAACAGACAAAATTTAGTAGATTAAGCTAAAAGTTTGAAACAAGATTCTTTTTACCAAGATAAAAAAAAATAGCTGCAAAATTCGAAAAGCACTAAAAATCACATAAAAAAAATTCTCTAAAAATTCAAAAATCACTGTATGAATTCCAAATAAATTTTATTAATAAGAGTTTAAAATTTACTATATTGGATTAAAAGAATGAAATCATATTTCTTTAATTAATGTGCAATAATCACCTCAAAACATAAAAAAAAGCTATAAACGGAAAAAAATATCTAATTGAAAAAAGGCTTTAAAGTACAAAACTTTATGTATTGAGGTGCCTTCACCCAAATTTTGTAGCTGCATGTGCAACGGTCTCTACAAAACATTATCCACATACTCACAAACTTCTTTCTTTATTATTATAGAAAATACAGATGAAATAAAACATTTTTGTGACAAATTTCTATTGTGACCTACCAAAACTCCTGCAGCAACCCATAGGTTGGGAACTGTTGCTCAGGGTCGTAGCTAACGGGGTGGTATGGGCGGCTCAGTCCCCCAAAAATATTTTGACACCCCCTATTGTTTATTTGAAGCTACGGCCCTGGTTGCTATTAACCTAGAACTTTAATATTAGACACAAAAGTTTTTAAGGCACATATAAAGAGGAAAATCTGAAAATCATTAATTTTAAATTACAGGCTGATTTATTATGTAATTTTTCCATAATCCGGATTTTCATAAACATGGTTTCAAGGCCAAACCATAACTTTTTATTGCATTAAGTTAGAAGTTGAAAATTTTTACAAAACAATAACAATGAGATCATGGACTTATTAAGTGATGTTAATTTTAACTTGATATCCTCAGTTCTTCCTGAGAAAACCAGTCCTGACACAGAAATGGATAACAAAATGGTCTTATAAAGATTCTGTTTTTTTTTTTTTTCCAATGTTTATCTATAACTTTTTGATTTTTTTAGAGATAAAAATTGCATATCTATGATACATTTTATTAAATTATATACCCTGTATGTTTTCTACTTTGCTGGGACAAAAATGTCATATTTTGCATGCATTCATTTGAATTTAAATGACCATACATTTTTTTATTTTAAAATTAAATTCCATGTGTTTTTGGTACACAGCAATAATGATTTTCAGATGATTGATCGAGAGGGAAAACGGGAAAAACTGCTGGAAGGAAAGAATCGTGAAAGAAAATTAAGAGAAAAATTAGAAGGAAGAAACCTAGAAATCCTCAATAGCCCAAGAAGTGAAATTATAAGTAATGTCATAACAGAAGCAATCAATAGTTCTCGAAATGAAATTGTTCAAAGTCCAAAAGGTGATAGAGTACACAGCCCAAGGGGTGATAGAATGCTTAGTCCAAGAGGTGAAATCTCTGGTGAAAAAGGTTTTAATTTTGAAGAAAAATTAGATGTAGTGGAGAATGGTGCAAATGAGTTTAATTCAGTATTTGATGAAAATCAGAAAGGGGAGGAAGATGATGTTGCAGAACCTTCAAATGAAAAAGTTTTATTTGACATGCAATTTTGTGATGTTCTTTATACTGTTTTAGATGCAGTGAAACAACAGCATTAACTTAACTTTTTTTTTTTCAATTTAGATAACAGTGATTAATATAATAAAAACACAATATATCTCAGCATATAATGCACTCCAACACATATTTCACTCTTGATTTGAGACTACATTTTTCTACTTGTAGCCGCATTGCAAAATATCTACTACAACAGCATTTACTTGTATCATAGCATGTACATACCCTTCATTGCAAAGAAGTTTTTAAAAGTCATTTAGCATGAAAATGTAATAAAGAGTATTAAAAAGTATGATAGCTTGTACAAACAAGGAGACACAATACTTTGAAAATGATCAAAATATAGATTTTGTTTTTATTGGCTTAAAGTATAACTACATCTTTTTAAAATATACTGGAGAAATTACAATATTAATACACTTTATTGATGTTTTTTATTAAAGAATATTATTAATATTCTTTATTAATATTAAATTTTTAATAAAAAGTATTAAAAAATGTGATAGCTAATACAAACTTAAGGAGACAGTCCCTTGAAATTGGTTAAAATATAGATTTCTTTTTTATTGGATTAAAGTATTACTACATCCTTAAAAAATATATTGGAGAAATTATTATGTATTTTATTGATATTCTTTAACAAAATACATTATTAATATTGTTTATCATATTATACTTTTTAATAAAAATTATTAAAAAGTATGATAGTTAATATAAACTTAAAGGGACACAGTACCTTGAAACTGGTCAAAATGTAGATTTCTTTTTTATTGTCTTAAAGTATAACTATATCTTTTAAAAATATACTGGAGAAATTTCAAAATTGTATCTTCAATAATAAAAAAGCTATTAAAGCCAAGGACATAGCAAATAATTTTATTTATTTCATTGCAAATAATCACAATATGACTTAACTGTTTAAGTTAACTTGGCTATGTAAAAATCCTACAGGTATATGTACAAAAGAAGGAGGAAAACAAATACAGTTTATGAATTAGCATGAGAAAAAAATTAATCTTGCTCACAGACACAGAGATGCTTCAAAAAATGGAAAGTTTGCACATAAAGCTGGTTGTTTTTAAATTTTAATATTAAATTTTTATGAAACTTATTCAAGTTCTTGTATAACATATATTATTAGTAAGTAATTTTTTTATATAAATGATGATATATGAGACTTTTTTTTTTTGGTAATTAATGATTTTAAAACATTGCCTCACTTATCATATGTAATTAAATTATAGACAAGTGTTTATTATATATACTTTAATTTATGTGTTTCATAAAATTGTGCATGAAATTAAACAAGATAGAAGTTGAAACATGTTATTTTTGCAAATGAAAACTTTAAAATTGAGTTTCCTCCATGTTCATATTTTCATAACTTGTTTGTTCAATAAATTCTAAAGATTTTATCCTAATTCAGATACAGGTTTTAAAAACTGTTTTACTTGTTTTCCATAGTGTATTTAACATTTTTATGTGTGGATTTAATTATTCAAATTAATAGTTTTTTGTTTAAATACTTAAATTATGAATTTGTGGAATTTTCTTGATTTTTTAAAAACTATACAGAAGAGAAAGAAAATTTCTATTAAATGTAGTATCCCATATATATAAATATTCATGCACAGTTTTATGCAATATATTCTTAAGAATGTGGGAAAAAATGAAGCAGAAATATTCAGATTTAAAATAAGGATAGTTTAATAAAGATTTAAAAAAAAAAAAAAAAAAAAAAAATACAATGTATATATACAGTAGACTCCCCTAAATCTGCAACCATAAAATCCACAACTCTCTAAGATCTGCACATAATTTACAGATTTAAACAATGAAACATTTAGTTCAGATGTAGGAACAAAATTTGACTTTTCTTTTTTTTATATGAATGTCATGTAACTGTAATTTTCATTGTTACTGAATTCATGCTTTTTCATGAAGGAAGAATAAATTTATTTCTGAAAATATTCAAAATATTGCTGACATTATTGGTAATCACAATCTTTTTACCAAATAATTTATGCATTAATCAAGCTTTTTTGGTTATTAAGTCTAGCTAAACCTAAAATAAAAACTGCGTTATTTTATGATTTTGATGTGAATTAGTAGTGTGTCTTTATGAGACAAGTTTCATTGAATAATTTAGGAAAAATGCATCTCATTTTTATAATGAATTATTAATTATACATTATTGATTATTTACTTGACCTTTACTTTTAATATTTTAATCATTTTGAAAATTATCTAAATTTTTATTATTTTAGTTTATTATTTTACTTAATTCTTTTAATATTTTACTATATTGTAAGCATTTATTATTATTTTGATTGCATTATTAATTACAAAATAAATAAAGCAATAGCCAGGAATCCACAAAATTCTAAAATCTGCACAACCTTTGGTCCCAAGCTGTGTGAATTTGAGGGAGTCTACTGTGTGTATATATATATATATATATATATAACATATAATATAATATAATATTATATTATATATATACATAAGCTGTTCTAGAAATTTTTTTAATTATATTGTTTTTTATTATTAAATATAATGCTACCACAAATATTAATAATAATATACAAAATTGGGAAAAAAAAAAAAAAAAAAAAAAAAAAAAAAAAATAGATTCTACAGTATTGTGTCACTTTAAAGAAAATACAAAGAAATTTGAACTGAAGACACATAATAAAATTTGTCTACCTGAGTTGCCACAAAACATTTGACACTGTTAATTTCAGATAAATGATCATGAATTCGTTTCTTATTCATTAATGTTTAATTCTAAATTATTCTTATTATCATTTTTTTTTTAAATTAGTGTATAACCCATAACTAGTTTGACATTCAAAATATTTTTTTATATATTTCTTAAAAAACATTAATTATGAATTGGCTATTTGTTAATATCAATAAGTTTGTGAATTGTTAAATTAGAGAGTAAAACAAACAGCACATTAAAAGCTGTAAATTTTTAGTATCAAATGCTTTTCATTACCACAGACAAAAATATTTTTTATAATTTTGTATGCTTTAGGTTTGAATTGGGTTTATTTTTATGTAAAAATACTTATGTTAATAATTTTTTCAATGCAAAGATGTATATTTATACATTAAAAATAAACTTATTGAATCAGGGACTGCCAATTATTTTCGTAAAAATTAATAACATAAATAAGAAATTTTTTTTATCATAAAAATTCTTTATTATAATCTTCTTCATCACCATTCAACTTTACAGAAATACAATGGAATGTTAAATGTAAAGCATAACTGTGAAGTTAAAAATAAATCTTGAACTATATAAAAATACATATCTTATTTCATCATATTTTGACCATGATTTAAAATGAATTTTATTTAAACAGATTTTTTAAAATAAAAATAGATTGATCACAGATTATCTATTTATTTGAAAACTATGTCAGATATGAATTTGCTTGCATATTCTTCCTTCTTATACTTATATGCATAGATGCCAACATTGTAAAAATTGCATCAGGAATAAAATAGTTAAATTTCAGGAGTTTTGGGTGTCCACCAGGAGTAAAATTTAAGCATTTCAGGAGTCGTTTCAGGAGTCATATGATTTTTTAAAATTTTGCTTTTTTTAAATAGTTAATTACAAATATCCTATAAATCCATACCTTTAACAACATTTCTACCTATTCATGAAAAGATAATCCTGTCAAAAACATGAATGTGAAAAAATGTCAAGTTCGTTAAAGGTTTCGCTAATAAAAGAAGTGAGATCTAACTGCAAACCAAGTTCTTTCGGAGCTCCTTAAATCATAACTCCTGTCATACATAATATTATACAATTTCTTAAAATGATTTGTTATGTTACTTGTTATTCAACTGAGCGACTTAGCAAGTTTTCTCTTATTCAATTTTTTCTATTTAGTTGATCAGAAATTAAAGTTGATCCCTTCCTTAACTTATCAGTACCTTAACTTCAATATACTTATTCAAACACTCGATTGATTAGATCTTTGCCAATCAGATTCTAGATTAAATTATACTCTGACTCAAAGATTAAAGTTGGTAGCTGAAAACTTGCCAAGTCGCTCTATTGAATAACAAGTAACATAACAAATCATTTTAAGAAATTGTATAATATTATGCATGACAGGAGTTATGATTTAAGGAGCTCCGAAAGAACTTGGTTTGCAGTTAGATCTCACTTCTTTTATTAGCAAAACCTTTAACGAACTTGGCATTCTTTCACATTCACTTTTTTGACAGGATATCATTATTTTTTGTCAAATCACTTCTTTTATGAGCGAAAACTTTAATGAACTTGGCATTTTTTCACATTCATGTTTTTGATAGGATATCATTATTTTTTGTCAAATAAGTAGGTATTTGTTTCCTTTTTGAAATAAATAGGTTAAATTAGTTAAATTAGTTTTATTTAATATTAATTAATCTTTCAGCTTTTTCCTGCATTTATTCAGTGTTTTTTTTCAGTCAAATTTAAAAATTTAACATTAGGACTGCTTATGTTCCTTTAAATTCCACTAATAAGGATGTTTCTTTTACGTGATTGGGTACTACTTGATTATTTCGTCGACCAAAACGTTCGTAGCCAACTTGGTGAAACATCGCTATATTGACGACAAAAATTACGCACCAAAAGTCATGCTAACATGGCGCTATTTCTGGTATTTTGCCGAATTCCCATTGTAATCTGGTAATTTATCCAATAATTTTGTTAGAGCAAGGACTGTCAAGGACTTTCATTTTGGCATCTTTTTTTTTTCTTTAAATCGGTTCGCTAACAACCCAAGATTGCTTAAATATTGCTATTTAGAAAGTTTTTAGAACGCTTTTTGCGCATTTTTACCCCTTTTAAATTTTGTATTTGTTAACAAATGTTCTTAGTGATCATTTATATCTTATAATTAATGAACATGCCAAATTTTATGTTTTTAGGCCCTTAACATACCTAGACATCGCATTTTTAGAATGCTTTTTGCTCTTTTACCCCCTTTGGATTAGTGGAATCGACATATGATATAGCCTATATTGGAGCAAGGACTATCACCATCATTTTGATATCATTACTTTTAAGATCGGTTTGTTGTTTGCTGAAATTGCTTAAAAATCCCAATTTAGAACATTTTTAGAACGCTTTTCGCACATTTTCACCCTTTTTGAATTCCGTATTTTTTATCAATTGCCCTTCGAGATCATTTATATCTTATAAATAATTAACATGCCAAATCTTATAGTTCTAGGTCCTTCAGTAACACAAAAGTTGCATTTTTAGAATGTTTTTTGCTTCTTCACCCTCTTTTGGTTAATGATATATGCATAAAATATACCATTGTCACCATATAATGTTTGAACCGGGGCGAATACCATCATTTTGGTATCATTAATTTTGAAATCGGTTTGGTGGTTTCAGAGATTAGCCCCGATACTCGCCAAAAAAAGACGCCAACTTGACACTATTGCTGATATTTTGCGAAATTCCCATAAACCCTAAAAAGCCAAACTTTATGTTTCCAGTCCAGTCGCTTAATATACATACACACATTTTGAGAATTTTTTTTGCTCTTTTACCTCCTTTGGGTTAGTGTAATCGACATAAGATATATCCTATGTTGGAGCAAAGACTGTCATCATCATTTTGATATCATTACTTTTAAGATCGGTTTGTTGTTTGCTGAGATTGTTTTAAAATTGGTATTTCGAACATTTTTAGAACGCTCTTCGCGGATTTTCACCCATTTAAACTTGATATTTTTTAGCAAATGTTATTAGTGATCATTTATATCTTATAAATAATTAACATGCCAAATTTTGTGTTTCTAAGCCCTTCAGTAAAACAAAAATCACATTTTTAGAATGTTTTTCGCTTCTGAACCCTTTTTTGGTTAGTGGCACAGACATAAGATATTGTCTGTGTTTGAACCGGGGCGAATACCATCATTTTGGTACCATTACGTTTGAAATCGGTTTGGTAGTTTCAGAGATTAGCCCTGATACTCGCCAAAAGTGACGCCAACTTGGCACTATTCCTGGTATTTTGTGAAATTCTCATAAACTTCCATTGTAATCCAATAATTTATCCTCTAACCAACCATTAATGTTTAATTAATGGTGATTTCTGATTTTTTCCTATTTATAAATCCAATAACCTACCTTCAAACCAAATTTCAACTTCTTAGCCACCTGGAAGTAGTCAAACATTTCTATGAGCGAGTCAGTGGTAAAAACAGTGGTTTTCAGACGTCAATTTCTCGTGAGCGGTAAAAGATTTAAAAAAAAAAAAATTAGGATTCGGAAATTAGAAGATGGTCTTACACGACACAAAAAATTGCAAGTGTGTAGGTCAAATGGAATTTAAGTTATTGAGGGGTCAAAAGTGGCTCGAAATGTTTCGGGTAATATAACCCACTGCCGGTGTGTCGCCTTTTACTTTGTGAACTTGGCTGACACACTGCAGTGTGTCTAGATTAAAATGAAGGTTTTTATAATTTACTTTTATCTTCAAAATACAGATTATTTTTTGTTACGAATTTATGAAAGTTGATTTTTAAAGTAAATTATGAAGCAATGATATGTATAACAGTGTGCATAAGATAAAAGATTGTTTTAAAATTATGTAAAATATTTTCATATGCAAAAAGTAATTATATATAAATTATCATGAAAAATAATCTTTTTTGATATCAGATTAACTAATCCTATTCCATAAGACTAAGCTTAATCTAAATCAATATTACAAATATCTACTTTAAATGATTGGAGAAAACTGAAAATAATGTTCATTAAATCATACTAGCATATCTGTCAAAAATAATTTAAAAAAAATTACAAACTCATTTAAAACATACCTTTTAAGTATAATTAAATGATTGGAGAAAACTGAAAATAATGTTCATTAAATCATACTAGCATATCTGTCGTAAATAATTCCAAAAAAAAAATTACAAACTCATTTAAAACCTACCTTTTAAGTATAATTGCATAACTTTAAGAAGAAATGGAGAGAAAAAAAGAAGTCATGAAGAAATAACAATGTTTATAACAAGAATTTTTTTAAAAAATCTATATATGATAAAAGTACACAAATTTATATTGAAATGAAAAATACAATTATTGAAAATGAATAAGAACAACTGAAAATAATGTGCAGCAATTACCTAAATAACTGTTCCTAAATGAATATTTTTTTTCTAACATTGTTAAATATAATTAAATGATATTCAAATAAATTATTCTTGCATTTAATAATGCATATAAATCAATATTCTTTTCTAATATCAAATTGACAAAGTCTTCCCACCCGACTTCAACTTATCCCGAATGACACATAAAATTGCTGATATTAACCTTACAGTTTGATAACTAGCAGACGCTATTCAACAGTACAAGACCAAAAAAAAAAAAAAAAAAACTTATCAGTTTTAATGTTTTCGATCATAACACCAACGAAAGAAATGCTAAATTTAAAACACTCAAACATAACAATATAATGCAACGCACGCGGTCGATGCCAGTGAAAAACAGCATGTCTTTGTAGTTAAAGTTAGTCCTAAAATCGATTATCATGGGAGAAAGAAAATCTTTTTGAATATCCAAACCAAGGAGAAAAGAACCAATGCGCTTACTCTGAAGGGCAGGATCACTTATCTTATGTCATTGCTGCAACTTTCTACTACATTTTCATTTGCTGATAAGCACTTGTGTTGCTAGGAAAGAGTGCACTTTGATTCGTTAATAGTTGTTTACGTATTGAGAACAAAACGGAGACAGAGACATTGAGTAAAGCATGCATTGTTTACAAGACAAAATACAGTTTGGGGAATACCGTGGCTTTCAGAGAGCGGTTTCTTTTTTTTTTCTTTTAAGGCATAGATGCAGATTTCTGTATTTTTAACTTTATTTCTGTACTCCCGTATTTTAGCATGCATTTCCGGAGTTGTTGGCATCTATGTTATATGTTAAATGTTTGATTCAAATGAAATTTGAAAGTGTCACAGAAACAAACTTAAAATGTCTCTGACAGAAAAAAAATAAAAATAAAATAATATATTTTTAAAAGATAAAACATACACAAGAGTAAATAAAAATCTATTGTAATAATGAAACAGATACATAAAATGGGATACATTTTATTACTAGCTTTTCAAGTGAAAAAAAAAAAAAAAAAAAAAAAAAAAAAGATTATATGTATATGAATAGATGATGTTTCAAATATATACATGTAAAAATATCAGTCATTCCAAAATATCCATACTTTAAAGATTCATGTAATATTCACAGCAAAATAGCTTTAAATTTTCAAAGAAAATGCAAGTTTGAAATACAAATAGAAAAAAAGTAGTATAATAATGCAATATTGAAAGCACCAAACACATACTTTAAAATGTAGTCCATTATCAACAATGTTTCAGGATAACAAATTCAAAGCCTATGTTTCAAAGAAAAACTTATACTCAGCTATAAACAACCTATGACTCAGATGGCAAACCAAATAATTTGATAGTTCCTGCATCTCGCTCTCTCACATGCTTATCTTTATCATCACAGGCAAATGCTAGAATATACTTTTTGGGGTGCCATGCAACTGTAAATGTTGGAGACTCACAAGGAACCTCTGTTATCTTTTCACCTAAATTAAGTAAATAAAATTAATAATTTTATATGAAAAAATATAATAAAAAAAATCATTTTACCTTGCAAAAAAGTTGTTTGTAATTGTTTTATAACAGATTCTATTATTTTTATATCTAAAAATCTTAACTTTAAGTACATCATAAAATATGTAAATTCTAAAATTAATAACGTATATTATTAGTATTAAAATTCTAGAAAGAAAACAGAAAGCATGATATATTTATTCATCCTAAATTTTCTTCAAACTGTAATATGAATCATAATTCACTGGGCAAATACAATGACTGGTTGCTATAGAAACCAACTAACTTAAGAGATTAATTATGGAAACTAACAGTAATTTTTTACAGAAAGGGCTTAAGAAATAATTGTAAATTATATTAGTATAAGTTATATTAATATAATATTAATGTAACTAATAAGTTTAGAAATAGTTAAAAGATTAAAAGTTCATGTTTAAAAATACAATAGCTAATCATTATACTACTCATTCAGACATATCGTCCCAATATCTGCCTCCAGAAAACCAACAAGTCACTTTAGACCATATCTAAATATTTACTAGCAGGTTTTAATTTTTTTAAGTCTTCAGTTATTTTACACTAATTCTTATTTTCTAACATATATGTTCAATATAATGATGAGCTATTGCAATAAAAATAAAAAGTTCTGGCAATCTTATTTCTTTACTTTCTCAAAGAACAAATATTTAAGTACATTAATACTCATATTTCAAATCAGGCTTTTATACAATCTAGCTCTTCAAATACTTACTCAATCTCAATAACTTACTGAATTTTATAACTAGAAGCTGGAGTTTAATTATCATAAGAGAAAATATATGCAAATAATAATTCAGAAATGAAATAATGACAGCCTTAATACAAACAATCTATGTATATTTAAAAGGCAAGACAAAATCTCAACAGGTCGCTAGAGAAAAATGCTGCATAAATTGACTTCATTTTGGTCTAAAATGGGAGATTTCAGACTACAGATGTTTTTTGTGGCAATAATTACTATTAATTGGTGGAGATTCACAGCTAAAGATTGGTTTTCATGCATGTAATAATGATACATACCTAGAGATGTAAATTTTCCGGAAAAATGTAAGTGGTGGAAAAAATTGGTTTTTTACCAGTTTTTTTCGGGAAAAAACAGAAAAGTTGGAAAAATTGATTTTTCATGGCTGTTTTTCCCAATTAATTATATTTTCTTAGAGAATATTAAATAATAAACATTTTTTCTTATTTATTTGTATTAAATGAAAATTATTTTCACTTTATATTACAAAATAAAAAGAAATTAGCAAAGCATGCTTTTAAAAGTTTAGTTTTTTTTTCCACAGCCTGAGAATTTTTATTAAACGCTATTGTTTGTTATATCATATCTCTTCTGAAATGATTTTTCAGTTACATGTTTAACTACCAATTGACCAAATGTAAAAATCTGAGCCAATATGTCTGCAGTTTGGAATGAAATAAATTATGCATTCCATTTACATAAGTATAGTTTTTAAGTAAATGATACTAGTTTAAAGAAATTATTGTAGTTTTGTCATTATTATGAATATCAGTATCAAAAATTCCATTGTTTGTTTAAAAAATGTATTTTTTTACATTATTATACATTTTTTTCCCTTACAATTATAATTTTATTTCCTTTAAAAATATGTTTAGTTTTGGTATAGCTTTCCAATCTCAACTCAAAGTTTTGATTTAGTTTTATAATCTAAATTCAAACAAAACTAAGTTTTAGTTTGGCTTACTTAGGTCTGCAACTAAAAAATAGCATAGGATTTATTGACTGTTAGATTTTTACTCACTGAAACCAGATTTTTTTTTTTTTTTTTTTTTTTTTTTTTTTTTTTTTTTAAGTTTAACTAAACGTAGTTTTTTTCTTTTTATCCTTCTGGTATTTTACTCTTGAGTAAGAAGCCATATTCAATAATGTTTCCATATGGTAATTTCATATTTCTAAGAATGGAACTCAAAAGTTATGAAAATAGAACACTACAAATAGAAAGTGCTTGCTATTTGAGGAATTAACAAAAGCAGTTACATACAGAGATAAACTTCTATTGTGCTTTAGAAAACTACGAAAATTCAAAGTTTAATCAAGAGGGAAAGTATAATTTGGAACATAGTTACTTGTAATAAAATATGGGTTTTTTTTCCATCACAGTTGTACCTTTCTAAAGCAAACTGCCCATGTTTTTGCAACATTACTGTACATTATGGAGGTAAAATGGAGATCAATTTTAGATTCAATACCTTGAAAAAACATTCAATTAATCAGCTATAACGAAATCTTGAAAAATGCAGAACAGTAGTGCCACCTATAGGGCAATTTACACCCAAAAACTAAACAACATTAATATATATCAGGAACTGTCTGAAGTTATAGTTTGATAAAAAATCGTCCTTTAGTCCTTGAGATTGAGCTATTGCGATAATCATGAATAATGCAGCATAGCAGCGTCATCTGTTGAGCGATTTATACCAAAAAGTAATGAGCACAAATCTATATCAAAGATTAACTTAATCTGAAGTTTTATGAAAATACATATATTAATTCTTGAGATAAAACTATTGTGGAAATTATAAATAATGTAGCATAGCAGCGCCATCGGTTGGGGATATACACTAATAACTAAACATCTCGAGTTTATATCAGGGTATAACTGAATCTAAAGTTTTGTGAAATTATGTGCATCAGTTCTTGAGATCGAGTGTCCATAAAATTTTTTGTCACATACAAATTCACAGAGTGACAGATATTTTACAAAACCATCAAATCATGTTCAGGACCTTCTAAAACGTTTAAATTCACCAAAAACTGGAAGTCAAATTTTTCAGGAATTCAATACATCATCAAGAATTCTTGAAAAGATAGAAAAAAGTAATAAATGCATGCTTCAAATTTTATGTTACATTTTTAATTTTACCATTTCCATTAATCGGCATATTATAGAAATAATTTTGCACATGAATTAATTTTTAAAAAGAAAAGTTGCATTTAACTATATATCTAGATTTTTTCATGTAATCCTGTTTTTGTGAAATTGTGAACTTCTTGTATATACTTGTACAAAATGTATTCAGAATTTGTGAATAAGAAATTATTACTATATTTAGATTCCTATTTAGGCATTTTTAATAAGGTTATTTATGCATATATACAACTTGATAAGATTTAGCTGCTATATGGCATGAGATTTTTTTTCTTCAATCACTGCATTTGCGAAAGATTCAATTTGTAGATTAAACTTTTTTCTGAAATGTCTATTTTCAAGAGAAATTTTGCGAAGGGTCTTCTGTTTCAAACAAGAAAAAAATGTGAAGAATCCCTTCAAGTCTTCTCAAACAGATTTCTGCTCAGAGATCAGATTACTCACATTAAAGTTTTCATGTGGGGCACTCAACATAAAAATAAATAAAATAAAAAGTATGAGAATGTAGCTATTACAAAATTTTCACTATATTATTTCATAAATGAAATTTCATTTTTTCCAGTTCGAAAAAATTGGAAAAAAAAAAAAGCCTTTGGAAAAAAACTGTTTTTTTCCCCAATTTTTCCAGGTTTTTTTCCGAGCATTCCCATCTCTATAACATACCTTCTCAGAACAAGAGGCAAGTTTAATAGAAAATTCTCCATTTTTTTTTAAGTTAATACATCTGATTTTAGCCAAAGTAATAGCTGGGTTTTTGATACTGCTGCTACTGCTCATTTTTGTAATGACAAAAATTTCTTTACCTGTTTCAAATATGCAGAAGTCTCTTGCTGTTGGAGAAAAATAAAGCCCTTTTCAAGGAAAAAATACTGTATTTTTTTTTTTTTTTTTTTTTACATGTAAAAATAGTGGCTTCAATCAAATTATTTTTTAAAATGTCTTGTATAATCCTAATTTACATAGAAATTTATTGTCTGGCAGTAAACTTGAAAAGTTGGGTGTAAATTTTGTTGGCAGTAAGGATAGGCTCAATGTTTATGATAAAGAGTGGAATTTTTTATTTTATGCAGCTAGAAAAAAATGATTTGTACTTTTTGAAACCTTTTAGTTATAAAACTAAATGTGAAGGAGAAAGCAACTCGGTTGACATTTTATCTAATCCATAGGTTCCCAACCTTTTTTGAACCACCGCCCCCTTTACAAGAGAAAAAAATGCCAACGCCCCCCCCCCTCTTCCATAATAATTAATTATACAAAATATTGTAGCATATTATCTATATTTTATCTGTCTAACTATCTATTAAAAATCACAAAGTTGATGTTAATTAAAACAACCATCAAATGTAGTAAAAAACTGTTTATTAAAAATTTAAATATTAACAAAAACCCACAATATTTAAAAAATAACAACGAAATGGTTGAGGCTGGTGGAGTTTTATTAATTTGTTCATGTCGGATTCTAATTTTTTTAACATCTGTCACAAATTGTTAGATTCAAAGATGTAAATGCCTTTTTTTAGAAAGTAGATTAGCTACTGCACGGAACCCACTCTGAGCTAAATCTGATGAAGGAAAAGCAATGAAAATTTTATATATTCTCATTCACAATCCAGGTTAGAGAGCTGTATTGGTTTTTGAGGTTGGAACTCTTGGTAACCCTTTACGAATTTTACTTTTAGTTCTCGTTTGCTGTGAGTTCCTCTTCCAAATATGATGATACTGCTGTATCTGTATTTGTGAAATTATCTAAAAAGGGTCTTTGAACAAGTCAGATGTGGAAAGATCAAAGCTTTCATTTCATACATGTTAATACTTCAAAATTCTCTATCACAGTAACAAAATTAAATAAGAATCAATGCTCATCATGAAATTCTGTGCATTAGTTCTTGAAATAGGACTATTGCGAATATCGAGAAAAATGTAGAATAAATGCGCTGTTGTGCGATTTACGCCAGAACATAATAAGCAATAATAATTATCAAGATAAAAATGAATTTGAAGTTTGATAATATTCGCACATTAGCTCTTGAGATACGGCTTTTACAAAAAACGGAAATTTTTCTATTTCTTGATATAGAGCTGCTGCAGAAATCGTGAAAAAGACAGCATAGCCGCGGCATCCTTTGAGAGAATTTTAACAAAATGTAAACAGCATCTCTATTCATCTCGAGGAATAATCAAATCTGAAGTTTGGTGAAAATCGGTGCATTAGTTCTTGAGATAGAGATCTTGCAGAAATCGTGAAAAAAGCAGCCTAGTCACCTTTTCTGCAATTTTCAATAAAATGTAAACAGTATACATTCATGTCAAAGACTAACATAATCTGAAGTTTGATGAAAATCTGTGTCGCAATTTTTAAGATAAAGTTGTCGCAGAAATCGGGGAAAAAACAGCATAGCAGTGCCACGTGTTGAGCGATTTGTACGAAAAACAAATCGGTATCAGTTTATATCAGGGACCACCTGAATATAAATTTTTGCTTAATTCTGTGCGTTAGTTGTTGAGATAGAAGGCCCACAAAATTTATATCACATGCAAACAGAGTCGTAGACTCACAGAATCACAAACATACATTTTGTAAAAACATGTTTTTTAAAATCTCTATGACCCCTAAAACATGTAATTTTGTCAAAGACCAGAACTTCTTTTGTAAAGATAGAAGAAAGTAAATATATCACATATCTTTGTCTTTTCTAGTATCAGCACACATTTATTCAAATGCTCTTGTAGCCAAAAAGGCTTCATGTCTTCATTTGAAAAAACTTTTTGCAAATTAAGCCCATAGGTAACGATTGGTTTGTAGGAGAGTGCCTAGATCCACATTTCAAATGTTTAATACTGTACTGCTGGCATTTCTTCTTCGATTAAGATAATTTGAAACATAAAATTTTCCCTATTTAAGTTTAAATAAATTTACTTTTGAACAAATTTATAGATACAACGATTTTTAACACTTTCACTAAGAATAAACTAATTTCTTGAAGTAATTCAAATAACGGATTCGTTTAAAAATAACTTTTCAGGCATATGTCGTGAAGGCATACTATTCTGGAAATACAGGTTAATAAAAAAATTTCTGTTTAAAACTTTTAACTAGCCACTTATCGCGAATTTTGTACCCCACAATTTTTGAATTCATAATGATATTCAATCCGCGTCATAGCAATTTTTCGTATTCCACTGGGATATTTTGACATTCTTGAAAGAATTGAGCAACAATGTTTTTCGCCTGACAAAATACATTTCTGTTCTCCTCGATTTTATCCCTTCTTCGTGTTCCGACCCTTCTCAGTGTTTTTAAACATTAGTAAAATAAATTCAATTCCTACCCTTCCCCACAGATCTAGGTTCGTTTGTGTAGATTTCCATTTAAAGGTGCAGTTATCTTATTGTCACGGATTGGGGACCTCTCATAATAGAGGCTGATGCAAATCCATTTTGTTTCGGATAATTGGAACCCAGTTCGGCATGAATCTACTGCTCCGGAGCATAACCCTCGAAAGTTCCGAAGGTTACTGCCGGAACTGGTGTTGCCAAATGGTGGAAATTAGCTTGGTTTTTCGACTGGGTACCAATTCAGGTGCCAAATCCGAGAGTGCAGAGCAGATCAGCTATTTTCACTATATTAGTTCCTAAATAGGTAGGTATGCCATGAGCGCTACCCTTGACTGCCCTAACGCCCCCCAGTTTTCTCTAGACTCGCTACCGCCCCCCTGGAAGGCTCCAGCACCCACGCTCCCGTTTGGAACCTATGATCTAATCAAACAGAAAAAGTTAACTTAAATGAATTAAGGCACAAAAGATTTTGCCATATAAATGAGTGCTTGGTTAATAGGTCTAAAAATTAAAGTGTTACTGGTCTTCCAGTAGCGTAAAAGTTAGCTGAGGATTGCATCTTCTGTAAACTTGCTAAGTCGAAAAGAATCTCATTTAAAGCAATAGGTAAAATTAAGTTGAAAACTGCTCTGTAACTTTTGCATATGGATCTATACAGGCCTTTACAAATGACATCACATGGAGGTAGTTTACATTTTTTCTTCATTACAGATGATTATTCTTGTTTTGTTACAATTTACACTATCAGGAATAAGTCGTATTTTCAGATATTTTTTAAATTTCAGGAGTTAGACCAAAAGGTACTTTAATAAGAAAATAATTTCTATTAGAACTGATGGTGATTTAGAGTTCTGTAACTGAGAATTTGATTTTTTTTAGGAAAAGAAAGGCATATTTCATGAGAAAACAAACCCGTACAGTCTGGAAATGAACTGTGCCATGGAGTGTTTCTATTTGACTGTACTAGATTATATAAAAGCTCTCCTCAATGCTAGTGGTTTACCTAAAAAATTTTGGGCCTTAATTACCTTAATGGTCTTTCCTATGTTTGGAATAGGGTATGTCACAAACAGAACACTACCTATTTTGAGATGTATTCTGATATAAAACCTTCAGTTTCTCATTTGAAGAAACGTGGTTGTTTAGCTTATGTTGCAGGGTTGGCAAGTTTTTGACAGTGTGACGGTTTTATCTGGATTTAACCATGGTTTTAACCGTCATGTCAAAAAACCCTTTTGACGTAGTTTTTGACAGTGTCAAAAACTTAAAATTGAGTCCAAAAACTGTTTAATATTATTTTTAGAACAACATCAAATTTATAATTTTTCATAATTTTTAGTTTTAGACACTTGAATAAATTTTTTGACAGTTTTAATACAGGTTGCTTAGAAAATAGAAATTAACTGTAAGCTATAAATATAGAATAAAGAATAATCAGAAGTATTATTAGTTGTTACATTAAAAATATAAAGTAGTGAAACTACTAAATACTTTAATTTTTAAAAATGAAAGTACATGGTGAAAATAGTTATAATTTAACATATAAAATTACAATATAAATAATATACACTGTTATTTTTATCTTATTTTTATGTTAATCCCATTCTAAATCTTTTTTTCCACGAAGCATGCGGTAGCAAAACACTAGTTTTGATGCCTTCTGTACTCCAAGTTTGTTTTGTAATTTGGAGTGGATAAATCCAAAATTTGAAAATATTCGCTCAATTGAGGCTGAGCTGCATGGACTAGAATGCAAACATACCATGAGCTGTATGAAATCACTTGGTATATTGTTTTTCTTCAAGCCTTTCTACCATACTGCTGCTGGAACATCTTGAGCTTTGAAGAAACTTTTAGGGTATGGTGGAGATTCAGCTTCAAAAGCAATGATAAATCTAAGAAAATCTGGGTTTCTTTCAAGCAGCCATGTCCGAGCTGCTTCCCTCTGTTCATCGTTTAATAATGCACCTTTGTATGCTGGATGCGTCATGTACGCCAGATAATGAAACCATTGTAGATAGGATTCTATACACTCCATAATTGCATCATAGTATGGAGCCAGATTTATGTCTACAGCTAAAGAAAACCAAGCTTGACAAGCATCAGCCAATGTTGCATTATCTCTTTGGACCCTGTCAAGCATATTTGCCAAAGGTTTTAACTGCATTTGCAATTCTTTTGCTTGTTGGTATAAGCTATAATTATTCACAAGCTGTACTATTCTGGATTCAATTGCATGATTTTCACAAATTTTTACATAAGCTGACCTATTTTTGATAAAAGTGTCAATACAAGTGAGTTGGCTATTCCAGCGAGTTTCATTTGGAAGCTGCGGCTTCACAGTGTCTTGCAATTAACTTAACCAGGCAGATGGAAGGTGGTGGTTGCGAAAGTATTTTTGCACTTCCACAATATGCTTCATGATGTCTTGTGGAGTAATTTCCTTCCCAAGAAGATTCATCCAGTGGGCACAGCATCCATACACAAGAAGATCATCATTTTCTTCTTTTAACAACTCCCACATTTTTTGCATTTTTCTTTCGTTGTCAGTAACCACACATGAGACATTGCAGGAAAATTTATTTTTTGCTAGAGCTATCGAGTTTTTTACTTTTTCTTTGCAAAACTGAGCTGTTTTAGATTGACCTGCACAATCAGTAGCTTCAAGGAAGAAAACCTTTCCCTCAACATGCAGGCAAGAAGCTATTACGGCATCATTATGGACATTACTCCATCCATCTTCGACTAGTGTACAATCTTTTCTTTGAAGTTCTGATTTCATTTCACTTTCTAAAGTTTCAGTAACTTCATCTAGAAGGCTACCAGATAATGTTTTCCAAGAAGGTGGTTTATATCCAGGGTGAAGAAGCTGTACTAGCTTGACAAATTCCTCTTGTTCAATAACGCTAAAGGGGATATTACAGCTAAAAGAATCTAGCAACTTGTAGATCCAACTGCTAACCTAACTGAAAATAAAACACCTTCTTTTAACATATTGATTTAAAGAACATTTAATTATACTAGCATACGCAGCCCGCTTCGCCGGGCTTAATTTGAAAGTTTATTTAATAATTTATGTGTATGGTACGCTTCTCTCTCAGCTGGCGACGGATCCCCCGGTGACTCTACGCTTCTCTCTCAGCTGGCGACGGATCCCCCGGTGACTCTCCCCGGACCATCGGCACTCCACGTGCGTCGGGTGAGCGTCAGAACAAACTTTCAGCATATACATATGGGTGGTTGTACTTGAATGCACAGACCTGCGCGTTTTTTTCTATCTTGCTTTTATACCTCTGGACCGAGTTGGCGCATTGCCAAGATTTGCTTCCTCTGGACCGAGTTGGCGCATTGCCAAGATTTGCTTCCTCTGGACCGAGTTGGCGCATTGCCAAGATTTGCTTTCCCCTGTGCCTCAATCAATTAATTAATTATCCTCAGAATTCCTTTTATTTATAGAGATTAGACTTAAAATTTTTTACATCAAACTGAACACTTAATAGTAATAAAGATACAAACATAAATAATACTTTGAAAAATGTACAGTAGCTTCAATGTTTTTAGCTATTTTCCTATACATGACAATTGACATATAATTTAAATTGTGATACATAATTTTATTACAACTCATAGTATAACTAAATAAAAATTATTTACATAATATATAAATTATTATTTAACCAGTTTTTAGCTTTATTTAATTTAAAATATCACTAATGATTGATAAAAGAAAAAAAAAATGTGTATAAGGTTTTTGACACTTTTCGACAGTTTTTGATGCTTTTTACACTTTTAGACAGGTTTTCGACATGTCATGTCAAAAACCACTTTTTGACGTCAAAAACCCAACCCTGTTATGTTGGAGTACCCAAGCAGGTCAGAAGGAAGCTTCATATGCGAGCTAAACTAGGAATCATGTGGGGTTATGATTAATCAACTAAAGGCTACCGAATTTGGCTTACCAATGAAAATAAAATTGTAGAGACCATTAATGTCTGATTTGATGAAACAATAAGGGAGATGGATGTAGTTTCAAAATTTAAAGAGCAAAATTTAATTTTTCACTTTTTGATCTTCCAGCAGATGGAGATATTTTTGATGAACCTGAGAATACATCCCAATTGGGAAGTGACACTGATAAAGTAAAAGGGCTGGATTCAGACCATGTTTCAGAGCTGAGTAGTTTAAAACCTTGTACATCACTTCCATGGACCCGTAAAGTAATACCCCATAAAACAGGAAATAAAACATACACCATTGCATTTTAATTCTACAATACTGGATTCTGAAAATTTGCTTTTATACTGAGAATTTCTAGATTTAGATTTACATTTACAATTAGCAATTAAATGACCATAAGATTTACAACAATAACAAGGACCTATTTATTAACTTTGCTTTACATTAAAATTCTTAGATTTAGGAAATTTACTTTGATTATTTGAATTTACATTAGAATCCTTAGATTTCAAAAAATTTACCTGTTTTACATTCAGTTATTTCTCCAACAAAAGCAGTATTAGTAAAATCCTTTGAGGCTAGCTTCAATCTATTCTCCTCCAACAGCAGTTCAAACACTACCTTGACAAGAACAAACTCATTGTCTTTGTCTGACCACCTGTAGATCGTCTGTGCTGTGGTTTGAAACACCTTTAGTAGACTCTTTATCACCTGATATCCAATATACAGTGGTTGAAAAGTATGACCAACTTCACAAAGTCACTCAGTCACTTAATTCACTTTACAAAGGAACATTTCTAAGTTCTTATTAGGAACATACCACACACTGAAGAAATCATCTAACAGTTGAATAACACAAACTCTGATTAGTTCAAAATGCTCTTTTAGGCTTTTCCAGGCTACAGCTTCATTTGAGGTACAGACAATCAAAGGCTTAAATCCTGGTGATAAGGTCTGGTAAATAATGGTGTAAGATCTTATACGTCTTAAATTCATCTCATTTCTCTCTCTCTCTGTATTATCTATTCTGTCATAGGAACTGCTTTTCCCACTACATCTTTTTCTAGAGCTGTCTCTGGTGTTCAACATTTCCACTGGCATCTGAATAAGGGCTTTCTATAAATTACCAGGCACCATAATGCATCAACAAAACTTTCAATTTGATTTTCCAGGTTTTTCAATTCAACAAGGTCAAGAAGGCAATATTTTGAAATTCCATTTTTTATTACAGCCTTCATCACAGAACTCAGGGAAAAAAAAGCTTTTAAAACACTGAAAAAAGTCCAGGAAAAAAAAGTTGAAAATTCCAGTCAAAGATCACTAGCCAGGGAAAAGTTCCCCATCGGCAAAATGTCGCTCAGCAACAGGAAACATAGCAAAGAAACATCTTCACTTCCATAAAATTAAGGGCCCTGGACCTATAACCCTGACAGCCATTTAATTTATGACCAAGCAAAGTATGCAACAAGGTGTGTGGAAGGCTTAATTCATAACAACAGTTCCATTAAAAAGAGAGATTTATTAAATACTATATCAGATGAAATTCACAATTAAAAAATTACATTACTGTGCCGTAAACTTAAAAGAAACTAAAACCATATGATGAATAATGGAGCTAAATAATGGTAATGAAGAAAACATACGTATTTCGAGTAAGGCAAATGAACTTGTACATCCCAAACCTTTATACACAACGCAAACAGTTGTTTTGAATAAATCTGTTGCCAATCTAAATACAATCTGAAATACACAACTGAAATGCCACTGGCCACGAAGTATTAGGTCAAATATTGGCCCGATCACGGCGAATGATGCAATCTCAAAATCACAGCTACCGGCAATTACTCAGCAATGTACTCTCTCTGAAGCTCATGAACAAAAAGCAAGCCATCTATTTTAGATATGTAAACAGTCTGCTCAAGAGAGTGTAAAAAACAATACGCATTGATAAAAAGTAAATACCTTGTAACTTTAACTTTAATGAAAGCTTTAAAATATATAGATGCGTAACACTACTATATTAATATTTATTATTAAATTCAATTTCAAATGAAAAGAGTGCATATTTTTAGAATTTTAAAATCTCCAATAAAAAACTAAATATATTATGGTGTTTTAAAACTACCAAAATAATAATTTACCTGTTTCAATATCTGCAATATCAACAAGGTGATCTTCAGATGCAGAAGCAAGCATGCAGCCATCATAACTGAAACTAATTGTACGAACAGGCCATTCCAATCTAAATATTGTAAAAAAAGAAAAAAAAAAGGTGTTAGCTTGCACACAAATGGTGAAGTTGTATCAATGATTGTTGAAATTTATTACAGGATGAGTTTGCATTTAAGCATGCTTTAGCATACAAAACTTTTAAGAATAAAAGCCGTTTTGTTGCATATATTAATAGGTGGCGAGCATGCTGCAACAAGAGCTTATGTCATGTCAGCTGTGTAGATAACCTGTACAATCTGTTCTGTGTCATTAAAATGTTCAAAATTATCGACACAGTTCATTTTTTTCAATTTTGTCACTTATACCCCTTGGCTTCTGGGCTCCTCATATGAAGTATGTGGAACTAATAGTTTATTTACAGGAGCACTCAAAATAATTCCATTACATTATAAAGTATAGTAAAAAACCATTTGCAGAGAATTTAAATGAAATTATGGTATTCCAAATGTAAACTGGTAAAAAATATTGATTTTACTTCGAGATAATTATGATAGAATATGCATTTATTGTTCATTTACAGGGAAACACAAAAGAAATCTGTTACAGTACTGTCCCCGAACAATAATTACTGGAAGTGCTTTTTTTAATTTGGTATGTGCTTTTAAATTTAACTAACTTTTTGTACATTACTTGTCGTAAATAAATTCTATGCATCATATACAGAGCTGTATAAAAGAATTTACATACCCTAAAATCCTGTTAATCTGCCCCTCCCCCCTCCAAATGTGATGAAAAATCGTATAGTTCACATGGCAGATAAAAGTTTCAAAGAGAGGGCCTATACTTCAGGGATGAAATAATTGCCCTAGAGCAGCGGTTCCCAAACTTTACTGGTACGCGACCCACTTCTGAGTAAAATAAAATTTCACGACCCACTTAATATAATTGTGTATATCAGAATGGAGATTACCATGTGAGATCTATAAGCTATCGGTTATCCTACCGTATGAAAAAGGCAAATTTTTGTACGAAGGATACACTATCAACAAAAACAACAATTCGTAATTCCAATGTGTGTAAGTGGAATAATAACTAACGCAACAAACTAGAAAGATAATTAAAAATACATTTATTTACTATCAATACATATCTTTATAATCAGTAAGTTTTACGGCACTGGTTTTTACCGATGAAAGTATGTATATCAAGGTTAAAACTTGTTAATTTCAACCTTAATTCACTTTCAACATTACAGTTTTTTCTATAATTGTTTTTCAAAAACAGCAAATTCCAAAAAAAATTTTCACACGAGTATGTTGCGTTGAACTCCATCAAGGAATTCAAATATCATTTAGATTTTTATGGGTATTCTGCTCTTATATTTAATTAATTTCCCTTGAAATATTATTTGCTATTGAAATTGTTATATTTTTTAACTGATGAAATACGAAATATATTTTGTGACAAACTTCGATTGCTTCTGCAACCCACTAAAATAGTCGCCGCGACCCACCAGTGGGTCACGATCCATAGTTTGGGAACCATTGCCCTAGAGCAATTTTCTAACTTTTATCAAACCCCTCATGTTATATATCATTGGAAGGGCTTTTGACCACTCTTTGATGCTGGCATCTGTAGTACAATAAACTTACTGGAGTTACTTGTATATAAAATAAGATTTTATAAGTTATGCAAAATCCATACTTATTATTACAATGCTTATATAACATTAATTTTATAGTGTTTTAAACAAATATTGATATGCACTCTTCATTAAATTAATTTACATGGAACACACTTTAAAATTTTTGTCAATTAGTGTTTATGGATCTATATTAAAATTTAGTATGGCACAGAATATCAAAGGATAAATATTATAGCAAATACTGTTGCTTTTGGGGAGAAATATTCTCCTTACAATTATGTTACGTTTGTACTACATTACGTTGCAATTGTGTCAAAGTGATATTATTTTCATTGACTTTTTATCTAGCTGGTTTCAATATTAAAATCCATGAAATGAAGGAAATTTGTTTTATGAAAAAAGTGTGAAAGAAAGAATCTTTTAATTTTTGACTATACATTCTCAAATTCTGTACCAAATCACACAAAAATAGCTTAAATTGTAAATTTTACACCAAGTTTCATGCTACTGAAAATTCTATTAAAATGCATGCAATAATTTTTGTGTGATGCTATAACAATGGACAAACAAATTTACAGTTTTATACAATAAATAATAATTACATTTGAAATTTATGTTTTTGCAGACTTTCATCACAACATATGAGGATGTGAATTTCAAAACTTGTCTGATCCAGAAAATCAAATTTTGAGAAATCGCATAAAACACTGACAGTGTTCCATTGGTTTTCATTGTAAACTTTGATTTTAAAATGCCGTAAATACAAAATAAAATTATTATTATTATTATTATTATTATTTTTTATTTTTTTTTTTTTGCAGATTTTAGTGTTTTTTGGATGTAATTTCACCAATAGAATAAATTGATAGATAAAACTTGATTTTTCATATTTCAGACAAGGCGAGTTTTGAAACTAACTGCCTCAGATGTAAAACAATGTAAAAAGGAATAAAAAATATTTCAGATATATAATTATTTTTTCCCCTCAACATGCATACAATAAGATATTCTATTACCTTGAAAATGTTCTCACACAAACTAAGGTTTCAACATCCCATACACTCACTAAGGCATCAACACTACCAGTAGCAAAATATTTTCCAGTTTTGTCAAATTCTATGCAAATACAATTAGCAGGATGAGCACTTAAAACATGTTTTGTTTGAAGATCAGGGTATCTGAAAGTAAAAGTAAGAATAAATAATAATATTAAATACAAGAATTTAAAAAGATTAGAGTGAAAGTGAAAATAATAATTAGATTAATAATGAACTAATTTAATGTTACTTTCAAAACCCATTTTTTTATTAAATGGTAAGGATGATAAAATATTTGTTAACCCATAACTACTGTGAACGGTCTGATAGACTGCTGCATATTTACCAGCATTTATCTCCACCCCTCAGAATAGATAATAATCCTCATCCTTTTTTCTACCTCCCTGAAACAGTCACACAAGGTTACTTTCCACTTGTTATTCTGCTACCTCCTATTATTATTACTTATTTATTTATTTATTTATTTGTGAAAGCTGTTTGTGAGGCCATTTACAGTAGTTATGAATGTGTATTAGTCCAAGAAAGAACTTTTTATTTTGTGGATGATTTTATATATTTTTTAATAATATTATTGAAAATATAGAATCTAACTTTTTAAGAAAACATTCTGTGTCTCTCACACAAACTTGTAAAATATTGGTCTTATTTATACAATAATCAGATTCTGCATTTTCTAATGAATTTACTGATCATAATTCTCATTTGAAATTTTCACTGGACAAGGCAGAATATTTTACAAATAACTTGTATTGTTTGGAAAAAATAATTTTATATGGACTATATATATATATATGTATATATATATATGTAAAATTGTTTTGTTCGCACTCTGCAACATGATAATGCGCTGCATTGCCGTGTTTGAAAGACCCTGCAAAAACTTGATGTAAGTAGAACCAGGAGAAACTTGCAATTTATTATTTAATAAAAATGTTATAGAAATTATAGTTAAATGGACTAATGTAAAAATTAAAGAATCTAGAATGCATCATTCTTATTACAACCTTTGTGATACGGATAAAATTCAAATAAAACCATTTCTTGGATTATTATTGTACTCAGCAGTTGTAAAGATCCAGACTGCTTTCAATGTTTGAGAAGGTTATGCATTGACTGCAACTCGACATTTTGTGATGTGTAATACAAAAATTGTGTGATATGTAATATATATATATAAATATTAGGGAAAAAATGTCAACATATTTTTAAACAGAAATCACATTTGGATTAGGAAACCACAAATAGAGGTATGGTTACTTTAGCAAGCTACAAAAACAGAAGCCTGTAGAAGACATCTTTTAAAAATTGAGTACCAAGCATATTAGAATTAAAAATGGTAAGACACACATAATTTTAAAGTTAATTTTATTATTTATTTATTTATTTATTTATTTTGAATGTTTATAAAAAAATTATAAACATTCAATTTTTTTTTTTAATCACACCTCTCCTTAAGATAAAATGAATAATTCTTACTTAAAAGGCGATTAAATAAACAGTTATAGATGTTAAAGTTTTATTTTATTTAAAAATCTTAGTACTTTCGAACCTTTTCCAAACAGGTTCTTCCTCAGAGAATATTTTCATTAATAAATACAAGTATGAGATTTTGTTTTGAAAAATGAACGAGACTCGTGGCTTGAAAACAAAATCTCGTATTTGTATTTATTAATGAAAATATACTCTGAGGAAGAAGCTGTTTGGAAAAGGTTCGAAAGTACTAAGATTTTTAAATAAAATAAAACCTTAACATCTATAATTGTTTATTTAATCGCCTTTTAAGTAAACATTATTCATTTTATGTTAAAAGCGAGGCAAAATTTTATTCCGTCATATATTTTATATGCATTTACCTCTCCTTAAGGTTTTTTTTTCTTCAATTTAGCTACACAAGCTTTGATCTGCATGAAAGATTTGCATAAATTTATTGAAATATTTATAGTTGTAGAATAAACTGGATATATCAATTATAGTTTAAAAAATAAATAATCTACATTATTTACAATAACAAAATAAAATTTAACAAAAGAACTAACAAATCTAACAAATAAAATCTAATAAATATTTTCCTAATGACATTATTTGACTGACATTTATATTAACAGAACGGAATAAATTGTATTATAAAACTTAAGATATATATATATATATATAAAATGCAACTATTATTAATTAAATACTTACGAGAGAATATAAATGCAACCTTGACCATTTGTTAAGAAGAAATATGAGTTGTCAATATTCCAAGAGAGCTCATTCACTTCAAACTTAAATTGCTGATCATTAACAATTTTATGAGATCTAACATCAATAAATGATACTAAGTCTTCTTTATTGCCAACAGCAATAGTCTGACCATTTGGTGACCAGCAAATGTTAATATTTTCACCTGAAAAATATATCACTATAAAATTCAGCCAATAAATGCTGCTTAAAATAACAAATCTGATTTATGAACAATATGCTAAATTACATTGGAGCCTATAATTCTCCTATACACTGAAAATCATTATTCCCTATGATCCAAACATAGAAAAACTGCTTTA
The DNA here is from genome assembly GCA_964019185.1 of Maratus speculifer. Taxonomy (NCBI): domain Eukaryota; kingdom Metazoa; phylum Arthropoda; class Arachnida; order Araneae; family Salticidae; genus Maratus; species Maratus speculifer. The sequence goes on along the minus strand of OZ025291.1, from coordinate 14,882,077 downwards.
GTGCATTGAGAAAAGTTTACATAATATCAATTTTTTATTCCCCTATGAGGTTCATAAATACAAGAATGGAATAAGATGGTCAAGGTCTTAGAGACCTGGAACTCTCATAAATTGTAAAATATATTTAATGCACAGTTGGCAGAATGTCAGGATAGATTCATGCGTTTAAAGACATAGCAGTGGAGAAAGAAATTCAAATAATTTTTATTCCTCTTAACAAAATGGCTATAAAAAATGAAAAAAAAAAAAAAAACCTTTTATCAGATTTCCCTGATTTTCTTTATCGACAATATACAAGATATATTTTAATGCACTCTTCTTCCTCATATAATATACTTATCCAGTTTGCTAATATCTCATTTGGGAGAAAAAAAACAAGAGTAAACATAAAAATTTAGCCAAAATTGTTCCCTACTATTGATTTAAATATTACTTGTTTGGCAATACACCAGTCTCATTGGCAAGGTGAAGATGGATATAATTTTCCACATAAATAAATTTATCTGACTTTTCAGTATTTTTTATAAAATTTCCTCGTTTTTACAGATTGATAAACTTCCCTAATTTCCAAAATCTGTAGCTCCTCCCTGTAACAATGTCAAAAAGACAAATTCTGTCAAAAAGAAAAAGTGCAATTATTAAGATGCACAGACAGTGGAATGTGAAAAAAGGATGCTGCATATCAATATTCTATTTCTCTGAGCACAGTATTTATGATTGTAGGTATATAAAAAAGTCTTCTCATGAAATCATCTAAAGAAACTGGCCCAAGAAGAAATGTTTGAAAATGTGTAATTTCAATAAAGTTGACCAAGTTGTCTTAAAATGAATAAAAATTATTAGAGATAAAACTTGCCAATCTATGGAACTATTATAAAAGAAAAGCATAACAATCAATATTCTGTTTTTTTCCCCCCCTACAATGATTAGTTTGATTATTTGACTTGGGGGAAAAAAATAAAAAAGTAAATTGACAGCTATAGAAAAGCTTTTGCAAACTGATTTAGACAGATTGATTTCCAAAATAATTCTGGTTAGTTAGATAAAGAAGCAACATAGAATAAAAAGAAAGACTTTTTCTGTAAATAGTGGAAGCATTTGTGAAACTGATTGCATCAAATGAAGAGAGGTAGTTTTTAACCCTCTAAGTATTTGGAATGTAATATTCTGTTCACTAAACTCCAGGTTTCATTGCAATATCAGCAATATTTAAGATAATATAATTTAGCAGATTTAATGAATTTTCAATGCATTTTAGAATGATTAATACTGTCAAGGATAACATTTATATTTTTAAATAAGTTTTTTTTTAAAAATTATATTGAAAGAAGAATATTTTTTGAACATTTAATATAAAATTCAGAGAAAATAACATTACAATTTTACCAGGGGCGTAAACCACCCTAGTCGCGTAGGGGGGTGTAGGCTCATAAATTTCCGACTCCAAGAAGGAAAATTTCCGAGTATTATGGCCAACCTTAGGACTAATATACTGGGTGATCCAAAAAAACGTGGACAAATTGATATGACAAATCAGGCATATGACAAGGGTAAAAAATCACATAGGAACATAGCGCCGCAAACCACTTATTAAGTCACAAATACAGGGTGTTTCATCCTAACTCAATTTCGGTTAACAGTAATAAATTTCAGAAAACTGAAATATATTGTAATAAAACATTTAACAGACATTCTCACCTTTGTTTTAAATGTGATAACACCAAACAAAAATGGTAGAAGTTTGCATTATGCGCACCAGCAATATGCACTTGACACCTCACATTTTGAACTGTGATAATCAGCTTATACGGTATCATCGATTGCTTGAGCAACATATTTTTCCAGATCTTTTCATAACGTGATCACATTTCACACAAAATAAAGTACATATCGTTGCATTTTCATTACAATACTTTTATTTTCCTCGAAATTATTACTTTCAAACCGGATGTAACTAGTCTGAAACACCCTGTATTTGTGACTCAATAAGTAGTTTGCGACCCTATGTTCCTATGTGATTTTTTAATCCTTGTTGTATGCTTGATTTGTATCTTTTTGTCTACTTTTTTTTAATCACCCTGTATGTATACAGCCGGCTTCGTTAATTCGAATTCGTCGGAACCACAAGAAATATTCGAATTATCCAGCGTTCGAATTAAGGAAAGTAAGAGAGGAAAACATGTTTAAAGGGATACTATTTAAAAAGAATTAATGTTATAATATTTTTAAAATATATTTCGGTTAATATCATTAAAATATGATTTAATATTAAATTAAAATATATAAATACATAAACTGATTGAAGTATTAGGAATAAACAGAAACGAAGATAGGGTGGAGGTGTTATTGATGGACACACAGGGCACTAAAAAAGAGGATAGCAAATGTGATGTTCCTATGTGACTATATGTATACTTGTTCAGAACAATTCTGACAAAAACAAAAGAAAGAAAATTATTTCAAAGGTCTGAATTCCGGGAGAAAGTAAAGAAAAAGGAAAAAATATCAGTTTCGTTAGTTCGAATTAAACAAAATCAAGAGAAAATGAGTTCGAATAAAAGAAAAATTTTAACGTTATTCTGCTATTGAAAACCGGGACTTCATGTTTAGTTCGAATTAAGCGAAAATTCGACTTATCCGATTTCGAATTAAGGAGAGCCGACTGTATATATATGTATATTCATATATAATTCTCAAGATAATTTTGGCTTAGTGTATCGAGTTAGTCAAATAATCTTATGTTATTATTAATCTTATATAACCATATATTTTCCCATTATTAGAAGGTCTCCTGATGGGATACAATAATCGTACCACCCGAGAGGACCACGGGTTGTGCTTAGAACGAATAAGCAGTCACAGGGCTTTCCAACGATATATCACATGAAAGGTGCCGGCTAAATTTAGAAAAGTGGTCGCCCGTGATGTATCACAAGAGAGATGTAGACCATATTTAGGAAATTGTCCTCCCTACCAGAATAGACCCTTCCCGTGATTCTGCTGAAATGGGCCAAATGTCCAAAATTTTTCGACCCCCTTCCTTTTTTAAGCCCCCTTAAGGGGAATTTCTGAAATCGTTGGATTATGTGTTTGATAATTTTTTTAGTAGATTCATTTTCTGAAATTCCACGCTCCCACCTTAAATGTTTGCTGAGATATGGCAAGTTGTTCCAGAATTTTGACCCCCCCCCCCCCATCGCTTGTCCCTCTTCGGGATATAATTTCAAAAATTTCATCTCAGTGCACGCTTACATCATAAGAAGTATTTTCTCTCAATTTTCGAGCTGTAAGTTTTGTAACTGACACATAGGGCGGGAAGTCCAGCGCCCTGTCGTCTAGGTGCCCAAGCGTGTAAGAGTTACGTTGAAAAGGAAACAAAATGTTCTTTTTTTTTTTTTTTTTTTTTTTTAAGTAAAACTGAATTTTTTTTTGCTTGGGGAATATTTTAGAGACAAAAATTTGTTAAAAATACGGCATTTCTTAATACAGTGAAACCTCCAAATAAGGGACACTCCGAATAAGGGACACCTCTATTTAGGGGACAAAAGTTCCGGTCCCAGTCCCTTCGTATAGGAAGTGTAATGTATTTACCTCTGAATAAGGGACACTCGATTTAAGGGACACTTGAAAATGAGATTAACCCTTTTGACTCGAAAAGTTTCCTTCAAATGCATAATTTTTTTCAAAATTTTTTTAAATTAAATAACAAATTTTATTTTCTTTTGTTAGTGCTATGACAAAAATAAATTTTGCAAAGAAAAATTCTGTCCAGTCATACTGGACATACTAGTGCAAAATGTTAAAGTGGTTGATTTTTGCATTTGAGATAATGAAATAGTCTGTGATGAAAATGAAAATACAGAATTTTGGGAACTTATCAGATAGGCAGTTATATTGATACAGAGGTATTTATTTATCCACAATTCAGATGAAGACATCGAAATACGTTTATGCCTATTAGAGCCAGAGGTGGCAGTGCAGACAATAACTTCATCGAGTTCACAGCTGAAATTTCAGAATAGGTTACAACTCGATTCACATATTGAAATACAATTGGTCTGCCAAGTCATATCTAGGTGTAAAACACATATAAACTTGATTTTAATGGTTGCTTCGTAGGTTTATCATTAAAGTATCCAGCAGTCAGTCTTCACATTTTCATAGATTTGAGTGCAAGAAAATTAATGGTAAATCTACGAGTCAAATTTCAGATTTTCAAAGTTCAGATTTTTAGGTGTTTTAGTAGACCGATTGCATTTTAACATGCATATTGAGTTTAACTTAGAATTTCTGTCGTGAACTTGATGAGGTGATTGTCTATGCTGCCACCTCGCAGTTTATATTGAAAAGAATGCTGAAAATTGTGAGGGATGACTCTGAAAATGAAAGAGAAAGGAAAATTGTGAAATAAAGAACTTCACAGATGCTTTAAAATATGCAAAGCAGTTGAACACTTTTTCATAAATACTGCTTATAATGAAGGACTAAAAGTTATAAGTGTGGTAAATGAATATCTGAAAAGTTTAGTAGTAGAAAAATTGAAATTTGCAAAATAGTCACTTTTTTATTGATTATTTCGCAAGAAAGATTTTTTAAAATATTATTAGACTTTTTGCATTACAGAAACATTTACGTAAAAAATACAAATCAATAACTCAACAAATCAATTACTAATTAAGTAATCAATTAAAAAATTAATTATCTATTACTTTTGTGCCTAATTAATGTAATTTATAACCTTCGGGTACATTTAAACTTCAATTTTAATATTTTGTTATTTTTTATGTCCTTATGAATGATTAATTTAAAAAAATGTAAAAACTCCGAATAAGGGACACCTCTATTTAAGGGACAAAAGTTCCGGTCCCACGGGTGTCCCTTATTCGGAGGTTTCACTGTATAAGATTTTATTCTTTCTAACGGCAAACTTTAAAGCAGCGTACAATTTGGTGATACCCATTATTTTCCCGATTAAACAAAATGTAATTGTATTAATAAAATATTAAAAAATTGAATACAATTGATTCAGAAAAAAGAAAACAAACGTATTATTTCTGAGAGAAGTAAACTCGTATAGACTGTAAAATATCCAGATTATTTTGAGATAAAAATTCAAAGTATTAGGGTATTTTCAATTTTCATTTTGTATCATATAAATTTCTTAAGCACCTTTTTAAATCAATCAAAAATAATGTAACAAAGTAAATAAAAACAATTTCACATTTTTAATTTTTTTAAATAGAATGAAAAGCAATTTCACATTTTTAATTTTATTATTATTATTATTATTTGATAAAATAAAAAGAAAACACAAAATTAGTTAGTAGGAATAATTAAAACCATAATTATTTTAATTAAAGGTAAAATTTGTATGGAGTGGCAAATATCCAGATTTTGATATGGAAAAATACAAAATATTTGTATTTCAGTTTTGAATTTTCATGGGATACCACCTAAATTCTGTGATACACATTTCTAACTAAATTTAAAGTTTAAGTAAAAAAAATAAAAGTTTCTTCACTTAATCAGTATATCTTAAAATTTCGACACTAAACTAAAAGCTTTCCGACGGTAAATCAATACAGGTGGATTTCGATATCTCGAAGCCAAAAGGCACAGGAAAAAAAAATCGGAATATCAAGGTTTCATTCAAAATATCACAGTTACAAATAACATTAACATTGCTAGAATATGTACGTAAACATTTTTTTTTTCTTTTGTCATATCGAGATTTTCGAGTACACAATGTTTGTCAAATCAAAATTTTTCTGAATAGTTTTATCAGAAAAATAAAGCCCTATATATTAATAAATTGTATTAATTAATTAGTAAATTAAAGTACTTAGTAAATTACCAGTTAGTTAAATTAATTAATAATGGCTCCGACTAAGAATAAATTTGTTTTCTTCATTCTAAATTGTTTTTTATTTTTCTAATTAGAAACTGCAAGTGGAAATAAATCCGATTACGAATAAAATTTTATAGGTTTTCTTCAATCTAACTTATTTTTCTTATTTAATTAAAAACTATAAAAATATTTCTCCAATTCATAAATATTTATAGATTAATACTTTTTTTTTCGGCTAAATTTACTTTTTTCTGAATAAACAAGAATTTTTCCGACTGACTTTCCGTTTTTCCAATTTATAATTTTTTATAGGTTAATACGTAATACTATTTTTTCCGACTAAACATGCCTTTTCCGATGGAACGGAAAACTTTCCGAATGATATTTTTGTTTTTCCAATTTATAAATTTTTATAGGTTAATACCTTTTTCTTCCGATCGAACAATAATTTTTCCGACTGACTTCTTCGTTTTTCCAATTTATAAATTTTTATAGGTTAATAAGTAATAATATTTTTTCCGACTAAACATGCCTTTTCCGATGGAAACGGAAAATTTTCCGAATGATATTTTCGTTTTTCCAATTTATAAATTTTTATGGATTAATGCCATTTTTTCCGATCGAACGAGAATTTTTCTGATTGATTTTTGCGTTTTTCCAATTTATAAGTTTTTATAGGATAATACGTAATACTATTTTTTCCGACTAAACACGCCTTTTCCGATGTAACATGAGATTTTCCGAATGATATTTCCATTTTTCCAGTTATAAGTTTTTATAGGTCAGTACCATATTTTTCGAGCAAACTTTTTCCGATCGTCCTGGGAATTTTCTGACTGATTTCATCTTGGGGGGGGCATACATATGTATATATTATTTTCGATTAAATGTACATTTTTCCGATCAAATGGGAATTTTTCCGACTGACTTTTTCATTTTTCCAATTTGTAAGTCTTTATAGGTAAATACCATTTTCCCGACTAAACATACATTTTTCCTATCGAACGGGAAATTTTCCGACTGATTTTTTTCGTTTTTCCAATTTGTAAGTCATTATAGTAAATAACATTTTTCCGACTAAACGAACATTGTTAAAATTTGTAAGTCCTTATAGGTAAATCCCATTTTTAAGTACATTTTCCCTATCGAACGGGAATTTTTCCGACTGATATTTTCGTTTTTCCAGTTTCTAAGTCTTTGTAGTAAATAACATTTTTCCGACTAAACGGACATTTTCCCGACTGATTTTTTTCATTTATCCAATTTATAAGTTTATATTGATAAATACAATTTTTTTCCCGACTAAGTTTATAGTTTTACCGATAATCACGAAATTTTCCGACTGATTTACTCGAGGGGGGGGGGGGTGCCGCACCCCCCCCATACCCCCCCGGATTTACGCCCCTGAATTTTACCCATTTGCAAGATGCTCAGAGGGTTAAAAAAATGTCAGAAGGGTACATGCCTGTTAATATATTTAGTATAGATGATTTAGGACTTTTCTTTAGATGTCTGCTAACATAATTTTAATTTTTAGAGATGATGATTGTTATAAAGGTAAAATACAGCAAAGAGAAGCTAATCATTACAAAATAAATTACTCACAATAAGAAAAAGTAAGCAATTTATATTTTTCAAAGATATAAAGTCATTAGAAGTTGATTATCATAATAATAAAACTCTAAATTAAGAAAATAAAACTAAATCACTAATGATAGTTTTAAAAAGTAAATTTTAGATTTAAATAGGAAAATGATGCTTCAAAAGCAAAAAAATAAACTCTTTGTGTATGGATATTAGATTTAAAAAGAAAATGATGCAACAGGAATGAAAAATCGCCTTCTTTGTAGACAAAGATATACATATTTGTCTACAAAGAAGGCGATTTTTCTTGATGGATCTTTAAAAATTTTTAATACAAATATCATTTTCTTCTCTCCAAAAACTTTAGCCATTTTTGAGAAAAAAATTAATAACTCCTGAAAACATTTTTTTTTTTTTTTACCCTTTTTTTTTAATGAGCAAAAAACAATATAATTATCACTTATTCTAAATAATATAAATATAATTATGATTTTATCAATAAGAAGAATCAAAAAGAAAATTAAAACAATGAAATATAAACATTCAAAAGAAGTAAATTTATTAAAAGGAAATATTATTGGAACACACATATATAAAATCTCTCCATAATTTACACCGAATTTAAAAGCTCTGATAAATTTATTGAAAACATTTCAAACTAATAAGAATAATGTATAATTCTAATTAGGACATTTCACATGATCCATAATTTACCGTTTAAATCCTTCAACGATATGAGCCATTTTCTTTGAAGAAATAAAAATGGAAAAAATGTCTGATTGCCATAGAAGAGCATTATTGCACAAAATAAAATATTCCATATTTTTCGAATGAATGAACCAAATATAACAAAAAACTATACAGCTAAATCTGGACACCTCTTGAATATATCTACTTAATCAGATGTTTTTTATAACAGTTATTGCAGAACAGACAGATGGAAACCAAAAAGTTTTGTGTCTCCAAAGTAAGCATTCACTGACATTTCTACAATTAAAATATTATTTGCATTTCAAAAAACTATAAAATTAATTTATAATCATGTAAAGAATGTGACAAACTCTGCAGATTGTAGTATATAATTGATTAGCAAAAAGCGATTTTCCCCCGCTCTTTTACATTAAAAATATGCATCTTACATTTTCACATTTTTATAAATATTCAGAATAGCTGAGATTTTTTTTTTTACCAATAATAAAGTATTCAGAACAAAAACAAGATGCAGACAATATTATTTACTTTATAGTTCTATTCATTACAATATTATTCAAATCAAAAAGAAAAAAGAAATAACGTTCTAAAAAGATATCCTCCAATATCCAGATGGGACTTTACAGCAAATTTTCTTGAGACAAATCAGCACAAAAGCTGTTGACAAATGAATGCAGGGAGAAAGTATAAGCCACATATGAAGACAAAACATTCTTCTTTTTACTCAAAAATGATTTTTGATCAGACAATTTCAAATTAATGGACCCAGTAGCAGAAACTGTCCAGCATGGCAGCAGATACTACAGATTATTTTAAACTTTGTAGTTGATTAATCAACCAGAATTAAAAAAAAAAAAAAAAAAAAAAAAAAACCTGAAAGTTACTTTACGTTTCTAGATTTATGGTACTTGTCTTATAATTTTATTGAGTTTTCTTTATAAAGTCAAATGCTTCTTATTTAAAGAGATTGTTGTTTTAGTAGGCTTAGTGTCTGTCGGGTCACAGATAAAGTTAAGTATGCTGCAGACTGACACAGAAAATTCTGCTTCAGGGGTAACAAAGAGGATATGAGGTAGTTTTTTCAACATCAGTGTGCCAGTGAAGTGGTTAATGACAAATTAAATAAGATGAATATTACTAATTCAAAATTAGTGGTAGCAATCAAACAACATGAATAAAAAAAACCTGCTCAACAGGCAACATTAGATGCCATTCCAGAGTTACAGCCTGGTATTTCCTACCAACTCCACAGGAATGTATATATTTTTAATACAAAATATTTTGAACATAAAAAATAGAAAATTAAGATATTTTGTGCAGTTATGATTAAATAATGATTAAAAAAATGATTCACACTCAATAAATAACATGATTTTCTATAAAAACCTTTTGCACGCTCAGGATTGAAATAAATGATACAGTAACATACATTTTGGCATGGTGTTGTTACAATGAAAAAGCACCAACATACATTTATATTTAATGACCAAATATGCATAATTTGATAAATTATATAACATTTACAGAAATTTGAAATAATGGATATATTTAATGCAGTCATTTGTTTAATAAATTGAAACTACATACCTTTTGTTTGAACAGTTGCAATAGACTTTTGCAACTTAGCATCCCAAATACGCACAGTTTTATCGAGACTCGCTGTAGCTAAAAGATCTGGATTTGATGGATGCCAACAGAGCTGATCTACACTGTCACTATGCCCTTTAAATGTATGCTCTTTGCTCTAAAAGAAAATTAATACACTATATTAAATTGAAAAAAAAAATACATAAATAATAATTTTATGTATAAATAATACAAATAGAATTATTATTAATTCTTTATAACTGTAATATTAATCATCATAATCAAAAATGTTCCTTAAAAATGTCATCATGAATAATTTTAAGATTTATTATTATTACAATAAAATTTGCCTTATTTTAATGCTTACACTGTTCTGTGAACTAATGAAATATAACATATACATTATTTCATAAGCATAAGCCTCCATTTATTAAGAATGAATAGTTTTCATTATAACATTTCGTATAATTTTAAAAATAATAATAAATAAAAGAACTGTGCACATTTTTATCCCCAAACAAAAATACCTAACACCAGGACAAGTATTAATATTTATTCCTTGACAAGTTTTAATTAATTTCTTACATAAAGGAAAACATTAGGTCGATTCTTCTTCTATTTATAAAATAATGTAACATGAGTGATACATTATTTGTGAGCTGATATATTATTACTTTTGGTTTATTATTTATTTTGGCACAAAAAACCATACAAATATATATATATATTTTTTTTACATTGAAAACTACTTATTCCATTTATAATCATTTTAATGCTATTTTAATCAGAATAAAGAAGAAACAGAAATCATATTTTTCTTTTTTTTTGTATTGTAATTATAATGCTTGCAGATTCACATCATTCGGGATGATCTGTTTATGTGATGCCAATTTGAATAAGGCACCAATTAGGATATTTTAAAATTGAAACATAGATTATTTTACAGTTTAACACAAAAGGAGTATTTTCTTTTGTTTTTAGTCAACCAACATTAGCATAAGGTTTGTGAATTTATAGTGTTTTATTGTGTGTGAGTTATAATTACTTTTTATATGAAAATAACCTTAGTGATTTTATCCATTTTTCACAATGAACTTTGCTCATACAGCTTGCTTTGCTCTTCACTTTCATTTTTAAGTAAATATAAATATGTAGCTTGTATTGTTATTTCAATAAACAGCAATCAAGAAGTGTTTCCTCTTTTCCTATAAAAACTTTGGATCTTTCAGAGAATGGTATCACATTTTTATTTTAAGCTGATTTGCAAGGACAAGTGAATCACGAAAAATTGTTTTAAGGAAAGAATTGATTATGTAAAACTTAAATTATAATCAATTCTTCCTTAATACAATTTTCCATGACTATGCATAACTTCTATATGAGATAGAAAAACATTGTGCGATTCTTTGTCATATAAATACTAATTTCTGCAACTTTTGATCATTTATTGCTAGAATGAATTTCATTAATGTATCCATCAGATTTGCTTATTAGGGAGACAAATAAGAGAATCCTTTTAAAAATGTATGTATCTATTTGATGTGAAATTTCTTTTTCGACAAGATTGAATGAAATAAGTAAAATTAATTATGAGATAGGAATTAATAGTTATTTTTATTTCCATGAAAAAAATTATTAAAAAATGAGATATTACATTTAGAACAGTTTTAAATATGATTTCTTTCTTTCTTTTTTTTTTTTTTTGGTGCGGCATACTTTTGGTATCGTCTCAGGCTCTGATGACAAAAAAAAATATTCTGGGCTCCAAAAAGTGAGCCCAAACTCAGCTCTAGTAGGTGCTGCAGATAACTAACAGATTTTTGAAAATGCTGGATTAAAAAAAAAAATAAATAAATAAATAAAAATAAAATAAAATAAAATACTAAAAATAACTTTTAGCTTTTTTACCAATTTCTATCTTAAAAAACAATTTTATTCATTGTGATATACACAGGTCATTTCCATAAATATAGAGATGCAACATTTAAAATAATGCACACTAGATGTGACATTTAAAAAATAAAATAAAAAATAATTCATTCCAATAACTTTTTTATTCCAATAGCGTTTTCAGTCCTTCTGAATCGCAATTTTGCAATGAACTTTACTTATTATGCAATTTCCTTTGAGAAATGAGATAGATTAAAATTATTAAATATTTGCTGTTTAATCCGCTACAGAATAATTTAAAATTAGTTTCTTAGTAAAATAATTTGTAAATCATAAAATTAATATCAGGTAGAGATTATATGTAAAAATAGTCTTCTACTCAGTAATATGTGTAACTTATGAATTTCAAATATACTTTATAACAAGTTTTATAGAATTAAATAACTTTTTCTATGCAATATCTATATAAGTATATATTGGCTACAAATACAAAGCAATTCTTATTTTTATGCTATAATATTTAAAATTTAGTTATTAAAATAATAATATTTTGAAAGGAGGCAATTTTTATTTCAAATTTCTGTATTTTAAATTGTAGTCACCTAAATCTTTGTAAGTTGTCATAAGAGATCAAAAGCTAATTTATTTCGATTAACAAAATGGAAAAATCATAAAATGATGCTGTGATGTAACACATATTTTACTTTATATCTTTCTATTAATATTTCAAAAGTTACTCCCCCCCCCCTCTTTTAAAATATAATTTTAAAAGAATAACATTTTTTAATAGGTTCTTTTTATTGAGCATTGATCTCCAAATTGCATATACAGTAGACTCTCTCAAATCTGCACAGCTTGGGACCAGAGGTTGTGCGGATTTTAGAATTTTGCAGATTTCTGGTCATTGCTTTGTTTACATTTTTTAAAACCATAATTTAAATGTAAATAATAATGTAATCAAAAGTATTATGAATTCTTACAATATAATAAAATATTAAAAAAGTAATAAATAAAAAAAAATATATATATATATATAATTTTAAAAATGATTAAGCTATTAAAATCATATGTCAAGTTAACAATCCATAATGTCTGATTAAATATTCTTTATAAACATGAAATGTATTATTCCCAAATTACTCAATGAAACTTGCCTCATAAAAATACATTACTAATTCACATCAAAATCATTATTTGTTTAAGCTTTAAGGAAGTTTTATTTCAGATTTAGCCAGAGTTAATGGCCAAAAAAGCTTGATAAATACATAAATATATTTAGTAAGAAGACTGTGTTTACCAATGATATCAGCAATATCTTGAATTTTTTCAGAAATAAATTTATTCTTCCTGAATTAAAAAGTATGAATTCAGTAATATTAACAAAAATTACAAATTAAAATATATGTGGAGTTGATATAAAACTAAAAAAGTCAAATTCTGTCCCTATATCTGAATTGAATGTTTCATTGTTTACATCCAATAATTATGTGCAGATTTTAGAGAGTTGCGAATTTGAGAGAGTCTACTGTAAATAAAAACCAAATAATAAATTAGTTTTAAAATATCATTTCATTTCCAGACTTTTCTTTCTTACTTTTCAGTTGATTAAATATCAAAAGAATTAAATCTTTTTTTTTTTCTGTTTTAAATAACCATTATATTTATTTTGTATTATCTCATTTGTCTTGTATAAAGAATTTAATATTTTACCGATTGTTGTGCAACATTGCAGGTGTTTGTAGGGTTGCTGTGCACTTTTCACTGAAGGCGATAACTGATTTATTTTTGACAACACTCATTTTAAAATTTTCCCATTGTCTTTTTTTTTTTTCTTAATCTGTATGGCTTGGGAATCTATTTTATGTCAAGACAATTTCTTTTGGCAATTGTGTTATATAAAATTTATTCAGATTACGGAGTGGCAGTGGTCGTGATGGCCCACGCATTCCCAGTTTATGAAGTGATAAAATATTATATATATTGTTTTAGATTGTTTATAAGTTTCGCTGAATTGGTATGCTATTTTAGATTTCAGTTCTTCATATTCTCCAAAAATAAAGGATTTTGTCAAGACAAGGTGTTTATAAATCCCGGACCCATTTTGATGTTTAATAACTTGTAAAATAATAAAAATATATTAAAAGACTATCGACTTGATATTCTCCGTGCGATGAAGGGGGCACATGTGGAAGTTCATTGACAAGTGTCATGTTTGAGTTATTAAACATCAAAATGGGTCCGGAACTTTATAAACACCTTGTATTTGAAAACTCTGTTTTTCTTGTCAAATGACATCAAAAACAAAGTTGGAAAAAAATTATAATATTTAAAAAAAAAATAAAAAAAATCAGATATATATATTTTTTTTATTTAAATCAGATTTATTTGATTTTTTTAGAATTCTATTTTTAATTATTGTGTTTTTATGTTTTTACAATATTAGAAGCAGTTTTTATAATAAATAACTAAAAAAGGATAAATAATATTTATAATTTATAAAAATAATATAAGAAATAATTATATAGTTAAGAAAATACTATATTCTAGTTATTGATTGATACTAAAAATTAAACATCTAGGCTTTAATCTAAAGCCATTCTATTATTCTGTAATTGAATTGTGCACACTAAATAAGAAATAAACTTAAATATGTTGTAAATGAATAGAAAATGGTAAAATTTAAAAAACAAATTAAATATTCATTTAATGCAAGCTATTTATTAAGGGATAAAAATCACAATTAATTCAATCTATTTTACGCAAATAGAAATAAATCAGGGATTTGATTGTTTGAACAAAAACTAATTTAGAAGCTTTGTCCACTCCTAATTTATTAGGAAGGCATTAATGAACTAATCCAAAAGAAGAAAATTGTCTTTCTACTCCAGCAGCTGAAGCCACGGCTGTTGTTATTTGGTAAATAAATTCAATTTCAATTTCACTGATTCTCTCTTTACCTCCCGTTACATCACCAATCATAATCTGTCATATCTGAAACTTTTTTTCTCAAGCAATGGTAATTTTTGGAATGGGCCATTTTTTGCTTGAAAATGTGTTACAGTGGTGAAAGGATTTGGACAATTTTCTTTAATGAATGCCAAATATTCATTATTTTCCTCTACACTAAGTGAAATTTCATTTAGATTTAAAACAGAGGGACTTAATAAAACTCCAGCGAAAGGACAGCCATTGATAGCTTGTTCATATCTTGCTTTAAAGTTTGTAATTCTATCTTTATTTAATACATTTTCTAACTTTTTACTAATAAGATCGAAATTAAAATTAACTTGTAAAACATTATATAAAAAGCAAAGTTTTAAGATTTTAGGTTTTAAAATAAAACAACAATATATTACTATGCATGCGTTACTCGTCTACGATCTGTGACTACAGTAAACAAACTAGTTATTTTGGTTTCAGAATGTTTTTTAAAAATTCGTAAGCTTTGATAGAAATTTGACAGTGTATTATGGCAAGTTTTAAAACTTGTTTCTTGCATGTAGTATCCGATTTTTTGGCGAACATTAATGAATCTGTTTATTTATTAATTTGTGAAACAAAAAAGATTAAAATCATTTAGTTGCTAAGATTGGCAAATGAAATATGATTTATAAAGTGTTTTTGTGTTTCATTTCATTATCTAAAGTTTATTACAAAAGAACAAAGAATTAAAGGATTAAGAGGGGGACACCTAGACTTTACCTGCACCTGCCACATTCTTTCTGATAGCAATCCTGGAAATACCAGGAAAACACCTGCTACTTATTTACACTCTACTTCTTATTTCTCTGCTAACTAATTTCCAACATTAAAAGAAAAAAAATGATTTAAATCAAATGATTTAAAAAAAAATCAGCTATTCAAATCAGCTACTTCAAATCAGTTGATTTAAATCATGCCAACCTTGATCAAAAGTTTTCCAGAAGAAAATTTATAAATCGACCGGGTATATATGTTACAATATACAAAGAAAACAGCAATGGTGACCTGTCACATTATCAAGTGACACCTCAGAACTTGGTATCCTGAAAAGGATAAATGTATGAGAACATACTGACAAGGGTTACCACCAAACATGGTGCGCACAGATTATGATGATTCAAAGTATGCTGTAGGAGACATACCACTAATTATTCTGGTAAAAGGGTTTCTTCAAATGGGCCTTAGTTTTTGAGAAATTGGGGTTAAAGTTCAGCGTATATTTCAAATACTCATTATTAAGGCTTCTCCGTGTGGATTCGTGGCTGCAGACCCGAAGGTTGTGAGATCAAATCCATCTATCTTGAACTTTTTTTATTTGTTTTTAAATGTTACAATTTTTAAGCAGAATCAGGAATTCTACAGCTTTTGATATTTTCTTAGTAAATTACATTTACATTATCGAATTTTTTCATAAAACTTTATTTTTTGTTATTGACAAAACTGTAGAACTAATTTATGCCAAGAATTTTTTTTTTATTAATTATTATTTACATTTTAAGCACAGTTCTGAAATAATAATTATTCTTTTTCTATTGCTTTTTTTTTTATTTTATAGAATTCAAAACGAAAATTTTATCTGTTTTTTCTATAAAAAATACAAAATAATTTTGAGAGCAATTTCTCAAATGTATTTGGGATTAGATAATTCAAATAATGCATATATTCGAAAGAATAATAAAATATTAATGCAGTAATGCTAAAATGTAAGTTTTTACAAGTTATCCAAATTTTCAATGCTCTGTAAATACATTATCTCCAAAGTTCACCCTTAAAAACATTTAGCGTTTGCACAAATAAAAAATGGCAAATTATATTTAAAACCTTTTTTTTTTTTTTTTTTTTTTTTAACTAACAAATCAAAACATTGTGATTCATAAAAAAAACAACTGGATTGCAAAAATCGTCTGTAAATGAGATAAAATTTGTGATGCATACATATACATATGTTAATCATCTGCTTTCCTTTTATTGGTTACATCAGAATAAAAGAAAATTTCTTTTTGTTGACCTTCTATTTGCTCTTATACAAATGATGATTAAACTTTTTCTGTTTTAATCTTTTAATGTATTTTTAAATATATTTATCACGAATCAAGCATTTAAGGAACATAAATTATGTAAAATTATACAAGTTTTTAAACAATAAAATTTCAGACAAATTAAATCCAACCTGCGTTTATATTAAAAATTTCTGAAAAAAAAAAAAAAAAAAAACAAAAAAAAAACATCAATTTTCTTGTAAAATTCATAAACGTAAATTTTTTAAAGGGACAGTTTACCTCAAAACTGATTTAAAAAAATCAATATTTGTTTTTTAACATTTAAAAGATTAAATGAAAGCCTGTTTAATTGTTAATATTGTAAAAGCTCATTTTTACCCATATGACAATTTGTATTATTGATTATTTGTATTTTATTTTTATTATTTGTATTTGATTGTTTATACACCCAGTGCAATTACCACACAATAAATAACTTTAAACCTTTTTTTCTCTATGTTCATATTTTCTTCACTTTAAAGTTTTAAAAATGCTAAAGCCTTTTTTTTAAATTTAATATAGAGATTTAATTATTTTTGTACATGTTTGTTTATGGGTTAAATATGTGCATGGAATTAGGTGTAAGGTTATTATCATTATTATTTTACATAAAAATATATATGAAGATATGTTAGATTTCATCACTTTACACTACATATATCAGTAAAAAATTTATATTAAATGCAATATTAGATTATCTAAAAATCCATACACATCTTGTGTAACACACATTTGACAATCTAAAAAAAAGTGATAGAGTTCATCAGTGGTGACGTCACAACCCCAGAAATTGGGTCAAAACAAACCACAGAGTTCAGAAAAGATAGAGATGAAGTGTGTTGTTTTATTGTGAAGCTAAAAATTCAACCCTGAAACTGATTTAAACAAGTTACAATTCATCCCAAACACTTGCGGTTTGCTTTTAAAACTTCACTCAGTTCAATGAATTCAGCCTTTGAACGATAGCTGATTTCATATTGAAAGCTTTTTTGATGGTATATAGTGCATCTCTAACACACTCTAAACTCTCTCGGTTTGTATTGACCCAGTTACCATGGAAATGCGGGGTTGAGTTGTTTGTGGCGTCACATTGATAAGCTCTATTGAGTAATCTAAAAATATTAATATTTAAAGTATTATGGATTTTAAAATATTTAAATTTTCTTATACTTTTTAAAAACTTTAATTAAATATGCAGTTTTATTTATTTGTTCATTACAAAATGTACTGTTAGTTGATCACTGAAATGCATTCTGTTCATCATTTGAACCGAATTTTTTTAAATAATAGAAAAATGTTCAAAGCTGTAGAATTCCCGATTCTGCTTAACATTTGTAACATTTAAAAATAATGAAAATAAGTAAAAAAAGGTCAAGATGGATTTGATCTCACAACCTTTGGGTCCGCAGACTTGCACGCTGCCGCAGCGCCACGAATCCACACGGAGAAGCCTTACTAATGGGTATTTGAAATATACGCTGTAACCCCCAATTTCTAAAAAACTAAGGCCCATTTGCAGAAACCCTTTTACCAGAATAATTAGTGGTATGACTCCTACAACATACTTTGAAATCATCAAAACCTGTGTGCACCATGTTTGGTAGTCCTATTGTGAGTTGCGATACCGATACTTTTGGTTTTTGTAGATGTTTGATGTATGATAGTGACATATAGTGATTTAATTTCTATTGCAATCAGAATAATGTCATAAAAACACCAAAGCTATTTTCAAAAAAAAATATCAGGGATTTCTGAAATAATAATAATAATAAGGATGCAGCCTACATTTTTATGTGTGTTAACGACAGCTTATGTGCAAGCATTTATTTTGATAGTGGATTTTTTTTAAGAATTATTTTATTTGAAATATTTTTGTCATGCATCATCAAATTTTATCTTGATGATTCAAATAAAATTTATTATCAAAATTTTGTCATTCCACTGAGTATTAGCAAAATATCAGAAATAACAAGCAAATTTATTATTGAATAAGTTGTGATAATCATTAAGTACATCTGATTTCTATAAAGGTTTGACAACTGAGATTTTTTTTTTATCTTACAATTTTTTTCGCATATTATGCTACAAGTAATGTACATATATGGGTCATTCTCAGATAAAGGGAAATTTTATGTCCTTGACCAAAAAAAGAAAAAATTAATGAGTCTATCACAAATGTTTTAGTTTTATTTTTAAAAATAGATAAAGAACTACATTGTGCAACAGTTTAAACAAGGGAAAAATAACAATTTTAATTAAAAAAAAAAAAAAGTTGCAAATGTCATTACCATGGCTTGCCCTAACTTCAAATTTAATAATTCAAAATTACACTTCAAAGTGTTGGAAAGCTTGAGCATAAACAACAACTATATAATAAATTTTTATCTCTCTACTTATGATATAATTAATATTTTAGCTTCAAAACATTTTTTTCTCTTAATTTTAATTAATTAAACTTTGTCCCTGGAGTTGGTGTTCATTAGCATAGTGCAAAATGTTTTCTTTCATAGCTCATAACTTTTAGGTGCTGTATTGTAGATTAGCACATGTTCTTACAAGCAGTGCAATAGGTAATTTTTTTGCAATAGGTATGTACTGTTTCATTTTGATACTTTTATTCTAAAACTGAGAACAATGTTTTTTATGTGCCATTACCATGTTTCATTTTACTAAAATATAATACAAATTATTAACTGCATTAATTGAATTATGTTGATCTCTAGGATTATTTTGAAAGTAAATGTACTGTAAGCCTTTAATGGCTATAATTTAGCCTAAAATGAGGTTAAACATTGAAAATGTCATTACCATGTCTTTTCGCAAACATGGTAATGGCCAACAGGCCATGGAAATGAGAAATTTGAAGACTTTTTGTATTTTCTAATATTATTTCACAAAAATTATCATCAATAACATAAATTTGAGTACTATAAAGATTTAAACTTACTGACTTATTGTTTAAAAAATAATTAAATATGATTTTACAAAATCATTTTCATTTATCCTTGTGAACAAAAATGATTTTTCTTTTACATTATTAATGTTTATATTTATTTCATGAATGATAATAACAAGTGGGTCAATGATTAAATATAAATTTCTTAATTTTTAATGTACTTATATTTTATGAAATTGAATTATAAAGTAATTAGTTTGATCTTCCAATTATTTAATTTGGGTTTCTATAAATTAAGGTAATAAATAAGGCTAACGATTTCTGCTGATATTTTTCTCATAATATCAGACATACAAACATTCCATTATTACCAAAAAAAAAAAAATAAATAAATAAATAAATAAATAAATAAATAAAATAAAATGAAATAAAATAGAAAATTAAAAACAAAAAAAAAATTTTTTTTTCAAAGGCAAAATTTCTTTTTATTTGAGAATGACCCATATATATATTTCTCTTTATTCCCTATGTGTTTTCTATTATATATTTGTTCATATTTTTATGATTATTTATAACTAATTATGATTTGTTTAAACAATTTTATGTATTTATAAGTATATGTATTTATAATATGACTTCATCAAAAAATAATTTCAACATTTCAGTACTCTGTTATGAAAGAAATCAAAATACTAACTTTTTCTTTGATGTGGTAAATAACTATGCAAAAATACAGAAACGGACAGATGACCAGGAAGTTTTGTTTATTAAAACAAAATTATCTGATCCTGCCCTAAAATTCGTTCTTAAAAATGAGAAAAAAAAAATAATTCAAATAGCATAAATGATATTAAACAGGAACTTTCGTGATTATTTTCTAAAGAATCTCAAACAATTATTGATATAGAATTTGATAATATCAAACTCTTACCTAATGAAAGTGTAAATAATTTTTTTCAAAGATTAAAAATGTTGGCCAATTAGGCTTTTAAAACAAAAGATCCAAGGTTTCTCAATGAAATAAAGTATAAGAAACTCCTGCAATGTTTCCCAACTGATATTTGGATTAAAATTAGAAGAAAAAATTGATGATTATGATAAAGTTGTAGAGAGAGCAAAATATTTTTAAAGTATTTTGCCCAATGAGAAATTAATATTCATAATGAATGTTCTAATCATATTGATTTTTCTAAACAGATATCCGAATTATTAAAGAAAATAAATGCTTTGTTATTTGTAAGTAATGAACAAGCTGATGATACTAAACAAACCCAAACACTCATAGTTTTAAGAAGGAGAATCATGAGTTATACAAATAAAAAAACTCTCGAAATTTTGGTTTTAAGTTTCAAAATAAAAATAACAGAAAGGTAAATATTTATCAAATACATTCCAAAAAAGCTCATGTTGCCCTCCATTGTTTTAAATATAAGAATTTGTGTAAAAGAAAGGACTCATGTGATCAGAATTATTCTAGACCATACAAAAATACTGATTTTGATAATTCTGGTTATAACAAGATTTTAGATGAAATAAATTTGGAAGATATACAGTAGACTCCCTCAAATCCACAACTGTCTAAAATCCAGACATAATTTACAGATGTAAACAATGAAACATTCAGTTTTGATGTAGGGACAAAATTTGACTTTTTATTTTTATATCTATTCCATATATATTTTAATTTGTAATTTTCATTAATATACTGAATTCATGTGTTTTCATGAAGGAAGAATAAATTTATTTCAGAATAAATTAAGATATTGCTGATATCACTGGTAATCACAATCTTTTTACCAAATATATTTATGTATTAACCAAACTTCTTTGGTTGTTAAGTCTGGCTAAACTTGAAATAGAATTTCCTCATTTTATGATTTTGATGTGAATTAGTAACGTATCTTTATAAAGCAAATTTCATATGAAAAATGCATCTTATCTTTATAATAAATATTTAATCATACATTATTGATTTATATTACTTGATATACAACTTGATTTATATTAACACTTTTATATATTTCTTTGCTTTTAATATTTTAATCATGTTAAAAATTATCTAAATTTTTATTATTTTAGTTTATTACTTATTTTAATGTTTTATTATATTGTAAGCCTTCATAACAGTTTCAATTTCATTGTTAATTATATTCAAATTACTGTTTAATAAATGTAAACAAAGCAATGACCAGAAATCTGCAAAACCTCTAGTCCCAAGCTGTGCAGATTTGAGGGAGTCTACTATATTTACATATTAAGATAATTTTATATTTGTTGCAAACACATTTCAGGAAACACTACAAAAACTCAAAAAAATTTTACAGGTCTCATCAAAGTATAACACTTTTGCTCCCAACAAATATAATTTTCACCCAACTTCTACTAACTATTAAGGATTTCACATTGTAAATCATCCAATTAGTCTGATTCAAAGTAATATTTTGTGAATCACATCCTTCAGTGTTCCAACAACTAAACATCAACTGAAAAGGTTTATTGGTTTAGTGATCTTTTAGTTATTTCCATGAAAACTTGTCATGTCTGTCACACAGTTAAAAATCTCTATGCTTCTTGGCCACCGTTATTTTCGAAAAATTTGCTTCGCTCTATTCAACTAATGAGATATCTCTGATAAAATAAGTCACATTTTTCTGTTCTAAAATAATGGTAGGCAAAAATCTATGTATGTGACAGACATGACATGTTTTCATGGAATTAACCTTTTATAGAAATTTAATATCTAACTTCTCTGAAATTATACATCCATTAATTCAGCTTATCAAGCCTAAAGAAAAATTTCACTGGACTCCTGAACATGACAAAATTTGGTACTTACGTATTAACGCCACCGCAGCTACAGATATGGCAGTTTTTAAGTACCGCCAATCTACACCTAAAATTTTTTTTGCCAAATTTGCGATAAAATAAAACACTTTATTTGAAATTAAAAATTAAAACACTTTCAAAATTCAAAACACTTTCTTTAAAAATAAAGTAGTCAATCAAATTTCGGTGGAAAATGATTTGATATAGAGTTTAATATAGATTCAAAACAATTTCTTTTTTGGGAAATCCCAAATACACATTTTCGTAGCACTAAGAAATGGCGGGAAAAATCAGCAAAAAAACAGAGCAACAAGAAATCCAAAAGATAACTGTGTGCGCATGCAAACAACAAAATTGCTCTTTATTGGCACATTAGCACAACTTCTGCTGTTAATACGTAAATACACAAAAATTTTAATAATATTCAGAAAATGTTCTTTTTGGAACCAGTTATTCCTTTACCAGGTTGGGACAAATCATTTTTCTTAAATACTGATGCATCAAAAATTGCTACCGCAGCTGTTTTACTACAAGAATTTGACAATAACTTACTGCCACAGTTGCATATTTTTCTAAAGCATTATCCCCTTCTGAGAAAAAATACCTTGCCTGCCATTAAGCTAGAATTAATGGCTATTTATAAAGCAGTTGTTGCTTTTAAATATTACCTTTACAACAGAAATTTTACTATTTTGTCTAATAGTGCACCTTTAAAACACCATAAGAAAGTTAGTAATCCTGCAGATATTATAACTAGATGGCACATAGAGTTATCCGAATATTCATTCAATTTTCAAGACATTCCGGGTGCCAATTAAATATATTGGCAGATTATCTTTCTAGAAACACTTAAAAAAATAATCAACAAACATTAGACACACATTCTGATTTAATACATGATTCTACCAACATTCTTCCTATCATTGAAAACAATGAGCATAAAAAGAATATTGCTTGAAATTGAAAGCAATAACTGGTATATGTATATAAAGACCTAGGCATCAGTTGAAATTCAATTTTTTTTTTTGGTAACCTTCTTGTATTGTATTTTATATATCATATATATCTTGTAATATTATCAGACATGCTACAGGCTCAGCAAGAAAAAAGCTGAACTTTCACGGCCTCACAGGCTTTTGGCGAAATCTGAGTTTTTCTGCAATTCTTTAACGAAATTAGTGTTTTTCAGCGACCAATTGACGAAAATTGCACTTTTTCTCCCACAGCCTTTTTAATGAAATTTGCATTTCTCCAAAATCCTTTAGCGAAATTCGCGCTTTTCGGCAAATTTTGCGCATTTTCCGCGATTTTTTGTCAAAATATGCGTATTTTCCGCGATCTTTCGTCAAAATTTGCGTATTTTCCGTCAACATATGCGTACTTTCCGCGATCTTTCGTCAAAATTTGCGTATTTTGCGCGATTTTTCGTCAAAATTTGCGTATTTTGAAAGATCTTTCGGCAAAATTAGCGTATTTTTCGTGATCTTTCGTCAAAATCTGTGTTTTCCGCGATCTTTTTTTCAACATATGTGTATTTTCTGCGATCTTTCGTCAAAATTTGGGTATTTTCAGCGATCTTTCTACAAAATTTTAGCATTTTCCGCGATCTTTCGATAAAATACGATTATTTGACAAAATTTCCGCAGTATTTTTCCGCAACCTGTTCACAAAAATCGTGTTTTCCCAGCAATTTTTTGACGAAAATCGCGTCTTGTTCGTGATCATTTAACAAAGATCGTGTTTTTCTCGCGATCCTCTTAAGAAAATAGTATTTTTTCCGTGTTTTTTTGATGATTTTATAATTTTTTTTCCGATCCTTTGGAGAAATTTGCGTTTTTTCTGCAATAAGTTGAAGAAATTTTCTTAATTTAGCGCCATTTGACTCGCGTTTTTGTTGTATTTCATCGTTACCATCCCCCCCTACATATAAATGTCATCAAATTTTAATGCATATTTACATTGATCCCAGGGATAATAAAATTCGTCGCCGAAAAAGCGGAATTCCGCGTTTCCGCGGAAAAGTAGCATGTCTGTATTATAAACATACAGTTATTTTTATTTTATAAGTGTATATTTTGCTAATGCATTGTACATAGATTCCCAACACCTTACTAATTTTATATATATATATAATTTTTTTTTGTAGTCCTTCGAGTGAAACATGTGACGTAACACATATTTTTTTTATATATGTTTCTATTAATATTTGAAAAGTTAGTTTTTTGTCCTCTTTTAAAATATAATAATAATAAAATAATATTTTTTATAGGTTCTTTTTACTGACTATTTGTTTACAAATTGCATATAAATAAAAACCAAATAATGAATTAGTTTTAGAATATTATTTCATTTCTAGATTTTTCTTTCTTACTTTTCAGTTGATTAAATATCAAAAGAATTATTATTATTTTTGTTTTAAATAACAGTTATATTTATTTTGTATCATCTCATTTGTATAAAGAACTTAACTTTTTATCAATTGCTATGCAATATCACAGATAGGGTTGTTGTTGTATTCTGTGTGCTTTTCACCAAAGGCAGTAACTGATTTATTCTTGACAGCAATCATTTTAAAATTTTCCCATTGCTTTTTATTTAACGATCTTTTTTTTTACTTGTACGGTTGAGTCCAGTGTGAGAATCTATTTTATGAAAAGACAATTTCTCTTGCCCATTGTGTAATGTAAAATTTATTCAGATTATGGACTGGCAGTGGTCGTGATGTCCCATTCACTCGCAGTTTGTGAAGCGATAAAATATTATATACATTGTTTTAGATTGTTTATAAGTTTTTCTGAATTGGTATGCTACTTGAAATTTCAGTTCTTCATATTCTGCAAAAAGAAAGGATTTCGTCAAGAGTATATTTGAGAACTCTGCTTTTCATGTGAAAATTAAATCACTCGTTTTCCAGAAGAAAATTTACAAATGGACTGGGTATATATAAGTTACACTATACAAACAAAGCAGCAATGATGGCCTGTCACATTAAAGTATCGAGTAACACCACAGATATTTATTTTCATTATTTAGCAGAAAATATAGATGATATATATTTTTGCTAAAATATATATTTTTGCTATAAAATTAAATAAATAAAAAACAAGGTTTATACTTTGTCAACAATCAGTTTTTTCATTTTGCATTCATAGTTATTGATCATGTGGAGTTTTTGTGAGTGTGAGAAAGAAAATAAAATATTTAATGACGTTTGATGCTGCCATTTATAACCAAAACTTGAAACTAGACTAAAATCATGTGATGCTTAAGTTGTATGCATCAGTGACATGAACAGAGTATTATTTTTGGGTACAAATTTTGTGATTGAAAGCAAATTTTTATTGTTCTTCTCTTTGTTCTATATTCATGATCTAAACTTCAAACCATTGTTATGCAGATCTTTCGTTCACATACCATAGTTTTTGATGGAGTTATATAGCAATAAATTATATTCTTCCAAATCATATTCACTTACAAATACAATGAAGAGCTATCAGATAACTTGACTTTAAATGTTTCTCTACCACCATAGTAAAATAACTCAACATCTTTTTTTTTTTTTCAGGTATATTTTTACAAACAAAATTGAAATTGGTGGAAAAGTCTTTCCAACGATCACTAATGTTAGTTAATTTTTATTTTTTCTCATTATTCTAAATATCATGAATACATAATTACAATTTAGGTAAACTGCAAATTTATAATTTTATTGAAATATGATGTTCAAATTAGAGATGCAACGATTATTCGACCACAAAGGCTGAATAATTGGTATTTGGTCAAACCAGTATTCATTGCATCACTAGTTCAAATATTAAGTGGAAAATATTTCTTACTTTACATTTTCTGCATGCAGGGCACCAGAGGCAAAAAGATAGAGTGTGACGAATAATGTTCTGAAAAAAGTTGACTATTCTTGGGTTAATATAAAAGTATCTGAGAATGGTAGCATTACAATCACCAGTCTAAAACTGAATAAATGAAAATTGATTTATGATACATAAATTGTGAATTCATTATAACTTTTTCCAAAAAACCCAATTAAACATTTTTTGTTTGTTTGTTTAAATCAGTCTTTTTGCCCCCCCCCCCTCCTTAAACATTATTTCCAGTTACATATTATACAATCTATGTTTGTTGAAAAAAATAAACATTGTTGGATATTATATAAGTAGTATAGCTTCATTTGAAAATAAAATGAAATAATTACAATTGTTTATGCATGTGACGACGCAGTCTTGCGCGGTCAGTAAAACGAGTTTCTCGCACGAAGCGATCGAACTAGCCTTTTGCTCAGCACATAAGATCTCACTTTCTGATCATGCGTTCTCTGGTTCGAACCATGCCTGGGCGCTCCACTTGCATTGGTGACCTTGTACAAATGAACATGCACTTCACCATCTTCGCTCTAGACCAGCAGATGGTAGCACTGAAAACACCCCCAGCGTCCAAACGCTGCGAAACACACGATCAAAGCCTGTGTAACGCTCACAGCACGCAAAGCCTGTCACGCCGCGCATCATCAAGGGGGTGTTGGGTCTGCTCTAGGTTTCAATTATGCCTAAGTGCAATTTTCTGGTGTATGTTGGGTGTATCAGGCCATAATTTAAGATAACAAAATTGTAGAACTCGAACAAATTTATTAATTCCATAACAAAGTAAAAAATGGTTAGTAAAAACAATCTTCTAATTTCAAACACTGCATGGCATGGCTGGAATCATGGCTAAATAAGGTGGCTAAAAACATTAACGTTCCTGACAGCATAGCAATCCCATTAAACAACAATTTGTAACAGCCAAGTCAGAGCTATACTAAAGACTGCCAAGTATATTTTCATTGTACTCACTTCCCATGCTGCCTACCTTGAAAACAATCTCGTGGCTTAAATACAAAAAGAAAAGAGGTTAAAGTACACAGTTAAAGATTAATATGCAAATTTAATTGGCAAGAGAGAAGCAGCAAAACCAATTAACTGCAGGTTAACTGGCATGAAAAGATTTTCATATCACTCACTCATCCAACCATGAATTCAACCAACCATTTCCACAATGTCAACAGAGCAAGCTGTGATGTTGTATGACAAGCCCAGTTAAAGGACACACTTTGTACTACAGCAAATAAAGTCCAGCTTCCTTTTAGTAAGTAATTTACATTCAAAAACAATATATTGAAACTTTAAATACATATTTAAATAAACTTTAAAACATTTTAACAACTTTAAACAAGTTACGGAAACTTTAGTTTCTTTGAACAATATTAAGTATTATTGGTTGAGAAGAGAAACTGGGAAAATATATAAATACGTTTATACTAATAAACTTAATTGAAAATTTATATATTTTAAACTTAAGTCAGCAGGGGGCACACATGCACTCGGTGGCAGCACGACAATGCTTCACTCTGGCAACATGAGTGCATATCGCTCGTCCAATGTCAACACAACGTTCTTCTCACTGGGGGTGGAGCACTGTGGTGACACCATCTTGCGCGTTCAGTAAAACAAGTTTCTCGCAGGAAGCAGTCAAGCTAGCCCCTTGCTCGGCACATAAGATCAGAAGACTGTGGGTTCTCCGGTTCGAACCCTGCCTAGGCACTTTACCTGCATGTAGATAATTGTGATCGTTTGTAAAATATTTTTAGTAACAGCTCTGTATTAAAGAGAAAAATTAGCACTAGCCATCGGCTACAGAGCTAGTGAATGAGATAAAGTGACTATTAAAAAATTGGGTATAAACTTCCACCTTCCTGCAAAGAGAGTTTTTTTTTTTTGTATTCCATCATGTTATTCTATTTTTTTCTGGTTACAGTATGTTTATATCAGTATACTTATTTATGCTATTTAATTTTAGATTAATACGATAGAAATTTTAACAAAAGTTTACTCATTAGTATTTTTAAATTTAAAAAAAATGGTCATTTATAAAACTGATACTTCTGACTACTGGCCAGTAATGGAAGTTCCCAGTTTTGTCATGTATTCTGTATTATGTTCAAAGAATATTGCTCTATACAGTGAACCTAGATATTTTAAAAATATTATCAAGCATCCTTTGATTAATAAAATATTAAAGATTTGTTCAAAAAATGTGTTCTTAGTGGGGAATGCAGACAAAAAGTAATTTATAAAAGTAATTTCTAAGTATGTGATATGCAGGGTTAGAAATTAGTGGTTGTTAGTCACCAAATGCAACTAAATTATTGCATTTGGCAACCACAAAATTATACCCAGTCGCCAAATTGAACGCCTGGCTTTTTTTTCACTTTAATTATTTTTTAAACAAACACTCAGATTCCAAATTTAGCTTATGTTTTATCCCCCTGCCGCACATTCTTGAAGAATTCTGTTTTACATAAATTATTGGACAGTATCATGTATTTAACACAAGCCCTGCCATTTGTCAATCACCTATAAGCTGACTTTTCTTTAACCGATGACTGATAAAATTGATCTAGTTCCACATGCCCCTAAAATTCACACACCTTGTTCAGGAAACATGGTTTAAAACTCCCATGCACCTGTCAATCAAATCTAAGCTAACTTCATTTTAACTAATGATAGATAAAACTGACCTTGAAGCCACATTTCTAAAATTATATAGACCCCAACTGAAAGATTTTAATATTTTTAATGCTGAAAAGGCCTTTAATTTATGGTATTCTGGTGTAATGCATGGTCAAGTTAAGACACCTAATTTTTAAAACATCATGATTTTAATTTTTGTATTGTTTGTTTGTATTTTCATATTTTGTATTGTTTATTTTTGTATTTATATTGGCTTCGTAAAAAGAATTAGTTAAACATTTTTCTAGAATCCATATATTGTAGTTTAATCAGATTTTACTGTTTTATAGAAAGCCAGTTTTTATTTTGATTTAGTAATTAAGACAGGGATATAGTATTTAATATATACACCTTCCTCTTGTCTTAATATATAAAAATAGAAGCCATATTATTGTTAACATGGTTGCAAAAAGAAATGAGAAAATATGATGCAACGTAAAATTGCAACCATAAAATGCTGTTTGACACCAAGAAAAAAATTTGTAGGTGTCATTTGATGCCTTTCTTAAAATTTCCAATTTTTAACCCTGGTGGTATGTGGTTATTATATATGATGTCAGAAGTAAAAACTTTTTTTACAGCCTTTTACACTGATTTATTTGTATTATTTCAATGAAAATTACTTGTACACATTAAGTTAATTAATAAAAAAAGAAGATATTTTAAATTAATACATTTTGTTTAGATATAATGGACTTCCCTCGCTCTCATCTCTTAAAAAAACTGGTATTTCTGACTACGGGCCAATAACGGAACTTCCCAGTTTTGTCGTTTACTCCAGATGTTAGAAGAATATTGCTCTAAACAGTGAACCATAGATATTTTGAAAATATTATCAAGCATCCTTTGATTGATAAAATATTAAAGATTTGTTTAAAAAATTTGCTCTTAGTGGGGAATACAGACAATAAAAAGAATGATGCCCAGTTAAACTGATGGCATAGAGCTCACAGGCTATGCAGACTAATTGTATGTTACAGCCTTATATAATAATGCCTTTCGAAAAAAAGGAAGGAAGTACCCCCCCCCCCCCCCATTTCCTTTGTTTATACTTAATTATTGAAGCTCCAAAACTAATCAGGGATACGCCTTATCATATAATAAACCTGTATCCAAAATTCGAAGAAAGTTGAATTATTCTGCATAAAAACCCATTTTTGTAATTTAAGAAACGTTGTCCTCCATTTCCTTCTTTCTAATTAACCATTAAACCTCCAAAACTTTTCAGAAATTCAACTAATCAGAAAGTACCTGCATCCAAAATTTAAAGCAAATCAGATAACTCTTTATAAAACTCTAGCTAACTTAAGGGGGAGGTAATCGCCCGTACCCCCTTTATAATTAATAAAAAACACCACAACAAATGAGCGAAACTTCTTATTACTATGAACCTGTATCCAAAAATTGGAACAAATCGGTTAATTCTACATGAAAAACCATTTACATGAATTATGAGGGGTAGTTTCCCCTATCCTCCCTTTATACTTATCTAGTGAATTCCAAAAACAAATCAGAAAAGCACCTTTTCAGGATAAACCTATATACAAAATTTGAAGCAAATCGGTAAATTTTGCGTGAAAAACCTAAATTAAGACGGGAGGATTACCTCCCCCCCATTCCCCCTTTTTAAACTTATACAATGAATACCCAATACTAATCTCATTAGAATGATCATACATCTAAGATTTGAACGAAATCTACTAATTCTGCATGAAAAACCCATTTATATAAATTAAGGGGAGGGGCAATAGCCCCCGTTCCCCTTCTCATACTTATCAAATGAACTCCCAAAACTAATCAGGGAAGGGTCTTATCATAATAAGCCTATATCCAAAATTTAATGTAAATCGGCTATTTTTATCATGAGTTATCGCGTTACTAACGGACGTACATACGGAACAGGCAGGCACATAAGCTCTCAGGCTTTGATAGCAGTGGCACAGCAAAGGGAGGGGTTTTGGGGTTAAAACCTCTCCCAGAGATAAGAAAAATTACTATAATTGCTGCTTATATGAATCAAAAACAAAGATAATATTTACAAATTTTGGCGTTTTTCGGAATTCGCCGCTTTGTTCAATGAAATTTTATTCAACAAAGTGTTTCCATTATGTATCTTTAAAAATGAATTGAAAAATTCCATGTTGTTAAGCACACTTTTAAAAAAAAATTGCTGATTGATTCTATTAACCAGTGATTCAAATAACCGGCGAGTATTTTTATCTGAAATTCAAAACACCCCCTAGAACCGAATTCTGACTGCGCCACTGTTTGATAGCCTGTGAGCTAAAAAATAATTTATAAAAGTAACTTTTGAATATGTGATATGTGTTTTTCATATATGATGTCAGAAGTAAAAACTTTTTTTACAGTCTTTTACACTGATTTTTTTGTGTTATTCAAATGAAAATTACTTGTATACATCAATTAATAAAAATAGAAGATATTTTAATTTAATACATTCTGTCTAGATATAACAGATTTCCCTTGTTCTCATCTCTTAAAAAAAAAATAAATAAATAATAAAACTTGAAATAACCCAATAAAACCCACCTGGGTTGCATTTTTTTTTTTGTATCCTTGCGAGAAACCAGGGTTGGTTTTTTTGCTGGCGGAAAATGGTTTCTGCCATGCCATTGGCAAAAAGTGATTATAACTGGCAGAAACTGGCAAAACACATTTCGATTTAATCACATTATTCGAGATTGTTTTACTATTAAATTCCTTATATATATTTTATTCTTTAAAACTAACAAATAAAATATTGTGAATAGTTTTAATTAAAAAATAAATAAATTTGTATTAGAATTTGTTAGTTTTTTAATCTTTCATGAAGAATGTTATATTTATTGTTTGCAAATAATTGAAAATTGTGAAGATGATACTAGGGTCATTTCACGCCAAATCAACCAGTGACTCAACCTGACCATTTCAGATGTCTATTGTATGTATGTCGGCCAATTATCAACACTATGGGATATAGGCCCTAAGGGGTGGGATGCCCTCCGTGGGGGTCTTTCTAAGGGAACCTAACCCGTATTTATGAAAGGTTCGAAGAAAACCACTGAAAACACCAAACGGTTAGGCCGACGGTCGCGATTGGATTTGAACCCAGCACCTACCGTCTACCAGTTTGAGGTCAGAACCTCTCGGCCACTGGTGGGGCCCCATTTCAGATGTCAATGAAATTCTCAGGAATCGTTCTGCCTGATGATATAAATGAGAATATATGTTCATAATATTTTTTTCTTTTCAAAATTTCATATAGTTAATTATTTAAATTTTAAAAAATCATCATTTTTTGTCTTGCTTACATGTTTTTAATTTTGAATTTCTCAAGTTCTATCAAACATAGAAAATTTTATGACCACTCATTTCAAAGAGGAGTTCATAAGGTTTAATTTGATATGCAAATTGACTATGTATAGTTAAAATAAATAAAATTTTAAAAATTTTAAATTTGAAAAATTTTTAGATAGTCATTTTTAAAAATTTTGAAAAAATTGTATGTTTGTAATCATATTATAAGCTTAAAATTCTGAAATTTTTAGAGTGGGATATCAATGGGATCAGGAGTTATTAAATAAAAGCAAAAATTACCATTAAAAGTATAATTCTATCTATTTTGTCATTTATTTATGATTTGTATGGTAATTGAGATCCCACTCCAAAAATTTCAGAATTTTAAGCTTATAATATTACAACAAACATACAATTTTTTCAAGATTTTTAAAAATGACTATCTAAAAAATTTTCAAATTTTAAATTTTCAAATTTTTTAAATTTTATTTATTTTAACTATACATAGTCAACTTGCATATCAAATTAAACCTTATGAACTCCTCTTTGAAATGAGTGGTCATAAAATTTTCTATGTTTGATAGAACTTGAGAAATTCAAAATTGAAAATATTTATGCAAGTAAAAAAATGATGATTTTTTAAAATTTAAATAATTAACTGTATGAAAATTTAAAGCGATAAACAAAAAATAAAAATATGCTCTAATTTATATCATCATAGAGAATGATCCCTGGCACTTTCATTGAAATCAGAAATGGTCAGGTTGAATATTGAATTTTTTTAGTTGATTTGACATGGAATGACACATTAAGGAGATAGCAGTTGTTACAGTTGTAAATAATATCATGACTTATAAAGAAGTTAAATACTTGTTACAAATGTTAAAATATATGGATGTTGCATTAGATACATATCAAAAACATGACTGCACAATTGCATGCTCATGAAGTTTGGCTAACAGACTTCTTTCCCAGAAACATATCTCTAAGCAGGACCAGATTTAATCTTTAAACCACTCCAAGCAAAAGTAAAAAATTGTGCTCCTACATGCGAATATAGTAAGCATTTTTAAATTTTTTTAGCGAAAAAAAAAAAAAAAAAAAAAAAAAAAAAAAAAACAGTGTAACTCGCATTTAGTAATCTCTTTTGCGTCATCCTCTTCATATTTTTGTTACTCAACAAGATCAGGTACTGCATCTACAAAATAGTCTTGAGAACTCTGTTTTTTTATCATTTTGTTTCAGCAATTTTGTGCCCCTCAATTTTTTTTTTTTTTTCTTCTCTGTGCTGGGGCATGGACTGACGGAGTGTTCTTCTGGCTCTGCTCTAAGGAAGTCCTAGAAAATGTCTTGCTTTCTGTAGATGGTCGCTATTCACCACATTAAAGTTGTAAAGTGTTAAAAAACCTGTTATCGATTACCTAGTGAAATACAGCTTTTTTCACGGAAATATGCATCTTTACTTTGATTAAATCTAATAAGCAAATTGATTAATTCTTTTCCCAACTGGATGCAAGCAGATTTCAACTATTTTGCCGCATTTCAATATTTCACCATGTGCTTGCTTTTCAGTTCGATTATTTTTTTCAAGAAATAGTTTTATTCTGCAAAATATCGTCAACAGGATTTCATACGCATTTCAAATAATATATTCATTTTTAATCCCTGGATAGAAGTAGATTTTAAGGACATTTCAGTATCTTTGATATTTCAACTCCTGCCAAATGCTCAGCAACATTTTCCTAGAATGGATATTTTTTAATCCTGCAAAATATGCTCACCATCTTAGATTTTACTTATGTGTGTAGAATATTAATAACACATTTACTTGTTAAATAAAATCCAAATATCATTTTACCTAATTATTTATTTACTTTTTTTGTATAGAAAAATATGTATTACAGCGATTATAGTTTACCAAGATTCAAGAAAGTTTGAAATATTATAGTGGCTGCTAACAAAGCTGAGTCTCCTGGCCATTGACTACTATAACTGAATTTCCAAATTTTCATTTTCACCTATAATTGTCATCTTTATATACGTCAAACACAGTTGAAAATGAGAATTTTTCAAATTTTATACCCTTTGTAATGATATTGTCGGCAAGTAATGCTATTCTTGAAAGAATAGTTTCAAACTTTTCTTTCATTCAGAACAAATTAAGAAATAGCTTAGTTAAAACAGTGTAGCAAAATTAGTCCTACACTGTGGAATGATCTGTGAGAAAAGTAATAACAGTATATTTGAGTGGTAATTTTGTTAAAATTGTTTCCTCTGTTATTTTTTGTGCTACAATTATTTACTCATGTATTTTCACAAGAGCCTTTTCTATTGATATATAGTAGATAATTTTTCGTTATTGCAATTATTATTTATT
Organism: Maratus speculifer; assembly: GCA_964019185.1. Taxonomy (NCBI): domain Eukaryota; kingdom Metazoa; phylum Arthropoda; class Arachnida; order Araneae; family Salticidae; genus Maratus; species Maratus speculifer. The sequence continues at coordinate 14,847,477 of OZ025291.1, read as the reverse complement.
TAAAAATTCTCGGTAAAGCAATTTGTTAAAATATCATAGAATTTTTTGCATTATTTTACTTTTAAATAGAAATTCAACAGTAAACAATAATATGAATAGGTAAATTTGTACAGCATTAGATTACCATTATGAACATTTCTGTTTTTCAAGTGACAAAAAATTATCATATAAACAAAGTATATTTAATGATCATTTTGAAACTTTTTGCTACTTTGAATAACATTCATAATCTTTATTTTAATTTCAAGCTTATTCTTTATGCATCAAATTCAAATAATGTGTGAATTATGAAACAGCACAGATTAAACCTCTTATTATTATTATTTCTTAGTTTCTGCCATTTTGATTTATAACCATGTTACAAATAGTAATGTATCTGATTTTATAAATGATCACTTATCACTGAAACATATTAAAAAAAAAAAAAAAATCAAATGAGCATTGGTTATTATGTATTTTTACAACTAGTATCACTAACCTATGGTTTTTCACAAATTAATGTTATTTGAAAAATTTGGCAGAAATTGAACAATTGTAAAACTGAAATTGATTATTCAGTTTACATGCAGAATCACAGAAAATTGAATTGAGTATTTGGTATTTTCCTAAATAAAATGTCTGAAAACATGAAAGTCCACTAAAAAAACTCTACAAATTACAGGCTGTGGCAATCATTTACAAAATACTTTCACACCATATAAAATGTTCATAATACAATAGCTTTATTTTGTTTATCTACTTTTTTTTCAGACCACAAACCATAGCTTTACATTTAATGTATATTTGTTACAGACCAAACCCGATTTTAGGCCAAACTAGATTGGCCTAGGCCAGACTAGTCTGTCCTAGCGCCCATCGGATAAACTAGTTTTTCCTAGGCCAAACTAGTCTATCCTAACGCCCATCGGATAAACTAGTTTTTCCTAGGCCAAACTAGTCTATCCAAACACCCATCGGATAGACTAGTTTTTCCTAGGCCAAACTAGTCTATCCGAAAGCCCACCGGATAGACTAGATTTTCCTAGGCCAAACTAGTTTGGCCGAACGGTCATTAGGATAAACTGGTTTAGCCTGCTATTCATTGGTTTGAACTAGTTTATCCTAGGCCAATCTTGATTGTCCTAGGTCAATTCAATTTGGCGTGATTTTATTGAATCTAAAGAACGCCACGGCACCAACTTTCTAGTTTTGATCTAATTTATCCTAGGCCGATGCAATTTGATCTTACAGACTATCAAAGCCTGAGAGCTAATGTGCTCGCATATTCTGTTAGTGTGTATGTAACCATGTACATATGTATGTATGTACGTTTGTATGTACGTAATGCAGTAATTCCCGATAGAAATATCCGATTTGCTTCAAATTTTGGACATAGATTTATTCTGATAAGGAACTTCCCTGATTAGTGTCAGGAGTTCACTGGATAAGAATAAGGGGAGAGGAACAAAAGGCTAATCTGCACCCCCTCCCCTCCTTAATTTAGATAAGTCAGTTTTTCATGCAAAAGTATCAGATTTTATTAAAATTTTAGGCATAAGATCATTTTGATTAGGCACCTCAATGATTAGTTGTGGGTTTTTTATTGTTTACGTATAAAGAAAGGAGGAATGGGGGGTAACCCCCTTAATTCATGTAAATAGGTTTTTCACGGAAAATTTACCGATTTGTTTCAAATTTTTTATGTAGGTTCCTTCTGATAAGGCGTTTACCTGATTAATTTGGGGGTTTCAGAGGTTAAAAGTAAAGAAATTATGGATTACTTTTTCAATTGGATAAAAACTTTTGGTTTTATGAAAAGATTTTTAATTCGTAACAGACATTGGTTTTTTCATGCATCACTTCACTCAAAATTTTTCATATTAAAAAACTAAATAACCGACCCCTTTTAAAAATAAGAAAAAGCTTAAATAAATCATGACACCTAAAATGCAGGATGGGGGGGGGGGAGGTAGAGTAAGGGGACGCTTGAATTTTTTTTTAAAAGCTCAGCTTTTTGTAACGTTTTATCTGCTAATTAAATATTACCCTTATTTGAAACTTTTAGAAACATAATAGAACATGATATTAAATATTTAAGAAAAAGGATGCCGCATCAAATTTCGTGCATTAGTTCTTGAATTACAACTTCTACAAAATTTATGGCAGAGACAGTCAGACAGAGTCATAGACTCACAATTTGAAGAACATGTTTTTTGGAATCTTGGACCACTAAAACCAGGGTTGGGTTTTTGACGTCAAAAAGGGTTTTTTGACATGACGACGGTTTAAACCGGATTAAACCGTCAAAAACCTGTCGAAAACCCATAGAGTTACCATCTGCTGTGATGCACTAGAGTTTGTTGTTAAATTTTAAAATTAGCCACAATTGCCATACATTATGCTAAAATTAATTATATTGTGGGTAATTAGTTGGTCTTTAAATATTTCTAATAAATAAAAATTAACGTAAAAATGATAGATTTAAAATCTCAGAAATTTATCTTGAAATGGGCACGCAGAAATATTTACACAAAAATTATGTTTAAATATCTTGTTTATTTATTATTATTTTAATATTTGAAAAAATCTAAAGTTATTTAGTATGCATTTTGTCATAGTTATTATTTATAAGTGTTTACAAGTTAAGTGTTATAGATGCAGGATTTTCAAAAGTGTAAAACTTGATACATGTTTAATTTTTTTTTTTGTTATACACATTATATATAGAAGCGTGTAAAGAGAAAATTGTGACAGGGGCAAAGTTAGAATTTGATACCTCTCTACCCAACTTTTTCTTGTGACAGGCCAAAAAATAACATTTGTATATTTAACATTTGTATATAAATTTGGATAGTGCCCCCTAAATTTCCATGCATGGGGCAACTGCCCCCCACCCTTCTCACAGAGCTGATTATTTACATAATATCTAGTAGGTTAATTTGAATTTAAATATAATGCTTATAATTTATTATATGTATGATTATTACCATTATAAACCATTTTTATCTCTATCCCCCCCCCCCCCACACACACAACAGACACACTAATAGTATTAAAAATACAAATAATGCTTATTTTGAAAGCAAGGTAAGACAAGAAGTAAAAAAAAAAAAAAAAAAAGAAAAGAAATAAGAAACTTATAAGTATTTGTATAAGCTAATTTTTCAGCATAGTAAATAAATAGGCTGAATATTGTAAATAGATACTCAGATGTTTTTTATTATCTTTATGTTAGTTATAAATCCAAAAAATGACTGATTTAGAATTCAGAATTACTGATTTTTCTGAAAAACTAACAATTGTAAAAGTCAAAACAGAAAAAATCTACAAAATACTTCTAAAACACGAAATATTATGTAATTTTTTATATATATATATCTTATAAAATACATAATTTAAAAAAAAAAAATAAAACATTCATCAAATATTTCTAATTAATTTGATTACATAATCTGAATCAATCCAAATGAAATTATCAAAGCAGAAATTTAGTTCAATAATGCAATTCATTTGCCTCACATAGCATACGGTAACACATAATCAGTTTTGAACAATTTTCTGTTCCTAATCAATTACGGAACTTGTCTAATCTTTTATATTATTTTAAACTGTACACTAAATTTGGTTATAAATAAATTTCTTCATAATATAATATCCCTGCACATTTTTAATAACATATTAAAATTTAATAAATAATATTACTAAAGATAAGTTTTCCAAAGCCTGAGATTTTGTTTACTATTCAAAATATGTTTTTCAAAAATTTAAATTTATTTTTCCTACAACATATTTAGAAACATTTTCCGTATTAAAAGCAAATAAATTTTACTTATTAAATATAAATATTTTTATTTACATATAAATATAGGTTTTTGACAGTTTTAGACATTTTTGACAAGGAGGTTTTTGACATGACGGTTTAAACCATGGTTAAAACCGTCAAAAACTGTCGCATGTCAAAAACTTGCCAACCCTGACTAAAACGTGTAAATGCGTCAAAAACCGGAATTAAAAAATTTTCACGAATCAAAAAGTTATTGTAAATATAGAAGAAAGTAAAATAAATAAATAAAAGAATGAATTATAAATGAACTTCGCTTATTTCAATAGATGTGTTTGAGCTGAGCGGATTCGTTTGAAATATTTTGAATTTGAGCTTAAAATTGATTAATTTTTGAGAAATTAAATTTGAGTTTGAGATAATTATTTTTATTGTGAGCGTGCCAAACAATGGTTGGCATTAATTACAGCGCGTCAGATTGAATTGGCCTAGGATAAACTAGATTGTCCTAGGATAAACTAGATTAGACTAGGCTAAACCAGAAGATTGGCGCCGAAGCGGTCTTTGGAATCAATAAAAACACGCCAAATTCAACTGGCCTAGGACCATCTAGATCGGCCTAGGATAAACTAGTTTAAACCAATGAATAGCAGGCTAAACTAGTTTATCCTAATGACCGATCGGCCAAACTAGTTTGGCCTAGGAAAATCTAGTCTATCTGATGGGCATTCGGATAGACTAGTTTGGCCCAGGAAAAACTAGTCTATCCGATGGGCGTTAGGATAGACTAGTTTGGCCTAGGAAAAACTAGTTTATCCGATGGGCGTTAGGATAGACTAGTCTGGCCTAAAATCGGGTTTGTCCTGTAACATATTCATACTTTAAGAGTATCACAGATAGTTTACAAATATAAAAATAAATAGCATCAAATTATCAAACATAATTATAAAAAAATAAAATCTGATTGTTGAAATTATTTTATTCAAAGAAAAACAAATTTCAAGACAAAATATTGATGCTTAATATTATAATTATGTTGTCTCAGATTTTAAAATTTTCATTTTTAACTTAGAAATTAATTTACATTTGAATATAAAAGAATTCAACTTTCAAAAACAAATTAAACATATTATACAGATTGCCTTTTGCAAGCTTACTTTTATCATTTTAATACAAAATTTTTAAAGTATTTAATTCAAAATAAACACAAGCAATGACAGTATGGGACAAATACATAATTTGATAATGATTTAAATAAACAAATATACAGCATTCAAATTTTTATATTAATTTAATTAATCCATTTCAGAACAATATTTTAAACCCATTCTATCAGCAAATTCATTTAATGAATTGAAAGCTTCTTGAAAATTAAAATAGTGACAAATTTCTTTCTTTATCCATTTTGACAATGCACTAGTATATCGATCATACTTTTGAAATCGTTCATCTACAATAATTAAAGCTCCAAAATCATCTTTGTGCCTAATGCATCTACCAAGAGCTTGGTTAAGAGCTCGAAAAGCTTGCATTTCATACCAAGCAGAGCCAGTCACTATTTGTCTTTTCGATGAATACATATCATTATACTTTTTCTTTAAATCAACGAAAACATCTTTAACATTAGGGAATGGTATTCCTATTGTTATGACAGCTCTGGCATTATTATCAGCAAAGTCTAATCCTTCACTGACTTTTCCGCGGCAAACTGCAAAAAATAAGGCACCTCTCATAGTTTCATTTGTTTCACTTTCTTGCACAGCATCATAGAAATCTTGCATTACTTGTACAAAGTCTGCATTTCCTTGTCTTGGTTCACACACAACAACTTTCTTATTTAAAAGCTTATCCCATAAACCAGTTAATTGCCAACGATTTACAAGTTTATCTAACATCCCATAAGAAGGTAAAAAACACAGAACACCATGAGGTATAATACTACATATGTTCAAGATTAGGTTTCCTACGTCATCTTGAAATGCAAAAGTTGAAGCATTTTGAAAATTAGCATTAAGAGAGATATTACCGGGACCTTTTCCGATAGTACCAACCCAAATTTGTTCTTTACGAATAACATGGTTAGCTTCTAGAGATATTTGAAATGGAATGCCTAATTCAGATTGGAAGGATGTTAAAGGTGCAAGAGTTCCAGATGCGACAATAATAGAATGAACATTTTTAAAATCAGAAAAAGCTACAGCTGGATTTAAACACCAGAAATTTATGGTTATTTCAAATCCTGGATTTGATAATGATTTTCTTTTAGCAGACTGGGAATAAGGAAAAACACTATTTTCATCAGAATATGTCCTAGATTTCATTACTACACATCGATAATCAGATACATATTTTAAGTCATCTTTATATAAATAATTAAGAGTTTCATTAAGAGTTTTTAAACACATGTGAGCTGAACCAGATAGTTTAGGTACTTGAGCTTCAGGAGGTTTTTCTCGGTCATTTTCGTTTTCATCATTAACTATTTTAGAATATTTACTTCGAAAAATTGGATAAGTATCAGGCCCTAAGCCTACATAGTCTAAAAAAGCTATCATATCATCACCACTCCAGACTTTACACGAAGAATCAAATGTAACATATTCATTGAGGTTTTGAGAATTCTCAAGCCATTTTTTCAAATTTTCTAAAACTTTTGCAATGTGCATATAGGGTTCAGAATCATCTTCGACTAACTGAGCGATTTGTAAAACATCTGAAATGCATTCTTGCAACTGAGAGACGGAAACTTTACCACTAGCAGCTTCCCTTGCAGAATCTTCAATATTATGAGCTTCATCCATAATGATAATGTTACCTTTTAAGGATATATTTAGAGCTGATCTTATAAGTGGGTCTACCAAATAATTATAGGGGCAAAAAACAATTTCAGAAAAAGCTAATAATTCTCGTGCTCCAAAATATGGGCAAACATGTTTTCTTTTGCATGTGGAAACAAAATCCTCCAAGTCAAAAGCTGATTCCATCTCAGCAGGACGACAATAAAATGCTCTGCGCAGATTTGAATAAAATCTACAGCCCGGACCACCTTCTCTGTTTATAAGTTCATCACAACCTTCATTTTTATTACGTGATCTAGAGTTTTGAGGATGAATACAAGTTCTTTCACGGCTAGAAAGTAGTGTCATTTTGACATTTTTGTAAGGTGTTTTCTTTAGTTCTCTAATAATTTGACCGATTTGTTTATGAGTACGAGTCCCAAAGTAAATTTTGGGAAGTTTAGAAGGCAGGGAATTATTTTCTAAATTTTCTGAAATGTTTTTAGCACTCATGCTTGAGCTATAATCAGCACTCACAGAACCTCCGACATGATCATGTGTTGAAATATAAGTATCATTTCTTTGTGGTGAAGTTTTGTCTGAGCTTGGAAACTTACTATCTGGAGGCATTGTTTTTTCTTGAACATCCCGAGTAACAATGAAAAGTTTATTTTTCTTTAAGGGTTGAAAATCATCTAAGTCACCATCATCATCATCTATAAACACAATGCCACGTTTTTTTAAGCCATCATTACTGCATTGAGGTGATTCAAATTTCAGATCATCAGTTTTACTACTATAGTTAAAGCACATTTGATTTTCAATTTTAAAATCTGTAGCATTTTTAAAATAAGGAGATTTTAGTACTGAAGGCTTTTCTCCTTTAGAGTCTCTATTGAGACATCCAACAAACACTTCTGATGGAGTTTTATTTTTTGAATCACTAAATTTATATTTCTCAAAATCGATTGCTGATTTGGGGACAGTTTCATATTCAGGGTTATTATTATCAGATATTACAACACCATGAGAATTTAGATGCTTATTCAATGCATTATCGAATTCTTTTATTTCTTTTTCAGTTTTTCTTAACCAACCAAGAGAGGCACACAACAATGCTAAACTTTTGCCACTACCGGTAGGTGATTCGAGAAGGCAATTATATTTTTTATTCAAACACTTGACAATTTTGTCCATCATAGAAATTTGCGGGGGATATGCTTTATATGGGAAAATAATCGGTACTCCACTTATTGTATAAGCTTTCTGGGAATTAGACTGACCAATTGTAGAAGGACCCTCGCCGGAACACGCCATTTTTAAAGGCAATTATATAGCAATAAAAACAATGACAATTTACTACAAGTTTGATACCGATAACCGAGTTTCCCGCGCAAAAAACCACGTGATAATCAACTGACGGAAGTTAATGACTATATAGGATAAACAGAAAATTATTCAAATACACAGATTTCAGGAATTTAGTCAACATACCAATCGATCTCTATCCAGAAGAAACAAAGACACAGTCCTATCAAAACTACCTGATGCAAGCCGACGACCATCGGAATTCCATTGAATTGAATGAACCTTTGAAGCATGAGCTTGATATTCCTTGATTCGAGAATTATTTTGAAAATAATTTCTCATTGACTCAGCATACGACAAACTTGCAGTCATTTTCTGAAAAAAATAAACAATATTTTTTAATTAATTTGGGACGACAGGATTGTTTATTTTGTTATGGATTGGATGGTTGGTGAATTTCACTTCAGTTGACCTTTACATAAACCACTTTTTTTTTGTAAACTATAAAACCATGAATTAATTAATCAAATATCAAACGAACAATTTTTTAATTATTTTTAAATACATGAAATAAAAAAATTATTTTACCATCAGTACCACAGATCGATCGATTTTTAACCATCGATATGTTTTTTAATTATAAATTTCTTTTGTCGGGATAAAACAAATGTAATTATTATGGCAAAATTAAAATCGACTTTTTTTTTTGCTAAAAAATTTTGAAGGTTATATAAATGTGTCCTTTTACAGATTTGGCAACAAAATAGTACTAACAATGGCGACCTCAATGTGCCGATTTCGTTTAATTTTCGGTAAATTGTTAAATACTTCTGTAAATAAAAGATGTTTTCACCATGGTAGTAGGACTCTTAGAACTTTTATTACAACTTCATGTTATTCTACCAATGTTCTCAATTATAAATTATGTTACATGGAGCTTGCCTCTAAAAGTCAGGTAAAAATTTCCCTTACCTGTAATCACCTCAAAAATATACTTATTTCATACCGATTTAAAATATTTGTAATAGTATTTACTATCACTGTATATTCATTTCTTTTTTTTTGGCTACATATAGCATGCATCAGCAAGAAAAGTTTCACAACTCAAAAACAGTATTCTCAAGTATAAGGGGGGGGGGGGAATTTGACAAGAGAAGGATATTTTTCATGCATATTTTCTAGCAACCTATTCACTATAAAGGGCAAAACTGCCAATTTTCATTACTGCCCAATAGCCAGAAGTACCAGTTATAAGTGGCCATGCTACTTTTTTTCTTTTGCTGGCCCTGTGGCTGGTGCTAATTTTACCTTTTCATTCACTGTTACATATATGAGCAATTTTCATATAATTTTAACATACAGCTAAGTCTCTTATTAATTTCTTATTTAGTATGTAATCTTGGTTTTCTTATATTATAAAACATGCCATTACTTGAATGTATGACTAACAATACTAAAGAGATAAGTGGTAACATTTTTGCGATTCAATTTTATTGTGAATTTCTCATCATCTGATAACTGCCAAATGGTAAAATGTCTCTGTTCAATGACAAATGTATGCTATAACTTAATAAAATGTTATTCACAATTAAATAATTAATAAAATATTATTTGTGATTAAATAATAGTAAAAAGATTCAATAAATTAGCGAGTCATAATGTTTAACATGATTTGCAATTAAAACCATCTGCATGGTTGTGGTTAAATTAAAAAAGAAAATGCATTAGTGTACATTTTAGTATATTGTTAGTGTAGGTAAAAGTATCAAAATTTCCATATATGTCAGCGTTCGAAATCCTTGGTGGTCCGCTGGTCCGAGACCACCGATAATTCAATCGGACCACTAATTTGAAAAACTTAGTGGTCCGCAGGACCAGTGCCATTTTTCAGGCCCTTAGAAAACCAAAACCGATCGCACATGATTTTTTTTATTATCAGCGATGCCGCAAACGCGCCATAGCGCGTAAATTACGCAAAAAATCGGCCATGGGACGCAAAAAAATCGCTCTTACGCGTCCCACGGGCCGCGTAATTTCGTTAAAAGATCGCGAAAAAACGGCAAATTTCGTTAAAAAATCATGAAATAACGACTAATTTTCGGCAAATTTTGTCAAACAATTCTCGAAAAAATGGCTAATTTCATTCTAAAACCCGAAACAGAAGGCAGATTTCTTCTAAAGATAAAAAACGGCAAATTTCGCCCAAAAAAATCGCGAAAAACGGCAGATTTTTTCAAAAAATTGTGGAAAATGGCAGATTTCTTCAAAAAATTACGAAAAAAAGGCAGATTTTTCAAAAATATTGCAAAACAATGGCAGATCTCTTCAAAAAAAGTGCAAAAAAACGTCAAATTTTGTCCAAAAATTGCGAAAAAACGGCAAAATTTGTCAAAAAAAATCATGAAAAACGAAAAAATTCTTCAAAAGATTGCGAAAAAAAGACAAATTTTGTTTAAAAAGTGTTAAATAACGACTAATTTCCGGTAAATATTGTCAAAAATTCGCGAAAAAATGGCTAATTTCATCCTAAAACCCGAAAAAACGGCAGATTTCTTCAAAATAATGCGAAAAAACGGAAATTTCGACAAAAAAAAAAAAAAAAAAAAAAAAAAAAACACAAAAAATATATATGAATGCCGGGAGAGAATTTTTCTGTTTTAAAACCTAATTTTCCAACTTCAAAATTGTTGTTGCTGCTCCAAAAACTGATTTTTCTGCTTCCCAATCGATTTTTTATTGCTCCAAATCTTTCTGAGTGAATGTGACTCCTGAAAGCACCATTTCATTAAGCAAAGTACCCATTTACTCAACAAAAATATCCCTTTTTTCAGCAAAAAAGTCTTTTTCAATAAACCTGTTGTGCCCCATTTTAAAAGAAATGCACACAATAGTGATACTTGTTATCTTCAACACTTAAATAAACATTATTTTATAATTAAATTTGTATCTCGCACATTTATTCTTTAAAAAGTACAGAAAATTTCTCTTAAATTAATATTGGTTTTAATTATTTATTATTATTAAAACAATTATTGCATTTTCTTTTTCTTGTGCAAATGAACAAGTTCAATTTTTGCATCCAAAAATATGACTTATTATTAGTGGGGAACCGCATTTGTAGAAAAGGGACCCAGTATTTTAGAAGTCCTGGGTCCCGGGGACCCAGGATTTTTCAAGTCCAACTGCATCAATGACACTAGCTACAATTCCACCACTCTGGCTAGAATCTGCAGAAAAATCGAAAAAAAAAATTGCATTAAACCCTACAGTCAGTTGAAATAAGTAATGGCAAATAAAATATCTAATAAATAATTTGATAGTTTTTCTTTACATACTGTTTATTTATTTTTTAGCAAATTATATTTTACATTTTATTATGCTGAAAATTTTGGATAAATACAAAGTAAGATTGATTTATTTTCCAGAGAGTGTGTGTGGGGGGGGGAGATCACTCTAAGTGTTAAAATTATTTAATAGAGTTTTATGTAACGGACCAGTGCTGATGTCTGCGGACCAGTAAATTCTCATGCTTACTGGTCCTTGGGACCAGTGACTTTTTTTTAGGAATTCTAACGCTGTATGTAGAATAATTTACTACTTTGGAGGGGTGTCTAGGGGGTAAAGATGGTCCAAGTGATTTTTTTATGTAAATCTTGAATAACTTTAATGAATAAACTTTCTTGGCTATTTACATATATGTATATACATTGCAGCATAAATATTTTATATGGTGGTGTAATATGACTTATAAAAATAGACTGCCTGCCTATCAAAATTTGCTAAAGTCCGATGTAGCTGACTGGAGACATCCAGTAAATGAGAAAAAGTGGCTAGTGAAATATTGTCTATCAACGGCCACTTTTCCTTATGGAGAGAATAAAATTTTCTAGCATTTCATCAAGGATTCTACTTTTTTTTTTCCAATATATTTATATTAACAAATTTATTTGGGCTATTCAGTTTTAGATTAAGATTAATACTTATAAATTTTTTACTGTTTAGTATATTTAAACAAAAAAGTGGCCACTAGTTTAAAGAAAGTGGCCATTTAAAAAAGTAGTCCTACCGGCCAGTGGCCACTAATAAAATTTCCCAATTTTGCCCTATAGCAGGTCTGTCTGCCTATCACGTTAGCTGTTTCGCCTGGCCATATTTCAAACCAAGATGTTCGGGCGGCTTTTTTAGACCCTCTGTCTGCATCAGACTTCAGATTGCATCTACCTCAAATCTTATAAAAAATCACTTAGTTCATCAAAATTTCAGTTGTTCGCTAATTTGATCCAATCTTCCAGAGCCTCATTATAGAATTTGCTTATTTTGCAGTGCAGACTTCAATCTTTGTTGCTAGGCATTTTTGTCAATAGATTCTATATATATGTAATTGGGAATTGGGATCGAAATTAGTGGGGAGCAGACTGGACATGTACCCCAGATGCCAGAACAGAAGACAAAGGGGGCGCCAATGCAAAATGATTTTTTTTTTTTTTTTTTTTTTTTTTTTTCACATGGTGTTATTAAAGTCATCCTTTCTGTGGTATGATGCATAAAAGAATCTGAGATTGATATAAGATAAGGCTTGTGTATTTTATAAACAGAATTTTCTTTGGTTCTTTTCAATTAAGTTTTCAATATTATAATGAATCAGTATTTGGCAAAGCAGATTATGTAATTCAGTATTACATATTTTAAAATTTTAAAATAAATTGCCTATTATAAATTTGACGAAATTCTCTTTGTAAGTTTACTTTGCAGATTAGGGAATTGGAGCACTAAAATCTATGTTTGTCCTGGATGAAGAAGAAGGAAAAAAAACTAGTTTTGACTTTTTATATATAATTCCACAGCCCGAAATATTTGAATAAAAACATTGTTACTGTCCAATTCTTCATCCACCTCATCTTTTGATTTTGATCTTAGCCTATGTATTCCAATGCCATCAATTACAGACCCTCAAGTCTCACCTGTACATTAGTGTACACATTGTTCGTGTCCAATTTTTCATCTGCCTCATCTTTTGATGATGTTGCCTTTTGCCTATGTATTCCAATTTCTTCAATTACAGACCCTCAAGTCTCATGTGTACATTAGTGTAGTACATGTTGTTCGTGTCCAATTCTTCATCAGCCTCATCTTTTGATCTTAGCCTATGTATTCCAATGTCATCAATTACAGACCCTCAAAAGTCTCACGTGTACATTGAAGTATAATGTTAGTATGGGTAAAAGTACCAAAATTTCCATGTATGTAGAATAATTGTACAGTTTCAGAGACTAGTATTGTTTGATATGATAAAAGCAAAAAAAACATTGAAAATGTAGAAAGTTTTCCCTTCAATTCATGGAGTGCAATTTTAAATAAGTGATTCGGATCTGGTGCATCACCCTCCTCAACAATTTTACATATTCAGAGGAGGATATGTGTTAACAATTTTTGTATTTTTGATTATTTCTCAAAATTATGAACTATTAAAAGAAAAATTAATTTATATAATTATTTACAATTTGTTTGTTCTTTAAGTGAAAATTTTGAATGCATTTTATCAAAAATGTCTAACTTATCATTCTAAAAGTGTCTAAACTTGTTCACTGTGTCCTTGTGCAGGGGTAGTTGTGAACATACTATCTGGGGCACGTGTGAACACATGGATAAATAAGACAAAAATAATTTTTTGTAAGTTAAAACTGAGATAAAGACTATTTAAATGCCCTTTTTCTAGTTGTGTGAATAAATCAATGTTTCAAAAAGAAATTATTTGTAAAATTATGCTCTAATATACTTACTCCTTTTTGAGTCGAGCATAGCAAAACTGTGTTACTTTTATATAAGTTATTGAATATTATTACTGATTATATTGTGTTTATACTTTTTTCTAAATGTTACAGCGTTCGAAATCCTTGGTGGTCCGCTGGTCCGAGACCACCGATAATTCAATCGGACCACTAATTTGAAAAATTTAGTGGTCCGCAGGACCAGTGCCTTTTTTCAGGCCCTGAGAGAACCACAACCGATCGCACATAAGATTTTTTTTTATTAATCAGCGATGCCGCGGACGCGCTATAACGCGTAAATTACGCAAAAAATCGGCGATAAGGACGCAAAAAAATAGCTCTTATGCGTCCCACAAAACGCGTAATTTCATTAAAAAATCGCAAAAAAACGGCAAATTTCATTAAGAAATCGCGAAATAACGACTAATTTCCGGCAAATTTTGTCAAACAATTCTCGAAAAAATGGCTAATTTCATTCCAAAACCCAAAAAAAGGCAGATTTCTTCAAAAGATCGCGAAAAATCGGCAAATTTCGCCCAAAATAGCGATAAAATGGCAAATTTTGTCAAAAAAATCATGAAAAACGGCAGATTTTTTCAAAAAGTTGCAAAAAAAAGACAGATTTCTTCAAAAAATCGTGAAAAACGAAAAATTTTGTCCGAAAATCGCGATAAAACGGCAAAATTTGTCAAAAAATCACAAAAAGCGACAAATTTTGTTAAAAAAATTGCTAAATAACGGCTGATTCCCGGCAAATATCGTAAAAAAATTCGAGAAAAAATGGATATTTTCATCTTGAAACCCGAAAAAACGACAGATTTCTTAAAAAAATCGCGAAAAAACGGTAAATTTCGCCCAAAAATCGCGATAAAACGGCAAATTTTGTCAAAAAATATCGCGAAAAACGGTATACTTCATCAATAAATCCCGAAAAAACAAAAGATTTCGTCAAAATAACGCGAAAAACGGAAATTTCGACAAAAAAGCACGAAAATAAATAAATAAATAAATAAGTGAAGCCGGGAGAGAATTTTTCTGTTTTAAAAACTAATTTTCCTGCTTCAAAATTGTTGTTGCTGCTCCAAAAACTGATTTTCCTGCTTCCCAATCGGTTTTTAGCTCACAGGCTATCATAGCCTGAGAGCTTATGTGCCCGTCCGTTCTGTATGTACGTTCGTATGTTCGTTCGTGCGTAACGCGATAACTCATGATAAAAATATCGGATCCACTTGAAATTTTGTATATAGGTATATCCTGATAAGGCGCTTCCCTGATTAGTTTTTGGAGTTCATTCGATATGTATAAGAGGGGGAACGGGGGCTCATGCCCCTCCCCTTAATTGATATAAACGAGATTTTCATGCAGAATTAGCAGTTTTCGTTCAAAATTTAGATATAGGATCATTCTGATGAGGCGATTCCGTGACTGTCATTAGGTGTTCATTGAATAAATATAAACAGGGAGAACGGGGGGCTCATGCCCCCCCCCCCCCTTAATTGATATAAACAGGATTTTCATGCAGAATTAACAGTTTTCGTTCAAAATTTAGATATAGGATCATTCTGATGAGGCGATTCCGTGACTGTTATTAGGTGTTCATTGAATAAGTATAAACAGGGGGAACGGGGGGCTCATGCCCCTCCCCTTAATTGATATAAACGGGATTTTCATGCAGAATTAACAGTTTTTGTTCAAAATTTAGATATAGGATCATTCTGATGAGGCGAGTCCGTGGCTGTTATTAGGTGTTCATTGAATAAGTATAAACAGGGGGAACGGGGGTTCTAATGCCCCTCCCCTTAACTTGTATAAATGGATTTTTCAATCAGAATTGTCAGATTTCGTTCAAATCTCTGAATAGTTTTGGAAGTTTAATGGTTAAGTATAAAAGATGAGAATAACTCCTCTTAAATTATATAAATGCTAAATGGGTTTTTATTAAGAATTATCCGATTTGCTCTGAATTTTGGATATAGGTTTTTTAATATGATAAAGCATGTACTTGATAGTTTCGGAGGTTCAATGATTAAGTATAAAAAAGGAGAAAGGGGAGAGCTGTTTCCCCTTCTTAATTTTTTTTTTCAAACGGAATTAACGAAAATACAAGGCTGTAATGTACAATTAGTATGCGTAGCCTGTGAGCTCAATGCCATCAGTTTAACTGGACAATATTCTTTTTTATTTTTTCTCCAAATCTTTCTGAGTGAATGCGTCTCCTGAAAGCACCATTTCATTAAGCATCATTTGACTATGTACCATTTACTCAACAAAAATATCCTTTTTTTCAGCAAAAATGTCTTTTTAAGTAAACCTGTCTTGTCCATTTTAAAATGGGGCAGACAATAGTGATACTTGTTATCTTCTACACTCAAATAAGCATTATTTTATAATTAAATTTGTATCTTGAGCATTTATTCTTTAAAAGTACAGAAATTTTCTCTTAAATTAATATTGGTTTTAATTATTTATTATTATTAAAACAATTATTGCATTTTATTTTTCTTGTGGAAATGAACAAGTTCAATTTTAGCGTCGAAAAATATGACTTATTATTAGTGGGGACCCGCTTCTGTAGAAAAGCGACCCAGAATTTTTCAAGTCCAGCTGCATCACTGTCACTAGCTACAATTCCACCACTCTGGCTAAAATCTGGAGAAAAATCGAAAAAAATGTGCTATAAACCTTAGTCAGTTGAAATAAGTAATGGGAAATAAAATATCTAATTAATAATTTGATAGTTTTTCTTTACGTACTGTTTATTTAATTTTTAGCAAATTATAATTTTACATTTTATTATGCTGAAAATTTTGGACAAATGCAAAGTAAGATTGGTTTATTTTCCAGGGTGGGGGGGGGAGGGGGAGGGGAGGCCACTCTAAGTGTTAAAATTATTTAATAGAATTTTATGTAGCGGACCAGTGATGAAGTCTGCGGACCAGTAAATTCTCATGCTTACTGGTCCTTGGGACCAGTGACTTTTTTTTAGGAATTCTAACGCTGTGTTATGCAATGTGTATCAAAAAACTGTGCATCATAATTTTAAAATTTGGTAGAATTGTGATTTGGAAAATTGGTGATTATCACCATAAAAGCTAAATTTATCACCTTTTTGCCAACACAATTTTACTTTTGTAAAATGACTTATAAATTTACTTTTAAAAAATATTAATTTTGGAAGAATAAATTATTTTAATGACAAACTTCAGGCTCAGCAGACTTTTATGGGTGATAGTAGGGATGTACCGAATATTCGGTATCTATTCGGTATTCGGCCATGTTACCGAATATTCGGTTAGGCCGAATATCAAACTATTAGGTTAAGCCGAATATCAAAGTATTCGGCCTAATCCAATGCTTAATAAAGCCTTTTAAAACACATTTTTAAAAAACTTTTCTCAATTTCTGCTTTTAACTGTCAATTAATATATTTAAAATAATTAGAAATAAAATCATATTTAAATAATATAGAATGTTTTTACATTATTTATTTGCTGTTTGTATAGTTTAACTTAAGAAAATTAACCATGAGATGGATTAAAATTATGATTTATTAAGATTCTCCTTAGGAATAAATGATGCGAGTGCAGATGCAAGTTCCTAAATTCTATTTAGTAAATAATCTGTTTCTTGCTTTTCCCAAAAGTCCTTAAACAAGAAAGGAAAACTTTTGAGATTAATAATAGCTATCAAGGCAGACAATTTTTTGTTTATGAAACCATAATCAACTTATTGAATCATAAATGCATTGTATTTCATCTCACTCTAGGTCAAATTTGTGTTTTCGTTTGTTGCATTAACAATAAGATACCATAACTATATTTTCAACTCAAATGCTTTGATTTTTGTAAAATATGATATGATGGGAAGGATGGAAAATGCCACTATTCATAAGAAAAGAACTATGAGCTAGACATTTCTTTATTCAGAATTAAGTTGAAAGTATTTATACTTTATATTGAAAAAAATCTGCCTTGAGTTATTTAAAAAGAACAAATATGAGACTGTACAGTTTTTTAACTATTTTTTCATTATTTCTTTTTGATTTCAAAATGTTTGTTTCAATTCATACAGTTTCCCCCAGAGGGTTTCAGTGGGGTGCTCCGCCCTTCCTGCCCTTTAGTTTAAAAAATAGCACCCCTCTTGCCCCTCATCCAAAAACTAGCGCCTCTCTTGTCATTCATTCAAAAAAATAGCGCCCTTCATGCCCCACATTTGAAAAAACGCAGCCCTTTAGCGATGATCTGAACGCGCTATTGCATGTAACTTACGCAAGGAATCGGCGACAGAATGCAAAAAATAGCAGGAGAATAAAATTCCTAAGGCAGTTTTTCACCACCAATTTTTATTCCTTATTTTTCATCTTAATTTTTTGCAAGAATTCTAATAGAATTTAAGTGAAGAAAACAAATAAAATTTTGTGATAAGACAGCCTGCTGCCTAGATATTTACACCCATGTCTATGAGCATGTCAAAGTGCTTTTAAACTCTCGAAAGTTTTTATTTCATCTTTTGCATTCATCTATTCTAAATTAAAAAATTGATTGGAACATTCTACTATTTAAAGATTTTTTGTTTTGTTGTATTAATACTTTGATGCAGTAAGGAAAATGAGGATTTTAATGAATTTGATACAGTAATTATTGTACTATAATACTTACATTAGTAAAATTGATGTACTAAATTCAAAGCACTGTCTTTTATTTAAATGAGTTTCATTCTACTGTCAGTAAATGATCTGTGCTATTTACTACTAGTTTCAAAAGTTTTCTGAAAAATATGCTGGTTAAATTAAAATGGATAATGTTTAATTGATTTTGTGTATGTTAGATAAAATTCTTTTCTTCATTTAGTCAATGGTAGAAGATTTTTAGATTGGTGTCATTGTCATGTGATCTTGGCTTAAAAACTGATTTAATAGTTAATTTAGCATGTAGTTAAATTTGTTGATCTGATGGAATTAATTTATTTAAAATTGTAGCAAGAAAACATTTATCGTATCTTACAAAGTTTTATGTTACATTTATCCCAGTAGCAGAAAGTTATGGTTGTGTCTGCGACAGCAATGCAGCAGAATGAAAATTGTCTGCAGGTTATAATTGTTATAATTTTCTTATGTACATTATAAATACAGTTCTTACTGATTAATGTTATAAAAAGAAAACTATATTCCAATAAAAATATAACTTGAATAAGTAAATAGTAAAATTAATATTTTTTGAAGAATTAGATTAATAATGAATACATAAAGTGGTTCTTTAAGTTCGAAGTAAAGGCTAAATCTATTTAAAATTACATTGAAATATAGTATACAGCTATTGAAAACCATGTACAGTTTCTTACCTTGCCTAAGTATTCAAATCTACAGAAGAAATAAATACAATGATATTACAGTTTAAAAAAAAAAGAAAAAAAAATTATATTGTATCCATGTGAAAAAATAATAAAATGAAGAAACAAATTCCAATTCCATTGAACAGTAGATGCTATACTGCCTCTTTAAATTCTCAAAACATTTGTTTACTTGTTAAATCATAATAAAATGTTAAAATAAACTATTAAAATGTGCTTTTTTTTTTTTTTTTTTTTTTTTTTTTCAAAAAAAAGGAGAAAAATCACTTAAAATATCAAAACCTTAAATTTTATTCAAAAAGGCTGCACATTAAAAATTTAAAGTCGCTGTTTCTTTACCATAAAGTATATATGTTATAGTTTTATAGCAGTGATACCTTGAACTACTAAGTACTAATTATTATAAAAAAGAAATAGAAAATTTTAAATGATAATTTATTATTATTTTGCACTGGATATGCATCTAAAATTTTGTTAAAATTTTCGGACAAAAAACGAATTTTTCTGCATAAAAATCTGTTTTTGGAACTGCAAAAAAACAATTTTGGGACAGGAAAATCAGTTTTTGCAGAAAGAAAGAGAAAAAAAAAATTTTGTAGCAACAAAAACTAGAATTATGAAGCAGAAAATACACAACTTTTTTTTTTTTGTGTGCCCTTTTAACGAAATTTCATTTTATTGTTGCGATTGTTTGACGAAATATGCAGCTTTTCCGTGATATTTTAACAAAATGTAACATTTTTTAAAAACGAAATTAGCCTTTTTTCACGATTTTTTAAAAAGAAATTTACCATTTTTTCGCAATTTTTTGAAGAAATCTGCCTGTTTTTTGCGATCTTTTGACAAAATCTGCCGTTTTTTGCTATTATTGGTGAAATATATCGTTTTTTCGCAATCTTTTTATGAAATTTACCATTTTTTTTTAATTTTATAAACGAAACTTATTGATTTTTCATAACTTATTCATAAAATCTTTCCTTTTCGCGATTTTTGACGAAATCTGTCGTTTTTTTCGTGATCTTCTAACGAAATCTGTCGTTTTTTAACGATCTTCTAACGAAATCTACCGTTTTTTAGCGATCTTCTAACGAAATCTACCGTTTTTTCAAAAAAATTTTACGAAATATTACATTTTTATGAGATTTTTTGACGAAATTAGTCTTTTTTTTTTCACGATTTTTTTACGAAATTTACAATATTTTCGTGATTTTTTGACGAAAACTGCCTCTGTTTTGCGATCTCTTGTTAAAATCTGCAGTTTTTCTGCGATATATTGATTAAATCTATCTTTTTTCACGATCTTTTGTTGAAATCTACCTTTTTTTTGATGAAATTTATCATTTTTTCGCTACTTTTTGATGAAATTTACCTTTTTTTCGTGATTTTTTAAACGAAATTTATTTTTTCATGACTTATTGATGAAAGCTCTCGTTTTATCGTGATCTTTTGACGAAATCTGTCGTTTTTTTACTACCTTTTGACAAAAGATACTGTTTTTTCAAGATTTTTTGACGAAAGATATCATTTCTTACGCGATTTTTTACGAAATTTGAAGTTTTTCACGATTTTTTAACAAAATTTTCTATTTTTTCGTGATTTTTTGACGAAATCTGCCATTTTTTAGTGATCTTTTGTCGGAATATGCAGTTTTTCGCGGTCTTTTGATGAAATATGTCGGCTTTTCTCGCGATCTTTGGAGTAAATTCGCCGTTTTTTCGCGTCCTGTCCAATTCTTTTTTTCCCCAAATAATAATTTTTTTTTTCTTTTCCAAGTTGGCAAATTTGTCTGCAAGGATAAAAATAAATCTGCGACGCGTGTCGTGCACTTTCTGCTACTGGGACATTTATAAAGAATAACAGTTTCTTCCACTATGGAAGAAACCTATTTCCTCCGGACGATTTATGTTAATTTTTTTCCACTGTGGTAGAAACTCGCCAATCCTGTAATAAAAATGTATTTTATGCAACCTACAAGACATTTATATTTTATTTTTTTAGGTAGCTTATAATGGAGCTCCATTTAGATTTCTCAGCACTGACAAAAAACTTTCAGCAGAAGAAATAAAAGAAAAAGTTCTTAAAGTTTGTCAAACATTTGACAAGATTCCTACTGACCAGGTAATGTTTTTATAAATGCTGTGAAATATTTCTCTTAGCAATTAGCATTTTTTCATGCCATTTTTACATAAGTACAGGGGTGGGGAAATAAATCACTTTGCTCGCCAGTGGTGAGTGGATTTTCATGCAAGGCGAGTGCATTTTTAGTTTTTGTAAAACTGTAGGTAATAGCGGCATTATCAGAGACACTGTTTTAATCTAGATACTTCAACTTTCCAAATTATTACAGAGTAAATATGATACTAAGATCTATCTTATATTAAACTTACTTCTGTTGTAGGGATGCACCGAATAGTGATTTTGGCCGAATACCGAATGCCGAATATTCGGCCGACAGGTGAACCGAATACCGAATATTCGGCTAGCCGAATAGTAATTGTTGGGCCGAATACTGAATATTCGGCCAGCCGAATAGTTAACTATTCGGCCGAATACCGAATATTCGGCTTTCCAAATTCTTTTTATATTTTAAAATTTAAAGGTATTAAAATGTTACTTTTTAAAACAGTTTTAAATAATATTTAATAAAAGAAACTTACATTTTGATAAACAAGAGCTTTTTATAAAAACATTTAGTATTGAAAAAAAAATCTACCTTGAGTTATTTAAGAAGCACAATTATGAAACTTTAATTAATAAAATTTTCTACGAATCAAAACAAACATTTTAAAATCAAATAATGAAAAAATGGCCAAAGAAAAATTTTACAGTCTGATAATTGTCCTTTTTAAATAACTCAAGGCAAATTTTTTTCAATATAAAGTACAAATACTTTCAACTTAATTTTGAATAAAGGCATGTTTGGCTCATAGTTCTTGTCTTATGAATGGTGGTATTTTCCACCCTTCCCATCATATCATTTTTTACAGAAATCAAAGCATGTGAGTTGAAAATATGTTATCTTATTTATTGTTAATATAATAAACAAACACACAAGTTTTGACCTAGAGTGAGATGAAATACAATGTACTTATGACTCAATAAGTTGATTATGGTTTCATGAACAAAAATTGTCTGCCTTGATAACTATTACTAGTCTTGAAAGTTTTTTAAACCCTTTAACGTTCATTGGTTTCGCCACGAAACCACAAAATTTTAATTCCGATACGCAACACTGGCACCGGTATTTTTATCTAAAAATATCCCTTTTATTTTGAAAAATCACGTTTTTAGGTGCATTCGTAATTATGTAAATACGTAGCACCTTTTGTTGTCGCAAAGTCCGTCTGTCTGTCTGTCTGTCTGTCCGCATATAACAACGCAAAAACTACCCAACCGAATCGTTTGAAATTTAAAATACATAAATATAACATAATTTTGTCGAGTCATTTCAAATTTTATGAAAATCGGATGGATAGATCAATTACAGGGACATTCAAAAGGATTCCATTACATTACGGTCAATAGGGAAAAAAGTTTTAAATGCATTTTAATCGTTTGAAATTTAAAACATATAATTATTGCGTAATTTTGTCGAGTCATTTCAAATGTTATGAAAATCGGATGCATAAATCAATTACAGGGACAATCAAAAGGATTCCGTTACATTACGGTCAATCGGGAAAAAGTTTCAAATGCATTTTAATGATGTTACACTCATTCGAACATAATAGAATTGGCATGAATCTATGAAATATATACTAAAATATGCATTCTGTACAATCTGTGATGCAAAGAATTTTTATTATTAAATTACAGGTCCACACAAAAGTATTCCACTATATAATGCTATACGGGGAAACATGGTTTGGTATGTGTTTTAATTATATTCAACTATTTCACATTTTATGAATAAGATATACGTTGCTGAGGTGTAATAAAAATTACTTCCTGCATATTTACAGAAACGTAAAGATTTCGACTACTATACTGTATCCGGTGTACGCTCTACTATATCAGTAAGATCTGAATATTTTTAAAACTTCATTATCATACGAATGCACCTCATTTGCTACGTTCACGTGCAATTTCCAACTTGTCTTATTTGGAAATATATTTGTTCTTAATTACCAGTGTCATTCATTTATTTCGACATCTTAACAATGAAAATGCTATGATTGTTAAAGGGTTAAAGGACTTTTATTTGGGGGAAAGCAAGAAACAGATTATTTACTAAACAAAATTTAGAAACTTGTATCTGCAAATAATTTATTCTTAAGGAGAATCCTAATAAATCACCATTTTAATCCTTCTCATGTTTAATTTTCTTAAGTTATACTTTACAAACAGCAAATAAATAATGCAAAAACATTCTATTTTATTTAAAAATGATTTTGTTTCTAATTGTTTTAAATATAAATTAAAAAAATGACAGTTAAAAGTAGAAATAGTGAAAAGTTTTTATTAAATATTGAATGGCCGAATATTCGGCAGGCCGAATAATTTCATATTCGGCCAAGCCGAATATTCGGCTCAACCGAATAGTTTAATATTCGGCCTAACCGAATATTTAATACCATGGTCGAATAGGCCGAATACCGAATAGATACCGAATATTCGGTGCATCCCTATTCTGTTGTATATTTTTCTTAATATTATAGAAAAAAAATAAAAAACAGTAATGCCGCTAGACTTGAAAAATCTTGGGTCTCTTTGGCCAAGAACTTCTAAAATTCAGAGTCCCTTTTTTTTACAAAAGTGAGTCTCCACTAATAAGTCATATTTTTAGATGCAGTAATTGTTTTAATAACTATAAATAAATAATTAAAACCAATATTATTTTTTTTTTAATTAAGAGAAATTTTGTTTACTTAAAAAAAAATGTGCAAGATATAAATTCAATTATAAAATAATGCTTATTTGAGTGTAGAAGATAACAAGTATCACTATTGTTTGCATTTCTTTTAAAAAGGGGCAAGACTGATTTATAGAAAAAGACATTTTTGCTGAAAAAAAGAATACATTTGTTGAGTAAAGGGGTACTTTTTGTTTAATAAATGGGTGCTTTCAGGAGTCACATTCACACAGAAAGATCTGGAGCAGTCAAAAGCAGATTGTGAAGCAGAAAAATCCTCCTTTTGGAAAAGCAAAAAAAAAAAAAAAAATTGAAGCAGGATTTTTAATACTTCCACACATCTTAATATTTCCCCATTTCTCTTTTTAGTCTATCTTCAGCTTCAGAATTCACTGAAAAGCATGACTTTTCAAAGGAATTGTAAATCTACCTTTCAGTGACATTAAATTGCTAAGCTTTATAAAATTACTCATCCTCTTTCAAAAGTTAATGCAAAGTTTTTTTGGCGTGTGTGTATGTCTGTGGGAGAACACACAGAGTGGGTGAGCACACACACACACACCTCCTTTTTTTGCATAAATAGTCCAAGATCCCAGAGCCCCCAGACATTACTTATTTTCTCACAAGTAAAATGTATAAGATAAAGTAGTGTTAGTATGTGATATGAGCGTAGTGATACCTGCTAGCTTGGACCAACAGCCAATTCACAGGTACCAGGTACCAAAGGTAGGTAAAAACACTACAAACTTTTCTTATTTTCTCAGTCTTGATTTTTATATATGATGCTCGAGGGAACGATTTCAATACTTTATGTAAGCAGCCAGACCAATTGCATGGGCCAAACATCCAGCCAGACATACATAAAGTGTCGCTATGAGTATGAGCGCCAGCGTGGAAATTAGACAAGTTTATAACATAGCTTCATAAAACTTATGTTATTAATGGTCTGATGGAAGTCTTCAGTAACAATTAAGTAATATTTTAACCCTTAATTTTAAATATAGTTAGGTATAGCATACCAAAATGTGAATACATTTAAAGTCGTAATCGGAATTATGAACAAATCATTATTAATTTATCACATTTTTTTTGAAATATTGAGGAAATTAATGATTCTCAACAGTAATCAATTTATTAATATAATAGTTTATTGACGTCTTATAATAGGCAATTATGAGCATTATTCTAGAGTCTAGTGCTGTAATTAGCTCTTCGAAAGTGCTTGCAAAAATACTCTGGCATGGTGGTAAGTTGCTTGCATCAAAGTTTTTAAAAAATTTTTCAATTGAAGTTTTCATCAACATCGGAAACCACGTAAGTGTTGAATAATGCTCATAATAAGGAACTAGATATTTTTAGTCCTGAAAATAATGGGTGGACATTGGAAGATAATGAATATCATTTCAATTGGTTTGATGGGGACCAACTACCAGGCTTTATAAGTGAATCGCTTCAAAAATAATCAGGTATTCTAAAAATTTAAAAATTTATATAAACTTGTAATTATTTGATTCTTAATTACATATATATTTTTTTATAGAAAAAGAAATTGATGATGATTATAAAGGTATTCAATCCTGACATTGGATTAATGATGAATTATAAAACTTCAACGATGACGATAATGAAGATAAAAAAAATAATAAAATATATCATACTTTCTCATTAATAAAGTAATGAGTAATATTTAAATGAATTATTTTAAAATTTTCTATTCACAAATTTTATTGTTTTTGGCCTATTATAAGACGTCAATAAACTATTATTTTAATAAATTGTTTGCTGTTGAGAGTCATCAATTTCCTCAATATTTCAAAAAAAAAAAAAAAAAAAAACCACCCTTTATAAATTAATAACAATTAGTTCATAATTTCAATTACGATTTCAAATATACTCACATTTTGGTATGCTATAATTATTATATTTAAAATTAAGGGTTAAAATACTACTTAATTATTATTGAAGGCTTCCATTAGGCCATTAATAACATAAGTTTTATGAAGCTATGTTATAAAACTATTTAATTATCACGCTGGTGCTCATACTCATAGCGACACTTTATGTATGTCTGGCTGGATGTTTGGCCCATGCAATTGGTCTGGTTGCTTACATAAAGTATTGAAATAGTTCCCTGAGCATCATATATAAAAATCAAGACTGAGAAAATAAGAAAAGTTTGTAGTGTTTTTACCTACCTCTGGTACCTGTAAATTGGCCGTTAGTCCAAGCTAGCAGATATCACTACGCTCATAGCACGTACTAACACTACTTTATCCTATACATTTTACTTGTGAGACAATAAGTAACGTCTGGGGGCCCTGGGATCTTGCTCTAAAACAATTACAGTAAAACAACCCCGATAATTCAGATTAATTGGGACCAGACCCAGTCCAGATTATTAAAAATCCGGATTATCCGGAGAATGAGAAAAAAATGAAATGACATACTTACAGAAAATCACCTTTATGTTGAACATACTGAATGTTTACAGACAATAAAAATGTCTATTTTGTAATTATAAAATCTTCTGTGCTAGTTTTATATAACTTTTGCAGGCTGCATGGTCATGCATCTGCTTGAGAATAGTTAGTTTGCTGGGTGTAGTCTCCACCTGATGTTCAGAATAAACCATTAATTGTTGTAAATGATTTGTTGTTCGTTCATTATGGCTAATAACTTTTCTTTGATCATCATTGATAGTAGTGTTTTTGTCTGAATCATCTTCATTTTCAACTTCTTCAGTTGTACATAAAGTGATTATTTCATCTGTAACTGAGGCGTGAACTTCATTTTTTTTACTTCATTCAATTGCTAATGTCGGTAATATCAACATCTCAGAACCATCAGTTTTTTTAACAATCTTACAAAATCTTCAGTTATAATTTCCCTTTCATTCCTCCCTATTTTTCCATCTGTTTCAAGTTTGCTTGTTATTCAAGAAATCACAATTAGTAGACCATAAATTCTTCCATGACTTTTGGAGAGCAATCTCAGCAACCTGCTTGCAAACCTAAGTGATACATATTTTTTCTTTGAAAGATAACTCAAAGAGTTTAAATGAAAAAGATTAGGGTATTCTTCTAAAAATATTTCAGAAACGACTTTTTTAATTCAGAATGCAAAATTTAAATTAATTAATGTTATAAAAATTTTGCTGATCGCTTCCCAAACTTTGAAAAAAGAAACTGACCAGACTGATCTAGATTATGCGGAGACAGAGCTACCAACCATTACGGATTTTGCGGAATTACTCCGCATTTTAACTTAAGATTACGGAATTACGGACGTGTGTATAAAAATTACGGAAATGATAGAAAGTTCAGGAAAAAAAAAAAAAAATGTGATTAATTTAGATTGTGATAATTTTAAAAATTGAAACAATTGTTTATTTCGATAGTGTATTACGGGCAAAAAAAGCAAATTAAAGTTGTAAGCGAAGCGTTAAAACTAGAAATTCGTTGCATTGGAAAACACATGATGAAAATGCAAGAACAATAACACTATCTTTATTCAAGTACTTGGCGTAGATAGTGAGCTAACAGTTTATTGGGCAAAGCTAACAGCAGAAGGCGTGGCTTATGATGTTGCTTATCCGAGGGAGGAACGCAAGAGGTAGAAAACCAAGTGCAACCCTGATCGAGATAGTTCAAAATTAGCTTTTCTAAATTGGCAGTAGCTGTAGTGCACGTGCACATCGGTTGTTATGATAGTTGATGCACGGTTGAATCTTTGAATTTTGATTAGTTTTGTCACTGATCGTAGAATTTTAACTATGGCCCCGAATCCAAAGAAAGCAAAAGTTATGCAAAGATATCGTGTTGAATATACGAAGGAGTGGCCGTGTATACAGAAATCGGAAGAATCTGAACATTATGCATTTTGCACGGTTTGCTCCTGTGATTTCATGATACAGCACGGTGGTCGGGATGATGTTCGTCGTCACGTGGAATCCAACAAGCACGAGCAAAACGGAGCTAGGAAAAAATATAAACCACTCACTAAATTTTTTCCTGAAAATAGTGATGAAAATGCTATAATAAAAGCAGAAATGCTCTTCACACGTTTTGTTATTGAACATAACATACCTATCGCTAGCACTGACCATGCTGGTGAGTTATTCCGGGCAATGTTTCCGGATTCTAAGATCGTGAAAAAATACGGGTGTGCGCGGACTAAAACATCAGCAATCATACAGGATATGGCGAAGTCGACGCAGTCCGAAATTGTTAACTTCATGAAAAATCATCCCTTCTCCATTGCTACCGATGGTAGTAATGATAATGATGATAACAAACTGTATCCTATCGTAGTGCAATATTTCGGCGAATCTGCCGGAAAAATCGATACAGTTTTATTATCTTTGTGCCAAACCAATATTAACACTGGTGAAGGAATTTTTAATATTTTGAATGAGGAACTGAGCAAGAAAGAAATACCATGGACCAATTGTTTGTCATTCTCATCAGACAATGCATACAGGTGACTGGGCAGTTCAAGGGTGTTGTTGCCTTTATTCACAAAGTGCAGCCTTCTATAATCAATATTGGCTGCCCCTGTCATCTTCTACACTTAGCTGCAAAGAAAGCTACTGTTGAGCTGAAATTGGTAGATGTGGAAGAATTCTTGGTACAGTTATATTATTATTTGGATAAAAGCTCCAAGCGAAAAAGTAATTTCAAATTGTGCCAAGAACTATGTGGTTTGAAGCCACACAAGATTTTGAAATATGTTAGCACAAGATGGCTTTCATTGCTTGATTCCATCAATCGTGTTCTTGAACAGTGGGATGCACTCTATGAATATTTTTGTGTAGAGAATGCTCTTGATAATCACCGTATAAACTTATATTTCCAAAACCCTATGTCCAAATTGTACTGTTTATTTTTAAGTTCTATTTTACCGATTTTTAACTCGGTTAATGTATCTTTACAAGGAGAAGCACCTTTGATACACTTATTAAGGAGAAAATTAATGAATTTTTTCACAGATTTGATTGTTAGGTTTGTGAAACCTACTGCATTGGCAGAAGACTCTGGTTCTATTTTGGAAATTAATTTTCATAAGAAAAAATATCAGAAAATTGATGAAGAACTGGTTATTGGGGCAAAGGCACGAGCTTATATCGTGGATAAGAAATTGTCTAATGAACAATTGACAGAATTTTATGCAGATGTCCGAAACTTTTTCTGCAGTGCTTGTAATTATGTATTGAAAAAGTTTCCTTTACAAAGTGATATTTTAAAACATGCAGAAATTGTTGACATTTCTTTAAGGAAAACTGTGAGTTATAATTCCATTGATTTTTTCATCAAACAATTCCCTAGTTTGTTAAATGATGAGGAGTTAGAAAGAATCCAGGTAGAATTTTCATCTTATCAATTTGAAAATTTTGATGAAATGTCTTATGATAGGATGGATTCTGCCTGGTTTCAAATTTCACAGATAACTAATATATCTGGCCAAAAAAAATTTGTTGCATTACCAAAATTAATGTTAGCTGTGTTAATAATTCCACACAGTAATGCTGTTACTGAAAGGGTGTTTTCGATCATTCGAAAAAATCAAACAGAGTTCAGGTCTAGTTTGGGTATTAACAACCTAAATGCATTGTTAACAGAAAAAATAAAATCTTTATCTTGTAAGAAGAAAGCATGTTATCAAACAACTTTCGCTGAAAAACAGTGTAATTCTGCCAAAAAAGCTACTAAGTTGGCCCTTATGGGTACTGGAAATTGATAAATTCTAATAAAAATATTTTAAAAGGAAATTCCTTTAGTTTTTATTTTGTATCATTTTTATTGTCATATATTGTGTTAGAGCATTCATGTACAAATCAGTATTTTTATGGTAAGTTAAGGATTTTTTGTTATATCTTGAAAAAGTTTAGTCAGAGGTGAGTAATTTTTTTTCTCAATTTCTGTTTTTAAATTTTAATTATGTTTGTTATTTGTTTATTACTTATTTTTAACTAATTTTGTTATTTATTAGACTTAAAGTTATGCATTATTTCAATTTTAAATATGTTAAGTTATGATACCTTTTAGACGCAGGCGGGTGGGCTCGTGTAGGTTAAATTGATTACTGATAGCTTCAGTTAAAAGTTGGCACCTCTGCGGAGATCCCGATTAACGGGGTCCGAATTAGTGGGGTTTCTACTGTATGTAGAAATAGACAGCTGTGAACCAGGAATTAGCAAATTTAAATGCATTTCACAAACAATACGAAGAATTATCTAAACAAATGAATGAAAATTTCTGAAAAAAAAAAAAAAAATGTTTATGGAAAGATATATTTTGCTGTATGGAGATTATTACTTACCCATCATACGTAGTATAGGGTAAGTCTTGCAATCGTTTTGAAAATCGAAAATTTTTTTGACGGTTTTATACGTTTCAGATACTGGAGATTTAGAAAAACATATTTTTAGGGAAAAAAATTTTGCCGTCCGTCCGTCTGTGTGTCTGTCTGTCTGTAACCGCTCTATCTCCCGAACGAATTGAGATAGATACTTGAAATTTTGTATGTACTTAGTATGTAAGAATGGGACGAAGCCTATTTAATATCAGTAACCTCGATTATCCAGAACTATTTTTTTCGGACTCTCAAAAAATTCGTTCTGATGAAAGATATATAAAAATTTTTGAATTTTTTTATTTTAAGAAGTGGACATAAAAGCCAATAAAATAACACAAATTTTGTATAAAGAACGAAGTCGATCGGATTATTAGTTGCCGAGATATCTGTAATCATGTTTTTCACATTCTTCGATTTTTCATGACCCTGTATTTCATTCAAATTTCAATACAAAGATATATTTTAATTAGAAATGAGACGCCTAATTCGACGCAGTAAATTTTTAGTTAATATGATTATTATTTTTGGAGTTATAAGGATGTTTCTTTTACGCAATCTGGTACTTACTTGAGTATTTTGGCGTTTTGTATAATTTGTCGAAATGGGTTCATCAGCAATTCATTATAGAGCATATATATAGAGCTATGTATATTAAAAGTATTAAAATGTATGTTTAAGTTTTGTTTTGGAATTGCAATGCATTTTATAAATAGTTTACACATGTAATGTTTTATTTTCATATTTTATATTATGCATATCTATGATGGGTAAGTGTTACGGTGGCCCCCAACGACTAGTTTTTAATGTAATAATGAAAAAAAAAAAAATGACAGTTTCTAGGTTTCTACAAAAAATTTGTTATATAGAGAAATTCGTTGGATGGAGTTTCATTATAGGGAGATTTGACTTATTTCTGAAGCAGTGGTGACAAAGTTCTCAAATATTCCTAAAACAAGTGAAATTTTCATGACAGATTACTGGTGAATTTGACTATTTTTAAAAGGTGAAGGGTGCAGTTTGCCAATTTTAAAAAGGGCAGGGTACCTTCTGTCGGTTCTTAAAAGGGAAAGGCACTGCTGCCGCTGCAGCCTTCAAAAATGGCCGAACAGGAGCACTATTTAAATGCTTTATAACACAAACTCACTACCTTGAATCTAACAAGAAAATGGAATGGTAGGAAGATTGAGACATACATGAAAGCCTAAAGTATATTATTGATTTTTACTTTAGTGAGTCATTGCTCATTTAGTATTTGCAATCAATTTTTAAGCTTTTAGTGTTTTATTTAAATTTTTAAATTTTAAAATTCTGAATACTTTTGAAGATTTTTTATTTCTGCTTTTATTTCCATTACTTTACGTTATTAAATCTTTTACTATTAATAAAATAATTCTTATGAATGATCTTCTCTCTTAGCTGACACTGGACTCACATTTTATGAATGATTTAGGATTAGATAGTCTTGACCATGTGGAGCTCATTATGAATATTGAAGATGATTTTAACTTTGAAATACCTGATGCAGATGCAGAAAAACTTCTTAGGCCTCGAGACATCATAGCATATATAGAGCAAAAGGAAGCTAGTTCTTCTAAATAAGTAAAATTTTGTTTTCTATCTTTGAATCTTACTTTTTAATAATTGAATGTTTTTATGTGTATTTTTATGTACCTTTATTAACCCTTTACGGCGCAGTGTTGCCGGGTCGGCAACACCTGAAGTTCTCCCTGTTTAGAGACACAAAAACTCCATGAATGTTTCAAAAACTACTCTAATGGCTACTTTAAATCTTTCTTATGTGTTCTAGATGGCAGCACCACAGAGATCAAATTCTACTGTCTTTAAATAATAGGTAAAATATTTTACTCTAATACGTGCTTCACAGCAATGCTCTTCTTACTGCGCTTATCAATGCTGTACTTGCACGGTGTTACCACCTCGGCAACAGCTGTATAATTAAAATGGTTTGTGCAATCTTTAGGAAATTATACCTGTGTACTCCTCTAGGCTTAAATAGATTGCCTAATTTTTTTTCCTTTAAATTCCAACTTTAAAGAGTAGTGCGCCGGAAAGGGTTAACTTAGTTTTTGTATGTAAAAATGGAATTTTTTTTTTTTTTTACTTACTTCCTGATATGCTACAGTTATGAAATTTAAGTGTGATTATTATTAAGTTTATAATATTAAGTATTTTTATTATTAAATTTTTATAAAGTTTGTAATGGAAATATGTTTCCAATGGCAAAACTGCATTTTAATATTTCCAGAATTTTATTTAAAATTATTTTTGAGTTAATTAAAGTACTAAATTTGTCTTGCCAAAATCAAACTGAAGCTACAAAAACATAATATTTGAAATACAAAAAAGTAAAAAATATAAATGAAAAATTATCAGAGTGATATTGATAGTGAAAAATATATTAAAAATATTTTTTTAATTTATTAGTTTAATATTAAATTATGATTATACAATGAGAAAATAATTTAAAAAAATGACAAACTGTTTAAATAATGTTTTTTCATTTCCTGATCTAAAAAAAAAAATCATAAAAAATTATAACTTTGTTAATACATTCACTAGCTTATTCTATCTCTTTAGCATAAATTAAAGTTATGAATTTTCAATATACAAGGATCACATACCAAATTCATGTATTGTAGTGGAATTCTTTTGGAATTACTTGAACTACAGCCATGAAATTAGGTATGATTTTTAAAGTAAACATAGAATGCTTATATATATAAAAAAAAAAAAAAAAAAAAAAAAAAAAACAACTTGTACTCTTATTTGATTGTTTTCGATTGCATTTTCTTTTTGATGCTTTTTCTCTAATAAAGGAGATGTCTCTATATTAATATGCATTTAGAACACCATTTCCATTAAAAGTTTTGAAAATGTAAATAAAAATGCATTTAAGTATTCCTGCCAATGAGCATAAATCATTTTAACTTTAGGAAAAATTACACTTCATGTTTATGATGAATATTTAATCACTCATAATTGATTATTAACTTGAGCTTTGCTTTTAATATTTTAGTCATTTTAAAAATTATCTAAATTTTTATTATTCTAGTTTATTACTTATTTTACTGTTTTCTTATGTTGTAAGCATTCATTATAGTTTCAATTGCATTATTAATTGCATTCAAATCAGGGTTCATTGACTTAAATCAGCTTGATTTTAATCATGATTTAAATAATGATTTAAATCAATTGATTTAAAAAAAATCATTGATTTAAATCAGTTTTTCTAGTTTTTTTTAAATAAATGTAAGATGTAAACAAACATAATAATATGCTTTAATATAATTTAGTTTTATATAATATGTATAATCAAACAACTTTTAGAAAGATAAAGCTTAAGCTTGGTCAAAAAGTAAAATAAATGTAAAGTTTAGAAAAAACTAGTTGGATGTGTCAATCCCAAAACTTTCTTCTATCTCATAAGTACATTTTAATATTAAAAAAAACGTGGTGACCCCAAAGTTACCCACTATCGAATTTCCTCGAACATTTGACGTAGCCTAAAGAGATTCTGGTATCCAAAAAGCCTAAAACGCAAAATTTAATTAATATTCTGAGAAAATGAGCTTAGTAGTGCCTCATGTTGGGTAATTTATACTAAACCTAATAAGCATCTATTTATGTCAAGACCTAATAGAATCTGAAATTTGATGGAATTTCGTCCATTAGTTCTTGAAATATAGTTATAACAAAAAATTTGCAAAACGTAGCACAGCAACACCATATCTTGGACAATTTATGCCAAAACGTAAAAAAGCGTTTAATTATGTTATGGTGTAAAAGAATCTGAAGTTTGATTAAATTCTGTGCATTAGTTCTTGAGATATAGCTAGTTAAAAAAAAAAAGTGTAAAATATAGCACAGCAGCACCATCAGTTGAAGGATTTATAACAAAACGTAATCATCGTGTAATTATGTTACATGCATTTTGTAACAAAATCTGAAGTTTGATGAAATTCTGTACGTCGGTTGTTGAGATCTAGCTATTAGAAAAATCGTGCAAAATGCAGCATAGCTGCACCACCTGTTGCAAGGTTAATACCAAAATGTAATCAGCGTCTAATTATGTTATATATTCTGATGTAACAGAATCTAAAATTTGATGAAGTTCTCTGCATTAGTTCTTGAGATATAGCTATCGCAAAAATTGTGCAAAATGTAGCATTGCAGCGCCACCTATAGGGCAGTTCACACCAAAACCTTATCAGCGGCTAGGTATCTCAAGCTATCGCGGAATATGAAGTTTGGTGAAATTCTGTGCATTGGTTCTTGAGATATAGCTATCATGAAAAACATGGCATAGCAGCGCCACCTGCTGGCCAATTTACACCAAAATTTAATCAGCGTCTATGTATATCAAGGGGACACAGAATCTGAAGTTTGGTGAAATTCTGTGCATTAGTTCTTGAGATATAGCAATCTTGAAAATCATGAAAAACGTAGTATAGCAGTGCCACCTGCAGGCCAATTTTCACCAAAAACCAATAGGCACTATTTCATATCAAGGTCTAACTGATTATAAAATTTTATTAAATTTCGAGCATTAGTTCTTGAGATAGAGCGCCCACAAATTTTTTGTCACATACAGACAGACAGACATTTTCTAAAAATAGTCAAAACGTGTTCAGGACCTTGTAAAACGTATAAATCCGTAGAAAACCGGAAGTCAAAAATTTTCATGAATACAATATTTTCTTCTTGTAAAGATAGAAGAAAGTAAAAAATTTTCATGAATCCAATACTTTCTTCTTGTAAAGATAGAAGAAAGTAAAAAGTGCTTTCAAATTTCATTGGAATCAAATTATAAAATAATCTTGCAACAGTAAAGAAATATATTAAATATTTGAATATTTACTCATTAGTATTTAGAAAAACTTTAAAGTTATCGAAAAGGCTGATATTAAAAAACTGAGAATTAATGATGAACTAGCTTTTTAGTGCAGCAGATTTATTTGCTTAAGTAGAACAAATGTTTTCTGTCTTTGGTTTGGTACTTACAGAAATTAGAAATAAACTGATAAACAGGGTTGGCGAGTTTTTGCCGAAGGTGGAAAAAACTGGTAAAAACCGTCTCGGCAAAAATAGGTTTTTGCCAAAAAGGTGGCAAAAATAGACTGTCCATTTAATTTTTTCCTCAGAAAGAGAAAAAATATTTCACGAAAGGAAAAATAAACTGCATACTTAATTGAAGAATCAATATTATTCTAAATTTATTTTAACTTTTAAGTTAAATAAGAATAATTATGCACTTTATGAAAGAATACTAACTTTTATAACAAGATTATAAATCAAATAAATTCCAATTTTATATAAATGAAAAGAAACTTCTTTATTCATGTTTATACAATTATTAATAATTTACATAATAGAACTGTTGAGACTGAGTAAAGCACTTATGTTTATAGTTTATATATGTTAGAAATTCGAAGAAACAGTTATAGTAACCTAAATTTAATTTAATATAAAATTATATTTAAAGCAGAAAACTATTAAATTTCAAAATTTTCAGCAATATCTTCCTCACAACCTAAATTTTGCTGTTTTAGTATGGCATAGGAGTAAACAAGTTTTGAAAGAGCATCTGTTGATAGCTTATTTTGAATTTTAGTTTGCACAAATGAAAAATTTGAAAACAATCTTTGAATAGCAGCACTACTTGCTGGCATATTTGAAGGTGTGCTACTAATGAACAGAAGTTTTTTAAATTGCACAAGCTTATTCAATATTTCTCTACTAATTACATGCACTGACACTATTAATCACTTCTGCAAAATATGAGCTAGGAAAGGGTTTTTCTTTGAGCTTAAAATTAATAATATAAGATATAAAATCAGGATTGATTTTAGATAACCATGCTTTACAGCTTTCTTTTTGTTCATAATTTAGAAGTTCATCTTTGTACTTTCGATGTAACAAATACGCTACAAGATGACATGGCAAAATCGCTTGTTCAAATATCTTTTTTAATTTTGAAAAATGTGGTTTTGACTCTTCATTTTTCAAAAAATTTAGCCATACATGACAAGCATCTGCTATGGTGGGGGAAAGGGGAATATAATACAAAAAGATAAAGAGACAACAGGCTACTTACTGAAAGTAAATCTAAATAATTTAACATTTTGTTCTTTTCTTGGGGAGTAAAAGTGACAGAAAAAAAATCTAGTTTCCTAATAAGCCATAGCAGTTTTTTCAATACATAATTTTCAATTTAATTTACTTATTTTATCTTTAACAAACTAGTTTCATCAGATAAATAGCTATAAAATAGTACCAAAGACTTAAATATTTACATTCCTTAAGTCTCATGACATAAAACAAAAATAACAAAATTGTATAAAATCTTTTGATAATTAAAAAATATATACATATTAATGACTGATAAAATACTTTACTTACAGGGGTCTGTCTAGACTTTTCTCACAGTGTGCTTTTGTTAAATTGGGAAGTTTTTCTTGCCTTTGTGAAAATTCTAGACATACTTTTGTGAATTTTAAATTATTAGTGTTTTCAGGTTCTAACCTTCACATATAAAGAAACTAAGTAATATATTTTTTGGTGAGTTCGATTGTTTATTAACAGGGCAGGTTTTATTTTTAAATGATTAAATTTGTGAAAAGTTCAATTTGAAGGTGAAACATCTATTTCAGGGACAAATAATTTTATGAAGGGTCCTGTTTGAGGTTAAAGAATTTTGTAAAGGATCCTATTTTAAAATAAATTATTTTATGAAGGGTCCTTTAAAGGACCTAAAATTTTCTTAAACATATCCCTGACTTAAGAAAAAAAAAATTAGGTATGTAATTTTTTATTTTGTTCTTAAATTCTTAAGTAAGAGTGAATCCCACCTATTTTTTAAAGATTTAAATTATTTAATATTAATTAATTAGCAAATTAAATTAAATTATTAAATAGTACACTGTTAAATTTAATTGTTTATACCATTATTATTCTTATTAGCATGTAAATTTTATTACACATTAAAGACAAATAGGTTTTTTCCATTTTTTCCAGTTTTTTCCATTTTTCCCCTGGTTTTTTCCAGTTTTTTCCACTGTCCTGGCAAAAATACCAACCCTGCTGATAAAACTGCTAAACCGTTGTTATGGAAATTCTCAAGGCCAGAGGACACAAATTGTGACATATTCACTAATTGACAGACTCATCACTAATGTTTCAATTCACACTGGAAAATTTTGAATAGCAATTTTATTTGTTTTTTAAAATATTTATCATCTTATAAAACAATGAACTTTCTGATTAATTACTTCTTAAACTTACTGATTGAAATCCCCCACTAAAAAATCAGAAAGATGAGGCAATACTGTAGCATTCCTTCTCTGGCTGAATTTTTATTTAGGGATCCAAGTTCTCATTAGTAAGTTTAAATAATTATTGTTTTATAGGATGATAGAAATTCATCAAATTAAAATTACTATTCAAAATTTTCTTGTGTAAATTCCAACACTACTGAGAAGTCAGTCGATTAGTGATGGCATATTAATTTGTGTCTTCTGGCCTTAAGTATTTTGATGGCAGCTGCTAAACTCATTTTTCTCAGACAGCACTTAAAAGTTAAAAACTTAGTTTGCTTCTAATTTTGTTTAAAACTTTTTTGTGCTGCAGATGTTTTTATTTTAATTAAAATACTGAAAGTTGAAGTAATTTTTGACATCTGATTTGTACTTTTTCTTGCATTTTGTGTAATCAAGATTTTTTCATAGCCTAAAATTTTACCTTGAAATAATATGAATCATTTGTGTAAATTGTGTAATATTATTAACAGGTATTACTTATAACATGCATGTCTATGTATGTAAAATTTATATTTTTTAAATTAAACAAAAAATCATGTAAAATAATAATAATGTGTGACATTTAAAAAAAAAATCAAAAAAATCCGATTTAAATTAAAAAAAAAAATCTGATTTAAATAAAAAAAAATCACGAATCCTGATTCAAATTACTGTTTAAAAGATGTAAACAAAGGAATGACCAGAAATCCGCAAAAGCTCTGGTCCCAAGTTGTGCGGATTTGAGGGAGTCGACTGTATTTTAATGTCTAAAATGTAATGCAAATCTGTTTGAAAATTGAAATAAAAATGCTTTTAGTGGATGTTATTAAACTGCATAAACAGGGCTGCCAGTTGGTCCCTATTTCCCTTAAAGGTCCCTATTTTTTAACTTGGTCCCTAAAAGTCCCTATTTTAAATCTGTTTTGTGTCTAAATTAATTTTTTTCTGAGATTTTTTACAAAATTTATCATGAAAATGTAGATTTGTTAAAAATTTAATGCCCTAGATGGCAGCACATAATTGATCATAGTAGAAGAAAGAACCAATAATAGCATATTTTGAAGATGAATTAAGAACCAATAATATTCCTAGGTTACAACGTCCTGTGGCCTGTAGGAACTTTTCTTATTTTAACTAATGACCTAAGATACCTAGACACCACACCGGCAACCCTTTCTTAGACCGACATCTTTGCCTTCCGTTACATGACGAAGGGCAGATTTAGTGCGCCAAACCGGTTTTTCTCCCGCCGAAACTCATATTGTTATGTTTGTCTTGAGTTGACCGCACTTCTTCTTTTCTCTTTGTGAAATCTGAAAGATGCCAATAAAGCAATCACCGCCAAAAAACAGCATCTTTTCGCCAAAGATGTTGGATTTGAAACCATGCCGAGAGAACAATGGGATGTGGTGTCTACGTATATTAGAAAGTCAATGATTTTAACAATCTGATCTGTCTCATTCTATATTAATTGGTTTTTTAATAATAGATTAAAAAAGTTAAATGAACAGATATCTGAGAAGAGAATGTACCTATCACCCTTTTTTTTTTTTTTTTTTTTTTTCTGCAAAGGATTGTCAATAGCCTGAGGAAGATTTTAGCTTTATACAGGAAAAATTAAGAGTTCCTGCACATAGGTTTATGAAACATGTGTCAAGCAGATGCTCTGAAACTTGTGGCAAATTGGTTGTTAGAATAATAGAATTGTCTCTCTGAGTATTTCTTGAAATATATTCTATCCAGAATAGAACAAATGACACTAAATACAGTCATCTACAAAAGAATTGTTGAATATTTGAAGGAGAAAAACAATGAAATGTCAGTTACTGTTTATTGTATCTAGTGCCAAACTATTTACACAGTTAATTGCATTTTTCCAAAGGAAAGATCCTCTGATCCACTTAGTATATGATGAGATAAAATCCCTTATCATTAAAGTTGTAGGACATATTTGCAAACAGTCAGCCATTAAAGCTTTCAAGATTGATGTTAGTCAATATCCCTTTGAGAGTAAAAATTAAATATTTCCAAACGATGTTTCAACGAAGAATTGCTAAAAGTGCTATTGAAACTATCTGAAAAAGATAGAGATTATTTTTTAAGTGATGTGTAATGTCATTATGTAGCTTCTGATAAATATTTTTATAATAAGGATATATTGCAAAATAAAAACTTGAAATATTTCAGTTGTTTAAACCTAAAATTCAAAAATACTCCAAAAAATTTAAACAAAAATTGACTATAACAGACATGTCACTTTTCCTCAAAAACATAGAATTCCATTTTTTCGGCACTGAATTCTATCATTCTTGGAATCAATGCTAATATGCATTCCGATATAATGAAATTGTTTAGTAGAGAGGTTAGGTAAAATAAGATAACAAAAATAAGAGTATGAACTGTATCAAATTTGGAAAAATTATTCAAAGGATCACAAAAATCATGAAAAAAAATTCAATTTTTATCAATAGATCACAAAAGAAAATCAGTTTTCATCAAAGAACACTGGGAGAAAATGCAATTTCCGTTAAAGCATTGTGGGAAAAATACAATTTTCGTCAAAGGATTGCAGTAAAAAACACACTCTTATCAAATGATCGTATAACATATATGATTATCATCGGAAGATCTTGTAAAATACATGAATTTCATCAAAGAGTTGCATGTGATTTTTGTCAAATGATCTAAAAAATTACTTATAATTTCATCAAAAAATCAAGTAAAATATGTGAATTTTGGCAAAAAAAAAGTAATAAATTCATGAATTTTATAGAAAATCATGGAAAGTATGCCGAGTTTGACAAGAAATTGTGGAAAATACACAAATGTCTTAAATGTAAATTTCATCAAAGAATTGCAAAAAAAAATGTGAATTTTATCAAATAATTGTTAAAAATGACTCAAAAAACAAACTAAAAATTTCATCAAAAAATGGGGAAGTTGCACTCATCTTAAATTATGCTTTCTTTTATGTTTAACTGATGAAGACCATCTTACATTCCCTGAAAATCAACTCAGATTTGTAAAAATAATTTAAAATAACTAGTTATTGCAGTTTTAAACTCCGTTAAAAGCAAAACAAAACCACGTGATGCGAAAACGGGACGGGATTGGTTTGACGTCACTACACATGAAACGCGGATTCTTCCTTAGCCGTCTGCATTGTGATTGAAGGCTGTTTCCCATTGCTTTCTGTTTGTTATCTACTGTAAACATCTTTTAAAAACTCATTTACACAAAAACAAAATCAAATTAGAGTCAAAACATTATTTTATCTAACATATCCAAATATAATGTACTATTGATTTATACATTTGTATTAATTTTCATTTAGAAAAGTGCTGTAGGTAGTTGGGTTATAAAATACAAAATTATACCTTCTTGAAATAGCTTTTTTTTTTCTCTCAAATTTATTTTAAGGGCATAAAAAATGCATTTCATGTGGGTAAAGATACAAGGAGCTAAAGCTAAAAGGCACATTTATTTTTTACTTACTCTGATTTACTTAAAAGAATAAAGAATGAATTATAGTTTTATTAAAAAATAAATCGTAAGTAAAATCGTCTTTATCTAGTTTTTGAAATGTATTGTTTCCTTAATTTATTGTAATGCTTAATAATTCGTTTTGTTATGAATAAAATTTCGTGTTGTGCAAGCTATATGACAGATAAAAAATTAACTCGAATTTATTACGAGAAAGTTAAATTTTGAACTATTGCGTAAAAAAAAACAAGAAAAAATTTAATACTGACTTATCGAATAAAATTTTAAATTAAATACTGTCAATAATAATTGCGTATTCATAGATCAGAAACAAATTACTACAACATACGTGACTAAATTTATAAATATTGTCTTTTATTTTTTTATGTGCTTACTTAAAAATAAGTATTGGAGCAAAAATTTATGATTGTAGTTCATTTTTTACTTTTTATTTTCATAGTATGTCCAATATAATACGATAATTTGGCATGGTTATCGAACTTAATTATAAAAAATTCACCGCCTTTTTTTTTTTTTTTTGTAGCACATTTGGTAGAAAATGTAGGCTTGTGAATTTATTTCGAAAAAATAATAATATTTGCGCGATTTCTGTTTTAATATATAGAAAGAAAAGAAAAGCATTATTTCAACTATCATTTAGAATTTCTAAATTGAATTTTCAACTTATAATCATTGTTCATTTATTATGAAAGTGTTAATTTATTCAAGCATATTTCTTAAATATGTCCACCCCGGACAACCCCTGAATTCAACACAGCTTATAATGCATATGTATTATACATGTAAAATTTTGTTTTCATATGTTAACATTTCACTTTTTTTTAAAATGAAATCTGTGATGTGTGAGAGAAATGGGGGTGGGGTGGGAGAATCCATTCAAATGTAGCCGAATATGCCAAAGATAGCAATATTAAAAATATAT
Organism: Maratus speculifer; assembly: GCA_964019185.1. Taxonomy (NCBI): domain Eukaryota; kingdom Metazoa; phylum Arthropoda; class Arachnida; order Araneae; family Salticidae; genus Maratus; species Maratus speculifer. Next base: position 14,805,567 of record OZ025291.1, on the reverse strand, counting down.
ATTTATTTTATCGTTATCAAGGAATACCTTTGTCAGTTGAAATCATTGATATGAATCGTATATAAAAAAGGAACTCTTTATTTTTTACTTATATTTTCTACTTTATACTCTATAAACTATTTGCAACTTCACAACCGTTTGATTTTTTTTTTTTTTTTTTTGGGGGGGGGGGGGGGGGGGGGCGATTGTGGTTTAGAACATAATAAACTTAATGTTGTTGCAACTTGTAACGACAAAAAGAATTCGACAATTTATCAACTGTTTTCGGCTAACGAAAACCCCGTTAAAATTAATGTATTGATTTATAATTAACTTCTAAAAATATTAAAACGATGTATTGTCACTGGAAGCATACCTTATTGTATATTTTTTACATTTCTTAATTTATCTGAAAGTGGGTGAAAAATCAAATGCACAATCCTATCCTTACATGCGAAAACCAAGTTAAGTTAAATAAAAAAGTGTACAAATAAATTAATTGGCGTTTTAATATTGTTTGCTTACGAATAATTTTTGAATCCATGTAGTACTTTTTATTTGTTTGAAATGTAGTTTCTCAGAGTGTTCTGCTTAACATTTATCAGACTCTAAACACATAAGTCTCTTTCTCAATGCTTTAACTTTCATTAAATAATAATAATAATGAAATTTTTTTTATTATCTTGTTAAAGAAAATAGTATTTTCATTTTGAAAATAAGCATTGTACTATATAAAACTTCAGTATGTAAATTTATGTAAAAGTTTACAGAGCGCATTGCTTATGTATGTCGGGGGATTCCTGTTTCTCTCTTTTGGATCTTTTAACTTCTGTTAAAATATTGTTCATTTATAACAAACATAAAAAATAGAATTCATAAAGCAAATACTGAGTTGTAATCTGCAGGTTTATAAAACATAAAATTTTCAATCCCAAAGTCTGATGGAGTTCATAAAACCGACAGTATTTAAAATAATTACTTGTTATTTTTTGTGTACGTAAAACATTTTCGAAAAATTATTATTATTTTCTTTTTTTGTGTATAATTATACAAAGATTCTGTAAGGCTACCTTAAAGCCACCTGAAAAAATTGGTTTCATTCTGAATTTATCTGTTTTCTGATTCAAAAATAGCTTATTTAACAATTGAAAAGATAAAACGTTTAACGAAAGCAGGAGAAATTCTCATTTCAAATATAAAATATAAATACAAAAACTTTTTTATAAGTTGCCCAGACCTACTTGATAATGAAAGAAATACTATTTGAACCAGTTTGTAAAATTAATTATTGAGAAATATTAATAAGAAGGAGAAATATATGTTATTCTATAAAATACAGTTGTAGTATAAACATGTATCTATATTTTAAAATGAAAATCCTTAGAACAACGAGGGAGAAAAATCTCTCTCGAATTCACAATATTATTTATTTATTTCAGCAATTTACAAGGCCTTTAGTTTGTTCTACGAACCATTTTTAAGAAAAGAAAGAAATCATTCAGCGTAATCCAAGAAATCCTCATAGAAAAGTACAGGGGAAAATACGGCATAGGTTTGTTTTCATGTGTAGTGACGTCAAAACCGCTTTCGTCACGTGACGCGGCTTTTTCCCGCCGAAACAAAATCTGCATTTTTAAAGTTAATTTAATGGACTTTCCGAGTTTCAAAAAAACGTAAAAATGGTATCAAAATGCTCGTACGTTTGTACTCTATAAAATACAAGTTAAATTGAAAAACGTGCAATTTCCCCATTGTGCAAAATATATGAATTTTGCTGAAAAATTGTGGGAAAAATCTCAAATTTTGTCAAAGGATTGTAAAAAAATATGTTAGGCGTCAAAACACCACAGAAAAATATGAATTTAATCAAAAGTCCGTTAGGCGGCAAAAATTCAGCTTTTTCTTTGCTGGGTCTATGCCTGCTATAAACATTGTTGTAATTGATGCCCTCTTGGATGAATGGAAAATTTGCAAACCCAATCAAGGAGAATCTGAAGTAAATAGAATAGATTCATTTTGGGCTATTTCTATAAATACAAAAGAGAAAGTGGATGCCTAAAATATCCAAATTTCTTTCTTTTTTTTAAAGAGTAGCCTTAATTTGTACCTTAGCAAAGCGGATATAGAGCGCGGATTTTTGCTTTCATATCAAATACTTTCTGATGACTGGGTCTCTATAAAAGAACGAATGCTTAATGCTATACTAAACATAGCAGATGCTTTAAGACATCATTATGAAAATCATGCTGCCCTAGTACCAATAACTAGAAAATGATTAAAAAAAAGCTAATTTTGCATATCAAAATTATTGAAGTTATTTAGAAAATGAAAAGAGGGAAAAAGAAAAAAAAAGGGGGGGGAGTACAACTTGAAGTGGAGAAAGCTACAGCAGGGGAAGAAATCGGGGGGGGGGGGGGGGAAGTTGAAAAAAAAATATAAGTGCAATTGTAGATCTTGAAAACTGGTATAACAGCTTGCATCTGGTATAACAGCTAACAAGGAACTGAAAGTAAAAAAGGATAAAGCTGATAGCATGTCTAGTGTTGTAAATAAAGAAAAAAATAATTTAATTACAAATTTTATGAGTAAGAAACATAAAAAAGGTTAATTTTAGAAATCTTTAAATATTATATTTGGTTAAAGTAAAAAACAAAACAAAAATGACTTTTTTTTGTTAAATTGTTTTACTTTGTATAATTATTACGTTTATTTTTCTGGTCCCTAAAAGGTCCCTCTTTAAGACTTTTGGTCCCTAAAAAGTCCCTAATTTTTAATCATTAGGTCCCTAAGTCCCTACTATATTGTATCAAAGTTGCTGGCAGCCCTGCATAAATCATTTTCCAATTTTCAGGTATGTCCAGTCCTTTTCCTTTCATTTTGTTTATGGTACTCCTACGCACTGCTTAAATTCATTTAAAACTACAAGATGCTATAATAACATGCTAAGTATCACATTAACAAAATAAAATGTTTGTTTCACAAAATGTAAACAAACCATTTTCATCTGTTTCTAAATACAGATCTTGATCAGATAAATATAGGTCTTTTTTTAGAAAACTGATTCGCTGAATTAAGCACATTGCCTTAAAATGAACCAATACCAATTGTTCCTCACACATCGCTCAAGCAACTTGTGTTAAAAGAGAAATTCTACTGGATTTTTATAAGGTGAATGTTTCAGATCATGTGAACCACTGAGAATTATCACTACGGTTGTTGCCAAATAAAAAGCTAGAAATTCAGCCTCTTTTTCGTGTTATGGTAAGAGAAATACAGTCGAGTCTCTCTATAACGAAACTCTATCTAGTAAATTTCTCTATTTAACAATTTTTTTGTAGGAACAATCAATTATTTTCATGATTACATAAAAAGTAATCTCCATGTAGCGAAATATATATCTCCATTTAACAAATTTTTTCAAAAATGTTCTTTCATATGTTCAGAAAACCCTTCAAATTATTTGTAGAATAATTTTTTTTCAATGGTTTCTGGTTCATATTTCGTAGCTACATTCCTCTACCTTATTCCTTATGTTAAAAAAAGGCATTCACCCCCCCCCCCCCAAAAAAAAAAAAAAAACAAACAAACACCCTTTTTGCATAGTCACACTTGACTTCGCTTTAGCCAAGGTGAACATGCGTTCTTGGAAAAGATTGAAACATTTACTTGCTACTGAAGCGGTTTGCAATAATCACAAAGCATCCTAAAAGATAAAACTATTCCATTGTCGTCTTGAAAATGTTTATTTCTTGGTTTGGATAGTAAGGTAGGAATAAGGAAGGGATGAGGGGGCAATTGCAGAAAAGGTAATTTTTTTCAGCAGGTTTTCATCAACCCAAACTAACTCATTACTTTTAGAGTTTAAAGTGGATGTTTGTTGTTTGTGGCGACTCGGAGCATTTTTTGTTGAGAGCGATCATTTGAACGAAGCATTGTTACTAGATGTCATCTATGCTGGTGTTATCTTCTACTGCATCTGCATAAAATCACTTTTAGGATAAGCATAACTCTCTGATAAAGTAAATAATTTTGAAAATAAACAATAAGACACTGGAAAAAAAAAAGAAAGTGGCAAAAATGTTTGAGATTCTGGAAAAATTCAATTAAATATTTCAAAAACTTAAACACCTCAAAAACAATTCCATTTAAAAATTTAAACATTAAATGAAAAGTTTTTTGCCGTTCTCTATTGCACAAATTTTTCTATATAACGAATTTTTTGACTGAATGAAGGATTTCTTTATATCGGGACTCGACTGTATGTATATATATATATATATAATGTAACATTAATGTGTATAACTTTATTACATTGTACTAATTGATGAAACTACTAATTTGCAATTTTTATATTTTCTATACTTATTAATATTTAAATTTTATTAATTAAGTGTAAAAACATAGATTATGTTAATATTTGAGGTTAAATTGGCACTAATTGGCTTAATTGGTAATATAAAATTCTTAGTATCTATTCAGAATTTTAATGCTGAAAAAAAAAAAAAAAAAAAAAAAAAACTGATTTAAATAATAATAATAAAAATCATGATTTTTTAACACCTTATTTAAAGTTAAGAATTTTCTTGTGTAATTCTTTTTAAAAATGTGATTTAAAAAAATTGAAAAATGATGAAAAAAAATTTTCACTTATAAATAAAAAACTTGTGTACGGGTACATATGTTTATTAGTATATATACATACATAGAAGTGCTTTATTTTTTATATCTTTATTCATACTGTTGCCTGTAGCCAAAGTACTGTTTTGTTGATTTTCCATGTTTAAAATTTTCTTTTAAATAATTTAAAAAAAATTTATTTTTTGTATTTTTTCTAGTTGTATTAATAAAGTTGTTCTTTTATTTTAGTATTCAAGACCACAATATGTTACATTTCAAGATTTTGTACTATAGAATGTTCTCACCCAAAGGATCAGCTAGTTATTTTGTTTTTCATAAATTCTTCTTCCTTTACATTGCAATTAAATTATATATTTTTTGTAGATGTCATATGTTCTGTATTGCTGCATAGATATGCTTGGAATAAAAATATGTTTTTGCTATAGTTTTTCATTTCCTTATGATTATATTAAAAGAAAAAATAGTTAAATTCTAAGAATAAATATATTTCTTAATAAATAAATAATTGTTGTTTTGTGTATTGCTATAATATCTGTACTTAATATAAAAAATGTATATTTTTTTCTTAGCAGAGTTCTCTCTGACTTCTGACTAATCTCAGAAATTTGGCTAAACATGTGATATATATATGTATGTGTATATATGGGTCATTTTCAAAAAACTTGTACATTTGGAAATTTTTCACAAATAATTTTTTTTTTTTTAATACAACTTATAATAATATCAGATGATACTAAAACATTTCTTGTATATAAAACTGAAAACAGCAGTTCACTTTTTGATTTGGAACGTCAAATAAAAAATAAAGTATGAACTTGCAACAGTAAAATGTTCCCCTCTGTTACCAACAGTCAAAAATTTTTATTTAAAAAAATAAAACACCTAAAACAGTAAATATCACATTTTCTTTAATTACATGATTGCTACTTTCAGAAAATCCTAAATGTTGTTTGGTTATGGTTATTTTTATTTTTGTAAAATACAAAGGATTTCCTCTCTGTTACTTTTTTGGAAAAGTCATAAGTTTCAATTAAATGTGCATTCCATTTTTTCAGTTAAATTATGAAAAAATATTACATAAATAAAATATTAGTTAAAGTTGCACAATTAATTATTCAAAATGATGATTGATAAATTTTTTAGTCAAATAAACCAGCTTAAATTGACGGTAACAGAGTGGGAAAAAAAGTAACCAAAGGGAACACTGATTGATAGTGGAGTGATATTTTAGTGGAGCATACTTTTTTATTAGTTTATGTCATGTATTGCATACGATCTTAATGTTTCAAACATATCCAGCAAGAAATTAAGATTTTTACAAAAATTACTATTGGAAAATAGTGGTATTTGGCGGGGCATTCTCTTTTGTAAATTTATATCATGTTCTATGACAAACGCATTGCTTAGTTAAAAAAAAAACCTTTATATATCAGTCGAGGTAGTGGTGCTTTAAAGCAAGAATTTAAGATTTTTGCAACTATTCAAAAATAGTAGGATTAGACCAGGCAATTTTTTAATATAACTTTTTATTATGTGTTATAAGCTACCATGACGTTTCAATGTTTCAAACAGATCAAGGCAGAATTTAAGATATTTGCAAAAAACTACTATTCGAAAATACTGGTATTTAATGTGGCATTGTTTTTATAAATTTTTATCATATGTTATAAACAGTGTTTCAATTTCAAACAGCTCGCTTTAGATTTTCAATTTTTAACAAATTCGCGTGCCAATTGGATGGTGCTTTAACCCAAGAAATAACGATTTTTACAGAAATTTCTATTTGAAAATAGTAGTATTTGACACGGTGTATCTTTTTTATAAATTCTTTTCTACTTAAATAATGATCTTTTCTTCTTTAATACATTTTTATCATGTGTTATAAAATATCCTAAAATTTGAAACAGACCAAGCAATAATTAAAGGCTTTTACAAAAATTAATATTCGAAAATAGTGGTATTTCACGCTGCATCATTTTTTCATAAATAAGTAGTATTGATTCATAAATATAAATGACTACAATTAAATAAACATTTTGATTGAGAAAATTAAAGCCTAATGTTTATGGCAAATAGCTCACCACAAAAAATACTATTTTTTATTTAAGAAGAAAAATGCATATTTTTAATTCTATTCTAAGAACATGAAATGAGAATGTGCAGTCTTCAAGAACAATGTTTAAATAAACTTGTTTTTTTTAGTAGTTTCTTACTCTGTTACATTTTGTCCCATTCTGTTACCATAAGCATAGTAACAGAGGAGAATGGTAACAGAGGGGGAAAAAACTACAAATAATTTTAGCAGCACAAAGTGAATTAAAAACAAGAAAAACTAAGCCTATTTATTTAAAAAGCACCATTTGATCTTATAGTTATAATTTTATAAAAGTATAAAAAAATAAATTTCATATAAATAAGCTGGTAACAGAGGGGAAACTGAATAAAACATCCTTATCTTGTAAATGCTTTACTTCAACACCACAGTGAAAATAACTTAATAATTAAAAAAATGGTGGCCACATATAAAAATAGACTGTTCGAAGAACTGCAGAACCTTGTGTTGAACACTTAGTAGTAATAATTTATTACAATAAATATGGTAACAGAGTGGAAGTAACAGAGGGGAAAAAATCTGGGGACCACAATAAATTGTTCCATTTTTATAAAAAAACAAGTTTTAAAAAATATATGCTCTATGCTACAGATAGGACATGTAACAATTGTCACAACTGAAAAAAATAACACTTTTGACAATTGATTTATAATTTTATAGCAGTTGAAAAAGTAAAAAGGGAAGAGGGGACATAGCTTTTTAGCTATAGCTGACACATTGAAACCATAACTATACTAATATTATTTTTAATTTCTGATAATATTTAGCCCACATTTACTCTAAACAGTCAGACAAGTAATGTAAATGCTTAAATTTTATTTTTTAAACTTTATTTTAGTTATTAAAAATTCTTAAAGTTGGGGGACATAGAATGTACAAGTTTTTTGAAAATGACCCATATAGCCAAATAAAAGTAATGTTGAAACTATTTCATCGTTAAACACAGATTCTAAAATTATTCTCTAAATATCCTAAGGTATTTCCTTTTTCGTTTTTAGCATGTGTCATTATTTCAACTTGTGTAATTTTAGTTAATAACAGGTAGATCTAGAAACAAACAAAACAAGTGTATTATAATTGCTCAGCAAAGTTGAGGAAAATTCTAGTCCAATTTGTTTCTAGCCAGTTTTATGCAACAAAATCTGAATTAATTTGGGATTCAGGTTAGCATGTTAGTGGATCGAAAAAAAGTGAATGGTTTCTGATTAAAAAAATAAAATAAGCTATATTAAAATGTTTTCAGTTGTTCAATGACATAAGTAAGAATGTCGCCATTTTTTTTTCCTTCTTAAAATGTTGCATTTAGGTAATTTTAAGCTCTTATTATTATTTTTTTTTTATATAAAATGAAACATTTTGGTGAAGTGGACTATCGTCAATAAGATCCCTACTTCTTACTAAAATTCATTATTGATTTTTGGGAACAAATTAATATCAAGACTGGATTATTCTCAATTTTTATGAAATAATCATCTCTGCACAAGCCATTATAGTTTACACATGGTTCGTACGCTCTGGAAAAAATAGAAAAAGTGCTGGAAAAAAAATATTCATTTTCAAAGAATGAAAAGTGCTGGAAAATTTAAAAAATATATATATTAGTCCTTAAATTTTAAAATTTCTGAAAAAGAAAAAAAAAAACTTCATACATTTTATTTTAAAATAATTTATTTCAATTGTATATTTTCTTTCCCAATGAAATATTTAATGTCCTGCAGTCAAAGATTTCCTTCTCTTCTCCTAACAACCCTGTTGGCGTCTTTCCTTGGCTGTAAAAATCGGATGCATGCTGAAATTGGCAGGGGGAAAAAAAAAAAATGTAGATTCTGGCCCAACCCAAAATGCTACTATCCATGCGTTGTTCTACAGGTTGGCCATTGCTGTTCAGTCTTAGCTGTCAATAATGCTTTGTTCTATAATAGCCAGAAGTGTAATTTTTTGCCAATGTGCTCCTCCTGCCAGATGAGAGGAACAGCTTTCTTTGCAGATGCTTATGTCACTTTTTACTACACATTAGCAGCTGGAAAGTTCGACTAGTTACAACAAATCAGAATGCATTAGCTTTGAAATAACTTTGCTTATTCAATAGGGAGATATGTTTGCTTTTCCGCATGCATTGGAGTCTTTTTGCTGGATCAATGTAATTTGTTGCTCGTTAGTCGTGCTTTACAGATATTTGACATCAACAATTTTGTGCCTTTTATAAGTCTCTTTTAGTTTTTGTTTTGAACGTGTCTTTGTTTTAATGTGATCTATTCCGTGATTTTACAATATGATTTTTACGATCTGTTTTATTTTTTAATTTCTTTCATCAGTCCTATAATCAGTAAAGAAATATGGCAGGAAAGTGCATTTTCAATGATTTATGGATTGAAAAGCCGGAATACAAACTGTGGCTCGAAGGGACATGAGAGATGTGCATTCTGCACGATGCACATTATGTCATAAAAATCTTGTCATTTCTTCAATGGGGGGAAAGTGCTCTCAAAAGCCACACAAGAAATTCTAAAAAAAACATAAGGAATTAGTGGCATTTAAAATTGCAGTGGCATAGAGAACTGAGACGTATTTTAAAGATAAATCGGAAGACATTCCTAAATCATCAACTTCTAATCCTCAAACTTCTAATTCTCAGGCTTCTGATGATCAACCTCGGACAATCGAGTCTCTCGTTTTAAATAACGATATCCTTGACGCAGAAATTTTGTGGACATGAGATACAATAAACATCGTTTCTCATATAAATCAAACAAAGATATTGAAAAAATATTTTGACGTTTAGTGATAGTGGCATTGCTCGAAAGTTTACATGAGGAGAAAAGAAAACTGCATACTATGCAGTATTTGGGATTTCTCCCTATCTTCAGCTTAATTTAATCGAAGATTTAAATCAAAAGAAATTTGTACTTTTATTTGATGAAACCCTAAATTTACCTAAACAGGAAAAACAAATAGATATACATGTCTGATTTTGGTGTAAGAACAAAGATAGTACTGCTTACTTTAATTCTGCCTTTCTTGGTAGTTCATCTTCTTCATCTTGGTAGTTCATCATCAAAATTTAGTTCATCATCTGATATTTTGTATGCTTTTATTTCTGCAATCCTAAAGTTAAAAATTTTCATAGCAATTCAGTTATCTATGGAAGGACTAAATGTAAATTTGTAGTTTCACAGCATGCTACAAGACTATTTTTCCAAAGAATTTGATAGAAAATTGATAAACATCGGTACCTGTGGACTTCATACAGTCAAATTTTCTGCTCTATTGCCAAAATTTTATTACTTTTTTTGAAAATTTATCAGACTGATAAACTCATGTTGCCATTTCTGTCAAAGGATTTGAAGATAATATTAAACAGCCTTTTGCAGCAATTGATACCGTATTTAATCGTGTATAAGGCACCCCTTTTTTCTTTCAAAAAATTAGGGCAAAACTCCTAGGTGCGCCTTATACACGGAATAATTTTTTACTATTGGATGCAGTCGAACGATATACATATGAAACAAGAAATTATTCAAAGGAGAGATTAAAACTAGAAAAATAATCTTGCATAACAAAAGTATCACTGCAACATCTTTATTTTACTCCTTGCACATTTTTTGTACAACAGCTCTATTAACATTCAACACTTATTATCAATTATCATTGCTGCTACTGATAATGTCTTCGTCATCACTGGTACAGTCAATATCCTCATCAGGGCCGTAGCAAGGTGTTTTGAGGCCCCCCCCAAAAAAATATAACTTTGGGGCCCCCCTCCCCCCCACTTTCAACTGAATTTTTTAAAAAATATATTTATATTGAAGTTTCCAATGAGTTTCAAATTATATTAATGTAATAAACAAATTTAATAATTATCATAAGTATTTTAAATCATTATTAAAATAATTATAACATTCATAACTCTGCACAAATACGAAATAAATATGCATTGCTTAAAGAACCCGTGGCAAAATGCGACACTGTGACGGGCGTCGCAGACTTTTAAGGACACCTGCAGACTCAGCAATGCCACGGACGCGCTATTGCGCTTAAATTATGCAAAAAATCGGTCATGGGGCACAAAAAATAGCTCTTTCCTGCGAGACGCGTAATTTCGTCGCAAAATAAGAGAGATTTCATCCAAAGATCGCGAGAATAAACGCAAATATTATCAAAGCATCGCGAAAAAGCGGCAAATTTCGTCAGAAAATCCCTCAAAAGCAGATTTCATCAAAAACTTGCGAAAAAAATGGCAAATTTTGTTTAAAAAAATACCCCAAAAACGGCAAATTTCATCAAAAAATTTTTCAAAAAAAAAAAAAAAAAAGACAGATAACGTTAAAAAATAGTGAAAAAACGAAAAATTTTTTCAAAAAATCTCGAAAATAAAGACAGATTTCGTCAAAAGATCGCGAAGAAAACGAAAATTTCGTCAAAGGCACAAGGGAAAAAAAGAAAAATATTGCTGGAAGTGGATTTTTCTGTTTTTTTATTATTATTATTTTGTAAGTGATGGAAATAATTTTCACATACACATGCATGTTACCATAATTAATTAGCACTACAATAGCAGAAAAAATATATTTATGTAATACGTTGCATTTTGCAGACTATTTTTGAAAATATTATTAGCGTTGCAGGCATTTGAAGATAGTTCTGCCACCGGGCTTAAAGATAAATTAACAATGTTAAAATAAAATTTGTCTAAAACAATTTTACAAATAAGCACATAATGCTAAGATTTTATTATAAAGTATAGAAAATAAATAAATTATATAAACACATAATTTTAACAGTTCCCTACTTAAGAGGCTACTTCAGTTACGCGAAAAGACCCATTCTCTAATGCATGGAAGAATGGAATGGAATACTATGAAAGAAATTTATATCTCAGTTGCATTTCAATATTTTTAAATGATTTTTTTTCACTGGATAGCTGAGATCAGATGTATGCAGATTTTTTTTTTCACCCTTTTTTTTTTTTTTTTTTTTTTTTTTTTTTTTTTTTTTTTTTGTAAAGTTTTTTTTTTTTTTTTAAGAGGATGCTTTAATTTTCGAAACCGGTTTTAAAAATGAAAGTGACCTCATTAAAATTATCTGTAAACAAAATTGAAAAAGCAAAAAACAGCCTGTATACAGATTGATCTCAGCTATCCTCAAAGAGCACCGATTAACCAAATTCATTGCATAACCAAGTATTGAATGACAAAGAATTTACAGAAACTGACTTATAAAAATTTTACAAGTTTCTTTTTAATATTAATTTTTTTTTTTTTTTTCAAGTAACAGTTTATATACATTTTTCCCCCTTTTAAAATATGAAATGCTAGTAACTACAGGTTTCAAGACAATTATAAACTCTAGTTCACGCCGACTTTTTCTTAAAATAAATAAACAAAAATATTTTTAAAATAAGAACTTAAATGATAAAGTGAAAGCAAAATTGTTATTATTTTGAAAAGAGGCAAAAGATTTCGAATTGTGTGTAAAGACATAGGCCCCGCAACACTTTAACAGGCTCGAGGACTGTACCATTTCTTGTCAGTTTCAGAGCCCATTAAGAATTAGAAGTAGAGGAAGCCCGACATTACAGATAGGGGGGGGGGGTCCCTATTATCCTATCAGCTGTTTTTTTCATTTACTAAATCCATTTTTCGTATGTTTAAATTATTCGAAATTTTACCATGCAAATTTCGATTAAATAACGTTTTTACTATTAAATTAAAACTGACTATCTACATATTATACGCATTAAAAAATATTTTATTAAATACATAATTATACGTAACCAATTAATTTTGTAAAAGACATATATGGAATACAGTTGAGAATATTTGAACTTCAAAATATTTCTTACGTTTTACAAATTGCAGCATAGTAAGAAAAAATATTTCATAATAAAAAAACTATATATGTTTTACTCTGATTGAATTTATTGAATTGAAAATTAGCTTTGAAAAGTAAATTTGCGGAGACCTTTTGTATTTTAGTTGGTAAGAATGGGCAAGTAAGTTCCATGCAAAAACCCAAGGTCAAAAAGCGAGGGGGGGGGGGGGGAAACGAGTAAAAAAATAAGGATTTTCAGTTTCTTGGTTTCTGCGTTTTTGAAATCTAAATAAGGTTTTTGATAAAAACAGGGCCCCGTTAAGGCTAAGGGGGACCTCGGAACAATCATCATTCTGGACACCCCCCCCCCCCCCCCCCCGACTCTATCTATCTGTAATTTTTTTTCTTTTTTCTTTTTTTTTTTAAATAATGTAGAAGTGGCAAACACTAAAAATAAAAAACATATTGCACACATGCATAAATTTTGTACTCACATCTATATACAAGATATCCCAAAAAATTGGTCACAACTTTATTTAACTAGTTGGATGTGTCAATCCCAAAACTTTCTTCTATCTCATAAGTACATTTTAATATTTTTAAAAAAAACCCGGTGTCCCCAAAGTTACCCACTATCGAATTTCCTCGAACATTTGACCTAGCCTAATGAGATTCTGGTACCCGAAAAGCCTAAAACGCAAAATTTAATTAATATTCAGAGAAAATGAGCTTAGTAGTGCCTCATGTTGGGTAATTTATACTAAAACCTAATAAGCATCTATTTATGTCAAAGCCTAACAGAATCTGAAATTTGATGGAATTTCGTCCATTAGTTCTTGAGATATAGTTATAACAAAAAATTTGCAAAACGCAGCACAGCAACACCATATCTTGGACAATTTATGCCAAAACGTAAAAAAGCGTCTAATTATGTTATGGTGTAAAAGAATCTGAAGTTTGATGAAATTCTGTGCATTAGTTCTTGAGATATAGCTAGTTAAAAAAAAACATGTAAAATATAGCACAGCAGCACCATCAGTTGAAGGATTTATAACAAAACGTAATCATCGTGTAATTACGTTATAGTATGTCATTTTGTAACAAAATCTGAAGTTTGATGGAATTCTGTGCGTTGGTTGTTGAGATATAGCTATCAGAAAAATCGTGCAAAATGCAGCATAGCTGCACCACCTGTTGCAAGGTTAATACCAAAATGTATTCAGCGTCTAATTATGTTATATATTCTAGTGTAACAGAATCTAAAATTTGATGAAGTTCTCTGCATTGGTTCTTGAGATATAGCTATCGCAAAAATCGTGCAAAATGTAGCATAGAAGCGCCACCTATAGGGCAGTTCACACCAAAACCTTATCAGCGGTTATGTATCTCAAGGTATCGCAGAATCTGAAGTTTGGTGAAATTCTGTGCATTAGTTGTTGAGATATAGCTATCATGAAAATCATGGAAAACGTGGCATAGCAGCGCCACCTGCTGGCCAATTTACACCAAAACTTAATCATCGTCTATGTATATTAAGGGGTCACAGAATCTAAAGTTGTGAAATTCTGTACATTAGTTCTTGAGATATAGCAATCTTGAAAATCATGAAAAACGTAGTATAGCAGCGCCACCTGCAGGCCAATTTTCACCAAAAACCAATAGGCACTAATTCATATCAAGGTCTAACTGAATATAAAATTTTATTAAATTTTGAGCATTAGTTCTTGAGATAGAGCGCCCACAAATTTTTTGTCACATACAGACAGACTCACAGATAGACAGACTCACAGACAGACTGAGACTCACAGACAGACTGACAGACTCACAGACAGACATTTTATAAAAATAGCCAAAACGTGTTCAGGACCTTCTAAAACGTATAAATCCGTCGAAAACCGGAAGTCGAAAATTTTCATGAATCCAATACTTTCTTCTTGCAAAGATAGAAGAAAGTAAAAATATTAATTTGATAATTATAGAAAAAATGATAGATTGATTGAGATAAGTATTTCTTTGCAAATTTTTACTTTGCTTACCTACGTACATTACAAGATGTCTAAAAAAGAAGGCTCAAAATTGGACATAACAGTTTTAACTTATCACGTTACGAGGAAACATTAATAAAAAATTTCTTTTAAAAGCTATAGAATACTATGTTGTTGTAATCAGGACCTGGCTAAGTCACGGGCATGCAGGACAACTGCATCGGACGTGGGGCCCCCTCAATCGGGGGCCCTCAAGGGCAAATATAATTTTTTTGTTAAGGCTAATAAAAAATGACAAAAATTCCTTCTTTCTTTCTTTATTTATTTTTAACTTTATTGGGGCTCTTTTCTCATCTCTCCTCTGTTTTGGAACCCCATGCCCCTTCCCCCCTCCCCTGGATCTAACAATTACATCACAGTTGTATTTACATTTTAATGGCTCATATTTAGTCTCATATTTCTATAACAGAAGAAAAAAATGTATTCGATAATTTCTTAAAGTTATCTTTTTTGTGCTATTCTGCATACAAATGCGAATAGACAAGTAATATTAAGGTTATAGTTTTAGACACTTTAGCATAATTCAAGAAAAAATCCAAAAGTTAGAAAGGGGCCCCCTACAATCTAAGTCGGGCCCTGGTTGTAATAACATTTTAATAATTTGTTTTCTAATGATATGGTTTGTTTTCTGCGTATGTGGAGGGAACACTGGAAGCAGAGAGGAAAAGGAGAACAACATTCCCTTCCTAAATGTTTGAAAACGTATGAATTTCGGTCAGTTTTGGCACATTTTAAGCATTTGGCACCCTTTAAGGAAAATCCTCATTATTGGGGGGGGGGGACTTTAAAAAAGGTGCACCTGAGGAAATTTCCTGGCGGGCCCCTGAATAAGAAAAGGAGAATTTAAAAAAATAAAAACATTAAAAGAAGTGTTTTCTTACATTTTCAAAACAAATAAACTTCGGTAAAAAGTTCGATAGAATCGATTAGGGGGCCCCCCTGACTTCGTCGGCCCCCCCCCAAATGGGGGGTATGGGGGGCGGTCGCTACGGCCCTGATCCTCATATATCATTTAGTCTTCAGCTCCATCCATCTGATTGGAAATTCCAGTGACTTCCGACTTGAAGCACGATTACCATTTTCTTTTGCATACTGAACTATTTTCAACTTAAATGTCGCAGTATAACTACATCGATTCTCCATCTTACTCAGAAATTTTTAAATGATGCTTTTAATTATCTCATTAAGTGTGTGATGTCATCACAGCATGATATGTCAATCACTATTATCTCCGTCACTTATTCCCTCCTAAACCAGGGTTGCCAGTTTGTCATTTTCCCCCCCTTCGAAATTTCGTATATACACCAGAAATTACATATTACAGTAGAACGGCAATTATCCGAGCAAGTTGGCACCAATCCGGCATAAGCAAAAATTCGGGTAAATGGACAGACAATTTAAGACCTTCATACATTATTCAGACTTAGGATTAACAGCACCAGTTAGTGTTGGCATGTTTAAAAATTGTTTATATATTTTTTTTATCATTTAGGATCATTATCATTATCATCATTTATCATTATTCATAATACTTTTTTCTCTTTATCATTTTCTGAACGCCAGAAATTATAATTTAAGCAAAAATAAATTGAAAGTTCTGTTAAAAAAAAAAAAAAAATCAATAGCCTGTTTGAATAATTGGAAGTTCGGTTAATTGGAGTTCCAATATTCGGTGCTCTAATGTAATTCTACTCTTTATTTAATGATAGGCGTTTCATTAGAAAGTAAAGTAAAAATTCTTTTTTAAGAATCAGCTTTGTGAATTCGAAGTTTTTTCATTAAAATAGAAGCAAAACTGGCCACCCTATCCCATACTCACTACCCACCCGAAGTCTAAAAATAGAGTTTTCCCCTTTCTCACTTGCTTCCCGAAGTCGAAAAATAGATTCCCACGTTTTTTTCTAACCTGATATAATATTTGTTTCTGCTTTCATTATTGAAATTCATTTGACCATTCATTCATTTGTATGTTAAATTTAGGGTGCGCGTTACATACGGCATAAAAAAATCCCTGATATATATTTTTTTTTTAAGTAAGAGGTGCGTTTTATACACAAATAAATACGGTATTACCTGGTCTGCCGATGAATTTGCAGAAAAAGCAGAAGAAAACAGTGACTTACAACCCTTTTGCAAATCCAATATAACTTCAGGAGATCTGCTAAAGGAAAAGAAGAAAAGATGCAGGATGTTATTAATACATTAAACAATTTGCAAAGAATTTAACTAAAATTGACTTTGGACTTATATTTTATTAAGTTTTATTAAACAAGGACAATTTTTTTCTTTAGACTTTACATTTTAGTCTAAATTTACATTTAATCTTAATTTACTTTTTAATTAATCATTTTTATCCTTTTTCTCTTTTTATATTTTATAAATAAAACCTCATTCGATGAAAATTTAGAATGTATCTTTTCTAACGAATAATTAAACACACATTTAAATACACAGGTAACATGGTGTCAATTTCCTTTATGATATATATTTTTCTAGAGCCATTTTAATGCGTGTATTAAAATAGTCCTTGAAAAGTTCTTGAATAGTGTTGGAATTTTATTTGTTCTCAAGTGTATGAACCATGTTCTCGTTATCGCCCATCACTACTTTGAATTATCATTCAAAAAACCAATTAAACAGAAGTATTGAAATATAAAAAAAAGTTCTTTAAAAAGCACAGATACTGATATATTTATATAAAAAAGTTAACCCTTTGGATGTATTTTATTCAACACAAATTTGTTGATAGTTGTAGAAATGATTATGTCAAGAAGAAAATTTTAAAATGTTCAGTGAAATAGTTTCTATTGCAAAAAGATTTTTACAGTTAAAGTAGAGATTAAAAATATTTTATTGGTTTGGGCACCTATAATAAAAATTGCATAAGAAACTGGATATTTTAAGAAAGTTCATTTCTCTTTTTAATTCCAATCCTTTGGTTAAATTATTCCCTAATTACTTTTAACTAAAATGTGTAACAAAACAAAATTATCTATATTTGCAGTAATCTAAAAAGCTGATTGTTTTTTATGCTTTTTTTTTTTTTTTTTTTTTTTTTTTTTTTTTGAAATTAGAGCTCAAAAAGAACAAACCGGAACATTATTTCAAAAATAAGGTTGACTAAAAAAATCTTTTTCAAGTCTAGACAAATTTATATCGAATTATAGAAAGATGTTTAAAAAATGCATTCAAAATTCTAAATTGTCGGCTAAGCCTGGTGAGTTTTTGATTGGCGTAACTTAACAGATATAATACTCCATCCCTTCTTTGTGATAAACAAGCACTAATACTGATTGCAGATGCACCACATTCTATGATGAACAGTAACCCAATAATGGGGGTATGCAAGACTGGGTTCTTCAATGAGACCCTTTTTAATTCATTAAACACCTGACCTGGTCATGCTTTTCTGACAAGCACAACTAGGCCAGTCAAATTGTCATAAATAGATGCAAAAATTCTGATAGAAGATTTTATGTTTTAAAACTTTATAGGGATGCTAGTAACAAGAATTAACGGTTTTCCAACAAAATATCTCGTGGCTAAATTTTGTGGAACGAAAAAAACCACAAAATTTTCAGACTTTTTTCAGTTTTTTGCCAATAACTCAAAAATTATAAAGTTTTTGCTTATCATACTCAATTACAAAAAGAAATGGCATTAAATTCTATACAAATTTCATTATAAAACTTTTTCTAAGGTCATTATTAAGTGCGCTACAGCTTTCTGAAAATGACTTTTTTTTCCCTCACTTTGTGAAAAAATTGCAAAAACGAAAATTTGACACAATTTTTCATTATTTTATCCTCTTTAATGTAACTTATTTAAATTACAGGTATTTGCATGATAACAATCATGATGAATTACAACAGTAACATTGTAAAAAAATTCAGAACACTAACTTTTTTTGTATTTAGAGCTTTAGTAGAGAACATTAATATTAGGTATTTAAACTGATTGTAAGTAAAAAATACTTACGGTGACATTTTTACATATCCTCCGGGATAAATAATGTCATTGGCATTTTTGTAGTTGATCCCATTACATGTTTTACAAATTGCCGCGCATTTGAGTCTTAATTTATGAAAAGAACATACTTTGCTGCACCCTTTTTTATAGCTACATGACATAACTTGGAGCAAGAATTCGAGTGCCGGGTCTTGGCACATTTGAACTGGCTAAAAAAGATCGTCCGACTTGTGAGCCCACCTCCATTCTCCAGGGGGATGTTGTTTCCTAGCCTAGCTTGTACCTGATGATAACATCAGAGAAAATGATGCTGTGCGGCCTCTTGTGTCTTGCAAGATGAACTTTGCTTTTTAGTGACAGATTTAGCAAATAGCTTGAACCTTAAGGTGCTCAATTTCTGTGAGGTATCTATGCATCCACTGTATAGTGAAACATGGAATTCTTCTCCAGCCTTGATGATTTCTTGACGCGTAGAACCTAATTTATTGAACATGCAGGCTATTTCTCCAAGCTGATCATGTTTTTTCAAAGTGTTACAAAATTTTGACTTTTTTTGCCCCAAAAGAGCGAGTGTTGTATCGCATCCGCTGATTGCATGAATGAAAATAACATTGTTGTAATTATATTTGAACGACATGGTTGAAAAACACTTGGTTTCGATGTTACCTCTTCCTGGCTTTTGGAAAAATAGATTTTTGTGCCTAAGCTCATCATGATCACAAGAAGGTCAATGTCTTCTCCAACAATTACAATGCTTTCAAAAGATTCGGCACTCGAAATGGCTGAGATAACTATCATGACATCAGCTTCTTTTTTTGCCTGCTCAACTTCAGTTCTGTTATTTTGAAATTCTTGTTTTGAAATTTTTAATTTTTTTTAAGCAATGAAATGAAGCAGCTCTTGTTTCTGTCATTGGCTTCGTCAACGGAAGATGTGAGTCGGCGCCCTCTTTTCTCTCCACTTGTTACAGATTGATCTAGTTTTACGTGACAAAAACTACGATACTATGCATCCGAAAGTCAGGTTCGTGCTGAATACGTTCAATTACTTTCTGGGACCATTTACCCCCATGGTTTTCTTCAGTTTTCAAAAATGTAATCTTCGCTTCTAACTTCATTATTTTGTGAATCAAATTTCTCTTTGAGTAGGGCTTTTTTAATTGTTTTTTGTTGAAGTCATTGGGATTACCTTCTTCACATTATCTTGAAATTTGAAAGAAGTGGTTGATCTGAGGGACAAATCTGTAGAATCTTCACCCCGACGAAAATATGCTGCTATCATTCTCTTATTCGCATATGTTTTTCGGCAATTATCCTGTATTCTAACTTTCTTGTTATTTTTCAAAAAACTGATGAATATTACTTTTGTTGAATATTACTTTGACGCTGAACGCTATGTTCAAAGAGCTTGGCAAGTCCTTTCTGGCTCACAACGCCAGTATCACTATTTGAAGTCGTTTGCAAATGAAATACAATTTTGGGTTTAGCTCGCTCATTTTTCATTACTGCACGAGAAGAGATACAATAAACTGAATAGTAGCATATTAGAAAAGTATGCCTTAAAAAAAAAAAAAAAAAAAAAAAAAAAAAAAAAAAAAAAAAAAACACTTGCATCTGAATGAAAATGGCTCGGGAAAGTCATGTTGGATTTCCCGCACAGAATTTCAAGTTAGATACCTGGAAATTCATGTTTTCTGCGAAATTCATATGACCAGAATAAATTATATTTTAATTTCAAGTGAGGCATGCAACACATTTCATCTGTTTTTTCTCATCGTGTTTTATTTATCATATTTAAATCTGTGTATCAAGTACAAAATATGAATGAGAAACAGTGGAGATGCGAAAATCCGCACAGGTTACTTCTGAAATTAGGTGATAGGTGCCAGCACTATGCAGACGAATACTGTCTGGATGTCGGACATCATATTATAGCCCAGAGACAATTAAAACAGCATAATCATCACTTTTTTCTTTGTATCGAACTGAAAAACTTTAATATCTCAGGCTGTTTTGTTGTCGCACTGCTGTAAGCAGTTTTTATCAGGCCAAGTCAACTATTACAGCTGGTTAAAATATTCATCACCTAATTGTGAAAGCGAAACCGCTTCACAAATATGATTTTAAATATGTGTTATTAATCTAACTTTCTTTTTAATTCCTTTTTCTAGTAGTTTGTTGTGTCATTAAATTTAATCAAGATTGTGAAACTTGTGTCACTGTGTACGTTCCTTGTGTCGCCAAATTATTTGATACCGCAATCACTCATTCGGATATATAGCGAATAGCAACCATTGCTCCCGAGAGGTAAGTGAGAATTTTTAATACCTCTTTTGAGTGGTTATATATAAAAGGGACACTGCTGGTAAATCAGATTGCATTACTAATTATATAAATACTGTCCCTGAATACATATCTTCATCAAGTCATGTGGCCGCAATCTTCCATCTATGCATTCCCTTTTTTTTAATCCCCGGCCCTCCCTCCCTTTGTAATTGTTTTTCTTACAGGGTTTTTAGAATTTGTGCTTCTTCTGCCGGGCCCCACCGAGAGGGTCTGACCTCTCAACTGGTAGACGGCAGTGCTGGGTTCGAACCCAATCGCGGCCGTCGGCCTAACTGTTCGGAGTTTTCGTGGTTTTCTTCGAACCTTGCGTAAATACGGGTTAGGTTCCCTTAGAAAGACCCCCCCCCCACGAAGGGCATCCCTTCCCCTGGGCCTATATCCCTAGCGTAGATAATCGGCCGACACAAAATACAACAACAACAGCTTCTGCCGGTCTTTCTTAAAACTTTCATTTCTCATTCATCATTAGGTGTATTTAATTTTCATTGTTAGTGATGAAAAAAAGTTTTATGGGATGGGTGGCGAAAAATAGGTCACTTTTTGTAAAGTTAAAAAAAAGTGACGAGTGACGTTTTCAATAAACCATAGCGAGCTTAGTAATGGGTTTAGAAAAACGTTCTTATAAAAAAAATTATAGAGAATTTAATGTTCTTTATTTTTGTAACTAAGTATATTATGCAAAATGTTTATAATTTTCGAGTTACAGACAGAAAACTGAAAAATGTACAAAAATTTCGTGGTTTTTTGGCTCCAGAAGCCTCGAGATATTTTGTTTGAAAACCATTAATTCTTGTTACTAGCATCCCTATAAACATTTTAAAAACATAAAATCTTGTAGCAGAATTTTTGCATCTATCGGTCCTTTTTTCTGACAATTTGACTGGGGCAGGGTCGTACTGGCATAACAGAGAGGGCGGTGGCAAAATGGATAACAAGGGCGCCGATCGTCTTACGAAAGGGCGCAAATCCTTACACACACGCATATTTATATGTATATATATATATATATATATATATACATATACAAAGTTGTATAATATAAACGCACGCTGTGCGCAGAAAATTTTACAAACTTAGCAAAAAATTTTAGGAAAGAAACAATTTTTATTTTTGTAACTTATTTAGTATCAAAAAATAAAAATAGCCACCAATTTTATGTTGGAATTATTTTCTGTTAACACGAATTTCATCAAAAAAAGTGGAAAAAATAGCGAATTTCAACAAAAAATCGCGTAAAAAATGTGCATTTCAACAAAGAATAGTGTAAAAACGAACATTTCGACTAAGGACGCGCGAAAAAACGTAAATTTTATCCAAAGACGGCGTAAAAAGCGCGAATTTCATCCAAAGACCGCGCTAAAAACGTACATTCTATCCATGAATCGCATAAGAAACGATAATTCGTGCATAATTTGCGTAAAAAAACGCAAATTTCGTGCATGCATCGCATAAAATATGCAAATTACATCCATTAATCGTTAAAAAAATAACAAATTACGTGTATAAATTGTGTGAAATGGAAATTACGTTCATGAATCGCATAAAAACACGAATTACTTCCATAGATAATAATAATAAAAAAAAAAACTGCGAATTTTGTCGACAGATTGTTAAAAAAAACCGGAAATTAAATAATGAATCGCATAAAAATAGCGAATTACGTTCATGAGTCGTATAAAAATAGCGAATTACCTTTATAACATCACGTAAAAAATGCGAATTATGTTCATGCTTGGCATAAAAATAGGGAATTGCATCTGTAACATCCGTAAAAACGTAAATTACGTTCATGAATCGCATAAAAACGAGAATTACGTTCATGAATCGCTCAAAAAACACAAATTTTGTCGACAGATTATTCAAAACACGAGAATTTCGGCGACAGATCGCTCAAAAAACGCAAATTACGTATATGAGTCACATAAAAATAACAAATTACGCCTTTAAATCGCGTAAAAAATGCGAATTGCATTCATGAATCGCATAAAAAACGCGAATTACGGTCATGAATCGCATAAAAAATGATAATTACATCCATAATTCGCTCAAAAAACGCGAATTACGTCCGATAAATAGATTTTAAAAAGGCGAATTTCGTCGACAGATCGCTCTAAAAACGCAAATTACGTCCATGAATCGCAAAAAATAGCAAATTACGTCTATAAATCGCGTAAAAAAGGCGAATTACGTTCATGAATAGCAAAAAAATGCGAATTATGTCCGTAAATCGCTCAAAAAACGCGAATTTCGTGGACAGATCGCTCAAAAAACGCAAATTACGTCCATGAATCGCATAAAAATAGCAAACTATGTTCATGAATTGCATAAAACCGGTGAATAACATCAATAAATCGCTCAATAAACGCAAATTACGACCATGAAATTCATAAAAAAGCGAAATGCGTCCATAAAGCACTAAAAAACGCGAATTACATAATAAAAGAAAATTTCGTCCATGCCAAAATAACATAATATTTAATTTTTTTAAACATAAATCAATTTTCAGAAAGTTTTTGACCCAATATTATGAGCGCAGAAAGTTTTTGACTTTATATAAGTGTGTATATATATATACATACTACATAAATTCTTCGTATATTTATTTATACACACATAAAAAAAGTTCTCCGCAAAACATTGCACTTAAAAAAAATCTTGGTATTAAACAAGCGTTGCCAATTTAGAGAGTTTCTACATAATACAATCTCTAAAATGCAAATAATAATTATGATTAACAATATTCCAAATCGTGGTAAGAAGGACGTCTATTTTATGTGAATTATTATTATTTTTGAAAGGATTTTCTTTCTTTCTTTTCTTCAATAATATATAAATTAGTTTCAAATTAAACACGAGTACAAACTATACACGCACACGCGCAATATATATATATATATATATATAATACCATTAAAAATAGACTAGATTCACCAATGGATTATATATACATATATTAATCTTAAAATTAGTTAATAAAATGACAATGTGAGTTGAAAAGTTTCTTTTTTCTTGTAAACTATTAAAATTAAAAAAGAAAAGAAATACTTTGTTCGAAACACGCTACATAGAAATTTTTTCACAGTACAAATCCCAAAAAATATAAAATATTATGACTATTTAATAAATTAATATTTATTTAAAATTATTTAAATAATAAGAAGTAATATTTATTGAAAATTATTTGACTAGTAAGAAATACAATTTGATTTTAAATAAATATTACATTTACTTAGTTAATTCAAACTTTATTCCGGATATCTGAATATCAGACTCCATCATATCACTATTTCAAAATAAAAAATGAATTAATAAATAAAACGAATTAAAACAATTTTATTGGCCAAAAATTAAAAAGTTCAAAACATTATTTTATACAATTAAATAATATTTTATGTTATGCAATCACTAGAATATAAATACTAATTATGGTGCAAAATTTTTCCAAATCATTATAAAAATGACATCTATTTTATATGAATTACTTTTTAGAAAAAGGGATCTTTATTTTTCTTCTTTTGTTCAACAATATATAAATTAATTTCAAATTAAATTTAGACTATATATATATATATATGTTACAGGCCAAACCCGATTTTAGGCCAAACTAGATTGGCCTAGTCCAAACTAGTCTATCCTAACGCCCATCGGATGAACTAGTTTCTCCTAGGCCAAACTAGTCTATCCTAACGCCCATCGGATAAACTAGTTTTTCCTAGGCCAAACTAGTCTATCCGAACGCCCATCGGATATACTAGTTTTTCCTAGGCCAAACTAGTCTATCCGAACGCCCATCGGATAAACTAGATTTTCCTAGGCCAAACTAGTTTGGCCGAACGGTCATTAGGATGAACTAGTTTAACCTGCTATTCAATGGTTAGAACTAGTTTATCCTAGGCCGAACTAGATTGTCCTAGGCCAATTCAATTTGGCGTGATTTTATTGAATTTAAAGACCGCCACGGCGCCAACTTTCTGGTTTTGATCTAATTTAGCCTAGGCCGATGCAATTCGACGCGATTTTAGCTCGCAGACTATCAAAGCCTGAGAGCTAATGTGCTCGCAGATTCTGTGTGTGTGTATGTAACCATGTACGTACGTATGTACATACTTATGTACGTACGTATGTATGTACGTACTAATATAACGGACTAATGTGTAACTAATATAACGCGAGCACTCTGGTGTTGGAATTTGGACGCGATTTAGTTCAAGCCAGCCGGCTTCGCCCGCTATCGGGCCCCTTCTTTTATATAAAATCTTGAAACGGACGTATGTTGAGGCGAACGAACTTTGAATTGAAAAAAAACATGATGATAAATATTTAAGAAAAAGGATTTTGCATCGAAATACCACTATTTTCTAATAGTAATTTTTGTAAAAATGATATATTTTTGCTGGAACTTTTTGAAACTTTTGTGATAGTTTATCGCATATGATATAATTTTATATAAAAAAAAGAGTTACATTTCGGCGTGAAAGAGGATGTGGTTGCGAACAAAATCAGGAAATATAATGGAAATTCTATGTTTTAAAGCACCGCGACCTCAAGTAACACATCTACTAATAGGTTGTTTAACGGAGTTTCATTCAAAGACAGTTTTGTTAATAATAGAGTGCGCTCCCTGGTGTTGGAATTAGGAACAATTATAACGTGGCTTAGTTAAAACTTGCTGGCTTCGCCCGCTATCGGAATGGCGTGGGCAGCGGGGATATGGTTCGAATTTCGTTCGCTTCGAGGTTCTTTCGAAAATTAGGGTTACATACGGTGGTGCGTGCTCAGCATGCTTGCTACGATTTAAATTTTGTTCGCTTCGAAGTTCATTCGAAAAGAAAGAGCGCATTCGGCAGTACGCTTGCAGCACACCTGCTATACGCTGCCGCAATCTGTGGGGACGCGGCTGAAGAACTAATGCACGAAATTTAATAAAAAATTATATTCAGGCAGTCTCTGATCTAAATTGATGCTGATTAGTTTTTGGTGTAAATCGTTCATCAGGTGGAGTACTGTTTGGCATTTTTTACGATTTACGCATGAGCTTTATCTTAATAGCTAATACAATCAAATTTCCATCGAACTTTAGATACAGTTCGTCCATGACATGAGTTGGTGTTGTTTATATTTTGAAGTAACAGACTCAACATGGCTATGATATGCTGCATTTTTCACGATTTTCATAATAGCTGTATCTCAAGAACTAATAGACGGAATTTAATAAAAATTTATATTCAGATAGTCCCTGATATAAATCGATACTGATTACTTTTTCATGTAAATAGTTCAACATATGGCGCTTCTAAAGTGCGTTTTTACTGATTTGCATTAACACTATTTCAATAACTAATTTACGGATTTTCATCAAACTTCCGAATCAGTAAATCCGTGATATGAACTAAATCTTTTACGTATTCGTGTTAATTGCTCAATAGGTGGCACTGTTGTGCTCAATTTTCCCGATCCCTGAAATAGTTTTGTTGCAAGAATTAATGCACGAATTTTCATCAAACTTTAGATTCAGTAAGTCCCTGATATAAATTAGTATTCTGTATTTTTGGAGTAAATCTCTTGAAAGGTAGCGCCGCTATACGGTATTATTCGTGATTATTGCAATAGCTCTATCTCAGGATCTAATGCATGGATTTTCATGAAACTCCAGATTCTGCTAGTCCTTGATATAAAAAAGTACAAAAGTACTTTTTAATTTTTGGAGTAAATCGTGCAACAGGTGGCGCTGCTATGTGGCATTATTCATGATTATCGCAATATCTCAAGAAGAAATGCATGGATCTTCATCAAACTTCAAATTCAGTTAGTCCCGATATAAATTAATATTCTTTTGTTTTTAGAGTAAATGGTTCAATAAGTAGCGCTTCTATCCAGTTTTTTTATGACTTCTGCGATAATTCAAATATCTGAAATAGTAGTAATACACAGATTTTCATCAAATTTCAGCTTGAATTAGAGTTTGAAAGACGTGTTACGGATTTTTCAAAAAGTTCGGCAAGAATTTAACATTTTTACAAAAATTGCTATTAGAAAATAGTGGTATTTCGATGCGGAATCCTTTTTCTTAAGTATTTATCATCATGTTTCTTTCTTTTCGATTCAACATTCGTAAATACCTAAATCGCGTTGTATTAGTTCCAAACTCCAACACCAGGGTGCTCGCATTAGTTCCACATTCCATCACCAGGGAGCGTACCTTATTACTAACAAAACTGTATCTTAAGAAAACTCCGTTAAAGAATCTATCAGTAGATATGTTACTCGATGTCGTGGTGCTTCAAAACAAGAATTTGAGATTTTTGAAAAAATCACTATTCTTCAATAGTGGCATTAAATGCAAAATATATTTTTATAAATTTATATCATATGTCATAAACTATCTTAAAGTTTCAAATAGATCAACCTAGAATTTCCGTTATATTTCCTGATTTTGTTTGCCCCCCCCCCCTCTTTCCCTTTCGTAATGGGACTTTTTATACAATTTTTTATCACATGTTATAAACTATCACAAAGTTTCAACAATTCCAACAAGAATTTAACATTTTTACAAAAATTACTAATAGAAAATAGTGGTATTTGACGCGGCATCTTTTTTCTTAAATATTTAACATCATGTTATATTATGTTTCAAAAAGTTTCACAAAATTGGTAATATTTAATTAGCAGTTAAAACTTAAAAAAAAAAAAAAGCTGAGCTTTTTAAAAAAAAATCTAGCGTCCACTTACTCTACCTCCACGCCTTATCCTAAATTTCAAGTGTCATGCTTTATTTAAGCTTTTTCTTATTTTTAAAAGGATTCGGATATTTACTTTTTTAATACGAACAATTTCGCGTGAAGTGATGTATGTGAAAACCAATATCTGTTACGAATTAAAAATCTTTTCATAAAACCAAAAGTTTCTATCCGATTGAAAAAATAATCCGCTCTATCTTTATATTTAAACTCAGAACCCCCAAAATTAATCAGGTAAACGCCTTATCAGAAGAAACCTACATCCAAAATTTGAAACAATTCGGTTAATTATCCTTGAAAAATCTATTTACATAAATTAATAGTGTTACCACCCCCATTCCTCATTTCTTTATATGTAAACAATGAACACCCACAACTAATCATGAATGTACCTTATCAAACTGATATTGTACCTAAATTTTTAGTAAAATCTGATACTTTTGCATGAAAACTGACTTAACGAAATTAAGGAGTGGAGGGGGGGGGGGGGGTGCGGTTTAGCTTTTTGTTCCCCTTCCCTTATTCTTATCCAATGAACCCCTGAAACTAATCAGGAAAGTTCGTTATCAGGATAAATCTATGTCCAAATTTTGAAGCAAATTGGATATTTCTATCAGGAGTTATCGCATTACGTACATACGTACGTACATGCGTACATACATACGTACATGGTTACATACACACACAGAGAATCTGCGAGCACATTAGCTCTCATACTTTGATAGTCTGTGAGCTAAAATCGCGTCACACTACATTGGCCTAGGCTAAATTAGATCAAAACTAGAAAGTTGGCGCCGTGGGGGTCTTTAGATTAAAAAAAATCACGCCAAATTGAATTGGCCTAGGACAAACTAGTTCGGCCTAGGATAAACTAATTCAAACCAATGAATAGCAGGCTAAACTAGTTCATCCTAATGACCGTTCGGCCAAACTAGTTTGGCCTAGGAAAATCTAGTTTATCCGATGAACGTTCGGATAGACTAGTTTGGCCTAGGAAAAACTAGTTTATCCGATGGGCGTTCGGATAGACTAGTTTGGCCTTGGAAAAACTAGTTTATCCGATGGGCGTTAGGATAGACTAGTTTGGCCTAGGAAAAACTAGTTTATCCGATGGGCGTTAGGATAGACTAGTTTGGACTAGGCCAATCTAGTTTGGCCTAAAATCGGGTTTGGCCTGTAACATATATATACATATATAAAAAAATTTCCTATTATGAAATCAGTTAATAAAATGACAATATAACTTAAGAAATTTCCTTATTTTTAAACAATTAGAATTAAAAAAAGAAAAGAAATTACTTTTTTTCAGAAGCGCCTTATAGAATTTTTTTCATAGTACCAATCTCAAGAAATGTGGAATGGATTAATATTTATTGAACATTTTTTAATTAATAAGAAGTAAAATTTGATTTCAACTATATTTTACATTTACTTATTTAATTCAAACCTTATCCAGAATATCTGAATAACAATATCCATAAAATTATTTCCAAATAAAATATTAAAATAAAAAGAAATTAAAACATTTTCATCGGCTTAAAACTCAAAATTTCAAAATATTATTTCATAAAATTCAATAATATTTTGTATAATACATTCTCTAGGATACAAATACTAATTAAGGTGTAAAAAATTTCTAAATCGTGGTAAGAATGGCATCAATTTTACAAGAATTATTTTTAAAAAGTTTGTTTTTTTATATAACATGTAAATCAATTTCAAATTAATAAAAAAAAAAAAAAAGAAAAATCTACTTTAAAAAGTTGATAAAATGATAACGTGACTTAAAAAGTTTTTTTTTTCCCCCTTGTAAATAATTAAACTTTTAAAAAATAAAATAAGCTGACATTAAAATATTATGTTAAAATATTTTAATATTATTTATTAAAAATTAATTAACTAATAAGAAGTAAAATTTAACTATATGTTACTTTACTTCGTTAATTCAAATATTATACCGATTATCCGAATAACAATCTCCATACAATTGTTTTCAAATCGAAAATAAATATTAAAATAAAACAAATTATAACAATTTCATTGAATAAGAACTCAAAAGTGCAAATTATTATTTTTACACAATTCAATAATATTTTATGTAATACACTCTTAAGAATGCAATATACTAAAATACTAAATATGGGGTAAAAATTTTGAGATAAGTTATTTTAGCTCGGGGTAAGGATGTCAATTTATGTAAATTATTTAAAAAAAAAAAAAAAAAAAAAAAAAGTTTTCTGTTTCTTTATTTTTTTAACAATACAATGATATTATACAGAAGTTTTGATTTGAATCCTACTTTTTAAACAGTTATATAGATATAAACAATCTTGTGAAAGTGATACAAATATTAATAATAAAAAAGTGATAATAAGTAATCTTACCTTATACTGTTTTTCTATGAACAAATCATACACTAACACTATTAAAAAAGTATGAAGCACAAGCTTTTTAAAAGAAAAGGCTTTAAGATTACAGCAGCAGCAGTACGAACGGTTTATCGAGGTGTCTAGGACCGGATTACAACTAAATAGGTAAATAATTCAGGAGACACTGGATGGAACGAGAAAAACAAAGCACGTTGCACCCTGCCCCAGGAGCACTTTATTATACTGTACCGGCTTATCAGTTGAAAATTAGAAACACATGTATTTCCAATTTCTGTGGAGTGTACAACAGATAACTGATTTCGGTACTCTCTTTTCCCTCGGAGGGTAGTATTTCAAATGGGCAGACTTATATTTACAAAGGCTGGCTGATCAATTGATTTGTTTCTATTTTCCCCAGAAAGATATACAGATCCAGAAATCTCAAAATACGGTATAATCAATAAAAAACGACACATCTGGTATTAATACAGACACCAGTGGTTACCTTCAGAATCCATATCTAGTTAACTTGAAACCCCCCTGAAATGGTAATTTGTCTTCTTTGGAACTCCCACGTCATTGACTAACAGCTTTGAAAACACAACACAAACACATCTGCGTTTCTATTTACTTACATTCAACCATACTTTTGTAAAAGACGTTAATGATTTTCAAGGGTTTATATATATTTTTTTAATTACATATATAATTTTCATTTTGTAACTTGCGGTGGTGTTTGAATTTTAGAGAGGTTAAGCAGATCAGATCCAGTTTTAAACAAGTTTTTAGATAATGGCATTTTTGATGCTAAACATTATCGAATTTTCAAAGATATATAAAAAAAATTAACCTATTCTTCTTTTAAAAGCAAAATTAACATAAGTTTCCATTGCAAACTCTCCTCAAAAATTATTCTTCGTAATCTGACGCATAATATCATTTAAGAAATTAATGATAGTACAGGTCATTAACACATATATTAACATTCAGAAATTATTGAGTACTTCAGTTTACTAGAACTAGGGGCACAAATTTATGTATGTGTATGGGGAGGTGCTATTACAGAAACAAAATAATAATTTTTTTAAGTTCTTTTTATCGAAGAACTGAAAAAAAAAAATGATCAAGGGCGCCACCATTACAAAAATATGACAATAGTTTTTTGAAAGTTATTTTTCTGTCGCGCTGAAAAAAAAAAAGAAAAAAAAATCTGACCAAGGGATGCATGATTACTAAAAGACGATATTAGTTTTTTGAAAGTTGTTTTTACATAAAACACGGGAAAAAATCTGACCAAGAGTGCTGTGATTATAAAAACATATTTGTTTTTCGAAAGTTATTTTTAAAGAAACACTGAAAAAAAAGTCCTGCCATGGGCGCCATGATTACAAACACACAGTATTAATATTTTGAAAGTTGTTTTTACAAGAGGTGCTGAAAAAAGATGATGAAGGACGCCATTATTACAAAAACTGGTATTAGTTTTTTAAAAGTTATTTTTATAGAGGCACCAATAAAAACCTGGCTAAGGGCGACACGATTCCAAAAGCACGATGTTAGCTTTTTAAAAGTTATTTTTAAAAAGGCGCTGAAAAAGATCTAAACAAAGGCGCCATGATTACAAAAACATGATATTAGTTTATTTTTGGTTATTTTTACAGAGGTATTGAAAAAGTCTGATCAAGGGCTCCATGCTTCCCAAAACACGATATTTGTTTACTGAAAATTATTTTTACAAGCGGCGCAAGAAAAATTTAAACAAGGGCGCCATAATTACAAAAATCGATATAAGTTTTTTAAAAGTTATTTTTATAGAGGCGCTGTAAAAGATCTAAACAAAGGCGCCATGATTACAAAAACATGATATTAGTTTATTTTTAGTTACTTTTACAGAGGTGTTGAAAAAGTTTGACCAAGGGCGCCATGCTTTCCAAAACATGATATTTGTTTTCTAAAAATTATTTTTACAGGAGGCGCTAGAAAAAGTTGAACAAGGGCGCCATAATTACAAAAATCTATATAAGTTTTTTAAAAGCTTTTTTTATAGAGGCATCGAAAAAAATCTGACCAAGGGCGCCACACTTCTAAAAACACGACATTAGTTTTTTGAAAGTTATATTTAAAGAAGCGCTGAAAAAGATCCGACTAAGGGCGCCACGTTTCCTAAAACACGATATTCGTTTTTTGAAAGTTATTTTTTAAAAGGTGTTGAAAAACATCTAAACAAGGGCCCCATGATTACAAAAACATGATATTAGGTTTTTTTTTTTTTTTTTTTTTTTTTACAGAGATGTTGATAAGGTCTGACCAAGGACTCCATGTTTCCCAAATCACAATATTAGTTTTTTGAAAGTTATTTTTACAAGAGGCGCTGATGAAAGCTGACCAAGGGCGCGATAATTACAAAAACCAATATTAGTTTTTTAAAAAGTTATTTTTGTAGAGGCGCCGAGAAAATCTGACTAGGGGCGCCACGATTCCAAAGACACGATATTAGTTTTTTTAAAGAGGCGCTGAAAAAGATCTAAACAAGGGCGCCACGATTACAAAAACATAATTTTTTTTCTTTTACAGAGGTTTTGATAAAGTCTGACCAAGGGCGCCATGTTTCCCAAAACATGATATTAGTTTTTGAGAGTTATTTTAACAAGAGGCGCCGAAAAAACCTGTCCAGGGGCGCCACAATTCCAAAAACACGATATTACTTTTTTGAAAGTTATTTTTACAAGAGGCGCTGAAAAAAGCTGAGCAAGGGCGCTATAATTACAAAAACCGATATTAAGTTATTTTTGTAGAGGCGCCGAAAAAAGTCTCTCCAGGGGCGCCACGATTCCAAAAACACGATATTAGTTTTTTAAGTTATATTTAAAGAGACGCTGAAATAGATCTAAACAATGGCACCATGATTACAGAAACATATTAGTTTTTTTAGGTTATTTTTACAGAGGTGTTGAAAAAGTCTGGCCAAGGGCGCCATGTTTCCCAAAACACGATGATAGTTTTTGTTAGTTATTTTTACAAGAGGCGCTAGAAAAAGTTGACCAAGGGCGCCATAATTACAAAAATCGATATTAGTTTTTTAAAAGTTATTTTTATAGAGGCACCGAAAAAAAAAAAAATCTGATCAAGGGCGCCACAATTCCAAAAACATGATATTAGTTTTTTAAAGTTATTTTTAAAGAGCGCTGAAAAAAAAAAATCAAAGGGCGCCATAATTACAAAATATAAAATTAGGTTTTTTTTTGGACAGAGGTGTTGGTAAAATCTAAGCAAGAGCGCCATGTTTCACAAAACACGATATTAGTTTTTCAAAAGTATTTTTAAAGGCGCTGAAAAAACCTAAACAAGGGCGCCTCTGACAATGTGACCAATTAAAATGAAAATGTCTTGTTTTAGACTGGCATTTTACCTCTTTTTCCTGTCATTTGTATTTCCAGAAAAAGCAGAATAAATATTTAACTACAGAGCAGCTACCTATGGCGTTAAATGATTGACAGAAAATATGCTAAATGCGTCATTAGTTTTAATTTGCCAAATGAAAATATTTGAAATTTTATGTCTTTCAGATTCCACAACTTAAATTGCTTCCATAAAAAGTGACGAGGGGCGCACCGGGCATTTGCCTCGTTGCCCGGTGGGCCAGTACGACCCTGGACTGGGGCCTAAATTCTCTGGGCTGTTCTTTTTTGTTAACTCAGTGAGGGGATATGCCGTTTCAGCATTTTTAAGTATATTATCCTGATAATAATTGGGATGCAAACATAGGCTATATCTTATGCCGATTTCATTAATCAAAAGGGGTGCAGGAGTAAAAAAAGTTTTAAAAATGCTATTTTTGTGTTACTGAAGGGCCTAGAAACATGAAATTTGGTAGGTTAATTACTTAAGATAAAATCACTAACTAGGGAATTGCAAGAAGTGTAAGTCACCGATTTTGATGAAAGTGGTATCGTTGGAAAGATCTCATCGTGAGCAGTAAAAAACTCAATGGAACTACCCGTCGCAAATCAGACGTTTTCGAGATATCCGACAATTTATGTCACGTAATTAGAGCATACTTAATGGGGGATCGCAAAAAATTTTTGTCTCGTTTTAACGAAAGTCATATCGTTGAAAAGATATCATCGTGAGAATTAAAAAACTCAATGGAATAACCCGTCGGAAATGAGACGTTTTCGAGATATCCGACAATTTGTGTCACATTGCTGATGCACTCAAACTGCTGGGAAACTACATTAAGTGACATAAATTGTCCGATATCTCGAAAACAGCTCATTTCAGATGGTTAGTTCCATTGAGTTTTTTACTTCTCATAATGATATCTTTGAAACGACACCATTTTCATCAAAATCGAGAATTTTATTTTTTTGTGGTCCTCCATTAAGTGGGCACTAAAACAGTATGCACTAGCTACGTGACATAAATTATCGGATATCTCGAAAATGGCTCATTTCCGGCGGGTAGTTCTAGTGAGTTTTTTCTCCCTCATGATGATATCTTTTTAACAATACCACTTTCGTTAAAACGAGACTAAAATTTTTTTGCGGCTCCCCCATTAAGTATGCACTAATTACGTGACATAAATTGTCGGATATCTCGAAAACGGCTGATTTGCGACGGGTAGTTCCATTGAGTTTTCTACTGCTCTCGATGAGATCTTTCCAACGATACCATTTTCGGCAAAATCGGTGACTTACACTTTTTGCAGTTCCCTAGTAAGAACATTTGCTAAAAAATACAAAATTTAAAATGAGCGAAAATTTGCGAAAAATGTTTTAAAAACGTTCTAAATAGCAGATTGTAAACAATCTCTGGAAGTAATAAACCGATTAAAAAAAAAAGGAATGACCGTTAAAATCCTTGCTCCAACACAGGCTATATCTTCAGTCGGTGTTACGTCAGAAGTAGGAGCAAAAAATGCTCCAAAAACGCAATTTTTCTGTTACTGGGAAGGCCTAGAAACATGAAATTTAGCATGGTAATTACTTCTGAGATGTAAAACTTTGAGTACCTACCTGCCCGTGGCCAATACTGGTCATCGCAGGCCACTAACGGTCGGGGCTTCCACGGGAACCCGAAGGCTCCCGCTTCAACCGTCTACGGCTTCGTGGAAGTAGATACAGAAGTCTGATCCCTGCGAGAGGCACCCACTCAGTACTGATGAGAGGGGTCGGAACAGGTTCGACCGAAGGCAGATTCACCGTCACATCATCGACGCCTAATCAGGGGAGACTCCCTGCTCGGCCACTAGTGAGGGATCCTCCACCCCCGCTTAATTTACCGCTAGCCGAAGCCAGCGGATGCGGGTTTGTAAAAGATAGAGAAAAAACTAGGAAAGTTAGTACCATTGAAATCTCACGGAACGTTCGCACATGAGTTGTCGTGTCACCCAAGACTGGGTGAGAACGGACAACTCCGAGCTTCAACAGCAAGAAATGAAAGAAAACAACATAAAAGACAGCACATGCACGTATCTCAACCACGGACCATGCACACACGGACGCAGTCTTTCGCCCTATGAGATGCTTCTGGTCAAAACTAGTCGAGAAGTGGGAAACGCCTCGGACCTTCCAACAAGTCAAAGGTACGCTTCTCCAAGACAAAACATAAAGGGTTAATTTCGACAGGATAAGAAATAGGAAAGTTATCCCTGTGACTACTCGGACCGCTCACCATGCTGCACTCGTGTTGGTGTGTGTGTGGGGGGGCGACTCCAGATGTTCAAGGATGCAACATGGGGTCAACTTCTACCCACAGGGGAAGAAGGAAAAGCAAATATGCTTAGAGGTGCGCCCGGACCAAGGAAGCACACGGGCCGGACCCACCCCAGATGACATGAGGCACTCCCTTAGTGAACCTTCGAACCTCTGGACAACACAAACATTAAATGTGTTAGTAGATAGACACAAAAAATAGGAAAGTTAATTCCTATGTTCTCCACTCGGACCCCCCCCTCCCACAAAGGGTCACAACTCCCTTAGAGAGATGTGTCAGACTTCGTTCTGAAGTCCAACCTCCCATCGAGCAGGGAGGTCAATCTCTGGAGAGAGGATGAGAAGAAAAAGCAAAAACTTCGAGTCCGACCGGACCCTTGGCAGTCGTCTGTGTCCCATTAGTTCATCCCTTTTCGACCCATCCACCTGCTTCCGACACCTCGTGAGGCCACCAACCCTCACGAACCTCACAGGGTATCTGGATCCCTGCAGCTTTTGCATTCCCTTCGGCGGATCGGTAGCAGCTAGTCGAGTCGACGTGGAGACACCTCAACGCTCCTAACTACCCGATTGGAAGGAAGACCACCCTTCTCACGAGGGCGGTGTCAAGGTGCTATTACACGTGCGCTGCTGCAGGCATCAAATCGCAGGCGTCTCCATGTTATCCTATGGGACCAAGCGAGTCGCTTGGTTAGCGCGCGATTCTCTTGTGTCGAAGCGTCTTTGACGCCTGGAACGAAGCGGCTCGCCAGTAAGAGCCAATCAAATGCTTGGAAATACAAATGATGGTAAAGACTCTTCTCGAACAGCCAATGAAATGCTAAGAACACGAAAAAACGCAGGCGATTTTTGTCGCTTGCAATTTTTACATGTAATAGCACTTTCACCCTCCCTCACACACGCTCCACGTCTCAAGACCGCATTACGCCTCATCTGTCCGGGTCCACGACAGCCACCTTTCACCGAATGGTTCTTCCGCACGATGATGAGCGTGAAAGAGGCTATCCAGGCGCACGTGAATGACAAACGTAGTCTGTCACTCGGACGTGGGACTCCATCGTCGGCCTGCACTACTCTAGGACCCCGCTTTAGTTTCCTCTCCGAAAGTGGAAAAGAACCGCCACTGCGTCCTCGGCCCTGCTCCTGGTAACCCTCCCGCGCACTGGGCCGGGTTGGTTCAGGACTACAGGGGAGTGCGTGCACCCCATTCTGAGATGTGAATAATCCTAACAACATATCCTTAAAAAAAATCGAAATTTAAAAAGAGTATAAATGCGCGAAAAGCGTCCTAAAAACGTTCTAAATGGCAATTCTTTAGCAAACTTGCTAAGTTTGTGTAATTTTAATCTCCAGATTTGGCGAAATGTCAGTCAAAAAATGTTCTATAAATGCGATTTTTATGCTACTGAAGGGCCTAGAAACATGAAATTTAGCATTGTAGTCTATACCTATATTGTAAAGTTTGTTTATTTGTAGGGTGTAATCCCTGAAACTACCAACCCGATTTCAAAAGTAATGGTACCAAAATGATGGTGTTCACCTCGAATTAAACACAGGCCATATCTTAAGACGGTTCCATTAATCGAAAGGGGATGCAGGAACAAAAAACGTTCTAAAAATGCTATTTTTGTGTTACTGAAAAGCCTAGAAACATGAAATTTGGTCTATTAATTACTTAAAAAATATAAATGATCACTGAGAACATTTGCTAAAAAATTCAAAATTTAAAACGGGTGAAAATGTGCGAAAAGCGTTCTAAAAACGTTCTAAATAGATTAAGCAATCTCGGAAAGTAACGAACCGATTAAAAAAATAATGATGTCAAAATGATAGTGACAATCCTTGCTCCTACACTGGCTATATTTTATGTTGGTGTAACTACCCCAAGCAAGAAGCAGGAGCAAAAAATGCTCTAAAAATGCAATTTTTCTGTTTCTGGGGAGGCTTATAAGCATGGAATTTAGCATGGTAGTTACTTTTGAGATGTAAATGATCCTAACAACATGTCCTCAAAAATTCGAAATTTAAAAGAGGTACAAATGCACGCAAATCAACCTAAAACGATCTAAATGGTGATTTTTAAGCAATCTTGCCAAGTTGACGTAATTTTTGGCGAGTAATTTTAATCGCCAGATTTGGTGAAGTATCGCTCAAAAATGCTCTATAAATACGATTTTTGTTTTATTGAAGGGCCTAGAAACATAAAATTTAGCATGGTATTTACTTATAAAATATAAATGATCTCTAACAACATTTCCTCAAAAATTCGAAATTTAAAAGGGATTAAAATGCGCTAAAAGCATCCCAAAAACGTTCTAAATGGCAACAATCTTTGTAAACAATCTTGTTAAGTTGGCGTAATTTTTGGATTTGCTGCATCATCTCTCCACCGCTTTCATAAAAAGCGCTGGACTATGATTGTATAATGAAGCATTCTCATTGATCAGAATAAAGATAGTCAATAAAATAGGTGGATAGACTATGCAGCAATTGTTGCAGATTTTTAACACTGTAAAAACGTTCTAAATGACGATTTGCAAGTAATCTGAACTCGTATCAACCCGATTTCAAAAGTAAATCGGCGGTGATAGAAGCTATTAAAACATAACAAACATAAGCTACATTTCATGCTGTTGACACTATCAATAGTGGTGAATCTTGGTTTGCAGGAGCCAAAAATATTCAAAATGGTGATTTTTATTATACTTTAAATATGGCAATGTAGTTACTTATAAAATACAAATGTTTTCGAAGAACAGTCGGAAGTATATTTGGAATTAAAAAGTTGTGATGCGAATTGACGGAGCGAAAAGCCTAAAAAATTCCTAAATTACGATTTCTATACAAGCAGAGGAAGTAATAAACCGATTATAAAAGTAATGGTTTCGAATCAATGGTGACAGTCTCTGGTCCATAGACCCTCTGATCTCAGCATAGGGAAATCAGAAACAACAAATAGTCTAAAAAAGCCTTTAAAACTTTCTAAATTAGGTTTTTATGGAATATCAGGAAATATCAAACCAATTTCATAACTAACATTTGCAAATTTATGGTGATAGTCCCTTTTTAGGTGCGTTCGTAATTATATAATACGTAGCACCTATAGTTGTCGTTCAGTCCGTCCGTCTGTCCGTCCGTCTGTCCGTCCGTCCGTCTGTCCGCATATAACAACGCAAAAACTACCCAACCGAATCGTTTGAAATTTAAAATTCATAAATATTAGATATTTTTGTCGAGTCATTTCAAATTTTATGAGAATCGGATGGATAGATCAATTACAGGGACGATCAAAAGTATTCCATTACATTACGGTCAATGGGGAAAAAAGTTTCAAATGCATTTTAATCGTTTGAAATTTAAAATACGCAATTATTACATAATTCTGTCGTGTTATTTCAAATTTTTTGATAATCGTGTGCATAGATCAATTACAGGGGCAATCAAAAGTATTCAATTACATTATGGTCAATGGGGAAAAAGTTTCAAAT
Source organism: Maratus speculifer (assembly GCA_964019185.1). NCBI lineage: Eukaryota > Metazoa > Arthropoda > Arachnida > Araneae > Salticidae > Maratus > Maratus speculifer. The sequence continues at coordinate 14,766,359 of OZ025291.1, read as the reverse complement.
ATATTCTATACGTTTGAAATTTAAAATACATAATTATTACATAATTTTTTCGAGTTATTTCAAATTTTATGAAACTCGGACGAATAGATCAATTACAGGGACAATCAAAAGTATTCCATTACATTACAGTCAATGGGAAAAAATGTTTCAAATGCATTTTAATCGTTTGAAATTTAAAATACGCAATTATTACATAATTCTGTCGAGTTATTTCAATTTTTTTGATTATCGTGTGCATAGATCAATTACAGGGACAATCAAAAGTATTCAATTACATTATGGTCAATGGGGAAAAAGTTTCAAATATATTCTATACGTTTAAAATTTAAAATACATAATTATTGCATAATATTTTCGAGTTTTTACAAATTTTATGAAAATCGGATGCATAGATCAATTACAGGGACAATCAAAAGTATTCCATTACATTACGGTCAATGGGGAAAAATGTTTCAAATGCATTTTAATCGTGTTACACTCATGCGAACTTAATAAAATTTATATGCAACTATAAAGTACATATTATAATATATATCTTACATAATTTGTTGTGCAAAGAACATTTGTTATTGATTTACAAGGCCACACAAAAGTATTCCATTACATAATGGTATAGGGAGAACATTGTTTGATGAGCGTTTTAATTGTAGTTCATTATTTACAATGTTATGAGATTGATATATGAACGTAATATTTTTAAAACTTCGTTATCGTTCGAACGCACCTAATTTGCTACGCTTCACGTGCAATTTCCAACTTGTTTAACATAAGCATTTTATGGTAGTTCCACCACACCTCGAGAGATGGTAGACAACTTAGATTTTGATATGATGGTTAATTTTAATATGTAAATGCATACGAAGATTGTTTTTAAAAAATTAAATACTTCATGTGAATACTGAAAGGAACGTATGAATTGAGCATAACAGTTTTAAAATATTTTCTAAATTATCGTTTGTTTAGAATTATCTACAGTTCGTATTATATCTGAATAATGCATGTAATAATGGAATTTAGTCAAACTTGCTTAAATGGAAGTTTTTTAATTATTCCTTAATATATTATTGCTTTTAAAAAATTAGACATACAAATATCATTTGGTATATTTCAACTATTACGCGAGCAAAGCCGCGGGTTTTGCTAGTTTAATGATAGTATTTTGAAGGAGATATTACACGAAACCCTTTGTGCGATCTGCTATCACATTTACCCACTTGTTTAGAAAAGAGCGATGCCAATATTGTCAATTGATAATCTGAGCTCGATCGCCGTTATATTTATATGCATACACTGGTCGACGCACTTTTTCGTAAAGGTGAATATGTAAGTTTGAAATAATATAATTAATTTTTTGAATGAGTCGTGCACAGAATTTCACGCCAATTATATATCAACACTAAGGTACCGCTTCACTATAATGTCTTGATCACGAAATCAAATGTTAACCTAAGGGAAAAATAAGAATCTCGATTATTCATTGCACAAGATAATTATTAAAATACGGTTTTTATTATCCGAAAGTGGACGTCAAATGTGGACGATTAGTGTTTTTCAAAAATTGTCGTCTTAAATTTTAAAAAGACTAAAATTTCATCAAATGAAAATTAAAAATTTTATTAGGAGTTTTTAAATATGCTAAAAGAATTATCATCGGTATTTGACGTCTACTTTTTGATGGTAAAAACCGTATTTTAATAGTTATATTAGGTAACGAGTAATTGCGCTTCGAAATTTTCCATAGGTTAATTTACATAGGATTTCGCGATCGGGCAGTTTCGGTGATGCAGTTAGTAAAGCCCTTCGCGGCGAGAGCCATTTGCTTAATTTTAAATCTTTTATTACCGGTTTTTCAAAATAAAAAATTTTCTGTAAATAAACCGCGAAAATGCTCCAATTAATTAAGGTAAATTTTACAATAAAAAATAACTGGTGAGAATAATGAAAGATTCTGGGCACCTTAGGTGGCATGTATACCGGTCGCTCGTCCCCAAGCGGTTAAAGGACGGGTGAACGACGATTTATTAGTGATGGGCGATTTCGATTTTTTAAATCGATACTTAAAAAATTTTAGTCGATTTATCTGAAGGTAATATCATTTTTACTTTTCTTCAAAAGTCGAAGATAAAATATTCGGATGTGCCAATCCCAAAATTTCTTCTATTTCATACATGTTGAAACTTCCAATTTCACTATCACAGTGTCAAAATTAAATAATAATTTATGTTCATCATAAGGATTCAATAAGCGTAAGTTCATTGACGTATGCGCATTTTAAAACAAAATTTTAGTACTCCATTATCCAAACAAATTGTTGAATTTCGGCTCATATCCTCTTAGATGCCTGCAATCAAAATTTGAAATTCAAAGGGCATAAAAGCGACGCCTTTTGAGCAGTATACAAAACCTAATAAGGATCTATTTATGTAATAGTGCAATAGAATATGAAGTCTGATTAAATTCCGTGCGTAAGTTTTGAGATATAGCTATCACAAATATCGTCTAAAAAATGCAGCGCATTCTATTGCGTAATTTATACGAAAGCCTAATCAGTAACACCTTATGTCAACGTCTAATAGAATATTAAGTTTAATGAAATTATGGTCATTAATTCTTGACATATTCTCGCTAACATCGTGAAAAAAGTATTGAATTCAGGGAGTGGTACCGAAGGACATCCCTTATCCGGAGCACTGAATGGTACACCAGGAAGATTTCAGATTTTTATATGTTTCACGGAGAACAGTTCAACCCCCGCCCGTCCCACACATATACAGAAATCTAGAATGACTTTCTCCAGAACCGCAAAAATCTCTCCCGAAGAAACATGTCTGAATTCAACACCCCTTAAAAAAGCAGCTTCCTTGCTATGATTTACACGAAAGCCTAATAAGGAACAACTTATGGCAATGTCCTTCCGAGAATTAAATTTGATGAAATTCTGTTCATTAGTTGTTGAGATATGATCCCTAATATCATATGTATCCTGAAAAACAGTTGAATTCAGGGGTATCCCGAATAGGGACATCTCCATCCGTGGAACATTGAAATATCCCTCCAAAAGATTTGAGATTTTATACTAATATACAAAAAGCTCTCGCCCCCTTCTCTGAAGTCTAGAATGTCTCTCTAGAAATCTCGCCGCAGAAATCTCTCCCAGAGAAAAACGTAAGTGCATTTCACCAGTCCGATGACAATAATGTCATCGTTAGTACTCCGTTAGTACCGGTAAGTACCGAGAGATTTTCGTTTGTGCCAGTTCCGTTACGGAGTTATGGCCGATTCTTCAGTTGCAGGGCGCGGGCTGGAGAAACATAAGGATTTCCTATAGGAAAAAATGAAAGCCCTCCGATTTCGTTCAATTTATCTGTTACGATAGTACCGGTAAGTGCCGAGAGATTTTCGTTTGTACCGCATCCGTTGCGGAGTTATGAACGATTTTTCAGCTGCGGCACGCGGGCTGGAGAAACATGGGATTTCCTATAGGAAAAAAAAAATGAAGGTTCTGTCAGTATTTACCGGATCCAACGTAATACTAACAACATACATAATTTGAACGAAATCGGAGAACCTTCATTTTTTTCCTTTAGGAAATCCCATGTTTCTCCAGCCCTCGCGCCGTAACTGAAAAATCGCCCATAACTCCGCAACGGATGCGGTACAAATGAAAATCTCTCGGTACTAACGTAGTTCTCGACACACATAATTTGAGTGAAATTGGAGAACCTTCATTTTTTTCCTATAGGAAATCCCATGTTTCTCCAGCCTGCGCTCTATAACTAAAGAATCAGCCATAACTCCGTAACGGAAGCGGTATAAAGAAAAATCTCTCGGTACTTACCGGTACTAACGGAGTCTAACGAATGACATTATTGAGTTTTCTTAATTCCATTGGCGTGGGCTGGTGAAATGCATCTCGAGACATCGCTATTATAGCGTCCCCTTCCGGCAGAAGGTTTCCAAACTGAAGATGGACCTACTGGCCATAGCCGAAAATAAGCACAAAAAGTTTTATTCATTTCTATGTATAACCTTATACATTTTTCGATGGTACAATAATGAAAATGGCATAGACATAGAGCATGGCTATTACAGCGCTCCTTTCCGGCGGAATATTTCCAAATTGTTGGAGGTCTAGTTGCCACAGCGAAAAATATACATAAAATATTTGGTTCAATTCTATTTGAAATTTCATACACTAGTGGTACAATTGTGGTACATGGACAGACAGACAGTTTGTATAAACACTAAAAACATGTTTTTTAGAATATCTGATCCCTAAAGCGTGTAAATTCGTGGAAACCCGAAGAAAAAAATCGATTACAACAATTTTTTCTATTAAAGATAGAAGAAATTAAAAATATAAGACCGAATGAATATACGTTTAAACAAGATAGTTTGTTTACGTAATAATATCTGTAGTTTGTTATAAGCCACTGTTATACATTTCTGAAATGATCGAATGTAAAAGCTTTTACTGAATAATGAATTATTTTAATGAATAATAAAAGATTAGAAAATGAGATTACTTGAGATAGGCAGTCTTTCTAAGCTTTCTTTACGACATTTTAAAAAAGGGGAATGCATTTAATCTATTTCATTAAAGAAAATCCATTATAACAAACTTAGGGATAAGCAATAAACTTTAACCTTGGAGAAGTTGCTCGATCTTCTTTTATGTCCCTAAATGGCAATTTATTTTATTTGAAACATAAGTTCCTTTAAGTAAAGTCTAATCCTGTTATTTTGAGACGCTTTTTAATGCTCTCTAGTATGTTCGGATATATTTCTAGTTGATGACTTTAAGCCACATTTATTTTAAATATTAGTAGATTTTTAGGTTGTTTACAGAGAATGAACTGAAAGAGGAAAATGTTTGTGCATTTTACTTTAATGAACAAATTGATATAAAATGTAATTTTCAACCTTCAATCAATATAAAAGTGGTCGTAAAAAAAAAAAAAAAAAAAAAAAAAAAGGTTTTAAGCAGAGGTTGTACGCTCAAAACAAAGAGTATGCCCTAGAGCAGCGGTTCCCAAACTTTCTTGGTACTCGACCCACCTTTCAGTGAAAAAAAATTTCGCGACCCACCTTTTAGTAAAAACAATTTCACGACCCACCCAAGATAAAATTGCATTTCAGTATATCAATTTTTGTACGATCCCTATACACTCGGCTATCCTATCCTATGAAAAACGCAAATTTTCGTACGGAAGATACATTATCAACAAAAACAAGAATCGGTAATCTCAATGTGTGTAAATGAATAGTAATTAAAACAATGCACGAATTACAAAGATAGTTAAAAATACGTTTAATTATTATGAAAACATAACTTTATAATCAATGCGATTTCTGGTACTGGTGTTTGCCAATGTGGGAAATATATTAACACGCAGTTTGTCTCAGTACTTGTCTTTCAAAAACAGCAAAGTAGAAAAAGCATATTCTCATAAACACGAAGTGTTGAATTTCATCAAGGACCTGAAAACTGATTTAAATATTTCTGGATATTCTCTTCGTATATTAATCTGGAAGGAAATTAAGGATTTTTCCTTGAAATATTATTTCCTGTTGAAATTGTCAAATCTTTTTAAACAGATGAAATAAAAGGTGGGTCGCGACCCATAGATTGGGAACCGCTGTCCTAGAGTATATACAGTAAAACCTCCATAACGGACACTCTCGAATAGCGGACACCTCTATTTAACGGACAGTTTTCCAATCCCCACTCCCAAAACCTAAATTTTTGTATGTTTAACCTCCGAATAACGGACACTATTTTCGGCGATAAAGCATGAAAAATAATTTTTTATCCAGAATAAAAAAAAAAAAGTAAAAAGGTCTCTAATTTTATCAGACCAGTGTGTCACAAATTTTGTGATCACAGATAAATGTAGAGGGTGGGTTAGGGAAAATCTCTTCACCCATCCCTAAATTTAGTGTGAATTCAGGGTTGTCCGTGAGGGACATCTGCTTGCAATGTCCCACCGGAAGATTTTATGCTTTTAATAGACAAAAAGTGCAATCCCTCTCCCCACCCGGAATTATATAGAATCCAATAACGTCGTATTGAAAAACAAATTATATGTAATTGCAAGCAAAAATAAACTTTTGTAACTGATTTTTTCCTAAGAATGTAATAAAGAGTAGATAAAGGTATGCACACTTTCATTTCAGTTTTATTGCTTAAAAAATTATTTTAATTTCTGATTAATCATATAATATAGGTTTTAAGAATATAAACGTTAATTAATGGAACATTAAGCATTTCTTAGCGATTTTTAAATCTCTGAGGTTTTCCCAATAGCGGACACCTCCGAATAGCGGACAATTTCTGCTTTCCCGAGGTGTCCGTTATTTAGAGGTTTTACTGTATACAGGCCCGTAGCCGGGATTTTCTTTCGGGAGGGGCTCAATTTTGGAATTTTTTCTATTCTTACAAAAGTAATTTGAACAATATTAAGTAATAATAATAATAATAATAATAATAATCTAGGCTTATCCTAATCTGCGTTTCTACATAGGATACTTGTTAATTATGTTAAACATTGTTATTTAATATTTATTTTTTTCAATTTCTGTCGCAATTTTTAACTTTTAAGAGCATTTCCAGTTTCCAAATCTGTTCGGAAACCGGAGAGTTTTTAGAAAAAATTTTCTGCAAAACTTAAAAAGCACAAACTAACAATGTTTGAGATGAACCTCAAGTAGGGGAGAGAGGGGCATGTTTGAACTGGGGGCACCTTTGAACACTGTAAATATTTTCCTTCAAATAAATTATTTTCTAAAAATGTATATGGCAATACATTACTACTGTTTCAGTGCCAATTTTGTTCAATAAGCATACAAAGATGATCAATTTTCTATGCACAATACTGTCTAAGCAAGATATGTATTTTTCTCCCTCTTGAATCTAAACTTAAGAAAATAGTGCTGTAAGATTTTTGTTCAAAATTTTGTATTCCTAAAATTTTGACTTGTTCAGCACTTAAATAAAGATGTAATCTTTAGTTTATAAGCTTTGTTTTATTCAAATTCTTCAGCCGAATTGAGTAAGCAGTTGTAATGTTAAACTCCATGTGATGGAGCACTATTGAACAAAAAAGCTGGGGCACCATTGAACATCTAAAACTATGAAGTAAAGAGTTGTTAATGTACCTAAATAACTATTTTTGGAATTTTTTCTATGTGAAAAAAGATTAATTAAGAATATCGAAGAACATGAACTTATACTATTAACAATCCTTCCTTACTCCACACATGTATTACAATCTGCGGATGCATCAGCGATTGGAAGTTTCAAACCTAAATTGATGATGGCATTCATTTATTTCATAATTGCAAAGTCCGGATACACAATAATTATTTAGGGTTTAGTAGGTTTGTCTAACAAAGCCTATACTCTTTCATTTACTCTTTCCCAAACTATGGAATTACTAGTACTTTCGTACTAGATAAAACGAAATTTAAGTCAGGTTTTTTCATAAAAAGTGTGAATGTGAAAATTTTTAATTTTCCAGAAGCATCAGATATCATATTGGTGTATTACAAGGATATTTTAAAAAAGTTTTCTCAACCAAACATAACTGGAGAGATATTTTGTGTTGTTTCAACAATGATTTTTGACTTCAACTTTGATGGATTTAAATTTGGTTAAATAATAGAGAAATTATTAGTTTCAATAAAATATAGTTATTAAATTTTATTCATATTACTTTATAGTCCTGAAACATATGCAGCATTTTATGAAAACTCTCAATAATTTGATATTTTATTCATTTGTTCAAAGGTACCCCTACATGGGACAGGTTTGAACAGAAATATTTCAGCTTTTTAAATCCTCACAATTTTTGAATTTATGTGGAAAACTCTGATTCATATGATGAAGAAATGCCCTGTTTTTATTATGTAATACTTAAAACGCAAAAAAATGTAATTCAAATGAGAAATGTATTGATTTTTTAAAAAATTGTTCAAACGTGCCCTTTTCTCCCTTATCCTATGAGAAAAAAGTTGTAAAATTTTGAAATGCAAACAAATAATATGTATTGATTTAAAACACAGGATTAATATTAACGTGCGAGAATCTGACATTACGAGTGGGAGGTCTTGAAACTATTGATCCATAAATGAAATAAGTTACACTCATTATTTTTTTGAAAAAAAAAATAATTGCTACAGTCATATGTAATCATAAAAAATATGTTTGTACTTCACTTTCTCTGATTATAATAATTATAAATGATACTCTTGGTAAAATAAATTTACTAGCAGTGTTAAATTCAGGCACTTTTCACCAGGCGGGATTTTTGGGGCTCCAGGGTGGACATTATAGTGTTCCGGGGGGGGGGGGGGCTTGTATTTTTTGACCATTGAAAACACAAAATCACAAATTTTCAGGGTGGGACATCTCATTGCTCTGGTAGAGGGGGAATGTCCTCCTCCCGGGCCACCCCCAGAATTCAACACTGTTTACTAGTGCAACAGAAGCTATCATCATAATTTCTTCTTAGCCATGATGCTGATTGACTTATCAAGAACTTCTGTAATTTCCCAAAGATGGAAATCATGGAAAAGCTATTCAGTCTGCTATCGACCATAACGTTTCGAGTCAAAGATTTAATTATTTTCTTTGCCAAAAATGTCTTTCAGCACTAACTGTTGTTACTCGGCTTTCAACCAAAACTGTCAGCAAGTGTTTGATTTTATCGTTAATACCTCACATTACAGTACTAAAACTTTTAAAACTTCTGTGCTGGTGTCAGGTTGCCGGCTTTTAGCCGGGCCAAAAAAAGCCGGCCGCCTTTTTTGGTTTTATCCACTTAAAAAAAGCCGGCTAAAATTGAAAAAAGCCGGCTTTTATTTTTAAAGTGTTAATTTGTATTGAATCCATATTAAATTTGGATTGATTTATTTTTAATACATTTTTAATAATTTACTACTAAAAAAGTTATAAATTTTTATTTAATTTTTCAAATAAATAAGTCTTTATAACTGCTAGGAGTCAACTATGAAGGCATTATGTCTGAAAAATATAAATCTTGGAAAAAAGAAATTATACTCAAAAAATGTGTTTTAAACTTAAGAATTATATTTAATGGAATTATGACAAAATTAGTGTTCCCTATAGATATAAAAAGGGCTATTCATTAAAAAGGGCACTACTGCATCATAAAAGGGCACTTTTGCAAGAAGAAAAAATTGTTATTGCCTTTAGAAAGGGAAAAAATAAAGTAGCAAAATACATAATTTTTAAATATGATAAATCAAGTAACATTAATTTCGAATGATTTTATGATATAAAAATTAGAAGTACAATTAAATTTAAACATGATTGAATAGTTTCATGTTCTTTTTCTTAAAGAAATGAAAAAATTCTATCATTTTTGGGCACACAAATTTAGAAATACTACGGAATAAAAAAAATATTATCAAAAATCTCTGGGTAAAATCAGAGGTGCATTTTACTACTTTTAAAAAGGGCAGGGTGCTGCACCCTTCAAAAATGGCCTAGAATGAACACTAACAAAATGAAACAAATCAAAGATCAAAGCATTCATGGAAACATTGTTACAGGTCAATATGTAAAGATTAAGTCATAAAATGAACAATGTTGAAAGATAAATTAGGAAGGATTCAATATTTGAGGAAAGTTTAATACATAATTACATAAAATTAAACAACAAAAAATGTTCTAATAAAATTTGTTGAATTAAAATTTTGAATAACTCTTTGTTATTTAAAAGTGCATGTATGCCTACTTGCATGAATGAATATATTCATGCATATGCTAATTGAGAATACTGAAATAAATTGTGAAATATAATATATTATGAAATCTGCATAATTCGAAATACTATTTTCAAAAGTGAGAAATGGTTTTTTTATATGTATGATTTTAAATGTTTATAGCGAATAAAACATGACATTTTAATAACTCTTAAATTTAGCTAAGTAATAAAACATGTAACTAAGTAACCTTTAATTTTATAAAGCAGTAAAAATGGAAAAACAAAGGTAGGATTAAAGGTCAATGTAAATCAGAAAAAGCACTTGGTATGGCCATTTTAAAATTTAGCTGACATATATGCAATTCTGACTATAAACCATTAGCAACTCCATCAATGTGTTATTCTAGTATTAATGGTATTCATTATTGAAAATTTAAGCTATAACCCAATTTCTCATAATGAATCGTAATTAAAATCCCAATTTTTCATATTAATAAATAAATTTATTAAACTCAAAGTAAATTAAACATCATTAAAATTAGTTAAAAGATACTTAAAAATGTGTTGCTTATAATAAAAAGGCTTAACTGTATAAAAGTCAATTATGGCCAAAAAAGGCCAATTTTGGCGAAAAAAAGCCGACTAAAATCAATAAAAGCCAACCGGCCTTGCTTTTTAGCCGGCTTTTTTGCAACCCTGGTTGGTGTCAACATTAGCAATTTGTTTGCACCCGAATTCATATTCAGCTTTCACTTGCTACATTGACACTTTATCCTGAAAATATTGCATCGGATTCTCTAAAGTGTTTGCTTTTTCCTGTGAAGCACATCCTGGAAGATGTAACTGGGAATCTCTTAGAATGGCTTCATTCGAAATGAATCGATAATTTAAATTTTGAATAAGACTTTCTACATGGAGAAATAAGACCATGATATTGTAATACTTTTCAGTGGATGTAATTTGAGGGTTTGTACCTGTTGCCTGTCTAAATGTTAGTCTTGGGATCTTTTTTGCAGTTTAGAAGATGTCTTCCCGAAGTTTTGATGTACAATAAAATCTCACAAAAGATTTCTACTTCATTTTTCTGCATATTTATGTAAAACAATTGGGAATCTTTAGCATGGGTTACAACCAATATTATATCACGAGATTTTTTTTTTTTTTTTTTTTTTTTTTTAAGAACTCACTATGATTGTTAGACAGAAAACCCTCTGACAAACATCTCATAAGCCCTAAGCTTATGAGAAAATGATTCTTCTCTATGACTGCCGAAAAAACTCCAGCTGTTGAAGAAATCTTCCATGTGTTTTTCGAAATATTTTCTGAGCTAATACAAATGTATTTAAGTAGATCAACAAAAGTCAATATGTTTTCATGCCTCTCGATGGAATGATCGATATCACAAATGCGAAGAAGTTATTTTCTTTTGTTTTCTAGAATATATGATGCAATTGCTTCTTGAAGCGCTAAATTTGCTTTTAAGTGATTTTTAAAAACTTTTGTCGCTGCTTTAACAAGTCCATGATACTTTCGAATGAAGAAAATCAGCATGCTGTTCGACAATACAAGATTTAAACAATGACTTTCATAGAGGACGTATCTAATTTTTAGATACTCTGAAGAATTATAGGATGAACCCCGCTAACATGACCAAACTTATTGGCTACTTTGTCATACGCCTTTGCGACGCATTTATACATGCCAAGACATAGTTCATCACAATACTGTAAAATTACTTTTCTTGAGTTTTTTGCAGAGAAGACATTAATTGGAATAACACGTAAAAAAAAAATCCGAATTATTGGGTTTCGTGATTTTTTTAATAGTTCACATATCTAACACAAATGGCAAGCTGTTCTGCGCTTGAAATGTCCATAGTTTCATCAACTATTAAGCTAAAACAGATCACAATATTTATTTCGATAATTAATACTTCGTTAACTTTATCCCAGAATATTTGAATGATTTCATTCTAAGTTTCTAGGGTGAAGTAAATAGTATTTCTAAGAATATTTATAATATCTCATTTCAATTCATTCGCTCCAAACCTCGCTCAAAACTTAAAACAACTCTTAGCTAACAGTCTTTTTTATACCAATTTCTCTAAAGTTATAGGATTGTCATCGTGCTCAATGGCTATTTTGTTCTGCACAAAATAAGAATGTTTCAAGTATTAGTTCAAGAACTGCTCCAATTTCTTCTTTTCCTGGAGCTCTTTGAAATCTCAGCAACGAAATAATTCTACATCTATTTTCTTGAAAAAATCTAAAGTTTGTTTGTTAAAATAACATACAGTTTGTGATTATCTAATTGTATATGTTTAAAAAAAAACATTTAAACTTTTTGCAAGGACTGAAACATGTAAAAAATAGCCTTCCTAAGTTTTCGTGACCTATCTTATGTCGTATGCATATTACACTTAATTTTTCTTAGCCAAATTAGTGATAAGAAATTACACTTAATCGAATTTTACTGCACATAAAGAAAGTAAAAATTACTTTTTTAAAAGAATTTATATTTTTAGAGGTACATATCTATTAAAAAAACAACATATACAAATAACCAATATAATGAAAGATTACTGTAACTGTAATTCAATAAATGGATATTTTTACAGCTAAAAATGCAATTGATTTTAATTTAGTGGAAGATAAAAACAAACGAAACTTATTTTTTTTTTCTCATACAGATAATTTTGTATTTTCAAACTTTCGGGAGGGGCTTCAGCCCCCTTAGCCCCCTCCCTGGCTACGTGCCTGACTGTATACTATAGCTTTCTTGAGAAACAGAGAGTATACAGGAATCCTTTAAAAAAATCAGGAAGGTATACGGCGTATACCCTCCACTACATCCCTGGATGCGATTTCGTTTTTATCTACGACTGATTGTTGAAGAACAATAGTCAAGTAGTTTGAGCGTCGTGCCACCGCGCTAAAAGTCCGGATTTCGTCTATGGACTGGGCAAGGTTCACTCACCCTTTCATTCATTCCGGTTGATAAAATGAGTACCAAGCTTAATTGGGAACTAAATACTGGAACTAAACACTGCGGGTCGAGTCTCGAACTGCAAGTCGAGTCTCGAGTTAGGTTAACCGCCTGACATGGTCATACCTCACGGCTCATGATAAACTAGTCGGATGTGGCACTTATAAAATTTTCTCCTGTCTAATATATGTTAATACTTCAAAATTCGCTATCACAGTGCCAAAATTAAATAACAATCTATGTTCATTGTGAGGATTCTAAAAGTTTGAAATTCCGCGAATTTGTTCTTGGAATAGGATTATTGTGGATATCGGGGAAAATGCAGCATAAAAGTGCCAACTGTTATGCACTTTACGCCAAAACATAATCTTTAATAATATTTATCGAAGTATACCTGAATCTGAAGTTTGATGAAAGTTCATACTTTAGAGGTAGAGGTACTGCGGGAATCGGAAAGGAATCAGCATAGTAGCGCCGCCTGTTGGGCGACTGACATCAAAACGTAATTAGAATCACTTCATATCATGGATTAACTTTATCAGAAGTTTGATGAAAATCCGTGCATCATTTCTTGAGATAAAGATATTGCAGAGATCGTGAAAAAGGCAGTATAGCAGAGTCACAAGTTAAGCGATTTAAATTAAAATGTAAACAACATCAATTCATGTCAAGGACTAACCAAATTTGAAGTTTGTTGAAAATCAGTGTATTAGTTCTTGAAATAGAGCTGTTGCGTACATATACAATATGCAGCATAAAAGCGTCACGTGTAGAGCGATCACACCAAAAACTAATCAGGATCAACTTATATCAGATACTATCTTAATATAAACTTTTATTAAGTTCCGTGTATTAGTTCTTGAGATGGAGCTGTTGCAGAACTTGAAAAAAAAAAAAAAAAAAAATACAACATAGCAGTGCCACCTGTTGAGCGATTTACACCAAAAACTAATTAGCATCAATTTAATCAGGGACTACCGGAAATAAATTTTTATTAAATTCTTCCATTAAATTAGTTCTTGAGATAGAGCGTCCACAAAATTTATGTCACATACAGACAGACAGATTTAGTCAAAGATTCACAGACAGACATTTTGTAAAAATATTTTTTCTGAAAATCCTTAAAACGTGTAAATCCGCTCAAAAATCGGATTTCGAAAATTTCTCGAAATTATTATACTTTCTTCTTGTAAAGATAGAAGAAAGTAAAAAAATCTGAGTTGGCAGTATAGTCTTGGATTCCAAGGGATTATAGCCCCACAGAATTTAATAGTTTTAATAACTAATTGATAATTCTTTAATTTTAGAAACACGGTCAAAACTGCAAAAAAAAAAAAAAAAAAAAAAAAAAAAAAAAGTTTTAAATATTGTTTTTAATGCATATGGAATTCTGTTTTTATTGAATTCGTTACTTTTTAAAAAATTTCGAAATTTAAATTTTTAATACGGACAATTCCTTGTTATCTGTTTTCTCAAAGAAAATTTACGATAACCTTTATTTAAAATAATTGTAATTTTTTAACACGTTCCAACAAAGTTGAAACGAGTTTATGAATTCGGTTTGTTAGACCGTCTGTCTTTCCACGCCTTAACTCACGTAAGTATATTCGGTTTTCATGCAATTGATATACAATTATGTATATCATGGCATGTTCGGTATTGAATATGAAGTGTGTAGCATCAATATTTCTTTTACAGAAGCACAAAAAAAGAAAAAAAAAAAAAAAAAAATCCGTTGCATTATGTTCAATGGGGAAAATTATTTGCAGAGTATTTTAATGGCATAATGCTTTTCAAATGTACTGAAATTGATATAAATCAATGAACTCCACTACAAGATTATAACTATAGAATATGGCTTTCATAGCATTTGTCATTCATTTACAGGAACACACCAAATAAATCGGTTACATTACGATCTTTGAGCAAAAATTGCTGGAAGTGCGTTTTCAACTTCGGTATGCACCTTTAAATTTAACAAATTTTTTGCCTGTTACACACTGTGTATAAATTCTCTAACTCGTATACAGGGCTGCACAAACGAATTCGCGTATCATATTTCTTATTAGTGGAAACTGCGTAAGGGGAATTTCCAACTCAGGTATGTATTTTTTCAACGGAACTAAACTTTTATATGCATGTAGTTACATATAAAGCTACTCAAATAATTTGCACAGTTTTCCGATTGTGGATTAGAGTTGCTGAAATTTAGATTTCAAAGGTGTTATACATTTCCAAATGATTCAATTAAGCATCATATTTCAACTTATTAAACGGTGAAATTTTGTTAGATATTTTTGAATATGTTGGAAAGTGTATGAATGCCCAAGAGGGACTGCTCAGACAAGAAGCCATGTAGGACATGGTGTGTAGGACTGTAGGACATAGTGTCCCTCCCAAACGCTTTTATTAATCCGGTAGGACGCGCGCAGGGCCTAAAAGACCCGGAGTGCGTATGGTCTTTACAACTGTAGCCACTAATTTTTTAAAAGTAATAATCTTCATTTTATTTTATTTCAGAATTTGTAAGAATTGTCTCGTTTTAAATAAACTGACTTTTATAATTTGATTTTATTGGTGGCAAAGTTAAAACCATTCATGCCCTGGGTAAGAGCGCGTTCTCCCGGGTTAAGGTTAAAAAAATTAATTTTTTCTTTCGAAAAAAATTAGAGACTAAACTTAGCCTTGCGTAGGATGATGTTGGGCACTCTCGACCTCCTGCTACAAGACAGAAAGACCGACCGCTAGGTTGTTATGATGGAAACATACACCAGGTAGTTACACATATTTAGCCACCAACGCTGACCGAGATAATACCCCTTGTAGCCAGGATTAAGGTAGAGAGTGGTGATATCTGAGATGCCTGGCTTCAGTTAGAGTACATTGATAATAAATATGATCTGGAGTTTCCACTTCGCCATATTCACAGAGTTGTGATGAGGTGCAGTATTTGTTTAACTGAATTAACTTTTAGCATACTATGTATTATGTATACAAATCTATAGATCATATACGAAAGTGCACAAAATGGATAAAAAAAAATTCAGATTGTTAATTAGCTTTTTAAAATTAGTTTTTAAATGCGTTGTGAGTTTATCGAATTGTTTAATTAGACATTATGTTTCACGTTAATAAACTATGAAGCTTTGTTACTGTATTCAAAAGTGTGAATGTTACATAATCTATGCTGGACGCATGATTTTTCGTCCTTGTCGAGTAGTGAATATGCTGCTTGATTGATCATCCAAGTTTTTTTTATGTTTTCTCAAAAATTATTTCAGATGTTGGAATGCGTCAGACTAAAAAATTGTAACCAGATATATTCTTTATCTGATTTTGATCAGTTTAGTATTAGTTATGAAGCAGTTACTGGGCATATTCCGGAAAACAGACAGACAGAGCAAATAAACTATTAAGTGTCATTCTTTACTACATTTTCGACCTAAATAGTGATCCTTGAAATAGGTATTTTCAGGAAAATTACAGAAAACAATAATTGTATATACAGTCGAGCCTCTATATAACGAAATCCATCGTTCCAGTAAAAAATTCGTTATATAGAGAAATTCGATGTATAGAGTATGATGTTAAAAATAGTATTTAATGTGTAAATTTTGAACAAATATTATTTTTGATCTTTTTAATTAAGAATTTGAAATGTTTAAAAGTATGTATTAACCTAACATTTTATTTCTTACTTATTTAAGCAGTTTCAAAAAAGAGAAAAGACATTTATTTGAAAGCTTAATGAAAATCAAATGAGGAAGACTTACATAAATTTCAGAGGAAGAAATCTGTAATTTTTTGTTGTTTTGATTTTAAAATTACAATTGTTACGCTCTCAAAAAAAATTCTCAAATTTTAGCAAGGAATGAAAAATTGTAGTTGATATTTTCCTCCATTTGAAGGTCTCTCTTATGTGCTCTCATTGATTCCTCTCTTATATGTGTAACAATTCAATTGACTGTGTTTTGAGAAGGATGTTGAAAGGTGTGTGGGAGATGGGATGAACTTGTTAGATTTAAAGAATAAGGAGAGAAGTAATATTTATAAAAAAAAAAAAAAAACTTCTCCACTGAACGATAAATCAAAAATAAGTGATGGAAAATTGATTCCATATGATTTCGAAGCTTTTTTAAAACTGAATAAATTAAGATCAATTTATGAAAAAATTCGTTATATGGAGATAGATATTTCGCTATATAGAGTCTGTTTTTAATGTAATCATGCGAAAAGGGGACCGTTCTTACTAAAAATTCGTTATATGGAGAAATTCGATGTATGGAGTTTCGTTATATAGAGGTTCGACTGTATTTGTACAGATGATTGATTTTGGGCATCTATCGTGATTAAACAACAAACATATGCAGAGAAATGATTTTGAGAATATGCCTGCTAAAATCACCATTTAAAATTTAAATGTTAACATTTATAATTAGAAGCTTAACCCTTTATTTACGGAATTATTTATCAAGAAATTGCTTAATATCAATAATTATCTTCATTAATATCTGAAGATATACTAGAATTTTTGAATAATAATAATATGGATTTATTATTATTTTTATCCTTGTTTTGGATATGTTTTTTCATTAAAACTGATTAAATAAATCGGTAGCTTTAAGACTCTTTTGTAAAATTTTTACCCCCCTCCTCCCAGCGCCGTGCGAAAGGGGAGGCGAAGGGGGCAGTCGCCCCGAGCGCAGATAATTAAGGGGCGCCAAATTTATTATATTACCAACTTCATTTTTGGACTGTTACAGGAAAAAGTTAGGGGAGGAGGCGCCAAATTGATGTTTTTCCCCGGGCGCAGTTTTTTCTTCGCTCGCCCCTGCCCCCCCCCCCCCAAAAAAAAAGTTTTATGAAAATATCACAATTATTATAAAAGCAATCTATTTAATTGTATTATGATACTCTCTTTACATGAAAAGGCTTTTGCAGTTGAAAAAGTTTCATATAACTTTTCTTTTTCTTTTCTTTTTTTTTTTTTTTTTTTTTTACAGAAAAACCATACTTATCAATACTTTAATGATTAAGAAAATTACCACTTTTTGAAAATATATAACCTCGACTGTTTCTCTACGCTTTCCAAATTTGATCGAACTAAGTATTTTGTGTCGAAAGAAAAATTAACCTTCACAAATAGGCAGAGTAAATACATTTTATATTTCATTTTCTTTAATGGTACTTAAAAGTACCTTCACTGCATAAAGGGTTCAATACGTAAGGGAATTCAATACGTAATGGGAGCACAAAGGGAATTCAACACGTAAAAGCTATAAAATTTGCAAGCATAAGTTGTTTTCACTTATCAGCGATAGATGGCAGTAGTGAAGCTATTTTCAGAAAATTCTTTGATTTTCGGATGACAGATAAATTATTTTAAAATAACTTGTTTTACTTATTATTGGCAGCTTGTTATTTACAGCATTGCTTATAAACTGCTTTATTAACAGCATTACTTATTTATTAGCAATAGATTGAAATTGTGACGCTGTTTTCTGAAAATTCCTTACTTTCAATATTGTGATAATTTTAATTATAACTCTTTTTTTTTTTTTTTTTTTTTTTTTTTTCTATAGGTGTTTTGTTAAATGGGAGAACATTGAGATTAAATTATTATCATTTAAAAGTTTCAGAATTTTCACAAACTCTATTCTATTTAATATAGTATGTAAAATTTTTTTTAAAAATAAATTGGGCAGTCTTAAAAATCTATAATTAATATATATATATATATATATATATATATATATATATATATATATATATATATATATATATATATATATATACACAATTTTATTAAAACCATTCAATTAATTTTTAAAAATGAAGAAACAAATAAACAGTTTTTTACAGACCAATGCGCAAAATGCTACAAAAAGAAATGTAAAAAATGTATATAACAAACATGGGGATTGGAACATTTTGGGGATTTGGAATTTCTTTTGGTTTTGTTATATATATATATATATATACATATACATAAACGTTAAAATAAAAGAGCCAACATGTTTTGAAGGTTATTATTATGTAATTTATGTGTAATTCCCAATTCACGGATTATTGCTAATATATTTAAAAACACACATTATTTTGACATATTTCTAATAGTATTTGAATTATTTTTTAACTGGATTTTAACACTTTAGCCATAAATAGCAATATCTTTTAAAAATTCAAAACAAGTTTTCATATATTATTGTTATTTCATAGATTATTGGCATTTAAAGTCATTGTATTGTAACATGTATGACATGAAATAATAATTAATTTCAAAATATTTTTTTATTATCTTAGAAATCATTAAACCTTAAAAAAAAAAAAAAAAAAAAAAAAATGCAAGTCTGTATTTTCAAAGATTATTTCGAGGATTTGTAAACATGAAATTTTTATTCTGAGAAATTTAAATTCAAATAATAATAATTTTTTTTTCTGTTAGCATCGCTTTATACCTAGTAGAAGTTTGAAATAATAACTAATTTTAAGATGTTTTAAAATACAGTTAAACTCTTCAGACCAGATATGACAATGAATAAGGTTCTCTGGATGACTCGCGTCCCCTAGATTTTTTCAGAACAACTTAGTTTCAAAGCATTGACAGCCTAAGTCAAAGGCCTCTAGTTTGAATCCTGGCTTGGACATTTTTTCAGTCATTTGGGAAGAAGACATATACATAGTTAAAAACTTTTACGCATTTTTGCTACCACTAAAATTGTACAGAGATTTTTCATTTGTTTAATCATAAGACTTTTGACGATTAAATAAGACAATGTTTACTATAAAATTTTTGTGGTAGAAAAAATGCGTAAAATTGGCAGCTGGGCATTTCCATGCGAGCTTGTTTGTCTGTTACGTACTACGATTTTTAGCTACCAGTATTTTAAAACGAGAAAATGTGACTTAGTTTATCGAAGATATATCGTCAATTGAATAAGGCGAAGCAAACTTTTCGAAAATAACGGTGGCCAACAAGCATAGCGATATTCAGTTGTGTAACAGACTAACAAATTCGCATGGAAATGCCCTTCTATGCATATAATTATTTAATTCGAAATATGTAACATATATCTACACAAATAAATCGTTATAACAATGTACATTTAGAAATGCATACATGAACAAATTTACTTTTCAGAATCACAGTTCACCAATTACTTCTAACAGCAATTCAAAAACGTCATCACGTCTATGTGATGTTTCCACATATTCTAGCCATTTAAATTCCGCCAGAGACGATTCCAGAATGGCAGCAAACAGTACCACTATAATTTTCACTCCTCTATTTTGTGGTTCCCCACAATATTTTTTACCATCTGGCTATGAACACTTGTAGTAGGTTATGAAAAATATATTTATTGTTAACTATAAAATAATAAAAGAGGTTCTTGGGTTTTTATAACTATTCCGGAAGTCCGAGAGAGGGAATATTTAGTCAATTTAGGCTGTCAAAAGGGAATTTTTAAAAACTAACTCTTCTTTAAAAGTAAATATTCAGGGATGTAGTCGTAAAAATAACAGAGAATATACGCTTTAAGCAGAGATTATACGCTCAAAGTAGAGGGTATACCCTAGAGTATTACGTTAGAGTATACTATACTACCTAGAGTATACTATACTACCTAGAGTATACTATACGCTTTCCTGAGAAAGAGAGAGTATACGATGCTTCTTTAAAAAAACAGAAGGTATACGGCGTATACCTCCGTATACCCACCACTACATCCCTGTATATCATATATCTGTTTTGTCAATTTTTTATATTCTGAGCAATTTTTGTATGCGCAAGATATGCTTAAAGGTCAGTATGAGTTCTTGGTCGAAGCAGTATACTTACGTGGTGTTCTTTTCCGAAACTGATGTTCTATACAGTGTTTATTGTTTTTTTCAATTTAGATTTTGGAGTGGAGAGTCACAAATAATAATGGAGAAAGTACAGAATCTATTTTAAATAATGTTACTATTATTTTTAACACAATCAAACTGATTGGTAAAGTTGTCATACGAATTGAATATTTCCAACTGAGCGAAAAATTGCCCAGGCCGGGAATCGAACCCGGATACTTGGCTTACAAGGCCAATGCTTTTCCTGTTAAGCTATCTGGGCGATAGCCGGCTGGGATTTTTCGCTCAGATAACCTTATTGGTATTAAATAATAGTATATCTACGTATCCATCGTTATATGGAGTTCCATTACCTGAGGTTTATTCTGCGAGCTGTTTCAAATGACAGACCAGATGTTACGACCAATAAGGTTATCTGAGCGAAAAATCCCAGGCGGCTATCGCCCAGATAGCTTAACAGGAAAAGCATTGGCCTTGTAAGCCAAGTATCCGGGTTCGATTCCCGGCCTGGGCAATTTTTCGCTCAGCTGTAAATACTGTTATTATGGATGTAGGTGCAGTCGTGGAAATAAAAAGTAAACACCCCCTACTCCTCAACAAATTATCGTAGAAGAAATTTACTGGTGTCGAACGGTTGGAAATAAAATCGACTTTTAAATGATGTGTATAAAATATGTCTAGAGGGTTATCTACATATTAAATTGAACCCAAGCTTCATTTTTTTCAATGGCAATACTAAATTTTAGAAGATATTTCAAATCTTCGGTTCAAACTATGCCTATACTATGCATCACATTTCAAGTCATTTGAATGACAATCTTTATTCAAAATTTAGTGCTTCTAATGTTAAAGTACATTTTCATATTTTTACTTTCTTCTATCTTTACAAGAAGAAAGTATTGGATTCATGAAAATTTTCGACTTCCGGTTTTCGACGGATTTATACGTTTTAGAAGATCCTGAACACGTTTTGACTATTTTTAGAAAATGTCTGTCTGTGAGTCTGTCCGTCTGTCTGTCTGTCTGTGTGTCTGTCTGTATGTGACAAAAAATTTGTGGGCGCTCTATCTCAAGAACTAATGCTCGAAATTTAATACAATTTTATATTCAGTTAGACCTTGATATGAATTAGTGCCTATTGGTTTTTGGTGAAAATTGGCCTGCAGGTGGCGCTGCTATACTACGTTTTTCATGATTTTCAAGATTGCTATATCTCAAGAACTAATGCACAGAATTTCACCAAACTTCAGATTCTGTGATCCCTCGATATACATAGACGCTGATTAAGTTTTGGTGTAAATTGGCCTGCAGGTGGCGCTGCTATGCCACGTTTTTCAAGATTTTCATGATAGCTATATCTCAACAACTATCGCACAGAATTTCACCAAACTTCAGATTCTGCGATACCTTGAGATACATAGCCGCTGATAAGGTTTTGGTGGGAACTGCCCTATAGGTGGCGCTGCTATGCTACATTTTGCACGATTTTTGCGATAGCTATATCTCAAGAACTAATGCAGAGAACTTTATCAAATTTTAGATTCTGTTACACTAGAATATGTAACATAATTAGACGCTGATTACATTTTGGTATTAACCTTGCAACAAGTGGTGCAGCTATGCTGCATTTTGCACGAATTTTCCGATAGCTATATCTCAACAACCAACGCACAGAATTTCATCAAACTTCAGATTTCGTTACAAAATGACATATAACATAATTACACGATGATTACGTTTTTTTTATAAATCCTTCAACTGATGGTGCTGATGTGCTATATTTTACATGGTTTTTTTTTAAAACTAACTATATCTCAAAAACTAATGCACAGAATTTCATCAAACTTCAGATTCTTTTACACCATAACATAATTAGACGCTTTTTTACGTTTTGGCATAAATTTTCCAAGATATGGTGTTGCTGTGCTACGTTTTGCAATTTTTTTGTTATAACTATATCTCAAGAACTAATGGACGAAATTCCATCAAATTTCAGATTCTGTTAGGTCTTGACATAAATAGATGCTTATTAGGTTTTAGTATAAATTACGCAACATGAGGCACTACTAAGCTCATTTTCTCAGAATATTAATTAAATTTTGCATTTTAGGCTTTACGGATACCAGAATCTCATTAGGCTAGGTCAAATGTTCGAGGAAATTCGATAGTGGGTAACTTTGGGGTCACCACATTTTTTTTTTTTAAATATTAAAATGTACTTATGAGATAGAAGAAAGTTTTGGGATTGACACATCCAACTAGTTATTAATATCTTCTGGAATTATACTCCTAATGTGCTATTTTTTTATGTAGAAATAATATTAAAATACCCAAAATAAATAGGTTGAATTTGCAATTTTTATAATTTCCTATTATGAATTATGAAATTAATATTTGAAAAAAAATTATGACTGCAAACTACAATTTTTTGATGGATTTAGATTTATTAAGTCCTGCTTTATTGAAATCCGAAATTTCAAATTTTTCTTACAAGTACAGTAAAGTATCGTCTATACGATGATCACTTATACGACGTTTACATTTATACGACGTTTTAATGTGGTCCCGATTCATTCCTATTCATTTTAATGTAAAAATATATCTTTTATACGACGCTCAAAATCGTTTACACGTCGATTTTTCGATTTTGTATAGGTTTATTTTTGTTTATTTTTCTTGTGTATTTTACGAACGAGCGGAAGTTGGCAGCTATGAATGACACCAAAGAGCGCGTTTAAACGCACTCCACATTATAAAAATGTGGGCTGGTGTTCGATTAGTCTGAAAAATCAGCTTACGTGTAACAGATTACACTGGGAGGGGTCATTCTTTTTCGGGAATGGTCAGCTTTCCCGACTTGTTTAAAGTTGCAAATAGACTATCCTTCTAACTGTCATCAGTATTGGTGAATTTTAGTTGGTCATGTGGGTTTTTGATCTTTAACTTTAAATGGAAAAAAATGATGTACTGCAAATGAGGAACCTTTCGGTGAAACATGAATAAAGGTACGCATATTTAAATTGCTTACTAATCCCCCCCCCCTTGTTTTTAAGATTATTTGTTCATTTTGGTTTGTTTAATTTAAAAATTCATACATACCAACACGCTAAACATTAAAATTAAGTGAAAACAAAATTAATTCTAGTTTTGGAAGTGAAAATCGATTATACGTCTTTATCGTTTATACGACGTTTTCCGGTAGTCCCTTCGGCGTCGTATAAACGATGCTCCACTGAAGTTCCCAAATTATGCTTAAAAAACGGCAAAAAGAGGGTTTAACGGACTGTCTGCGATAGAATAAGTGACTAGATATTTTGAAACTTCTTATGCTATCCTGTAATTTAGCAGTCTTCAATGATTGCTTCAGTGGCGCGTTAGATGACTGGATTAAGAAGAGGGCTCACCCGGTCAACAATCGAGTACCGAACTTCAACATGGATTCAGCCTTTAAAATGTGTTCCGATGTTTTTCCGATCTCGAGTACAAAAGTTATAATTTCGGGCTTTTTTCGGTATTTTCTTTTATATTCGTAGAAACATTATAGTTTCTACTTTAAGAATTCGTAAAAATATTCCGCTTTTCAAGATAGTAGATCTACATGATTAGTTCACTAATGAGACTGAATTTTCTGAGTATATTTACTCTTAATTTTAAAGAAAAACCCACATGAAGATTACCTAATAAAGTTTGGATAACTTTCCGAAACCTACAAATCCTGTTAGACATTTTTAATGATTTGTCATTCAATGTTCATATTAAAATTGACGCTTAAATATTAAGCATAAATGATTTTTCAAATTGGTGTGGTTTTCATTTTGGAGGTAGATATAATGTACAACTATACGATATTAACGTATTATTTGATGTCAACGTATTGTGATAAATGAGGTATTATACGAAATGTTTTTCAACAGATTTTTGTCATAGATGCTTGTTAAAACATGTTTTTTGAAATTTTAAGTTAATTATAGATTAATGAAAGAAGCACCACAAATAATTTTAAAGATTACTGTGCGAAATCAATGCATATGGATAGAAATTAATATATATATATATATATTTTTTTTCTGATGTTGTCACTCTTTTTTTCTGTGCACATATAAAATCATGCGTGACTCGTAGGTTTACCATTGTATTTTCCTGTTCCCTGTCCTCCATGTTTTCAAACTTTGAATTTAGAGGTAATGGTCTGTGCAGTCCCAGTGTATTGAATTTCTTAAAACACGTTATTCGGTTAAACATTACAGCTGATAAAACATAAATGCATAAATATACAATAGACTCTCTCAAATCCGCAACTCTCTAAAATCCTCACATAATTTACAGATGTAAATAATGAAACATTCAGTTCAAATGTACTGAAAAAATTTGACTTTTTCAGTTTTATACCAATTCCATATGTATTTTAATTTGTAATTTTTGTGAATATTACTGAATTCATATTTTTTTTTCCATAAAATAAGAATAAATTTATTTCTGAAAAAATGCATGATATTGCTGATATCACCGGTATTCGCAATCTTCTAAGCAAATATATTTTTGCATAAATCAAGCTTTTTTGGTCATTAAGTCTGGCTAAACCTGAAATAAAACTTCCTTATTTTAGGATTTTACATGAATTAGTAATGTACCTTTATGAGGCAAGTTTAATTGAATAACTTAGGAAAAATACATTTCATCTTTTTAATGAATATTTAATCATACATTATTGATTATTAACTTGACCTTTGTTTTAATATTTTAACGATTTTAAAAATTATCTAATTTTTTATTATTTTAGCTTATTACTTATTTTGCTATTTTATTATACTGTAAGAATTAATTATAGTTTCGATTGCATAATTAATTACATTCAAATGAAAGTTTAAAGAATGTAAACAAAGCAATGACCAGAAATCCGCAAAAGGTCTGGTCCCAAGTCGTGCGGATTTGAGGAAGTCTAATGTATCAACAAATAATCTAAAAGTGTACAGTACAAGAACTTGATTACAAAGAATTATGTATTAATATCTTATACGCCAAAAAATCTTTTACCTCTCTTATCTAATATTTTTAGCAAAAATAAGATACTTACCTCTTAAAATACAATAATACTGCTTTAAAATAAATAATACTGTATCTCTAAAGATATTTTAAAACTTAAATGATTAAAAAAAAGTTAAATAAGAAAAATAAAATCCTATTTCATTGTGTAGATGAGATGCTTAATCTTATTTTCTTAGCAGAAAATTCTTTACAATTATAACTTCGTTGTTTTTACCACTTTTCTCCAATTTCGTTTCACCAGACTTTTATTAACAATGGAATGTAAAACGAACATAGGCATGTAAAAAAAGTCACGAACTGCTATTCAAAGAAACAGAGCATTTATTATTTCTTTGTAATGACGATCATTATCTGTTTTTATACTTTATGATGTATTTGCAAAACACATTTTTTTAATGGAATATTTTGCAAACGCTTTATAAAAAAAAAAAGTTTTTTTTATATAGCAGTTGTATTTTGGGGGAAAAATGTTTGCAAGCAACTTATTACTTAAAATAAATAAGTAAATAAAATGCATCGTCGAAAAGAGGACACAAACAAATGAATAATGATTGTGTCAAAGAAAAATAGAATTCTTTTGCTATCTTGTTGTGTTTTTAACTCAAACATGAAGACTGTCCAAAAAATTTGCGAGGTATTTTACTTTTCAATTATTTTTTTTTCGTTCAGTTTAATTAATAAAAGACGAAGCTAATATATAAAAAGATGTTTTTTTGCTCCTGAAAATAAATGGAATTTGCGTCTGGAATTATAGTTATCTCGAAATGCGCCCGAAAATCTCCGTGAGCCATTTTTTCCCCTCCAATCTTATAAGTTAAATTTTTTTATAAGAGCCTGGATGCTTCATGAAATACGATAATGAATGCAAAACGTTTGACCTGTGTAAAATATTTTCAATCTCAGGAATATACATGTTATGACTATATTAAAAAAATTAATTTCCAAAATTACATCACCAGTATTGGTTTAAAATTATTGTCAATTTTGGAGTATACACTCTAAATAAAAAAAGAATGACTATTCACTCCTTTTAATTTAAAGTGTGAATTTTGGAGTGAATAGTCATTCCTTTTTATTTGGAGTGAATACTCTAAAGTGAATAACCATTCTATCACAGAGTCAAAATATACTCAACCTCTTTAGAGTGACTATTCATTCTGAGCAAAAGTGGAATTGCTCACTCTTTGAAAGAGTGAATAGTAACTTCTGCAAAGTGAACATTTGCTACAAACAGGGATGAATAATCACTCTTTTGAAGGAGTGACTATTCACTCTTATTAAAGAGTGCGTTTTTCACTTCTGGTAGGAGTGAATATTTACTTTTTCGTAGGAATGAATGCTCATTTTTTATGAAGTGAATTCTTTTTTTATTGTTAGTCTATGGACATTTTAAAAGAATCACATCTTTTAGAGCAATCAATGAAAATATATGTAAGCGTGGTGAAGATTGGAATAAAATATTTTATTGAAAATAGTTATCTAATTCATAGTTTGTAACATTAAATGAACTTTTAAGGAAAAAATTATTTAATGTTACACATGAATTAAATTAGATTACTGTCTGAAAGAAACTAAAATATTTTATTCCAATCTTATACTTTGTGTTTGCTTTCATTGGTAGTTCTATAAACATCTGATTAAAATGGTCTTAAAGGCAAGAAATTAACCAAAATCTTAATCAGTCAATATATTTTTTTTCTTTTCAGATACCCATTAAGCTGTATTTATTATTTTAATAATTCCCGTGATGTACGCTATTTATATTCTTTTCCTGCATGTGTAATTCAAATTTTATTGTTGGAAAACGAATACAAATAAAAATTAATATTGGATTAAAAAAATACACAGAAGTAAATAAGATTTAGTGTTTTGAAATACAGTAGAACCCCGCTAATTCAGACCCCGTTAATTCGGATCTGTTTGGTAAATTTTTTTTTTCACGTTTGAGAAGCGATTAGCTTCCATAACATTAACTTCTTTCATCGTCGTATTAAAAA
This sequence comes from Maratus speculifer, assembly GCA_964019185.1. Taxonomy (NCBI): domain Eukaryota; kingdom Metazoa; phylum Arthropoda; class Arachnida; order Araneae; family Salticidae; genus Maratus; species Maratus speculifer. The sequence goes on along the minus strand of OZ025291.1, from coordinate 14,738,752 downwards.
AAAGAAAAAAAAACTTTTTCTGAAATTTTTTTGGAAGAATAACTTAAGCTTTTTTATTTAAACTGTTATTTATACTACACCCAACGAACTACTTATGCTCAAGCGGATGTGTGACCGTACGGCTTGCAAAAAGTTATAGAAAACTGGCTTACAAACTTTTTTATTACAAAGTAAACATTTTTATTATCTATAAATATTCAATAAGTTTAACATAAAAGTAATTTTTTGTAAGTATGTTTTATTTTATTTCATTATTTTCGAATTATCCGGATAATCCGGATTGGGTCTGGTCCCAATTAATCCGAATTATCGGGGTTTTACTGTACTACGAACTTTCCTTGTTTTTCCAGTCTTTCATTTTTCATTTACTTTGAATAACAAGTGTCTCCACTGAGTTGTTTTGGAAAGATTTTTGATGTTTTAGTTGTGTTTTTTCAAGTGAGATTTTAATTTTTAAAGACGTAGCATATTGATTGTTTCTTGGCGATTTCAATTTTAGAAAATTTTATTCCTGATGATGGTTTTAAAGATTAAATCGAAACGCTAAGATTTATTTTCTTCATCTTTTAATTTAAGATAATCTTTTAATTTAAGAATAAAGTGTAGGTTGGATAGAAAAATCTATTTTTTAAGTTAATATTTATTTAAATTTATGGCTCTACGTAGAATTTACTTGATTTCATTTCTAGGGAAGAAAATCTAGTTCGGAATATGTTAAATTCTTGGTCAAATTAAACTAACATAATACGAAAAATCAGTGGGATCAGTGGGAACTTGGTACCTTATATTCAGAATTGTACTATTATCCACTCAAAATGATTACTGAGGAAAGTAGTGAATATAATATGTTATGTTGTTTCAAATCAGCTCCACAACGCTAAACGAATACAAACCATGAAGTAATAATTAAAGTATAACATTAATATAATCAGGTTGTTGAGGAATTGATATAGATAAATATGTCTGAACATAAATATTTAGTATATGGTTGAATCGTATCTGTTCAAGGTTTTGAGTTTACTAGGAGCTTTGATCTTTCACTTATCAACACCGCTTGAATGGAATTGTGTCCACACTTTGTACTAAAAGAAACGTTTTCATACTTCATTACATCAGCCTGTAACATATAGTTATGAACCCAAATATTTAAACTGGTTATGGATGATTGAAATACGGAGTGAGTTAAAAATGCTTCTTTTTTCTTGATTGATTTTAAGGCACCAGTAAAGCTTAGTCCACATTTTCAGCTAACAAAAATTTGGGTTATTTCATGAGCTTTACAGATCATCTGATTCCATTTCTTTTCTGCGCACATTTTTAGACTGAAAATATTTCCCAATTTTTACTGTAACATTTTTTTAGATCGAGCTCTACTTTTCTCTCTGGTTCCATCAGTTTTTTATATGATACGGTAATAGCATCCCACTCCCTTCCTGAAATATTTCCTAATTGAAGTAGATTAATTTTAAAAACATTTTAAAATCCTCATTTAATTAGTCCTCAGAGCAGTGTCGACCATTGAGAAAAGCAATATCCGTTGTTACATTGAAACAAATTGCACTCCACACCATGTGAGCATCCTCTCCTTTTTTGTCGCGTAAAGAACTCGTGAGATTCTTGTAACAAATCATGCCAATAGTATGTGCCAGCCATCAGGGCCATCCGAATTTATTTTGTTTTCGTCATTGAAGAAACGTTTAACAATTCTTCTTCCTAAGGCACAAGTTTTTACTTTTATCTATCTTCAATAGGAGATAGTATTGTAATCGAAATTTTCGTCGATTTGCAATTTTTGACGGATTTACATGCTTTAGGCAGGCACGTAGCCAGGGAGGGGGCTAAGGGGGCTGAAGCCCCTCCCGAAACTTTGAAAATACAAAATTATCGGTATGATAAAAAATAAGTTTTGTTTGTTTTTATCTTCCATTACATTAAAATCAATTGGGTTTTTAGCTGTAAAAATATCAATTTATTGAATTACAGTTACAGTAATCCTTCATTATATCGGTTATTTGGATATATTGTTTTTTTAATAGCAATTAGTACCAGCAAAAATATAAATTCTTTTTAAAAAGTAATTTTTACTGTCTTTATGCGCATTAAAATTCGATCAAGTGTAATTTCTTATCATTAATTTTGCTAAGAAAAATTAAGTATAATACGCATACGGCATAAGAAAGATCACAAAAAATTCGGAAGATTATTTTCAACATATTTCAGTCATTGGTAAAAGGCTAAATATTTTTCTTAAAACCTACACAATTAGAATGTTATTTTAACAAACAAACTTCAGATTTTTTCATGAATATAGAAATAGAATTATTTCATTGTTGAGTTTTCAAAGAACTCCAGGAAAAGAAGAAATTAGAGAAGATCTTGAACTAATACTCTCTTATTTTGTGCAGAATAAAATAGCCACTGACCACGATGACGGTCCTCTAACTTTGGACAAATTGGTATAAAAAAGACTAAAGAGTTCGTTTAAGTTTTGAGCATAGTCTGGAGCGAATGAATTGAAATGAGACAAATACCCTTAGAAAATGCTATTTATTTCACTCCAGAAACTCGGAATGAAATCAAATATTCTGGGATACAGTTACAGAAGTATTAATTATCAAAATATATATTGCGATCTGTTTTAGCTTAATTGCTGTTGAAACTATGGACATTTCAAGCGCAGAACAGCTTGCTATTTGTGTTAGATATGTGAACTATTAAAAAATTCACAAAACTCAATAATTCGGAAATTTTTTTCACGTGTTATTCCAATAAATGTCTCAAAAATTCAAGAAAAGTAATTTTACAACATTGTGATGAACTATGTGTTGGCATGTATAAATGTGTCGCATAGGCGTATGACAAAGTAGCCAATAAGTTTGGTCATGTTAGCGTGGTTTATTCTAGAATTCTTCAGAATATTTAAATTTAGATACGTCCTCTGTGAAAGCCATTGGTTAAATCTTGCCTTGTCCAACAACATGCCGATTCCCTTCATTCCAAAGTATCATGCATGGACTTGTTTAAGCAGGGACAAAGGTTTTTAAAAATCACCTAAAGGCAAATTTAGAGCTTCAAGAAGCAATTGCATCATATATCCTAGAAAACAAAAGAATGTAACTTTTCCGCATTTGTGATACAAATTTTATCGAGAGGCATGAAAGCATACGAGAGCTGTTATTTATATTTCTGGTCTTGGCAACAAGGAGTGTTATAAGGCTACCGCTGACGATTTCAATTGAAAATTCGATATTTTTAACCATAAATTCTCCAAAACGATTTGCCATTTTAGCTTGTTTTGTGTTATTTACAGTAAATTGAAAAATTCATCTTGTGCAAAAAAGGAAATTGATTCGTTAACATTTTCATGCGATCCTTTTTTTATAACTTTTGATGTGGATTGTCCAGGTAAGAGTATTTCCATGAACTTAATTTTTTATACAACGATAAAGCACCATCCTAAATCACTGTAAAAAACTGGTATAACGAATTCATTCATGTTCCGTGCTCTCTCCAGGACGCATTCCGTGAAGATCCATCAAAATCTGTTGCTATGCTAGAAAATATCGATGCTGTGCCTGAACTGATAAAGCAAGATCGTCATGTGACGTACCGTGAGATTGAGAAATCTTTAGACATTAGTATGACAGGAATCAATAAGATATTGACTGAACATTTGGTAGTAAAAAATATTTGTTCACGTTGGAGACCGCATAATCTCTATCAAAAGCTCAAAAGAAAGCTTGTGTCGACTGGGGCAAGGAAATGTTAAACAATTACGTTAAAGATTCATCAAAAGCTGTGTATAACATCTGCACAGGTGATAAATTGTGGATCTATGCATATCATCCGGAAACAAAACAACAATCGACTGTATGAGTCTTCCAAGACGAGCCAAATCCAACAAAAGTTGTTTGAGAAAGAAGGACATCGAAGCAAATGGTTTCCTGTTTCTCCGAAATTGGCGGTCACGTGGCAACAGTGGCATTAGAACAACGCAAGACAGTTAATTCTGAATGGTACTCAACCATTTATTTGCCCGAAGTCTTCAGGGAATTTCGAAAAAAGCAAAATAACAGGCGAATAATTTTTTATCGTGGCAATGTGAGCTTCGCACATCGGCTCAAATAAAGGAATTTCTGAAAGCCAAAATATCGTATTAATGGGTCATCAGCCACAGAGTCCTGATTTGCCATCCAATAACATTTTTTTTATTCCCACGCATCAAAAATAAATTACGTGAATGATGATTTTCGAACCCCAAAGAAGCGGTTTTTGCTCTCAAAACGCATGTTTGGAGTTATCTCCATAGAAGTGGAAACAGTGCTTCGAAAATTGGTTCAAACGGATGCAAAAGTGTATTTGATCTTCATGGGCAATACTTTGAAAAGTAATAAATTCAATATTGATCGTAAATATTAGTGTTTTCATTACTAGGCCAGAAATATAAATAGCAACCCTCGTATTGACTTTTGTCGAGCTATTTAAATACATCTGTATTAGCTCAGAAAATATTTCGAAAAACATATGGAAGATTTCTTCAACAGCTGGAGTTTTTTTTGGCAGTCAGGGAGAAGAATCATTTTCTCATAAGCTTGTCTGTTTATCAGAAACTTTTCTGTCTGACAATCATAGTAAATTCTTCAAAAAAAAAAAAAAAAAAAAAAAAAAAAAATCTTGATATAATATTGACTGTAACCCATGCTAAAGATGTCTAATTGTTTTACATAAATATTCAGAAAAATGAAGTAGAAATCTTTTGTGAGATTTCATTGTACATCAAAACTTCGGGAAGACATCTCCCAAACTGAAATAAAGATCCCAAGACTGACATTTAGACAGGCAACAGGTACAAACGCTCAAATTACATTACATCCACTGATAAGTATTACAATATCACGGTCTTATTTCCCATGTAGAAAGTGTTATTCAAAATTTAAATTATCGATTCATTTCTAATGCAGACATTCTAAGAGATTCCCAGTTACATTTTCCAGGATGTGCTTCACTGAAAAAGCAAGCAATTAGAGAATCCGACGCAATACTTTCAGGATAATGTGTCAATGTAAGATGAATATGAATTAGGGTGCAAACAAATTGCTAATGTTGACACCAACACAGAGGTTTTAAAAGTTTTAGCACTGTAATGTGACATATTACGATAAAATCAAACACTTGCTGACAGTTTTGGTTGAAAGCCGGGTAACAAAAGTCAGTGCTGAAATATATTTTTTGGCAAAGAAAATAAGTAAATCTGACTCAAAGCCTGACGGTCGATGACAGACTGGGTAGTTTTTCCATGATTTCCATTCTTTGGGAAATTACAGAAACTCTTGATAAGTCAATCAGCATCATGGCTAAGAAGAAATTATGATGATTACTTCTGTTGCACTGGTAAACAGTGTTGAATTCAGGGGGACCCCCGGAAGGGGGACATCCCCCCTCCCCCGGAGAAATGAGATGTCCCATCCCGGAAAATTTGTGATTTTGTGTTTTCAATCGTCAAAAAGTACACCCCCCCCCGGGAACGCTATAATGTCCCTCCCGGAGCCCCAAAAATCCCTTCCGGAGAAAAGTGCCTGAATTCAACACTGTTAGTAAATTTATTTTACCACGGTTGTCATTTACAATTATTATACTCAGAGATTGTGAAATACAAACATAATTTTTATGATTACATATGGGTGTAGCAATTAACTTTTTTTCAAAAAAATAATGCATGTAATTTATTTTATTTATGGATCAATAGTTTCAAGACCTCGCACTCGTAATATCAGATTCTCGCACGTTAACATTAAGCCTGTGTTTTAAATCAATACATATTATTTGTTTGCTTTTGAATATTTTACAACGTTTTTCTTCATAGGATAGGGGAGAGAAGAGCACATTTGAACAATTTTTTAAAAACTCAGTACATTTCTTATTTGAATTATATTTTTTGCGTTTTAAGTATTACATAATAAAAACAGTGCATTTCTTGATCATATGAACCAGAAATTAAAAGTTTTCCATATAAATTAAAAAAATTGTGAGGATTTAAAAAGCTGAAATATTTCTGTTCAAACCTGTCCCATGCAGGGGTATTTTTGAACAAGTAAGGGGCACCTTTGAACAAATGAGTAAAATATGAAAATATTGAGAGTTTTCATAAAACGCTACATATGTTTCAGGAATATAAAGTAATACGGATAAAATTTAATAACTATATTTTATTGAAACTAATAATCTTTTTATTCTTTAACCAAACTTAAAATCCTTCAAAGCTGATGTCAAAAATCATTGTTGAAACAAAACAGAATGTCTCTCCAGTTATGTATGTTTGAGAAAACTTTAAAATATCCTTGTGATACACCAATATGATATCTGATGCTTCTGAAAAAATAAAATTCTTCATTCACACTTTTTATGAAGAAAATTCACTTAAATTCCGTTTTGTCTAGTAGTTTGGGAAAGAATAAATGAAAGAGTATAGGCTTTGTTAGACAAACCTGCTAAACCATGAATCATTATTGTGTATCCGGATTTTGCAAGTATCAAATAAATAAATGCCATCATCAATTTAGGTTTGAAATTTCCAATCACTGATACATCCAGAGATTGTAATACATGTTTGCAGTAATGAAGGATTGTTAACAGTATAAGTTCATGTTCTTTGATATTCTTAATTAACCTCTTTTCACATAGAAAAAATTCCAAAAATAGTAACATTTAGGTACATCAACAACTCTTTACTTCATAGTTTTAGATGTTCAACGGTGCCCCATCACATGGAGTTCAACATTACAAAGGTTTACTCAATTCGGCTGATGAATTTGAATAAAACAAAACTTATAAACTAAAGATTACATCTTTATTTAAGTGTTGAGGGGCTGTGCAAATATATAAAACGTTATCATTTTAGGGGGGGGGGAGAGGGGTCTGGCAAATGATATCGTAAGATATCGCAGGGGGGAGGGGGGATTTGTATTTTGATATCGATATCATTTTTGATCCAACCATCTTTTTTCATTTGTATTTTTTTTTTTTTTTGTTCAACACAACATGTTTTTTTTCTTTTAACCTGTTATCTATTTTTAAAATCGCTAAATTATTATAAATATATTTAATTCTAAAATATGGTATAGCCCAATATTCGACATTCTTGTATGCATATACAATCACTGGTTGAGTAATCCCATGTGAAGTACATTTGAAATGACGCTTCTGTTTATCAATAAATAACAGATTAAGAGAAAAAATGTTGCCCACTTTTTTTATTGATAAAAATTTCTGTCACTCCGCAATCCCCTCCCACCTCCTTCGTGCAAGGCAAATGGAACAAGACTGCTGCATGCATTATGTAACAAAAAGCTATTATAAAATACTTTTAAATAACAATTTCTTTTAAGTATTATATCATTTAAAGTGATTTTTATTAACGACTTTTCATCTGAACCAATAAACTATGTAACCAAGTCTGTATATTATTCCAAACAAAAAAATAAATAAATTCCAAAGATACAATTTTTTTTAGACATTTATAACGATATCATTACCGGCTGGGGGGGATACTCGAGGAATGATAACGTTTGATATCGGATTGGGCGTAGGGGTCTATAATTACCAAAATGTTGATACGTTATATATGCACAGCTCCTGAACAATAAATCAAAATTTTAGGGATACAAAACTTTGAACAAAAATATTACAACGTTATTTTCTTAAATTTAGATTCAAGAGGGAGAAAAATATATATCTTGCTTAGACAGCATTGTGCATACAAAATGGATGAGCTTTGCATACTTATTACACTGAAGCAATAGTAATGTATTGCCATAGACATTTGTAGAAAATAATTTATTTGAAGGAAAATATTTAGTGTTCGAAGGTGCCCTCAGTTCACATGTGCCCCCCTCTCTCTTACTTGAGACTCATCTCAAAAATTGTTAGCTTGTGCTTTTTAAGTTTCGCAGAAAATTTTTCCTAAAAACTCTAACTCCAAATCGGTTTGGAAACTGAAAATGCTCTTAAAAGTTAAAAATTGCAACAGAAATTGAAAAATTTAAATATGAAATAACAATATTTGACATAGTTAACAAGTATCCTATGTAGAAACACACATTAGGATAAGCCTAGATTATTTTTAAATTTTTTACTGAATATTATTCAAATTACTTTTGTAAGAATAGAAAAAATTCCAAAATTGAGCCCCTCCCGAAAGAAAATCCTGGCTACGGGCCTGGTTTTAGGGGTCAGGGATTCCAAAAAATATGCCTATAGAAGATGTCTGTCCGTGAGTCCATTTGTTGCCATTGTACCATCGAAAAATGTATGAAGATATGTATAGAAATAAACAATTTTTTTTGTGTATTTTTTAGCTGTGGAATCAGCCTGTATATATATCTATATACATATAAAAAAAGATATTTTTTTTTCACCCAAATCAACCTTTTACTATATTACTTTTCTTTTGATAAAATCAGCCTGTAAATCAGCTTTTGTAATCAGCCTGTATATATATCTGTATACATATTAAAAAAATTATTTTTTTTCGCCCAAATCAACCTTTTACTATATTAATTTCCTTTTAACAATACGCATTTATTCCGGCTTATGAAAGTAAAATCCTATTATTACATCTAATCTATTAATCTTTATAGAAACGATATAAATTCTTAATTCGCCTTAAAAACATTTATTTCAATACGCGTAAATCTGGAAAATGGTTCTTAGTTAAAATATTCTTAAATAAACCGTATTTGTTAAATTCCAAATAAAACTCATTTTACCTGTTTTTATCAATCCTTTTTTAAAAGTCTTATTAAATTTATTTCGAAAAAGCATACTTATACAAAACATCATTCTTTTATTTTTTTTCTCACGTTTTATATTTATTACATATCAATAAATTCATTTCTTTTTCCTTTTTAATGAAATTATCGTCTGTGGAATACATTCGAATTTGAACTAGATTCCATCATAAATTAAGCTAAATAATAATCTTTTTAATAAAATTATCGTTTGCTGAAGACATTCGATTCTGCTGCTTTGATCTCGACGCGAGATATTAAAAAGCTATTTACATAAAAACCATGTGGTTCAAGGATATAGAATGTTCCAAAGAAGTCTTTTTTTTTTGCATCAGGGAATTTTAATATGGAAGGCGCGAGTTAGTTCGAAGTAGATGGTCGGGCAATTGATAAGTAATATGGAGGAAGACGAAGTGGCTAATCATTTGGATTAATTTTATTTCTGCAATTAGATTCATTTCGCCAATCAAATTAGAACATTCCCTTCTCTTATGACTGCATTTAAATAAAATATTTTGGAGCTCTCAGTGTTTAGTTTTTTATGAAGTCTATATTTATTTATTCTTTTTTATTTCGCTCGTCACGAATCCTGTGTTAAACTGGGGTATTTTTCGTAAGATTTGTTTTAGTAAAACGATTTTTTTTCTGGCTCCCCTTATCACTATATATGTATATCTATAAATTATTAAATTCAATGATTCATATGTTTCATACGATTAATGGTTATATATATATATATATATATATATATATACATTATTTGGTTTAAAATTATGTCTTTGAAATTAATTGGAATATCATGGATTCAATTCAAACACAAATTTTTACTCATTTGCATCGAAAACGTGACCTGATTTTTTGTTTTTGTGTCTTTCCTAAATCCCTCCCCCTCTCTCGCTGTAAAATATTTAAGTATTAGTATGTTTTCAAAATGCCAACAAATCTTTTCCTTCAATTATTTAATGTTTTAACCAAAAATGTTCTAAAATATAAGATATTTTTAAAATAACTCTAACAATGCAGTAATGGTGGTTTAAAATGAATAGAGCGATTTTTAAAAAGATATTCTATAAATAAATATTTTTATTAAAGTAAAAAAAAAAAAAAAATCATGTCGCAAATGAAACAATAAAAACAAGGAATCAAATTTCGTTGAGAACCTATTCTTATCTTTTTAAACGAAGAATATTTAAAATTATGATTCTCTTTTTTTTTATTATTACTTTCAACAGAGCTCCAATAACAATAGAATGTGAAACAAACACAGACATGCAAAAAAGTTTTGAAATGCTATTGAAGGAAACAAAACATTTATCATTTCTCTATAAAGATGATTATTATCTGTTCTTATATTTTATGATGCACTTGTAAAAGACTTTTTTTAATGAGTGATTTTGGAATCGTTTTGTTTTCTCATTTCATAAAAATGTGATATTTTTTGGCAGATAACTGTATTTGTAAGAAAAAAGTTTACAAACAAAAGATTACTTAAAAGACTAAAAATGCATTGGGGAAAAGAAGACAAATGAATAATGAACTTGTCAAAGAAAAATATAACAACTCTATTATTTTCCTGCTATGTTTTTTTAATTCATGCATAAATACAGTTCCAGAAATTTCCAAATTTCTTTCAAATTACATTTTTTTCAAGTATAATTAATGAGCAGGCGAGAAAGATAGATAGATATGTATGAAAGATATATAAAGATATGTTTGTAGAACATAGATAAAATGATATACAGGGTTACTAATAGTCATCCTAAGATAATAATTTCTGGAAATGTGATTTAAGTAGTTTTAAGAGTGTGTTTGTTTGAACTAAATTTTAACAAAACAGTGGCATGTAATAAAGTTACTAGGTAAATTACAGGGCTGAACAAAAGTATTGAAGAAATTCCATCTATTAGAATAAAGTGCTGAAAGAGAAATTTCAACCAGTTAGGCATTTTCTCGCTAAACTAAATCTTTCAATTATATAGTATATATATATATATATATATATATATATATATATCAACCGACGGATCAAATACAGGGCGGTTCAAAACTATTGGAATACATATTTGGCTTTAGGCAGTAGCATCTTATTTCCCTAGATAACGAAGTTTTGTTAAAGATTTCATTAAGTGTTGGCAAATGTTTAATAATCCATGCTTACCGTATGGTTTTTCTTACTTGTTATTATTATTTTCAACGGAGCTCCATTAACAATAGAATGTGAAACAAGCACAGACATGCAAAAAAGTTTTGAAATGCTATTGAGAGAAACAAAACATTTATCATTTCTCTATAATGATGATTATTATCTGTTATATTTTATGATGCACTTGCAAAATACTTTTTTTAATGAGTGATTTTGGAAACGTTTTGTTTTTTCATTTCACAAAAATGTGATATTTTTTGGCAGGTAGCCGTATTTGTAAGAAAAAAAATTACAAACAACAGATTACTTAAAAAAACTAAAAATGCATTGGGGAAAAGAAGACAAATGAATAATGAACTTGTCAAAGAAAAATATAATAACTCTATTATTTTCCTGTTATGTTTTTTAATTCAAGCATAAAGACAGTTCCAGAAATTTGCAAATTTCTTTCAAATTATATATTTTTTAAAGTTGAATTAATCAGCAGGCGAGAAAGATATAAAAAGATATTCTTCGTGCTTTTTTGGGTTTTTAATCCAATATTAATACGATATATATTTGAATCTGCTGAAACTTATAAATTACATTCTTCTAAATATATACATATTTTTTAAAAAACAATGTAATTACTCTGCAATTGGCGACTTTATTTTATTTAGGTACTAGCGGCCTTCGCCCGCTACGCTGGTCGGTTTATCTAAAGAAATCTTGAAGAAGTAGTTAGATAAGGTTCAGACATACATTAAAAAAAAAAAAAAGCAAGTCGATCATTCAAAAAACGTTGGGAAATATCAAATATTTACTGTAATTTTTTAAGAAAAACAAAGTTTCGAAAAAAAAAATTAAATCGAAAAAAAAATTACACTGACATATTAATGCAAGGAAATTTTCCCAGAGAGAAAATTCGCCTTGAATACAATATTTCAAATTCTTTTAATTGCTTATAGGCGTTAATGCCAACATAGTGAAAAAAAATTCCATGCTGGGAATCGAACCCGGGCCATCAGTATGGCGCACTGACGTTCTACCGACTAAACCACATGGAACGACAGCCAGCTTGAAACTTTCTCATACTTAAGTAGACTGGCGAAAACATAACGATAGCGCGTTTTAAAATCGCACAGTGACATCTATTGGATTTTATATGTACTAAAAAACGTTATGTACTAAAAAACGTGAGCAGCGCACCTAATAGTTTCTTTTGTTTCTTTTTGTTACTTTTTTGTCTGTTGTCCGATTTTGATGAAACAAAGCCTATACACTGCCCGGGAGTGTGCATTCTTCATTAGTGAAAACCGCATAAAAATCCATTCAGTAGTTACGAAGATAACCTCGAACAAACAGACAGACAGACAGACAGACAGACAGACAAAAAATTCAAAAATTTTTTTTTTGTGTTTCATTGGTTTTCTTTTATCGCCCTGACTCCATTTTTGTCAATTATCTTCAATGTACAGACACACCGGGTCCTACTGTTTTATTATATGTATAGATATATTTTTAAAGCTTGTATATTTCACAAAATATGATAGTAACTGACAAATATTCAAATTACTTGATATTTTAAATTTAACTCATATATACTTCCATGTACTAGAATTTTTTATAAATTGTATATTAGACCGGGCCATTTAGAAGTATTGCCATTTAGTATTCAGTATTGCCATTTAGAATTTTTTTTGAACGCTTTTTGCACAATATTCGTCCTTTTAAATTTTGATTTTTTAAAGAGATTTTCTTAGAGATTATTTATATCTAATAAGTAACAAAGTAAGTACAATGCCGGATTTTATGTTTCTAGATATTTAAGTAACATAAAACTCGCATTTTTAGAATGTTTTTTGCTCCTACACCTCTTTTCGGGTTGCGACACCCATATTAAATATAGTCTACACTGGGCAAAGGACATAATTTTGACACCATTAATTTTTAGAACGCCATTAGAACGCTTTTCACACATTTTAAATTTTGTAATTTTTAGGAAATGTTCTTATGCTGTTTAAATCATAAGTAACTAGTAAACCTCGCGGCTTTGCTTGCTTCATAGTTGAAATATGCCTAGTGATATTTGTATGTCTGATTTTTATTAGAAGTAATAATGCATTTAGGAATAATTAAAACATTTCCATTTAAGCCACAGTTTGACTAAATTTCGCACATACATCTCTGTAAATATCAATTTCATAAAATGTGAATAATTTAATATTATTAAAACGCGGCTCAAACAATGTCCCCCCTATACCATTATGCAATGGAATACTTTGTGTGGCCCTGTAAATTCATAAAAAATATGCATATCAATTTTACTATGTTCGAAAACGTGTAACACCATTAAAATGCACTTGAAGCTATTTTTCCCCATTGGCTGTAATGTAACGGAATACTTTTGATTGTTAATTGAACTATGCATCCGATTTTCATAAAATATGAAATGACTCAACAAAATTATGCAACAATTGTATATTTTTGATTTCAAATGATTCGGTTGGGTAGTTTTTGCTCTGTTATATGCGGACAGATGGATGGACTGAACGGCGACTATAGGTGCTACATGCTTCATTTTGGGAACAACAGATTGTAAGCTTATTCGAGCATGCGCAAAGTAACATTATTTAATGACAAGCTCATTTTTCATCGAATATTTATTGTACTTTAATTCTGATTACAAGGTATTGTGTATAATAAAGGAACAGAAAATCTCAGTCAAGTTCGTAAATGAGCAATAACGGATCAAGGAGGTGAAATAGGGAGGGGTTTTGTGAAAACAAAAACAAACCCTATAATTTCTAAGTATAATACATATCAAAGTAGTTTAAAGTTATTATTACTTCTAGGAAAGGGGCCAAATGAAAAAGTTTATGAATCACAGATTTTTGATAAAATTTAAAATGGGCTCAAGGTAAGAAAAAATTCGGAAATTCGTCAATTCTCCTGATATCAAACTCACTTAAATTTATTAAAAATCTTCTAAATGCTGTCTACAACTTTTATATTGAGATTTTTTTTGATAGGAACAGCTCTTATAGCTAAATCAAATGAAACAAAAAGAGAGGTTGCAGAAAAAAATTATCGTATTAAGTTAGTACTCATATTCAAACTGCTTATTTTCTGACTCATTTTTAAATTCATTTTCTATCTCAAACGTATCCAATTATTACGCTTATTTAATCTGAAACTATAAAATGTGCCGTATTGGTTGATTCTCAATAAAGACAAAATATATTTCAAAAAATGCTATAAAACGGTTCATTTTGAACCAAATTTCCCTAAATGGTAGTGTTGGAAAGAAAAAAAAAAAGTCATAACTGAGAAAATAATTGTTTTGTAACGCAAGTTCTAATTAATTGAACGAAAAATAAATACACAGGCCGTTTATAAATCACTTCAAATAATCACATTAGTAAGTTTCATTTTTTTACTTTTAGAAATTAGTCTGGAAATGTGTGAGAAACTTTCATGTTGTTGATCGTGGAAAATTATTATATTTTTAATATTGCTTTGTTATGATTTTAAAAAAACCAGCTGTTACAGAAAAATGAAATTAAAAACGCGTCAAATCTGGCTAAATAAAATTGTTAAACTGAACTTATCTCTAATATTGATCTAGTTTTTGTTGGCGATATTAATACCTCAATTCGAAATCTACCTCCGCTTGTAGGCCGAGTCGGCAGTATTTTAGATTTTCAAATGCTTTCTTTTTCTTCTCGATTGTCAATTACAAATTTTTAACTCTAAATAACCAAAGTCATGCCAAAGTTCCTTTAAGAGAAATAGTGTAAAAAACCAGTTTCGATTCTGAAAGATTACCCAATGAAAATATTGTTTGCACTATCCGATGTGTGGAACGTATTATATGATATCCCTAACATCAATTGCAAATAGGAGATGACACATAAAAAAAATGATCTTCATCTCATTTTACAATTTTTCCATATAAAAGCATGCAAAATGCATCTTGCAGTCATTTTTATTCTACGTTTTATAAATACGAGGTGGAACCCGTCGAATTTCGACAAAAGAAAATGTTTAAGTAGAAACTGTTTCATTCATTTATAATAATCCTACAAAATTAACCACAGTAAAAAATGCATCTTACAGTGGTCAGTCTAATTGATTAACAAATATTATTTAAAGCTAAAATTAAGAAAAATATTATTTCTATAAAACTCATTTGTCCAAATTATTAAAATTAAACTTTAATCGCATATGTATTCAGCAAAATATAATAAAGATCAGTTATTTTGATGAAGTTATCCATTGAGGCTCTTATATTTGGTATAAATGCGAATGAAAAAAAAAATTCAAATTGACACGATTTTAGAATTTTATGTGAAATCAAACCCGTCATAATTTTCCTCTTCTCAAAATTCATACGTGCACATTTCAATTTTATCAATTTTAAGAGAAAATGGCGCATTTCTGTTGCCACAATTTCAAAATTCGTATTAAAAAGTATAAAAAAAATTAATATGTCAAGAATGAATTGAGATACAGCTTTCAAACAAATTGCATTTAAAAGAGAATTTTTTTCTCTATACGATGGTGTAAAAATTTAAAATGTATGATGTTTACAAATGTAAAATTTGCAGTACCGAAAATTGCAAAACCGAATTGCATTTAAAAGTGTTGCCATTCGCAAAATGACGTATGCGTTACGCACAGATATGTTTGGCCTTTATAATATAGAAGATAATTATTTCTAGATTGTATTTTGCTAATTAAACAAACTGTCAATTTTGTCTTTTTTACAATTCATTTCTTTGTAGTTCATTTTAATTCAAATGGAATGTTTAAATATTTTGAAGACTTTCGCTACATGTAATTATCAGTCAACTATTTTTAAATTTTATGAAAAGAAAATTAATGAGATGCTTTTCTTATGAAATAAAAGATATTTCGTTCACAGAAAATTTAATGATAAGAATTCACCTTAATTAAATTTTATTCGTAGATATTATCTTTTCACATAAATAAAGTGTACAATTTTTTTTTTTTTGCTTTTAAATTTGTTGCTGACACATGCAGATAATTTCTGTCTTCATTAATATAAATGTAATTAAAAATAATTGTTACATCAATTACAATAATAAAAACAGATTTATGTAAAAATGTAAAATCATGAATTTGTATTTAATTCATGAATTTGTATTTAATATATTTTATGGAATGGAATGTTTTGTAAATTATCTAGCGCAAACTTATTTTTTTCGCACATTCAGTTCTTTTTAATGATATCAAAAATCTATTATACATATTTTTTTGGACCTTTTCCTAGAAGTAATAATAACGCTAAGCTGATTTAATATGCATTATAATTAAGATGTTATGGGTTTATTTCTGTTTTCATAATCCACCCTCTTCCTATTTTTACCCACTTGGTTCGATTTTGACCATTAACGAAATTAATTGAGATTTCCTGCCCCTTGATTTTAGGTATTAGTTTGAAAGAGATTTGTGAAGACTTATAGAAGTTATCACGTCCATAAAAAACTAGTCGCTGGGGCCACCGTAATATTTACCCGATCATGGATATGCTTGATATAAAATCAATAAACTATTTATAAAATACATTGCAATTCCAAAATAAAATTTAAACTGATTTTAAAATATTTTTAATACACAATAATGCTCTATTACAGAATTGCGGGTACTACTTGATTATCCCGTCCACTCATTTCGCCAAATTATATTAATCTCCAAACTACTCGTAAATTATACAAATTGGTATACTTTTTATTTAAAATAAGAAAGAAACAAATAAATTAGTAAAATATCAATAATAATAATAATTAAAAAAAAACCCGTCGAATTAAAATTTCTTGATGCCATTATAAACACAAATACCGAATTACGCAAAAGAAAAATCTTTCTAACCCCACAAATGATAATTATATAAACTAACAGTTTACTGCGTCGGTTAAGCATCTCATTTCCAGTTAATATATATATATATATATATATATACATATATATATCTGAATTGATATTTGAATGAAATACTGGGTCAGGAAAAATCGAAGAGTATGGAAAATAGGATTAAAAATATATTGGCAACTAATTATCTGATGGACTTCATTCTTTATGCAAAATTTAATTTTTTTTTTATTGACTTCTACATTCACTCCTTAAAGTAAAAAATCACCTTAGCATTATCTTTACTTGGATGGAGAGAAATATTGGAAGTTATGTATGCCGTTATTGAATAGTATGATGACATTTTGGAGACGATGAAATATATAAAAAGAATCTAACTATAGCAAAAGTTTCCATAATAGCTAGATTAGCTTTTTTTTATCGTGAGGTCAAAAATGGTAAAGGTGATCTTAAAAATACAAAATTATTGGGAAAAATTTTACAATTTCTGGGGCAATAACATTCTCTTATCCTAATGAAGGAATTCGCTAATTATCAATGTTTAAAAATATAGTTGTGTATTTTCTTATATTTTAAAAAATATATATAAGAGAGATGGGGGATGAATGGGCATTTTCACAAAAACATTTATTTTAAATACTTTTTTAAATTATTATCAATATTACATAGACGAGAGCAGCCATATTTGGAACGCCGCCGCTTTAAATGAATTGTTGCCATTCTGTTGTTACTTGCAATAAGAGACGCCATGTATCAGTGAAATCCTGATTATAAGAATGACATCATTTATGATTAGAGAAAAAACCCATCTACTACATACTATTTTAAGACAATTTTAGATAACGTTAAATTAACTGTTTTGACTAATTTTTTCTTACTAAACGTAAGAGAGTACTGAAAAATTAAGGTAATTTGTTATGTTTTTATTTACATATCTAAATTGATATGTTTATGGAGCATATGTTTCACGCAGATTTCTTTGTTTTCGTTTTTATTCTTTGCCATGAAATTATCTTTCTAAAAAAATAATTCAATTGTCCTAATTGGACCAATTTGACTTGTTTATATTACACCAGATATACGTATCCTATTTTTTCAAAACTTTTTTTTATGTAATTGAAAAGTTATGAAAACGACATAGACAAGCTAAGTGGAAGGAAAACATTCCGTGACAGCAAAATTTGTCAAAAATATATTAAAAGAAAATTTCGAAGAGATTGATTTGCAAGAAATCTGTAGCTATAACTCCCTCCGCCCCCATAAAGTGAATCTTGAAATGAAAAAAAGGGGGTGGGTCAAAAAAAAAAAAAAAAGCTTTGAAAGCACAAAAGCAATTAAAAATTGAGTTTTAAAAAGTTGGAATAATTCAATTGGAAAGGAAGTGATGGAAAAAACAACTACATACATAAGGTAAAGAAAACTTCTGCTTCGAAAAAAAAGGGCTAATGATCTAGAATTTAAAAAGAAAAATCAAGACAATGATGATTGGTTTTGCCGAGTAAAAATAATTCAGTGTTAGATTTCCAAATATGGTTGAGTGTGCTGGAATAAAAATTGAGCAAACGAAATTCATGTCTAAGCCGTGCATCATCTATTACATGATATTCAAATAACTGACAATCAGTTCAATATATTCTTAATTACAGATAATTTTGATTTATTTTTTGAAAAAAAAAATTATTTAAAACAATTACTTTTACTTTCAGATATTTGATTTCATTATATTTCATTGCTGTTACTTTGTTTGATTGGTTCATCATCGCATCCTCATTGATTCATAATCGCAAATTTTGCTTGTAATAAAATTAGTTTTATTCTCTACTCATTAATACAACCTAATAATGCTTGGTCCAATTTAGCAGACAGGGGATCCAACTTAGGCGACGAGTTGCAGAATTTGGACCACTTTTGACAAATTCCTTAAATGAAATAAAACATAAGATTTTCAAATAGAAATTGATCTAAAGATTTATTTAGTTAGTAGATGAGTAACCTGATCACGCCTAGATATTAGAAAAATTAAGTGAATTATGCCTGAAAATAAGTACAGTGGCCAAATTTGGCTAGTCTCTCCTATATTTCATAGATTAGGTATTTGACTACATTTATGCAAAATAATTAGTCTAGATTATTATTATGTAGTAAAATATTATAAAATAACAATGAAAAAAAATTTCTTCTCTATCCCAGTAATCCCCACAGCAAGGATGAACGTGACACTAATAAGGACGGATGAGACACAAATATTTTCCTCCATGTATTCAATATTACCTAAATAAAATTTATATTTATAAACTTTTATGTAATTGTATTTGTAAAACATGATTTTATAATATGGCTATTATACCTTGACATTACTAGTCACTTGTTTTACTGGCGTTTTAACGTGTAATGCAAACTTCTATTGTTCCCTTTTCCCACTGATCAGACATTTTAGATATGAAACGAAAGGGAAAAAAGTCTTTGAAATATGACATGACTAATATTTTTCATTCACAACTTATTAATTAATGCTAATTAAACGTAATCTTACATATCATGCACAAATGAAATTATGTTGGGGAGTGCGAGTGTGGATTATTTTAAACAAAAGTTCCAAACTCAATATAATTTCCTTCATCAGATCAATAAACATATACTAATAAAATAGTAAATAAAGCCTCGATTTAGCAATAAAGCCAACGATTAGAAATGCAAAAATAATGCATGAAAATATAGCAAACAGCCGTTTCGAATGTACTATCACAGCCGTTTCGAATGTACTATCGAGATCAGTGGCGCCAACTTTTGAAAAATATTGGGTTTGCTCGAAAATATTGGGTGGGCTCAAAAATAATTTTATAAAGTAATGAGACCAACTTGTTTTTCTTTGAAGGGTTGACAGATTATGAAAGTTGAGAATTTTAAGTCAAGCTACCATGTTTTAATAAAGTTGCAATGTCATTAATTTATATTCTCATATGTTCTTTACCATAAAGACACTCATATTTATTGTAATGTCATGATACCATGAACATAACTACAAATTAATTGAGCAAAAAATTAAAAAGGGAGTACAAAATTTCGGTCATTAAGGATTTATGGGTGTCAGTCGGAGATATAAAAAACATGGTCATTGGCAAAATAAATTTTATTCTAGGTGAAAAATGAATAATAAAATAATAATGAAGTAAATAACTAGAACAACGAAAATTGGGTACGCTGTTATCCAAATTGTTGGGTGGGCTCAGGCCCCACGGGCCCATATAAGTTGGCGCCACTGATCAAGATTATTCTTCAGTGCAAGACTCAGCGTGCTAGAAAAAGCAAAGCCCTCAGCTTTGCTTTTTGTGGCACGAAATGGAGAATCTGGATGGAATGGAAAATCACTATGGAGAATCTCGATAGTAGATTCGAAACGGCGGTTTGCTATTTTTTCATGCATCATTTTTGCATTTCTAATCGATGGTTTTCTATCCTTATACAAGCATATACTATTTTCTGTACATTGCTAAAGTTTCAGCAGCAATTTTTTGATGACCTATTTAAGCATTATTACAATAGAATAATTAAGATTCAATATAATTTTTAATAATAAGCAACCTATATAAAACGAGTACTGTTTAATACGAATTTTTATTATAAGTTATCAATTTATAAACTTATATAATATTGTTTTAATTAATAAGTAAATGTATCAACGTCTTTAGGGATGAATGAGACTGTCCCAATCATACCAACCATATGTACAGATTCAATTACCCAGAATTTTGCCTCAAAAATTATTTTGTCACAGTGATTAATATTTATTCATTTTAATCACCAATATAGATCATTCAAATAAATAAATGGAAAATATCTTATTTGTTTGTATTCTATAAGATACTTGACAACTTCTAATGTAAAAAAAAAAAAAAAAAAAAAAAAAAAAAAAAGAATGAAAAAAACTCTGAGATTTCTGTTAGGTTCTGAAGCAAACTATGGTATATATGAGAATAAAAAGCAACTAAAAAAACCCCTATCATTTCCTGAAATATCGTGATTGTGCCATCCATGCTTGTCCCATTTATCCCCCAGATCCCTTAAATATATGAATTTGAGGAATATAAATTTTAAAATTTAGATTTTGGAATATTTCTATTGCATCAGATAATATCATTTTCAATACTTATATGCGTCATTATTATATGAAAATATAAATAATGTTATTCTTTTGTAGAGAATATTATCATGTTCTTTGAAAGTTCCTTAATATAAATTTCTGTCAAATTTAATTTAAGACATCTAACAGTTAAAGTAAAAAAAAGAAAGAGATAATATTCATTAATCATTTACATCTTTAAAAATTTTCCCAAACTTTTAAAACTTTGCACTTGATATGCAATGTCTTTCATAATAACATCGCACAGTATTATATTCTGAAAAGGATTAACAGAAAAATTGTGAGTTAAATGTCACAGTATATTTGTCTTGTCTTTTGTCATGTTAAAAGTCTGACAGGATGATTCAATGCAGGAACAGACTTTCTCCTAATTAACTCCGTATGTTAATGAACTCCATGATTTTTGTGTCGGACATAATTCTTTGGCGCTGCCACTGAAACAAATGAAATTTAATCAGAAGTATTTTCTATTGTTGTTTCTAGCATAAGTTTCAAAGAATGTTACGCTTAGAGTTACGATAGTAATTTATGGGAAGATAGTCACATCTAAAAATGTTACAATAAAAGAAACATTCTTTCCTTGTTAGAAAAGACCACTGCATTTCGTTATTATATTGATTTAAAGAATTAATTGAACATTTAAGAGATAAATGCAAAACTTTATTTGCTTTGTTTTTTAAAAACATGGACATGGACATGTTATGTTAAACATCCGACAAGATTCTTTAGTGCAGAGAATGAGAATGAATTTAATAAATTGCGTGTTACAAATGAACCCAGTGATTTGTATCCGAAATATAATTCTCTGACATTCTTTAACATCGTTAATGGGATTTAGCTATCAAAATGTATTTTAGCTGTTCTATCAAATGAAAGAAATCATTCAGCATGGCAAATTGAAAATTATTTTTAATGACCTTATTGTAAGGATGCTTTTTCTTTTGTTAAATAATGCATTCGAATTAAATTACAAGTCAGATGTGCCAATCGTAAAACTTACTTCTACATTATACATGTTAATACTTCCTGAAAAATGCAGCATAGCAGCGCCACCGGTTAGATCGTTTACATCAAAATCTAGACAGCAACAACTTACGTTAAATCCTAACTGAACCTGAAATTTGAAGAAAATTCCTGCATTAGTTTCTGAGATAAAACTATTGTAAAATCTTTAAAAAAACCTGCAAAATAGCGCTATCTGTTGGGTTATGTACATAAAAAAACTAAAAAAACTAAATTTTTATCAGGTACTCCCTGAATCGGAAGCTTGGTGAAAAACATTCATTAGTTCACGAGATGCTATTGCGAAATCGTGAAAAATGCAGCATAGCAGGCCATAGCCCACCTTTCGGGGGATGTGCACCAAAAGCTAAACAATCCTACTCTATATCACGGATCAATTGAATCTAAATTTTGATGATAATTCCTGCATTAGATCTTGAGGTACAGCTGTTGCCATAATCATGATTGATGCAGCATGGTAGCGCTACCTGATAAGTGATTTGCACAAACAAGCAGTAAATACCTAATTATATCAAGGTCTTACTTAAATTTTATAAAAATCTGAGCCTATTTCTTGAGATAGAGATATTGTGGAAAATGTGAATAAGACCGAATAACAGCGCCACCTGTTGAGGGAAAAACTAATTAGCTTCAATTTATATTAAGATCTAACTGAATCTAACATTTTGTGAAATTCCCTGCATTATGTCTTGAGGTAGTGTGCCCACAAAACTTTTGTCACACACAGACTCACAGAGTGACGGATAAACTCCCAGACAGACATGTTTTAAAAACCACCAATCACATTCAGAACCTTCTAAAATGTATAAATCCATCCAAAACCGGAAGTCGATTTTTTTTTCACGAATCTAATACTTTCTTCTTGTAAAGATAGAAGAAAGTAAAAAATCAACCGAATTAAATTATAGGTCACCCTCCTGCACACTGTAAAAAAAAATTTGGATAATTACAAAAATTTTTCTAGTAGAATTGTATTCCAAGAACTTTTTATGTAACGGCAACAATAAAAATTCATGTAACAGATACAGATTTGCACTTTGAATCAAACAAATTTTAAGGTTACTAAGAATTTTTTTGGGAAATCGTATTCCAAGAACTTTTTAAGTGACGATAACGAGCATTATAGATAAAATTTTAGTAAAGTTACCAAAATTTTAGTAAATTCTTTTGTAAAGTTACAGATGGTTTTAGTTTTGCTTACAAGTTTTGTAGATTGACATCATTTTCTTGTACAGTGTACACATAAAATTTTAGTAAGCATAAGAGATTTCGGTTAATTTAGATTACTAAGGTTACAGATTTTTTTTACAGTGCAGTTAATATTCTTCGAGTAGCTGATCAAATTTTTTAAATACTACGCTATTCGGGAAGAAATGAATTTTATGTGTAGCACTAGATATAATATTTTTGTTTGAATGTTAGTACATCTGTTGTCATATTGTTGTCTTCTGTAAGAAAAGACATTTTATGATTTTTCTTTGTTATTAGAAAGTGTAAACATTCAGTTTTTGGTTAGTTATAGGTAATTAGGGAAAGTTAAAATAATTGACTTCCATCTGGCTTATTTCAACAAATATTTTTATAAGAATTACTGTTAATGACAGTCCAGGCATATTTTAAAGATTAATTTTTAGATTTTCGATTGATTTCTTTCGCCTGATCAATCACTGAAAAAATGACCCCCCCCCCCCAAAAAAAATAAACAAATAAATAAAAAATAAAAAATAAAAAATAAAATAAAATAAAATAACTGTTTTTGTATAATTTTGCTACTTAATTTCAGCGGATTTTAGAGTTTGTCCGTTATAGGTTATACATTAAGGTCATAGCAATAATGTTAGTTCACTTCTGAAACTTAAAAGAAAGAAAATAGAATAAAAACTCCGTAGCAGTGACTTTATTTAATCAACTATTGGCTAACTAAATGTAGATCTAAGTAAACTTTATTTGAGCTTTTCGATGGAAATCACGTAGCTCTATTAATATCCTAACTTATTTGCAATAAAAGTAAAAAAATAATATTACATGAAAACGTTAAAAGGATCTATTCTCTTCATCTTTTATCTTGAATATGTCGTGTGAAATTTGAGTTAGAACTTAGTCATGTAATGAACAGAGCACCGTTATAGCTGTAAAGAAGATTTTTATGGTAAGTACGAGAGATTTTGTGGTGTATTTTCAATATATTTAAATACCTTCAAATAAAAAATATGTGCATAACTTCGTTATCTTCAGTAAAAAAAAAGAAAAAAATCATAAAATAGAATGTTGCATCAAATAATTCTTAAGAGTTAAAATACAGTTCTTGAATGGTAAAGAGCTATACCTATTTCTTTCTGTTCCCTTCTTTGAGTATATGTTAAAATTATACATGTTCCTGATACTATGTTTCGCCGTAATATGTTGTGATACTGCAATGGTCTTTATCATCGGTCCAATAGAATTGAAACACGTGTATGTTTTTTTTCATTATCATTTTTAGTGAGATTATGATTGGGAAATGTCGCTTTTCGGTACTAGAATCGGTTTTAAGGAAACAAAATTGACGAAAATTCAAAATATCATAGCTGGGTACATTTTATTCATGAATAAGGAATGTTTTTTGAATAACTTTTAAAGTAAAGTTTTTTGAAATGTAATTTGTCGCATCCATGGGTTCATAAAAGTTCAAATTTCGTAATAGCTTGAAACATAGGTATTTTGAACTAAGCGGATTTTTACAAGTGCAAAACATCAATTTCAAACATCTTTATGCATGAAACACTGGCTTCTATTCGAACGGTTTCGGAATAAGCTATTAGACAACCATAAGCAAGAATTGTCTGTATACTTGTTTCTGTAAACTTAGCTACTACAAATATTTTATGCAACATATATTATATTATGTATGTATAAACGACCACAAAAGCATTTTCATTTTGTTGTATTCTTTTATATTTCAAGAAATGATTTATTTTCAAATGTTTGAGCGAATACTAATAATAGTTTCATTATTTCCCTTACGCAAAGTAAGCTCTTCTAATAAAAATATGGCGAATGCATTTCAAACAGATTGTTTAAGCAGAAATTCCATGTAATTTTGAGAAAGAAAAGCCATTTATAAACCAGTTAAAGAAGTTCTAGTAAAATTGAAACGAGGGTGTTTATAGCACTATAAGGAACAGCAACGCACTAAATATATATCTTGAAACAATGAGGAAACATATAAAAAGATTTATCTGTGCTAAAGTGCAGAGTTTCTTAGCTTGTTTTCACTTTAAATCTTTTTTAAAGAACAGAATTTGAATGTTTTCAAGTAATGTATTTTTTTATTGGAAAAGAATACAACCAGAAGATTTTAAAATTTCAAAGTGTTGTGATGTTTCTGAAAATATATTTTTAAAGATGTGTATAATATTTCACATTAAAGTATTTGTAATTGTTTAAGATAATATTTGATTTTTTTCAATAAAAATTTTTGTTCTTCTTCTATACATGTGTCATGAAAAGAACATCACGTGACTCAAGCGGTCCGGAAAAGACCAACTTGTAACGCAGTGGGGCATTCTTTTTTGCATAATCGATATACATTTCGAACCATATTTGAAGAGTTTTCCATTTGGGATTAAGTCTATGCAATTATCCCATCTCCGGGAAAGCATTAGTATTGTATCAGATTATACATTAGATTGTTGAAAATGATATCCTCTTTAATAAAAAACTACGTGTTGCTGAAGACTGGCATTTTCGCTAATCGTTGCCACAGCTTAATCCGTAAAACGATACATTTTAAGTTATTGAAAAGGTTAATAGTTCGAAAAGTATTTGTCAGAAAAGTGTTAGACAAACTCGTTTGAAAGATAAAAAATGGTATTTTTCTGAATATAAACTCCAAATCTAAAGATTATTCTATTTTTCAATTATTGAATTTCAAATATTATCAGATTTCACAATGGAGTACCACAGCGAAACCTCCAAACTGATGCTTAAAAATTTAAAAAAAATTTAAACGTTTTTATTTGAAATAAAATTAATGCAATATGAATGATGTCAATGGGAGCACTGTCTGGCTTTTTATTACATCGCTATTTTAACGTAAAAATACTCTAATAACGTAAAAATACTATTTTCTGAGTATTAATGTAATGAACATTGTCTTTAATTTTTTTCAGGTTTGTATGTTTAATTTATTTTGATAAGTTGATTTAATGAAAAATTAAATCATTTCCCCCTCTTAAAAAAACCTAAATACTTCTTAACATCACATAATTGTAAATATTATACCGTTGAATAGGGAGAGTGTATTTTCAAATGTAAAATGTTTGAAAACTGTTTTTTAATTTACTGACTTTTTATGATGTTTAATTCAAACAGTTCGATTACGGAATAATAGTATGTTTTTATCAATTATTTCAAATTTTAAGGAAAAACCACAATTCCAGTCCACTATCCTAGGACGGTTGTTTACACTAGTCTTTTAATATTCGTTGTTTCCTTTCCGACAATGAATTCAACTGCTGAACAAGGGTATTATTGCATTTCTTTTGTGTCAATTATAAAATACAAGATATCAATTTTCATGTTTATCAGATTTTATTTTCAAACTTGCTAAAGAAGAATTTTTTTTATTTCAGATTTACCTTGCTTTCTACTAATAATGAAGACTTCAATAAAAGTGTCGGAAATGTCCATCATATGCTAATAAATAAATTTGACAACGTTAAATAACACAAATTGTAAGTGTAGTGTATACAAAATGAAGAAGACAGCTGTTTCGGAGTAAGATGGGTGTAAAATGGGTATTTTCAACGAAATAAATGTAAAATGTAACCAATAAAATGGGTGTTTAAAATAGAAAATTGCGAGCAAAAGCCACGCAGCTCACAGTTTACTATAAAAAAAAATGGCGATTATTGTTGAAAACAGCAAATGATTAAATGAGAATTTTGTGGTCAGGATATCAATCAATCTATTAAGAGCACTAAATTAAAACCGATTACCTATGAAAGTAAAATAATTACAAACAACTGTCTGTCTTATTTTGTATACACATGGCTACAGTTTGTTCTTTATAGCAGAATGCGTTCTATAAATTTTGTCATTTAGAAAATTCGAATTCATATTAAAAATCTAAATAATTTCTATTTATTTAATGACGGAATGTCTGTTATTAAATAAAGCCAAGATTAATTGCCGAAACGTCAGTGAAGGCTTACTTTGGAGACACGAAATTTTTTTGTGTCTGTCTGTCAGTCAGTCTGTCTGTTCCGCGATAACTTCCGTAAAAAGCATCCGATTGGCTTGAAATTAAGTGGGTATGTTAATGAGGCAATGGGATTAAGCTGTATAGTTTTTTGTAAGATTTGGTTCATTCGTTCGAAAAATATAGAATATTTTATTTTGCGCAATAATGCTTTTCTATGGCAAATCCAATGATTTCCATTTTTTTTCCTTGAGAGAAAATGTCACATTATGATAAATGGATGCTGAAATTTACCGGTTAAATTATTCGTATTGTTTTGAAATTTTGTCTATTCATTTGTCAGATTTTTAAAATTATTACTGTAAATTTTGGAGATTTTTTATAAATGTATTCCAATAATGTAAACGAATTTGTTTTAGAGACTTCCTTATTTCAAATGTTTTTATTTCATTTTCTTTATTTTCTCTTAATGGTTGCTAAGAAACCATTCATCCTAATCCTTATTTTTATAATGTTACTAGTAGACCCGGCAAACGTTGTTTTGCCATATAAATTATTTCTAGGGATTGTTTTAGTAGAGAAACATAACTATAACTTATTGCAAGTGTGTGAGGATGTGGTATAATGAGTGGAAGAGACATGGAGCGCTGTGGATGACGGAATATAAAAAATAACAAAACACCAAATATTTATACATTTAATTCATTCAAATTTATATATTTATATATATATATAATTATATACATCACAAACTATGATAATTTTAGAAAAAACAATATCATTATCTTAATGCAGTAGAATGTACAATATTTTTTGTCATACCTTCTTTAGCTAATACAAACAAACTGGATGGTTTGCCCACTCGAGAGAATGCTACGTATAATTGCCCATGTGAAAAACATGGTGTGCTCAAATCTAAGTCACAAACAAACATCGTTTGGCCTTGAGATTTATTGATGGTCATTGCATATGCCAATCTAATTGGAAATCGAAGACGTTTGAATTGAATTGGCACTTCTGTGGGTATAATAGGGATCCGTGGTATCAATATATTTTCACCTCGGAATTTGCCGTTTAAAATGATGGCTTCGACAATATTATTCATTAATTTTTTAATAACTAATCGCGTGCCATTACACAGCTGTGGTGGGTTTAAATTGCGAAGCAAAATAACCGGAGATCCAACTTTCAATCGTAAATTATGCGGTGGCATGCCTGGTAAATCTAATGAGTTTAAAAACTCTGCTGGATAATTCACAACTTCTGTGGCATCGCAAACTGAATCAATAGATTTGTATGTCACCAAGTCCCCTGGCAACAACTGTTGTATCTTGAGATTCAGTTCATTGACGTCCACATTTTTTGCTGCTAAAATTGCTCTTTCTGCCAGCCACTCATGGTTGATGTAGTTTGTGTGTACATCGGGAAATATTTGGTTAATGAGATCATCTTTCGAATGAATGATTGTGCAGAAATCGGTCGGTAATATTATGCATCCAGTTTTATCGACAGGAAATTTTCCATCGCCGATATCTAACAGTTGTTTAGAGAATGTTTCAGCAGATGAATCTTGAAGCATTTGAATGCGCATGTTTACTTTAAGTTGCAATTTTTCAACATTACGCCACAATAGTGATGATTTTAAGCAGGCGTTGATTTCATCAGCATACGTTGAACATGGAATGACGGGAAGTGTTTGTCTAAAATCACCTGAAAGGAGTAATAGAGTGCCGCCAAATAGTTTATCGTTATTTTTAAGATCTTTCAATGTCCTGTTCAACGCCTCAAGCGAATGCTTGTGTGCCATAGTGCATTCATCCCAAATGATAATTTTACACTTTTTCAGCACTGTGGCCATGGACGATTTTTTTTATATTGCACACTGCATCTGGGTTCTTTTGAATATTTAGTGGCAGCTTAAATAGTGAATGAGCTGTTCTACCTCCATCCAATAAAGTTGCTGCAATGCCAGACGATGCAACGGCCAATGCGATACCATTATTCGATCGTATTTTAGCAAGAATTAGCGAAACAAGGAATGTTTTGCCAGTTCCACCTGATGCGTCCAAAAAAAAGAATCCGCCTTGCCCTGCTGAAACTGCGAACATAATGCGGTCGTAAATGAGTCTTTGTTCTTCATTCATTAGTGGGACAGTGCGAGCAACAATTTCTGCCATTTCTACAGCATTGTATTGTAGTTCACGATTCATTTCAGTGTTCATTAAATTAGATGTACTTCGATTTGGCGATTGCAAACCGAAATGACTAAGTGATAAGTTGGCCATGTTAATGCAATGATCTTCTATAGCAATCAATGCTTCATTGTACATAGCGTCGCTGAATGGAATCGTTAGATCGTTGCACCGTGTACGATAATGATGCAAAATGTCATCACTCATTGAATCTTTGTGATTACTCCACAATGTCTCTGCTCGGGCCGGGAAACATGTAGTCAACACTATAGCAAATAACAGACGAATTTGTTTTGCTGTACAATTCAATGATGCTTCAGCAAGCATACATTCCCACTGGTTGTCGTCTTCCAGTAAGCCGAGAGCAAGACATGCATCTTTATACGTTGGATACTGTTGTCCATTTACTTTACGTATATCTTGAAATGACAATGGACCGATGACATTAACCAACAACAGCCGAAGATAAAAGCACTCAGTCTGCCTTGGATTGACAGTAAATACTCGTCCCAAGACGTTTGATTTGAATAAACCTGGACATGCATCAATCGGTGTGCCTTGCTTGCGGGGCATCCATTTTTTTGCTTGAGTCCAAGTGAAATAGCGGGGAATTTCTGAATAAAGTAATGTCCGTGCAAAGGCACCAAAAGCATCCGCACGATTACACAATTCAAAGAATTCGGTGAGTGTAGTTTTTGGTGGACTAACAGCACGACCAATCGCTGTCTCCTTCGTGAAATATACGCGCTGACCATTTCAAGATGGACTACTAAATGAATAACTGCTGGATCCCGTTCATGAATTGAGAAACCAAAGATACGCCAAACAGCTTCATTGGAGCTAATATACCGGCCAATTTGGTAAAGAGTTATTTCATCGTTGTTATTCACTGGAGGAACATTCTCGTTGGTATTTTCAACTCGAAATACAGCCATATCACTGCCTTTATTCACATACTTGCAAATGTATTTGATGCTCTTCACTGAACTGCAGAACTCAACGTTGATATGAGCGTCGTATCTTTTGCTCAGCAGAGGCGAGTATGGCACAACCCAACGGTTGTCAATTTCAATATCTGTGTGGTTGATATTCTTAATAAATGAATGTCCGCCATTATCGGGACTTCTCCGACGATATATTGGATATCCGTCAACATTTGTTATCGTATCATTAGTGAAACTTTTGGGGAAACTTTTGGCACATTTTCCATCTGACATGCAAGGCGATGATCTATTCAGATTAGCGCAAGGGCCGTGAATCATGTTTGCAGTAACAATATCAAACAGCAATGGATCAGTAGATGGATCTGGAATTTCCGCAGAAATTATACTATCAATTTCTTCAGGACGGATTTTGTCGAATAACCAAACCAAAATATGTGCGTGAGGTAATCCACGCTTTTGCCATTCAACTGTATACATCCAGCAAAGTGTGGGGCCGAATACATGTAATTTTGTGATGAAATTTATTAAAGACTTTAATTTTTGTCTGAACACACGTGCTGTAATGTCATGACGATGTATTGCATTTTGCCCAGGCAATAGCAAATTTGTAATCTCCCGCCATTTTGGATTGCATGTGAATGTGATAAATAAGCATGGCCGTCCATATTCGCGCACAAAAGTCATAGCATCCTGTATATATTCTTGCATATGACGTGGACTGCCTATGTACGATGATGGTAGAATGACAGAGTTACCAATTTCGTCGGCGTCAGCATTGTTGACAATAGCATCTCGCAAGTGTATGTATTCTTCCGCACGCAACTTTTGTTGATTAAGTCGCAAGTACCGTAGTCGTTCGCTCTCTATCTTCACGTACATGTCGACCATGAATTGTTGACAAAGCTCACGACATCGTAGAATGACGTTTTCCTGACCACGTCTTACCATCAATCGATATGCATAAAAATCCTTCGAACTAACGTTCTTGTTTGTTTCGGCTCCTGTAATAATGCATTAATAAATAAATATTAACAATAGTTAAGCTTAATGAATTAATCAATATTAAATTAACACAGGGCCGTAGCTAATGGAGTGCTATGGGCTGCTCAGACCCCCCCCCCCTTTCTAAAATATTTTGAGCCCCCTGGAAAAGACACCAAGGTTACTAAGTGAATTTATGTACCAAAATTCAAAGGGAATTCTGTTCCAAAATCTAAGTTAGTTTTGAGGCCCTTTCCCAGTTTTGTAGAATTTCTAAATTGTATCTAAAATAAGCGTTTCAACATTCGCTCATCTTATTTGCGCATATGAAGCTAACATGATATTTAATTTTTTGCAAGTTTTACAATCAAATTTTTCATCATCCAATTCTTTTCTTAGCATAAAATGAAATTATGAAAACAGTTTAGAAAGAAACATACTATCTACAATATAAATATGTACTAATTTATCTTTTTGCGTCAGAAAGATAGAAACTAAACGTAAGACCTCACCCACCCCCCTACATTCTCTTGAGCCCCCCACCTATTCTTCACTTCTAGCTACGGTCCTGAATTAAGTGCTTTTTTAATGAGTAATAATGAAGTTCATAATGAATATAGTACCTGTAGTGGGATTTCGTTGTTTAATGTTTATGCAATATCCGTCTTGTCCCTTCCAGAACATTAGTGGATATTGGAGAGCGTCATATGAACAGTGTGTATCAGCAATGAACTGTAGATTATTATTTCTTCTACGAATCACGATTTCTCGTGTACCTGAATGATCGCCAACTATAATTCCAGCAACGTCTTCAACGGCAGGAGCATTGAATCTACGAATGTGCTCTCCAGCAGGTGTTTTGTCAGGATTGATGACAATAGCGTGATCATCACTTTCTAATTTGTGCATGTGTGATTTGAATATTTTCAACAATTCATTGTGCTCATTCAATAGAGCGTCCAGCTCACTGATGATACGCCTTGCAGAAAGTGAATTGAGGTGACTGTATCTACAACGTGCATCCACACGTGCATCCTCACCGCCCATAAAGTAAATTTGTAAATATTTATGTGGTTCGTCTGGCATTGACAGCAATGAGCCCACTTTGTGATAAATTTGGCCTTTGATTTTGAATGTTGAATTGAATTGTTGACCATTTACATTGCTATTCTTAACTATTTCTGTTGCTCCGAACGATGTCATTTGGAAACATAAATTGAATGTTCTTATTGACTTCAGAAACAGGTTAGAATTTGGATCCGTTCCGATAAGAAGACTGTTCAATGGTTCAGGTGGTGTTCCAATTGCTGGTAATTGCACCTTTCCTGATGCGCAACACATTCCGGCTGCTTCATTTTTAAATTTAAGGGCATTACAATGCAGGCATTCCTTATCCATAGCACCAATTACCACTTTTGAATGAGCATAATATTGAATATCAGGCTCATACTTGAATGCTAGACGCAGGAATGAATCAGATGTAAATGATCGATGTACATGTTGGCGTAGTGTATCATTTGCTCGGCGTCTGTCAACTATGGAATGGTATGCTTTTCTTTGTTCTAATCTTCTTTGTTTATTTCGTGCAGCTCGCTTATCTTCTGATTCTGCTTGACGAAATTGCGCCATGCTCACACGTGCATTAGTATTACCTTGCAAGATTAGTAGTATAATAGTGGGGGTTCTGCGGCCACAGGAGCAATGAGCAATCAATCACGAGGCTAATGAGCAATCAATCCACAGCATTCAACCCCCACAAGCGATGTTTATATGATCAAACACCCAATATGTTGACTTCACAATTTTTCATGTCTCGTCATCAAAGACACATTTTTATCTCATTTTCTTGTTTTCACCGATATTTGTTAGAAGGGTTTCAAAGGTTTTTCACATGAATTCCACTTTATGATATAAATGTATATAAGTGTTTAGGGTGTATATGTTACAGGCCAAACCCGATTTTAGGCCAAACTAGATTGGCCTAGTCCAAACTAGTCTATCCTAACGCCCATCGGATAAACTAGATTTTCCTAGGCCAAACTAGTCTATCCTAACGCCCATCGGATAAACTAGTTTTTCCTAGGCCAAACTAGTCTATCCGAATGCCCATCGGATAAACTAGTTTTTCCTAGGCCAAACTAGTCTATCCGAACTCCCATCGGATAAACTAGATTTTCCTAGGCCAAACTAGTTTGGCCGAACGGTCATTAGGATGAACTAGTTTAGCCAGCTATTCATTGGTTTTAATTAGTTTATTCTAGGCCAAACTAGATTGTCCTAGGCCAATTCAATTTGGCGTGATTTTTTTTAATATAAAGACCGCCACGGCGCCAACTTTCTAGTTTTGATCTAATTTAGCCTAGGCCAATGTAGTGTGACGCGATTTTAGCTCACAGACTATCAAAGTATGATAGCTAATGTGCTCGCAGATTCTGTGTGTGTGTATGTAACCATGTACGTATGCATGTACGTATGTACGTACGTATGTACGTAATGCGATAACTCCTGATAGAAATATCCAATTTGCTTCAAAATTTGGACATAGATTTATCCTGATAACGAACTTTCCTGATTAGTTTCAGGGGTTCATTGGATAAGAATAAGGGAAGGGGAACAAAAAGCTAAACCGCACCCCCCCCTCCACTCCTCAATTTCGTTAAGTCAGTTTTCATGCAAAAGTATCAGATTTTACTAAAAATTTAGGTACAATATAAGTTTGATAAGGTACATCCATGATTAGTTGTGGGTGTTCAATGTTTACATATAAAGAAAGGAGGAATGGGGGGTAACACTCTTAATTTATGTAAGTAGATTTTTCAGGGATAATTAACCGATTTGTTTCAAATTTTGGATGTAGGTTTCTTCTGATAAGGCGTTTACCTGATTAATTTTGGGGGTTCTGAGTTTAAATATAAAGATAGAGCGGATTATTTTTTCAATCGGATAGAAACTTTTGGTTTTATGAAAAGATTTTTAATTCGTAACAGATATTGGTTTTCACACACATCACTTCACGCGAAATTGTTCGTATTAAAAAAGTAAATATCCGAATCCTTTTAAAAAAAAGAAAAAGCTTAAATAAAGCATGACACTTGAAATTTAGGATATGGCGGGGAGGTAGAATAAGGGGACGCTAGATTTTTTTTAAAAAGCTGAGCGTTTTTTTTTAAGTTTTAGCTGCTAATTAAATATTACCAATTTTGTGAAACTTTTTGAAACATAATATAACATGATGTTACATATTTAAGAAAAAAGATGCCGCGTCAAATACCACTATTTTCTATTAGTAATTTTTGTAAAAATGTTAAATTCTTGTTGGAATTGTTGAAACTTTGTGATAGTTTATAACATGTGATAAAAAATTGTATAAAAAGTCCCATTACGAAAGGAAAAGAGGGGGGGGGCAAACAAAATCAGGAAATTTAACGGAAATTCTAGGTTGATCTATTTGAAACTTTAAGATAGTTTATGACATATGATATAAATTTATAAAAATATATTTTGCATTTAATGCCACTATTGAAAAATAGTGATTTTTTCAAAAATCTCAAATTCTTGTTTTGAAGCACCGCGACATCGAATAACATATCTACTGATAGATTCTTTAACGGAGTTTTCTTAAGATACAGTTTTGTTATTAATAAGGTACGCTCCCTGGTGATGGAATGTGGAACTAATGCGAGCACCCTGGTGTTGGAATTTGGAACTAATACAACGCGATTTAGGTATTTACGAATGTTGAAACGAAAAGAAAGAAACATGATGATAAATACTTAAGAAAAAGGATTCCGCATCGAAATACCACTATTTTCTAATAGCAATTTTTGTAAAAATGTTAAATTCTTGCCGGAACTTTTTGAAAAATCCGTAACAATGTCTTTCAAATTCTAATTCAAGCTGAAATTTGATGAAAATCTGTGTATTAGTACTATTTCAGATATTTGAATTATCGCAGAAGTCATAAAAAAACTGGATAGAAGCGCTACTTATTGAGCCATTTACTCTAAAAACAAAAGAATATTAATTTATATCACGGACTAACTGAATTTGAAGTTTGATGAAAATCCGTGCATTTCTTCTTGAGATATTGCGATAATCATGAATAATGCCACATAGCAGCGCCACCTGTTGCACGATTTACTCCAAAAACTAAAAAGTACTTTTGTACTTTTTTATATCAAGGACTAATAGATTCTGGAGTTTCATGAAAATCCATGCATTAGGTCCTGAGATAGAGCTATTGCAATAATCACGAATAATACCGTATAGCGGCGCTACCTTTCAAGAGATTTACTCCAAAAATACAGAATACTAATTTATATCAGGGACTTACTGAATCTAAAGTTTGATAAAAATTCGTGCATTAATTCTTGCAACAAAACTATTTCAGGGATCGGGAAAATTGAGCACAACAGTGCCACCTATTGAGCAATTAACACGAATACGTAAAAGATTTAGTTCATATCACAGATTTACTGATTCGGAAGTTTGATGAAAATCCGTAAATTAGTTATTGAAATAGTGTTAATGCAAATCAGTAAAAACACACTTTAGAAGCGCCATATGTTGAACTATTTACATGAAAAAGTAATCAGTATCGATTTATATCAGGGACTATCAGAATATAAATTTTTATTAAATTCCGTCTATTAGTTCTTGAGATACAGCTATTGTGAAAATTGTGAAAAATGCAGCATATCATAGCCATGTTGAGTGATTTACTTCAAAATATAAACAACACCAACTCATGTCATGGACGAACTGTATCGAAAGTTCGATGGAAATTTGATTGTATCAGCTATTAAGATAAAGCTCATGCGTAAATCGTAAAAAATGCCAAACAGTACTCCACCTGATGAACGATTTACACCAAAAACTAATCAGCATCAATTTAGATCAGAGACTGCCTGAATATAATTTTTTATTAAATTCCGTGCATTAGTTCTTCAGCCGCCTCACCACAGACTGCGGCAGCGTATAGCAGGTGTGCTGCAAGCGTACTGCCGAATGCGCTCTTCCTTTTCAAATGAACTTCGAAGCGAACAAAATTTAAATCGTAGCAAGCATGCTGAGCACGCACCACCGAATGTAACCCTCCTTCTCAAAAGAACCTCGAAGCGAACGAAATTCGAACCATATCCCCGCTGCCCACGCCAGTCCGATAGCGGGCGAAGCCAGCAAGTTTTAACTAAGCCACGTTATAATTGTTCCTCATTTCAACACCAGGGAGCGCACTCTATTATTAACAAAACTGTATTTGAACGAAACTCCTTTAAACAACCTATTAGTAGATGTGTTACTTGAGGTCGCGGTGCTTTAAAACACAGAATTTCCGTGATATTTCCTGATTTTGTTCGCAACCACATCCTCTTTCACGCCAAAATGTAACTCTTTTTTTTATATAAAATTATATCATATGCGATAAACTATCACAAAAGTTTCAAAAAGTTCCAGCAAAAAATATAACATTTTTACAAAAATTACTATTAGAAAATAGTGGTATTTCGATGCAAAATCCTTTTTCTTAAATATTTATCATCATGTTTTTTTTCACTTCACAGTTCGTTCGCCTCAATATACGTCCGTTTCAAGATTTTATATAAAAGAAGGGGCCCGATAGCGGGCGAAGCCGGCTGGCTTGAACTAAATCGCGTCCAAATTCCAACACCAGAGTGCTCGCGTTATATTAGTTACACATAAGTCCGTTATATTAGTACGTACATACATACATACGTACGTACATAAGTATGTACATACGTATGTACATATTTACATACACACACACAGATTCTGCGAGCACATTAGCTCTCAGGCTTTGATAGTCTGTGAGCTAAAATCGCGTCGAATTGCATCGGCCTAGGCTAAATTAGATCAAAATAAGAAAGTTGGCTCCGTGGCGGTCTTTAAATTCAATAAAATCACGCCAAATTGAATTGGCCTAGGACAATCTAGTTCGGCCTAGGATAAACTAGTTCTAACCAATGAATAGCAGGCTAAACTAGTTCATCCTAATGACCGTTCGACCAAACTAGTTTGTCCTAGGAAAATCTAGTTTATCCGATGGGCGTTCGGATAGACTAGTTTGGCCTAGGAAAAACTAGTTTATCCGATGGGCATTCGGATAGACTAGTTTGGCCTAGGAAAAACTAGTTTATCCGATGGGCGTTAGGATAGACTAGTTTGGCCTAGGAAAAACTAGTTTATCCGATGGGCGTTAGGATAGACTAGTTTGGACTAGGCCAATCTAGTTTGGCCTAAAATCGGGTTTGGCCTGTAACATATACATAAAAATGTGTTTAAATATGATTTTCTGTTTACATGCAAATAGTTAGCTATCTATGTGTATGGATCTTTATATGACTATCTATTAATTAATTTTAAAAAAGTTTAGTAAATTTAAAAAAGTTTTAACGTATTTTGAAAAGTGTAAATGAATTTTAAAAAAAGTGTCAACACATTTTATAATGTTTAAGTAAATTTTAAAAAGTTTCAACAAATTTTAAAAATGTTTTAAGAAATTAAAATATATATATATAAAATCTTAAAAATGCTTAAAAAAATTCTTAAAGTTTTAAAACCTATTTAAAAATCCATTGTAAGTGAATAAAAGTATTAACACATGTATTATATAAGTGCGAACATGTATGAGTATGTTTGCATATGTGTGCACTGCGTATAAAACATTATGTGTAATTATTTAAAACTTCTACACAATATCTTTTCACATAATGTTTTATACGCAGTGCACACATATGCAAACATACTCATACATGTTCGCACTTATATAATACATGTGTTAATACTTTTATTCACTTACAATTGATTTTTAAATACGTTTTAAAACTTTAAGAATTTTTTTAAGCATTTTTAAGATTTTATATATATATATTTTAATTTCTTAAAACATTTTAAAAATTTGTTGAAACTTTTTAAAATTTACTTAAACATTTTTAAATGTGTTGACACTTTTTTTAAAATTCATTTAAACTTTTCAAAATACGTTAAAACTTTTTTAAATTTACTAAACTTTTTTAAAATTAATTAATAGATAGTCATATAAAGATCCATACACATAGATAGCTAACTATTTGCATGTAAACAGAAAATCATATTTAAACACATTTTTATGTATACACCCTAAACACTTATATACATTTATATCATAAAGTGGAATTCATGTGAAAAACCTTTGAAACCCTTCTAACAAATATCGGTGAAAACAAGAAAATGAGATAAAAATGTGTCTTTGATGGCGAGACATGAAAAATTGTGAAGTCAACATATTGGGTGTTTGATCATATAAACATCGCTTGTGGGGGTTGAATGCTGTGGATTGATTGCTCATTAGCCTCGTGATTGATTGCTCATTGCTCCTGTGGCCGCAGAACCCCCACTATTATACTACTTAGATTTCTTCTTTTGTTCTTTGGGCTCTTGTATTTCGCATGCCAGCAGCTTTACTTGTTTGACAGCCCAAGGAAGCCCCTTTGCGTCTTGTAGGCATTGTTCACTGTACGAAACACAAATGAATAGAAAAAATTGAATTACTTAATGATGAAAAACAATATAGTAACAATGTTTTTTATTTTTTGATTGTACATGTATACACATACGTGTAAATACACACATATATCTATCGATACTTATATAAAATAGTTTGCCCTAACAGATTGATAATCAACGCACAGACCAAACTACTAAACATAGTAACATGAAAATTGGGAAAAATATACTTCTTATGATGTAAGCGTGCACTAATATTAGATCACCCCTCTAATAAGGTGGTGGGGGAAACGGGGAGGGGTCGAAAATTCTGAAACATCCTCGTATATCTCAGCAGCCGTTTAAGGTATCCACGTGAAATTCCAGAAAATGAATCTACTAAAATATAATTAAACAGGCATTTCAGCGATTTTAGAAATTGCCCTCCTCCTCCTGAGGGGGTTGAATGAAAGAGTCGAACAGTTAAGAATTTTTTGCACTTCTCAGCAGTCGTTTAAAGTAAAAGCGTGAAACAGCAGAAAATAAATATAAAAAAGTAATTAAAGATGTGTTTTAGCGATTTTAAGATTTTTACCCCGAGGGGATTAATTTGGGGGTAAAAAATTCCGAACTTTTTTTTGGGCCTGTCATGTAACATATCATTGGTTAGTCCTCTGTCTGCTCTTTCATATTATAAAACTTCCTTCCATTACCACAATTTAACTTCCCCCCCCCCCCCCGGGGGGCAGTTTTCGAAATGTTTTGAAATTGTACCGTTTCATCATCACAGATAGGATTTTTTACGGGAGCCTCTGATAAATATTTGTTATAATATTTGAAAATTTCAGATTGGGGAAGGTTTTATATCTGGAAGACATGATAGTTAAAACTGTGAAGGGCGGGAGGTGGGGGGAATTTCTAAATTTGGCTTTTACCGCTCATGTGATATATCACTGAATGACCGTTATTTCAAATTATACAACTCCAGTGTTTCTGAGATATTTCGCCGTACACTGTAAAAAATTTGACCCTTTTGCTGCATCGTCACTCCCCCGATTTTATAGAATATTTGTCTTTTGACCCATGAGAATGTTCCATGGTAGGCTGAAGTAAAAGTTTTGTATAAAACAGATGGAATGACGATGCAGCAAAAGGGTGAGATTGTTTATAGTGTATCAAGGAAGGTCTCCATACGGACACATTCAGAAAATTCTGAAAGAATTACAGAATGTTCTTCTCATGTAGATATATACGTTTATAAAGAAAAATTTCGGCGGAATCCCGATAGAACGTTCGTTAAAAATAATGAACATTTCGTTTCTTTAGCGATATTTCAACTGGTTGGCGACGAAATAAAGTTTCAAAAAATATTTTTTTGTCAAATACTTTATAAAGGAAATTTTTTTCATGTTGAACTATTTTTAAAAATATTTATTTAAATAACTTTAGTTTTGTCAGTTTTAGTTTGTTATAGCTATAGTTTTGTCATTTATATATTTATAATGAAAGTCAACTTTGATATTTTATAAAATAAACGAAAACTAAATTAATTAAATTTATTTCAGTCTTGAAATCAAGTCCAATTGAGCAGTGTTGATTTAATTTTGTTACTATGGAAACAAAAACTTCTCGGATATTGAAATGTATTAATGTAACGTTGTTCATGTAGCCTTTATTTTTGAATATGTTTACATATATGAAAATGTATATTTGCAGTATGAAAATATTTTATATATATATAAATTTATTTTTATTCCATTAAAATTAAATAACTGCTACGAAAAGCAGTATATATGTAATGTATAATACATGTATTAAACTCTCTCATTGTTTAATTTCATTAAATACAACATTCGAAAAATCTAATAACAAACAACTTTCAGTTACATGAGAATCGTTTGCTTTTGGCGAGGGAAAATACTGTTCGCCAAATGCGTGACGTTTTTGACCTTCTTACGCCAAAAACTCGATTTTTTTTTTTTTTTTTTTTTTTTTTTTTTTTTTTTTTTTTTTACAAAATTTTTACAGAATTTCCGCCGGTAAATTTGACTGATCTTTTATTACTCAGATAAGTAATTTAATTAGTATTTTTTTCAAAATTTTCTGAGTATGCCCAGTATGGAGATCTTCCTTGTCAGCAGCAGGTTTAGGTAGAAGCGGGGATTTCAAGATAACAGATCTAAAAAAAAAAAAACTGTCAAACATAGGTATTTTAGTCATTTTAGAGCTATTTTGTCTATTATGTCGTCAACATCGGTGTTGAACAGAATAATGCAAGATTACATGAATAAGACAACAATTATGAATGTTTGATTAGATATTGTGGTACTACTCTGTTATCCTGTCGACCAATTTCGCCAAGTTATACAAATCGCCAAACTAATAGCCAAATTATACATATTGACATAATTTTTATTTCAAATAACGAAAAAACAAATAATTAGTCGAATAATTAATAAAAATACAGATAAAAAGTCAAAATAAAAATCACTTAATGACATTTTAAGCACGTGAATCGTAATTAATGTAATTGAATGTGAAATTCACGATCATCCATTATTGGCATTTAATTTTATAGATTGGCGATAATTTTTTGGTCGACGGGATAACCTATTAATACCGATATTTCCTTTTCTTCTTAAATTTTTGCTAGATCAACTTCGTTTTATTCAAGATATCTTAAGAGAAACCGACCAGCGTAGTGGACAAAGATTGCTAGTATATATATTGCAATGTTTAATGTTATTTAGTGTATCATTTTTTATTATTATTATTTTTATTTAGCTGTCACAATATTTATCTTTTAGAATGATTCACACTAAATATTGCACTCACTGACTAATATTTTTGTTATAGTATTGTTTAATTAAAAACCAAATGACACTGACAAATTTCGCCAAATGATAGAAATCGCCAAAGTATTAGCCAATTTATACAAATTAACTTAATTTTTCGATTAAATAACGAAAAAACAAATAAATTAATACAATCTATATAATAAAGGCCAAACGTATCTGTGCGTAACGCATACGTCATGTTTTGAATGGCAACACTTTCCGATGAAATTTCAGTTTTGCAGTTTTCGCTATAGCAAATTTTTAATGCTAGACATAGCACGTTTTCAACTTTTGTACCATAATATAGAGAAAAAAATACGCTTTTAAATGCAGTTTGTTAGAAAACTGTATCTCACTTTGTTTTTGAGTTATTAATTTTTTTGTAGTTTTTTGTTCAATCTATATAATAAAGGCCAAACGTATCTGTGCGTAACGCATACGTCATGTTTTGAATGGCAACACTTTCCGATGAAATTTCAGTTTTGCAGTTTTCGCTATAGCAAATTTTTAATGCTAGACATAGCACGTTTTCAACTTTTGTACCATAATATAGAGAAAAAAATACGCTTTTAAATGCAGTTTGTTAGAAAACTGTATCTCACTTTGTTTTTGAGTTATTAATTTTTTTGTAGTTTTTTGTTCAATTTCTCTAATGGTGGCAACTTGAATGTCGCATTTATGTGGGAAATAAAGGAAAAATAACCATAGAGTAAAAAAAAAGAATAGAGATGCAGTTTGGTGGCTGGAGGTGACACCAAAAAATATAACCCTAAAATTCACTGAATTGCATCAAACACAAACGCGTGCTTTCTCAAACAAGTTGGAAATTGCACGTGAACGTAGCAAATGAGGTGCGTTCGTACGATAACGAAGTTTCAAAAATATTCAGATCTTGCTGATATAGTAGAGCGTACTGCGGATACAGCATAGTAGTCAAAATCGTTACGTTTCTGTAAATATGCAGGAAGTAATTTTTACACCTCAGCAACGTATATCTTATTCATAAAATGTGAAATAGTTGAATATAATTAAAACACTTACCAAACCATGTTTCCCCGTATAGCATTATATAGTGGAATCCTTTTGTGTGACCCTGTAATTTAATAATAAAAATTCTTTGCATCACAGATTGTACAGAATGCATATTTTAGTATATATTTCATAGATTCATGCCAATTCTATTATGTTCGAATGAGTGTAACATCATTAAAATGCATTTGAAACTTTTTCCCCATTGACCGTAATGTAACGAAATCTTTTTGATTGTCCCTGTAATTGATCTATGCATCCGATTTTCATAACATTTGAAATGACTCGACAAAATTACGCAATAATTATATGTTTTAAATTTCAAACGATTTAAATGCATTTAAAACTTTTTTCCCTATTGACCGTAATGTAACGGAATCCTTTTGATTGTCCCTGTAATTGATTTATGCATCCGATTTTCATAACATTTGAAATGACCTGACAAAATTACGCAATAATTATATGTTTTAAATTTCAAACGATTAAAATGCATTTAAAACTTTTTTCCCTATTGACCGTAATGTAGCGGAATCCTTTTGATTGTCTCTGTAATTGATCTATACATCCGATTTTCATAACATTTGAAATGACTCGACAAAATTACGCAATAATTATATGTTTTAAATTTCAAACGATTAAAATGCATTTAAAACTTTTTTTCCCTATTGACCGTAATGTAACCGAATCCTTTTGAATGTCCCTGTAATTGATCTATCCATCCGATTTTCATAAAATTTGAAATGACTCGACAAAATTATGTTATAATTATGTATTTTAAATTTCAAACGATTCGGTTGGGTAGTTTTTGCGTTGTTATATGCGGACAGACGGACGGACAGACAGACAGACGGACAGACAGACGGACGGACTGAGCGACAACAATAGGTGCTATGTATTTTACATAATTACGAACGCATCTAAAAAGGAAAACTTTTAGCGATACAGTTTTAATTCATAATATAATGAAATGCTATTTTAGAATGCTAAAATATAATCATATATTTTTCATTTAGAGAAAAAATGATGTTAAAGAATTCGGTCTCTGTTCTACGTGATTGTTTTGTTTGGGCCGAATAAGAGACTTAAATTGAAAGAATAATGCCCATTCAAATCGATTTAATCGCATACTGCACGTCCATCTATGTCTTTTCTCCATGGAAAATAACAGATCACTGTATATTTTATTTGCCATTTTTTCATAGCAACTGAAAAAATAACAATTAAAAACCTGTTATGACAAAATATTGTCGATTATAAAATCCGGTGAATAATGTTGTTGGTTTTATTTCGTTTTTATCTATCAACTAGCAGCCCGCCCTCGCTTTGCTAAGGGAACAGCAAGTCGCCCAGTCCCGTGCTACTACTGACACCGCAAATTATTACTACTACTTCATCCCATTAAATTTAACTACTAAAAACAGTACCCTCCTTTTAGATAGTCGGGTAAAAAGTAGCCTATATGTTAAACTAAGATCTCGGATACCTTCATACAAAATTTCATAAAAATCGATCCATCCGTTCTTGAGTTATAAATGGTATAAAGTACCCGACTTTGTTTAATGTATATAGATTATAATCAATGGTATTCGCAGCGGACGCGATGTAAGGTAATTTTAAGGTCATTTTTCTACACCTTGGGTTACATTATTGGTATTTTAGTAAGGATCCCCCCTTTTTGTTTTTTGAAAATATAATATAGCCTATGTTCACCGGAAATAGTGTAGCTTTCCAATGGTGAAAGAATTTTTCAAAACCGTC
The DNA here is from genome assembly GCA_964019185.1 of Maratus speculifer. Taxonomy (NCBI): domain Eukaryota; kingdom Metazoa; phylum Arthropoda; class Arachnida; order Araneae; family Salticidae; genus Maratus; species Maratus speculifer. Next base: position 14,694,380 of record OZ025291.1, on the reverse strand, counting down.
AAGTAGTTTCGGAACCTATTCAATTCAAACAAACAAACAAATCTTTCCTCTTTATAATATTAGTATAGATAATCAATGGTATTCGCAGCGGACGCGATGTAAGGTAATTTTAAGGTCATTTTTCTACACATTGGGTTATATTATTGGTATTTAAGGAAGAATCCCCCCCCCCCCTTTTTTTTTTTTTTTTTTTTTTTAAATATAATATAGCTTATATTCACCGAAAATAGTGTAGCTTTCGAACGGTGAAAGAATTTTTCAAATCTGTCAAGTTGTTTCGGAGCCTATTCAATTCAAACAAACAAACAATCAAATCTTTCCTCTTTATAATATTATTATAGATAATCAATAATATTCGCAGCGGACGTGACGTAAGGTAATTTTAAGGTCATTTTTCTACACCTTGGGTTACATTATTGGTAATTTAGTAAGGATACTTTTTTTTTTATATATATGTTACAGGCCAAACCCGATTTTAGGCCAAACTAGATTGGCCTAGGCCAGACCAGTTTATCCTAACGCCCATCGGATAGACTAGTTTTTCCTAGGCCAAACCGGTCTATCCTAACGCCCATCGGATAAACTAGTTTTTCCTAGGCCAAACCGGTCTATCCTAACGCCCATCGGATAAACTAGTTTGTCCTAGGCCAAACCGGTCTATCCTAACGCCTATCGGACAAACTAGTTTTTCCTAGGCCAAACTAGTTTGGCCTAACTCTTATAGGATAAACTAGTTTAGCCTGCTGTTTATTGGTCTGAACTAGTTTCTCCTAGGCCGATCTAGTTCATCCTAGGACAATTCAATTTGGCGTGATTTTATTGAATTCAATGACCGCCACAGCGCCAACATTCTAGTTTGTCCTAGGCTGATCTAGTTTATCCTAGGCCAATTTAATTTTACGTGTTTTTAGCTCACAGGCGTCAAAGCCTGAGAAATAATGGGCTCGCAAGTTCTGTATGTATGAAGTACGTATGTATGTACGAATGTACGTACGTATGTACGTGCGTATGTACGTAACGCGATAACTCGTGATAGAAATATCCGATTTGCTTCAAATTTTGGATGCACGTTCATTGATATAAGGTACGTTTCTGATTAATTTTGGGAATTCATTGGATAAGAATAAAGGGGAGCGAACGGGAGGCTAGTCCCCCACCGTTAATTTAGAGAAATGGATATTTGATGCAGAATTATCAGTTTTCATTTAAAATTTTAGATATAGGATTATTCAGACAAGGCGCCTCCATGATTAGTTGTGGATGTTTATTGTTTAAGTGTAAAAAAGGACAATGTAGGTTTACCCCCCCCCCCCTCCATAATTTAGATAAATGGTTTTTGACGCAGAATTTACGGATTTGCTTCATATTATTTGTATATAGGTTCTTTCTGATAAGGCGATTCCCTGAATAGTTTTGGGGGTTTAATGGTTAAGTATGAAGGGAAAAATGAACGATTTCATCTCATACATAGAAAAAACTAGTTTATCCTATGGGCATTTAGATAAACAAGTTTAGTGTAGAAAAAACTAGTTTATCCAATTGGCATAAGGATAAAATAGTTTGGCCGAGGCTAATCTAATTTAGCTCGAAAACGGGTTTGGCCAGTAAAAAACATATCTTTCACTAGAAAAAGTATAAATGTATGTTAAGAGTCATTGCTTATAGCACCAATACAGAAATTTAACATGTTCACCTTAGAGACATGATGCATTGGACATGGTGTTTGCTTTTTTTGCACGCTCGTGACAACTGAGATCTGACTTTCATATATTATTATTATTATTATGATTGCATATTCGAGTCAGATTGAAGCTGAACAGAATTTGGAATCGAACAGCGTTTTCCATTTTTGAGAAATTAATTACCTGTCGACATATAAGCTATTCTTGTCACGGCGTCATTTTTTTTTTTTTCGTGAAGTCGTAACCGGAAATTCGATTCAAAACGTAGCTTTATTATTTTCTCAAAGATACATCGCTTTTATGAGAAAATGGTTTACGCCATTCGATTACATATTATCTGAATCTGTTAACCTTATGCATTTTCGAAAAGGAAGTAGTTCATAAATGTGTTAGGATGCAGCTCTTTAGGATTTGAGAAAAGCCTTAAGGAATGACAGAGAAATATATTCACAAGTCTACTTTTTACTGAACGAATTCAAAAGTTATGATGTTTATAACTCTCATATTTTTTTCTTTTGTTCTCAACTACATTGATTATAAAAATGAATCTGTATTTGAATATTGAAACTCTAAGAATCTAGATAATCATTAATACATTGTGTATTTTCCATTCTGTGAACACATCATAATTTAAAAATACATTGTAAATATATCCAGTAAGTATATAAGCAGTATTTTTTAAAGGAATCTTATTTGTATATAAAGTAAAACCTGAATTTTTTGCAGAAATTGAGTAGTGCCAGATCGAGCCGGACGCATTTTCAGAAAGAATCACGTTTTGAGCACCAGCCTTGGCGTGTTGGCGAAAGTGAGAACGTTCAGCTTGCTGCATCGCCAAACGCAAATCGTCGTTTTGCTTTGATTTTCAAATCCGAAATCATTTTAATCATAAAAAGTTCTTTGTTTTAAACTATGTTTTAATTGTAAACAACGGTGAATAACATTTCCTCATATTATATTCTTTCCTTGAAAACATTTACAGAAAAACAAATGAACAATAAGCAAGATCACTTTGCAGAAGGAAGGGTTGCTATTCGCTAGGCGTTTGACGTAACAAACAAGAAAGGATACATAGCATTGACTTCATCTCCGCGCCAATCGTTGTTTTGGCAATAAGGTGCTCAAAACGTGATTCTTTCTAAAAATGCGAGCCGGACTGAGTCTTTTTTCGCTGATTTTTGTACAGACAGAGCTCTGCCTGTACAAAAGTAAATAATATTAAAGTAGATAATAATATTTTGCTTGAATAAGCAAACACCATGTCCAATGCATCATGTCTTTAAGGTGAACATGTTAAATTTCTGTATTAGTGTCATAAGCAATGACTCTTGACACACATTTATACTTTTTCTAGTGAAAGATATGTTTTTTACTGGCCAAACCCGTTTTCGAGTTAAATTAGATTAGCCTCGGCCAAACTATTTTATCCTTATGCCAATTGGATAAATTAGTTTTTTCTACACCAAACTTGTTTATCTAAATGCCCACAGAATAAACTAGTTTTTTCTATGTAAGAGGGTAATCGTTCATTTTTCCCTTCATACTTAGCCATTAAACCCCCAAAACTATTCAGGGAATCGCCTTATCAGAAAGAACCTATATACAAATGTGAAGCATATCCGTAAATTCTGCGTCAAAAACCATTTATCTAAATTATGGGGGGGGGTAACATACATTGCCCTTTTTTACACTTAAACAATAAATATCTACAACTAATCATGGAAGCGCCTTGTATATTTGATCCTATATCTAAAATTTTAAATGAAAACTGATAATTCTGCATGAAAAACCATTTCTCTAATTTAATGGTGGGGGATTAGCCTTCCGTTCGCTTCCCTTTATTCTTATCCAATAAATTCCCAAAATTAATCAGAAAAGTACCTTATATCAATGAACGTACATCCAAAATTTGAAGCAAATCGGATATTTCTATCACGAGTTATCACGTTACGTACATATGCACGTACATACGTACGTACATTCGTACATACGTACGTACATTCGTACATACGTACGTACATTCGTACATACATACGTACATTCATACATACAGAACCTGCGAGCCCTTTATTTCTCAGGCTTTGACTCCTGCAAGCTAAAAACACGTAAAATTAAATTGGCCTAGGATAAACTAGATCAGCCTAGGACAAACTAGAATGTTGGCGCTGTGGCGGTCATTGAATTCAATAAAATCACGCCAAATTGAATTGTCCTAGGATGAACTAGATCGGCCTAGGAGAAACTAGTTCAGACCAATAAACAGCAGGCTAAACTAGTTTATCCTATAAGTGTTAGGCCAAACTAGTTTGGCCTAGGAAAAACTAGTTTGTCCGATGGGCGTTAGGATAGACCGGTTTGGCCTAGGACAAACTAGTTTATCCGATGGGCGTTAGGATAGACCGGTTTGGCCTAGGAAAAACTAGTTTATCCGATTTGCGTTAGGATAGACCGGTTTGGCCTAGGAAAAACTAGTCTATCCGATGGGCGTTAGGATAAACTAGTTTGGCCTAAAATCGGGTTTGGCCTGTAACATATATATTATATAGCCTATGTTCACCGGAAATAGTGTAGCTTTCCAACGGTGAAAGAATTTTTCAAATCCATCAAGTAGTTTCGGAGCCTATTCAATTCAAACAAACAAACAAATCTTTCCTCTTTATAATATTAGTATAGATTTAATAAGGACTTTTAGTTCGTTGTAAACTTACTTTACAAAATATACATCAATTAACCTTTACAAAAATGTATTTTTAAGAATATCTGTGTGTCATATTTTCTTAGTTGGTTTTAAAAACTGGAAGAATGCAATTTTATTCTTTGGCAAAATCTTGGGCTATAGCTTCTATCTTGCGTCTAACTCGGAAATACCGATAATTTCAAAGCTTTATATGATTACATAATTAATATATTTCATATAAAATTGCTGCTTGGAATTAGTTGGCAGTTTAAAAAGCATATTACGTAGGAAAATTTAATTAGACTTCTTAATTTTAAATTAAAAAAAATTCATCTTTATTCTGTGACCCAGGAACCCTGGGTTCCATGTACTAGTATTGATAAAAGCAGAAATAAAAAGTTGAATTAAAAATCACTTGACGATGTAATAAACATGTACATTGTGGTTAATGTCAAGTGTATGAGACATTTACGATCATCCATTATTCGTATCATTCATCTACCTTGTAGTTGGGCGGTAGATTTTTGGTCGAGAGAATAACCAAGTAGTATAAAATGTCTAAGCCATATGATTGTCAAAAATAAAAACAGTCTAACCATTCCGCTTTTTACATATGGCAAATGGCCATTGTCAAATTACTAATATGTATTCTGGTATGTATATTCTTTATCAGATTGAGAGGAAACTACAAAAGCAATAAACATAAAAAATGTCTATATTCAATTTAATTTGTCAACGGCAATAAGTTTCAATTGAGCAAGTTCCATTCGAAAAATTAAACTAAGAAAAAATAAATATGACGTCAGAATTAAAATAAAAATAAATATAGTACTTTTTAAAATATTAAACACTCAAATTTGTTTCGTTAATAAGAATTTTTCTGACGAAAATGGGGGCATAATTAGAAGTAAAAGAAATAAAGAAAAATTATATTTTTAACAAATATTTCACCTGATAAAATTTGACGTCATAATTGAAATAAAACAGGTATTTTATAGTAGTCGTTAAAAATATAAGAAACATGGATAGCAATAACTCATGAATAATGACGTCATTGTCGAAACTTCAGTGAAGGCTTATTTTGGCGACACAAAATTTATTGTTTTACTCCTGTCAGTCTGTTCTGTCTGTCTGTCTGTCTGGCCGCGATATCTGCCACAAAATGCAATCAAAACTTCTTTTTTTTTTTTTTTTTTTTTTTTGAAACAAAATTGTAAAACACTAGATTACTGAGTTTACACTTTCAAAAGTTCCTGGTACATCAGATTTAGGTGTGGACAGGTATGTAGATGTATGAGGATAATGAAAAATGCTTATTAAAACTGTTACTTATCCTTATAAATCAAAATGTATAAAAAAATACAAGATATACGATAACCATTAGCAAACTGATAGAAAGTTACAAATTTAAGTTTAATGAGACTACGGCGGGTTCAGGAGGGCGGAGCCCCCCTGAATAAATCTACTATGTTATAATAAAAAAACAAAAATGATAGATCATGAAAAATTCAGAATATTCTAACGTAACTAAATCTTTAATTTAACGCTTTTGTTGGCTGAAAACTTCTTATTCTTATTTTATTCTTATAAATAATTACGTAATTCGTAAATTTTAAATTACAGTTTCCAGGAAGTTGAATATTACCCAAAGTGTGTTTTAAAAAAGAAATGATGTGAAAAGCTGACGTTGAGGCTCTTGATCTGCAGATTTACTAGTATTTAAAATTTTTGGTATGCACTTCTTATAGCTGAATAAAAATCTACTAAATTGGAAAAAATAATGGTATCAAAACTACTATCATGGTAATAGAGGGTTATTGTTCTCCATTTATTTATTAATCTATCAGCACAAACGTCAAGCTAATTGTACATATCAAGAGACTGTTTTAATTCAATAGAATTAAATTCATCTCATTCCATTTTATGGTACACCTTCTACAATGTTATTATATTTAATGGGAGCAGTGAATCAAAGTTAGCCGGTCGATGATTTTTTTTCTTATTAAACAGTGATTTACCTTTATTTTTATTTATAAACGCAATTTCGAACTCGCTTTAGAAAAAGTATTACGAGTTTTTGTCTGTATATGAGGATTGTGAGCATGGTTTCCTTTAGAAAATTTGTGCCTGGATGTTCTTATCACCTTCTTAAAGTTATGATCATCCCCTTGTCATACCTTATACATAAAAAACATAAATGTTTGTGCGGCTCATGTTCTTATCAAAAACATTTTCTTTCAAATAAGTGATAAATAAATAAAATGTTTAAAAATTCAAAAATATTTTTCAATTTTCTTATATGATATAAAAAAACAAATTAATTTCTAAAACATTTCGAATACTATTTTATAGTTTGCTACCATAGCTGTAATAAACATATTTTGCAATGTACATTGAAAATTGAGATATAGATAATCATTTTCAGGCCATTAAATTCTTTTACATTTGCAGAAATATTTTATTTTCCCATCTTACGGCTTATTGTAATTCGGGATTTGCTTTTTACACTTTTTAAAAAGCATTCTTCACATATAAATATAAATTTTGAACACATTTCAGACAAAATGTGTAAACTGAAATTTCATGTAGTTTTCAAAAAGAAAATCGTTTGCAAACCTGTTAAAGAAACCATTTACATTTGAATTGAAATGCGAATAGGTTCTTAATATAAATCTTAAAGAAAACAATATTAAAAGTAGGACGGTAAATTATTTTGAAAGAAAGAAAAATGCCATAAAAAGAAAACTGCTGCATTAAAGACAGTATTTATGAGCTTGTGCCTTTAAAAAGTACTTAAAGAACAAAATTTGAATTAATATATATGAAATAAGATATTCTTTATTACATGAAATAAGATATTCTTTATTGTTTAAGAAAATCTTTGTTGTTTCAAAGTTTACAAAATTTATTTATTAAATTATGTAAAGAATTTCTCATTAATTTTTTTATATTCGGTTAATTTACTATGTATCCTAAAATAAATGTTTCAAACGAATATATATATGTATATGGGTGATTCTCAAAATAGGGGACAATTTATGTTTTTCGGCATACAAAAAAAAAAAAAAAAAAATTGAGAGGTTTTCTGTCATGTTTTTATATTTAGATATGTTTGTCTTAATATTATTCATTATTTGCACTCAAGAATTACTCATTTTTTAGTTAAAAACACATTAAAATAACAGAATAATTGTTCAAAATGTCATTAGCATAAATGTCCACAGCAGCTGTGCCTTGTGTATACTAGCATTTTTCAAGAGTTAATATCATGTTTATAAAATAAAACAAGTGTTATTATTTCTTTAAATTAATCAAGGAGAGGATTTATTCAATAAATTTCTTTTTAAAAATAAAATTATAGTATATAAAAAAAGAATTAAAGTTTGTCCTCCATATTCTATTTTCAAAACAAGATCATACTATAACAGCTGGTTATTAATCAAAATTTCATTTTCACATATGACAATAATTTGAAAATATAAAGTTTCTCCATGGCAACAAGTAGCCATTTTATCCCAGCCTGAAAATAGAAGTATGTATTGTATTTTAAGAATATAAGTTGAATATTAGGGACGTACATCAATTGTATGTCATTAGAATGGATAATAATTTTCATGTTTATTTTATAGTTAAAATTTTTATTTTACTTATTTGCATAAAACTTTTGTGTTTTAAAAAGCCCCAGAAAGGACTATTGCATTGTGATTATATTATGGCTCATAATCTTATTTAAATTAAAATTTGTCATTAGCATGGACAAATATCAGTGTCATTAGCATGGTCTTTCTGTCCATGCTAAAGACTTCTATGTGCATAAATGTAACCAGTGCTTATATTGTATCCTTTATAAAGTTTAATTTTACTTATAAATTTAGGTATTACATTTATTATCCCTAAAATATGCATTAAATCTGTCAGAAAATCAAAGACAGCTTCTTACATTGTTAGTGTCAGAATGTTGCTCATGTAAACAAAGTTTGCTCTTTGGTAATGTTTTTATTCTCCTTATATGTATATATGTAAAAATGGAAACCATTTGCTGAAAAAGAAGGCTAATAAATATAGAACAAATTATTTAAACAGGAAGAAAATAAAAAATTCTTAATATGTTTATTCCATGCAATTTGTTTTGTCATTAGCATGGCTCAAAAAATATTAATTATTTTTTTAAAGTTAATTTTTAAATATTTAGCTCTGCTGACTACATGTAAACTATATTAACAACACCTATTTTTTTCAGAAATTTTGCTAACAGTAATTTTTTTAAGATTTCACTTTTGAAATTGTCCCCTATTTTGAGAATCATCCATATACAGGGTGTCCCATAAGTAATGGGACAAACTTTAAGGGGAGGTAGGGCACATCATAACGATTCAGAATTACATAGGAACCTATGTCCCCAAACGTCATTTTAACCATGTAAAATTTAACTGTGTTTGGCTATTTTTTGACACATGTGGGCGTGGTTTATGTATGTTAAATTTAAAAAAGATATTCTATGATAATAGTTTGACGAAAAAATTGTGAAGTATAATATCGCTGCATCTATTCGAATATTTAGAGCGCTGATTGTATTAGTAAGAATAATAACCATGAAAATGTAAAATATTAGAATGTAGAAACAACTTATAATAGGCGGAGTTTTAAATAAATCAAAAATACTTAAAGAAAGAGACACAAGACTGAGATCATCTCAAATATTTATTGGTCATAAATATTATACGTACTTTGGTAAGTGACATGTAAGAATGTCATAAAAGGTGTTCAAAGTTTCCACCATTACTAGTGATGCAAGCGTTACAACGTCGGACCATGGACTGGCGGACTCGCTCAAACACACCTGGATTTTCTTTAATATCTGCAGCAGCGCAGGCGATTCTCGCAACCAGATCCATGTCTGTATCAATCGGTGTTGCGTAAACAGCACCTTTCAATGCACCCCACAGAAAGAAATCGATGCTGCTTAAATCAGGAGAGCGTGGTGGCCAGATAACCGGTCCACCACGCCCAATCCATCGATGACCAAACGCCTGATTCAAATGCTGACGAACACATCTTCCATAATGCGGAGGTGCCCCATCATGTTGAAACCACATATCACGTGGTACTGGGTCAAGTAACCTTGGTAGCATCTCTTGCAAAAAAATAAGGTAATCTCTAGATGTCAGAGGCGCTGGCAACAAATAAGGCCCAACTAAGAAGTCGCCAACAATACCAGCCCAAACATTCACTGAAAAACGATGTTGGGCAGCATGTGGTCTCATTCCTTGGGGATTCTCATCAGACCATAAATGCGTATTGTGATGGTTGAATACACCATCTCGAGTGAAATATGCCTCATCCGTAAATAAAACTTTGGATGGGAAATGAGGATCTAGACGACATTGGTCGAGATACCAACTTGCAAAACTTTTACGTGCAGGATAATCTGTAGGAAGCAATGATGGTACTCTTTGCAGATGGTACGGGTGTAATCCTTCAAGTCGCAAAACACGATGAACTGTACTTCGAGATCCTCGTATGGCAGCAGCGATGTTTCGTACGCTGGTACTTGGATTGCTACCAACGATATCCAACACATTTTGTTCCATACTTGGAGTTCGAGACAGTCGTGGCCGTCCCACATTACTCCTATCACCTCGAAGTGAACCATAATTACTTAAATTGTAATGTAAATAAGCAAATATTCGGCGGTCCGGTGCAACTCTCTGTGGAAACCTTTCGCAATATAATCTTTGTGCAGCCCTTGCATTTCCCTCGGCCAAGCCATATATGAAGTGCATATCCGCCAGTTCATTATTGGTGAAACGTTGCATACTCTTCAGCGGGTGGTGACAATTCCAATCAGCGTAATTTCTGCAAGGCTACTGTGGAAAGAAAAGCAAAGTCTAAAGATTAAACGCATTATAAATTTCCTGTCCTACAAATTCTGGAATACAATTTCCGGTGTGGATACTTATTTCTTAAAGTATTTATTCTCGCCTTCCTATGATAACTCCGCCTACTGTACATTTTTAAAATCTTCTATGTTCCGACATTTTAAAATTCTATACTTAATTGTATATTAATACAATCGGTGTGTTAAATACGTCGAGTAGAAGCAGCATTTTCATTTTTTATATTCTTTTTGTTTAACTATTAGCATATAAAATACACTTGTTGAAAATTCGACATTCAAAAGCCACGCCCACATATGTGGAAAAATCGACAAATAAAACTGACTCTTAAAGGGTTAAAATGACGTTTGGGAACATGGGTTCCTATGTAATTCTGAATCGTTATGATGTGCCCTACCTCCCCTTAAAGTTTGTCCCATTACTTATGGGACACCCATGTCTAATTTTTTTATATTTTGATATTTAAATACAGTGTGTAATGATGTTGTTACATTTACAGAATTATAATAAAAAAAAAACCCAATAAAATAGTAATAAATTTTATTCCTTTTCATTGAACATATTATTATCATACGAATTATGTTAGTATAATTAATATAATTACGTTCAACATATATGGGTTAGTAAAATTTCTCAGTTAGTACATTTTAAACTAGAAAAAATAGTTTCCTGCATGGTTTGAATAAATTAAATTTCTATTGTGAAAAAGGATAACTAAAATTCTTTTTTTTTTTTGTTTAAAAGATATTCAAAAATATATTGGAAACAATTTCATATATTTGTATTTTTTACACGTGATTGTTGTATCATAACTGTTTGAAGTGAGTGACTTCAGGGAAGAATAAATTTCGTCATACACTACTGTAAGGATATGTCTATATGTTCTTTAAAAAGCCTACTATTTTGGTGTTGTATTTTGAATTTTTTTTATTCCACCCCCGCGTAATAAATATACCTGTTATATGCCTACTAATGACAGCGGTATATTTATTATCCCGTTTGTTTTTAAAAATAAGGTTTCCTGGAGTAATAACGTCTTGTTAAGATTCAAGAAATTTTCACGGCTTTGTTTTATATTATTTTTTCAAACAAATATAGGATTTGATACCGCAACTTACTGACTATGCATACAAAAAAAGATATTTTAGCAGCGATAAATCCAAAAAACTTAATGGCTTAGTATCCTGACCAGTGCTATTTGACGGTATTATCCATCAATGTGCATAATAACGCCATGCAAACAAAACTATAAAATAAGATGGAATAATGCATGTAAATTGTCCTTTTCTAAAGATACAAACGCTACAATTGGCATATTTTTCTTATATATCATTTATTGCGAAATCAGGATGCAATAATAATTATTTGATATTTTGTTCTTCTGACCTAAAAAAAAAAAAAAAAAAAAAAAAAAACTTTGGACATACAAATTTTTTTGTATACTTTTTGGTTTTTTAAACAACTCTCTCATGAATAAAATAAAATATGAACTCTCTTCGGATGAAGTTCTAGCACTAAAAAAAATTAATCGACGTAATGACGCCTGTGGATGGCATTATTACCCTAGTATACTTATTGCACGGCATATTTTAAACTAAAAACTACCACGACAACACATCTAAAATCTCCTATAAAATTTTTAAAGTACATGGAAATTTATATAATAAACAAAGCATTTACTAATAAATATGTATTCTTCAGATCACAGAACTTACCTTCCAAATTTTAGGTCGTGCATTGACTCTTGCATGCTTCTTCTAGTACTGAAGTCTACAAATGGAACAAATTAACTTTTTGCCGTTGTTTGTGATTAAGATGACTCAGAGCCCTTCTGCGCAGAAGCTATGTCATCTGCCGGATTCATTCATAATTACCCGTAACATTAGAATTTGGCGTTATTACCCATCCTTGCGTTAAATTTTAAGGACACCTTAGTTAATTATAGTTTATTGCTTTCATTGTTTAACATATTGATAATACTATGTACAATTGGAATCTTCACATCCATATATTCTGTGTTTAAATTAAAAATTTGTTCAAAAATATAATGCAATGCACAAAGACTCTCGTAAGTTTTTCTTAAAATTCTTATAAAATCATTTTTTTAAATCGTGGGCAGTTGCAATCAGCTGATTTACTTTTCATCCGCCAATTACACCTTGGCTTTTGACCACCAGCCGCACCTATAATCCTCTCAGCTACCAATCACAGCTACCGTTTAACGATTGTTTGTCCTCAAATGGTCGATTTGTGACGTCATATGAAACTGCCCTATGCACAAATTTTTTTCTAACTTCTGACTCAGTTAGACATTAATGCAAATTGACGCTGATTACATTTCGCGTCAATTTGCCCTATAAATAGCGCTGCTATGTTGGATTTTTTCACGAATCTTGTAATAGCTCTATCTCAAAAACTAATAGCCGGATTTCCACCAAACTTCAGGTTCAGTTATACATTGACATAACTTATAGCTGATAAGATTTTGGTGTGAACTGCATCAGGTGGCGCTGCTATGCTAAATTTTGCATGATTTTCAGGATTTTAGTGATGATCATATCTCAAGAACTAATGCTGGAAATTTTATATGTTCAGAATTTTCATGATGGGCATGGATTGTCATATAATTTTGACAATGTGCTAGTGAATTTTGAAGTAGTAACATGTATGAGATTGTAGAAAGTTTTGGCACACTCGATTATTTTTTGTTATAGATTATATTAATTTATTCTAGTATAAAATTAATTCTAGTAAAATTTGTTTTTATGATAGCACTTGTAAGTTGTGGGATCGCAAATAGCATGTAAACTTCTAAGTTTGCTCCAGTATGTTTAAATTAATATAGTATTATAATTTAAAATAAACAATTGTTAAGTCTGAATTTTGACGGATCACATAAAGTACTACAAACGATAATTCCTTAGTGTACATACGAGAATTTTTAAAATCTTTTGACTTTCATTTTGTTCTTTTTCTTTTTAATTCACTGTTTTAATTTCCATTTCATCTTCAAAAATGCACTTCTAGAAATTATAAAAATAAAATATTATATTGAAAGGATACATTTTATAAAAAAAAGGTACTTTCGATTTTTTAAAAATTAGTATTTAACACAAAGAAAATTTTTGTATAATACTCTTATATTTTGTATTGCGTCCATTTTTAAATGTAATATGGAAGAATTACGAAAAGAAATACCCTATGTTTAAAAAAAATGTCGTTTATTTCATTTAACTGTATATCCAGATATTGACAAAGAAACATCGAAATAAATACATTTGTTCCCAGGTCTGAGATATATCTTGTTATCTTGTCAAGTAACGTATCTAATTCTTTCTAAGCTGGCAGCTTTGTTGCTAATGGCGTGCATTTACTAAGTGTGTTCTGCACTCTGTTTTATTGTCTTCTGATTTCTTCTTTTGTAATCGTTACTCTTTTGTTCTTAGATTTTGTTGTGGACCTATTTCATTGAATAAACCATATTTTTTTCAGATGTGTTCTATTAAAAACAACAAGAATAAAAAAATATGTCAATTATTAGGATAAATGAATTAGAATAATTATTGCTGTATATTGTTATTAAATATTTCAGTTATAACCAAACTGTAGTTTCATTAATGTAATGTTGAGTTTTACCGATAGAATTAGGTGCAATAACTTTGTAAGGTATTTCGCAGACTATAGCAAAGAATTTCTGCTGTAATTCTAGTTACACAATGGCTTAATGTCAAACAATCGCAGTTTTCTGTTCAGTACAGTTAAGAATTTCGGCGATAAATGCAGTTATTATAGCAAAAAATACATTTTTCTATAAAAAAAAATCCAATATCGGTATGTGTATTTAGTAATTCAAAAACCTCCTGTTTTACTCTTGTAGAAGTATAAAAGCATTGTTCTCAATGATATTTGGAAAAACTCATCGGTATTTAGCCGAGATATTAACCCTTAAAAACACTGATTGACATAAATAATGACGGGGCGGTATACACTGCATACCATTGGCTTTAAAAGCCGACTTTTTATATATTTGTGTAACGCAATACCTAGTAGCAGTATACAAGATTTAACTTCATACTGTTACAAACATATTAATTTAATTAGAATTAATCACACATATCAGGGTTCGTACGCATTAGAAATTAAAAAAAATATCTATTTTAGTACCTTTTTTTAAGAGTATCATTTGCTTTATTTAATGCAAAACATTACTTACTTAGGATATAGCGGCCACTACATTATGGAATTTTTGGTATTAAAATGTCTATTTTTTAAAAATTGTTTATGCATACGAACCCTTATAAATGCTTGGGGTTCGCGGATAGTTTGCGTTGAATGGATCTCTCATTACGACTCTTGTGTCTTTAAAAGTTAATTAAAAACCTATCTGGAAAAAACGCGAGACGGACCAAAGCGGCTTTTCAAATTTGCGAACTCTTTTCTACATAATCCCCTTTAGCACAATGCCAAGTTTAAACGTTGAACAAGGGTTTTGTATTAGTCACACTGGAAAAAGAAAAGGTCATTACTACGTTGAATTTAGTTCTATGAAATGTCATATGAAGTTAAATATGTACGACCTTTTGTTTTCAGTACCGAGTAAAATTCCTTATAAATAGATAAGAATAAGATAAAAAAATGTTATAGAAAATATCAATATTTAATATTATGTAGGCTTCCTATTTCTTTGAACTTTTATGGTATACCCATTCATACTTTTCTAGTACATACAGCTATAACCAACCCTACTTTGTATAGTTTTTTACAAAGTCTCATTATTCTTCCATCAACGATTTTCAGGTAACTCCTTCTCGATGACAGTACTTTTCTTAATTTTTAGTCCATTACAACCGGTTATACAAAACAGAAAATTTTATGTACTTATTCAATTCTCCAATTAAATAAGGTAAACTTTACAATAAAAAATAACGGGTGAGAATATTGAGGGATTCTGAGAAATTTAAGTAGCACGTATACCAATTGCTTGTTCCCAAGAGATTAATAATTCATATGTTTATTATACGGAACCCTCTGAGCACGAGTAATACTCGCATTTGACTGTTTATTTCTTTAATAGAGAGATACAGAATTCACAAAGTAAGTATTCCGTGCTAAAGTTGCTAAATTTGAATTTTTACGTTTCCCAAATTTTTTGTTGCAGAATATCACAGTTTCTTTAACTTAAATGAAGTATGAATCACAATTATGTGGACAATACATGATAATTTTTTTTTCAAAATTTTCTGTACAATTTGAATGGATATTTATCTTTCCACCCAATTTTATCTAACCTGCTAAATTTTCTCCTTAGTCATAAAGTTTGCATTTAAAGGTGCATTGTTTCCTCGGTGTAAAAAATGAAAATGTGCAAAGTTTACAAGTTAAAAATTTTTAGTACCGAAAATTGTAAAACTGAAATTTTATTTAAAATGTATTTATGATTGGTTCAGGAATATGAATGTTTAATCCATGGTGTATGTAATATATGATTCTGTTATAACGTAAGACACTTTTTGATCATCATAAAATTTATGTTTATTATTATTAATATTTTATATATAGAATTCATTTATAAGTCTAAAATTTTAGTCCTTGAAAATAACACTTTCCAAATGGTCGTTGTAATTTGTTAAATTACATTTTTTTCTTTTGTCACAAAAAGGATATTTCTTTTTTTCCCAATGAGTAATTTGATTTGCAAAAAAGATCTCTCGCTTTATTTTATTTCTATCTATTCGCCGATTGGTTGCCTTACAAAGTTGTTTATTTCTCTACCGTTAATTCATTTATCAATACAATGCACCTTACAAGATTCATCAATACATTTATTCTAAGAGTAATCCAGTTTTTGCCTTCTTTTTGCGTTCTTTCTGAAGTAAAATCAATGCACAGCCTATCCGGCATTAATGATTTTTGCCTTATAGTTGGTTTTTTATAATTTTTTTTTCACGTTTAGCATACGTATGTTGGCAAGCTACATTTTTTTTTAAAACTTTATGTATATTTATTAATGTACATTATAATGTGCTATGTAATGCTATATAAATGTGCTGCATTATTGGTCAGGTGCTATAAAGCTTTCAGTTTTAAGAATTTCATATTCTATGAAGATCAGAGAAAATGAAGATATTTTACTACTATAATAACTTTAATTCCTTAATGGCGCAAATTTAAACTTTAAAAACAGTAAAAATAAGTAATAGTTTAAACACAGAAAATCAAAAAGTTTGAAATTGCACTTCAAGCGTAGAAAATGTAGTGCGTTCTAAGAACGCACTTCATTTAAACTTTTTTATAACGAAATTTTAAAAATATTCAGATTTTGGTGTAATGGTATACAGTATAATAGCCGAAATCTTTTGTGTCCCCCTGTAAATAGTATTTGATTTTTATTATACAGAAAGTAACTTATAGTAAACTTCAGCAACGTTTATCAACTTCATAAAATGTGAAGTAGATTAATATAATTAAAACGCACCCCAAACAATGCCCCCCCCCATACAAATATGCTATGGAATACTTGTGAGTGGCTGTAAATGAATAACAAATATTCTTTGTACCACATATTGTACAGAATGTATATTTTAGTATATACTTTATAGATGCATATAAATTTTATTCTGTTCGAAAGAGTGTAACATCATTAAAATGCACTTGAAACTTTTTTTTCTGCATTGGTCGTAATGTAAAGGAATATTTTTAATGGTCAATTAAAAAGACAGCATTGTAAACTTGGGCTAAAATCTTTTTCCTGAAACGCCATAGTGGATCGTTAACAATTTGAAGAAAAATAAATATCGTTTGGATAAAGTTGTAAGGATTAATGTTGCAAAAGTATTGAAACTTTAGCCCATGATTAGAAGGGGTCATGTAATAAACTGTATTAATTCTTATGAGCAGGTTCAATAAATAATGATTCACTGCGCATGTACGAAGGCAATCAAAATATAATGGGCAAAATGTATTAGCTAAAGAATGGATAACTTTTGCGAAAGCCTCAAAATTATTGCTTGAAATTTCGGAAAGTGAGCATCGATAGAATATGTTCGAAATCCATTGTTCCCAAAAGAAAGTAAAAAGATGAGGGGCTGTATCCAAATACTTTAAATGTTATGCACTATTGCATGTACTACTATAGTTGGATGTGTTTGTTTCACGTATTAAGATCTCACTCACAACTAGCCAGCTTCTAACACGTAAAATATTAAATTAAATTAAAGGTATATATTGGGAAATATTTTGACAACTAAGCAGAAAAGAGCCAATTTTTAAGAATGATAAACACATACACGCACACAAAAGAAGTTTAAGATAGTAATTTTCGCAAGGAGATATTTAAAATAATTAAATGCACTCCACATCCGTAGGTTTAATTGAAATGGGAAGTTGACTGACTAAAAGCCTGGAATTTCGTACAATAAATATATAATAAAAAAGATTCAGCTATAGAAAAATGAATGATATTGTACTTTAAATGTATATTTTAGAAATATTTTGAAAACTAAGAAAAGGGAGACATACTTTAACAAAGCTACACAAAAAAATTATCTAAAAACATTCATTTCCTGAGAAAGCTTTAAAAATATAAAAGAATTTCATGCTCACGAGTCTAACCTTATCCAGGGTAAGTTTTGAATTCACTGACTAACAGCCTGAAGGGTATTTCTGCAAGTTTGCGGCGACATTAATCAAATGAATTATATAGTGATACATACAATGATATATATCCGATATTTATTTTTAAAATATCATGTTTGATATCATTATATATATTTATTTATTTAGTATTGTGTGCGATATTTTTTATATTTCCAGTCAAATCAGATTAAAATGAATTGTTCGACTATTATTAGCTGTATTGTTCTTTAAATAAAATAATTTTCCCTCTGACAGAGACATTTTAGCCCCCCTCCAAAAAAAAAAAAAAAAAAAAAAAAAAAAAAAAAAAAAAAAAAAAAAAAAAAAAAACAACTTTTGCAGGTTTTATATTTGAAGCTGTATTTTCAAATGCTGGAAAGTTGTCTTAAACAGCCATTTAAAGATAAACCGTCTAATTTAGATCTTTCTTATTTAGATTTTAAACGATCTTTTCTTGCACTGTGTAAAGAAACTGTAAATATATAACTTTAAATAATTCCTTGAAAAATCTATATACAATAAGAGACGGGAGGTGACAGCACAATCTTCCATGTTTTTATTCTTTTGGGTGCAGGAAAGCACAATGGTAAAGCTATGAGTCAACCGCTAAAGTCGAATTTTTAAGTATTTTTCACCACTGGGCATGACTGGACAGTCCTATTGCGTTTTAACCGTTTACACGCTGAATTAATATCGCAATGTAATTACAATTTTGTTTTCCCTATATTACAGCTTCGAACATTTTAATTTATGCTTACAAATTTATAAAAAAAAAAAAAAAAAAAAAAAAAAAAAACATTTCTGCAGTTTTTTGGCTGTTTTTATATCAGTGTTTGCATTTTGAAACATGATTATTGATTGACAACCTATGCAAATATAACAACATATTTTCCGCTATATGCTATTTTATATTGTTCTTGAGTATTTTCTCGAATTCCAGAAATATTTCGATTCCTAGTGGTCAAATGTAAGTAATATAGAGAAAACGATAAAAGCAAATAATATATTTTTTATATAAAATAATGAATTTACATTTTCCTTATACCTGTGATAAATGCTGAAACATATATTTATATTTTTCAAAAGTTCAAACCAACTTTATATTTTCTAGGAAAAATAAGGACATCGTTATTCTGTTGGAAAATATATGCTTTGTATTACAAATAATGCAATGTGCCCATTTGGGAACATTGGTGTTAAAACGGTTAATATGCGAATCGAGACTTCACTAAGCCCAAATGTTCATCCGTGAACTCGATGAGATGATTGTCTGTGCTGCCTCCTGTCTACGGCATGGTCTCTGGAATTCTGCCTCAAAGCTGCTTATAGAACAATGGATTACTTTAATAAAGAAACTTTAGCCGTTGTCTCATTGACATGTTCTCTTTTGAAAACTTTCCTTATTCAGCAGAAGAAAAGAAAAGAAATTATATATTAGCGCCATCTTGCTTTCATTCGTTGCAGATGAATCACACTTTGAAGTAAAATCTTCCTTTACAAACTTAATTATAGAGAAGATTTCTGCGTAAGAGATTCCAGTAGTTTTCATTTTTTTTAACAGTATTGTTTATCAGATAATGTAATTTTTGCTTCAACGAAAACAAATTTATTTCCTAATAAATTATTAGAAAAATTTCTCTCTTTAAATTTTGGCATAAAATATTATCCCATGAGGTTTCTGAATAAAAATTTATATGCTTTCAACATAATTTTTACTAAATATATTTTAGAAATACTTTGAATTTAAGAAAAAGGAGCTATCTTTTAACAAAGCTATACGAAATAATAAATTTAAAACATTCATTTACTGAGGAGATTTTAAATATGTAAATCAATTTCATGTCATATAAGTCTAACCTTATCCGGGGGAAGTTGGGAGTTTATTGACTAATAGCCTGAAGGGCATTCCTGCAAGAATGCGCTGATATTTATGAAATGATACATATCACGATATATATTCGATATTTATTTTCAAAATGTCATGTTTGATATACTTATACATATATTTATTCAGCATTGTGTGCGATATGTTTTATATTTCCAGTCAAATCAGATTTAAATGAATTTTTCAACTGTTATTGACTGTGTTGTTCTGTAAATAAAGTAATTTTACCTCTGGTAGAGACCCTCCCTCCTCTCCCCGAAAAAGAAAAAACTTTTGCGGTTTTTATTTTTGGAGCTCTATTTTCAAATGCAGATGAATTATCTCAGAAGAGTCATTTAAAGATAAACTGTCTAATTTAGATCTTTCTAATTTAGATTTTTAAACGATCTCTCCCCACACTGTGTAAAGAAACTGTAAGTATATAACTTTAAATAAATCCTTGAAAAATCTATATACAGATTATAAGAGACCGGGAGGGGCAAAGCATAATTCTCCATGTTTTCACCCCTATGGGTGCAAGAAAGTACAATGGTAAACCTATGACTTGTTTTATACCAAGATATGACTTGGCAGACCTATTGCGTTTTAATATGCGAATCGAGATTTAACTAAGCCAAAATGTTCTTCTACGAACTCAATGAGATGATTGTGCTGCCTCCTCCCGGTCTTATGATTTCTGGAATTCTGCCTCAAAGCCGTTTATATAACAACGGGATATTTTAATAAAGAAACTTCAGCTGTTGTATCATTGGCATTTTCTATTTTGAAACTCTCCAATTTCAGCAGAAGAAAAGAAAGAAAATTGTATATTAACGCCATCTTGCCTTTATTCGTTGCAGATGAATCGCACTTTGAAATAAAATCCTTTCATACAAACTTAATTATAGAGAGAATTTCAGCTTTAGAGTTTTCAGTATTACAGTTATTTTTAAATTTTAACAATACTATTCACCAGATAATGTATTTTTTATTTCAACGGGAACAAAGTTTAGTTCCTATTAAATTATTAAAAGTTTTCTCTGTTTAAATTTTGGCATTAAAATTTTATCTCATGAAGTTTTTCTGAATACAGATTTATATATTTTCATCTTAATTTTTACTTAATATGTTTCCGTTTCATTTTAAATTACCAAAGATTGATGCATTATGCGTCAGTAACACAGATTATTAGTCTAAATGACACATTTATCTATATTATAACGAACAAACACGTCTATGCGCCATTCTGCGAATTGCAACAGCAGACGAATTTAAAGTTAACTTTTATTATCTTTTATTGCAATTTTTAAAATTGCTAAATACAGTATATTTTCAATTTTTATACCATTTAATAGCGCAAAAACTGTACTTTGAAATCCAATTAGTTAAAAAAAATAACTGAATATTATTATGTTAAAAGAATTTTCAAGGATGTTCTTTTAAAATCTATATCTCTGTCCTTTGCACACAAAAGATAAACCTGCTCTCTCTAAAAGTAATATAAATAAAATAATCCAACATTTGTTTCCGGCTTATAGTCTATAACGAAATTAAAACTCTACCAATTCATAAATAAAATAATAAATTATAAATAAAACACAAATTTAAGACAGGTAATCAAACCAAGCTTAAACCGCTGAAATTATCACTATAAAAGGGCTAGCGCAGATTAGATTTCTTCCACTGTTAAATTGTGGCAAGAGATCAATACGAAATTACTGCTTTTAATAAATTTCCAAATTTTATTTTATTTAGTAATTATTGTCCTTAAAATAAAAGTGATTGTTGATATTGCTAGTGAAAAACCTAAAAATATATATAGCACATGTAAAATATCAGAGTTTTCTATAAAAATATATACATATAGTTTTCATCTACATGTATTACGTAACTCAAAAAGCTGGGGTTGGAATTCTTTCTTGATTTATAGGTAAAATGAAAATTGTTTTCGTGCTATTCATGAACATGCCCGATGTTCGTTATTCTAGTTCTTTTCAAAGAAATCAGCCTTTTATATTTTAAAGACTTGGAAAGCGACCAAAAATTGTAATATCCATAGCTACATTTTTATGAAGATAATCTGTGGTTGAAGAAGTTTTGAGTTTTTGCGTAAGATCGTGTTCTCCTAGTTTCTAACATTTATGCTTGAATGAGCTACTTATTCTGTTATGTCTTTAAATTTCACAAAGTTAGCCTGGATCTCCAAGAACATGATTATATATGTTACTTGTGCAATGATATGATAAGTAGGTACCTGTGGTTGTTCAGTTACTATATGTATTCTGTGGTATGCATTGTAATTTACATCTGGCCTATAATGATAGTCTAGTCTGGGTTTTTTACCGCTACCTGTTTTGATCATTGAAGTTTCCATGTGCAGAATATTCAGCACATCCAGTCCATTAGCTGTTTTTAAAGTAGAATCTTGGACATTCAGCTCGCCAACCAGATAATAAGATAAAATTTGATATTTCAAATAATGCTAGTTAATTTTGAAGTTTATTCAACTTAAATAATAGAACTATTATTTCAATTTTACAAATATATTATACGATCAAAATATGAAAGTAAACAAACTGTAATTCCTTGAATCAACTTCTCAGTAAGGTAAAGTACCCACATTTCGTCTCTTTCCCTAATTTTGTCCCCATTCATTTCTCCGCTTCTCTGAAAGTGGTGCCACTAATCATGCTAGGCAAAATGAACGGAAGATAAAAGGATTCAGTGGAAATTTCACTCGCCGACGAATTCTTGTATTTTTAATGTCGGATTTCCTATTTTTAGAAGATCTAAGTTCTCTTCTACGTCATTTGTGGAACGATATTTACTTTACTGTAAGTATTTATTTCGTATTCATTGCATGTGCTCTACGTAGCTAAGATGTTAACAGTACCATAGAGTGAGTTTTACAATGTTTAGTTTATTTTACAAGAACTGAAGCATCGTCATATTGGTAAGTATCGTTGTTCCAAACTGGTCCCCCTTTCAGTTCTTATTTTCGTACCGGGGGTGAAATTAACGCTTTTCATTGCTGTCAAATCCCGATAAATAATGTACCTGCAATTTTGTTTGGAGATATATATAGACTTAATGTTGAGGATTTGCTTTAAATTTTGTAAATGAGTTCATTCTAATAACAGGTCAGGGAAGTGCCACTGATCTCACTAGCAACTTCTTGAGAAGATTCAGCAACATTGGTAATTGGATCTCCGCATAAAAACAAAGTTTCAGGCGAAATTCTCAGGCGAAGAAAAAACGTTCAGCTTAAAAAAAAACTTCTGACAAGTACCACTCTAGGGGGAAGGGAAAAAATCCAACGTATAAAAAGTCCAACTATGACCTACCTAACATCATTGATGACGAAAATGATTCTTCTGTTAAAATTCCACATGATGATACTAAAAGCGATTACGACGAAAATGATGCAGAGTGCTCTTTGCTTGAAGCAATTTTCTCATGATAAACATGGAGAAAAATGTTTTTAGTGTCTTTAGTGCTGCACATGGTCATACGAAACATGACCAGGTGCAAAAACAATACACAATTTATAAGTTCCTTCTGGATGGATGAATACTTTTTTATTGATGTATTATTGATGCTATTATTTACTATTAGGATTAATAGGGCATTTCTTTGTACCTTAAGTTAAGGTAAATTAAGTTAATTATTTATTTTGAAATAAATTTTGATTTAATTATAAGTTAATCCTTGGATTTTTGGATTTTTTTCAGGAGGACGAAATTGTGACATTTTTTAAATTTTTTTCATATTGAGATACTTTTGGAAAAAGAATTTTTCGCATTGTTAAAGTTTTTGCACAACATTTGTCCATGTTTCTATATGTGTGAGTAGTTAGTCTATGCAAAATCCAAATTTGGCAGGTTTTCACTGAAAATTAAAACTTCCAGGGGAATAAAGAAACTGGGGGACGATAATAGGGCACTTTACCTTATATTTCGCTTTTAAAATTTTATATATTTAAATTTTCTATTTCGATTTAAATTCCTTTGATGTACACAATAACCGGACGCGACAAATGTTGATCTTCTTTTGTCATCTGGTGATCAACAGACACATAATAACATACACTGAGCTATAATTACTATCTGGAGAGACAATAAATAGATCTACTTCTAGATATTTAAATTCCTCATTTCACATTCTGAAGACACATAAAACATTTAACGTAACAATTGCAGTTTTAACAGGATGTGAATTTAGTGCACTGCTAAATAGCAGTTTGTCACTCTTATCAGATAGCATTTTCTGCTTCGTTTAATTTCTTTAGAAATTGAAACTGTAACTTTTACTTATTACTGTCACAGGTTCTTGAATACAAAGGGTTTACTCTTAATATTATTCTTAATTTATCTCTATAATCTTAATTTATTCACTTTATTAATCTTTTCGGCAAACAAATAAATTAAACGTAATAAAAGAAATTTAATAATACAATTTTTATTCAGATAGGTGAAGAAAAAACATTTAATTTGCATTGAATTATTTACGCCGCTTCATGCGTTGTTGAAGATTTGTTAAGAAAAAATGTTTTAATTCTAAGAAATATTTTGGATTTTTGTTCTTTTTAAATAGTTGAGGTAAATTTTTAAAATTAAAATTAAGGTAAATTTGAGGTATAAAAACTTCTATAAATAGTTACATTCATTTCAAATTTTAACCCTTGGCACTCCGTTTTCTCCGCTGCGGAGGCATCATCTTTCCTTCCAAAATTTGTTTTTGGCGCCAGTAATAAAGGAAAATAAAATTTTCCTTATTTAATCAGAGAATTTTTGAAATTGTCTACTTCAAGGAAAGTTTTTCTAAAAAAGTGGTGCTAATCGAATGAAATTTGTGTAAGAAGCACCGGAGTCCGAAGGGTTAAGATTTTGTATTCTTGGAAATTTGGGCTGTGAGATTTTTAAGTTGATTAAAAAAGGCATTCAATATCTTAACTATTTCATAAAAACTACTGAAATATTTTTACTGTAGAACTAATTTTTGAAATAATGCAAGAGAAGAACATGAATAATAAAATTTAGTACAGAAAAAAGAAGACCATTCCCGTAGCTTTATGTAATTAAACGAATACACTGTGCTGAAAACAGCAGCAACGATTGATTTATCGTTAACAAATTAGGAATTTTAAAAATATAAGTGTATAAAGATCTTATGGATTATATTTTGGAAAGAATAATCTTTTAGGAAAAGTGAAAACGACTCTAAAAACTCGTTAAAAAATTTCATTATAAGATTCGCTTTAATCTCCATTTATTCTGCTTGAAGTAGTTTGTTAACTAAAGTCTAGGCACGTTAATTATTGTGATTAATTATCCGACTTTATTTCTGTTCTCTTTTATATAGTAAATATTTTTTTAATTGTTAAACACTGTCGGCAAATAGTACAGTATAAAAATCGTTAATAGCCATTCAACCAAAGAGAGAAAGTTTAACGTAATATACACGCACCTTCTCAAAAATATTCTTAATCAAGATCTTAATAATAAAGTAAAATTTGTACTAACAATCTTCTGTTAGTATTTTTATTTGTTTAATGATACAGTCGTACCCCGATGTAACAAATTCATTGGAAAAGTAAGTAAGCTTCATTCGTTAAATCAAGGTATTCGTAATATTGGGGTCTAAAACGAAAAATAAAGAAATTCTGTGTTCATCTTACGGAAAAGGTCTAATATGCCACTACACAAGAAAATCCATAATTAGAAATTCTACAATTTATTGAATGTAGAATAGTAGAAAGAGAACAAAGACAATCTGCCACTTTTGACCCTAAAGTCCTTCCTAGTACTTAGTTCCTTTTTGCAGCTTTAAAGGTAGTATATTTTTTATCATAAACATGTAAATTAAAGCTCTAAAGTTAAGTTACACAATTTAATGTGTATATAAACCCAGTTCTTGCAACGTTATGTAAATCCTATTGAATACACGTGATCTGGCTTTAAAAGGCATCTTTCCAGTCCATGTATATGCATTCCTTTTGTCCACTATTTACATCTTATCCGAGTTCGACGATATTTTGATTGGTTTAAAAAACATTACAATAGGAAATTAGTCACATGTCGCAATCCCAAAAATTTCTTCTATCTCATAAAGGTTATTACTTCCTGAAAAATAGTAGCATTCTGCAGCAGCACTCTGCAGCAGCACTCTGCACAGCATCGTCATCGGTTAGGTGGTTTACACCAAAATCTAATCAGTAACAACATATGCCAACTTTTAACTGAATCTGAAGTTTGATGGAAATCCGTACATTAATTTCTGAGATACAGCTATTGCGGAAATCGTAAAAAATTCTGTATAACAGTGCCACTGTTGGGTGATATGCACAAAAAAAAATCTAATCAAGGTTTTTTTTAATTAAGTATCAACTAAAGTTTAAATTTGATAAAAATCCATGCATTAGTTCTTGAAATACAGCTATTGAGAAATCGTGAAAAATGCAGCAAAGTAACACAACTTGTACTGAGATTTACATTAAAAAGAGTTTCCGGCAATGCCGGGAGGAAGAGGTAGCTTTTATATACTTATTTATTTATTTATTTGTTTTAAATTAAGTTATATTATTCAAACATACGAAGCTCAAATTAGTGGAACCCGATTTTGTAAGATTGAATACTGGTTTTTGTCCATACTGAATACTAATAGGAATTTTTAGGAATTAGTCATCTTGTATTCAAACTGGTTTTATTTTAAGCGATTTAGAGAGTCACCAAATTCCACGATATCATGAAGTGTATGTCATTTTAAAGCAACATGATGGGTAAAACAAACCAATGAGTTTGGCCGAAATCTTAATTCCTGCGCAGCACACTCATGTTGAAATCGATTAATATATACGACTGTTGTCGCGGGAAAATTGATTTAAAAGAAAAAAAAAATGTGACCCCACATTAGGAATTCAAATTGCTATATATCTCAGGCGTTTTTTAAGGTAAAGACAAAGCAAAAAATACTCCGGAATTTATTGTTAAGATAACTACTTTAGAAAGAACCTTCTTTTAAATTTCTAATTTTTTGTATGTACATCATTATACATTTAAAAGATTTTCGACAAACTTAAATGGCCGCCATTTTGAAACAAGAGGGCGGATGAAGTTGGCAGGTGAACTCGGCCAAGACATTGTTATGTACAATGTACATACGGAGTTATATCCAAATCAGTTTATAAATATGCGTATCATCGTGTGACGAATTTCAGACCGTTTCAAAATGTCAACCACACTGGAAATTGAAAGTGCTATAACTCAGCCATTTTTCGAGATATATATGAAACAAAAAATGCTCTGGAATCTTTGTATCAAGATCAAAAACACAAAAGAAAAATATTTTTTAACTTCTTACTTTTTTGCACCTAATTTTAAAATTTTAATTTTTTTAAAAATTAATATTTCGCCATTTTGAAACAAGATGGCGGAATGAACTGGCCAACGAACTCGGTCCAGACATCGGTATGTACTATGTACGCACCAAGTTTCATCCAAATCGGTTTATAAATACGCGTGTTATCACGTGATGAAAATCAGATCATTTCAAAATGTGAGTAACACTAGAAATTAAAAGTACTATAACTCAGCCAATTTTTAAGATACAGACAAAACAAAAAATGCCTTGGAATCTTTGTATCAAGATCAAATGCATAAAAGAAAAATCTTTTTCAATTTCTCACTTTCTTGTCCCTAATTTTAAATTTTAAATTAAAAAAAATTAAAAGGCGGCCATTTTTAAACAAGATTGTGAATGAAACTGGCTAACGAACTCGGTCCAGCTTTATTATGTACTATGTACACACCAAGTTACATCCAAATCGATTCATAAATACGCGTGTTATCACGTGACAAAAACACAGATCGTTTTAAATCTCAGCTATAAAAAAAATTCAAAATGCTGTAACTCAATCATTTTTAAGATATAGACAAAATAAAGAGCGTTCTGGAATTTTTGTTTTAAGTTCTAACACATAAAAGAAAAATATTTTTTAACTTTTAATTTTATCGCATTTAATTTTAAATTTTAAATTTTTTAATTTTTTTAAATGGCCACCATTTAGAAACAAAATGGCAGATGATGCTGGCAAACGAACTCGGCCGAGACATTTAAATGTACTATGTACGTACCAAGTTTCATTCAAATCGTTTCATAAATACGTTAGTTACCGCATGACAACAATTATATATATATATATATATATATATATATATATATATATATATATATATTTGTCAACATTTGAATGGAGAGTGGTTTTGGTGTCTGGGGGTCATGATCGGTGAAAATATACCAAAATTTTCTGGAAGTGCTTTCCTTCGGACGGCTGCAATAGGTAGCTTTTTACTTTTTGTAATGAAAGCTACCTAAGACTAAATAACAGTAGTATATATTACGGACTAACTTAATCTGACATTGCATGAAAATTCCTGTATGAGTTCTTGAGATAAAGCTATTGCGATTATTATGAATAATGCAGTATAGCAGCGCCACCTGTCGATGTAGAACAGCATCCAATATGTAATCAGCATAAAATTATATCAAGGACTAAATGAATCTAAAACTTTATGAAAACCCGTGCATGCGTTCTTGAGATAGAGCTATTCTGAAAATTGTGAGTAATGCAGCATGGAAGCGCCACCTGCTGATAAATTTGTAATAAAATATAATCTGCACCGAATTGTGTAAGGGATTAACAGAATCTAAAGTTTTTTAAAATTCTGTGAAGTAACTCTTGAGATAGAACACCCACAAAATTTTTGTCACACATAGACTCACAAAGTGACAGAGTGACAAGCAGACTCACAGACAGACATTTTCTAAATACCATTGGGCCTTCTAAAACGTATGAAACCATCAAAAACCTGGAAGTCAAAATTTTTCCCGAATCCACTATTTCTATAATCTAATAGAAAAAGTAAAAAAAGCATAAATTGTTAAAAAAAAAAAAAAAAAAAAAAAAAAAAAAAAAAAAAAAAAAATGGGGGGAGGGGAGGAGGGGGTATATAGAAATACATGAATATTTAAAAAGGATATTTGTTGTATGAATATTTAATCCGGTATTAAAATTATTGTTGCATTAAAAAATAATGAGGAGTTTTTTATATACAGTCCCTGGCCAAATTATTAGACGTACTCTCTATTCTTTGTGTAGAATCATATTATTAGCTTCATAGAAATATTACTGTGTGAATAACTGCATTAATTATATACATTATTTGTAGAGTTATAATAAATAAAAAACATGCCTATGACTTAAAAATTATTTATTTTTGCAAATTAAAATAAAAATGGTTTAAATTGCAAAATTTATAACTTGAAACTCAAAAAATGTCAATATTTTTTGGAGCCTCCTTTGGCGGCAATCAGTGCCTCTATTCTTCGTGGCATGCTGTTAAATACAAAATTGAAGTGTTTCTTATTTGTATGGGTGACGATCCCAGACATGGGTAAGATTTTCTATGAGCTGGGTTTTGTTTGTCAGGACTTCTTAGCAAATTCACAAGACCCATATAAAGAGGTTCGCAAAATCGGTTTATTCTACATCTAAAATGATGGTTTTAAAAATGAAGAACTTTTTGTATTTTTGCAAGGTAAAATTCCTTGTTACATAGCACAATCCGTCAAGGCCTACTTTCAATAAAAAATATCCTTGGGCTGAACTGTTCCCTGTAATTTATCAGACATGAATACCATTGATAATGTTTGGGAGCTTATGAAAAAAAAAAAACTGTCCAAAGAGCTCATAACGAACAAAACACAGATCATAGAAAAACTTATCTATGTTTGGAAACATCACTCACACATGCAAGAAACATTTCAATTTTATATTAACAGCATGAAACGAAGAATAGAGGCACTGATTGCCGCCAAAAGAGGCTAAAAAAAAAATACTGACTTTTTTTTAGTTTCATGTTTTAAGTTTTAAAATTTCAGCTATCTTTAGTTTAATTTACAAAAATAAATAATTTAAAAGTCATTGGCATGCGTTTAATTTAGTGTAATCCTATATTTGATGTATATAATCAATTGTAACTATTGACACAGTAATATATCTATGAAGCTAGTAATATGATTTGACTCAAGAAAATATGAGTGCGTCTAATAATTTGGCCAGGGACTGTAAAATATGATATAGTAAAATAAGACTGATTAAAATTCAAAAAGCGATGAACATAATGTTAAAAATTACTTTCTTTTGCGTTAAAACAAACTTAATTAACTGTAAATGAATATCTAAAAGTATTATTTTAAGAGGTAAAGACAGACATAAAACAACAATAATTAAATATTGCCGTAATATTGCTTTTGTAATTTATATGCAATTTATTATATATGTATAGCTTAAATATTCTTTTAAATTAATCTTGATTAAGTCTTATTTTAGCCTATATAAACTTATTATTAAAATTACTGTTCAAAAAACTCACAATTTGTTCAATATTTCACAGAATACAGATTAGTAAAACACAGAAGATAAAAAAAATATTATTAAATATTTGTTCTAGATTTAATGGCGCTAAATTTATTTTTACGTGTCAGTGTTTTAATTAAGATTCATTTTTAGAATAACAAAAATACTATCCCGGAGAGACATAAAAACTACGAAACGTGCACCACAAAAAAATGTTTAATGAATATGACGGTTTTAGATAAGGCTTTTGTTTGAAAAGTATTAAAATGGATTAATCCTTCTAATGGTAGATTTTCTGAAGAGAAAATACTGAGGATAAAAACTCTCATATGTACAGTGATAAATAGTTAGTATTAAAAAATCGAACTATGCGTCTGCTAAAAAGAATAGAGTCAACTAAATATGGTAAAATAATAATAATAATAATAATATGTCCAATAATGAGAATTAAGCTAGTGATAGCAAATTTTATCTTTTCCTCATTTTAATTTATTTCCAACTGTATATTTTGATAAAAATATGCAGAACAGCACTGTTTGACATAGATAATAAATAAAATAATGGTAATCCTAAAGTATACTGAATAAACAATTTTTAGAATTCATAAAATAATCAGTTTATTCGGTTATGAAAATTTGTTAGTAATTTGCTTTATAAAAATTAATCAGTTTATCGAAAGAAAATAAACAAAAAATGCTTTTCACATTTGTAAATTAAAAATAAACACCGTAACAAATTTTACGCAATATACTTCTAAAAGACATTTTTTATGATTTTTATTTATCCTAAATAAATTTTAATTTCTTCTATCTTTACAAGAAGAAAGTATTGGATTTGTATAAAAATTTCGAAATCCGTTTTTCGATTGATTTATGTATTTTAGAAGGTCTTGAACACGATTAATTTTTTTTTAGAAAACGCATGTCTGTGAGTCTGTCAGTCTGTCAGTGTATATGTGATAAAAATTTTTGGGAACTCTATATCAATAACTAATGTTCGGAATTTCACTAGATTCTGTTACAGCTTTTCTTATTGACGGTGGCTATTTTTTAATATGGCGGCCATTAGCTATCCTGATTTTAATAGTATCAGGGACGAATGACATCCTGATGTTGTGGTGAATCCAAAAATATAGTGTACCAGGTCCGCTGAAATGAAACCACACGAGCCTCAGGCTCAACGCCTATAAAAGTAAAATAATAAAATAAAAAGAAACAAAGTTACTTAAATAAGACAAAGAATTTAAAAGAGATTTAAGATAAGTTAAAAATTTTAAATATATAACATAAATATGTATATATACTATATTAAATTCAAGGTTTAATCGAGAGACAATGTAATAAATAGTAAAAAGAAGAAATGGGGATTGAAAAATGTGTTACCTTGCCTTAAAAAAATGCGAGCAAAATTCGATTTACAAGATTAATTTTGGTCATTCGCTATTAATTTTACTTTCTGCTTTCTACAATTTAATAAACATTTTTCTAAAGTTTCTGTAAAATATAAATAAGTAAATATGGAAAACAGCAGTATTCTAAATTAATCACAGGAGTTTTAATTCATGATCAAACTTTCAACAATTTTTGTTACTTGAAACATTTCTGGCCATTTTAAGCAAAATAAAAGGCTGTAACGGCATGAAAGACTTTACTTTTTATGCGCTTTTATTCTTCTAATAAATATATCTCATCGTGTAATGCCATATGAGAAAATATTGGAGAAAAATAAAAAAGGAATAAAAGCAACCTTTCAAAAATATTACTGTGTAGTTTCCAAATGACTTTTCTTTCTGTATTTAAGAAATCATTCGCTATAGAATATGTTCCCTCTTTTTATTCTCTGATTTAAAAGCATTTCAATAGTTTGACGCAACCCATTTTTCCTTTTATGCCATTTTCAATAGCATGCGCTGTTTTGAAAGAGAGAAACTTTTTAAGGTTAGATATCAATAAAAACCTTTTTACAAATTTACTAGTCTTGCAGTAATGAAACTTTTTCGGTAAAGTATTTTATTTTTCTCGATTTTATAGCGGAATTAAATATTTTTTTGTTTAGTTTCATAAATAAGTATAAATGTGTTTTGAAAAAGAATAACACAAATAAACACACAAAAAACACTCTTTTATAAACAGTCCATTTACATCTTAAAAAATCCCGTCCAATCTGATTTACTGGAATTCATGGTGTTCCAAAACAATTTGTGTTAAAATAACCGTATAAAAATTAGCCATGAGCCCCAATTATGAAAATTTAACCACTTTGATTTACACGTGGCAGAAAGCGAAATCAAATTAATTTTTTAAACACACACACATATATAGAAATTTTTGCATTATTTCTTTTTTTATAAAATGGATACAGAAAAAAAGAAAAAAAAAACATTATTTTAACTACCTAATATGGATTTATAAAATTGTTTTAACGTATAGTCGTAATATAAAGAAAATAGACTGTTAATTGGTTAAAGCTTGTTTTAAAATATATACTAGTCTCTTCATAATTTATTTGGATTTTGTGATTTTTAGAGTTTACAATTTCACTTTTCCAGCTCCACAGGTAGTATGTAGGCAGCTTTGGAAAGCATGGTTGGAATGTATCCACTGTATTTATTGTATATCCATAAACGTATCCATTGTATTTGGGACTCGCATGCAATTGTAGCCCCCCCCCCCCAAAATATATATATATATATATATATATATATATATATATTTTGCAAACATATATCGGTGTCACGTGAATTTACATTTACGGACAAGAAATCAAAATGGGACATGACTGAGACGTTGCTGTGACATCAGAATGGTATTTGAGTGTTGATAACTGTGATGTACTGAAAACCATAGTCCCACACAAAAATCCTCATTTAGAAACCCTTACATCGTCCCCATCTTATTAACTTTTTGAGATACACTATATGGCCCAATTTGACCGGCCACTTGCGATTTTAAACATTTTGTTAAATACCTAAAAAATACATGCGCAATTATTTTAAAACTTTATGTGGGTAAACATAATAGTATATGTCATATATTTCTGTGAAGATTTTTTCCCAAAACTCCATTGGGAACCATCAACAAATTGAAAAATAACAAATAACCTTTCAATAATCCTGTCAAAACTAACGTAGCAAAAACGTTCAAACTGCAGATTACGATTAAGAGACTTAATGTAATAAAATGTATTCATTTTTATGCGGATAGTATATATACTCGCAGAAAAATTAAGGTTTTTATAAAAACAGTTCCAAATTTCTCCAAGTTTTTTGCTTATAATTTGCAGAATTCTTAATATAAAATATTTTATTCCGAAAATATGATAAACAACATTGTATACAACACCTTGTAATCAAAATTAAAAAAATAAATAAAAAATATAAGAAAAATGAGTACATTTACTAAATAATTTTTCATTGCGTATGCGTGAACGTTATAAAAATTTCATTTGCATAATGTGTTAGCTAAACGTACAGTATATGTAAAACTGTAAAGTATATATGTAAAATTTTGTGAAACTCACAAAAATATAGCTTGAAAATTCTGAAAAAGATCGTCAATAGAAGAAACTCGAAATCCATTGTTCCTAAAATAATGCAAAAGACGAGGTAATAATATCGAAATATAGTAGTACATGCCATATTGTGCATTCTATATTGACATTATCAATTGATAAATGGATACAGCACCTCATCATTTTGATTAATTTTAGGGTTAACGGATTTTGAGCTCATACTATCAATAATCACTTTCAGAATTTTCAAGCTATGTTTTTAAAACTTTCATAAAAGTTGCTCCATATATTTAATTAACACAATATGCAAATGAAGTTTTGATAGCATTCAGGCATGGGCAATGAAAAACTATTTATTAAACCTGACCAATTTTCATACAATTTTTATTATTTTTTAATTTTGATTACAAGGTATTGTGTGCAATGTTTTTTTTCATATTTTTGGAAAATAATTTTTTTATTAAGAACTTTACAAATAATATTAATTAAAACAATTAAGAACAAATTATAAGCAAAAAACTTGGAAAAATTTGGAACTGTTTTGATAAAAACCTTATTTTCTCTACGGGTTTTCATGCTATCCGCATAAAAATGAACACAGTTTATTACAATAAACAACTTAATTATAATATATAGTTTTAATGCTTTTGCTGTATTAGTAGTACGTGCAACTGTATTTGGTACGTAGTACTCATTTGGATAATATTATCCGAAAGATATTCATTTTTTTTCAGTTTGTTGACGGTCCCCTATGGAATTTCGGAAAAAATCTTCCCGGTAATGTATGATCTATACTATTATTTTTATGCACTTAGCATTTGAGGGTAATTACTCACGTACTCTTTTAAATTTTAACAAAATGTCTAAAATCGCAAGTGGACGGTCACCTTTGGGTATATAGTGTATTTGGATAAATTTTGAAATATTTTATGTATGCATAGTTAAAATTTATTTCATTCCAATTACCATGTGGTATCAGATATTAAATATATTCTTCTTTTAATTGTAATATACTGTTTCTACTGTTTGTTGTCAGGTTTTGAAATGTTGTGCTAAATTTGATTGAAAACAACTGTATATGCTATACAGAAGACTAGGGAAACTTATCCATTTTTGATTTTAATATTTAAAATAATATCAGAGTTTTGCTAATAGTTTGTAACCAAAGCTACTTAAAATTTTATGCAATAGTTTTTGTTTCATCCAGATAATTTAAACAGGTGTGGAAAAATAAATTAAGAAGAAATTTAAGCTTAAAAAGCGTAAAATGTTTAGAAAAGTTTTGAAGGATTTTCTCAGATAAAATATATCATAGAAATTTAAGTAAGTAATCTTAAAATATTGCCGAAACATTGAGCTTTCATTTCAGACATAAAGATTGTGCAATAAATTAGGCTAAAGATAATTATCTCTTATTCTTTGAAAATTGGTATGTGAGGGGGAGTTGAACATGCTCAAAGCAGCTATTATTAAGTGCATTGAGAAATATTTGTATACAATACTAGCAATGAAAGATTAATGTTTGCATTTCTAAAATAATGTAAATTTATTCAGTAAAGCCACATTAGCATGGAGTAATAAAAAAAACATAAAAATTGATTAAAAGAAGATGTAAAAAAGTGCTATAGAGGCAAGAGAAAATTTAATGAAATAGAAATGAAAATGGATAGAGAAACTTCAGTTTCTTTTAAATAGTACCCTTCATAGGCAAACAGAAAGAATAAAAAAAAAAAAAAAAGACTAGATATGATGAATGAATGTTATGCTTTCATGCTTTTGCAAAATGACCTAACTATGATTAAAACGCTTTAGGAAGATATGTAGACAAATTCAAACAAGATGAGTAGAATGAGATAATGCAAAGTATGTGAAACTAGAGTTTCCAGATACTTTCACAAAAAGTGGGTGTTTAAAATCAATTTTTTCTCCTGTGCTTTTAATTCCGACTAAGTAATAGTGCTGTGAAAATAACGATAAAATGAATACCCGTATGGTAACGTTGATTTAGAATTCTCTA
The DNA here is from genome assembly GCA_964019185.1 of Maratus speculifer. NCBI lineage: Eukaryota > Metazoa > Arthropoda > Arachnida > Araneae > Salticidae > Maratus > Maratus speculifer. Next base: position 14,658,681 of record OZ025291.1, on the reverse strand, counting down.
CCCGTTAAAAAGTATTCGTTTCGTTAGTCGTTACTGTTCAGAAACTGGGTATTCGCAGTCGTCGAGCATACGGCATACATCGTGTAGAATAATCTTTGGAAGAATTCGTATTAATAAATAAACTAAAAAACTTTGTAAAATCACCATGCTGTTATTGTTGTAGCTCGAAACGCGTCCTGCTTAATTTTTCATTTTATGGTGATTTTACAAATTTTTTTTAGTTTATTTATCAATTTATCGCCAGTGATTACGGTATTTTTCACTAGAATTCGGATTAGTTAGTGCTGCCATCTATCCGTAAAAGTTACATTTATTGAAATTTCGAACTTTTATTTTAAAAAGGCAAATAGAATATTAAAACCAGGGCCTTAGCAAAAAGTCAATAATTAAGGATGGGGGGGGGGGGTTCAAGAAAATGTAGTGGGATGACTCATATTTCTCTCTCTCTCTCTCTCTGTGACGCAGAAAGATAAATTACTGCATATTTACACTGTAGTTTAGTTACTATGTTTCTGATTAAACTGTTGTGATAACTTCTTCATTTTATGCTAAGAAAAGAATAGGATTATGGAAAATTCGAGCGCATAACTAGTGCAGTATTAAACATATCATGTTGGCTTCATATGTGCAAGTAAAATGAGCAAGTGTTGAAACACTTGTTTTAGTTACAAGTATTTTTTCAAAGTTTTTAGTTACGAGTATTTTTTCAAAACTGTCTCATAACTAAATTAGATTTTTCAATATAATTTCATTTGGGTTTTTGGAACATAAATTCATTTAGTGACCTTGGAATCTTTTCGGGGAAGAGGGCTCAAAATATTTTAGGGGGGGCTGAGCCGCCCATAACACCCCCTTAGCTACGCCCCTGATTAAAATGCAATGCATAATTGTACACAGGGCTATAATTAAAAATAAGTAATGGGAGGGGGGGGGGCGCTCAAGAAAATGTAAGTTGGCGCTCATATTTTCATATGCGTATTTCAAAAGCGGATTTAACGATGAGGCCACAAATTCATGACGCCCCCTCCCCCCACACACACGCGCTGTACTGCAGAAATATTCTAAAAATTACTTTAAAAAATAAACATACCTTAAATCCTTATCCCCCCCCCCCCCCCCTCCCTCGTTGAATAACGCGAATCTTTCTGATCCTGTAAAAGGTCTACTCAAATCAAAATTAGGTAACATGTGACATATTTGTGAAAGCAATTTTAATCTCGAGAAATTTTTAAGTGTACTTATTCGGAAACTATGAGATTGAAAAATGGTTTGAAAAATCTATGAAATGAAAAATGTCAAACATTCTGTGAAATTCGGCGTTTTAAACTAAATTTCCGAACGCGACTGCTAATTTCTCCCTCATGATAACATTTGTGTTTGTCAAGTCTTAAAAATTATCGTAAAATGATTAGTAACATTTCTAAATCATTTTATGCATTTATAAGAAAATGAGAAACATTTCAATTTCTTTATATCTGAATGAAATCTGTGTGATTTATTTTGATTTATCATTTAATTATCATTTGCTTTATCAAAAATACATCCACTTCTTATTTCTTTTTCTTGTCATAATAAAATAAGTAAATGAATTAACAAGCCAAATAAAATCCAAATCATTTGAGATTCGAGAATAACTAATACAAAATAGAATGATAGGTATTTAGAGCTGTTGCAAACCGCATGTATTCGTTTATAAATAATTGCAATAATACGACTGATTACTAATACTACCTCTAATACAAAATACCAAATCATTACTTTTGAAACTCGTTGCTGCATGAAAAACTGAATGAAATGAATTTCAAACACTACCTTCATTTCGGGATTCATACGGAGTCAGGTGTCTGGAGAAGAATAGACTTTAGACTCGGAATAAGTTATTCTCGTAACGGGTATTTCATCATTTAGTTATTGGGTATTCAAAAGAAGAAAGATAGAAGGGTGTTTAGTAAGTTATTTCACCATTCGCTCTTTTGCCGAATATGTAACATGCAAGTGTGAATTTGGAGGGAGTTTTTGAAGCACAAAAAAAAAAAAAAATGCTTTTAGAAGAAAGATTGTTTTGAGATCGTTTAGGGTTTGTACTATTTACCTTACAGATATGAAGTTTTATATGAATTTTTAAAACTTAAAAAAAATAATTGCGCTTTTTTTTTAGATTACATATTATGTATTATGATTTCGATTTAAAAGAGAGCCATCGATCTATGCAATAAAAGAACAACGCGTGTTTATCACTTAAGAGTTTAATTAGACTAATTTAGTGTTAATTATTCATTTAATCTACTAAAATTTCCTTATAATTTCACGGTAAAAAGAATGGAAGCTTATAGTAGATTAAAACATTCGTTCTAGCTGTATTTAAGGAATGATGAAGTATTTCTGGAAAGATTTATGCTTAAAGGGTCACCATCAGCGCTATGCGAAAGGGGGGGGGGGCGAAGGAGCGGTCGCTCCGGGCGCGGAGATTTAGGGGGCGCAAAATTTATAATACTAGCGTCATTTTTGGCCCATTACAAGAAAAAAATGGGAGGGGTGGGCGCCAAATTCTAAGTTTGCTTCAGTCGCAATTTTCTCTTCGCACGCCCCTGGTCACCATATAAAAGTATTGGATTGTAACTTGATTTTCAATACAAAATGCTATTCGATTTGATATCACTGCTATTGCCATCAGTGCCAATTTTATGATTTCATGCATTAAATTGAGTCTACGAATATGTTAAAAAATTTTTTGCGATGTTAAGCGGGGGGAAACGTTTTTAAGAACTCGCTTAATGATCCTGTTATCGACAGGTTTCGTTATCGCATGTTTTACTGGTTTCACTATGTAGTGGACATTTCTATACAAATATGCAATTAATAGTTTTCGCTTTAATATGTACCTTAATATACTTGTTGTGGCGGACTCGCGAGAAACCATGAATTATACAAACGTAAGCAGCGTTTGAAGTTAGTTCCAGTTTGTTGGGTTGCATATGGATTCCGGTAACGGCTAACGAGTCGTATTTCTAAATAACGATTCAGTATTTCGTATCTTAGAGAATACCCGTTTCTTAGTAACGAATACGTACGGTTTGCAACAGCTCTACTAAGTAAGTTTGTTCCCGCAGCACATTTTCTCAAATAATTTTTAATGATGGTGAAACCCTGTAGCATGAAGTTATCTTCCGTTTTTTCAAGCTGATTTTATTTCATTTAACAAATATTTCAATATAAAATAAATTGGGGCAAGCTCTCCATATGTCGGGAACCATGATCCATTATTTTCTGCAGATTAAAATCAATTATTTTAAAAGTGTCTCATATATTGTACTTATGTGACAATATGATTTTGATACCTGATTGTACGACGAATAAAATTATAGATTAAACTTTATTCTAGATCCAATATTTAAAAAAAAAAATCATTTTGTAAAAAGTGGGTCAACCCTAGTCCCTCCGAAAGGAAAAACTTGTAAAATTTTCACAGACACATTAACAACTTTACTAATATGAGTTTTAAGCTTTCACAAATTCACATAAATGTTGAACAGGATCCAAATAGTTCTTCAACATAGTGGCAGACCATTTCCAGTAGTTTTCTGTTTCATAGATGATGGCAAATAATTTTTAATATTAAATTTATTATAAGTTCTCTAATTGTTCTCCCAAATAAATCTCCACTGAGAAATATGAAGTCAAACATATTCTTTAAAGCCTAGAATTTAAATCCTAAATTTTTAAATCCTAGAATAATAATCCATCAAGAATTTCAATAAGTATTCGACGAAACAAATAAAATCGAAGGCGTCCGGTTATTTACCATATAACAGTTATATAAAAGTGTGTTGGGAATATTGTGTTATACATACAAACCTAAAAGTTTGAAATATAAGCAAAAAAACTTTGTTTCGTTAGTCTGACTAAAATGTATTAAATTGTATACATATAAAATATTTTTTTCTTCATAACAGGGGCGTCCCGACCCAGTGTGCGAAGTGTGCGGCACACACAGGCGCCGTAGCAGTAAAGGCGCTAAAAGTTCAGTTGAGAAACAAATATTGATATTTAAAAAAATGAATCCTTAATTTATTCCTACTAAAATATATTATATTTTCTTGGCATCTGAATTATCCTTTGTAGATTTACCTTATACAAATTATTTAATAATATTAATTTCTTTCTTTAAAATTTTATTTTATTCTACTTATGAGTCCTCTAATAAATCATTTAGACAAGACCTTTATAAACAGAGGCGCACCTCATATCGTTATAAATAATGAAAGGTGCCGGAATTCACATAGCTGAAAATATGCAACACTATTATCTCACTGCGGTGGAAAAGTATAATATACAGTTTTATTACCATAGGAGCAAAGTTTCACTTGTTTCTTTATTATAATTTATAAGAAACAATTGTCATTAAATAATTAAAACTTATTTAAGGTCATCGATAACTATTACAAGAAAACTATTCAAATATTTTTTATTTTTTAAAATGTATCCCTTAAAATAAATTTTTAATCTTTCTTTCTTTCTAACCGATGGCCAGGCCCCTACCTGCCGAGTTATCTCAGCTTAACGGGTTAGATACCTGGTATCGGGGCGGTCGACCGCCTAATTGCCGCGTAGCGGCAATAAACCTGATTTCTTTGCTACGCATGCCATCATTTCTGCAGTACTTGCTTGTCGTTGAGCATATTTTGTTTCGCCTGTTTGTTGTTTGAACTGTAATTGGCTTCGCAAGATGGTCTCGTAATTTAGAGCCTTGATCAGATGACGAGACCTTCACCTGGCAAGGCACCCCCAGAGGTATAATTCACAGGTAACTTGGAGGACTTTGCACCCACGACGGATTTTACATGCACCAGGCGCCATTAGCGTACATGATGTAACTTTTGCCGGCAAAGTGGCGTACCACTAAGACAAGTACCCGGGTCGGCTGTTTAGGTTAAGTGCTTTGTTGGTAATCTTTGTGGTTTATTGCACATAGGGTTAACTTTGTGATTTGTTGCCGCACACCTTGTACTCATCTTACCAGACGAAATGGGACTGGATGTTTTTGAGCCTAAACAATGGTACTGAACTTAGCTGAGAGTTGAAAAAATTTTGAGGGAATTAAAAAAAAAAAAAAAAAAAAAAAAAAAAAAACAGAAAATGGCCGAAAAGCTAAGTCTTACCGCTGATGGAGGAAAATTTTTGCGCCAAATAGCAAGGCAAACGAGAGCGTTGCAGAGAGAGAGACAAGAACCCACCTTTCTACCGTACCCCACCGAGAAAAACTGGCTCCCTGGGTTGCCCCATTAGTGCGGGTCCGGTATTTTGTGCGGACAGAGTCCTACTGCACCAAATAAAGAGGCGAGCTGTCAAAAATAAATAATTAAATAAATAAAAATTAGTAATAATAAAATAAAAAAAATAGTTAAATAAAGAGTTAAAAAAAATTAAAACAATAAATGAAAAAACTTAAAATAAAAGCAGTTTTTATTTATTTTTTTTTTTTTTGGCATTAGGAGATTCCTAGACCTTATATATATATATATATATATATATATATATATATATATTTTTTATATCACAACACAGTGGACGGACAAGCAGTGTCGGGGGCGTTTGAAGCTTCTTACTATGTCATATTGCACAACTTGCTGAACCGTTCTTGATATTCGTTGTGCATGCAATTCATATGTTGCGGGGCTCCTATTGCGGGCCATGGTTACAGCTGATGTTGTGCGACTACCGCACACTGCTAAAGGACATAAAACATATACAAACATTTTTTTTTTTTTTTTGGCAAAAGAAAAAAAAAATTCTAGGCCTTTTTTTTTTTTTTTTTTTTTTTTTTTTTTTAACATACAACATATAACACATAACATACAGTATTATGTTTGTGCTGGGTTATCAAAATGAGAGGGCTTTCTGTTTTATGTGTTTGTTTGCTTTAATGTTGTGATACTGTCGCAGTTTTCTTGGAGCCACCTGATTACTGTTTTTGCTTTATTTTGTACGTGTTTGTTTTTACCTAATTGTTCGTGCCACAGTTTATCATTATTTGCTGTTATGTTTACCAGGTGGTACTGTTGGGTGAGTGGGCAGTGGAAGAGATAATGTTTAGGCGTACCCTCCTTGCCGCATGCACAGTCCGGAGTGTCCGCTTTATTAAATCTGTGGAGATACGCTGGAATTGCTCCATGTGCTGTGTAGAGTTGTGAGAGTAAAAAGTCACTTATGAGTCTGCTTTCACCTACTGTTGGAAAATACTGATGTGTTTCCCTGCCTGTATCCCCGTAATCCCACTCGAACTGCCATTGTTTCATTGTTAGCTCTTTGAGTGTCCGTTTCAGTTTTGAGATTGGCTTTTTCATATAGTATTTGTTTTTGTTATTTGTGTTTTCCGCTGCGGTTTTGGCTAACTCGTCTGCATCCTCGTTTCCTTGGATGCCCACGTGCGCCTTCACCCAGCTGATTTTAAACTTATTGTTGGATTCTTAAATTAAGTTTTGTATTTTATCTACTGTTTCATTGACATTAAGTGGCTTTTTTAGTGATTCTATGGCTGATCTGCAATCCGAGCGTATGCTATATGGCTCACCTGTTGTATTGCCCCATTCCGCTGCTTTTTGTATTGCCAGTAGTTCGGCCTGGAAAACGCTGTTGCATTCTCTTAGGGGCACTGACCATGTCATTATTTTTTGGTTATTTTTGTATGCTACAAAGGCCGAACCTGTAGCGCCTGATTCCAATTTGGAACCGTCCGTGTAGGTGACTACTTCGTGCATGTTATATCCAATCCTTGGTTCAATTATTTCGGCTGGGTGATTTGCCCATATATTGATTTTCTTTTCATATTCAAGTTGGTGCAGGACCTTGTTGTGTATTTTTGTGTTTTTTCTAAGTCTTGCGATTGTTCCATAGGCTGCCTCGTAATTGACTTTGAGGTGGATTGGAATCAGGCCCGAGAGTACCAGAAGTGCCGAGGTGGGGGCCGTTCTATAAGCCCTGACTATGGCCAGTGCAAAATGCCTTTGACAACTAGAGAGTATGTCTTTGCTCCTTTTATTGAGCTCGTGCCCCCATATTGGGGCCGCATAAGTTAGCGTTTTTTCCACTACTGTTGTGTACCATATCTTGATTATGTTAGGTTTTAGTCCCCAGCCCTTTGCCGCCATATAGGCCAGGTTTTTGAAGTTTGTTCTAACTTTGCCTGTTTGTGTTGCGCAGTGAGGTACCCAGTTTAGATTTTTATACAATATCACTCCCAGATATTTGATATGTTCTTTCACATTTAGAGATTGACCGTTTAACTCTATGCCCTCTATTACATTGGTGTTTTCTGTAGGTAGGTTCCTCATATGTCCCCTGTTTAGATATAGTAGTTCTGTTTTTTCTTTATTCAGCGTTAGGCCATTAGCCTCTATCCATTCGTTAAAAGCTTTGAGTATTCTATTTGCGAGTCTTCTAAGTTTATCTTTTGTTCTTCCCTTGAGTATCAGAATAAAGTCATCCGCGAATGCCTGTATCCTGACATTTTTTCCCCAGTGTTTTTTTAATGCTGTCTCTGCGATTAATAGCCATAGAAGCGGGCCCAGGCAACTTCCCTGGGGGCAGCCGCCGAATGTCTGTTTTGTGATTTTGATCCCATTTTCCTCTAGTGAAACGTATCTTTGTTGTAAGAAACTCACTACCCAGTTTATTAAATAACCCGGGCAGGGAGATTGTTTTATATTATCTATTAGTATTGGCCAGCGTATGTTGTCGAAAGCCCCTTTGATGTCCATGGCTATTAAGAGTGTTTGGTAGTTGTTAGCTTTGTCTTCTTTTATTGTTTTAATTAGATTGTCCAGTGCGTGTTCCGTGCAGAATCCCTGCTTGAAGCCATATTGTTTATCGCTCCAGTATTTATTTTTATTAAGATGGTAGTTTATTCTACCATGTATTATGCGTTCTAAAATCTTACTTATTGCCGGTAGTAGGCATATCGGTCTGTAGTTTTTAGGGTTTGCAGGGTCTTTACCCGGCTTGTGAAAGAGGACCACTATTCCGATTTTAAATGACTTGGGGAAGTATTCAAATTTTAAGCATGTATTGAGAAGTGTGAGCAGTAGTTTTTTTTTATTTACTGTTGTTATGTTGTGGGGGGTGTTCTGGTCTGTTATGTATAGATTGTCTAAAAAGTGTGTCAGTGTATCTTTAATGTTTACTGATTGCTGTGGTGGGAGTATATTGACAAGTTTAGCAGGGCCCGTGTTTTTATTGCTTGCATTTTTGTATTGCGAGCCGTATGTGTCCGTTACTTTGCTGCAATAGTCTTTCCATGTCTTTAATTTTGTTTTGTTGATGAGCTTCTTAAGTTTGGCTCTTTCTCTTTTAAATACTATTTGTTGTTTTATTTTTAGTTCTTCATCTGGTTGTTTTTGGTATCTCCTCCTGAGCGCCCTAACCTTGTTCCTGGCTGTTTTGATTTCGTCCGTCCACCAAGGGGGGGCAGTGACCGCAGGTGTGCGTTTCTTTTTATAACACGCAAAAGCAATTGATGTGATTTCATTTTGTAGTCTCAGAGTTACATTGTCCAGTTGTTCTTCTGTTGTGGTTCTTTGAAGTTCTTTTATGTATTTGTTTCTGATTTTTCTGATGCTTTTGTCAAATTTTGCATGTTTACCTATTTTTGTTTGTAAGCCATGTCTTTGATAGTCGATGTTTTCATAGTTGTTTAGTGTGAATTTAATATATCTGTGGTCACTTTGTGAGTCGTCATCGCTAACGTGCCAATCACATATTTCGTTGCCCAGGGCGACCGTCGCTATCGTCAGATCTGGCCAGCCTTTTAATTCCCTTCCCCCACGTATTGTGAGGAAGGACGGTGGGGCATCCGGGGGGTTGTGGACGAACAGTGAGTTCAGCAGGAGGAAATCTGTGAGATCTCGACCCCTTTGGTCTATGTCATCATAGCCCCAAGCGGTCGAGTGAGCGTTAAAGTCCCCTGCCAGCAGAATTTCTCCGTCCGCCAACTTCAAGGCCTCCTCTATCTCCTCCAATACGACGGAGAAGTCCACTAGCGAGGGGGGTGCGTATGTATTTATTATAGTGAATAATTTGTTTTTGTTCTCTAACTTGACCGCCGTCGTAAATTCTTTTGATAAGATTGTGATTGGCTTAGTGCCTGTATTTGTTATTATGGCTGATCTATTCAATTTTGTTTTTGTTATGTTCCATGTGTTGCGGCTAAAGCTTGTTATGGTTTCCTTTGTTTTGTGTTGATGATAGTCTTGTATTAGTGCTATGTGGATATTGTTGGTAGCAGCGTATCCCGCTAGCATGCTAGTGGCCGCTCTGCTACCGTGTAAGTTTATTTGGATAAAGCTTAAAGAGTCTTGTGATTGTATGCCTAATGATGCAGGAGGTGTGATCGTGTTTGTGTGCTGTGTAGTGTGGGAGGTAACCCTTGAATTTTGTGTTGCGCTCCCGGGGCGCGTGATAATTGTGTTACTTCCTACGACCATGATATCTGCTGTACTTTTCGTCATGTTTTCGTCTCATTTCATGGTCGTGGCTGGACATGTGTTCGATCCTATCCTTGCCGCCAAATGTGGCAATGCTTACCCTCCCGTGTATAACCTGGTGACCGTTTGTAAGTGCCATGCCCTTCTCTACTTGAATCTGCCTGACACGTAGCAGCGTTCGATGTACCCAGCACTTCCCGGAGTTGGCCTGGTGATCTGTTGGCTTGGGAGCACGGATCCAGTGGCCGTTGATTTCATTGTACTTGGTGCACACATAACAGCGTTTGCTTTTATTGTTGCAATCTGTGTACACATGTGGGCCCGCGCAGACAGAGCACCGCTGGGTCCCCTTGCAATCAGCTGCCACGTGGTCATATTCGAGACACTGATGGCACCTCGTGATGCAGATGAAGTTTTTAATGGGGCATTCCTTGAACCCCAGGCAGACTGTTCTCACCATTAGCAAGTGGTCTGCTAGCGGTTTTTGGAGGAGGACTGGTTGGTGCTTCTTCCCCTCGCGGGCCCCCACGGGCCTGAGCAGAGTGACTGCATCCTTGCTGTATTGTGGACCAAGTCCCAGGGTCTTCCGCAGCTTCATCTGTATCTGTTCTTCAGAAACGTAATCCGGAATGTTGAATATTATTATCCTTTTCTTCCTTATGCTTGCAGTCTTTACCTGTATTGCTTCTCTAGCTTCTGAGTTGCTGTTGATTGTCTCCTTTATCTTCTTAGCCTCCACTTCGTTTTCACAGATAAGCTTGACTCCGCTCTTTATCCTTTTCACTTTCTTCACGCTGTCATGGTGTTCCGAGGTTGTCTCTATTATTTGCTTCTCTACGTCTTCTGTTTCTCTTTCTGTGGTGGCTTGGATGATCAGGGTGGATGTGGCCGCCTTGACCGCTTCCGCGTATCCCCTGGGGGGCTTGGTTTGGGTCCTGGTTACCATCTCCTCCCTGCTTTCTTCTGTTGTTGGACCAGCCGGTGGTACCGCGTCGGGCTGACGCAAAAATTTTTAATCTTAAAAAATAGCTAGTAAGAGGATGGGTGCCAAGAAAACCTGAGGGCGCAATCGTGGCGTCCGCTGGGGACGCTTTGGAGAATCCTGAATAAAGAAACAATGTAAAACCAGAACTTGAGGGCTATGCAGAACGCCATAGCTAAGGGGGTGCTATGGGCGGCTCAGCTTCCCCTAAAACATTTTGAGCCTCCCTGGAAAAGATTCCAAGGTCACTAAATTAATTTCTATTCAAAAAATTCAAATGAAATTCTATTTAAAAATTTAATTTAGTTTTGAGGACCTTTCATAATATTTGCAATAATACTAAATTGTAACTAAAATAAGTGTTTCAACACTTGCTCATCCTATTTACACGTATGAAACTAACAAGTTGTTTAAGATTCCACTCGTTTTATACTCGAATTTTTCATTATCATATTCTTTTCTTAACCTTAAATGAAACTATTACAACACTTTAATGAGAAACATAGTAACTACAGTGTGAACATGTACTAATTTATCTTTCTGCGTCACAGAAAGAAAGGGAGAAAATATGAGCCCCCCCCCCTTTCCAGGGCTGTAGCTAAGGGGGTGCTATAGGCGGCTCAGCCCCCCCCCCCTGGAAAAGATTCCACGGTCATTAAAGGAATTTCTGTTCTGAAAATTCAAATGAAATCCCGTTCAAAAATCGAATTTAGTTTCGAGATCTTTTCACAATTTTGCAGAGTTACTAAATTGTATCGAAAAAATGTGTTTCAACTCTCCATCCTATTGGTACATATAAAGTTAACATGATGTTTCATTTTATACCAGTTATACACTCAAAAATTTCATCATCATGTATTTTTCTTAGCATAATATGAAGTTATTATAATAGTTTAATAAGAAAACAGTACCTACAATGTGAATATGCACAAATTTATCTTTCTGCCACAGAGAGAGAGAAAAAAAATATGAGCCCCCCCCCCCCCTATCGTTCACTTCTAGCTACGGCCCTGCCCCTTTCCCGTTATTCACTTCTAGCTACGACACTGGCTATGCATACATAACGTTATCAATTTAGGGGGAAGGGGGGAATCTGGCATATGATATCAGAAGATATCTCTAGTGAGGGGTGGGGTGTCTTGATATATTTATCATTTTTGAATGATCCAACCAAAATTTTCTCTTTCTGTTTCCAATTTTTTTTCTAATATCAAATATTTATTTTTACTTATAACTTGTTCGTTAAATCAAAATTGTCTGCAATATTTATATATGTATATATATGTGTGTTAATTTGTTAGCTATTTTTATGAAAATGCTCATTAATGAAAATTAAAATAATTAAATGACTATAAAATTATTTATTTTCAAAATATTGAATATCTCAATGTTTGGTATTCCTACTCTTCTGTCTTATGCTTATGCATATATATAATCCGTGTTTAAAATAAAAAGAATATTGCCCAGTTAAACTGATGGCATTGAGCTCACAGGCTACGCATACTAATTGTACATTACAGCCTTGTATTTTCGTTAATTCCGTTCGAAAAAAAAAAATTAAGAAGGGGAAACAGCTCTCCACTTTCTCCTTTTTTATACTTAATCATTGAACCTCCTAAACTATCAAGTACATGCTTTATCATATTAAAAAATCTATATCCAAAATTCAAAGCAAATTGGATAATTCTTAATAAAAATCCATTTAGCATTTATATAATTTAAGAGGAGTTATTCCCCTCTTTTATACTTAACCATTAAACTTCCAAAACTATTCATAGATTTGAACGAAATCTGACAATTCTGATTGAAAAATCCATTTATACAAGTTAAGGGGATTGGCATTAGAACCCCCGTTCCCCCTGTTTATACTTATTCAATGAACACCTAATAACAGCCACGGACTCGCCTCATCAGAATGATCCTATACCTAAATTTTGAACGAAAACTGTTAATTCTGCATGAAAATCCCGTTAATATCAATTAAGGGGAGGGGAATGAGCCCCCCCGTTCCCCCTGTTTATACTTATTCAATGAACACCTAATAACAGCCACGGTATCGCCTCATCAGAATGATCCTATATCTAAATTTTGAACGAAAACTGTTAATTCTGCATGAAAATCCCGTTTATATCAATTAAGGGGGGGACATGAGCCCCCCGTTCCCCCTGTTTATACTTATTCATTGAACACCTAATAACAGTCACGGAATCGCCTCATCAGAATGATCCTATATCTAAATTTTGAACGAAAACTGTTAATTCTGCATGAAAATCTCGTTTATATCAATTAAGGGGAGGGGCATGAGCCCCCCGTTCCCCCTCTTATACATATCGAATGAATTCCAAAAACTAATCAGGGAAGCGCCTTATCAGGATATAGCTATATACAAAATTTCAAGTGGATCCGATATTTTTATCATGAGTTATCGCGTTACGCACGAATATACGAACGTACATATAGAACGGACGGGCACATAATCTCTCAGGCTATGATAGCCTGTGAGCTAAAAAACAGGTGTTAAGTAAGTTTGAAATAATACTTGTGTTTACCAATAAAAAAAATAGAATGTTATTGAGGAATGATAACGTATGATATCGTAAGGGGTAGCGGGGGTCCAGAAATTGCCAAAAAGTTGATAACGTTCATTACATTTGTATAGCCTTTTGTATGTTAGTGTTCTCTGTTCTGTTTAGATTCTATACAGATTTTTGATTGGAGATACTGGCAGCTTTGGGACAAATTTTAACTGGTAAAAATGGAACATCAGCCATTTGTGAAGCTGTTGGTATTCCGTGCCGTAGGTTTAAGACTGGTTTTCTCACTTAAAGAGTAAAGTTTACTTTAAGCGGGAAAGCAATAATTTTGTTCAGCACTTCTACTAATGATAATTTTTGTGGAAACTATTATGTATTGAACAAAAGTGTTTATTTTTTTATTTTTCTACACCATAGATTTCTGAGCGAAATAAATACCTTTTATCTATCTTTTACCTATCTAGTACTCTAGAATTACCATGATAGCAAAAAACGGGGAGAGTTGATGAAGATAGATTAAACTTGGCCGTAGATGTCCAAATTTCCTAATTTTTTCGAAGATTGAAGGGGGAGCCTTTCCCTGCACTCCCTGCGTACACTCGTGTCTATTCAAGTATTGCATAGATTACTGTAATGATTGTAAGATTTGTACATTTCATTTCTGAACATAAAAATGAATTTTTAGCTCACAGGCTATCATAGCCTGAGAGCTTATGTGCCCGCCCGTTCTGTATGTTTGTTCGTACGTTCGTGCGTAACGCGATAACTCATGATAAAAATATCGGATCCACTTGAAATTTTGTATATAGGTATATCCTGATAAGGCGCTTCCCTGATCAGTTTTTGGTGATCATTCGAAATGTATAAGAGGGGGAACGGGGGGCTCATGCCCCTCCCCTTAATTGATTTAATGGGTTTTTCATGCAGAATTAACAGTTTTCGTTCAAAAATTTAGATATAGGTTCATTTTGATGAGGCAATTTCGTGACTATTATTAGCTGTTCATTGAATAAGTATAAACAGGGGAAACGGGGGTTCTAATGCCCCTCCCCTTAATTGATATAAAAGGGTTTTTCAAGCAAAATTGTCAGATTTCGTTCAAATCTCTGAATAGTTTTGAAAGTTTAATGGTTAAGTATAAAAGAGGGGGATAGCTCCTCTTAAATTACATAAATGTTAAATGGGTTTTTATTAAGAATTATCCGATTTTCTCTGAATTTTGGATATAGTCTTTTTATATGATAAAGCATGTTCTTGATAGTTTAGGAGGTTAAATTATTAAGTATAAAAAAGAGGAAAGGAGAGAGCTGTTTCACTTTCTTAATTTTTTTCCAACGGAATTAACCCTTGAAAATACAAGGCTGTAATGTACAATTAGTATGCGTAGCCTGTGAGCTCAATGCCATCAGTATAACTGGGCAATATTCTTTTTTATTGAAATATGAGCTCTTATTAGCATTAAGCATAATCGTACAGAGACTAAAATAGAAAAAAAAATCAGACATCAATAAATTAGAAACTACAATGATGTTTCAAAAAATATGCATTAAAATATTTAATTGCTATAAAGGACGTTAAATACTAATAAAAATGTAATAATATGTCATAACTGCTACTTCAACTTCCACTGTAATTGTAACTGTCATTGTTCTAAAGTTTGGTTTAAAAAGTTTTCATAGCGCAATATGTAGCGCCTGTGTGGTGTATCTTTTATGAGCTTAAATTCACATTATTAAAAGTAGTTAGCAAACTATTATGTGTATTCTATTATTAATATAAAGAGCACCACACATTGTGACATGGTGGCAGCTAAATGGCAGTTTAAATTTGGCATCGTAAAGGTTAGAAATTTTTATCCTTATATTTAAGATTTAGTGTTTATGCTTTTGCGTACAATTAATTTGTATCCATTATGATGGATTTAAAGGTACCTTCAAATATGAGCTTGAATGGCAATTTAGCCGAGAATTGGAATAAATTTAAGCAAAGATTTATGCTTTATTTAGAAGCATCTGAGAAAATGAATAAACCTGATAAACTTAAAGTAGCGCTATTATTAGGAATAATGGGTGAAGAATGTATAGACATATTTAATAGTTTTAAACTTAGTGATGAAAACGCAAATAATTTTCAAACTGTCATAAATTCTTTTGATGAATATTTTCAACCGAAAAGGAATACAGTCATTGCGCGATATAAATTTTTTAACTGTCGCCAAAAAGACGGTGAATCTCTTGATTCGTTTGTTACAAATTAGAAAAATTTGTCTAAAGATTGCTCTTTTGAGGATCAAGAAGACAGTTTAATTCGGGATTTGTTAATTATTGGAGTTAGAGATCCCACTATGAAAGAAAAATTGTTAATGGAAACCGAGTTAACCCTTGCAAAGGCGATAGAATATTGTAGAGCTAAAGAATCTAGTGGTAAACAAATGGAAATAATGAACAAAAATAATAATTCCACCACTGTAAATGCTGTTCGTGCAAATAAAAGTGAAATTCAGGGGAAAATATCCAATAAGGAAAAACGTAATTATATTAACCAGAAAGTTAATAAAAGTTGTTCTAAATGTAAAACTGTCCATGATTATGGAAAATGTCCTGCATTTGGTAAAAAGTGTCGCAATTGTAATGGATTAAACCATTACTGGATCGCGTGTAAAAAGAAAGGGAAAATAATAAATAAAAAAGTTCATGAAATTTCTGATAGTTTTTGCCCTTCAAGTGATGATAGTTCTGTTAAATTGGATTCAGTAAAGTGCCAGGTAAATTCTTTAAAGTCTGAATGGCGAGAAATTGTTCAAATAAATAACTCAGAAGTGTCGCTCAAAATAGATACCGGAGCTGAAGTCAATGTTTTACCCTTTAATATCATAGCAAACGCGGTAGCGTTTGGTATAATATGTTTAAGAAATAGAAAGTGCAAACGTCTTTTTGAAATTTCTGGCGAACCAGTTGACGTACGACAGTGATTTATTTTTTAAACAATAGAACTCGACGAGACGAATAAAATGATAGCATTAAAAAAATTATTGCAGTTTACTGTAGTTTTTTATTTAACTTTTAGCGAAAAAATTAAGACGAAAAGTTCAACAAGCGATAGCTAGCGATCTTATGGATGGATTAACTTCGTTTTTGGCTTATTTTTATCGTCTTGATAAAACTTAGAACAGTTTTTTTTTTCATCTTTGTATTTTTGACGGTACCTGAGAAAATCGAATTTTTGTCTTAAATCTCCAGTTGAATATTATTTTTTGCTGTTGCGATTGTAGTTTTTTTTATTCATTGCCACTAAATTTAATATAAAAATTGTAATGTATGTATCATAATTCATTGAAATTAAACAAATCACGTGAAAAACATGGTTATTTGTTTTTATTGCGAAGCTTTCAATTTCAGTTCTTTAAATAATAAAGTTGTAAACGCACTGTCTTTTTTTTTTTTTTGGACTTCATGATTATTTTTTCAAATAGCATGCATTTTACATGACAATGGAATGATTTTCTCGAGTACCCTAACATTTTGAATTTTATTAGCAGGAAAAAAAATGGGAAAAACACAAACACATCGAAAAAAACTACCTAAAAGAACCAAAATTTCTATTCAGGAACTAAATGTAAGCTTTTTAAATTAGTAAATCAAAAACTTCACATTTTGTCCATATCTTAAATACCATTCAATTGATTTTAAATAACGATGTGATGTCAAATACGCATCAGGGTACCTAACTGATATGATAGCCGGGCTATTGTTGTTTATTAAAAAATAACTTCTTATTTACCTTTATTTAATATTGTTAAATTTTATAAATTATTTCAATCTATAGTTATTACTTAAATTTTTCAGTACCACTTGATTATCCCGTCGACCAATTTCACCAAATTGTACAAATCATCCAAATTACACCACAAAGTTATGCATATTGGCATAAGTTTTATTTTAAATAACGAAAGAAGAAATAAATTAGTAAAACATGAATAAAAGTATAAATAAAAAGTTGAATTCAAAATCACATTATGGCATAACAAACATGGGTAACCTATTTAATGCAAACTGAATGTAACATTTATGATAATCCGTTATTGGCATTTAATTTTATAATTTGGCGAAAATTTTTTGGTCGAAGGGTAAACAGTTATCACCGGTTTTTGGTCATTATTATTTTCTTTTGATAATAATAGAAAATAGTTAATAGAGGTACTACTTGGTTATCCCGTCCACCAAAAAACCATCGCCAAACTATATTATTATATGCCAATAATGGATGATTGTGAATGTCGCATCCAATGACATTAAATACGACGCACGTGTTTAAAACGCCATTAAGGGATTTTTATTTTGACTTTTGGCGCGACTGAGTTTTAACCCCCTTCTTGGCGCGTTTTCAAAAAATAGCCATATTGGCGCGTTTTTGCGTTTTATCTCCCGGATGTGATTACCAGGAGATATCACGCAAAAGCGCACAATTTAAAAAGGCGATAATGAAAATACAACAGAAATACACATTTTAAAAGATACAAAATGCTATCATTTTAAAGAAAATGACTGAAAATACAAAAGAGATACACATTTTAATATATTGAAAATCCAAAAATTGTAAATACGGCATATTAAAAAAAAATCCCCATGCAATCTCCATGAAAATCCCCAAGCTGCCGATATTTTCCCTTTTTAAACTGAAAATATGGTTTCTTGCTTTCCCTTTTTCATACGGAAAATATGGTTTTTTGCCGTTTCTTGACGATACTACAAAACAAAGAAACAGACAGAGAGACAAACAGACAAACAAGCAGACAGAAAACAAACAAACAAACCGACAAAAAGCCAAAGAAATAAACAAACAAACAAACAGACAAATAAAAAAACAAACTGACAAACAAACTAAAAGACACACAAACAAACAGGCATAAAACAAAGAAACCGACATAAAACAAACAAACCGACAAACAGACAAAAAAAATAAACCGACAAAAAACAAACAGACGTAAAAACAAACAAACCGACAAACGAACAAACAGAGAAACAAACAAATCAACAAACCAACAAACAAAAACAAAATAACAAACTGACAAATAGACAGACAAACATACAGACAAACAAACAAACAAACAGACAGAAGAACAAACCGATAGACAGACAAACAAACAGAAAGAGAGACAGACAAACATCACGGGATCCCTGAAACTCGCTGTGCAGGAAACACTAAAATGCACGAAACTCGCCAACGCCGCAATCACAAACTTGTGTATGACTATGAGCGCTGCGCGCCCATTTAAACCAAAAAAAACATCACTGGATCCACGAAATTCGCCAACGCCGCAATCACAAACTTGTGTATGAGCGCTGCGCGCACATTTAAACCAAGAAAACATCACTGGATCCACGAAACTCGCTGTGCAGGAATCACTAAAATGTACGAAAATCGCCAACGCCGCAATCACAAACTTGTGTATGAGCGCTGCGCGCCCATTTAAACCAAAAAAACATCACTGGATTCACGAAACTCGCTGTGCAGGAGTCACTAAAATGTACGAAACTCGCCAACGCCGCAATCACTAACGCGTGTATGAGCGCTGCGTGCCCATTTAAACCAAAAAAAAAAATCACTGGATCCACGAAACTCGCTGTACAGGAATCACTAAAATGTACGAAACTCGACAACGCCGCAATCACAAACTTGTGTATGAGCGCTGCGCGCCCATTTAAACAACAAAAAAAATCACTGGATCCACGAAACTCGCTGTGCAGGAATAACTAAAATGTACGAAACTCATCAACACCGGAATCACTAACGCGTGTATGAGTGCTGCGCCCCCATTTAAACAAGCAAAAAAAACGAAAAAAACGAAAAATAACACTGGATTCTCGAAACTTGCGGTGCAGGAATCACTAAAATGTACAAAACTCGCCAAACCCGCGTTAACTAACGACATTAAAACCGAAAAATTAATCTCTATATGCACGAAAGTCGCATGGTAGAAATTTCTAAAATAAGCAATTCAGAATTGTTGTTGTTAACGCAGATATCAAACTATTAAATCCCATTATCGCAGCATGGGGATTTTCTTGGTGCATTTGTGATATGAGCCAAAGTTTGGGGCGAGGTTGCTAGGAGAAGCGACACCTGAAAGTAATAGAAAGCAAGGCTTGGCGCAGTCATCGCGCGTCAGAAAAAACGCCGCCAGAAGTGGGTTAAAACTCAGTTTACCCCGACTTTTTATTTGTATTTTTTATTAAGATTCTACAAATTATTTTTTTGTGTTATTCAAAATGAAAATTATGTCTATATGTATAATTTCGCTATGAGTTTGGCAATTTGTATAGTTTGGCGAAATTGGTCAACGGGCTAATTAAGTAGTACCTTAATATATATGCATGTAATTGAAGTTTGAAAACTAAGATTTTGCGAAATTGGCGTCAGAAGAATATCGCACAATGTCGTGCATATATGGCATCTGTGCCAAGAAAGCATCAAATGAAAAAACACATGGTGATGCAAAAAACTTTTGTGATGGTGTGAAATGAATGTAACATTTACGATCAGCAAATATTGGCATTTAAAAGTATTTTGCTTGAGATATTGTCGAAAAAGCATTGCAAAGATATACTTTCCCTCTCCCTTCCATTTCCAAATGTACTAAATTAAAAATTATGGAAAAAAAAATCAGAGTTTACTTAAAACTGTGCTTACAAATTATAGTAATTATCCAAATTTTTCTAATAGAAATTCTCAATTTTCCGATTTTAACAAACGCTATTTTAAAATTAAAATTTAATCGGCTAAATCGCCAAGTTGCATAATGATCATCGCCACTGAATATATAAATAATGCCATATTTGCAAATTTATCGGTCAAAAAACAGTGGAACTTTGGTTTACGGCCGCCTCTGTTTTTGACAAGTTCCGTTTATGGCAAACTTCAGTGTTCAAAATTTTACTCTTTCGGGGTAGGATAACTCGATTCGCGACCAAAGCTGTCGAATAGTTCAGTTGGCAACCCTCACATAACTCTTGTTATAAGTCAAGTTTGAAGTAAAGTGCGCGTATCAGAGTGCTTTGTGACCTTCAGTACAGAAAAAAAATCAACTTATTGTTTTAATTTTAATCAGTTTTGCGAAATTTTTAGCCTTTATTATGACTTCTAAGAAGGAAAAAGCGTTTAGTGATAGCAGTAGTAAGAAGCTTAAGCGAATTACTGATCAATTATGAAAAGAAGTAGTGACAAAACTTAAGAACGATGATAGTGTGATCAAAATAGCTAAAGAATACGGTGTAGATGAACCGTCGATTACTCCGATTATAAAGAACAAGTCGGATGTGGCAACCCCAAAACTATTTTCTATCTCATGCATTAAATGAGTCAAAATTTATTATTACAGTGCCAAAATCAAATGACAATCATATGCTCACCGTGAGGATTCTAAAGGCATGAAATTCCAAACATTAGTTTTTGAAATTTGGAATAGGACTGTTGCGGATATCGGGAAAAATACAGCATATATGCGACACTTGTTGGAAGATTTACCCAAAACACGCAATCAGCAATAATATAAATCAAAGTGTGCCTAAATCTCAAGTTTGATGAAAATTTGTGCATTAATTCCTGCGATAGAGATATTGTGGTAATCGGAACAATTCAGCATAGTAGCGACATGTGTTTGGTTATTGAAACCAAAACGTAAACAAAGCCAATTCATATACAGATTAACTGAATTTGAAGTTTGATGAAAATCCGTGCGTTAATTCTCGAGATAGAACTATTGCGAAAACAATGAAAAATGCAACACGGTTAAGCCATCTGTTAAACGATTTAAATCAAAATGTAAACAGCAAACAGCATCAATTTACACTGACGGAAAAAAAATCCCAACACCAAGAAAGACTTGTGTTAGCCAAACGAAATTTTGTAGGCGTGTTTATACATCTGAAAGATGACATTGATTCAAATTTCGGGCTTCGCGCATAAGTGTGGCGCTAGTAGCGCCACTCACAACTTTAAAGTCAGGTTTGCTTTAAACGAGTGCTGTAAAGTTCGTGAGTATTTCTTCTCTTCAAAATTTGACGAATTGAGTTGAAGTTGATCATGAATGCCTTTATGAAGTCGAAGAAGCCATTATCATCAGCCCCCCGAATTGGAAAGAGGTCGTAAATTAGGGCTACGAGAAAGTGGATTTTCTTTCCGCGATTTTGCAGAAAGACTTGGACAGAATGTATCCACTGTGCATGATTATAGGGAGCAATGGTGAAGGGATGGTATTGCCTCAAGAAGACCAGGTTCCGGGTGACCACGTGGCACTACTGAGAGGGAAGACCGTCGTATTCGGCGTACTCTCCTGTGGCTCATCGTATTGTGCCTGCGACAGAAATTTGAGCCGCAATTGGTACCACAATGACACAACGAACTGTTAGAAATCGGTTACTTTAAGGACAGCTCGATGCAAGGCATGCATTCCACTGACTCTAAGCCATTGCCGTTTGCGACGCCAATCATATCAAGCCAGAGTTCCCTAGAGGATGGAGTGGAGATCTGTTGTGTTTTCTGATGAAAGCATGTTCTGCCTTCGTGCCAGTGATGGCCGTGCGCTGGTCAGAAGGAAGTCAGGGGAACGCCTGCAATCAAACTGTCTGCGGCTTAAAAACACTGGATCTACAATCTGGAGTCATGGTCTAAGGAGCAATTTTCTATGACACCAGAAGCACTCTCGGGCTTATCCCAAGCACATTGACTGCAAATTTATAAGTCAGTCCGGTAATTCAACCTGTAGTGTTGCCATTCAAGAAAAGCATTCAAGGGGCGTTTTTCTACAGGATAACGCGCGCCCTCATGCCGCTACTGTAACGCAACGTGCTCTACAGAGTGTTGACCTGTTACCTTGACCAGCGAGATCACCAGATCTGTCTTCCATTGAGCACGTATGGGCTATCATTGGATGAGAACTCCGGTGTCATCATCCCCAGCCAGCACTGACCATCACAGTATTGACACAGCAAGTACAACAAGCATGGAAATCCATACGACAAAGTGACATTCGGCAGCTGTATGACACAATGCATGCACGTGTGCAAGTATGCATTCAAAATTCTGAAGGTTATAGCGACTTTTAATGTAACAGCATTTCACATTTGAAATGCATTTTATTGACCTTAAATTAACCTATGATCTCGAAAATCTAATCAATTAAACATTTTAACTAGACAAATGCACTGTCCAAATTTCATTACTCTTGCTGGACAGAACTGGACGGAAATCTTTATTTCGACATGTCAGCATAACACAAATCCTTGAATGAACTATGCTAGTCACTCCTAATCATTTTAATTTAAAGTATTCATAGTGCAAACTCATGCAATTTTTTAATATCTAATACAAAAATAACAGTGATCGTTCGTTTAAATCCTGGTTAATCCCTTCGATATAAGTGAGGCAACTGCCTTCATTACCAAATTGCGTTGTGATTGTTTTTGAAGATGGAATTAACTTATGGATCGTAAATAAAACATAACTTTAAATCAGATCATAATAGAATTAAATAAAATAAGACTCATGGTCGAAAAGATACCAACAATTTTTTAACAACTAACATATAAATTTATTTACAAGTATTTTACAAATTGTCGGTGCGTCACAAGACACATTATTCTCAATATAGATAAAATAAAAAACAAAAAAAAAAACACTATTAATTCTACTTGTATAATTATTGGTTTTAATACTCTAATCTTGAATACCAATTGGAGCGTGCAGAACCCCCTACTTGGCATTTTGCCCTAAACATTTTGGGAAACAATATAAATTATAAGAAAAACCGTACCTTCATATTATTTCGTGCCCAGCACTCAGTTAAGGCTCGCATTCGGAGAAATCACAGGCGGTCACACATCATCACTGGCGGACATCACATTCGGATCAAAGGCGATCACACATCCTCATCGGCGGTCATCACTTTCGGATCACAGGCGATCACACATCATCACTGGCGGACATCACATTCGGATCATAGGCGATCACACATCCTCATCGGCGGTCATCACTTTCGGATCACAGGCGATCACACATCCTCATCGGCGGTCATCATTTTCGGATCACAGGCTATGTTGGTAGGTCCTCCTTGGAATTATTAACGCTTCTCTTATAAATACATCTTCGCATCTCGGAGCGAACTTTTCATCTAAATTCCTCAAGAAAACAGAGTATATTCTTTTTTTTTCATGGCGGGCGTGGCTAATACTCCCCTTCGATTCAATCTGCTCGAAAAATGACCATTCAGTCTCTCCCCCGGCCTATTCCTGAAGCAGATTCGTTGGCTTCTTGTTCGAGCGTGGGGGGCTGGCCCCTCTTGTCTGCAACTCGCTCCTAGCCGGAAAATGACCGGAAGCCTCAACTAGAAAAACGTGTGTGGTCTCGCTTAATTGGCTTGTAAATCTACCAATAAACCATTCTTGACGTAAATGTCAAGCGATTGTTATGCGAGAGCCCAAAACTGGTGCCTTCTAGATGCCAGCTGAGATAGGGGTCTGCCTTGCTCCTGACATAAATAGCGTTAAACATGCACTAGTATTTACAATCACTATACAAAAACATCAAAGGATACAATATGTATAATATACCATTTATATATATATCTATAAATCTCGGAAGATTGCTGGATGCTTATGTTCCCAGCAACTCTACAATAAGTTTTTCTTGGTGTTGGGATTTTTTTTCCGCCAGTGTATATCAGAGATTACCTGAATATAATTTTTTTAATCCCATGCATTAGTTCTTGGATAGAGCGCCCAAAAAATTTATATCACATGCAGAGTCAGGTACAAGAATGGATTATGATCGTGAACTGAGGTTCCACTGTATATTATATAAAAATTTAATTACAGCTGGTGATTTCAATGTCAATTTTACAAATAATACTAAAAATGAATTTTCAGTATATTTTCATCCTTAGTTTGGCGCAAATCTATTAAGGCTGTATTTCGAGCGACTTTCTTCAAAGAAAATAATTTAACCAATAATTTTCCTGAAAATGTCCAAATAATGTCCTGAATAATGTCCTGAAAATGTTTTTCTATAAAATATGTATTATCTAAAATTAATTGAATCATTCAATTTCTGTACGAACAAATTAAAATTAATTTCGTTTTTTCACCTTTTTTGTCCATTGATTAAATAGTTCAATATTGAGCGAATAAGAAAAAGTACTGGGAATATTTAAAAGCAACTGAGGTTTTTTTATATTCAATAAATAATTATCAAAAAATTTAAATGACTAGTATTAAAAAATGCTCTGACGAGCACCAAAAAAGGTTAATATGTTTTAAAGTATGAAAAAGTGTTTGACAAGAGCTTCTAATTGAGAATGAGAAAGGACAAGGGGTCCCTTCTTGGCTGCAATTCACTGTCAATGCCAAATTTGAAAAAATCATATTTGCGCTTTTTCCATATAAAAGAAATCAGTCACTGTTACGATAAAATTTTGTAGTGTAAAGGCATAATTAGAAAAGACACCACGTGATTAAACATGAATGTAAAGCAAAATAGGGCCAAAAACCATAGTTCCCGCAGCCAGTGCTGAATTCAGACACTTTTCTCCAGGAGGGCCTTCTGTGGTTTCGGGGGAGGAGACACAATAGAGTTCTAAGGAAATTATACTTTTTTACCATTAAAAACACAAAATCTAAATTTTATTGGGGGGGGGGAGCATTTGATACCTTCGGGAGGGAATGCCCCCCCCCCGGCCCACCTCCTGCATTCAACACTGCCTGCAGCGTATCACATTCACGCAGTCCCACCACAAACTGTCGCAGTTTAAAACAGCGCAGAAATCTGATTTGTAGTGCAGTTGCAGTGCAGAGTCAACAATGCAGTTAACATGTAAAGCACGATTGAAAGTTTTACTAAAAAGTAAAGATAGAAAGTTTTACGCAAATTTCTTTTATATGGAAAAAGCGCAAGTATGATTTTTTCAAATTTGGCATTGACAGTGAATTGCAGCCAAGAAGGGACCCCTTGTCCTTTCTCATTCTCAATTAGAAGCTCTTGTCAAACACTTTTTCATACTTTAAAACATATTAACCTTTTTTGGTGCTCGTCAGAGCATTTTTTAATACTAGTATTTTTAATGATGTGAGAAATAATGAAGTTATTCGCGAAACTAACAAAAAGTTGACATCTTATACAGGACATAATTTGAACGTAATTGGGGTCAGTAAATTAAAATGTAAAGTTAAAAATAAATCTGAATTACTTGATTTTTATATCATTGATCAAAATTCGAGTGCTTTATTGGGAATGGAAGCTTGTGAGAAGTTGGGATTTGTAAATAGAAACATCAATGTTGATTCTGTTCATGCTAGAAATTTTATAGAAAAATTTAAAGATGTATTTTCAGGCAAAATGGGAAAATTGCCGTATATGTATAAGATTAAATTAGATGCCACAGCCGACCTAAAATATCTGCCTCTAGAGTTATTCCACATGCTTTAAAATTGAAAGTAAAGCATGAGATTGATAAAATGATTAAGCAAGGTATATTAGAAAAATTTGTAAAATAGTTATAGTATAGTTATAGTACAGAAACCTAATAATCGTATAAGACTCTGTATAGATCCACGTATGTTAAATAAATATGTAAAGCGAGAACATTATCCAATTCCAATCCAACAGAGCTTATTTTCTCAAATTGAAGGAAAATTTTTCACTGTACTTGATGCATCGTCAACTTTTCTACAAATACCTCTTGACCAAGAGAGTTCTGACTTATGTACAACTGCCACTCCGTTTGGAAGATACAAATTCTGTCGTTTGCCTTATGGTTTAAGTAGTTCTCCTGAAGTGTACCAGAGAACTATAGATAATATTTTTGCAGATTTAGATGGAACTTTAGTTTATATTGATGACATTTTAGTATTTGGTAAGACTGAAGAAGAACATGATAGAAGACTTGAAGCAGTTCTTCAAAGAGCTCGAGAATCGGGTTTAAAATTATCTTTAGAGAAAAGTCAAATTAAAAGAAGTTCCGTAAAATATTTAGGTTATAATTTAACAAGTAAAGGAATTTCAGTAAATGATGATAAAGTTAAAGCAATTGTAGATTTCAAAGCTCCAACTAATAAACAAGAGCTACAGAGGTTTTTAGGCATGATTACCTATTTAGGGAAGTTTATTAACAATTTATCAGATAAAACAGGAATTTTGAGAAAACTCTTAAGCAAGAAAAATGAATTTATTTGGACAGCTAATGAGCAAGAAGCTTTTGAAAAATTGAAGAAGTCTATAGCTAATTCACCTGTTCTGGCTTATTATAATCCAAATTTGAAATCAGTTATTTCTGTTGATGCTAGTCAGTATGGATTAGGTGCAGTATAACTTCAAGAAGAACATCCAATTGCCTATGCTTCATGTGCTCTAAACGATACACAGCAAAGATATAGCCAAATCGAGAAAGAATTATTAGCTGTTGTCAACGGATGTAGACAATTCCATTACTATGTATATGGTACTGATTTTATAGTGGAAACCGATCATAAACCTCTTGTCGGTTTACTACAGAAACCAATGGAAAATATGTCTCGGAGATTACAAAGAATGGCAATTGAATTATTTAAATATAGATTTAAACTTGTGCATGTTCCAGGGAAAAGGCTTTATGTAGCAGATACCCTGTCCAGAAATCCCACTACCATGAGTGTAGATACAAGTTTTTTAGAAAATGGAGCTGCTGTTGTACATACAGTTCTATCGACCACTGAAGAACGTACAAAAGAAATGCAGAATGCAACATTAAGAGATGAAGATCTTTCAAAATTAAAGTTACTAATTAAGAATGGTTGGCCACAACAGTGTAATCAATTGCCTGAAAATTTAAAACCCTATTGGAATAAGAAAGAAGAGTTACATTGTTATGATGATTTAATTTTTATTGGAAATAGATTAGTAGTACCTAAAACAATGCAAACTTATGTGTTATCTAAAATACACCAAGCTCACCAAGGCATTACTGCTTGTCAAGAAAAAGCCAAAACAGCTCTATATTGGCCTAATATGATGGAAGACATCAAGAATTATGTAGAAACATGTCAAATTTGCCAGCAACATCAGCGTGCTAATTGCAAACAGCCTTTGATGCCTTATGAAGTTCCTAATCTACCTTGGGAAGAAGTAGGTGTAGATTTTATGTACCTCCAAGGGGATGATTTTTTACAAGTAATAGATTACCACTCTAAATTTGTTGAGTTGAGGAAAGTTAATGCTAAAACAGCTTCTTCAGTAATTAGTGCATTGAAACAAATTTTTCGTACTCATGGTATCCCACGTAAAATTCATTCTGATAATGGTCCACCATTTGATAGTCGAGAATATTTTACATTCCTGAAGTCTTATGATATTCATCCTGTTACGTCATCACCTAAGTATCCAAGATCCAATGGGAAGATTGAAAGGTCGATAGGGACATTGAAAAACCTTATCTTTAAAGCAAAAGCTTCGGAAGGAGATCCAAATCTAGCTGTTCTAGAATATAATAACACTCCAAAATTTAAATTACCTTCTCCAGCAGAGATGTTGATGGGAAGATCTTTGAGAATCCTCATTCCTTGTCAGACGAAATTGTTAAAACCTAGATTTCCAGTTAAGAAAACTCAATATCAGTTAAAGGAAAATCAGAGAACACAGAAATTTTATTATGACTCATCGACCACAAAATTAAAAGAATTGAATATTCAAGATCCTGTCTATGTTCAAACTGGTCATCGAGAATGGACACCAGGAACTATTGTCCAGAAACACAGTCCAAGATCCTACATTGTGAAATCTTCAGCAGGAAGCATTCTTCGTCGCAACAGAATTCATTTAAGACCAAGAAAGTTAGCGATGGAAGGTTCTGTAAATTCACAAGAAAGTGCTGATGCAACGCAAACCTGTGACCTGACTAAAGCGGAGACACCGAAAATCTCAAGTCCTGAATCCCATGGAAGCCCATTAGTCTGTGATGATTCTTCATCTAATCAAGTATTTACTACTAATTTCAAACCAGCTTCGCCAGGACTGTCTATTCTAAATATACCTAATATAGAGAGACCTAGAAGAAATATAAAACCACCCGCTCGCTTCAAAGACTATGTTTAAGTATTATTTTATCTAAAGACTTTTCTTTGAACTCTAAATTTATATTTTTATTTCTGCTGTTTGAAAAGAAAGGGCATGTAATAATATGTCATAACTGCTACTTCAACTTACACTGTAATTGTAACTGTTATTGTTCTAAAGTTTGGTTTAAAAAGTTTTCATAGCGCAATATGTAGCGCCTGTGTGGTGTATCTTTTATGAGCTTAAATTTATATTATTAAAAGTAGTTAGCAAACTATTATGTGTATTCTATTATTAATATAAAGAGCACCACACATTGTGACAAAAAACATTAAAAGATCTTAATAATTTTTACATGTTTCGATTGAATTTACTCAATCATCATCAGAAAAAGAAAATACAAATAAACACAAAGATGGAAAATGACAATAAACTATTACAAATGAAACTTAAATTTTTTTAAATAAAAATCACGCGCGTTACATTTTAATTATGTATCACGTTGCTTAATTTTTAAACTATTTAACAATTCAATCCAAATATTTGGGATTTGAAATGACAAGGAATCATTGCAGACCATTGGGCTTCTGACGTAAATTTCAATACTCTCTCTAATAAAAAGTTGCAAATAAAAATCTGACCTATAAATTAATTTACTTTCATTAAACAAAGTATCTATGTTTTCTTTTTGATTTAGCCTAGATAATGCGGTTTTACCTCTATTAAATTTTATGTCTGCAATGTGTTCTTTACATCTTACTTTGAATTTTCTTTGAATTATGCCAATATAATAATTCTTATAACCACCTTCTTTAAGAAATGGAATGATATAAACACCTGATCGGTCAAATTTATCAATGGTGTCAATTCTAGTTGTTAAAATTGATTTTAATTTTGGAGGGGGTCTAGGAATTAAATTTAAATTAAACTTTTTTAATTGTGTTTTAGCAGACTCGAAGAAATTTGGATAATAATTTATAACAACCCTTTTCATGTTATTTACATTGTCGGTTTTATTTTCAAAAACTGCATTGTTCATTTTGAAACTTTTTAATTAATTTATTAACTATTTTAACTTGATATCCGTTGCTAATAGCTATTGTTTTAATTTTATCTAATTCATCATTTAAATTTTCAGTAGAACAAATTCTAAAAGCTCTGTTAATAAGGAATCTAAAGGTAGATAATTTATAAGAATATGGAGTGCAAGCATCAAAAGGTATACCATTTAAGTTTGTTATTGGTTTTGGATATAGTGAACGAATTAGATGATGATATTACTACAATGATGGCTGTTACTATAAATGGAAAAATATAGATTTATGAAAAAGTGTTTTAAAATTCCGTGCACTTTATGTCCTACTACCAACCGCCTTGGATCATCTAGCCTAGGACAATTACAATAACCTTAAATATTCTAAAGTCAAATATTGAATGTTATTTTTTCCAAACGAATGTAACGGGTGTGGGGAGCGCAATGTCTTCAGCAGTATGTTGATTTGACTTTATAATTTTGAATAAAAAAATTTTCGAACGAACATTATATTGTTAGCAGTGCATAATCTAGAATTTGTATGATTTTTCCTTTTTAAATGAAAATCCATCCAATCAAAGCTCGAGTTGATTTCCCACTGCCTTCAATAGAGTATACCGGTGGTGCTATTCATGTTACGGTCTGATTTTTCAAGCTAACCGTCAATTTGTATTTATTTTCTGACATTTAGATATAAAACTTTCAATTTTGACAAAAAAAAAATATCTTGATAAAATAAATAATGTAAATGCGCACAATCCCTCATATATATATATATATTATTAACGCAAAATTATACTCAAATCACATATTCCTTAATTGGGAAACGATATCTTGAGATAATTTGCACCGAGAGAAAAAATATGTTCGGCAAATCTTTGAAATGACTTAAAATTTTTTTTGAACAATAAATATTAATATTTTTACACCATATATATTATTAGAACCTGAAAAATACCGCGAATGTATCAACAGTTTTTGCTGTTGTTTGTTTGTTTTACGTTTGAAACTTCAGAGAAATAGAAAACTTGAAAACTGATGCGAATCGCTGCCAAATAAAAAGGGTTTTTGAAATAGTAATTAAAAATAAATCTGAAATCGTTTTTCTTTCTTTCTTTATTATTATTTATTTATTTATTTGTAATTCTACTGGGATCTCACTATATCTCAATATAAAAATGCAGAAAAAATCAAACGTTACGCTTTTGGTCAGTGGGAAGGACTGCTTGGGAAGCACACAAGCATAGCCTCGTTGAAGAATAAAAGATCGTCATTTTGCAATGATCATTAAGGGGTTTTAATTAATATTTCGGGTAATTAACAAAAAAATAAAAAAGAGTGTCAGGTGCACGGTGCATATACCATCATCGACCTTTATCCAAATTTTCAGTTTTCTATGTGCGGTGGATTTCCTTAGCCATCGCCAATACATGCAAAGTATAATCAAACTTCTTTCTTTAAGATGCAATCTATTGTTATTGCATTAAATTATTTTTTCCGGGATAATGAAATTTTACCGTAACGCAGGATTCTGATAGAGAGTTCTTTCATTTACACATGTTTTACTGTGTTACGAATTTTATTTTCATAGCTGCTATCCTTCTTTATTTTTCAAGTAATTGAAGCATGTTTGGAAGCAGAAATTTATTTATTTAATGAAATAAAGTACGAATTGTAAAGAAACAAGACATATTATAATAAATAAATTTTCTGGTTCAAAAAACTTCAAAAGAATGGCAACTATACATTTATAAATATTCATAGTTTTTTTTGAGGGGGGGGGGGATAAAGTTTTATTTTTTGATGAGGGGAGGTGTAGGACGGTAAATGCAGTTTTGCACACAGGCGCCGAATAGTGCTGGCACGCCCCTGCTTCATAAAAATATATTTAATCTGAATTAGAATATAAACTCAGATATAAAGCAATACCATTACAATAAATTAGTTTCATTAAAAATTTTGCAAATGAAAAACTATTTTATTTTTAAAAAATCTCTAAATGGTTGCCATCAGTGTAAAGCGATTTCAATATATCTCTTGAATAGAACAAAAAATATATTGATTTTCTTTCGGCACACAAAAAAGATAATTTATTTGAAACAATAACTTCTCCTTAAATGTAGTTTTATTAAAAAGAAATAATGTTTGAAATTAGGAAAAAAAAATCTAAAAATATTTTATTTCATTTTTTTCTGTTAAGAAAAAGGATTTGAAGAAATTACTGCTCTATTAATAGAGCTATCTAACAGAATTGTAGTTACATTTATCTTGAATTTTGAAATAGGAAAAAACGGTTTTGAAAAGAATATCTTAATTCTTTTTATTTTAAGATTTATATTTTATTTTTAACAGTGTCTAAATCATACAAATGACATAAAGAAGTATAAAAATCTTTAAAATCTTGATGTGAAATAGATTTGTATTTTCTGTCTTTTGATTCTTTTTAATGATATTAAAATATAGAACTATAAGAATTGAGATAGCTATTTCATATCTTAGAAAAATGTATATCTCGTTATTTTAAAGTCTTTACAGTAATATATATGCGTGTGCGTGCGCGTAAACTATTATGTAAAATATTACTTACTACTTGACATATCTAAATTGGGTTTCGTTCACTTTGTTTTACGAATTTTTGTAACCTAGTTTTTGATTTTAAGGTACTCTTTTATTTAAACTACTTATTTGCCATCACTAAATGAGAGATTTGAACAGGATTTGCAGGACGAATTTATTTGTCCTATTTCGATTTTAAAGGACAATATAAAATATAATTTTAATATATATGTGTATATATACCGGGTGATCCAAAAGTCAGGGCGAATTTTAAAAATGAATAATTTGAAAACAAATCAAGATACAAAAGTACGGTTTGCACCAAACGGATGGAAAAGAAACCAGGTTTTGTGTGGCAATTAAAAAAATAGTTCTGTTAGAATTAGTTGAGGTTCCCTTGCAACATGCAAAAGAGACAGTTTGGTGTAGCGTAACTGCGGATTTCATATTTAGTCCATTTTATTCGAGGAAGTAACACAGACTGGTTTCACACTTTGTGACGTTTGGCTGTGGAGATTTTTGAAGTCAAAAATGTACCGCGACCAACCGTCAATCCGCCAAAATGTGTCTGCCATAACACAAGAAATGCTATTAAATGATGTGAACGGTATGATACCTCGTCTCACGAATGTACTACTGAATTATGGACATCACATTGAACTTTTATTGCAGTTCTAATTAGCTGTAATTAAGCTGATTTGTAAGTTGTCAGTATTTTTTTCATTTGTAAATTATCATTTGGTACAATAAAACACTAGATTCATCTGTTGGTCACCCACATATATATTTTTTTGTGTTTCCACACAATACCCAGTTTCTTTTGCACCCGTTTGGTGCAAACCGTATCTTTTTATCTTGATTCGTTTTCGAATTATTCATTTTTAAAGTTCGGCCGGGGGGGGGGGGGAAGGACCCCTCCCGATCGAACTTTAAAAATGAAAATTTGAAATTTGAAATTTGAAATTTGAAAACCGAAAATTTGAAATTTTGAGTTTTCGATAGCCAGAAAGTACAATCCCCCCGGAACTCCATAGCCTCCCGTCTTCCCCGGCGAAAAGTGTCTGAATTCAACACTGTTTGTATGAATCCCTTTTTTAATGACGTCTTACGATTACCAGGAGATCATTCCTTTTTTTCATAACTATGCTCGTTTATAGGTTTTCCACGAACCAAAACTTTATGTTTAAAATTGAGTCATTCTTGAACAATTACAAGAATTCAGGTGAAATAAAAGGATGTAGCTTACAAACTTTTACAAATTTAAACAAAAGATGGCGGTGCATCATCAAAAAATGTTCTAAAGAGTACTAAAATATTTTCATATCTAACAAGCTCATGAATTTCATGTTAAATCGCTGTATAGAAAATTGCATTTTTAAGTTACTGAGTCATACATTAAGATATATTTCGTTCGCAAAATCTCAAACTTTTCGTTAACAGTGCACATCATAGAATTTCGTAGTTTTTTGTACATCCCATAACATTTTAATAAATAGATGAATATAATTTGAAGCTTATGTAGCTTTTTTAATTTTAATTTTTGATTATATCTTGTTTTGCAGTTTTTCAGATTTAAAAAAAAGAAAACCTAAAACAAAAATTTATTTGTTTTAGTTTTTTAATCGAATGAATCATTTAACAAAACTAAATTAAGGAGCGAATAAATAAATAAATAAAGTAATACAATAACAATTTTATTAGTTTAGTTGAAAAATGCTTTAAGTTTTTTTTTAGTTTGGGAAAAAACTCGAAAAGAAGACCGTTAATGTTATGTTATGACAACGTAGCTTTTTAATTTAATGTAAAAGGACATATTTTTTATACCCATAAAAAACAGTACTTGTAAAACAGTATTCAAGTATTTTCCAACTATTTGAATAAAGTGCTGAAAGAGAAATTTCACCCAGTTAGGCATTTTTTGATAAACTTAATTTTCTTATTATATAGTATGTATATATATCAACCGACGGATCAAATACAGGGCTGTTCAAAAGTATTGGAATACATATTTGGATATGGATAGTAGCATCTTATTTCCCTAAATAACAAAGCTCTGTTAAAGATTTCAGGAAGTGTTGGAAAGTGTTTCATAATCTATGATTAACGCATGATTTTTCTTACTTGCTCAATTTTTATTTTTGATTATAACGTTTGCAGTTTTTCAGATTTAAAAATAAGAAAACCTAAAAAAAAGGGATTTATTTGTTTAGTTTTTTAATCGAATGAATACATTTAAACAAAACTAAATTTAGAACGAAAAAAAATGAATAAATAAAAAGAGACAAAGTAATACGATAACAATTTTATTAGTTTAGTTGAAAAATGCTTTAAGTTTTTTTTTAGTTTGGGAAAAAATGTCGAAAAGAAAACCGTTAATGTTATGTTATGACAATGTAGCTTTTGAATTTAATGTAAAAAGACGTATTTTTTATGCTCATAAAAAACAGTAGTTATAAAACTCTAACTGCTTCTTTAATGTAGTTATTAAAAAGAAACGACATTACAATTACTCTTTTTTTTTTTTTTTCAAACAGGAAAAAATTATTTCCTAAAAGAACATTTTATTTCGTTTTATTCCGTTCATAAAAAATAATGGATCTGAAACGTAAAACATGAACTGCACTTTTAATATAATTATGTATGCATAAAAAAATGTCGTTACATTTATACCGAAATTTAAATAGAAGAAAAATAAAGTTTTTGCAAAAAAATATTTTATTTCGCGTTAATTTTTTCTTATTTCTGTTGTATCATTTAAAACAAAAAATCAATCTAAATGTGAAATAAAGTATCATTTCAAATCAGTAAAAAAATAGTCTTTTTTAAAGATAAACAAATGGAGAATAGTTAGAATCAAAGTATTTATTTTCGATTTAGTTTTAATTGAATATATTAAATTAAAATTTCAGTTTCGTGGGATCAATGTTATCGCTATTACCATGAATTAAATTAACTAATAATAGAACCATTCTGTGTATAAAATAAATTAAATCAGGTCCACCTCGGCAGACGCAATTAAAATAAAAAGAATATTGCTCAGTTAAACTGATGGCATTGAGCTCACAGGCTATGCATACTAATTGTATATTACAGCCTTATATTTTAAAGCGTTAAAGCCGTTCAAAAACCAAATAAAGACGGGAAAATAGCCCCCCCCCCATTTCTTCTTTTTATACTTAATCATTGAACACCTTAAACTAATCAGAGGTATGCTTTATCATATAAAAAACCTATATCCAAAATTAAAAGCAAATCGGATATTTTTTCATAAAAACCCATTTATATAACTTAAGAGGAGTTATCCTCCTTCTTTATACTTAACCATTAAACTTCCAAAACTATTTAGAGATTTGCCTTATCAGAAAGAAACTACATTCAAAATCGGATATTTTTGTATAAAAACCATTTATTAAATTTAAGAAGCGGGGGTTGTAATCGCCCGTACCCCCTTTACACTTAAGAAAAGAACCCCACAACTAATTAGGGAAGCATCTTATCACTATGAACCTGCATCCAAAAATTGAACCTGTATCCTCTCTCTCTGTCTGTCTGTCCGCATATAACAGAACAAAAAATTCCCAACCGAAACGTTTGAAATTTTAAATGTAGATTTTGTTGCAGAATTTTATGGAGTTATTCCAAAGTTTAGTAAAATCGATACATAGTTCAAATACAGGGACAGTCAAAAGTATTCCGCTACATTACGGCCGATGGGAAAAAATAATTTAAAATGCTTTTTACTGATACTAAACCCGTCAAGCACCCGTTTGGTATGCATTTATAAAGATAAAAAAATACACATTTTGAAGAATGTGCTGCACAATGAATATTTATTATTCATTTACAGGGCACCACAAAAGAATTCCGCTACATAATGGCATAGGTGAGGGGACATTATTTGCGGCATATTTTAATTATATTAAACTATTTCACATGCATTAAAAATTATATACGTTTCTTAAGTTTACTGCAAGTTAATTCCTTTATAATAGAAAGTGCGTTTTCAAATTGTTCAATTAGATATAATATTTTAGCATATTAAACGGTGCAGTTTTGTTTCATTATTCTGAATGTTTTGGAAAGTGTTTTATGATCTATGCTTAACGCATGATTTTTTATTTTTTGTAAGAAATTCATTCAGCGATTTTTAATTTTTTGTTATTTTTCATTGAGATTTTGAGAGTTTTTTTCGCGTTTTGTACTATTTTTTGATGAGTCCGGGCAACGCTGAACAAGTTAGCTATTCTACTATAATTGGAATATGATTTATTTACTTATAATCTTTAAACAACTTGAAACAGCATTATGGCATAAAAAATTATAATAAACACAACGTTGTAAACCATTGCATAAATGAAAGTGTAAAGAAGAATAACGCAATTCAGTGAATAAATGGTAGTTTATTTTCACTCATATTTATTTTCCGTACTTATCATCTCTCAGTTTTGCATGAAATAAATCATACTATTTTAGATTATGAAACAATTTATTTTTATTCCACATATACCTGATGTAAAATGTATCTAAAAATGTAAACAAGCATATTTAAAGCACAGTACTAGTAGAATTATTCCTACATTAAGATTTGAAATGATACAGATTAAATAAAGGATAAATTTCTAAAAATGTATACATATATTCTTCATTTTCGAAATACACGAAAAAGACATTTTTGTTTTGAATAGAAAAATAGCGTGTTGAATTTGAACAGCGCATTTTGAAAATATTATAATCTCTAAAACGAAATGCTTTATATTTTCTGTTTCTTTTCGTAAGTAATTACTTACGAACGTAAGTAACTTAAATCTCTCAATAGAACACGTGTCTGTTAATATATAAGTTTTAGTAGTTTTCGTAAAACTGAATTCTATAAAATAAAACATAAAATTTTTATAAAACCTCAAGTTCCAATTGTATATAATAGGGAATTTCATTGCATTTCGTCATAATAATTTAAGCCGTCTTTCTTGTAATATGTTTATGGAACAATATAAAGTCTCTTTTGTTTGTTTTAAACACAAATAATATTGAAATGTATAGTATTTGATTAGACGTAGTATTTGTAGAATTCGCATAATTAGAAATGAAAATTTGTTAGTGAAATTGAAATAGTAAAAAGATTGTAATACAACCTCTGACAATATAGTTCGGCGAATAGTCCTGTAACATTAATGTAAATGAAATATTAAAAAAAGTTACCGTACCATCTTTCGAAATCGTCATCTCCCATAACTATGCACCGCTGATATCTGCTATACATGTCCTTGGAAATTCACAAGAATTCTTCTTTTGAAATGCAGTTCAAAATCTTCGTCACGTTTCGTTGGATATCATGAATATCGCCAAATCTCTTTCAAGGAGAGTTTGAGTGGTGAAAACGCGAAGAAGTCTGGGGGATTGAGATCTGGCGAGTATATTGATGTTGAATTTGGACCACCCCTCATGAATTTTTTTCGGTGTTTTTCAATGCTTAAAACCAAACTTTAAACTGATCTTTTGTTCGTTCATTTTCCTGTTCTCAGTTAAGAATAAACACACTGAACAAGCACTTAGCAAAGCACGTCTTAAACAGAACTTAAAAGACGCTCACCTGAACAACGGTGGGGGAAGATGGTCAACACTTGCCTCTATGCAGGTGCAACGTTTTGTTGCCCCAGTGTTGCCAGATCGGTCTTTCTGAATTCATTCACCGAACTTTTTTATCAGGGGTAATACATATTTTTATATAGCATTTTATGAAGGGTGCCCATGTGCATAAAGGAATGGGCCAGTTATGAATTTTAATCATATCAACTGTAAGCGTTATAGATTGTTGGTTCAAGGTTACAAATAAAAAGTAACTTAAGGTAACTTAAGTGATTTTTTGAGATTTTGAATTTTCTCTTGTTAACAACTTTTTATATTGACATTTACTTTAAAACTTTAAATGAAATATAAAAGAACTAGCAATTGTCCAGAAATAATTTTTTAAGAGAAAAATAGTCAAAATTTTATCAAAAATTGACATTTCCGCAAAACGTGGAAACTCAAAAATAAAACAATGTATTGACATTTTGTAAATTGCATAATAAACAGAAAAATTTACTCTACGACTTTAGACTACATATATTATAATCGCATCTCTATCTCAGATGATATGGCAGTCAAACTACTAATGTAATGGAAAATTCATAAAATTTGTGTCAAATTTGTCATTTATACTAGTGTAAATATAAAGCTATTTAATATACTACCATAAGTGCAACCTATTCTTTCAAAAGACATTTGTAAAAGAAGTACAGAAAAATTCGTGGCATTTCATGCATATTTTTTTTGTTTTAGGATGTTTTGTGTATAGTAAAAATCTCAAAAAATTTGGTTTTGAGAGAAACCTAAAAACATCTTTAAATCACAATTCAAAATCTGTAATTGATGTAATTTTAAACGGCTGTAACTCGGATTACATTTTAGATGCAGACAAAATTTAAACAGATTTCGATAGATAAAGATTCAATTTTAATATTATTGCAAAAATGGAAAATCGAAGATTGTGTTGAAGATATTCGGATACCTTAAAACGTTCGCTGCCAAAGCTGAGATAGTGCATCTGTTTACAGATGCCAAACTTATATCTTCGATAATGACTGCTTTTAAATTGTTAAATCGAAATAAATGTTCCATAGTAGTATGCCAAGTGTATTATTTAGTCTATTTCTGTGCGCCAAACATGTAAACAATGCATGTGTTTTCTACGGCAATACTCCTATTTGGCGATTTAAATAAGAATATCAATAACGAGTTATCTCGTAGCTGGCAAGGAAACGCAGTTTACCAATTACCAGTATTCTCGTAGCTGGCAATCAAACGCAGTTTACCAACTACCAGTATTCTCGTAAATGGCAGAAAACGTGTTAAACAAATTTAGAGAAGTGCATGCGCGGTTACTGCTTTCTTATTGATTTGGTTGCATGTGTCCCATGCACAAATGGCGACCCCGGAGCGAAAAAAAGTTACTGCTAGATGAAAATTTAAAACCCATGAAAGATATGCGATTTTTTTCACTTAAGGCTTTATTAAAAAAAAAAAAAAAAAAAAAAAAAAAAAAAAAAAAAAAAAAAAAAAACCTTGGCTATGTTCCGCGGAACACAAGATAGAAGAGGCTATTGCTTCCATTACTCCGGACTTGTTAATCGAAATGTGAGAAGAATTGAACATTAGGTTGGACGTGTGCCGTATAATTAACTGTGCGTGCGCCTATTAACATTTGTAAGAGCAAATGAAGTTTAAATAAACAAAAAATTTGGCTCATCACTGTATATAATTGATATTAAAAGCTTTAATTAAACGGTAGTTCATAAACTAAACCTACCGTGTTCATAAATTAAATTGGTGAAACTCTCTAGACAGGAAGGCGGGACTTTTAATATTGTACAGTGTAAATATTGTGGCTTGTCGGTGCTTATTTCTTAATGGTTTCCCTGATTATGGACAAATATTATTGTTTGAAAATGTTGGAAAATTATTCTACTTTGTATTGTATGTAGCATGTAATTTTAATTAAAACTTTTAATATCTATTATATACACTGATGAGCCTAGTTTATTATTTATTTATTATAAAACAGTGTAATAAGTAATTTTGGTAGTCATTATAGGTTTGTTTACCTTCAAACGATGTTTGACTTGTTGTAAATAATCTAAATTAAAATGTTATAACGTACCATTGAAACTGGAGCATTTTCTTAAGGACGCCCTGTGTTATTAAAACACTTCGTACATAATTTTTAAATTACCTCTTTCATCTTTCACCACTTAAGGTGCCTGCCTTCAATTAAAATGTGATTTTTGGTCAAAAATCCGTTTTTCTGTATTTGGTTTATTATTAAAATCTGAGATTTTAGTATTCTTAATCAGTTTGGATTTTGTTTCCATTTTGCTCACAACCTGAGTTACAGGCATTTTAATATTAGTCATTTGTACCTACATTAATTGAAATGTAATTAAAAACCAAGTTAGTAAAACTTGGTTTTAATTA
The DNA here is from genome assembly GCA_964019185.1 of Maratus speculifer. Lineage (NCBI taxonomy): Eukaryota > Metazoa > Arthropoda > Arachnida > Araneae > Salticidae > Maratus > Maratus speculifer. Next base: position 14,619,006 of record OZ025291.1, on the reverse strand, counting down.
CATTTTCTGCTTTTTTCTCAAAATGTGATTTTTAAGATTTTGCTTTATCACAAAACATCATAATTGGAAAAATCACAGTTAAAAGTTTATGAAACATTGCAAACATAGTTTAAAGAAATTTATTTAGGTAATATGCCTCAACTTTGCTAATAGTTAATTTTTTTTTCATATTTTACTTGATACAAGTTATGAGTTAATACATTTCCTTGATTTTTATCCGCGTAAAAACGTTCGCTTCAATAAGTATTTTAGTAACAAAGTTATAGGTATGAAAAGAGTTCATTACCCTAAGAAAGATTCATTAATCAATATAAAATTTACAGAATAAAAATATCTTAATTTAAATTTAAATTTTGATATTTTGCAAAAGTTTCATTTCATAGCAATTTTTATGTATGTTTTGAGCTTCAAAATACTTAAAAAATACATGTTTTTAAACGTTATTCCCAATTTTTAGCTATAGCCTATAATATAATCCACATCAGTAGGCAATTTTTCAAATATTGAAAAATCGCTTTCCAAAGGTAAGCCCGCAACTTAATAAATTTTATAATGTTTTTACCACGTTAAGGAAAAAATATTTAATGACTGTTTTTCTGAGGTACTTTTTAAAAATCTACTTTTACTTGTGCAAATTTATAGCTTTTTCATCTATTAAGCCTTTTAAAAAATGTGCAAAATGCTAAAGTGTTTGCCTAGGGACATAGAATGTATAACATTGTCTAATTTAATTTAATACCTTCAGGACCGCAGAGGCTTTTACACAAATTATACTTGATTGGCACAATTCTTAGAAAAAAATTACCTTTAATAATAATAATAATAATAATAATAATAAAAAATCTAGAAAGTTTAATTAACCCTCATACGGTGTTCATTTTAAATGTACATTATTTCAAAAATCCAGATCTTTGACATTTCCTACCTAATCGTGCCCATCGGCCTAACTCTACAGAGTTCTCATGGTTTTTTTTAAACCTTGCATTAATACGGGTTAGGTTTGTTTTAAGAAGACCCTCACGGAGGGCTCTCTAGTGCTTAAAACCCTCGGGCAGATAATTCGCCGCAGGGTTCTCACTGTCGTTCGCCATTGCGCCAAATTGCGACTAAATTCTTCATTTGGCGAGTAAACAAGCAATTAGATTCGCCAAATTGCTAGTGCTTAATTTTTGCTCTTTCTTTCTTTTCTTTTCCGTTTTTCATACATATGCATATATACATATTTTTAATATATATTATATTTATAGCGGAGAGTTGAAATTAGATTAATAACAATCGTTGTCGCAATTATAAAACCTTAGGTTATTTTAGAACATATTGAAAAAAAGGGGATTCATTAAAGGATTGAAGATAATTTATGCTTACACGGCGAATCTGTTTTACTAATACTTTTTTCATTTGGCGAATGTTTTTTATTTTGAATTAGATAAATTACTAACGTTGGTAAAATGTCAACAAGAACACTGATCCGCCATCATCAATAACACCACCTAACACCTTCCAAGTTTCTTACCCTTAGAAAATAACCTTTTATTTAATTGGAACATTTGAGCAATTTAACTGAACAACAATTTTTCTAAAATAATAGTTGTGTGCAAAAATCCGCAGCCTCAATAACTCTGAACATGGCTTTTGGGTCGAAATAGACCCGAACACTTTAGCAGGGTTAAAAAAAAAGCAAACATTACTTTTCTTTTTAATTGTGCGAAAAAAAAAAAAAAAAAAAAAAAAAAAAAAATGGATGCACTTTTTGTATGTATGCAGCGATGGTCCCCTAATGGGTTAAAATGTTTCATTGTTAATATCAATCAATGATACTAAATAACACATAGCTTCTTTTAAAAATAAATTGCATATAAATTATATTGAAGTTATTACAAAAGACCAATCTTTTAAAAAAGTGAAAAGTCTTTTTTTTTTTCCAAAATGCATGAAGAACAAAAAATCTTTTGTTTAACAAACTTTCCTGTGTAAAGAAAATTTTTTTAATTAAAAAACTTTTCCAAAAGGTATTTCAGTCCTTTTATTATCAGTTTCGGAATTGCTTCTAATAATTTAGAAAAGAAATTTCTCTGTTTGTTTTTTACAAGAAAATGTTCCCTTGTGATGCGAGTTAAATCGAATGTCTGATTACGTCCTTTACAAACAAGAGTTTTTTTTTTTTAATTTTTCTGTCGTTATAACGCTTTTTTTGAGTTGTAAAGCAGCTTCATTGTGTGTGTTTAATCATTTGATATATCTTTGTTTTTGTAAATATTTAGTGCTATTAAATTAAGAGAAAAATCGTTTATGTGAGTAAAATAATATATGTTTAAAAATTATATGATATGTTTCACAAAACATTTTTTTTAAATTATTGTCTATAAATAATCATTTACCATATATATGTTTTAAATATTTAGTTCAGTTTTTTAAAAATATGTGAGAAATCATTTATATTTAAAAAAAGTATTTAATTCGATAGGATTACTTTCTTTGAGAAATAAAAGCAGTAAGACATAAATAAATTTTTAGAATATTCACCGATAAGATAATTAACAACAAATTAACAAATTATAAAAAATGGGTATAAAGAATTTTAAACCGTATTCGTATAGCTTTTTATATAACATTTTAGAACTCCTTTATTCTTCATAAAAAGATGCAGTTTATGCATTATAAATTATTTTTTTTACTTGATGATCATTCTTTCAACTGTTCTGTCTTTGTTGCCTTTAGTGACTTCCTTAGAAATTTATCTATTGTAATGACTCCATTCATGCATTAGATGAAATTGCGAAAATATGATGTGCAATAATCTTATCTTATATATACCTACATTATAAATGTGAAAGTGTGTCCGAAAAATTAGAATGAAATTGGCTTCAAAACGGATGGATTAATGTCTTTGAATCTTTGCATATAGATAAGTTAAAGCCCGGAAATGAACATAGGCTAATTTTTAATTTATTTATTTAAATATTTTCCTTAATAATTCAAAATTTCATTATTTTTCATACAGAATCAATTAACATTTTCATGATAAAAAATAACCATTTTCTTTTCCTGTTGCCAATAAATTAGAAATCTGGAATGATATTTTCTCAGCGGCAATAAATTTTCAATTGAGCAATTTCCGTGCAAAAAAATGAAAAGAAAAAAAACGAAAAGAAAATAAATATGACGTCATATTTGAAATAGAAATAAAGAGAGTATTTTCTGTTATATATTAAACATGCATATTTGTTTCATTAACAAGAGTTTTTCTATCAAAAATGGCGACATAATTAGAAATGAAAAAAGAATGAAAAAGAATAATATTTTCAATGAAATATTTCAGTTGGAAAAAACGGCTACTTTATAGTAGTCGTTAAAAATACAAGATGCATGAATATCAATAGCTAAGGGGTCGCTAAGGGCAGCTCAGCCCCCTAAAATATTTTGAGCCCCCGCCTGGAAAAGATTCCAAGGTCACTAAATGAATTTCTGTTCCGAAAATTCAAATGAAATTCTGTTCAAATATCTAATTTAGTTTTGAGACCCTTTCATAGTTTTGCAGAATTACTAAATTGTATCTAAAATAAGTGTTTCAACACTTCCTCATCCTATTTGCACATAGGAAGCTAACATGATATTTAATATTGCACCAGTTATACACTCAAAATTTTCATCATCATATACTTTTCTTAGCATAAAATGAAGTTATTACAACAGTTTAACAACAAGAAACATAGTATCTACAATGTGAATAGGCACTAATTTATCTTTCTGCGTCAGAGAAAGAGAAAAAACAATTATGAGCCTTCCCTACAATCTCTTGAGCCCCCCCCCACCCCATACTGTTCACTTCTAGCTACGGCCCTGAATCGAGCTAGGTAAATAACGACGTCATATTTAAAATGAATGAGAAATATTTTTTTACTTATACTAGTTAATACGTTGTAAGTTAGATACAAATGAAAATTTTTATTCAAAACTCATTATTATCAATGGAAAAAAATTTTGTGGGGAAAAGACAGAAAATAAAACTACTGATTAATATATTTTTGACTCTATTTTTTAATACTTTCCAACAAAGTTGAAAAGTTATTATGTTTTCGGTTTGTCTGTCCGTCTGGCCGCTTTCTAACTTTCGTAAATATACTCGGATTGCCACGAAATTTTTGGACGTTTTTAACGTTTACCTTAACACGAATACCTATTGAAAATGAAGTTTCTACCATGATTAGTTTATTTATAGGGATAGACAAAAATTTTCTTTACATTACGGCTTTATAGGGAAAAATCGTTTCAATTGAATTTTAACGATGTTACACTTGTGAAACATATTCAAATTTTTATATGCACCAACAAAGTGCATTACAATATGCATTTTGTAAAGTATGCAGTGAAAAGGACACTTATTATTCAATTACAGGGTCACACAGAAGAATTCCATTGGATACACTCTCAGAAACGGATACTCAGATTTCAGGAAATTTTCTTCGTTTTTGACGAAACCGTTTTCTGGGAAATGTTCCGAGCGAATATTTCGTCAGAAAGACGAAATGAGTTTCTTTGCTTATTTGACGATAATAATTTCTTAAGTTTCGTCAAAACAGCGCTGGTGATGCCATCTGTCGAAAAATTTAGAAGCACCCGTAATTTTTGACAGTGGGGAAAAAAAGCGTCATCGAGGGGATTCGAATTAACAACCTTCGGTATGACAGCGCGCTGTCTTATCCATTACGCCGTAGGGACCTTGAATAATTCTGTTTCGAAAGAGATATAATGGATTTGACTGCGTGTTTATATTTTTTAAAGTAGTTTGTAATTTTATCCATGTTGTTATATATCTTTTAAGTTTTAATAAATAAGGCTAATTTATTGTTATGGTTTTCTTCTGGTTAACGAATAATTATAATATGTCTTCTATACTAATAAAATAACAAATCGCTCTGTCTGCGTGTGTGTGTGTGTGTGTGTGTGTGTGTGTCTGCGATGGCTAGCAAAATCTATGGGACGTACGAAGCTCAAAATTTTTATGAGAGTAGCCCAATATCTCTCCTGATGCACCTGAGCTTCAGAATTTCGAAATTCTATTTATTAACTGAGTAATTAATTAAATTCCAAAGATCACTCTCATAAAAAATCGCCTTTTTTCTTCTTTTTTTCCCTTCATTTAGTTATGGTTGGTTGGTTGCATAAAATTTTGGCATAAATAATTAAAAAAGCTGGAACCGACCTTTAAAATTTATAGACTGGCAAGCTGTCAGTTTAAAAGATGATTTTTTATCACAGCGGTTGTAAACCATGGAGGAAAAAGATAGGTGGTGGTGAAGTAAACCGAAAAAAGGGTTGCAATATTAAACCATTTATCGCTCAAATTTTAATGTCCCAAACAAAAGCATGTAGAAGAGATTTTGTATTAATAAGACGAATTGAAAGAAATGAATTACAGCTGATGCGTATTTTGCGAAGAAATAGTAATTTTTTAAAATGGTCTTTTTTCCATTATATTATTTATTTTTAAAAAAATGTTTGCTTTTAAAATAATTGGAATTGATAAATTCGAAATAATTAAATATCAAAATAAAATAAAAAAGAATATTGAAAACATTTGATTTGAACTAAAAATTGTATTACTAAAAGTTTTCTTTTTTTTTCAGAACTTTTTAATACTTTATAACGTAGATGAAAAAATGTTTTTAATTTAACAACATATTAATAACTCTATGTCAATATATAAAATATATTTATGAAAACAATCTTTTAAAATCATGCGCGAAAACTTAAATAACAAATATTAATCTAAAATCTAGATTTCAGAGTGCAGACGATTTTAAGACATTAACGAAAGAATGTTAACTTTTCAAGCAAAATCTTAAATGATGCTTCTATATTGGTATTTCAAAGTGACGGCTAGGTTACATTTATGCTATATTTAAGTTACGGTAGGGTAATGTTAAGTCGCAGTTAGGTTACAGACAGATTATGGTTATGGTACAAAAGTTTACGGTTAGGAATTTGTCCACAGTGTATACATTACGCATGTTTTGATTAAAAATATACACTTTTGTTAAATGGTTCTGAAATTATAATACTATATACCAATCTTTTATCATCGCGTATCGATTTCATTCACGGTATAGACGGAATTAAGAGTGATATAATTAGTTTGAAATTCAAAATATTTCACTTGGGATTTCTATGCGAAAAAAATAATTAGTTACGTGATTTAACAGTGATTTTTACGGGTAAATATCAACACTTTAACACGAAACTAACGCAATCGTTGGATACATGTTCCCTCCCGTGTTTCTCATTGCTCATTTTAAGTATTTTTAGAGCTCAATATTAGTTGTTCTTTTTAAAACCGATTTTTCACAAAGTCAGCTGCGACGTATTTCAGACAATGTATTTCTGCATGCTTCCAGTTAATGATAAAATCATACAAATTTCAAGTTCGTTTAATATTGTTAATACGGACCCGGGCAACGCCGGGCGGGTCAGCTAGTATATTAATTAAATAACAAATCGCTCTGTCTGTGTGTGTGTGTCTGCGATAGTTAGCGAAAACTACGGTACGTACGAAGCTCAAAATTTTTCAGAGAGTAGTCCAATATCTCTCCTGATGCACCTGATGCTCAGAATTTCAAAATTCTATTTATTAACTGAGTAATTAATTAAATTCCAAACCTCACTCTCATAAAAAATCGCTTTTTTCAGTTTTTTTCTCTTTCATTCTCTTATGGTTGGTTGGTTGCATAAAATTTTCGCAGAAATAATTTTAAAAACTCGGACTGACCTTTAAAATTCATAGACTGGCAAACTGTCAGTTTAAATGCGGATTTTTTTTTAAATCACAGCTGCTGTACGCAATGGAGAAAAAATATAGGTGGTGGCGAAGTAAACCGAGAAAAAAAAAAGGTTTGCAATATGAAATCATTTATCGCTGAAATTTCAATGTTTCAAAATAAAGCACGAGGAAGGAATTTTGTATTAATAAGACAGATTGGAAGATATGAATTACAGCTGAAGCATATTTTAAGAAGAAATAGTAATTTTTTTAAATGGCTTTTTCTGGTATATTATTTATTAAAATAAATGTTTGCTTTTAAAATAATTGAAATTGGAAAATTAAAAATAATTAAATGTCAAAACAAAATTAAATAAAATATTGAAAACATATGATTTGAAGTAAAAAATTGTATTACTAAAAGTTTTCTCTTTTTTTCAGAAATTTTTAATACTTTATAACGTAGATGAAAAATGTTTATGATTTAACAACATATTAATAATTCCATGTCAATATGTAAAATATAGTGATGAAAAGATTCTTTTAAAATCATGCATGAACACTTAAATAATAATATTAATCTAAAATCTAGATTTCAGAATGCAGACGATTTTAAGACATTAACGAAAGAATGTTGATTTTTCAAGCAAAGTCTTAAATGATGCTTCTATATTGATATTTCAAAGTCATATGATAAAAATAATCACATAATTCTTGCCTATGATTGATATATTTGTATCTTTCATTCATTTTGATCGTGTATTACAGGCAATAATGGCACAAAACGTTATTTTTTAAATGAAATTTTAGTCATCTATTCAATAACAGTTTAAAAGGTAAAAAAAAAAAAAAAGAAATACTGGTTTAAACCAGTTTAAATTGATTGGAGTTTCAAAGCACATGGTTTTGTTGGTGAGTATTTGGACTTAATGTAGCGGATTTTAGAGTTACATTTTTTGCGTCACCCCAAGACATTATACTGCCACACTATTAATTTCTTTTTACTATATGGTTATACGCATATTTTTGGCATTTCGAACATTAGAATGTATGATTCATTAGCTGTGTTGCCGTAAAAAACATTACACAACACTTTTCTATGAGTTTATTTTTTTAATTATTGATTAAATTTAAATGTGTTTTATTCAATTTAAAATTGTAATATGGCTTTAATTTGTTTTTAAAACAAAAATAAAATAGCTGTTTGGCGTACAATTGTTTGTATCCGCAAACGATTCATTCACCATAATAAATTATCAAATAGCAACGTAAATTATCTATCAGAAATAGCCATAAAAAGAATAGTAGCAAAACTGATTATAACCTTAATGTTTAGACTAATTTAAACATAACCCGATCCCAACCAGGAAAAAAAAAACAGACCACACTCCGATCCGTGATACACAAGATTTCCATGAGTATAAACCCGATCCTGACCTAAAAATTCTGTTTGGAAAAAACTATGGATTTTATAACTGATCCGAACCAAATCTGAATTCCGCAAAAATGTTCAAGTGAAGCATAACCCGATTAAAACAAGGAAAAATAATTTTCGTGGGCATGAAACCTGACCCGAACCTAAATATTTTCTTTAAAAAAAAACCCGAAATATGACTCGAACGAAATCTGAAACTAATAAAAATATTCCAGAGAACTATAACCCGATCCCAGCAAGACAAAATACTTTCCATGGTCATAAACCCGACTCAAACCTAAAAACCCCCGTTTGAAAAATCATGAACTTTGACCCAAACCTCATCTAAATCTGACCAAAGTATTCGAAAGAACCATAACCGGATTCGAGTAAGACAAAATAATTTCCGTGGACATGAACCCGATACGAACCTAAAACTCCCATTCAAAAAAATACCTGAAATTTGAATCTAACTAAATCTGAATCTGACAAAACTACTTCAAAGAAACGCAACGGGATCCAAACAAGACAAAATATTTCCATGGACATGAACACAATCCGAACCCAAAAAATTTCTTTGAAAAAATCGCGAACTGAACGAAATCTGAACTCGGCAAAAATATTCCAGTGAAGCATGTCCTTATTCGAACAAGACAGAATTATTTCCGTGAACATGCAATAAGACCCGAACTCAACAGTTATATTTGAAGAAAAAACCCGAAATCTGAATTGAACCAAATCTGGACCTGACAAAAATATTCCAAAGAACTATATCCCAATCCAAGCAAGACGAAATAATTTCTATGGACATAAACCCAACTCGAACCTAAAAAATTCGATTTGAAAAGAAAAACTGAAATTTGACCCAAACCACATCTAAATTCGACCAAAATATTCGAGAGAATGATAACTGGATTTGAGTATGACAAAATAATTTCCGTGGACATGAACCAGATCCGAACCTAAAAATTCTATTTGAAAAAATACCTGAAATTTGAATCGAACCAAATCGGAACCTGATAAAAAATATTCCAAAGAATCGTAACCGGATCTGAATAAGACAAAAAATTTCCATTCACAAGAACCGAATCTGAACCTAAAAAAATTCTTTGAAAAAATCACAAAATCTGAACTGAACCAAATTTTAACTTGAAAAAAATATTCCAGTGAAGCATGTTCTTATTCGAACAAGGCAGCATAATTTCCGTGAACACGCAAGAAAACCCGAACCCAAAAATTTCATTTGAAGAAAAAGCCGAAATCTGAATTGAAACAAATCTGTTCCCGACAAAAATATTCCAAAGAACCATAACTGGATCCGAGCAAGGCAAAATAATTTCCATGGACATGAATACGACCCGAACAGTACGAATACGAATACGACCGGTTAGGTTACAGTTAGGTCACGGTTAAGTTAAATTTAGGTTAAAGTTAAATTGCATTTATGTCATGGTTAGAATAAGGATAGGTTACAATAAAGTGAAGGCTAGGTTACATTTATGTTATATTTAATTTACGGTAAGGTACTGTTAAGTCGCAATTAGGTTACAGGCAGGTTATGGTTACAGTACAAAAGTTTACGGTTAGGAATTTATCCATAGAATGAACTCAATATCAAAAAATACCTATAATCTGAACCGAACGAAATCTGAACCCGACAAAAATGTTCTAATGAATCATAACCAGATCTGAACAAGACAAAATAATTTCCATGACATGAAACCAATATATGGTTTGGTAACATTTAGGTTGCAATTACATTACGGTAAGTCTTTGATTATATTTAATTTCCCGTTAGGTTACAGTTAGGTCACGATTAAGTTAAATTTAGGTTAAAGTTAAATTGCATTTATGTCATGGTTAGAATAAGGATATGTTACAATAAAGTGAAGGCTAGGTTACATTTATGTTATATTTAATTTACGGTAAGGTACTGTTAAGTCGCAATTAGGTTACAGGCAGGTTATGGTTACAGTACAAAAGTTTACGGTTAGGAATTTATCCATAGAGTGAACATTACGCATGATTTGATTAAAAATAACACTTACTTTTGTTAAATGGCTCTGAAATTATAATACTACGTACCAACATTTTAGCTACCAGCGAGTATCGATTTCATTCATGGTATAGTCGGATTTAAGAGTGCTATAATTAGTTTGAAATGCAAAATATTTCACTTGGGATTTCTATGTAAAAAAAAAAATAATTAGTTACGTGACTTAACAGTGATTTTTGATAAATATCAACACTTTAACACGAAAATCACGCAGCCGTTGGATACATATTCCCTCCGGCATTTCTTCATCGCTCATTTTGAGTATTTTTAGAGCTTAACATTAGCTGTTTTTTAAACCGATTTTTCACACAGTCAGTGGCTACGTATTTCAGACAATGCATTTCTGCATGTTTCGAGATAATGGTAAAATCATACAAATTTCAAGTTCGTTTAATGTTGTTAATACGGACCCGGGCAACGCCGGGCGGGTCGGCTAGTAATTAATATAATTTATTAGAGAAATTTTCTTTCCTCAATGAATGGTCAAAATATGGCCTGGTTAATTTATTGCTCTGAAATAACGAATTTTGATGTGCATATTGGGAAGTTTTTTATATGCTATAAGATAATTTATAAGATAAATCTAAGATTTTAACACTACACTTTATAAAAGGGAGAGGGATGAGTTATGTACGTTTTCATTTGATTTATTTCTTGGATGGATAGAAGAGATACTAGAATTTTGAAATGTAAGTGACCAAATTTTCTTTTAGAACGATTTTTCATAACACAACAAGTTAGTTCTTTCCGAATTAAACCATACCGAATATCAACAGCAACAATAAATAAATAAACATTTCTAAAAATGTTAACAGCTAAAAAATAACTATTTCAGAAACAATAACTTTCCATATTTCAGTATTTTTTGAAAAGCGCTAAGAAGTACTGTTTTAAAATAAATTATTACAAGACTGACATAAACAACCAAATATCTACTTGCTAAAATCGCAAGAATTGCGGAAATAAGTAGTGCGTCCTTTGACAAACAACTTACCACAACTGTTTCTTTAAAGTGCATTGAATCTGGCCATGATTGACACAACAGTTTCGTCAAATATTTGAGGGTTTATGTTTCGTTAAAAGTCATGTGATTTTGATAAAAATTATCGTCAAAAACGACGAAATATAGCCCAAGGATTCCTGTATCGTTAAAATTGAGAGTTTTATTTCTGAGAGTGTAAGAATAAAGGCAGGAACAGTTTGTGACACATTTTAATTATGGTAAACGATTTCATGTATAAGCAAATTGATATATGTTGCTGTGGCTTAATGCGAGTTATTTCATGCATAATACGAAGTGCATAGCATTTACAGGGACACACAAAATATTTTAAGTAGTATATATTCTATCCGAAGTACTGTATATGATGGATGATGACTGTTGCATGGACGAAATGCATTTTGAAATATGATACGTGCTTTTAAGTTTCACTAAATGAATGCATATTAAATGGTGTGTAAATGCTGATATTTACACAATTTAGGTATACAGGGTTACACAAAAGATCTTGGAAATGTTACTGAATATGAGCGTAATTTACTTAAAGGTGGTTTATAAATAAAATATGCATTTTTATTTTGAACTGCTTTCAGTAAACTTAGAAACATTTGTAGTATATAGATAAAATGATACACAGGGTCACGCAAAGAACTGGATACATGGTTGTCTTCGGATGGTAATTTCTGAAAATGTAATTTAAGTAGTAAAAGTATTCAAGAATGTTTCTATCTAATAGTATAAGTCGCTGAAAGGAAAATTTAAACCAGCAGAAAATTTAAACCAGACGTCACAAATCGGCAAAAAAGGATCGCCAGAAGATTTTTACTACAAATCGCATTAAAAAGCTAATTACACATGCTTTTAACCAACGAATTATTTTGTTTGATTGATTAATTAATTCTTCTTTAAATGTAATGTGAACGAAGTCACGGGTAACAGCTAGTATATTATAAATGTGAAAGTGTGTCCGAAAAGTTGGAATGAAATTGGCTTCAAAACGGATGGATTAATGTCTTTGAATCTTTGCATATAGATAAGTTAAAGCCCGGAAATGAACATAAGCTAATTTTTAATTGATTTATTCTAATATATTCCTTAATAATTCAAATTTTCATTCTTTTTCATATTGAATAAAAAGGCATTTTTTCGAAAAAAAAAATTAATTTCCTTTCCCGTTGCCAAGAAAATTAAAATCTGGAATACTAATTTCTCAGTGGCAATAAATTTTCAGTTTAGCTAATTCCATTCGAAAATTGAAAATAAAAAGAATTTAAAAGAAAATAAATATGACGTCATAAGTGAAATAAAAATAAAGGGAGTATTCGAATTTTTCTATCAAAAATGGCGACATAATTAGAAATTTAAAAAAAAAAGAGGAAATTTTTTTTTTTATTATTAACAAAATATTTCATTTTGAAAAATATGACGTCATAGTTGAAATAGAACAGATATTTTATAGTAGTCGTTAAAAATACTAGAGACATGGATATCAGTAATTATTGTAGCTAGATAAATAATGACGTCATATTTGAAATGAATGAGAAATATTTTTACTTACGCTAATTAATAAGTTATAAGCTACATACTAATGAAAATTTTCATTCAAAATTCATAATTATTAGTGCAAGACATTTTTGGTAGGAAAAAAGGAAAAATAAAACTGATTAATATACATTTTCGACGCTATTTTCTTTCTTTAAAGTTAAAAAGAATTTAATTTCAATTCATATAAATCAACGTTATCCAACGCGGCGCCCTGTACCAGATTTTTGAATGTTTCCTATTATTAATATTTTATAAAAATAAAATTCCATTTAAAAAATGCTTTATTTTAAATCCCTGATATTTGCTTGAGAAATATTTTTGAAACCTTTGCAAGTGTATTACAAGCATAAAAAATGAAAATGTATTTTATGAATTTAACCATGTGCTATTGCGTATCTTCACTAATTTACAGTTATTATAACTTAGTATATTAAGATGTGAAAGGCTGAAAAAAGTGCACCCTTTTCCCCTCCTTTATATATAGTCCAGTAACTTTAGCCAAAAAAAGGGTCTTTCTTCGGAAAAATTTTTAATAAAGGTTTTTTTTCACAGAAAATTTTGTTATGCCATTTTAAACGATATCTTAAAAGTCCCCGACATTCTGCTGTACGCTTCCCCCCTTTTGGCGGGGATTTGGGAGTAAAAGGGGGCAAAATATATATTTAGATGTTTGAGCAAGTGATATATCATTTTCGATGTATTTTTTAACGTTGAACCGAATGAAACTAGAACTAAGTTGATACTACCAATAGTTTCTGAGTTATAACAGTTTTTATATTTTGAAAAATTCAAATATTTTATGGACACATTATTCATAAGAATGACCTTTTTTTTTAGTTAGAATCTCATAAGCCAAATATCACGGTCGATATGATTAGTATAGTTCCCAGTTGCATGGGTGTTCCTACGTATGGACAAGGGGGAAGGGGGGTGCCCCCCCCGTCTCGCGTTTGTATATATTTTGCGGTATGTTGTCGAAGATGGTCTCAAATATGGTCACGCTACTTGTGTAATAATGTTTAACCAACCTCTTTATATTAAAGCAAGGGTAATCGTTGCTTCAACAGATGAAAATTCCCCGGTTTCCAAAATTATTGTGATACTTGGAGGTTTTCATATGTGCATTGTGCATGACCTTCCTCGGTTCAATTGGTTTCATCATGGCTGGAAGTGGTCTTAAAGAAGTGATGAGCACTATTTACGCTTCCAATTCGGTTGAGAAAATGTTATCAGGCCACGCTTACTCTAGAGCTGTCAGAACTCATACACTTTTACTAACAGCTCTGTCTGAAATATTTTTTTATGAACTATCATTATCCAGTGACGAGCAAAATTTCATGGGCGCCTACCTCGAAGACATTTATGAAACAAACCTTCATTTTCGGTAGGGCCGTAACTACTTCCGGGGCAGCCGGGGCCTCCAAGGCTGAGGGGCCTCAAACTGATGGTTAAAAAAATTATCGATTTTAGTTTCTAGTCTAACTTCCTATAAAATGCTCAGCACCTAGCTAAAATTTAGTGAAAAAAAAAAGTGCTACAGTAAATGTTTTTGCGTGTCCGTCGATATACTCACAGGGCCTGATTAAAGCACGGGCCTCCGTGGCCTCGGCCCTGGACCCACCAATTTACTAGCCCACAAATTATGTGATTGATTTTCCCCCTTAATCAAGTATTCTTGACATAATATTGTTTTATAAAATATGAAACGTAAAACTTAAATATTCTGAATGACTCAATAAAAATTTTAGAAGCTTTTAACTTAGGTACTTTTCAGTAAAATTCTTATTCATTTTGAGAGTACCTATGATTTTCAAAATTTGCCTTATTTAGAAGATCACGTTTGGGGAAAATACAAAAAACTACATACTGTGTCTATTGGAGTCAATGGAAACGAGGATTTTACAGTGTTAGAATTATAGTTTAAAATGTTTACTTGACTGTTAGAGAAAACACAATTTTTATTATTTTGGATAAGACAAGTTTCGAAAAAGACGTCCTCATTTATTCGGCAGCATAAACTGTGGATCATAAATGCTTGTGAATTATATAAATGCTTATTTGAGAAAATGGATGATAATTCATTTTCTTGATTATTCTTGTAAGTTAAATTTTTTTGTAAACTTGAAAGTTTCACCCAAACAACTTTGTCAAGTTATCAAATAAAACTGCTTTTTTTCTGAAGGTGTCACCGGGAATGGGGAGATAAGGGGACCCAACTTTTTAACAGGTCCTGGGCCCAACTTCAGTTTGATCTGGCTCTGTATACTCCATACGCTTCGCATGCAAAAACAGCTCTAGAGCAAACAACAGAATGTCGAGTCGAACGTGTCATGTCGCACCAGCATGTTTGCCGATCCCACCGAAGCTAGTTAGGAATAAGTTGTTTAATCTAAACTCCTACGTAAGAATCGTATGCAAATGTGACAAAAATCCCTATTAGGTCGGCCTATCGGCAAAGGCAGATTTCAGAGTTAAGTGCTAATTACAGCAACAAAAAGCCAAATATGATTTGAGATAAATCCAGTTTAACAACTTTATTTGGTCGTTTTTGAGGAGTTCTTAATTTTATTTTTCTGTAAGGGCTGATTTTATCGAATCGTCTTAACCCCTTAACTGGTCAATTTTTTTACCAAAAATGTTCCGAAAAAGTCATATTTCTCTATTGAATATAATCAAAAATCATACTTGATAGAAAACGAAAATGCAAGATTTATTTTTATTATTACCATAATTAATGATATAAAACAATTTTATATTTCAAAATTTAGCAACACAAATATCCTAAATGTTTGCTTTTTGCAACCACCTCTGTATACAATGAAGACTGTTTTACAGATTTTACAAAAATTTAAATCAAACAAACTTACCATAAATTAAAACTTCTCAGTTTCGAATGATGTTTTTTATTCAGAACTCTTTTTTTGTGTGGTACAATTTGAAACGAGAAGTATGGCAAAGTCGCATGTTGCAATCAGGACAGAAATACAAAGTTTCTTTTCGAATTCTCTACCCATTATCGTCTCTTCTATAACAGCAAACTGCACATTGTCTTGCATGTCACAAGTTTCTATCTATGGGAGGAATAACACAATTTACACGTTTCAGACACTGGAGATTTCGAAAAAACATATTTTTAGAAAAAAAAATTGCCGTCCGTCCGTCTGTGTGTCTGTCTGTCTGTCTGTAAACGTTCTATCTCCCGAACAAATTGAGATTGAGACTTGAAATTTTGTATGTACTTAGTATGTATTTATGGAACGAAGCCTATTTCATATCAGTAACCTCGATTATCCGGAACTATTTTTTTCGGACTCTCGAAAACTTCGTTCCGATGAAAGTTACATAAAATTTTTCGAATTTTTTCATTTTAAGGAATGGACGTAAAAGGCAATAAAATAACACAAATTTTGCATAAAAATCTAAGTCAATCGAATTAATATTTGGCGAGATATTTGTAATCCTTTTTTTCCTCATTCTTCGATTTTTCATGACCCTGTATTTCATTCAAATTTCAATTCAAAGATATATTTTAATTGGAAATGAGACGCTTAATCCGACGCAGTAAACTGTTAGTTAATAATAATATTATTTTTGGAGTTATAAGGATATTTCTTTTACGCAATTCGGTATTACTTGAGTAGTTTGGCGTTTTGTATAATTTGTCGAAATTGGTTCATCAGCAATTCATTAATAGAGCATTAGGATGTATATTAAAATATTAATTAATTAAATGTACGTTTAAATTGCAAATTGAAACGCACGGAATTGCAATGCATTTTATAAATAGTTTACACATGATTTTTTTAAAATATATATTATATTATGCATATCAATGATGGGTAAATATTACGGTGGCCCCCAACGACTAGTTTCGTTGTTCTTTTGTTTTAAAGCGGATTTGAATTTGTTTCATTTCGTTTGTGAAATATTATAGAGGGAAAGAGAAAATATCGATTCCCGAACGCCGTACGGGCAAACCAGTTTGGACAAGTCAGATATATGTGTGTATAGTTTCTATACTTGATACTACTTGGTTATCCCGCCTATAAAAAACTATCGCTAAACTATAAGATAAAATGCCAATAACAGATGATCGTGAATGTCACATTCATTGACATTAAATACGATGGGTCACATGTTTAAAATGTCATTAAATGATTTTATTTCGACTTTTTATGTCTATTTTTATTAATATTCCACTAATTATTTCTTTTTCGTTATTTAAAATAAAAATTATGTCATTATATATAATTTGGCCACTAGTTTGGCGATTTGTATAATTTGGCGAAATTGGCCGATGGTGATAAGTAAGTAGTACCCTATATTTTATACATAGTTTATAATTAAATAAATATTCGATAGTAAGACAGCTAAAGAGAAACAGAAAGCTGCTCACGGGGCACATAGAACGAGCCAAAATAACAACAAGAAATAAACATTAAGACGTTCGCTGCCGCTTACATGAAGATGTGATGATAGTTAATGCCGCACTGTAGAAGTGGGTTTTACTCAGAAGCTGATTTACTTTTTATAACAAAGAATTAGTGAAAGATTTTCTCGTGCCAGCGCGTGACTGGCTATTGGACATCACCCCACATCACGCTCTGGCGCATGAGTGGCCCCTTAACGTTGGCGACATATCACGCGCTTTCGCGTGAGCGGCAGCGAACGTGTTAATGAGACTCTATACATTAGTTTTTCTTTAAATAATACAGGTATAATAGCAGGGTTCGTACAGACTCCCTGGACTCCTTAGAAACTACTTAGAAATGAAAACGTTCCCAAGTAGTACTTAGAACTACTTGGATAAACAAAATACTCCTTAGAAACTCCTTAAATTGTATTGCGGTTTTGCACGCAAGTGATATTGCTCCCGGGAAAGAAAAAAAATGAGATTGTTAAACGCATGGTAAACCAATGTATAAAATTGAAACTGGTGTTATACACAATTGAAATGAAAAAAAACTTCTTTAAACACCATAAAATAAGTTAACTGCGCAAGGCCTTTCGAAAGAACTTAGTCTTTCTTCGTCAGGCGCAAAAAAGACGTGCGTCCACAATGAATGTAGCGGCACGACTGGATGAATGTAGCGGCAGTCGTGCCGCTACATTCATTGTGGACGCACGTCTTTTTTGCGCCTGACGAAGAAAGACTAAGTTCTTTCGAAAGGCCTTGCGCAGTTAACTTATTTTATGGTGTTTAAAGAAGTTTTTTTTCATTTCAATTAGCATGGTAAACCCTTTATGCATATCATTCATCAGAAGCACAGCAGTGATTTCTTGGGATCAGCCTAATAGCCACCAAAGTGATTTACTTTTCACGGCCATAAGAAGGAAAAAAGTGAAAAGAATAATCCAGACACACCGCTAAGCTTCTAATTTCAAAAAGTGATTACACTGTTTATTTCCTTCACAGCTAGATATACAACTTTGGTTTCTTCTTCATAATACGATTCATCATCCTCAATTTTGCTGATAACTGTGGATTCAGGAGTGATTCTCGTCCAAAAATTTGAAATTGGGTTATCAGTTCTGCTTAGTTGCCAACTTATACGGTTTTGCGTGCAGAAAAAACAATCGCGGATAAATGCGAATTTTGTGAAAGGATCGCCGAAAAAGCACACATTTCGTCGATATTTTGTGGAAAAACGACGATTTTTTCAATGTTTTTGTCAACGAGCTTTGTCAAAAGATCGCTGAAAAACGCGAATTTCCTGTGCGAATCACGGTTAAAACGACAATTTCACCAAATATTGCAGATAAAACGCTAATGTCGCCTGAAGACTGTGGGAAACCGTCAATTTAGTCTAAAGATTGCCGATATAATGCCGATTTCGTTAAAAGACCACGGGAAAAAACGCTGTTTTCGTTAAAAGATCGTGAGAAAAAACGCCGTTTTCGATAAAAGATCGCTTAAAAATATTTTGTCAAAAGATCATTGAAAAAAAAAATGCAGATTTCTTCGAAAGATCACGGATAAAACGCCGATTTCGTCAGAAGATTGCGGGGATAAAACGCCATTTTCGAGAAAAAATCGTGTAAAAATGCAAATTTTGTTGAAAAAAAAACGTCGATTTCATAAAAAAGAAACACGGGAAAATGCAGATTTCGACAAACGATCACAGGAAAAACTCTGATTTCGACAAAAGATCGCAATAAATTGCCAATTTTGCTAAAATATTGCACATAAATCGCTGATTTTGTCTGAAGATCGCGGATAACCCCCCCTTTCGCGGGGGGGGGGGCGACTCGCAGAATCCTTGCGAAATTGGGGCTGTGGAAGTGCATGCCACATAAATAACAACAAAAGTGGCAAGTCCTTAAAATTTTTTGGACTCCTTGGATTTTTTATGTACTCCTTGGATTTTTTCTTCCCGACTCTGTGTGAACCCTGAATAGATTTCCCCATTATTTATTTTTGACGATGTAATCTGGGCTGCGTCTTGTATGGTTGTCGCTATTCTCATTTAGAGGCACCCTATACGGCGCAGTGGTAATGTGTCTTTTTTTTTTTTAATTAAAAATTCGTGCAAGATTGAATGGTATTATTACGAACAACAACAATTTTCTGTAATCGGGTTGCCATGTTTTTCCGTTTGAATAGGGCATTTTTCGATAACCATCGTTTCATACACCATTGTCGCGACGCTAATAGTTGCTTTTGTAATTGATAAATAAAGTGAGTTACGCATTCGAAAATCCTTAACAAAAAAGAAATAAAAGATTGCGTTTAAAGTGTTGCTGTCAGTTAGATTTTTAGAACGAATAGACAACATTCTTCCGTTAGGTTGGAGGTTTAAAAAACTGCAACTTCTTCGGAAACCCATTTAGAAGCACGGAAATACACCGTTCATAGAAGTTACACTTATATAATATGTTTAAATCGATTTTTAGATATTTTTAGTCGTTTGACAGTCCAAATTACAGCACAATAGCAATCTCTTTATTAATGTCCTAATTTTTGCGTCTGTAATTAATTAATTCATTAAAAGCTGTTGCATTATTGCATATTTTTAAATATTTTCTACATATTATAAATTAGAGAAAAAAACCCTTAAAATATATAACTACTAAAATCGCTTTTAACCATTCTTAAATTGAAAAACGCGTGAGGTCAAACAATCTTCAGAAAGTCTTAAATTCATAAATGTATAAGATCAAACAATATTCTTTAGGAACTTTCAGTGTAAAACATTTAAATAATTGTTAAAGCTATTTTTAAAAACAAATGAGCCGCAAAAATTCTTTAATCCTTCTCGCAGTAAAAATATTCTTCTACGTTAGTAGAAAGTTTGGAAACTTCAAACTATTTTAATCTTTTACCAAGCTTTCATTATTTTTGACGTGATGCGCTATTTATATTTTTAACATTACAAATTACTTCTGGTAAACATTTTCGCAGACAGAAGAAGGATTATTCAGGCATTAGAAAACAACATACGGATAACAAAGGATTAAAAGTAAGAAATATGTATGTAAGAACTTAAAAAAGCAATTAAATATATAAGTAGTGAATGAAAATATTTCAGAAATAATTAATATTCATTTTTATCCAAATAAAATTTCAGAAATAAAGTTAGTCAATATGAGAATAAAAATTTATTTTTCCAAATGATTTAGTATTGCCAGTAAAAATGAGAATTAAAGAAAGGTAATTAAAGAAAGATTTAAACTAGCTACCACTAATAAAAGAGGTTATGCAAATTGTTTGTGTCTGTGATGCATCTTTGCTCACAACTTTTGAAAAAATACTCCAATTTTTTTTTTTTGAAAAATCTCATTTTAAAGTTCATTTAATGTAAATTTGCGGAGAATCGACCAAAAATTTACAGACTGATATTAAAAGTCAGTAATTTGCATATTCCTCTCTCTGCGAGATCAGTAGGTGGGACAAGAGTACACGTCCAGAAGATTCCCGCTTTTCAAATTAGGATAAAAAATGTAGTGATACCTTGAAGCCAAGTCTAACTTCCGTCCCAGTAGTCAAATGGTGGCTGTGTCGCTTCCAATTCCATTAAATTTTAGCTGAATTTCGAAAGATTTGCTTGTGCTTTCGGGATATGGCTTTCTGTTTCGATAGTCCGAGGGGCATTTGTAATAACAATAACAGGATTCAAATTTGTGTTTTTTCCTGCCTATAAAATTTCTTTTTTTTCTTTTTAATTTTATTCAAAACTGATTAACCGCTTTAAAATTTCAATAAATTATAAAGGTACATTGTGTTAATGTGCATTTTAAAAAATCGTTGCATCGTACATATTTATCTGTCTATTTATGTATAGATATATGTTTATCGATATTTTATCTTTATATATGTATATATATATATATATATATTGCAAAGATATGTTTTGTTGCTTATTTTAGTCAATATTTTTCGAAAATATTCATACCCTGATACATTATTTTAAAGTTTACTACAGTGTATACACATATATATATTAGCATTATCATCACGATTAACCGTTTTCCTGTTAGCTACTGGATGTAAAGACTCCTACTGGATTTTCTCATTGCTTGATATTTAGTACTTTAGTCATCCAATTAACATCGCTCACTTTTCTACTTTTATCACTACATCTTACTTAAGGTCCTTTTCTTGATTATTGAAATCTCTCGGATATCACTATCGAGTGTTTTTTCTCCATCTATCGTCTTGTCCTCTGCCATTATGCACAATCCATTTCCATTTTAGTCATTTACACCTTGAAATTGCGAGATGACTCAAACTCTCTACTTGTATTGTCAGTGTCCCTCGAAAATCGGGGTGCCAAATGCTTTGGGCACCACTAATATCTTGCAGTTTATTTCGCCATTTTTTATCACAGATTATACGGCCATTAGATATGGCGAAAAAATCAGCTTAAAATACTGGAGTCCAGAGCATTTGGAGCTCCCATTAAAATGGGAAACCAGTGGTCAGTAGGAATGACATTTCTTGTGCAAAGGGTTAATTCTCTTGATGATGCCGAAAACTTTTGTTTGACTTCTTATCTAAGTTATTTTTTCTATTTCTTCTATATGCCCAACATACATCTTTATATACTTCACTGTATTATTTGTAATCTTTATACTATCCGTTTTTTAGCGTCTATGTTTCCGTTCCATCAGTTAGCGCTGGCGAAACATATTGGTTAATCATCTTTTTTTTCGAACAAAGAAACATGCTACTCTTAAGAATAATATTTTTCTTCCCAAAAAAACTCTATCCATGCCTTATTTTTTCTATTTATTTCATTCATGACACTGTTGCACACTTTTAAAAAATAAGAAAGACACTTTTTTGTATTAATTTGTTTCAGATAATTTTGGGGTAATTTACTTAAGTAAAACCAATTGATTTGGATAATTTAAATATTTTTTTTTTTACTTTCTTCCTTAATATTCGATTTATATGCAGACATCACTAGATGGATAACTGCTTTTATACACTTCTTACATTTAAAAGCCACCACGTTATTTCTAATATCGTGTTTGTTTGATGCCAAGATTGTCGAAAAAACCTCTTTCGAATCTTTAGCAAAACTAGTGATCTCATGGTGCACAGTTAGCTTTTACAGGAACCGAATTTTTATGGTCGTATGCGATCTTTTAACCTCTTCAGTTCTGATGTCGCCTGTACTAGGCACTGAACAACACTGTTCAAATTAATTTAAATGCTTCTAGAATTGCTAAAATTACTTCTAGAGTTTAAAAAAAAAGCAGGCACGCCATTGTAATGATAATAATCCATCATAAGTAAAGTAAGACTGATAATCTTTTAAGCTGTTTTGCACTTATTTTAAAGTCTTTTGTGGCCTCACATAATGTTTTGAAACCAGCATCATAATATTTACTTATTCAGTTAAAAATATGAGTCTCACTCTAAACTGGACCACAATTTTCATTTGAATTTTAATAATAATGAAGATATTTTTGCAGGAGTTTCGTCATATTAATTTTGGTTTGTGTGACATCATTGGAAGTGAATTAACTTTAATTGGTGATATAGTACATATATACTGTCATCTACATTCTGGATAATGAAATACAACTTAGTATTCTTTGAATACTAATGGTATAAATTTCCAGTATTTTTCATTATAATGATATGATTCCCAAAACAGTAAGTTAGTTCGTCGAAAACATGGTTGCAATATCTTCATACAGATAAAAGTCTGTACCAAACTATCTACTCATTCAACTGTGTTTGAAAAAAAATTACTTGACCCAATTTAGAAGCAATCTTACTAACTGTTAAAAGTCTTCATCAAACTGCCCAATTATGGAACCATATTTTTGTTGAATATTATTGCATAAATACAACTATCTATAGTCCAAGATATGAGCAGCATACTCCAACATGTCGCAGAAGATCGGTCCTTTGAAGTTTTAAATAACCTGCACCTTATTCTGCAAAAACCGAAATTTTCCAGTCCATGTCGTGTCGAGTTTGCGGGTATGTTTTTTATGTTACTTTTGTTTAAAGTGCATTACAGTAATGATGCACTTCGCATTGTTCTTGTGTCAGGTCTATTTGAGTTGACCTTCTTTGTAGGCAAAATTTCTGGAAATTATGTAACATCTTATATTTTCTTTATAAATTATGTTCTACGATTTTCATTAAGTTAAATTTTCATTAAAATAGACAGAAAAATCTTATAAATTGTCGTTTTTAATTTCGGATCATACACAGTATAAGGTAATTCTTGTAATCGTTTTAAAATCGAATAAAAGTAACGGATTTACACATTACACACACTGGAAATTCCGATAAACATATTAAAAAAAATGCCGTTCGTATATGCCTGTGTATGTAAACGCTTTATCACCCGAACAAATTGAGATAGATACTTGTAATTTGGTATATGATTAATAAATAATAATAGGAGGAATCTTACTGAACACCAGTAACCTCGATTATCCGAAACTATTTTTTCAGACTCTCGAAATATTCATTCGCATAAAAAGTATGTAAAAAATTTCGAAAAGGTTTATTTTAAGGAGTGAATAGAAAATATAAAATAAATCTTACATTTTCCATAACAAGAAATCGATCGGAAAAGTAGTTCAGCCGAGATATTTGTAATTACACTTTCCCCACTCTTCTATTTTTCATGGCATTGTATTTCATTCAAAATTGAATTCAAATATATATTTTAATTTGAAATGAGACGCTTTATCCGACGCAATAAACTGCAAATATGATTATCATTTTTAGAGACTTAAGAATGTGTCTTTTACGCAATTTGGCTATAGAGCTTTTAAAACTTATGTCATCATCAAGTCACGATTTTAAACACTCTGTCTGCTGAAGAAATGGAAATAACGGATCGTAATTTGTTATGTTCTTAGAATGCAATAGTGCAAAAAAGTCTATTAAATTGCCCTAACCTTAATTATTTGGAGCTATTTTTTGGTACTTTCGAAATATTTGTTCTGAATGAAGCGTATGTAAAAATTTTTGGAATTAGTTCCATTAACCCTTTCGCGACGGGATCATTTTACAAAATTTTTAATGTTTTGTCACCGGTTTTTAAAAACGGAAATTTGCGCCTTGTTAAATCTGGAAAATGTTCCGATTAAGTAAGGCAAATTTTACAGTAAAATTTTGATGGTGGGGATAAATAAGGATTCTTAAACCTTTTTGCGGCACGTATACGTGTCGCTCTTCCCCAAGGGGTTAAAGAATGAATGTAACATGAAATAAGTTTGAACTTTATTTTTTAATTGAAAGCATTTTACCTATATTTTACTGATGTTTAATTTTCATATTTTATATTATGCATACCCATGATAGGTAAGTACTATGGTGGCCTCCAACTATTAGTTTAACCTTTCTGTGCTATTGAATCTTTTTCATTTATCTGTGTTACTTCGGTTTTTATTTTTTTTTGTCGTCCACCGCCACAATTATCAAAGCTGCTTACTATAAAACTAGTTTTAAACATTGCAATGTTCGAAATGCATTGTAATGACATAAAATTTTGGTAGAATTGGTCATTAATTGCCCGAATTTTTTTGTCGGAATCCATTTATTTAAATTTGCAGCTAAATATTATCATAAATAAAAATTCTTATTAATCTAAAGTGTTGTAAAAGTTTTCGACGCATTCTTATTTTTATGAAAATCTACCAAGTATCCTTCAATTACCATTCTTAAATTAATTCCTTTTTTTAAATACATTTTGGCACAATCATAGCATTCAAATTTTTTCCCTTCAATTTGAATGAAAAATTAATCAAATATTTCATATAATTGCATTTGTGAAAACTATTATAACGAAATCTTTAAATTCTTTAAATTCTTATCTAATAATTTTATTTCTTTTTGAGCCGAATAAGAGCAATGAATAATAATAATAATAAAAAAACCATAATTGCATTTTATATTAAACTTACTCCAGACTTAGTGATGTAATACATATTTTTGATAAGAATATGCTTATCTGATATTTATTTTTTAAGCATGAATTAATTTAATTTGCCGTGATGTATTTTGAAAGCTGGAGCTTTAAAGCAGTTTTTAAATTACTTTTAGCTGTATTTAATTTGATATATTTGATTTGATTTAACTAAAAGTCATGTACGTTTAAAATAAATAGCTTTTTCAGTTTAAAAGTTTTCAAATAGAGTCCTTAATTAAATTCTCTTACGGACATTAAGTCAGTTGAGAGGCTTTTCGGCATTATATTTATTTCTAAGTTAATTAAATTAAGTAAAATTTTTAACTCTGGTTTCAGTTAGTGAAAGTAAAAGAAAGTTTATGAGACATTTTATATAAGAAAGTTGTTGAAAATTTTTTTCTTTTACGATTAAGAAAATATTGCAGTAAATTTTAAATATTCTTGTCTTTTTAAAATCTTTATAATTAAAAGATATACTGTTGGAATTTATTTATTGGCGTCATTATTTTGTTAAAAATGTCTTTTCATAATTTCCTCAGTATATCTGTGGCTAAAACATCTGTAGATTCAGTATACTAATTATTGTCACTTTGCTAAAATAATCCAAGAATCTTTCATTGCATCAAACTTAACATCTATGTCTTTTAAAATTAGTTATGTGGATTAAAGAATAATTAATTAAAAAAAAAATCGCTAGGAAAAAAGTTTTCAATATTACCATAGTCATGATTTTAAGATACAGAATTATATTTTTTTAATTTCATCACAATATGATCAATGAATTGATTTTACTATTAAAAACAATTTTTAGAATAAGATAAATGATATACGTTAAAGATACCTAAAAAAATGTTCAAGATTTTTAAACCTCTTAACTTACAATAAAATATATTGAGGTCCGTTATCAGTACTTGAGTGATGAGAAACCAATACTCATTCATCATTCTTCAAATATTTTCGAAAATGTTATTTCGTATTTTTATAATATATTCCTGGATGTGAAAACTAATTGAAGTAACTGCACATATTGCATAGAGAGCAGTTTCATTGAGTTAGTGGACTTTTCTTTCATCTTTAAGAAAAGGAATGCAGAATATCTTTTAAGAATTCTGTTCAGTTACTGAATTAATTTCTTCTTTGTTTAAAATGTCAAATTAATTCAATTTTTGTAACATTTTAACTTTACTTTCTTCGTTAAATAAGAAACCTATTCTGCAAGTAAGATATTTGCCGAGGAAGAAAACTATATTGAGCCAATATTGTTTGTATTAGCTATACTTACTCAATATTAGCAACATTGGTCTGAAATATCATCCCGACATTAAGGTATCAATACCATACATCTTTAGAATTCCATTATTGTCCCAACATTAGGGCGCCAATACTATTTATCTTTAGAATTGCAATATTGCATTTTGCCTATATTGTAAAAATATTGCTAAAATATAACCAGCTGTTTTAGGAAATATTATTATTTACGCTGCTTTTATAATTATCAACAACTTAAATAGTAAACATTCCTATCATGTGTGAAAAATATCTTTTGAAATGAAGAAAATTTGATTAAAATAAATAAAAAATTATTATTATTATTATTATTATTATTATTATTATTATTATTATTATTATTATTATTATTATTATTATTATTATTATTATTATTATTATTATTTAATGAGTTATTTTTTCAAATTTTCTAATATTGTCTTTATTTTCGATTAAAAATAAAGATATCAATTTCTTTTTGAAAGTGACGAAAAAGAAAAAAAAATCTTATAACCCATATATTTTTCACTCTCTTTTTCCACAAAATGGAATAAATTGCCATCATTACAAAAACATTGGTAAATTTAGGGAAAAAATTAATATCACAAAAATAAATCAATTTTTTAAATTCTAATATAATTTTTTAAATACGTTGTCAATACGAATAATTGGTCCCAATTTCAAAGTTAACAATTTTAGGTAAAATGTCTGTGAAGCATAATAAGTCGTTTAACCCGGGAGAGCTCGCTAATCAGAATTTCTCTCACAATGTCCAATTCCTTTTTTTTTTTTTTTTTTTTTTACTTTACATTAACTTAATATCAATTTTTTTGTTTGTCTTAGTACTTTTATTCACAAAAGAGGCAAAGTAATGGAAATCCCATTTTGCAATTTTATTAAAATGAAAAATGTTTTAAATAAGAGTCTTAAAAAAGGAACGATGGAGAAAGAAAATCTCATGCAGCGGTTCTCTCGGGTTAATAAAATCGTTTCATAAATTCATTTCATAAATTTGTTTCATTAAGATTATATATATAGAGAGAGTAAATATACATGAATTAATTACTTTAAATATTTTTTTAGGTATTTTCGTTTTCGTTTTTGGCAGAAAATGTAAATATTAATAAAACTCGGTTTCGGTCTTGAAAACCTGTTTTGGTGTATCCTTAGTTATAATAGAAATGATATATGTTGTAAATAACTCAAAAACGATGTGTTACAAGGGAGAAATCAAACAGATTATTTTTGGTCCGATTTCATACATAATTCTTGCTTAGGTATTTTCAGTTAAGATTTCTTTAAAAAAATTTTCAGTAAATAACATTTCTTAGAAATTGCTTTTGCGTTCTTAATTATACATCAATATTTATGTCCTTGAAAATTATCAAAAACTGACCTAAAAAATGAGAATAATATAGATTTTTTTATTAAATAAAAAAAACAAAATCACTACATGATTGTATTATATGCTTCTTATATATTCTCGTTCCTAATTTATTTATGAGTAGTGCGAAACAAATTGGCTATATCATTAACTTTCATCTACGGTCTACTTATTAATTGAGTTTATAATTACATAAATACGTAGAATGTATAGTCTTCGTCTGGTCCGTTCGTCCACTTTCATAAATGTTTCAGCTTTTTGTCGAGTCATTTCAAAATTTTTGAAAGGCGAAGAAAAAATTAAATAGATATTAATAAAGGTTTTCTTTATTCTATTAAATCATATTATTCGTAATTAATTCGATGATGTCCCATGATAGGCAATGATTCTAGGTTGCCATGGGGATTAATCTATTAAAACTTATCCTACATAATTAATTAAATGATACCTCATCTAATTAATGCAAATATTTAAAAGCTAGTTTATGATGCTATAAATAATGGTTTTCCTAAAAAAATCATATATTCTTTAACATGCAATTAGTTATTAAATGATCACAAAAATAATTAACACATTACATAAAAAAGTATAAAAAGTTATTAAAACATAAAAAATAATAATAATTTGAAATTGTAAAATAATATATAAAAAATGTATATAATAGGATGGCTGGGTAAATAGATGTTAGAGTACGAAGGAGGGCAGTGTTGTTTGGATAATATGCAATAGTTAATTTAAAAAAAAATGAGAGTGGGAAATGCATATGTTAAATTGAAAACATATTCTAATGGAAGTTTAATTGACACTAATGTATGGATAATTGTGTAGTTATAAAAAATTATATTAATATAATTTTATTAATTTACATTATTATCTTGCAATTAACTTTTAATAAATGAGAGACCTATAACACTATCTAGCTGTATAGGGTATATATATTAATTAGCTATTTTTAAATTCTATTTTTTAAAATTCTAAGCGATCAATGGGGTGCTTAAGATTTGAAAAAGCAATTTTAACAGGAGAAAAAATAACATTGAAATCGAATCTTTTTAAAATTTTAGCAACATCCCAGCTTAGATAACTGGGGTGTTTACCAAATTTCTTGCCAATGTGGTCTTTCTTATATTGGCCAGACTAAACGTTTTCTTAGATTCCGTTTAACTGAACATAAAAGGTATTTCAAAAATCAAGAGCTTAAACGCTCTTCTATTACTCAACATTGTTCATAACATAAATTTAACTTTTCTTCAGCCACCATCATCCATAAGTGTCCTTCCATTATTGATCTTAATTGTTGGGAAGCTTACCACACCATTAAAAATTCTCAGTCCTTAGTCAATGACTTACCAATTACTCCTTATTTTTCTAGCATTTGGAAATCTTTAATTTAAATCCCCCCCTCTTTTTTTCCCCTCGCAATTGGAATTCGTTAATTTAAATCTCTCTCTCTCTCTTTTTTCCCTTGCCTTTTTAATTTTTGTTTTGTTTGTTCTCCGGTAGATGTCGCTTCTTGTCCATCCAGTTGTTCAGGCTACTTTCTTTTCATTGGTTGCTTTCTTTTAGGCGGGATCGTTCCCATAGCGGGTATATAAGCCTTCGTCTATCTGTCTCTTTTTTCAGTTTTGCTTTGTCTAGCTCGCTGAGTTTTTGCACTGAAGAAGAATCTCGATAGTACATTCGAAACAGCTGTTTTCTCCCTTTTCATACTTTATTTGGGCATTTATAATCGTTGGTTTTCTATCTTTTAACATTTTTGCACAAAGGCTTTATTTGCTATTTTAATTTACATCATTGTAAATGTCTAATGGTCGACTTGGACAGTAAGAACAAAAAACATGAATTTCCTTTCTAAGAAAAAGGAAAAAAAAATCAATGTTATATGAATCACATGCTTCTTTTAAAGATACTGCATCACATTACTTTTTCATTCTTTCACAATGTGATTAATGGATTGATTTTACTATTAAAAGCAATATTTACAGGTTATAAGATAGAAAACTTATATTATGGATATCTCAAAGTTTTTTCAATATTATCGCACTAGAGATCGTTATCAGTAGTTGACTAATGGGAAACTTATAACGATTTATCATTCTTCATATATTTCCAGAATCTTAATTAATACTTTTATGAGATTATTCCCAGTTATGAAAAGTGACTGTAGTAATTGCATTATTGAAAAGATCACACTTTCTGTAATAGAGCAAATCATTTTCCCTTTTCTCTTTTTTATAAATAAAATAAGTTGAAAATTGCACGTGAACGTAGCAAATGAGGTGCGTTCGTACGATAACGAAGTTTTAAAAATATTAAAATCTTGCTGATATAGTAGAGCGTACTTCGGATACAGTATAGTAGTCGAAATCTTTTTTTGTGTTCCTGTAAATATACAGAAAGTGATTTTTATTACACCTCAGAAACGTATATCTTATTCATAAAATGTGAAATAGTTGAATATAATTAAAACACGCCCCAAACAATGTTTCCCCTTATAGCATTATGTAGTGGAATACTTTTGTGTGGCTCTGTAATTTAATGACAAAAATTCTTTGCATCACAAATTGTACAGAATGCATATTTTAGTACAGTCAAACCCCGTTAATACGCGTCCTGCTTAATACGCGAAACCGCTTAATACGCGAATTTTCTTTGGTCCCTTGAAATACTCATATCTTACGCATATAAAAACACCCCCTTTAATACGCGAATGGTTAATACGCGAACCCGTTTAATACGCGAAATTTTATCAGTCCCTAGAAAGAAAAACCTACGTTTAATACCCGAATGAGGTTAGTTCTAAACATAAGAATTATTAGATAAAGTATTTTCCCAAACATTTTATACAACAATTATTTAACTTATTTTTTATACAACAATTATTTAAACCCACTTTAATTGATCATTTATTCCCTCAAAACCACACACTGACTAGATTTGGACTCCGATCCGAGACTAGCACAAGAGCAGTGTTGCCAGAGGGCTACTTTTTTAAATTCAGATTTTGCGATCGGCACCAGTTTTTTGAAACGATAAATCACCTTTTGTTTTAACCTTAATTGTTATGTCTTTGAAAAAAAAAAACACATTTTATAATTTGTAAAAAGTGGTGCCAATTAAGAATCTGAATTTAAAAAAAAGTAGCCCATCTGGCAACACTGCACAAGAGTAGTCCTATCAAAACTCTCCCAAGAAAATCTCATAAACGAGACGAGGCCAGCGTTGTGCAAAAGTTAAAAACATTATGTCTGCTTTGTAAAACACCTGTTTTCATTTGATGAATATATAAAACCACAGTGTAAAATTTTAATGGAAATTCAAATTTTTAAAAAATACAGCATTTAGAGATTTTTAACTTATGCATTTTGGCCTATCACGAGACGCAACTGAAGAATATGTATAAATTAAAAAATAATTGATACAAAACATCTTGAAATCAGTAAAAACTTGCGTGTTTTGTCGTGGTTTCGTTTGCTTTCTGTATGCATAGGCTCAAAAAAATTAAATTACTCAAATCAGAATATACCTTCAATTCAATACTTTTCTTGAGATTTTTATCATTTAAAAATATAAATATAGACAATTAAATTTATAAAATCATACAAATTTGAAGTTCATATAAGGTTCAATCATCGAGGGCGCGGGCTGCGCAAGT
This sequence comes from Maratus speculifer, assembly GCA_964019185.1. Taxonomy (NCBI): domain Eukaryota; kingdom Metazoa; phylum Arthropoda; class Arachnida; order Araneae; family Salticidae; genus Maratus; species Maratus speculifer. The sequence continues at coordinate 14,587,543 of OZ025291.1, read as the reverse complement.
CAGCTAGTTTTTATAAAAAGCAAAAATGAAAAGAACTTTTCCCCATATTTAAGTATTTATGCGCCCCCCCCCCCCATCTTAAGGAATGGCCCGTTGTTTTTGATTTGACTGGTTGGTAGTGGAAAATTTCCTCCGGGGATTAAATACCTATGCCAAGTTTTTGGTGGGTGCCCCAGGTGGGTGATCCCCCCTCTCCCCTTAACTAGAGTGGTAGAACCGATAGATGGAGCATGCGCTAAAATCGCAGATTAATCGCGTGAGCCTTCCCAATCGCTGTTTCATTAGTGCTGTGTTATTTTAACAAAAAAATAGTTGCTCGTCGCTCCCAGTATTATCTAGTCTATGTACAATATCTATTTATGCTTTTATAATGTAGTCTAAACTATGGCGGAAAGAGCAAAACATATTAAACAAAAGGCTCTCTCCATCACTGAGAAGTTACAAATTATAAATCAATACGATCCCGAAGCTGTCTCAAATAAGTTCGCCAAAGAAAAAGGCATATCTGAGTCAACTTTAAGGACTTTGTTAAAGAGTAGGAATGCCATCGTTAATCAAGCTGTGATTGGAGGAACAAAGAACAAGAAAATAAAAGCTGCCAAGTTTGAGGACATGGAAAAGGTCCTTCGCGAGTGGTTTGTTCAAGCGCGCTCTACGAATATCCCAATAAGCGGCTTATTAATACAAGAAAAATCTTCCGAAATCGCAGCAAAAATGGGATTGCTAGATTTCAGTGCCTCAAATGGATGGCTGGATCGATTTAAAACTCGGAATGCATAAAGTTCAAGCAAGTGTGCGGTGAATCAGCTGCAGTCAACATTAAAGATGTTCACTTTTAGAAAATTAATGTACTTCCGCAGCTTGTAGAAACTACTCAAGTCGGGATATTTACAACGTGGACGAATTTGGGCTTTTTTACAAGCTGACACCCTATGAAACAATGGCCATGAAAGCAGAAGCATGTCATGAAGGCAAACTGAGGAAAAAAGCGTCATACTATTCTGCTTGGTGCCAACTCTGATGGATCAGATAAATTAAAGTTGCTGGAAATAGGGAAATCACACAACCCGTGATACTTTAAAAATGTCAAAAATTTTCCCAGCCAGTAGGAAAACAAGCGTAGAGAATGGATGATGAACAACATTTTTACAACATGGCTTCGTAATTTTGATCGGCGTATGAGAAAAGAATCGCGCCATGTGTTATTGCTTTTGGACAGCTGCCCTGCGCATCCAAAAGATAACGAAGACCTGAATAATGTCGAAGTAGAATTTCTACCTCCAAATTTGACTAGTGTCACTCAGCCAATGGACCAAGGAATAATTAACAGCGCCAAAGTAAATTGCAAGACTCGCGTTGGAGCATAGAAAAGCAAAGCTGCCAACTTCTACGCCTATTTAAATCACATAAACATGTTTGGAACCACAAACAAGTATTAGTAAAATGTATGCCAAATATATTCAATGTTATGTATTACTCTCCATATTGTTAATTATCTACTAAAAATTCTGTTCCTGATATGTTTATTCGTCTTTAAATAGGCGTAGTAGTTGGCAACCATGGAAGAGTGTCACGCCAACAACGATTCCAAATTGCTTTCACAAAGCGGGTTTTGGAAGTAGCCAGGACATCATTTACACAGAGCTAACCTCACACCCTAATGTTGAAGAAAATTGGCTGGCCACACAAGAAACTATAGGAGAAAATTTTGTCGATTCAGACACGTTCATTAATATCGACAAAGATCAAGTTACCTCCGAACTTAGTGGTATGCATGATATCATCGTCGATGTAACTGCGACTGACAAATCGAATGAGGAGGAAAAAGATGATGAATTTACGCTTCCGGCCCCATCTCCATTTACCAAGCTCACGCATACAATTTCCTAAGACAATATGCGTCGTTACTGGACGAAGGACCCTCAACAAGCGAACTTTACCACTATCTAAATAAGACGGAAAACATCATGGTGATGGCACGACCGCATGTCAAGCAGGCCAAAATTGACAACTACTTTTCCAAAAAGTAATTTTTATGACATAATTGACTTCAGTAAGTTTTTTTAATAGACTTTTTATTATTATCAGCACTATTTATTATCGCATCTATATGTTCTGTATAGCTAACAAAGATTTCAATTTTGTTAACATTAGTGTTAATTAATATGGTTCGCAGAAATTTTTGTGTTCGTCTCATTCAATTTTATGTGTTATACATAACAAATCTAAATTTGAAAAGACATAGGATTTTTACTTGAGAAAATAACGATTATATGAATTTTCAGCTTTCAAACGTTTCTGCTTAATAAACACATAATGATTAAAATAAATAAAATGTCATTTTATATCTTAAAAACGCTAAAAATTGCTCTTAAATGTGTTTTTTCCATATACATTGTTATTAAATAGATCACTCGATGAAATTTCGCGACCTTCGGTTAATACGCGAACCCGTTTAATACGCGAATTTTGATCAGACCCCTGATTCGCGTATTAACGAGGTTCGACTGTATATACTTCATAGATTCATGCCAATTCTATTATGTTCGAATGAGTGTAACATCATAAAAATGCATTTGAAACTTTTTTTCCATCGACCGTAATGTAATGGAATACCTTTGATTGTCCCTGTAAATGATCTATGCATCCGACTTTCATAACATTTGAAATGACTCGATAAAATTACGTAATAATTATATGTTTTAAATTTCAAACGATTAAAATGCATTTGAAATTTTTTTCCCAATTGACCGTAATGTAACGGAATCCTTTTGATTGTCCCTGTAATTGATCTATGCATCCGATTTTCATAACATTTGAAATGACGCGACAAAATTACGCAATAATTATATGTTTTAAATTTCAAACGATTAAAATAATTTGAAACTTTTTTCCCCTTTGACCGTAATGTAACGGAATCCTTTTGATTCTCCCTGCAATTGATCTATCCATCCGATTTTCATAAAATTTGAAATGACTCGATAAAATTATGTTATAATTATGTATTTTAAATTTCAAATGATTCGGTTGGGTAGTTTTTGTATTGTTACATGCGGACAGACAGACAGACAGACGGACAGACAGGCGGACAGACAGACGGACAGACAGACGGACAGACGGACGGACTGAGCGACAACAATAGGTGCTACGTATTTACATAATTACGAACGCACCTAAAAAGAGGTCATGGCATTAAAAAAAAATTACATTATCATTTCCGACTTGTTTATTCTTATATATATTTGTGTTATTTGAAAACTTTCAATTGATGTTTGTATAAAGTGTATTTCGCAAAGTGTGTTAAAAAGCAGTTATTTGAAGAGCTGACGTTTAGGCAGATTTACTCTTTAATATATAATAAATGTTGCAGATTTTTGTCGAATCATTTCATATTTTATAAGAAGCGAATGAAAAATTAAACAGATATATAAAAAAATTCTTTAAATCTTTATTCTATTAAATCATATTAGTCGTAATTAGTTCGATGCTGTTCTATGACACGCGATGATTCTAGGTTGGTATGGTGATTGATCTATAAAATTTTATCTTACATAATTAATTCAGTGATGTCCCACGATAAATAATGATTGTAGGATGACATTGCGATTAGTACCCTATTTAATATGGGGCCGTATTTTTTTATTGCTGAATTTAATGTTCTTATATAAATATATATACGTATATATAATTAGAATAAACTTTGTATTATGACATTTTGGTTTAAGTTTGCATCAGGTGTTGCACCGAGATATGAATATTTATAAAACTTTGTTATAGAAGTAACGCACATTATTTGCTACGTTTGATGTACAATTTCCCTCTCGTTTTAAGTATTTCGAATATTGAATTGTAGTTGTTATGTGTTTGGAATATTGTACGTAATACATTAATCACATTTTACTCAACAGAGTGCAATAAAATGTGAAATGTTATATGCAGCATATTCATCCTGTTTTCCCCAAAAGAATTCATTAAATTGTATATTGTACAAAATTACTTCCCTGATTTCAGAGATTATTTTCTTAAGAAAGGAATTTTTATTTTCCCCCTTTTTCGATATCTTTAGTAGCAAACTTTTCTTAAAAACACTTTTACTTCTTAAATCCCAACATTTACACCATTGTAAATGACTAATGGTCGACTTGGACAAAAAGAAAAAAAATTGCCTTTTGAAGAAAAAAGGGAAAAAAATCAATGTTATCTGAACCATATGCTTCTTTTAAAGATACTGCATCACATTACTTTTTCATTCTTTCACGATATGATTAATGGATTGATTTTACTATTAAAAGCAATATTTACAGGTTATAAGATAGAAGACTTATATTATGGATATCTGAAAGTTTTTTCAATATCTCCTACACCTCTCAGCTTGCGATATTATACATTAGGGATCGTTATCAGTAGTTGACTAATGGGAAACCTATAGCGATTTATCATTCTACAGAAATTTTCAAAATCGTATTTAATACTTCTGTGAGATATTTCCAGTTTTGAAAAGGGATTGTAGTAATTGCATATTGAATAGGTCACAGTTCTGATAATAGAGCAAAGCATTTTCTTTTTTCTCTTTTTTATAAACAAAAAAAAAGAGGTCATGGCATTCCTTTCAAAATTTACATTAAGTGAATTGATTTTTTATGTTTTAGCTCTAAAATATCAAATATATGAAATATTTTCCTTTTTTGTACATATTCTCTACGTTAAATAAAAGAATGATAGGTCGAAATGTATACACACACACACACACACACATATATATATACGAGGACTGTATGATAAGTAACTGATCTTGACAAGAAAAACATTTTTTTTTTTAATCAAAAATGTACTTAATTGTTCAACATAATTTCATTTTAGTTCGATTTACTCAGCCCAGTATTTTCTATTTATTTATATCTCCTATAAAAAATACGATTTCTCCAACACTTCAAAATAGTTGTTTATTTCAGCAATAGCCTCATCGTTAGTTCCAAATTTTTTTACCATCGAGCTACCTTTTCAAATTTGGAAACATAAAATAATCGTAAAAGGATAAATCTTGGTAATATAGTGGAAGCAGACACAGTTCATTATCTTAATTTATAGAGTTTTGCCATGGCGATGACACAGATGTGCACGCGTGCATTGTCTTGATGAAAGGGATATTTTTCTTCGCCAAATGCATAGGTTTTTCTTTCATAAAAATGTTGACAGAATATTCTCGATTGAAAATTTTGCCCTTTTTAAGGTAATCGACGAGAATTACCTTAAAAAGGGCATTCTGAATGCTTGCCAAAACACTATAGCCATGACTTTGCAGATAAACCTGTCTTGGCCTTTTTTGGCTCAGGTTGGCCATAAGAAACCCAATTATGACCAACTGTTCTTTACTTATGAACTGTTCTTTAGTTTACGATATACTGTGATAAATCCATTTTATGAATCGACACTAAAAGCCATTAGGATTTCACTTTAACCTCTCTAAATATTCTTTTCAAACTGATGTACGAATGAATTTAATGTCAATAAGGAACTATTTGAGGCAGCCATTTAACGGAAAACTTTTCCATATTCAAATGAGTTGATAAAATATTTTACACTTATTCATTTGAGATGGCCGCAGTATAAGCAACCTCAGGCACTTTCACTCTCTACACTTTCACACGATTGTTTATCACAATATCGTGGATTTTTTCAATCAGTTGTGATGTCGTAACCTCAGTTGGACGACCTGGACGTTCTTCATTAAAAATGTACGACAGCGTTTGTCCAATATTTTACGGTTGATAACCAAGGTGCAGAATCTCCATAAACTTTTTTTTGTTTCCCTTTAATTTCATAAATTGTTTTTAACACATTTTTCATTACTGCTCAACATAAATTTTCTTTTTCATTGTACAAATATTACTTAAGTTGCTTTATTCAAATGGCTTCCATTCATAAAATAAACCACTTAGTGACTAGGCAAATTGTCATGTTTGATGCGAAAGGTCGCAATTATGAAATAAATAATTTTTTAAATTCTAGTACCACCACTTCTGGCCGAGGCCAGGTACTTATCATATCATACAGCCCTCTTATTTACAAACTTGTAAGCTATCCCTATATAAGTAATACATTTAATATGTTTAAATATTCAGCTTTTACTCGTTTTACCTGTCAGAGTATAGAATAAATGTAGCTAAATATCTTATAGAATCCAAGAATCATATAACAAATAAAAATACAACTTTTTTTTTTTTTTTTTTTTTTTTTTTTTTTTTTTTAAATATTGGAAGTTTATTTCACCCATGTAATCTTAATTTATATCTTTCTTTAAAACAGCACATAGTTCTGGCTTGTACTTCAGATAGATAAGATATTGGTCCCGTTTACATCAATTCACTTGTCATTGTCTGGATATCAAGTGAGCGGACAGTTCTAAACCATCTCGTTCGGGGTGGAGGTTGATACACGTATATCTTTTGAACAAGTATATCTTGTATAGGTCTGATTTTGAGTATGGCTATTTGCTGAAAAAAAAAATGCTGTGTGGATGTTTGCTGTTAGAGATCACAATTTCTCTTAAATTTCTCGACAATTGGCTCTTTTTCTGTTCAAGCACATCAGACTTTAAATACATGCCGGTGTAATATATGAATTAAATCTTTTATTCTCTACAAAAGAACTTCTAAAAAATTAACGATCAAAATACCATAGATACACGCAACATCAAAATTTGTCTGAATGAGTAAGTGCTTTCTACAAAACACATTATTCTAACTTACAATGGCCCCGATTTACCAACCAGAATTAAAGTTCTGCGTATTTGAGCTACCCAGTATGGTTTTATATACACTGCACAAAACAATTAAAGGATATTGCAGTTTTAGGTGGATTTTGTATCTGGGAAACTTTTTAGCTGATTGATACATGGTCGACAGACATAGTAGGTTATATGAGAATAAATTACACATGTTTGGCAGAAAAAAATGCATTTTATTGCGCATTTGTGTACAAAAGGAAAAAAAAACACAATTTGTGCATATGAGAAAAAAAGAATAAGAAAAGGTGTTTTCTTCAAAGAAAATCATTTTCAGTAGGGGGTATGGTTTCCACGGGCGGCCAGCAACGTTGAACACCTTTGAGGCATGGACTCAATGAGACTATTAATGACGAGTTGGGGTATTCTGCCCCACTCTTCCAGAAGAGCTCTTTCCAGTTCTTGGAGAGTTTGTGAAGGTTGTTGGCGGCCAGAAACTCGTCTTCCTAGAGTGTTCCAAACGTGCTGATTGGATTCATGTCTGGAGAACACGCTGGCCATTCCATTCGAACGATTCCTTCCTCGAAAAGCAAATCCTCCACCAGGTTTGCACGATGTGGCCTGCAGTTATCGTCCATTAAAATGAAGTTATCTCCGATTGCTGCAGCGTAAGGGACTACAATAGGTCTGAGGATCTCATCCCTATATCGGCGACCAGTCAGAACTCCATCTCGAATGATGTAGAGGTCAGTGCGCCCGTCAATGGAGATGCCACCATACACCAACACTCCTCCACCGCCAAATCTGGCACTTTCGTGCACGAACGCAGGATTATTCCTACTGCCACGGTCTCTCCAGATGAAAATACACCTATTATCCGGATGCACAGAAAAACGGGACTCGTCAGAAAACAGAATATTGCTCCATTCATTTCTCCTCCAGTTGACATGCTCGGTTGCCCACTCCCTGCGGTCGCGACGATGCCTTGATGTTAATCTAACACATACCATCGGCTGGCGAGCATACAGACCTACAGCATAGAGCCGGTTTCGGACAGTCTGAGTTGAAATCGTGGTGCCTGTAGCCGAGCGAAGGTGTTGTTGGAGAAGAGTAGCGTTCATGTTTCGGTGTCTCCGAGCTGTTAACGCTAAATTCCGATTTTCATTGGGCGTTGTTGCCCGTCTACGACCTTGCCCTGGTCTTCGGCCTGCACATCCACTCTCCAAAAAACGGTTCGAGATCCTGGAAATGACACTTTGTGACACTCCAATGGCTTGCGCTACTTCGGCTAGAGTTTGGCCCCCTTCTAACCTACCAACAATTCTCCAAGCTTCTGAATCTGTCAAATGACTTCACTGAGACATCGTACTCATCGAAACAAAGCAATCACCGAATGCCGATCATCCTTGTCTTCATTCTCTTTTATCCAGTTGAAAGCACCATGTCTATTTGGTGTGGTTCAGTTGATGTTCTTCAGAATCTGACCATGACAGTAAATCTGGCAGTAACTCAAACTGTTGCATAAATTGTAAGAGTGATTTACAACCTATTCCTGTTCCTGGCCAAACTGAACATTGTGAAAAAAAATTCTTGCTGTAAACTTATCCAAAAACTTTCATATCGAAAAGCTCGCAATTTTTTTGAATGCAAAACACCATGTATCGCCGTTTTTTACTCCGGTTTACTAAAACAACAATCAAAATCTATAAGACACATAAGCACCCAGACCGAATCCTTTGTTCTATAAAGTAATTCATCTATGACAGTATCAGTCAGAATCCCTAAAATGAAAAAACCATAATTCTGGTGTGAAACTAAAGTATATGCTTCACCAAAATTAGAATAGGGGAGACTGGGGCATATGTAAATATGGGGCAGATGTGAACTTTGCCATTTTTCATTAGTTATTATGTAATTTTTTTATTTAAAAAACTAGGAAAGATGATAGCACCTATTGATATATGGTAAAATTTTTTTGAAGGAGTCAAAACATTGTCTATTGATTTCAAAAGTAAAATTTCAGCTCCAACTTGCTAAGAGAATAACTTTATTTATTTATTCAATTTTTAAAATTTTAACGTTTTTACATATATTATGGAGACTGGTAAATATTTTTGATATAATTTTTTCTTTTAAAATTGATAAATGTTAATGATTTGTCATTTTAATTCTAGTGGAAATGTGGAGCATTTGTGAACAGTGTAGTTGGGGCAGATATGAACAATTAATAAGTTACCCAGTAATCATTCTGTGATTCTGTTTTTATTCATTTAAGTTAGTGAATATCAAGCGAGTCAGTCAGAAAAAATTTCAAATTAATCCAAAAATGTCATTTGTACATCAGGCTGAGCTAATTTCTATTTCATCTGAAAGATGTTACACAAACCAAATATTTGTTAAACTTGGAAATTAAATCAAAAATCTTGTGCCCAGAATCAGAGAATGAAATCTCAATCCACAACTTCACAATGGAAAATAGTTGAATAAAAGTATAAGAAATTATGTCCTGACCAAGCATTTGTTAAGATAAAGGATTCCAAACAACTACTCCAATATGCAGAGGAGGCTATATGACGACTCCAGCAATCTGAGAGATATAAATGACAAAATTGAAAAAAAAAAAAAAAAAAAAAAAAAAAAAAAAACTAAGTACAGAGACGACCTAGAAATATGCTTTTTTCTTTTCAGGTAAAGTAATATAATTTACTTTCTAATTATGTGTTGCGTTCTACAGATAAACCACTTTTACCGATTAATAATCAATATAGATTTATCATAAATTTAAAGAAAACTGTTCTCTACTTTTTTTGCAGTTATTGAAATAAGAGTTCAATGACCACAATAACACAAGCAACAATTTCCGATTTCAATTCTGTCAATTATTATCGATGTTCAAATTTAACTAAACTCATTTTACTCCAAATCGAAATTTTGTCACTTGCAACCCTTAATTTCTGAGGTCGTCATATATTTTGATTCATATAGTTATAATTCTAGCTTAGACGAAGAAAATGCGATGTTTGAAGAATTTGACGTTATGTAATTTTATGCATTTTTTAACCCCTTGGGGACGAGCGACACCTATACGTGCCACAAAAAGGCTTAAGAATCCTTGAATATTCCGACCAAAAAAATTTTACTGTAAAATATACCTTATTCAGTCGGAGCATTTTCTCAATTTAATAAGGCACAAATTTCTGTTTTTAAAAACCAGTGGCAAAACATTAAAAATTTCGTAAAAGGCTCCCGTCGCGAAAGAGTTAACCACTTTTTAACCACTCTAAACCACTCATAAAAAGTGGTTTATGAACTTAGTTTTTTAATGCAATATTTTTACAATTTTTACACTTTTATTTGTAATTCTTTTTCTTTTTGCTAATTTTAGATTCTAATTGACTTCCCTTTGTGTCTTTTGTCAATGATTTTGATTGTATTGATTCATTTCATTTATACATCCCATCACATGTTTTTTTTGCAGTTCACACCTTTTTTGCACTTATCATGTTTTGTGACAAGCTCTGATCTAACTTTTTAAATATGTGTGTTTTTATTTTAACTTTTTCTTTTCGCTGATATCCTTAAAAGGAATTTGCGTCATTAAACACTAATCAACAAGCCAACTAACAATCTCTATTATTTTAAGAGCTGCTACTTGATTTGATTTGATATTAGAATATTTTAAAACACGATTTTTTAATCGGTAAATGAATAATAACAGATGTAAAATTCCCAAGAGGGTGAAAAAAGTCCGGGCCAGGATTCGAACCAGGTATGTACTAGTTGAAGCCACCAATGCGCTTCCAACTGAGCCATTCTGGACGAATACTGGAGGACTAATTCACCCAAATAACCTCAACAATCACACAATCTGGTCTGATACTTTGGGTCAGTTCAACAGAATAAATCGAAGGTTGATATATGGAACTGCAGAAAATGCTGCATGTTTCATATTTTATGAGTAAAATTACTAAGATTCACAGACTGATTCTATAATGGTAATGTTTTTCTTTTTAACCCTTTGCGGCGCGGTGGTTTCATAGATATACCACTTAATTTTAATTCCCAAACGCCACATTGGCACCGGAATTTTGTTTAAAATAATTACGGTTCATTGAATGCTAGAAATATAGCGTTTTCTTATTTATAAATAAAGTTGTTTTCAAATTCCGGTGTCAGTCATTAATTTCAATACTTAAGCAATGAGTTTGTCATGCGCCGCGAAGGGTTAAGTGTGAAACTCTAAAAATGAAGAAAATATATTGTCATCTAAATATATTTAACAAATTTTATGTGCATGGAATTACAAGTAAATTCTTTTCCATTTTACTCACACTTATCACATTCAAAAACAAAATGCAGTATATTGGTATAAGTGGAAATATTCAACCAATATAAGAAAAGTAATATGAATTATTCCTTTTGCATATTGATTTATAATATAAATTCAATTTATTTTCCCTAGATTTGTATTTATGTTTAATCCAAGTTCTGGATATACTTTTTCTTATATTTAGAAAAATTACTTTCAGAAAAGTCAATGCTTATACTAAAGTAAAAGTTTGAAGTTCTTTAAATAAACTCTTCTTTTCTTTAACGAGATATCGATTTTACAATTAGACTACGCCCAGTCATCAAACTTTTAATGTTTTCTTTTGATTGTTGTACTGTACAAAATACAGTGCAAAAGAAAAACCAAGTCTATAAACATTTGTTTGATAGTATATAACTGCGATTAGATGCGTTGAATCGACAAGATCGCCCATTCTTTTATAAACCTTTTTTAATATACTATAAAAGTTCAAATTTCACCTATCATGTCTAATATGCAAAAATGATCACAATACCGTTTATTAAAGAGAATTTGATTTTTGTTCTGCAAGTATTGATTTTTTCATTTAATATAAAAAATGCGAATTTAACATCAAATTGTTTCTACTGTTTGTCTGTTGTTGATTTATTTTCCTGTACTTCTAACTTGAATTTTTAATGAATGGTATATTTCATGGTAAACAGTCATGCTGATTTCATTTATTTCGTCTTTGGCAGCTTCCCAGAAGTTCTAGCATATTTGAAGATGACGGAATCGCTAACCTTGCTTCTACAAACCAAAAACGCAAGCATACATTAAGGAAAATTTCACGGAATTTCAGTGATTTCACGGATAATTTTCAGTATAATTTAACTTATTTCCGCGTTTTATTCTCTGTTTTCTATACCCTGCAAATTCGTCAAAACATTTTTGCAACATAAACTGAACATAATAATTAAGGGGCCGCTTCACTCAAATGAAAATTATGCTTTAAAAAAAAAAATAGTAACCGATTTCAATAAAGAATCAAGCTTGACGACAACTTGACGCTAACGCATATGAATGCATAGTTTTAATATGCTTATTTGATTTGAAAACGGTTGCAACAATGAAAAATTATTTGCGACAAATCATTATTTTTTTTATCAAATCCACATTTTTTATTTAAAAATATTCTAATCATCAGAAATTAATGAAATTAAAATGGGGCGGGCATCTTATACTTTCAAACAAAAAAAGAATTATCAAAATCGGTTCATTTTTAGGGAAGTTATGAATGAACAAGAAATACATACAGATCGAAATCATAACCTAATCTGTGAAGTCGGTTAAAAAGATCTATCGGTATAAGACTGGTAGCCTGAAATTTTATTTATTTATTGTACACACACATTTGATTTGTATGCTCGACATGAAAGCCTGCGATTACCTGAAAAATGAACGCTTTTAATTGGATAACTGCTTCAAAAAAAAAAAAAAAAAAAAAAAAAAAAAAAAAAAAAAAAAATTGGAATTTTAATGTTTTTATTTTTAAAAAGTTCTAATCGCAAGTATTTGATAAAATTGAAATGGGACCATGTGGGCATCTTTCACTTTCTAACAAAAAAAGAATTATCAAAATTGGTTCATATTTACGAAAGTTACGCGTGAACAACAAATACATATGGGTCGAAATCATAACCTCCTCCTTGAAGTCGGTTAAAAAGTATATTTTGTGCATTTAGGGAGATTTCTTTTTTAATTATTGTACTCCACTTTATATTTTGGACATTTTTTTTCTTTTTAACCCCTTCGCAACAGGAATCTTTTACGAAATTTTTAATGTTTTATCACCGGTTTCTAAAAAAAAAAATTGTGTCTTGTTAAATCGAGAAAATGCTCCGATTAAATAAGGAAATTTCAAAGTAAAATTATTTTATAATTTTACTGGTGGAGATAAAGAAGAATTCTTAAGCTTTTTTTGTGGAACGTATACGTGTCGCTCGTCCTCAAGGGATAAAGAAATACAAGCCTAAGTGCAAATGTATGGAAATTACTGGAGTTTTAAGGCCCGTTTTCTCAGAAACTACTCACCGATTTTAATGAAATTTTGAAACAATATTTCCTGGATGACGCGCAAGATGTATGACATACATTTTTTTCTGCAACTAAAATTTTTTTAGATACGTGAATATTCATACTCCTACTAAGCGTAATACCAACTTAGTGAAAATTGTCCAAGCCGGGGACCGAACCCGGAACTCTTGGAATAGCGCTCCAAGTGCTCCACCATTTAAGCTACAGTGACAATGCCCAGCTTGGCATTTTTTACATGTTCATGGCTGCCAACTACTACGCCTATTTACAGTCAAATAAACATATTAGAAGCAGAAATTTCTGTAAATAAGTACGAATATGTATTGTATTACATAACAATAAATATATTTTGTATGCATTTTACTAAAACATTTTTGTGGTTTCAAACATATTTATAAGATTTAAATAGGCGTAGAAGTTGGCAGCTCTGCATGTTGGTTTTACATGTCGCAGCACTAGATCCGTCTTCTGGAACCGTCTTCATGAGCACACAATTCTGCGACGTAACATGAGACACAAGAGACCCAGCATCGGTAAAACACATATACTTTTGATATTAATCAATTTCTCAATTAATTTTCAGCAGTGAAATTACGCTTGAAATTTTTCAAGCGTAATTTTAAGCAAAGTTGGGCTCGTCCGCGTAGCTTAAATGGTAGAGCACTTGGGGCGCTATTCCAACGGTTCAAGGTTCGATTCCCGGCTTGGACATTTTTTACTAAGTTGGTATTACGCTTACTAGAAGTATGAATATTCACGTATGTAGAATTTCAAGCGTAATTTCACTGCTGAAAATTAATTGAGAAATTGATTAATACCAAAACATAAGGTAGTCTGGTGTAATAACGCCAGGCGGGGTAATAACGCCAAGTGCTAATATTACGCATCATGATGAACTAATCCGGTAAATAACACCCATGTGCTCTGCGCAGAAGGGTTTTGAATAATATAAATCGCAAAAAAAGCTTAAAGTTAATTTGTTCTATTTGTAGGTCTTATTGCTTCTATAAGCAACTAAAATTTACGCTCGATCTAAAATTTGCGTGATAAGTTTTGTGATGTGAAGATTATATTTTTTATCCGGAAATACTTTGTTTATTACATAATTTTGTAGTGCATTTCATGTACTTTCAAAATGTTGTAGAAGATTTTGGATATTTTCTCGAGATAATTTGTAGTTTAAAATGTACCCCGGTTAATTCCCAACAGTGGACGAACTACATCCGAAGGGAGTTTATTTATTAATATGGGACAGCACTATTATCATCGTTGAAATGATAAGATTAAGGTGGGGGAGGGGGTCCAATACTCAAAATTAATAAATTAAATTTTTTTTAATACTCGCGTAAAAAAATAATTTTAAACTCTTATAAATAAAACTATACCAAAATGTTTTCGATATTCTAATTTGAACATCTTCAAAATCAGGTATCTATTAAACTTCTACTAGATTGTTCAATTGAATTCTAAATTTTAACTCTCCGCTTTCTCAGCGTTCGGTTTTTGAAAGTTTTACAAATTTAACCTTTAACCGAAGTGACAGAAATTGTAACGTATCTAATGTGAAGCGGTTTATGAGACCGCAAGTTTAAAAGATTTATAAAAGGCTGGAATAACGGATAGGATTGTGTTTTTGTAATAAACTTTTTATACAAGGCTATTATACTTAATATTCACCTATTTAAAAGTCTCTGATGATAGTACTAAAGTTCCAAATGAAACAAAATTTCGGTACTGTTTTTAGTTAAACTGAAAATTACAAGTTAAATTATAAAAATTAAAAGAAAAACAGTAGTCTGTGAGACCGGTAACATTAGTTAAAGGTAAAAAGGCAATCAATGATTAAAAATCATAGAATTCTGTTCCTGCACTAAACTTTTTGTACAGAATTAATTCTAATTAAATTTAATCTATTCAACTATTTCTAACGAGGATTCCAAACGAAAGAGAATTTCATTTCAGTTGTAGCTATAGTTACACTGTAAAATACAAGTTAAACTCTAAAATTTGGGGGGGGGGGCAGCGTTCAGTGAGATTGCTAACATCAGTTAAAGGTTAATTTTGTTGCTAATATAGAGATAATGATATATAACCACATGAATCATGTATAAAATTTAATAAGAGTAGGACACTAGGAAAATATTTTTTATCAAGAATCTTATTTAATTAATTAAAAATTTATTAAAGCATGTTTTATATGACGACGACAATTTAACTTTAGGTTTGGAGAATCCGCATTATTGTGGAGTTATGGGTTAAAAACTATTTACAAGACTACTATAATAGTATTAACGAAAATGTATATTACATATAACACCAGTTATTATAAAATTTCACATGATTAAAATATTGCATTATAAATGGTTAAAACCACACTATGTTTCTTATAATTATATTTAAGCGGGACTTTTCAAGCAAAGAGAGGCACAAGGTGTTATATTCTGTTAAAGCCCCCCCCCCCCCTCACTCCTTTTTCTTTCAATTTTACAAAAAATTGAATATTTTCCATCGCATAGAATGCATACTTGGGAATATAAATAAGGATTCTAATAAACAAGTTATAACCGTGCAATGTTTCTAATAATTCAATTTAAACTAGCAAAAGCCATGCTTTGTTTGGATTCGCGAAGCATTATTTTATAAAGCATATATTTGAAAGTAACAAAATTTTTTAATATTATTTTTGCATCTTTATTAAACAAAAACGTTATTTTATGTTTTGGCGCAGTTTAATTCTACAAATGTAAGTTCAGGCAAATAACTTTCAATTTCCCAGGAATTTTTTATTTATGATGTAAGACTGGCATAAAAAATATTTTTGAAGCAAACTTTTACAAAATATTTTTAAATTTTCAACTAAAAATTCTTTTAAAGATGTTTTTACAATTTCTAGTAGCCACTGTTTGTAGCCACAAATAAGGTGTTTTTTAAAGTTGTTTGAAATATGCATGTTTTCAATCTTTGTAATTAACATCAAATAATCTTTGATAGCTATTTTAGAATAATATATTTGAAGAGAGCTTGAAGAAAGTTACTTCTTCAAAATCCTATTTTCTGGAAAAACATTTGAAATCTGCTCTCGTCGATACTATGAATTTTTAACTGTAAAACTTTTTATTCTAATTTCTTCGTTTTTATACATGTTTACGCATGAGAATTTTTGATACTGTAGAATTTTTCGTAAGTAAAATTTCTATTGAATGCTTAATTTTGAAGGATTTTCACTCTTGACAACGTTACGTACGTTTTTAAGCCAACTGGTGCCTATATAGCCTCAGTATCTACAACTGCTTCATCTAATGTTAAACCTTGGGATTTATAAATTGTAACAGCAAAAGCTAACTGCAGAAGAAATTCTTTCCTTGAGCAGTTTATGCTTCCATTTTTTCCAGAATTCAGTTATTGGAGGATTGGTACGCACCAATTCTTATAAGTTAAATAACTGTAGTATTCAAATTTATCCATGATTATTCGCGATATCTGGTCTGGTGGCTTGTGATTTTCTTTAATACGTGCAACAAAGCCTAAAGTCCCGTTCACTAAACCTTTTTCGGTCCACAAATAAGAACGTAACATTACTTTAGATACAAATGATAAAGTAAGAAATGGTTGAAGTCCATTTGTCATTTCTGAATCGGCCAATTTTGCTGTAGTACATTTATAAAGAGCTTGAATCGAGGCAACAAGTTCCCGCAATTCTTTTAATTTTTCATTTATATAACAAATTTAACAATTAATTGTATTTGTTTACAATTCTTTTGTTGCCACTTTACAAAAAAAAAAAAAACATAATACAATTTTTTTTT
Source organism: Maratus speculifer (assembly GCA_964019185.1). Taxonomy (NCBI): domain Eukaryota; kingdom Metazoa; phylum Arthropoda; class Arachnida; order Araneae; family Salticidae; genus Maratus; species Maratus speculifer. The sequence continues at coordinate 14,570,628 of OZ025291.1, read as the reverse complement.
AAATGTTTAAGTGTCATCTGTGCAAACGATTTTGCTGAATAATGAAAACATATTTTATTTATTAAATTAATCATGATTCTATCTATAATCACTTACTCCATGATTTATATTTTTTTCTGAAAATATACGCGTTTCATTTTTTATTTATTTGTTAAAATGCGTCCGTATTGGAAATGCATGTAAAATAAATTAATCAAAATAATATTTTTTAAACATTTTACTGTAAAAAAAATTATATTCTGCAAATCTACAGATCATATTTTATTTTTGTGTTTAATTTGAAGTCAAAATATTGAATAGTTTTTTTGTAAAGTGTACGACAAAGTGTAATTTGAGTGGCCTAGTAGAGGATTCGCTTCGCTCATCCTAATGATCCTTTTTAAGCAAAAAGTAGCTTAGAATGTGATATTCTTTTGCCTTCTCCCCCACCACTTTTCTTTTCCTTACATTTTCACAAAAAATTGAGCATTTTCAATAGCTTAGAATGCAATTTGTCAATTTCTAGAGTGCCCCACCAGTGGCCGAGAGGTCGGGACCTCTCAACTGGTAGACGGCAGGTGCTGGGTTCGAACCCAATCGCGGCTGTCGGCCTAACCGTTCGGAGTTTTCGTGGTTTTCTTCGAACCTTGCGTAAATACGGGTTAGGTTCCCTTAGAAAGACCCCCACGAAGGGCACTCCCCCCCTGGTCCTATATCCCTAGCGCAGATAATCGGACGTCAAAAATCAACCAACCAACCAATTTCTAGAGTTGTAGAGTTTGTATTTTTAGAATTGAGCAATATACATGTCATTATTCCATCTTATTTTATAGTTTAGTTTGCATGGCGTTATTACCCATATAGGTGGGTAATAACGCCAAATAGCATTGGTCAAGGAATCACGCCATTACATTTTATGAATACATATCTGTTAAATTATTTTTTTTATATAGATAGTCAATGAGTTACTCTATCAAATCCTATATTTGTTTGAAAAATATAATCTAAAACTGAGCCGTGAAAATTTGTAGAACCTTAACATGGCGTTATTACCCCAGGGTACCTTATATAAAATTTCTTATTTTAGAGCAATGGCAATTAAAAAAAATCTATATTTCAGGAAAAAAAATCTGAAAATAATTATATTTGTGTTAAACTATCAGGCTCATGATCTTATGTTTATACTCTACCATGCAAAAATTTTCAAGGAAATCGCTTGAGTACTTTAGGAGTTAATGGGAGGTCAAAAGTATAACTTTTCAGAGTGCTAAAAAATTTAGATACTTTTAACTTGTGTGAAGATTTTGCACAGTTTTGTCAGACAAATAAATTACCTGAACACCTATAAGAACAGTATACCTGAACACTTTTATAAAGTTTATTTACATAAAATAAATAAGAACACTTTTGATCATCAATACTTTGATATTAAAAATTTTAATAATTTGAACACTTTTTAATAATTGTATGTAAAAAGGAGCTATCTATCTATATATTCATTAACCTTAATGAATTATAAGATTCAAGAGTATATTTTGTAGTATCCTGTATTCTGAAATATGTTGCTAAGAATTGGTAAAGGAAAGTTCTGTTACAACGACATTACACCTCTTGACGAATATATTTTATTTTATATTATATTTATATAACATAAATAATTATAATACAACACAATAATATAACACAAATAATTTATAGAATAAATGCTTTATTTACGTACAAATGATAGAAATGTACAAAAGGCCTATAAATCGAGACTATTTTATGCTTAACAACGTGGCAAATAACAATCGCAGTAAGAAGCGTTAATGAAATCGGAGGATGATTTAGCTCTGAAATATTATCTTGTTTTACTGTAAGTAGGCTGGAATGGCAACCGTTAATTAGGTGAAATCAAGCGAAGAGTAAGAGAGTTAGAAATCGTTAAGATAGAGCCCAGATTGTAATGACTTAAGTAAACGGAAATTACAGGTTATGCATCACTTGAAATACAAGAAATAAATAAGATAGACGTGATGGAAGTGGAATTATTTTTATGTTAGAAGTAAGATAAATCTTAAGGTCACATTCAAGTGATTAAAAAGATACTTGGGTTTATTATTTACATTTTATTAATTGCTATATTTTTAAAAATGGGAATATATCTGATTATTACTGATAAATACTTAGAAATGAAATATATATATATTTATTTCTGTGCATTTAAATGCACACACACACATATATATTAGAAATTTTTTAGATTTATCCTGATTTCTAATCAGAAATTAATCATAATTAATGTGTCTATTTGGTATTACCCTTGATAATGAACTAAATATCACATTTCCAATAATTCGTTATTGTTCCAATATTGCCAACTCCTCTTGTCTTGTTTTAGTTTGTTCTTTTATGGGTTATTCTATATTCAACCTAGATGTTAAATAGTAGTATTGTATAAGGGCTCTCTATATATGTATGTATACAGACAGATAAATATATGGCAATTCATGCTATTTCTCTCCCCTCCATACACAGAAACTCAGAAATATACAGATAAATTCCTAATTAATATATATATGTATATATATAACCACATTTCGAATAATATTTCAATATTATTCCAAATTTTGCCAACTTCACTGAATGATATACACTGGTGTCCAAAAGTTAATCATAATTGGTAATTAAGTATTTATTTTTAAGTAATGAAAGAAATATGAATCGGAATCTGCTGAAACTCCAGGTGTGTAAACAAAATAGTACGCGTCACATATTTTCGCGAAGAGTTTTCCCCGAAATCGAACAGGGGACCGTCAACAAATTGAAAAAGAACGAAGATCTTTTGGATAACCCTGTCAAAACTAATGTAGTAAAAGCGTTCAAACTGCACATTATGATTAATTGGCTTATTGTAATGCACTGTGTTAATTTTTACAAGGATAGCATGTATACTCGTAGAGAAATTAAGGTTTTTATAAAAACAGTCCTAAATTTTTCCAAGTTTTTTGCTTATAATTTGCAGAGTTCTTATTATAAAATAATGTTCTTTTCTGAAAATATGACAAACATCATTGTACACAATACCCTGTCATTAGAATTTAAAAATAATAAAAATTGTATGAAAAATGAGTATGTTTAGTAAATAATTTTTCATTGCGCATGCGTCAACGATATCAAAATGTCATTTGCATATTGTGTTAGCTAAATGTATAGAGCAACTTCTGTAAAAGTTTAAAAAAAATAGCTTGAAAATTCTGAAAATGGGAGCCTATAGAATCAACTCAAAATCCGTTATTCCTAAAGGAAGCAAAAAAATCAGGGGTTTTACCTAAATATAGTTGTACGTGTAATATTGTGTAGGCACTAAACAATGGAATATGGATACAGCCCCTCATCTTTTTGCTTCGTTTAGGGAATAAAGGATTTTGAGTTGATTCTATAGGCTCCCATTTTCAGAATTTTCAAGCTATGCTTTTGAAACTTTTACAGAAGTTGCTCTATACATTTAGCTAACACAATATGCAAATGACATTTTGATATCGTTGACGCATGCGCAATGAAAAATTATTTACTAAACATACTCATTTTTTATACAATTTTTATTATTTTTAAATTCTGATGACAGGGTATTGTGTACAATGATGTTGTCATATTTTCAGAAAAGAACATTATTTTATAATAAGAACTCTGCAAATTATAAGCAAAAAAACTTGGGAAAATTTAGGACTGTTTTTATAAAAACCTTAATTTCTCTACGAGTATACATGCTATCCTTGTAAAAATTAACACAGTACATTACAATAAGCCAATTAATCATAATGTGCAGTTTGAACGCTTTTGCTACATTAGTTTTGACAGGGTTATCCAAAAGATCTTCGTTCTTTTTCAATTTGTTGACGGTCCCCTGTTCGATTTCGGGGAAAACTCTTCGCGAAAATATGTGAAGCGTACTATTTTGTTTACACACCTGGAGTTTCAGCACATTCCGATTCATATTTCTTTCATTACTTAAAAATAATTACTTAATTACCAATTATGCTTAACTTTTGGACACCAGTGTAGTTTGTCTTTAACGAGTTATTCCACATATTGATGTTGATTTGTAGTATTATCTAATGGTTCTATATATATATTTATATATAAAATTGTTGTTATAGCTTTCTACTTATGTTTTTCAATAAGACGAACTGAATGCCTATAAGTCAACTTTATAAATAAACTATAAGATACTTTTTACTTTGATAATTGTATATTGTTAATGTTATTATTTATTTTAATTTTATAATTTGACAATTTTTTAATGTTATGAATCTATAATAATAAAGAGACAAGTTTGTGTGTGTGTCAGCGCTGTTCTGAAGAGACCGCTGTACGTAGAGTTACAAAATTTGGAGTACATGTAGTTTTACATGTAGTTTTGCACCTCGAAGGCCGATTTTCGATTTTTGATTAGATTTTTTAAAATAATTTTTGGGCGATTTTTAGCGTTCTTTTTGCGGTTTTATCCCGTTAGTGAAAGGATTACGGTTTCATTCTTTTAACCCAATGTAGTAAATTTTGTTCTCTTTTCAATAAAGTATTTTCGGAATTTGTACAGCGGTTTTTGAATTTTTGACGAATTTTTTAATCCGATTTTTTGTGTTTTTTTCGCATTTTGCGACTAATTTTGGAGATTGATGAAAAGAAAATTGTTTCAAATTTTTATCCTAATGCACTAAATTTTGTCTATTACGATTTTTAGATTTCAACGATTTTTAATGCGATTTTTAATGATTTTTCGAGATTTTTTGCGTTTAACATCTATTTCTCTTTTTATAGTTGTTCTATCAAAAACTTGAATCGTTGAGAATGTAATACACTGTCAGAAAAATTCGTCAATATACACTAAGTTATCGTTATTTTTTCACAAATAACTTCTGTTTTCCCAAAAGACGTATTTGTTCTGTGAGTTCATTCCGAAAGTCGAAAAATGAGGAAACGTTTCCGTTTATATCTAGCACGCATGCGCATTGGATCTGTTAGTAATAAATTCGAATTTATTTTTAAAAAGAAAAACAAAAATATTCTATCGATTAAAATGTCTAATTTAGTTTTAAAAGACAAAAATGTTTTCGAATTTAAAAATAAATAACAATTACTTTCTTTATGAGTCCAAAAATTCTCACAATCTGTTATTCAAAGTTGGATAAGTTGAATAAAGTTCAATATACTAAGTTATTTCTATGATAAATATTCGCATATAAAATATACTTTAAGTGAACACATTTAAAAAATATTTTAATTAAAAAATAAAATGCAAAAAAAATTTGATATTATTAAAAAAAATCTTATCGAATAAAAATAAAACATCCATGTTTTTTCTCTAACAATCTACGTAATATATTTAAAATTCACATTTTTATACTATATTAATATTAAAGTAAAAAAAAAACCCAGCAACAGTTTCATTAAAGATGAAGTCTTTCCGAGATTAACTGCAAAATTAAAAGCTTTTTAACGAAATACACCAAACCACACCCATATGAAATGAACACTTCTATTTAAAGCAAATTCTTCACAAGCAATCCTGGCGCAGTGGATGCGCGTTGGTCTTGTAAACCTGGGGTCCTTGGTTCGATCCCCACCTCTTCCGCATTGATTTTTCCAAACTTTTTTCAAGTGACGGATATTTTTCCTCTTTTGACGGAGAAAAAAATAAACGGAAAGTCGTCAATATACAGACAATTTCTGGCAGCAGTGCTGCCAGTACATTTTCTGTAAAAAGACGGAATTTTTTTTGAGAGTGTAGGTACTGTACTATACTGTACTATACTGTACTGTAGGAAGTGTACTATTTTTTGCGAAATGTACCTAAATTGTAAAAAGTTTAGGTACCACTATTTTTGAATATTAATTTCATCAAATTTCTTAAATTCTTACTTATGACCACCACCCCCTCGAGTAATATATCTCCTGATAGGTTGTTTAACGGAGATTTGTTTAGATATAGTTAAGATCTAAGAATGGAGTGCGCTCCTTGGTGGTGGAATATGGAACTAACAGAACTCGATTTTGTTAAAATTTGGAAATCTAACAATGTGATTTGTTTTTAATGTGATAGTTTATAATACATGATAAAAAAAAAGTATAAAAAAGAATGGTGTGACACATTTCAGGGTGCGAAAGGGGAGGGGAATGAACAAAATTAGGAAATTTAATAAAGAGGTCTGTTTGAAACTTTAAGATAGTTTATAATACATAATACAAATTGTAATTTGCCGACGATGTTCTGAAGTGACCGCTGCACGAAGAGCTAGAGAATTTCGAAAGAAGGTAACTCTATATACTAATTTTTGCACCTTGAAGGTCGAGTTTTCATTCTTAATTTAATTTTATGCGATTTTTAACGGATTTTTTTTTATAGTGTTTCGAGGCGATTTTTCTACATTTTTGAAAAGAATGTGATTTTAGTCTTTTAACCTAATATAGTCATTAATACTGTTCTCTTTTCAATATAATCTATTTGGATTTCGCGCAACGACATTTGGATTTTTAGTGAATTTTTAATATTTTTTGTCGCGATTTCTTGATATTAATAAGAGTAAATTTGACTTAGAACTTTTAGTCTAATGTATTTAAATTTGAGAGCTAAGATGTATGAATTTCAACGATCTACCTTTTTTAAAATTTTCTCGATTTTCAATGCGATTTTTGGATATATTTTATGTTCTACGTCGAATTTTTTTAATTCAGGAAAAATGTATGATTGTTATGTTTTACCCGACTAGAATAATTTTTTATTCCCGAGTTGCGTTTACATTTAGCGATTTTTTATGAATTTTTCAATTTTTTCGAATTTCACGGCTATTTTATGAAATTCGGAAAGGGAATTTAATTTCAAAATTTTACTTTCACTCTTTTAAAAAATTTTACGAATTTTGAAGTTTAGCGATTTTTAATGCGATTTTCAGATAATTTTTAGCAATTTCTTCATTATTTTTTACGTTTTGCGTTAATTTTTGTCATTCATGAAAGTTTTCCAATTATTATGTTTCCCTAACCTAACATAATTATTCTATTTATATTTTTTTAATGCAATTTTTTGAGACTTTCTTCGTTTTGCGTCAATTTTTTAACATTTGTAAATGATTTCCTATTACAGTATTCCACCCAAATACAGTAAATGTTGACACCTGCAAATTTTAAATTTTTAGAAGTTTTCAATGCGATTTTTAGCGGTTATATCAATACTACGCAATTTTTCGTCATTTTTTAAATAAGTAATTCAGTTTTAACATTTTAGCTTAACGTAGAAGATTTTGTTCTCCTCGAATTTTTAGTTTTAGCGATATTTAGCGAATTTTAGAGATTCTTTGTGTCGCTAGTTTGTTACTTAAGAAAGAATTTTGATTACTCTATTTTACACTATTAATGTAAATTTTGTCCCCTGCTATTTTTTAATTTAAAACCATTTGTAATGTATTTTTGAATAAAATTTTTAGACGTTTTCGAGTCCATGGCGATTTTTTCACATTCGGAAAAGAATTTTCGTTTATAATTTATAGCTTAATATAGTAAATTTTGCTATCAGCAATTCAGATTTTCAGCGTATTTTCATGTAATTCTTAGCGTTTTTTTAGGTGCGTTCGTAATTATATAATACGTGGCACCTATAGTGGTCGTTCAGTCCGTCCGTCTGTCCGTCTGTCTGTCCGCATATAATAACGCAAAAACTACCCAACCGAATCGTTTGAAATTTAAAATACATAATTATTACATAATTTTGTCGAGTCATTTCAAATTTTATGAGAATCGGATGGATAGATCAATTACAGGGACGATCAAAAGTATTCCATTACATTACGGTCAATGGGAAAAAAAGTTTCAAATGCATTTTAATCGTTTGAAATTTAAAATACGCAATTATTACATAATTCTGTCGAGTTATTTCAAATTTTTTGATAATCGTGTGCATAGATCAATTACAGGGGCAATCAAAAGTATTCAATTACATTATGGTCACTGGGGAAAAAGTTTCAAATATATTCTATACGTTTGAAATTTAAAATACATAATTATTACATAATTTTTTCGAGTTATTTCAAATTTTATTAAAATCGGATGCATAGATCAATTACAGGGGCAATTAAAAGTATTCCATTACATTACGGTCAATGGGAAAAAATGTTTCAAATGCATTTTAATCGTTTGAAATTTAAAATACGCAATTATTACATAATTCTGTCGAGTTATTTCAAATTTTTTGATAATCGTGTGCATAGATCAATTATAGGCGCAATCAAAAGTATTCAATTACATTATGGTCAAAGGGGAAAAAAGTTTCAAATATATTCTATACGTTTGAAATTTAAAATACATAATTATTACATAATTTTTTCGAGTTATTTCAAATTTTATGAAAATCGGATGCATAGATCAATTACAGGGATAATCAAAAGTATTCAAATACATTACGGTCAATGGGAAAAAATGTTTCAAATGCATTTTAATCGTGTGCTCATGCGAACTTAATAAAATTTATATGCAACTATAAAGTACATATTAAAATATACATCTTACATAATTTGTGGTGCAAAGAACATTTGTTATTGATTTACAAGGCCACACAAAAGTATTCCATTACATAATGGTATAGGGAGAACATTGTTTGATGAGCTTTTTAATTGTAATTCACTATTTACAATGTTATGAGATTGATATATGAAAGTAATATTTTTAAAACTTCGTTATCGTTCGAACACACCTAATTTGCTACGCTTCACGTGCAGTTTCCAACTTGTTAAAATTTTGTGTCGATATTTTTTTAATTAATGAAAGAGTTCTGATTACAATATTTTGTCCCATTATAGCAAACTTTGTTCGCAGGAATTCGATACAAATTTTTATCCTACTATGGTAAATTTTGTCCGGATTTTCTAATCTTACTGATTTTTAATCTATCTTTTAGTGATTTTTATTTTTCAAGTTCTGCGACAGTTTTTTGACATTAGTAAAAAAATTTTGGTTTCTAAATTTTAGCATAAATAGTTCAATTTCTTCTCCACGCTTTTTGAAATTTATCAATTTTAATGCGACATTCAATGTGATTTTTAGAGTTTTGGGGATTTTAGGTGTTCCGCGTCGATTTTTTGTTATTCATGAACGATTTTCGAGTAAATGTTTTCCGACTGAATATTAAATTTTTATAGCTATGATTTTGAGACATTCAGCAATTTTTAATAATGCAATTTTTAGCCATTCTTTAAGTTCCTAGGTTATTTTTTTATCACAGTGCTTTATCTCTCAATAGGAATTTTGGCGTTCCATGCCTACATTTTGTTATTCATGAATAATTTCCGATTACAATCCCTCCCACCACCTTAATATTAATTTTTAAACCATTGACTTCCAAATATTTAGCGATTTTTAATGCAATTTTCTAATTTTTAATGTGATTTTTTGACATTCGGAAACTGATTTCGTCTTTAATTGCAATATTTTATCCTTTAACAGTAATTTTTTATCCCAGCGATTTTTTAATACATTGCGATTTTTAATACGATTTTCAATGCAATTTTTGGACTTTTATTTTTTTCCTTTATCAAAGGAATCCGATTTCAAACTTTTACCCTAATAGGAATTTGACTTCAAATTTTAAGCCTTTAAAGTAATTGTTTTGTTCTCCTATTTTGATCTACAGCGATTTTTAATGGATTTTTAAAATCATTTTTTGTTTGTTTGATTGATTCAACGGCGATTTTTTCAGATATGGAAAAGGAATTCGGTTTTAAATTTCTTTGTTAATATGATAAATTTTCTCCTGTGCTATTTTTGCTACATTAAAGATTTTTATTGCGATTTTTTTTCGCATTTCACTGCTTGCCATTTAACTAAGGAATCCGATTTCAAACTTCTACCCTAATAGGAATTTGACTTCAAATTTTAAGCCTTTAAGATAATTGTTTTGTTCTCCTATTTTGATCTACAGAGATTTTTAATCCATTTTTTAAAAATCTTTTTTTGTTTGTTTGTTTTTTTTGATTGATTCAACGGCGATTTTTTCAGATACGGAAAAGGAATTCGGTTTTAAATTTCTTTGCTAATATGATAAATTTCCTCCTGTGCTATTTCTGCTACATTAAAGATTTTTATTGCGATTTTTTTTCGCATTTTACTGCTTGCCATTTAACTAATTAGATTCAAAACTTTTATCCAAATAGAGTAAATTTTGAGTTCCGTGATTTTTGAAATTTTTACCATTTTTAATGCGATGTTTACGTTTCTGTGCGATCCGTTTCGATTTTTTAGGTGTTCAATTTTTAACCGAATATAGTAAATTCTGCCCTGTTTTCCACAAAGTTTATTCGAATTTCGAAACACAATTTTCGAATTTTGTTTTATATTTTCATGTGATTTTTAATGTTTCAGCGATTTTGTAAGAATTTTCCACATTGGTAAAAAAAAATCCAGTTTCAATTTTCTAGCCCTACTCTTTTTGTTGAAGTTTAGACTAAATTCGTGCAGCATTAAAAAAATTTTTCGAGTTTTTTTATTGTGACTTTTCAGTTTTTTTCGCAATTCTTGCTGTTTTTTGACGAACCCGAGCAACACCGGGCAGGTTAGCTAGTGATAAATAAAGTAAATAAAAAAATGGGTTCAAATTGTGAAAATTTAAACAACATCTTACGGAAAAATAGTTGGAAGATGGTTAAATGAGCAAATGCCACAATATATTATGTACCTCATTATAAAGGCTATTTAGTAAGTATCGTCAACAGCGAGTCAAAGCTGCATATTCCTTGATCTTATTTATTCTGAATCAATGTAAAATTCTTTTTCCTTCTTTCCGTGTGTGGCATTACTCTGTGTTTATTCTTATTTGATCATTGTTTTTGAAATGCGAAAAAGAATAGAAAATTGTAAATCGTGTAATGGCTGATATATATTTGGTGTTAAAAAATACGCAATTACAGTTCATTTTGTTGTGTTTAAGAAGCATAAGTGCCAGCAGTGTGTTATTGATTTTAAATGCAAAAGCATAAGTACTATATTATGGCGTTAGTCAGGGTCTTGCAAAGCGGGGAGTGAAGGGGGCAGTTTCTCTGGGCTCAGAAATTTAGAGGGTGCCAAATTTATACTACCATCTTCGTTTGTTTCTTCCTTTTAAATATATATATTTAAAGAAAAACATACATTCTTAAAATAGCATACTGCCTTTTTTTTTTTTTTTTTTTTTTTTTTTTTTGGAATTCAAAATGGGTTGCAAACTGTTATATTGTACTGTTATATAGATTTTTTTCACATGCGTGTTTTAGATCTCCTTTGCCAAAATATAAGTGCAATGTTCTTTTATATTATTTAATTGTTAAAATTGAATGTTTTAAAGTTCCAAAATAGACGCCACATATGTATTCAATAGAATTTGTTTGTGTTCTTATGCTTCTCAATTTTGCGACACCTGTAACAAAGAGAAATGGTGTGTGCATTGTTAAGGAACTTAAACTTTTGCTGCATCGTCACTCCACAGCTTTTATAGAATATCTCTATTTTGACCAAAGAGAATGCTCCATAATTCAGTGAATTAGTCGTTTTCTGTAAAAGCGATGGAGTGATGATGCAGGAAAAGTTTACAATTTTTAACAGTGTGTGCGTGTGTGTGTGTGTGTGTGGGGGGGGGTGCTACATTGAAACTTCGCCCCGGGCGCAATTTTTTCTTTGCACGGCGCTACCAATAGCATTCTATTCTCATTTTTTCTTCGTCCTCTCGTTATACTATAGCTACCAACTTTTACGCATTTTTGCTACCACTAAAATTGTACAGAGATTTTCCATTTGTTTAACCGCAAGATTTCGACGATTAAATAAGGCAATATTTACTATAAGATTTTTGTGGTAGGAAAAATGCGTAAAAGTTGGCAGCTATATTATATCGAGTAAGATCCAAATACCAAGGCATCACATGTTGCTGACGGGCTCTCAATCTACATGTTCCATTCCAGTGGTTGCAACAGCTGCTGCATTCCACGTGGCTCACTTTTTGTTTTCTGTACATACTTGCTCATTTCAAGGAGTTTCGTGACGATTTTCTATAACAGCATAGATAGCTTCCCTCGTGGGTTTGTTGTCTAATATGTCTATTTCGAAAGTGTAAACTGTGGAGAATTGTGTTTTAACGCCAAAAGGGTGAAGGAAGGTTGGCGATGACTGTATGAGTGATAACCCTCCTGAGCTCACGATTTGTTTTGCTTATGTTTTAGAGAGAATACGAGGTAGGTGTTGACAAAAGGAATGTTCTGAGAATATGTCGAATCTTTCATGAAAATAATGTACAATATTTGTATATAATATACAATATTTGTTCATATGTTCTTCCACTTAAAATAAGAAGAGAAATGAACGATTCGTTATTTTGGAGAAAATGTCAATCACTTTAAATTGAAATTGCGCTAGTCGCAGAACAAGTCCACTAAACCGAATAAGATGCGAAATAAACTGTAGATGATGGATGCAAAAAATGCGCTACCTTTGTAAAGTATCCATGAGGTAAATTTGCATACGTTAAAATTTGAAAACTATTTGGAGTTCGTCGTTATTTGGACCAAGTATTATGTGTCTCAGAATGTTTTAAGAAAAAATCAAAATATTTTCCCAATCAAAGCGTATCGAATCTTAAGGTAAAGGTTAATATAGATTATACACCACTGAAAATTATATCAAAAAATGGCTTTCTATGAAACGATTGACTTTTGACAGCTTTTTGATAATGATTTCTTATAACAAAATGTAAATAAGTAATTTTTTTTACTATGAAATATTTTATGAAGGCAGAATATAGAGAACATTTTGTAAATTTAAATGCAATATCTCAAAAAAGATATATTATTAAAAAAAGGGAAAAAAATATAAGCTTTTCACAAAATACAACTTATGTAAAAAAAAAATGAATATTGTAGAACGAATGAGGATAATGTTATAACTCAAATATCTACCAAATAATATACCACTCGAAGTAGTAAATCCTCCTTTCGTTCAATGACCACGTTGTTCTTTCACGCTTCATTTGTTCCTTACAAGTAATTCTTTTGATTCAGACTAGGAAATCTTGTTAGACATAAAGCATTAATTTCATAGTTGTTTTTCATGTTTCAGTATTTTTAAATTCTCTAAGATGCCATAAATGTGTAAAAAAAGTATGTCACTAAAATATATAAATATGCAAACAACGTATGAATTTAATTGAACCTTTTTTCCAAGATTATATTACTAAATAATTTATATGAATATTTTATTATTTAAAAGTTAATCTTTAGTTTAGTTAACACTCTTGAAAAATCTCTGACTCAGTGAGATTAATATTAAAAAGGCGCAATAGGAGTTGCATTTAAAAATAAATAAAAAAATACATGCATGCACTGTGAAAAAGAAAAAAGTAATTAACAAGTTACAACAACCACTTTGAAAAAGATTTTATCAAGCACTAAATTTAAGACTTATAAATAAATTCTATATAAAAAAACATGGTATTTTACAATCAACTATATAACATTAGATTGTTTTCTTTTTCATGACCGTCGCACGTTTTGTTATCGGTGGGCTCTATAAACAGACCTCGTTTTTTCACTTTAAAAGATGCTCTTTCAACGACGTCTCTCTTTGAATTCGGTTTATTCTATATCTAATAATTTGCGATTACCCATTTTGTAACTTTTTTACTTTCTTCTTTATTAACAATAACATTTCGATTTCCCATTCATACAAAATATTCTTCTAAATGTAAAGAATTTCATAAAAAAGAAAAGAAATGTAAACATTTATTACCCAAATCAAAATGTTTGAATTTTTCATTAAGTTAATAAAAATCAATTAAAACATCATTTTTATGATGATCAAAACGTGGCTTACATAATAACAGAGTTATATATTACATCTGTCATGGATTAGATATTGATATTCTTGGACAACTCATGAAACAAATAAAATGCAGACCTTACAAGAATTCAGATATGTCTCAAATATATCTATTTTTGACCGTAAACAATAATTTCTTTAAGCTAGTAAATTTGTAGAAAATTTTTTCTTTGGTATTTAGCAATAAAACATTTATTTTTGGAAAAAAATACATACTACTAGCGGCTTTCGTTCGCTACGGTGCGTAGTCGGTTTAGACGGACAGACGGGCATTAAATAGTTTAATTGCTAGTATTAAAATGGTTTAATACTATTAAAATGGATACAAAACAATGTCTCAATATATAAGTATGCAATGGAATATTTTTGTGTGGCCCCGTAAATCAATAAGACATATTATTTACACCACAGATTGTACAGAATGTATATTATAGTATATACTTCATAAATGAATACCAATTTTACTATGTTCGAAAGAGTATAAGACCATTAAAATGCACTTGAAACATTTTCCCCCACTGCCCGTAATGTATCGGAATGTTTTTGATTGTCCCTGTAATTGAACTATTCATCCGATTTTCATAAAATTTGAAATGACTCGATAAAATTACGTAATAATTATACGTTTTAAATTTCAAACGATTAAAATGCATTTGAAACTTTTTTCCCTATTGACCGTAATGTAACGGAATATTTTTGATTGTCCCTGTAATTGATCTATGCATCCGATTTTCATAACATTTGAAATGACACGACAAAATTATCTAATAATTATATATTTTAAGTTTCAAACGATTTGGTTGGGTAGTTTTTGAGTTGTTATATGCTGACAGACGGACAGACGGACGGACGGACAGATAGACGAATTGGAAACTCGGTATCCCGGGATTTTCCCCCTTCAATTCATAACAAAAGTGACGTTTCTCCGTTTCCTGTATCGGAGGAGATAGCGTCACATACATACATACGGGCGGATTTTAATAGTGTAGATTATATTAACATAATAGAAAGGTAAAACGATTTTGAAGGGAAAACTGCTGAATGTTACGAAAATTTTTATATTGCTTTTAAATCAGAGGATGAAAGTGAGTAAACTTTCCGTAACAAACGCTACCTTAAATAATAAAATATATGTATATGTTCCACTTTAAAACTACAGAGTAATATATTTTATAAAGTATACTATTATTACAAAAGAGTTACAGAACATAAAATTGAATCAAAATATATAGAAGGAAATAAAAGAATAATGTTTGAAACGATAGTTAATTTTTGCTATATTCATGTGTGTTAATACAGTCACCGCAAAAAAAAAAAAAAAAAAAAAAAAAAAAAAAAAAAAAAAAAAAATTGACATTTCTGATTTCAGACGTTTTGTTAAAAATCAAAAAATATACATAAAGAATAACTCCGAAACTTTAGATGTATAAAGAAAATAGTACAGGTAATATATTTTCGAGAATTTTTTTTTTTCCAAAATCCAATAGGGGAGTGTCAACAAATTGAAAAAGAACGAATATCTTTTGAATAACCCTGTCAAAACTAATGTAGTGAAAACGTTCAAACTGCAGATTATGATTAAGTAGCTTATAGTAATAAACTGTGCTAATTTTTATGCAGATAGCATGTATACTCGTAGAGATATTAAAGTTTTTATAAAAACGGTCCCAAATTTTGCCAAGTTTTTTGCTTATAATTTCCAGAGTTCTTAATAAAAAACAATGTTCTTTTCAGAAAATATGAGAAACAACATTGTACATAATACCATGTAATCAAAATTAAATAATAATAATAATTGTATGAAAAATGAGTGGGTTTACTAAATAAATTTTTACTGCGCATGCGTCAATTCTATAAAAATTTCATTTGCATATTGTGTTAGCTAAACATATAAGCAACTTTTGTTAAAGTTTCAAAATTATAGCTTGAAAATTCTGAAAGTTATCGTCGATAGAAAAAGATAAAAATCGGTTATTCCAAAAATGAAGCAAAAAGATGAGGAGCTGTATCCAAATATAGTAGTACATGCAATACTCTGTAGACACTAATCAATGAAATATGGATACAGCCCCTCACTTTTTTGTTTCATTTTGGGAATATCGGATTTTGATCTTATTCTTTAGACGATAATTTTCAGAATTTTCAAGCTATGAGTTTGAAACTTTAGCAAAAGTTTTTCTATATATTTAGCTAACACAATATGCAAATGAAATTTTTATAAATTTGACGCATGTGCAGTGAAAATTTATTTAGTAAACCTGCTCATTTTTCATACAATTATTAATATTTTTTAATTTTGATTACAGTGTATTATGTACAATGTCGTTTCTCATATTTTCTGAAAAGAACATTGTTTTTTTATTAAGAACTCTGCAAATTATAAGCAAAAAACTTGGCAAAATTTGGGACCGTTTTTATAAAAACCTTAATTTCTTTACGAATATACATGCTATCCGCATAAAAATGAACACAGATTATTACCATATGCCACTTAATCATAATCTGCAGTTTGTACGTTTTTACTACATTAGTTTTGACAGGGTTATTCAAAAGATATTCGTTCTTTTTCAAGTTGTTGACGCTCCCCTATTGGATTTTGGGAAAAAATATTCTCGAAAATGTATGACCTGTACTACTTTGTTTATACATCTAAAATTTTGGAGTTATTCTTTATGTATACTTTTAGATATTTCACAAAACGTCTGAAATCGGAAATGTCAAATTTTTTTTTTGAGGTGACTGTATTATAAAATTCGAAGTTGTTATAGAATTTTCTATAAATGTCACCGTATTTACTTCTGAACCTTGTATATTCTCTTCAAGCTAGGTTTTTAATTCAGAATAATGGATTTTTTAAAACATAGAATTTCTAAGTTTATTTGTTTCTCCGAGATACGATACGATTCGAAGTAGAAAATGTCCCTTTTGTTAAATGATCCCTTTGCTCTATCACGCCTCATTTATTTTCTACAATCTATTTTCTCAATTAAGTCTCAGGTGTCATTGAAAACAAACAAGCATTATTTTTTTATTTCCTTCTTTGCTTCGGTAACTCTAAATTCTATAGGACATTTAAAATACAATAGGATTTTATTCAGTTGAAGTTTTCGAAATGTTGTGCATCTCTGTATAGAAACATATTCACTCATAGTACATGGGAAAATGTTAATTTTATTTGTATTAGTGTTTTTATTAATTAAAATAATTTTGCGATTCATTTAATTATAAAGTTAGAGCCCCATTACAAAATAAGAACTTGGTAAAATTTTACTTCCTCACCTGTTTTTTACCTGTGATAAAAATTTGTTCACATTTGTGATACATATACAGTTAAACCATTTATGCCACGATGGTACTTTAAAATACCATTAGAATGGTAAGTTATAAAAGTAATTTAATACTTTGGTTAAGCATAGGACATTTTAGAATGAGTAGTAGATATTTTATATCGCATTCCAAAAGCATTATTGATTCCACATATAAAATATATACTTAAAATGATTTTTTCTTTTTCATCAGCTTTCTTGATGAAAGATTGTGAGAGAAAAGTTTCAGTTCGGAAATATTTCTGTATTGCTATTGTAAGGGAATGTACCCTGTATATCTAAATTGTGTAACTATTAGCATTTATACACACCATATGCAAACATTTAGTGATATTTAAAAACGCATATCATAATTAAAATTCATTTCCTTCACCCAGTCGCCATCATCCACAATACAGTGCTCAGCAAAAGTTTAGACACTGGTGATATTTAACCTTTAAATAAAAAATACGAATTCTTGGGTTATACAAATGATATATTTATTTTTAAATATATTTTAAGCATTTTAGGATGAAAATAATGGTTTTAATACAAGATAATATTTAATTTGACTAAAAAAGTGAAATTTGTACATCGCAAAAGTTTAGACATTTTCTTGATTTGTGCAATTGTTCACAGAAAAATGCAAATTTCAAACTTAAACGTCACTTGTATGAAGTATCTAAGTGTTTCTCTCAATAGCATCGGTTAGTAAAAATGCTGCGTGCTAGAAATAATTAGTCAGATGAAGTAATTGAAGTATGGAAACTGAAATCGAATCAGAAGGTTATTGCAGAGATTTCACCTAATTTGAATTGATCAAAAAGGACTGTCTATCAAGTATTGTTTAAAGGTTACTGTTTCAAAGCAAAACATAGATCTGGAAGACATCGCGTGACCAGAAAACGAGTTGGTAGAAGGATCCAAATACTCACATCTGCAGTAATGATGATTGCTAGTCACATTAAAAATGAGCCAGGACTTTCTATGTCAACGGAAACGATTCATAGATGAATTAAAGAAAGAGAAACATAAGTTTACATGAAAATGATAAAACAACCACTTTGAAATCTCACTACAAATTGTTGAGAATACAGTGGGCTCTCAAACATATATCATATGAATCCAAGTAATGTAGCGCGATATTCAGTGAGGTAAAGAAAGTACAATTTGGATGGTTCAGATGGTTGCGCATGCTATTGGTACGACTTACATATACGACTTACATACAGAGCCTAGGACTTTCTTAGTCATAAACAAGGAGGTGACTTTTTAATGATTTGGGCTTCACTTTAATGCTCATGCATCTCTGCAGTTCCTCGATGGTTGCCAAACAGCGCAAAGCTACATACATATATTGGAAAACAATTTACAGCCATTTGTTGAACTTTTAGCTGGTTCAAAATATGTATTTGAGCAAGAAAATACGTTTATTCATGTCACATATAAAACAAATACTTGGTTTAAATCTTAAAATATTACTGTTTTTGATTGGCCGACGTGCATACCTGATCTGAACCTAATTGAAAATATTTGTGGCATCATGTCTCCTAAGACTTACGCTAATTTTTAACAATATTCTTCTGACTTTTTCTGTTAATGAGCTTCGAGCTGCTGTTGAACTTGTTTGGTGAAAAATAGACCCTTAAATGATACAGGATTTAGTTTCTTCGATGAAAAGTCACATTTTTTAACTAATTACAGACAATGTGATTTCAGTTCGATTTTAATTCACGGTTATTTTTCCTGTAAATAAACAGATTGTGTATACTTTTGCAATAATGTTACATTTTTTGTCATTATACAGGGTGTATCTAAACTTTTGGGCAAAACTTTAAGTTGTGATAGTACACATCAAGACGAATAATATTAAATAGGAAATTAAGGTGTCCCAAACGTTTTCTGGAGATAGGCGAAGGAGAGAGAAAGTTTAGGGTCCAAAATTTCAAATAAACATAAAAATCGGAAAAATTGGTCGATTGATTTGCGGTTTTCACGAAAACTATTCTTTATGTCAGTATTTTCTTGAAAATAAATTATAAAGATAAATTTCAAAAAATGACGATAGAGGGCGCTTTAGACTTTGGAGTAACGAACAACTATTTTTTGCCTTTATTTTTTACATCTTATTAAATGGTTTCACAAGCTTAGACTTAAATTTTGAGCTGAAAATCTGAATAGTTGGGAGTGGTTAAAAGACGCAAAGTGAACTGTGTTCAAAGGTTCAAATTTTCAAATGATTATAAAAAACGGAAAGATTGGTCGATACATTTGCAGTTTCACTAAAACTATTCTTTAAATCAGTATTCTCTTGAAAACAAATTTTAAAGTTAAATTTCAAAAAATGTCGATAGATGATGCCTTAGACTTTGGAGTAACGTACAACTATTTTAACGGTTTTTTTAAATCTCATTAAATGCTTGCAAAAGCTTAAACTTAAATTTTGAGCTTAAAATCTGAATCGTTGGGAGTAATTAAGTAGCGCAAAATTGAACTGTGTTCGAGGGATGGGGAGGGTTAAATTTCAACTCCTGAACACAATTCAATTTGTACTTCTCAACCCCTCCCCACTCAGAATTTGAGCTCAAAATTTAAGTCTAAGCTTTTACAAGCATTTAATTAGATACAAAAAATAACGGTTAAAAATAGTTGTTGGTTACTCTTAAATTTAAAGTGCCCTCTAAAGAAATTTTTTGAAATTTACTTTTAAAATTTATTTTCAAGAAAATACTGACATAAAGAATAGTTTTAGTGAAAACCGCAAACGAATCGACTATTTTTTCCGTATTTTACAATAATTTGAAATTTGACTCCCCCCCCCCCCTTGAACACAGATCAGTTTGCGCTACTTAACCATTCCCAACGATTCAGATTTTGAAAGAAAAATGTAAGTTCTAAAAAAAATTATGAGATGCAAAAAATAACCGTAAAAAATAGTTGTTCGTAACTCCAAAGTCTAACGCGCCCTCTATCGGCATTTTTTGAAACTTATCTTTAAAATTTATTTTCAAGAAAATACTGATTTAAAGAGTAGTTTTAGCGAAAACCACAAACGAATCGACCATTTTTTCAGCTTTTTTTTTTAAATAATCATTTGAAATTTGATCCTCTGAACACAGTTAAGTTTGAGCTACTTAACCTTCCTGCCCTGTTGCAATTTTACTCAAACTTGATTAAAATATCTCACATCAGAATTTTTATTTAAATCCATTTAACATACTTATTTAACTTAAATCTTTGTGTTAATTATTTAATTCATTTTATGAAAAAATTTCTGGTTTGAATCGAATGAAACACATGATAGGACTGGGTCGATTAGACCCATTCAGGGTAGGAAGGTTAACCATGCCTAACTATTCAAATTTTGAACTCAAAATTTAAATTTAAGTCTAAGCTTCAGAAAACATTTAATAAGATGAAAAAAATAACGGCAAAAAATATTTGCTCGTTACTCCAAAGTCTAAAGCACCCTCTATCGGCATTTTTTGAAGCTTACCTTTATAATTTATTTTCATGAAAATACTGACATAAAGAATAGCTTTAGTGAAAACCGCAAATCAATCCACCAATTTTCCCGTTTTTTATGTTTATTTGAAATTTTGGACCTAAACTTTAATGGCGTTTATCTCCTTCAGAAGACGTTTGGGACCCTTAGT
Organism: Maratus speculifer; assembly: GCA_964019185.1. Lineage (NCBI taxonomy): Eukaryota > Metazoa > Arthropoda > Arachnida > Araneae > Salticidae > Maratus > Maratus speculifer. Next base: position 14,549,819 of record OZ025291.1, on the reverse strand, counting down.
TTCCTATTTAATATTGTTTGTCTTGATGTGTACTATCACCCCTTAAAGTTTTGTCCAAGAGTTTAGATACACCCTGCATATTATGTATCGTGTATAATTTAAAATTTATTATGCATGATTAAAGAATAAATCACAACTAATATATGACAGTTGCGTCAAAATAATTCGTTGCATACTTCTCCGTACAGATGTGTAATTGATCATTGTCTAAACTTTTGCTGAGCGCTGTATACAGTTCTTTGGATAGAATGTACTATTTGAAATCTTTTGCTTGTCCGTGTAAATGCTATGCACTTCATATTAAACGTGGAATAACTCATTTTAAGTCTCAGAGACGTATATGAATTTGTTCATGCGTGAAAATATGTCGCAAACAATTCCCCCGTGTTATTTTTAGGAAATAGAATTCTTTTGTGTGACTCTGTAAATGAATAGTAATTATTAATTTCACTGCATATAAATTTTTACTGCATTCATTACTGCATAATAAATATTTTATTAAACTTCGTAGATGCATATAAATTTGAATATGTTTACAGTGTGTAACATCCTTAAAATTCATTTGAAATGATTTTTCTCCATGGGCAGCAATGCCCATGGAGACCTTTTGACTGTCCCTGTACCCCACTTTTTTTTAATAAATTTCGATTTTTTAATTTTTAAAAAAAGTTATGAGAAGTTTTATCCTAAGATTTTGTTTACAAATGATATGATTAACCATTGCAAAAATTTTCAAAATTTAATGTTAGATCTAAAGTGTTTTCCACTCCTCCATTCTTTATAATTTAGTTAATCGAGATAAAACAACTCAGACACAAGATTGAATTAGGTTTGCACAAATTGATTAATTACACGTTTGAATATATCCCACAGCCTTATGAGAGATTGAGTTATGCATTCACTAAAATGTAATATTTATGTAATAACTTAACTTCCCACAAAGCTGAAAGATTTGATTTATGACAAAATTGAAACCATTTCCAGATTATGAAAAAAAAGGAATTAACATGATTCCATTCACCACAGAACATCAAAAAAGTTATTTTTATATTGGTATGACTTCTAGGAAATTCAAATAAAGACTGCATTTATCTGATACAAAGTTTAACAAGCCAAGTACAGCTTTATCTAAACTGAATCAAAGTGAAAATTGAAGGATAAACTTCGACAAATCTATATTGATCATTTTCAACATCAAATCGTTACTCTTTAATAATCTGTGAATCCATCGAAATTTTACTTAGGAGTGATACTGTGTGTTCTTTTTCATAATAGTCCTACAGTTTAATATAATATCCTAGGCATTTCAATAAATTCCTGATAGTCAGAATTGACCTTTTCACCCCTCTTTAGAGGAGTGGACTGAACTTTGCCTGCGCATGCGTACTATCTTTTTGTTTGTTTTGTCAGTTATATTTTTCCCCCTGTGAAAATTGATGCGTGTGCTTCTGAAAGATCTCAGATATATATTAAATAAATAAATAATATCTTTTTAAATTTTTGTCTTCTTTTAAGTAAGTATGTGTATATTTTAAAGTACCTGATTACATTTCATTTTCAAATTATAACAATTTTTGATTGATGAAAATATTATACTATGCAAAATTTATTTTTATGATCATTTTTTCATTTTTTAAAATGGTTTATAATTCCAAATTGTTTGACTACTTCTTCTTATTATATTATTAATTCGGACTTCACTTTATGGAGCAATTCAATGTTTTACAACACAGATGCATCTGCAACCTGTCTAATTTTCTTTTCTTCAAAATCGAAAACAACAACAACAACAACCTCTAAACGCATAAAAACTTGCTTATTTATTATATAGTGCAGCTAAAATGAAACAAAAAATAATTCAGAATATATCTGTACCAAAGTCGTCACAAAGTAACACGTGAAAGTAAAATTCTGGCATCTTCTCCCAAGAGTAAAATGATAGTCGATAGGTTTTATGTTAAACATTTATCCAGTTCTTTCGTCTTAGATATCTACTTGAGTTTTTCGAGAAAAAAAAAATCACGGAGATCTTTTTTTCAGTACTCGTCTTAAAGCAGATATAAAATCACTATATAATTTTTGTATTATTTAAAATACAAAAATGAGACTGAATCCTTTTAAAGTATACATCAAGATCTTGTTAAACCGTCAATCGCTTGAAATGTCCTCCCGCTTATAACGCAAGTTTCTGAAAATTCCGGCAAACGCGACGAGGAATGGACGCTAAAAAATTCTAACAAATCGTCACGCGAAAAATATGAGACCTTCCTAAAATATCTCATTTCTGGTAAAGCTTTTCTTTTTTTCTATAAATGATCGTTTCAAAATGACGTAAGGAACAATAATTTTTAATAGGAAATCTAATGAATTATTTGTGCTGGGAAAATATCCACTGCTGCGGGAATATTCGCACTATTTACTCTCACACTCATTTAATTCACACTCGGTTCACACCCCGAAGTATTCGAATGGACCTTATACATGTGACGTCAGAAGCCAGAGCTGGTGGTATGCTAATCTGTTATTCTAGCTACTATACCGCCAGAATGCCAGTATGCGCAGACGCAAACATCGATAGCAGACAACTTCAGCCTTGATCCATGTTGAATGGATACATTTTAACGGAAAATTTGCAAATTTAGGTAATTTTCTCGCAAGCAGAACATCAATTTTGGTTTTATTTTACAACATATCAAGTGTGTGCTGCTACAATAAAGAATTCTTTTCTGGTATTTTTAACAAACAAGCATTAATAACTCACACTCCATAGACTACTATGCTAAACACCGCCAGTACATACCGCCAGCAACCGAATTTTAGCCTCGACCTCAGGTTGCGTACATAAGGTCCATTGGTGCGCTGTATTCAGATACAAAGCCATTGCCATTAAAACCTCAAGACCTGTGAGCAGGATGCGTGACGTCATCACTAATGGATCAAGGTCTCACTAGTATTGGAATTGTCACCGGAAAATTTTGAATAGCAACTTTCTTTTATTTTATTTGTGGAATATGTATAATCTTATAAAGTTATAACAACTATTTAAACTTACTGGTGATAATTTCCAATTTTTCAATAAAAAAAATCATTCAGATGCGGCAACACTGTGGCATTCCGCATCTGGCTGAATTTTCATTTAGGAAATCGGAATTCTTACCGGTAAATTTCAATAGTTATACATGTTGCACAAATAAAATAAAAGGTGATTGCTATTCCTGTGTTTTTCTAACACCAGTGAGCACTTGGTCCATTAGTGATGACGACACACCTCCTCTCCTCAGGCCTTGAGGTTTCGATGGTAGCGATTCAGACCATATTGACATTTAAGGTCTTGAAACCGATGATCGACTGCATTACGGAATATGTATTTTTGATGAACACTATTTAACGATGATTTTGAATAATTTAAGAAATTGCACATAAATTTACGTGCATTTATTATTTTTTTTCAATATCTACAAATAGTGGCGGCAACTTTTGTAAAATATTGGGTTGGCTCAAAAATATTTTTGTGCAATGGTGCGACCAGTATGTTTTTCTTTGAAGGTTGATAGATAGGGAAAGATAATAATTTTAAATCAAGCTATTTAATAAAGTTGCAATATTATTAAATTATATTCTTATGCGTTTTTCCTTATAAAGACACTCATATTTATTGTAATGTCATGATGTCCTGAACATGACTGCAGATTGATTTAGAAGAAACTTAAACATGGAAGCAAAATATTTCAGTCATTTGGGATTTATAGGTGTTAGTCGGAGAAATAAAACACATGGTCATTGGCAAAATACATTTTATTCTAAGGAGAAAAATGAATAATAAAATAATAATGAAATTATATAACTAAAACAATGAAAATTGAGTATACTGTGATTCAAAATTATTGGGCTCGGGTTCCACGGGCCCATATAAGTTGGCGGTACTGTCCACAAACGCAGTAAAGCAAATTACTCGTCTCACGAACTTTTAATAATGTCCGTAGCAGTCTCAAAAATGCATAAAGTGTGTTCAAGCCACAATCTCTATAACGAATATTAAAAAAAAATCACATTATGTAAATTGTTACTATTGTTTAAAAAAAAACGTGTAATTTAATTGAATATTAAAAAATATATTTTCAACTTTTTAATTCAAATTGTTTTTATAATACCATTAAATATTAAAAAGTAATTAACATCCTCGCTGCGCTTTTAATTCTTTTCGCAATGAGCGTCTTTTACAGAATTTTTAATCTTTTGAAAAAGTTTAAATGTTTTTTTCACATTAAAGCTCTTGTGAAAGAAAATATTACACTGTTAAAATTTTGACCCTTTTGCTGTATCATCACTCCACCGCTTTTATAGAAAACGATTATGTCAGCCTATTATGGAGAACTGTCATAGGTCAAAAGAGAGATATTCTATAAAAGCGGGGGAGTGACGATGCAGCAAAAGGGTCAAATTGTTTACAGTGCAAAGCTCGTAAAGAATAAGTTTCTAAGTCATTTATATTAAAAATAATTATAAAGAATTAAATAAGTTTATTTGCTTACATTGTCACATTCTTTAAAGACTCAGAATTGTCTGATATATGGAAGCTGTTAATTAACGAGGTTTAACTCTATTCAAAAATAAATAGTTGAAAGTCAAATTATCAAAAAGTAATCTTCCAGCTTAACAAAACTTTATATATTTTTAATTTTTTGATTTAAACCGTTTTACATAAACTGCTAAATTTGAAAAATTTTGAACACATTTATAAATAAAATTCGCATGCTGAAACAATTAACATTAAACAGCGATGACTGCACATAAATATAGTCGGCTCTCGTTAATTCGAAAACGGATAAATTGAATCTTCGCTTAATTCGAACTAAACATAATGTCTCAAAATTTTCAGTAGCAGAATATCCTTAAAATTTTTCATTTATTTGAACTCATATTTTCTTATTTTTTGACGGACTTCACATTCTTCAGAAAACTTATTTTTTTTTATTTTTGACAGAATTTTTCCGAACTAATATACATTTAATCTTATTTATTTGATATCCGCTTTCTTAGTTTTCCGTCTGTCCATCAATGACACCTCCACTCTTTAATACATTGTGATTGTTCCTAATCCCTTAATTAGTTGTATCTTTTAATTTAATATTAAGTGATGTTCTAATGATAGCAGTTGAAATAAATTGTCAAAAATACTATAACATTAATTCCTTTGTAATAGTACCCTTTTAAACATATTTTCCTCTCACAATTTTCATAAACCGAACTCTGGCTAATTTGAACATCTTTTATGGTCCCGATGAATTTGAATTAACGAATAAAATTTTATGAAATAAAATTTTTACGAAATTAAAATTATAAATTAATGAAATATTGTATTTTTATTAATTTTATTATAATTTTTCATTATAAAATAAATAAAAATACAATAGCGCCGATTGTATTTTCATTACTTTTAACCAGGAATGTAGTCATAAAAATAACAGAGGATATACGCTCTAATCAGAGGGTATACGCCTAAGGCAAATGTATACCCTAGAGTGATTATACTATAGCTTTCGTGAGAACCAGAGAGTATACTGAGTTCCTTTAAAAAATAAAAGAGGGTCTACGGCGTATACTCCCGAATACTCTCCACTACCATCCCTGCTTTTAACCACTTAACTGATTCTTTTATCTTACGTACAATAAATTGAAAATATAGGATATACACCATTTTTTAAGCTGAAATATCCGTAATATTTAGTCTAACTTGGACTTGGTCCAAAACCTTTAGGCCGTATTTGGGGCCGAAGTTTCCACTCCTATAGTAGAATAGGGTTGTGTAGAAAAAGTTCAGAATATAGTAAAGTTCGTAACGTTGAAACATCAGAAACAATACGGTATGGCTCAGAAAAACAAAGACTTACTCCTATATCAAACAAAATACCCATAAAAGGCACCATACAATATAAAAATTTAAAAATATAATGTTCTGAAAAGTTCATCAGATGAAATCGTAGATCGTAAAACAGACCATAAAATCTTCAGAAATCAATAAAAATTTGTAGGAAAGCAACAGAAATCACCGAAATCTGAAGCAGTGAGCAATCGACCAACAGCCCAAATTCATACCTAATGGACGCTGGATGGGAGGAGGCATGGATTTTACTGAAAGGTTCTATTAGCCAATAGGAGAAGAAGCATCGACCAATCAAGTTTAAGAATGGTCGGCGAAAGGAGAAAAGAAAGAAATTACAAGTTTAAGAGATTACTAAGATGAAACGAGTGAGAGTGAAGTGTCACCGCTCATCTGAATAAAGCTAGTCATAGTACAAGAGCCGACAGCACAAAAACCTATGTTATCGAGAACAAGAAAACTTTATTTTATGGAAAAGTAGTAATAGGGGATTCTAATGATCCATGTCTTCCCGAAGTGAAGTGGTGCGTAAGCCAAAAATTAATAGCAATAGTGGCTCACTTGTACGTTTATCAATGTGTTTTTCTGCTCCCAGTTTTTCATGTTTTCTTTGATAGTACGGCAAACACAATGTCAAACCTACAAGTTAACCACTAGTGGTATTAATTTTCGCCTTATGCACCACTTCACTTCCGGCAGACGTGGATAATTAGATTCCCCTATTACTACTCTTTCATAAAATAAAGGATTTTTTCTTGTGCTCGATAACATAAATTTTTGTGCTGCCAGCTGCTGGAATATAAAAGGAAGGCCAATTTTAGTAGAAAGATAATATTTAATCTAAGTATTTCTGACATTAAATAGAAAGCAATTGTTTGTAAAAAAGATTTAAGTGGCGTCGAATAGATTTAAGTGATGGATCAAGCAAACTCTTCTTGCCCGTAAATCGTACGGGCAAAAAGTTTCAAATCAGTCAAGTTCTTGAAATTATGATTATAGTAAAAAACGAGATATTTTAATATGGACATTGAAAATGGTGTGAGATATTAACATTTTATTTCATTTTTGACGAAAAATTATGTCGTTGTAAGAGAGAAGTCTATTCAAGATTTTTCTCCCTTTCCAAAAAACAAGAAGAATAAGCTTAAAATATATTCCCTCCCCACGTGTATAAAATCCTTTTCCTCTATTATGTGCTATGACCAAAAAAATAAAAGAGACATTTCTAAGCCGGAGTCGTAACAAAGTAAGAAACGAAAGTGAAAACTTTGATATTTTTCTCAAGAGGCAAATGATTTTAACTGAAGCCTTTTATGTTTTGCAGTTCTCCTTTTATTTTACTTTTTATTTTTTAACACTTTGACTTATATCTATTTTAGGAAAACATAAAAAATAAGCAGTATTTTTCTCAATACTTGTTAAAGATAATCCTCTTTATGATGATCATCATATTAAACAAAATGTTCTCTTATACAAATATACCGTTATTATTATACAACGGAATAGAATACTTTACTATACAGCGTATAACTCACGAACAATGGATTTTTTTTAAGTAAGGACCGTTTATGAATTAAAAAAAAGAAAAGCAAATGAAAGCAAACATTTTTTTTAGGTGCGTTCGTAATTATGTAAATACGTAGCACCTATAGTTGTCGTTCAGTCCGTCCGCATATAACAACGCAAAAACTACCCAACCGAATCGCATGAAATTTAAAATCTATAATTATTATATAACTTTGTCGAGTCATTTCAAATTTTATGAAATTCGTATGCATAAATCAATTGCAGAGACATTCAAAACTACTCCGTTACATTAAGGCCAATGAAGAAAAATGTTTCAAATGCATTTTAATGGTGTTACACTCATTCGAACATAATAAAATTGATATGAATCTACCATGTACATATTATAATATACATTTTGCATAATCTGTGGTGCAAAGACCATTTGATATTCATTTACAAGGCCGCACAAAAGTATTCCATTACATAATAGTATAGGGAAAATATTGTTTGGTGCGCATTTTAATTGTAATTAATTATTTACAATTTTATGAAATTGATATATGAGAGTGATATTTTGAAAACTTCGTTATCTTAGGAACGCACCTCATTTGCTACGCTTCACGTAATTTTTCCAACTTGTTATTTCTTACATTTGAAAGGCATATTATGCAGCTACTTCAGCACATTATCGCCGCATAAAATAAAACATTTATCATAACGTATAGCAGCTTGTAAATTCCATCTGCATAAAATTTTGTCTCCGGCCCATTCAACAATGGGTATTTTTAATTCTACCTCTCACCGCTCTTTCAAAACAGAATTTTTTAGCACACATTTTGATAACATGGCCGAGAAAAATATACTAAAACTTATATTTTAAAAATAATTATTAGAAGCAGCGACTAGCGACTAACTTTATATTCTACTGGCACCGTTATTAAAAAATTATAAGTTTGTAGTATATTTCTCTTGGACATGGTATCAAAATGTATAGTAGAAAATTCTATTTTGAGAGTGGGATTAAAAAATCCGAGATTGGAATTGGCCGGCTGCAAAATTTTACGGAGATGGGATTGGCTGATGCGCGTTATGAAAAATGTTTTAATTTATATAGCGACTACGTTGAGAAGTAGCTGTATAATGTGCCTTCCAAATGTAAGTCATAAAAAAATTTCTTTCATTTGCTTTTTTTTTTTAATTTATAAATGGCCCTTACTTAAAAAACATACCTCATATTTTGAACCTGAATTTATAAATATTAAAGTGTAATTTTCTGGAATGCAGTGCACAGTTGAGTTCAATTGTTAAATAAAATTCCTTTGTCTAAACAGTTTGTTTGATCCTTGGATTACATACTGGAAGCTACGACAAATCATAATCATAACTTTTTAAATTCATGTTTATTCGTTGTTTCTTCTAGCTTAAATAAAGTTCAAGATATATAACAGCCCTTTACTAAGAGAAAAGAAATGGGTGATTCTACGTAAATAGGCCATTTTTATCAAAATGATGAAGAAAAAGTGGATAATGCCACAAGTTTCTAATTCTTTATAATAAGACACTAAAAGAGATACTTATTGCCCCCCCCCCCCCCCCAAAAAAAAAGCTGTCCGGCTTAATATTGAGAAATTCGATAATTATTAGATTTTTAGCATTAAAAGAACCGGAAGTTGTGCTCAAGTTTTTAAAAAATAAGTGTACACCGGAATTTCTATTTAAAGCTTTTTTTTTTATTTAATTTATTTTTTGTGTGATTTATATACATAAGTCAACCCCTTTTTTAAAAATATTCCTAGTTCACATCGAATTTTACATATTTGGAAGTCTTTTTGGTTTCCTACCTGACTTTTGCAGTTTTGTGGAAAATAAGCTTTTAATTTCATCATTAAATTTCAACATTTTAATTTCATCATTAAAGTTCATCATTTTATTTTCATCATTAATTAAAGAGCATTAAATTTTCAACAAAAACGTCTTTTCGAGAAGTTTTTTTCAAATAATAGAACAATGCTCTCACATAAGAATCATTCCCTTGCATGACGGAATAATAAAATATACAATATTTAACATTTAAAATTCGTACGCATAAAGTAAATAAATAAAACAATAGATGTTATTAAACTAACACTTTAGGAAAGCTGACCATCTATCAATACATTTTTAGAAACTAAATTATTTTTAAAAATTTAAATAAGGCAATGATAAAATCATCGTGACACTTTCTCGATTTGTCTATTAAATTATTCCTTACACACTGAAGTATTTCTCTAGGATATCTGAAAGTTCTTTTACAGACAGGTGACTGGCAAGGGCTCAGCACACGTGCAATATTTCAGTCTATAATAGTACTATCTATCTTAAATGTCTAGAATTATTAATAAGTGAGGGAATTATGTGAAATATGAGTTGTAAACTTTTTTGCCAAATAAAAATTGCATGTGCAGACGAAAGAGATAACGTAATACATAAAAAATTACTGTATGTGTTCGTAATAAAAAACAGAAGGCAGACAAAATAAATATTAATATTTCAGTAAGAAATGATATGTTTTATAATTTTGGCTAGTAATAGTTGCATGTGAGGGAATGATATTTTATATATTTTAAATATATGTTTTAATTAATGCTTCAATTTTATGAGATAATAAAGCAGAATCATCTTTAAACTACATGTTTATGCATTAGGTTTTTATGTTGAACAAATTTAAATGTCCCCCAGTTTCATCATTATGAAATATTTTTGTTGAAGCACCCAAATACTCATTTGAAAGTAATAGATCTGTAATAGAGCATAAGGTTTTAGAAGTATTTTTATTAGTTTTTTTTTCAAAATTCTGTTAATGTCAATATTTATATTTTTTATGTCGTCTTATCAAAAAATGTTAAGAAAGCAGAAAACATTTTAATAAAATTTTCAGATCTGGCACCTTGTTAATAATACAGCTATTTTTATTAGTTTTGAAATTAAAGCATGAAGATAGATTAAGATAACTTGTACTTTACTCTTCATTCTGTTTAGTTGTTATAAAGTAAAAAATAGTTGGTGGTTGGAAAATGTAAATATCTATTAAGAAATCTAGCTAAGAAAGACAGTTAAAAGCTGTCAGGTCATTTTAAGGCATCCTTTCATTTTATAGCATCTTTTTATATATTTATCCACTTACTAACAAACTTCGTCCGCTACCCTGATGTTTTCTGCAAACATACTGTAACGATTTCCCCTTTAATCCGAGAAACTGGTATATACATATATATATTTATGATCCATGTTCTTTGGTAATTTTTCATCCTCTTGATGCTTACTATCCCCCCTGTGAATGTGTTGATCGAATTCGGAAACATTCCGTATATTTTTGTTCCTAATTATAATTTCCCAAATTAACGGGGCCAGGATCCCTTTGAGCTAACAAAATACATGAAAAAGTGACCTCTGTAATTGTAGTCTCTCTATATCTAATTAAGTTTTAATTATAAAATTCAGATCACATATTAAGAAAGTTTTATTTTATCTGTCAAAGTTATTAAAAATATGCATACACATACATGAAGTTTTAAAATTTATTTTTAAAAATAATACAATTTTTATATAAGAATTATTCTTGCATAGATTTTTAACATTTACATGATTTTTAACATTTGAATGGCTAAAACAAATCAAGATTTTTTTTAATGAGTAGAGAAATAATGTGTTTTCAAAATGACCTATTGTAAAAAGAATAAAACTAAAAGATTCAGAGAAAAAATAAAGAAATTCGTAATATCAGGATTTTTTTAAAATTTCTAAACTTCTAATTTATGAAACATAATAATAGGTCTTTTCGTGCTTCTATAAGTTTAATACATTCAGCGAAAATTTTGTAAATTTCTAGGCAACCAGTTTCAGAAATTGTGTGTGCAATGATCGAAATCACTGCTTTGAGAAAATTGGCTTAAAATATTAAATTGCCCTTTGATAATATAAGAAAAGCTTAAAGTATTTTAGACATAACTTCTCTTTTAATGCGAATTTTTCCAGGCGGTTTGTTTTTAAATACTCTTAAAAAATCGTAATTAATTGTGAGCTATTTTAAAAAAAAAAAAAAAATAAAAAAAAATAAAACTTTTTAATACCCCCTGGCAAAAGGGCAAAAATGTAATGTTGCTTTCTCCTTAATTTATTTTAAATGTTAATAAAAAAAGATTTTCTAACATGGTATAATTTTTTTGTAACTTATATGCTTATAATCCTTGAAAGTATCAATCACAACTTAATTTCTTAAAACTGGATTACATTTGTGGAATTACATTAATTTAAATAAAGCTTCAATTGCAGTGAAACCTGCAGTCTAGTGAACGGATATATCCAGTCACGGCAGTGGAATGTTAAAGGGTACTTGAGCCCTCAATGAACATTTATTTATTTTAACAATGTCAAATATGTAAAATTCTGAAAAAATGGAACCTTATTGTTCTCAGCCTTCTCAACTGAAATGTACATAAAAATATCTTCGTAAAAAAAAAAAAAAAAAAAAAAAAAAAAAACTTTTATATAGCATTTGGAAATCTCCAATATTTTAAGCATGTGAAATTCTCATGGTAAGTTCATTCCTTTTTCTCAAAATAAAACACAAAAATATCATTAGTCTCTAAGGAGAATAAATACTTTAGAAACAGCATTTTCTAACAAGAATCCTATATGTTGGATTACATTTAAAATGTTATTTATTCTACTTGCAAAGCTTTAACATTTTATTTTTATTAAAAGTCTTCAAACGTTCGAAATATCACAGCATCAGAAATAATTTCGTTGTACAAAATGCTTTCGTAGAATAATATGTAAAGTAGATAAAATTTTAGCCATTTTCAAAATTAAATATCAACTATCATTTTAAAACATTTCCCATTAATATTCCGAATATCAGAAGAGTTGAATTTTCCAAAATTCTTTTAACAAACAACGTATTTCAAATCAGTTTTTTTCTCTATAAGAATGGTGAGATTTTAAAATGAATATTTATCTTTTAATTTAAATTAAAATTCTTCTTAAAAATTCAAATAAATGTGCCTAGTGATATTCTGCGTCATATTGAATTTTAAAAAGCCATTTGAGAAAAATTTGCTAATAATGAATCAATTATTAATTATTTATTTTGAGACGTCCGACTGAAATATTTGTTTATGATGAATTTAGCCAGCACATGATTTATTATATACTTTATTCTAAAAATTTTAACTAAATTTTTTATTTATTTTTTAAGTTTATATAGTGAATTTTATGTGAACGCAGAAAAATAAAAATTGATTAAAAATATATCTGAATAATAAATTTTAAGCATGAAAGTGCTTCATTTGATAACAAGATTTCATTAACTGGTGATGGAAACTGTAATGTAGGAGGGAGGGGGTCACGTTTGAAAATTTTAAAAATCAATACGTTACTCATTTGAATTATATTTTTTGCGTTTTAAGTATAACATAATAAAAACATTGCATTTCTTCATCATATGAACCAGAAATTAAAAGTTTTCCATGTAAATTAAAAAAGGTTGTGAGGATTTAAAAAGCTGAAACATTTCTGTTCAAACCTGCCCCATGTAAGGGTACCTTTGAACAAGTAAAAAGCACCTTTGAAAAAATGAATAAAATATGAAAATACTGAGAGTTTTCATAAAAAGCTGTTTATGTTTCAGAATTATAAAGTAATATGAATAAAATTAAATTGCTATATTTTATTGAAACTAACATTTTTTCTATTATTTAAACAAACTTAAAGCCATCAAAGTTGATGTCAAAAATCACTGTTGAAACAACACAGTGTCCCTCCAGTAATGTTTGGTTGTGAAAATGTTTTTACAATATCCTTGAAATACACCAATATGATATCTGATGCTTCTGGAAAATTAAAATTTTTCATTCACACTTTTTATGAAAAAAAACCTGACTTAAATTCCGTTCTATCTAGTACGAAAATCAAAAATAATGTTTCGGAAAGAGTAAATGAAAAAGTATAGGCTTTGTTAGACAAACCTGTTAAACCATGAATCATTATTTTGTATTCTGGATTTACAGTTATCAAATAAATGAATGCCATCATCAATTGAGATTTGAAACTTCCCATCGCTGATACATCCAGAGATTGGAAGTAATACATATGTGCAGTAAGGAGAAATCGTTAACAGTATAAGTAAATGTTCTTTGATTTTCTTAAGTAACCTCTTTTCACATAGAAAAAATACATAAAATAATAATGTTTAGGTACATCAACAACTCTTTCCTTCATAGTTTTAGATGTTCAATGGTGTCCCATCGAATGGAGTTCAACATTACAACTGGTTACTCAATTCGGCTGAAGAGTTTGAATAAAACAAAGCATATAAACTAAACAAACATTACATCTTTATTTAAGTGAGGTTTCACATTACATCACTATAATGGAAAGTCTTTTGAAATTAAAATATAAAGTGGGATTATTTCAAAAATCAGCGAATGAGAACATATTGACAAATTATTGGGTTTCATTAAAAAAGTAACCCAGTAGCCAAAAAATATTGGGACAATATTGGCTACATCTTGGAGCAATATTGGCACATTGGCGCAATACTGGCATGAAATATTGCTCCAATATTAGGGTGTTTACATTTTGTCCTTACTTAGCCAATATTTCAGCCAATATTATGCCAATATTCGGGTTTCATTGGAAATATTGCCAATAAAACGCCAATATTGGTTATATATTGGGGTTTCATTGGAAAGATTTCCGATGTAAAGCCAAAATTTGTACAATATTCGAAATATTTCCAATGAAATGCCAATATATAATCAATATTGGCATCTTATTAGCAATATTGCCAATAAATGAAATGTTTGCGCAACCTTGGACCAATATTGGTTTGCTAATAGATAACTATGAAAATTTGTCCAGTATAAATCTCAGGGGTAATGACTATAAAAAACAGCCTTGTCTTTTAAATAAGTAGAATATAATTAAACGGATCGTCGCAATTTTAAGAAATATTTTAATTTGTACATACTAAGGATCTTTAAATAAGAAGCAAAATCTCCACCTATTTAGATGAAGGAATAAAGTCAGTGAGTGTGACGTCCTCACTGACACAGTTATAACAAAATATATTATGTTCATACATCAAATTTTTCTGTTTTCTGAATGACCTCATCTTCCTCATCGAAAACATTTCGCTTTAGATATTTTTTTTCTAATCATCTAATCTTTTCTGTTATTTTGTTTAGATAGATTACTTAATGTTACTTATCAGTAAATAATCTGTTTTCTTCCATGAGTTATGCCTAATTACACACAATCATTTTATTATGGTTGAATGTTAGGAAAACGATTATTATTATTATTATTGTAAATATGATGGCACATTCACAGAAGAAGTCACGCTTCTGATTGGTGGAATGAAATAAAGCAAAATAAATTTACATTATAGAGAGAAAAGCTTAGCCTGATTGATACCATTTTGAGGAAATATCATAAAAAGCTTTTAAAATTAAAAATAAAATGTAAAAATGGAAATATATTAAAAACAGCTAGAAAGGGGACATCTACAAATAAACAGCTTTAATTTAAAAAATAGTTAACCAAATCTGTCCAGTAGAAAGTTCAGAACTGATGGCTAAAAACAGCCTGGTCATTTAAATTTATAGATATAGACTTCCGAAAATATGTGAAATTGTCTAATATTTCTAAAGTAATCCAACTCAATATACCTAAGTTATTAGTGTCATCACAAGTAAAAAGATATTTTTGGACAGCATTTAATAAACCCAAGATCTAAAGTAAGTGATTTTTTCCCTTTTCGAGCATTTCAAATAAAAACACGCAGAAGTATCCCTAATCTTTTGAAAAATAAATTATTTCGAAACCGAATTTTTCAAGACGAAACGCAGATGTCGGTTTATATTTAAAAGGTAATTTAATCTACTTGTTGGCGTTGATTTTTATTTAATTTTTTTAATTCTTTGAAATATCACCATGTCAGAAATAGTTTATCGATTATCAAAATGTTTTCAAAGGATAGTATATAATGTAGATAAAATTCTGTCTGCTTTTGAAATTAAATAAGAAACATCATTTAAAAATGTTTTCCATTCCGAAAATCATGAATAATGAGTTTTTGAAAACTCTGTTAATAATTTAACATTGCAGTATAATTCACCATTATTTCTCTTTGAGAATTATAATTTTTAACGATAAAATTATTATTTTTCATTTAGACTAAGATATTAATGCACAAACAATCACAGACGTTATCACAGTAAATTAAAAATATATATATTTTGAGAAATATTTAATAACATTCTCTAAAACGTTTTTTTTATATTGTATAAATAATATTTTCTTCTATAGTGCATTTACGTATGTACTTTGATGTCTACTTCATTGCAAATTATCAGAGCTGCTAGAGCGTTCCAACTTAATGCTGAAATCTGTCGTAAATTAACAAGCTGCGCCAGCTGGTGGCAGGGGTGCAAATGAATGGGCGGGTTTGACGTCATATATGCGCAGATGTTTATTATCTCCGCATCTCTTGCGCATATTTTCCAAATTTTTACACAACCATGAATGATGAATCTGTTGTTCACCAGATTTATTTCAAAATATTTTTTGTTACAGTTTGTTTTGATAAATATATGCAAATAATATATATATATATATATATTCACAATATCATTTTAACTTCGGGAAAAAAAGTACTTAATGAAGCAAAAACACTGCTTTTTGCCCGAAACGAAAACGACATTACGACTTTTTTTAAATACACACATTTTTATCAAAACAAGCTGTAACAAAAAATATTTTGAATTAAATCTGGTAAACAACAGATTCATCATTCATGGTTGAGTGAAAATTTGAAATTCATGACTAAAATTTTAACAGGTATTCTCTGAAATGGTTTTGTCTGTTTCTCTTCATATGATTTTGAAATTGTAAATATTGTAGACTTAAATTTCATGAAAGCTGTGTTGTAAGTGACTCTATGGATTGATTAACTGTGCAATCCTTACTAACGGTAGTTATCACGTGTAACCGCACCTGATTTGAGTTTCAGTTCTAAAGTTCCAAAAGTTTGTACGCGTTTTATTTATGTGTTGTGTAGTTTAATAAATGTTCGTGGAATGTATAAAAGCTGCCTTATATTTAGTTAAACCTCCGATATACACGTAATAACAACACATGGCGGCAGCGGTAAAACGTTTTAACATATTGTGAACATTTTTTTCGTTTGAAAGAAAAAAACATAATTGAAAGTTAAGTTTTATCGTATGATATAGTGTTATGGCAGGCTTTCAATTACATCCACCGGAACATTTTACATTTTGTACACCTGCAAACTGGTCTAAATGGAAAATCCGCTTCGAACGCTATCGGATTGCATCTGGATTAAGTGCGAAATCAGGCGAAGAACAGGTAAATTCTCTTATTTACATTATGGGAGAACAAGCCGAAGATATATTTGCTTTGTTTGGCTTACAGGGAAATGATTTAACTAACTTATTTGTTGTTCTCAATAAATTTAATGATCATTTTGTAGTTAAGAAAAATACTATTTTTGAAAGAGCACAATTCAATAAAAGAATACAACTCGATGGTGAATCTGTAAACACTTTTATTACGGCATTATATAAATTAGCTGAAAATTGTGAATATGGGGCTTTGCATGATGAACTGATTAGAGACAGAATTGTTGTTGGGATAAAAGACAAAAATTTAAGTGAAAAATTACAGTTAGATTCGGAACTTACTTTGACGAAAGTTATTGATAAAGTGCGTCTAAGCGAATCCGTTAAACAACAACAAGAGAAATTGGTAGCTAACGAAGTGACTTCAGTAAATGCTGTTTTCTCAAACAAGTCTTCAAGTTTACAAAACTCGCGAAAATTTAAAAACGAAAGTAAACAACCTATCAGAAATAAAACGAAGGCGAATAATTTCAAAACTAACCAGGCATCAGAACAGTGTAAATGGTGTTCAAACAAAAACATGAAAAACGGAAGTGTCCTGCTAGAGACGCTAAATGCTTAAATTGTTCCAAAATTGGACATTATGCTAAAGTTTGTCTATCTAAAAAGCAAGGAAAACACTCTGAAATTTCGTTTTTGGGTATAGTTAAGCAAAAAGGGGAAGAAAACCAGAACTGGACTGTCCCTGTGAAAACATGCAACCAGAATTTTAAATTCAAAATTGATAGCGGTGCTGACCACACAGCAATACCTTTTACGGTATACCGAAAATTTTTGTCAAAGCTGAAGTTAGACACAGCTGATAAAATCTTGTGTGGACCCGATAAGAATCCATTAAAAGTGTTAGGAAAATTCAAAACGGATATTAAAATTTTAGAGAAATGTTGCCAAGAAGAAATTTATGTTATCGACGGTCTGCAAACTTGCCTTCTGGGTAAGCCAGCATTACTTTCTTTTGGATTGGGGCCAAACTTACGTAATCTTCATGAAATTTCAGTTAATAAATTTACTGCAGAATTTCCTGAACTTTTTGAAGGCTTAAGACTAATGAAAGGGTGTTATTCAATTAAATTGAAACCTGGAGCTATTCCGCATGCAGTTAGTTCACCACGACGTGTACCAATACCTCTTTTAAGAAAAACGGAAAATGAAATTAAAAAAATGGTCGAACAAAAAGTTATAATTCCAGTCAGTGAGCCTACAGATTGGTGTTCACCAGTTGTTATAGTACCCAAATCGAATGGAACAGTAAGAAATTGTGTCGATTTGACAGAACTTAATAAAAATGTTTTGCGAGAATTTCACCCACTTCCGAAAGTAGAATATACACTGAATTTGTTATCAGGCGCTAAGCTTTTTTCAAAGTTGGATGCCAACTCAGGATTTTGGCAGATTCCACTGGATGAAGAGTCCTCCTATCTCACAACTTTTATAACCCCATTTGGAAGGTTCAGATTTTTAAGATTACCTTTCGGCATCTCGTCTGCACCAGAGCATTTCCAAAGACGAATGTCTCAAGTTCTTGAAAATTTAAGTGGAACAGTGTGTCACATGGACGATATCCTAGTATGGGGATCTACCGAAGAAGAACATGATCAGCGGTTAAGAGAAGTTTTAAAACGTCTTCAGAATTCTAATCTAACTTTAAATGAAAAGAAATGTGTTTTTTCTGCAAAAAGCATAAAATTTTTAGGACACATTGTTGACAGTGAAGGAATATACCCAGACACCGAGAAAATTGCTGCCATCCAAGACTGCAAACCGCCAACAAATAAGAAAGAATTAAAGCAATTATTAGGCCTTGCTAATTATTTAGCACGTTTTATTCCAAATTACGCCGATCTGCTTCATCCGTTGACATCAATGCTTAGCAATAAAAGAGACTTTGTATGGGATCAAGATCAACAAAAAGCATTTTTGAATTGGAAGAAAATTTTGTCTTCAGATCCAGTTTTAAAAATATTCGATCCAAATAAAAAATCCATTGTTACGTCAGATGCATCATCATATGGCTTGGGAGCAACACTTCGTCAGAAACAAGAAGATGGCAGTACTTCTGTAATTGCTTATGCTTCAAGAACACTCACTCCAACGGAAGGTCGTTACGCCCAAATTGAAAAGGAAGCGCTAGCCATTGTATGGGCGTGCGAAAAGTTTCGAGATTATTTAACTGGAGCAAGCTTCCGAATTGAGACAGATCACAAGCCTTTAGTTCCAATTTTTTCTCGTAAGTACTTAGATGACCTCTCTCCTAGGCTGCAAAGAATGAAACTCAGGACGATGAGATATTCTTATGATATTGTGCATATTCCAGGAAAGGAATTATATGCAGCAGATGCTCAGTCTAGAAGTCATCAAATGCAAGCAACAAAAAGGGATGAATTGGAGGAAGAAATAGATGCCTACATTCAGATGATTACAGATACTCTCCCAGCATCTCGAAATAGGTTAAAAGAACTCCAAGCAGCACAAAATGCCGATCCAACATGTCAAAAACTTTCTTCATATGCAATGATGGGATGGCCTTCTAAAAAGGATCTGGATCCTCAGTGTTTACCTTTTCGGCAGCATCGATTCGAAATATCAATTCAAGAAGGATTGCTGATGAGAGGATGTAGAATTATTATTCCCAAATCACACCAAGCCGAAGTACTGAATCAAATTCATGAAGGGCATCTTGGTATTACAAAATGTCGAGCTCGAGCCAGATGTTCAGTGTTTTGGCCACAAATTAATAAACAAATAGAAGATAAAGTAAAAAATTGTATAGAATGCATCAAAGAAACAAGTAATAGACATGAACCACTAATTCCAACTCAGTTTCCAGAACGTCCTTGGGAAATATTAGGTCTTGATCTGTTCAAATACAAAAATTCCTGGTATCTTCTTGTTACGGATTACTATTCACGGTATCCTGAAATCGCCAAGCTAAAAAACTTGACATCTGCAGAAGTAATAAACCATTGCAAATCCATCTTTTCACGTCATGGAATTCCAGATGTTCTGAGATCTGATAATGGTCCTCAGTTCGATCCTGTGAAAACTCGAAAATTTATGGAATTTTCAAAAAGCTATGGGTTCTCGCATATCACCAACAGTCCGAAATTTTCTCAAAGCAACGGATTTATAGAATCGTCAGTTAAAATCGTAAAATTAAGAATCAAAAAGTCTAACGACCCTTATCTGGCACTGATGGCTTACAGAGCAACTCCTCTTGAAAACGGATTCAGCCCTGCTGAACTCTTGATGGGTAGAAGAATAAAAACTACTCTTCCCATGTCTAAAGCTCAACTTCAACCTCAAGCTATCAACAAAACTATCTTAGAAGAGAAAGAAGAAATACGGATAGAGAAACAGAAAAGGAATTATGATGAACATCATGGAGCCAGAGTTCTTCCAGATCTCGAGAAGGGTCAACCAGTGTGGATTACAGACAAGCGAGTAACTGGCAAAATATTAGAAAAATCACCATTTCCTAGATCATACCTTGTGCAATCGGGCAAGAAAATTTATAGAAGAAACAGAAAGAATTTTGTGTCATATCCAGATTTTCAACCCGAATTGGAGACAGAAGATGATTTTGAATCGCCTGGTACTGAGGTGACGACTCCAATGAAAACCACAACGGCTGAGTTGCCCAAATCTCCAACAAAGCCTGTACCTGTACATAAAGAGTATATAACAAGAAGTGGCAGAACTGTTCGCCCTCCTGAAAGACTGAATCTTTGAACTTTCAAAGAAAGGGAGATGTGTTGTAAGTGACTCTATGGATTGATTAACTGTGCAATACTTACTAACGGTAGTTATCACGTGTAACCGCACCTGATTTGAGTTTCAGTTCTAAAGTTCCAAAAGTTTGTACGCGTTTTATTTATGTCTTGTGTAGTTTAATAAATGTTCGTGGAATGTATAAAAGCTGCCTTATATTTAGTTAAACCTCCGATATACACGTAATAACAACACAAAAGCTATTCAGGTTAAAAGGAAAACATTTTTAATATATATGCCAAATTTTAATATATATGAATTTTTAATATAAATTCTCGAAATTGCTTTGTCTAAAAAAAAGAAAGGAAAAAAAAGAGAAAGAGAAAAGGAGTCTCTTCTACGATTTTAGGAAAATTATTGTCTAGAACGTTAAATATTTAAACAAATAAATTAACAATGTTTCTTTGTTCAACAAAACATTTAATACGTACATTTAAAATTAAAGTTATTTCGAATGTATATATGATGAAATAAGTTTTTAAATTAAAAGAATGAAATGTTTGCAAGTTAAATAATAAAAGTCAATACGACCAAGAAAACATCGGATTTTTATCGTCTGCCATTGGTAAATGAAAAATGGAGCTAAAGTTGAATATTTTATTTAGTATTAAGTTCTATACATTTCTAAATATTGATAAACATTATATTATCATAGGAAATATAACGGTGTATACTATTTTGTATAATTTAACTCATCAAGAATTTAGTAAAATGTGACGCTATTTCAAAATTTTTCATACTACTTACTAAATTTAATGAGTCATCTTTCATTACATTAAAAACATAATTAAAATTGAACATATTTTAATCAGCGATATTTGTATCGCATAGTTAAATGATATTAATGAGCGTCTTAGTATATTTTATGTTAATATTTAGTCGTATTACACTTATTTATTCGATATTTATTTACATTATTTCAAACCTAAAACTTATTCTACGCAATGTTTTAAAGTAACATTTTATAGAAACAAAAAAGTTTTGTTGCCATTCACTCAAAAGAAACTGCAATCTACTTAATAATCCTCTAGTTATGCACCCCTGCCGCTAGATGGCATATGCCTTGACCCCGCCTTTAATCTTGCGGACAGCTCTTCCATAGGAGTTGGAACGCTTGAAATATATGCAGTTTTGCAAATTATTCTATAAAATTAACATTTTTTTCTCTCTTTTTATAGTTACACCTTAAAAATGAATTTGAAACAACTGCAAAAATTTCAAACAGCGAATGATAATAAATTATGTCTTAATAATATTTTTATAAACAGTTTATCAGTGTGTAATTTGAAAGTGTCATTCCACTTCCATACTGAGATAACAATTTATATGATTTCTATCTATCTATCTATCTATCTAATTATCTGTCTACCAATCTATCTATCTACCAATCTTTGTATCTATTCTATTTCTCTCAATCTATCTATTTCTTTCTCACTCTAACTTTCTATACTTATCTATGTATCCTTAAATATCAACAGCAATTTAAAAATATTTTTTTCAATACCATTACAACTATTCGGAAATAATGGATATTTGAAACAATTTTAATAAATAATCTATTCTAAAAAAGCTTACGTTCTCTCTAAGGATCATATAGATTTTAAATATAAAATCAATTTTGTATATTAACTATAAGGTAATGTTAGAAATTCATATAAAGGATTGTTAGTCGGAATTTTTGTCGTTGTAATTTCTAAAAAGTGATTTGTGGGAAAGTTGATAACGTTTTATCAAAAGCTTAAAATTTCTTCTGAGACTTCCACACTGTAAAAAATATCCGTAAAATTTACGGGAAAAACTGCTGGCAGCAATGTCACCAACAGATTTTGTTGTAAAAGTTACAGTAAAATTAGATGTAATTTTTTTTATTGCATCTACTTTTCCTGCAATTCTAAGGGCGAACACAGCTGGCAATATTACTGCCAGCAGTTTTTGCCGTAAATTTAACGGACTTTATATATATATATATATATATTTACAGTGTAACAAATATTTTAGTGTAAAGTCATTGCGCCCAAATGCGACTAACCATTAAGGATACAATTTTCTTACACCTAAAATCTCAGCACAAGAATCATATATAAATAGGATCTAAACATCCGAACTTCAAGAACGAAACGCGCAACCATTTATTGCATTTAAGGGTGTATTCGAAAAAATGCTTTTCCATCTTCAACAGTTCGAAATTTTCTGATACAATTTCAAACTAATTTTTAAAAGTAGAAACATGAAACTTGCTGAGGTGATTTTTGAAGAGATGTATAAGGTGCCGTGTGATGTCGTTTCGTGCTCAATTTATTAGAATTTGATTTATGGACTATTACTCTCTCAGTATGACCCTTCTTTTCGTTCCCAAATCTCCCGCTTCGGAAAAATCGGTTCAAAAAATCAAATTTGATTGCATTTTTTGCAATATTTTCTGCATTTATCAAAATATTGATAAGCACGGCACCTTATGCACTTTTTAAATAAGATAATTTCCCAGTTTGATGCATTTGAGAGTCATAATAAATTAAAAAATAAATCGGAAAATAAGCAATTTGAATCGAAATACACCCTTAAGGCGCTTCTTTTCGAACAATTTTGCATTGCGATGGACATCGTTCATTTTTATGCAGGGATTGAAACATAAAGAAAGTTATATTGTTATCTTTTATCAATAATCTTCATGATATATTCCTATTGAATATCTTATAAAAATGTCTCATGAAGTCATAGATAAAAAATACTGGCAAGAAGAATAAAATTTGTCCTATATGCTCTGACCTCTGTTATTAACCATTTAATGGTCGCATTAAATTACGGTTTAAAAATTCAAATTCATTATTCCCACCACTTTTTTGAAAAAAAAAATATTCATCTTATTTAATGGACAAGTAAAATGATATCAGAATAAAACCAATTATACTATTTTATAAAACTGGTGGAAATCGAACAATTCTGAATAAAAGCTATGAAACTTACAGCCCGTGAATGTCTCGGGCGCGACGATTAATTGGTTAAGCGATCCGTTTGTTCCTTAAATACGGCGCAAAGTTACGAAACAGTGATTAAGGTTTCGCTTTTTATTAAGATTAAATTGCCTTTTTGGTATCAAAGACTCAAATGACTTTTTCGTAATTGTAATGAAATGGGGAAAAAGGGCGCGTTTTTAAATTAGAGTTGACCTAAAATACTTTCATCTTTTTGTTGGCTTGTGTTTTAAGCGATCTATAAGAAACGAATTGTATCCGTGAAATTTTGAGAGGTTTTTAGGAGTGTTACAGTTTGTACTATCAACAAAGTTATTAATATTTTGAATTTAAATAAAATAAGGCTTCGTTGGAAGCTATAACTAGTCGCGTAAGAGAACAATGAGTTACGAGTAAAGTACAGTTTCTTACAGTTATTCTCTCTCAAGCTAAATTAGACATTAATTAGTCTAATTACCGAACCTATTCTTCTTATCAAATACCTAATGTGTCTGATGATTGTTTTTTTCGTTAATCGTTTCCACAGATTTGTGTCGGAAAATGAAACATTTGAAATCACTTAAAAAAAATAATAGCTTGAAAAGTAATTGTCATAAAATTGAAAAACAAACTGCTTTAGAAAGTTAAAAAATTGCATTTTCCAAGATATTAATTTCAAATCTAATGACCAATTTTTTCAATTTTCAAATATTTAATTTAAAAATTACCAAATTTTACAATGGAGAAACCACAGTGAAACATTCATGCACAAAAAGATAACTATAATGGACATGTGTCCAGAAATATAAACTGACTATAGCACGAATCACATAATAGTAACCTTATTATTCTGTTGAAATATAGAAGTTAATTATGATGTCACAAGTGTATGATTATTATGTAAGCCAAATGTCTAGATTGAATCACCTAGTTTACTAAAAAGTATGGGCCGTGGTAGCCTAGTGGTCATAGCGTCGAACTCCAGACTAAAAGTTCCCGGGTTCGATGCTCGACATCACCAAAGACCCACCGAGTGTATGCAGTTTAGGTGCTCGTTAAATAAAGGGGTTCTGAATGTCCTGTGGTCAGTCGTAGCGGTTGCCATGGGTAATGATCTCTGGAGAAGCTTGTCTCCCCTTCAGAGACATATCAAAATTGAGGTGGTGGTGATGTTTGGTGCTGCCATCTATTGAGGCTTTTCTGACTTTCTTCCGTTGCAGAGGTCTGTCTTCCTGACCTCTGGGTGCAGTTCAAAGGAAGCTCCAGCGACCCTCCTGCCCTTCGGGCACACGTCAACAGCACTAAAAAGACAGAGCGACTGAACAATTCTTATAATTAGGTTGAGCAAAGGGTTATGGGAAATTTTTAATCTAATAGTCACCAGAAGGAGTACTAGTGGTATATATAGAGGCGTTGAAGAAGTCTGGTCAAGACCTCGCTCCATCCAATTATGGCCTCTCTCGATCAATGCACCACTTTTCAAGGGCCGTTGATTTGAATCCTTTAATGAAGTTGAAGAAGCATGTCAAGATTTTTTCAATTCCAAGGAGCCGCCATGATATTTACGGCAAATCTGGAATCCGACAGAAAGTCATGGACTATGAACTATACTTTGAAGAATATTCCTTTTTGCTCTTGTTGTTAATTTGAGCATAACAACGCAACTTTCACAAAGGAGGTGGGTCAATAAGGGCTATTTTTCGCCCCTCATATACCCGGAAAAAAAAGTTTCCAATTCAGATGATTGTTCTGTGGCTTTGTATAGTTAAAGATATGTATTTTTGTTTAATATAAGTTTTACGTGATAAATAAAATAGTAAGTCATGGAAATTATAGCCCGAAAGTAGAGTGTTTTGGCTTTTTTCTGAATTTTTGACGTTTTTTGTGTCTTTGAATTAATTTTTTATTAAGAAGCGTTCTATGAACCCAATAAATTTTGGCATGCAATGATTCTACTCTTTATAAGATTTTTATGAGCATTATTTTATTTGGGTTCAGTGTGCGCTTCTACCTGTAAAAGAAAAAAATGTATCATGTGAGAGAATCAAATGCACTACTATCGGAGCGCGTTCAGACTTCTTTTGCCGTATTTAAAAAGTATTAACGTTGTTAAGACGTCAATGTTGTTTTCTAAAATTGTTTTTGGTAAATATTTATCAAAGAAATTAGTAAGAAATAATGCTTTGACATCAATGTCATTGTTGTAAAGTCTCGCAGAAAACTTCTCGTATATGTTCTAACAGAAAAGTTATATTGATACTTAGATGTTCGAAAAACTGAGGTTTACAGAGTGGTTCTAAATAGTGCTCTAAATGAAATAATCTGTATTTCGTGCTATTCAGGCTCTAAATACTTCTATTTCTTCTACTGACGTAACAATAAGAGATTATGCGTCAACGATTACTGTCTATGAGAACACAAATCCGAAACCTAATATACATTTATCAATATCTCATTTTCACAAATCTAACACTTGTTGTATAATATGTAAAGGTAAAAATTGCCTCGTAATTGTAGCAAAAGAGAACTAATGAAACTCAAGCCTTTATAGAAACTAACATCTATATTTTGTTGCGAAAACGAGGCTGTAAAACTCATATTACTTGATCGGTAAATTGACTCTGCAAGATTTAAGTCCTGTAAGTGAGAAAACATCGATGTATGGAATGCGATGCATGAAAATATTTAAACCAATATCAGAAATGTAGCAAAGAAGGCCTCGGTTTTGATATACCGGGACACTTTTCCGAAATCTATTATTATATTCTCATGGGTATATTTATGTCTGATTTTAACTACACCTTTAAACTTGCAAAATTCAAAATACGTTCCTCAATAAAAAAGGTCATCTCGTTCTTACTTTGCAATGTTACTTGTAAAACTTAGAACTGGTCTCTATCGTGGTGTTCTGTTTACATTATTCAATATAAGAAAAATAATAATATCTTCTGTAAAATATGAAAACCAGGCTTTGATTGAGAAAGTTGTTCTAAAAAACCGTAGAATGGAATACATCAGCAGAACACAAGTTATTGAAAAATATACGAGGCCTTCAGCAGGTAGATTGTTTATTCCGGATGACAACAATGATACTGTGATGATTGCTTTCGATAGTACGTACGTTTATATCAAGAAGAGTGTGAACTATTCCTTTCAGAGACATTCCTTCTGGCTATACAAAGGAAGACCTTTTATTAAGCATGTGGTATTCGTCATTACTTCAAATTACATTTTGGATGTCTTCGTTCCTTACTTCGTGGAAACAAAGAACAATTACGCTAACATACTTACAAATACATTAAAAAAAATTCATATGATATCAGAGAGTGGCTGAAGTCAAATGATGTTGAGAATATTGATAGATTTTACCGGGATTGTTTGGAACTTCTGCACGAAATTGATATTGAACAAGAAATGCCAAGATTAAACATTGAAAATTAATCAATTAACAAGATTAACAAGATTAATTAAATTAACAAGATTAATTAAGCAGCAACAGATGATTCTGAGGGACACGTAACCAAAATTTTATTTTTTAGCGCACAATTCCTAAAACCTATAATATTTGGATAAAAACACAGCGAAACATTATAACATAATGGTACTGTCAGTGTAAAGTACGCGAAAGTGTCGTAGAGTGCTGGGTGCATGTTGTTTTCATATTATGGTTTATAACTTACAATACTACTATAATGTATCATCGCTCAATCAAAATTAAAAAACCAAATATCGAATATGTTCATATACTGTAAAAGACGCGGCCACTGGATGGTCCATTAGTGATTCTGGTGAAGCAATCGATAACGAAAATAATCTAACATTGTCCAAAAAGTCTGAAACTGTATGATTATTATTATTATTATTATTATTTGTTATTTATTATTTCCAATATTTCCTGTATTGAAATAATAATCTTAGTAAGCTCCATTTATTTTAATTTTGCACTTATTGTTGTATTTACTATTGATTATATGGATTAAAACTAATGACAATTGTGTTTATGCTCATTTATACACATAATATTTACTTAAATCTATATTTTATTTTTCCATCAATTATTAAACTTTCATTCAAGATATTACCATTTTCTTACTTGTTATGAGGTATACTAATGAAAAAAATGTATGCCACGTCTAGGTGCTCATGGGCGAAAAAAGGCCTTTATTAGCCCACTTCCTTTCCCATAACTTTTTGCTCAACTTACACCACCAAACATGGTGCACACAGATTTTGATGATTTCTAAATATGTTATAGGGGTCATACCACTAATTGTTCAGCTGAAAGGATTCTTTCAAATGGGCCTTGGTTTTTGAGAAATTGGGGGGGGGGTCAAAGTTCAGCGTATATTTCAAATACTTGTTAGTACGAGCGCTGCATGTTAATCCTTGGCGTCGTGGTAACGTACGATCCTGCAAGTCGAAAGGTTGCGGGTTCGAATCAGTCATCGGTTTTTATTTATTTATTTATGTATTTTTACACGTTACAAATTTTAGGTATTTTTATTACAAAATTGCTACAGCTTTCGATAGTTTCTTAATAAATTACATTTACATTTTTAAATTTTTTCATGAAAATTTATTTTTTTCTGCAATTTTTAAACGAATATTTCTATTGACAAAACTACAAAACTAGTTTACGTCTAGAACTTTTTTTATTAATTATTATTCGCGTTTTTTATTTTAAGCACAATCCTGAAATAATGATTTTTTTTCTATCGCTTTTTTTATTTTATAGCATTCTAAATGAAAACTTGCCTTTTTTTTTGTATATGTATAAATAATACAAAATAATTTTCGGGTGCAATTTTTTAAACGGCTTTAGGATTAGATTATTCAAGTAATGCGTATCTTCGAAAAAATAATAAAATATTAATGCAGTAATGTTAAAATGCAAATTGTTACCAGTTATCCAAGTTTTCAATTTTCCAATTTTCTGTAAATACATTTATCTCCCAAGTTCAACATGAACATAAGTTATCGTTTGCACAAATAAGAAATGACAAATTACATCTATTTTTATAACAAATTAAAACACTCTTTCCGTAATTCAACTGAAGTACGAAAAATCGTCTGTTTAATGAGATAAAATTTATAATACATATAAAAATACTTTTTTTAATCGTCTTCTTTCCTCCGTAATTATCAGAATAAATGAAGATTCTTTTTATTGGTCTTATTTTTGTACTTTTACAAATGATGATTAAACCTTTTTTTTAAATATATTTTTAAACATATTTATCACAAATTAATTATTTTAGTAACATAAATTATATTAAATGCAGTATTAAATTATCAAAAATCCAAGCACAATATTGTGTAATACACATTTGAAAGGAAAAAAAAGTGACTGATTAATCTAAAAATATAAATATTTAAAGTAGTGGAGATTTTAAAATATTGAAATTTTCTTATACTTTTTCAAAGTTTTAATTAAATACAAATTTTTATTTATTTATTTGTTACAAAATATACTTTTAGTTGAACCCTAAAGTGCAGTATGTTCACAATATTTTGGAAAATAATAATAATAAAAAAATGTTGACAAAGTAAACTGTCCTCTTCAGAAAATATCAAAAGGTTCAAAGCTGTAGAATTTTCAATTCTGCTTATAATTTGCGAAGTGTAAAAAAACATAAAAATAAGCAAAAGGCCGAGGACTGGTTCGAACCCACAACCTTTCGACTTGCAGGCTCGTACGTTACCACGACGCCACCGATTCACATGCGGCGTTCGTACTAATAAGTATTTGAAATATACGCTGAACTTTGACCCCCAATTTCTCAAAAACTAAGGCCCATTTGAAAGAATCCTTTCAGCTGAATAATTAGTGGTATGAACCCTACAACATACTTTGAAATCATCAAAATCTGTGTGCACCATGTTTGGTGGTGCCCTTGTTAGTAAATGAAGATTTCATTGATTTTAAATATACCTCTCCTATACTGTAAGTTCTTACACTGAAAAAAAATCCCTTAAATTTACGGCGCAGCAATGTTGCGAGCAGTCTTTGCCGTAACAATTTCAATAAAATTAGATGTAATAAAAAAATTACATCTAATTTTACGGCGAATGCTCCAGGCAACATTGCTGCTAGCAGTTTTTGCCGTAAATTTAGCGTTTTTTTTTTTTTTTTGTGTGTGTGTGTGTATAATTTCCACGTTTCCGAAGCCCATACCAGACTTGAATCATTCCAAAGCGTGTATGTGTTCTTCATTCCCTTAACTGAGAATAAAGCTTCTAGAAAGCAGCCCTTTATCTCAAAATCAATCATAAACTAAATTAACTTAATTCTCCTGATAGCTTTTCAACTCTTCGAGAGGGTGGATTCTCACAGGGAAGCTGCTGCCCTTAAAATTAAATTTTGTTGAATGAGGGATGCAGCGTCAATAATGTCAAATGATTCTGTTTAGACCATATCTGCATAACCACCCCCTACTCCTCATTGAGAATTTGAATTGGCACTAGAGAAGTGATAATGTAGAATAATTAGTAGATGAAAACCATAAACTAAAGTTAAAAATAAAGTATCGATAAGATAAAACCAATGACAGAAAATAAGAATTTGCAGAAATAAATTGATGTATATGAACAGAAAAAGCAAGGGTAAATGAAAAGGAAAGGATAAGTTATAGTTAAAGAGTAAATGTTAGTTAAAAGCCAATAACTAAAATGTACTAACGAAATGAGTAAGTAGAGATGAAGAATATGATTTTTAAGATAATCCTTCTCCCCTCCCAATTAAAAAAAGAAGAATCAAGTATTAATTTGATATTATGTTGAAAAAATTAAAAGTGTCTAAAAGTGAAATTTTGCAAAATTGGTTGGGAAGGGAAGATTGAAAAAATGTTTATCTATAAAAGATCTAAGATGTACACTTGAAATTTCATTCAGAAGTTTGATCAGATATACACGAGATGAACACCTCTAACCTCATTTTAGATATGATGGAGAGAAAAGAGGGAAATAGGGAGTTAAATGAAGCAATAAATAAGAGAATAGAATTATCAGTTTAATGTAATAGTGGGATGGATAATTTCACTTGAAAAATCACATTCCTGAATCTCCTCAAGAATGGGCATGACTAGGCCCATTCACATTAATTTTTCTCTTAAGATTTTATACAAATTTCTCATACATAACTAAATTTTATTTAAGTATATATGTAAATATTATCCCCCCCTCCCCGAAAACCTTATATGAACTTGATAGTTGAGTAAAACTACAAGTTCAGACAACAGAAATCTAATAACTTAGGATAATTAAAGTGCAGGAAGCTAAGTGCAGGAAGCTAAGAGATGGAAGAAAAAAAATCTTAATATAAAAAATAATAGCGACAATTAAAAAAAATAGTTAAGAGCAATTTAAATAGAGTTTTAATTATGTAAGAGCATTCCCCTGAAAGAAATACAATAATATTACAATATCACTCACCATTTGTAAGTGCATAGGAGATAATACATACAATAACAGTAAATAGGTTATAAATATTAATAAGCAAGAAATAATAAAAATGTAATAAAAACAATAAAAATTATTTTTCATCGGGAGTTTATATAATTTCAATAATCCAATGAATAGTTTAGTTTTTTTTTTTAAAATCAAATCCATTAAATGCAGTCCCTCCAGCAAATTAAGTCCTTCAATAGTTTTTAACCCTCTGACAGTCTTGCAAAAGGGCAAAATTGTAATGTTGTTTTCTCAGCATTTTGTTTTAATTGCTAAAAAAATACGATTCTTTCAAAATTAGAGAAAAATCTTTTTTACGAATATGAGTGTTATCCTTGAGTGTGTTAATCATTGCACAATGTATTAAAAATCCATTAAATCAACTGAGTTATATCATTTTAATTATTGCTTGCATTGCAGTGAAACCTGGAGCTTAGGGAACGTCTATAAACGGGCTTGTCAGTGAGAGGGTTAAATAAGTTGATGTGTTAACAACTTGATAAAACTATGCAAGAACTTCCTACAAGTTAAAAGTGACTAAGTTTTTTAACTCTCCGAAATTTTTTTATTTATTGGTAAAAGACTTCGTTAACTTCTAAAATACTCGAGCAATTTCGATAAAAAATTTACTAGTACAGTATAAATATAAGATCATATGAGACAGACAGTTTATTAATTTTTTAATTACTTTCAAAATAACAATTTTTCAAAAAATGGGAAATTTCAGATGAATTCCCATTGCTCTAAAATAAAAATAATTTAGTTTAAGAAAATATAAAAATTACATGCCATGAGTTTTGAGCACATCTAGTAAATAAGGATTCCGAATTTCACCAAAATCGGTCCGGTAGTTTTTGAGGAAACTGGTCTTAAAGCTCGCATATTTTCCATGGAATTGCACTCAGTGCTGTCTTACCTTAAACAACATATTCATGAAGAACTTAAATCATAAATAAGGGAAACACTATACGTTTGTTTTTACTTGTGGATCTTTCCTATGGTGTTAATCAAATTCTGATTCCTTAAAAGTTTGTCTAGAATATGGTACATAAATTTGATGACAAAAATTATTAACTGACTGAGATTTTTTTAATTGAATTACATACGAATTAAGTTTGGATATTTTCATTTCATTTTTAGCTCACAGGCTATCATAGCCTGAGAGCTTATGTGCCCGTCCGTTCTGTATGTTCGTTCGTGCGTAACTCAATAACTCATGATAAAAATATCGGATCCACTTGAAATTTTGTATATAGGTATATCCTGATAAGGCGCTTCCCTGATTAGTTTTTGGAGTTCATTCGATATGTATAAGAGGGGGAACGGGGTGCTCATGCCCCTCCCCTTAATTGATAGAAACGGGATTTTCATGCAGAATTAACAGCTTTCGTTTAAAATTTAAATATAGGATCATTCTGATGAGTCGATTCCGTGACTCTTATTAGCTGTTCATTGAATAAGTATAAACAGGGGGAACGGGGGACTCATGCCCCTCCCCTTAATTGATATAAACGGGATTTTCATGCAGAATTAACAGTTTTCGTTCAAAATTTAGATATAGGATCATTCTGATGAGGCGATTCCGTGATTGTTATTAGGTGTTCATTGAATAAGTATAAACAGGGGGAACGGGGGGGCTCATGCCCCTCCCCTTAATTGATATAAACGGTATTTTCACACAGAATTAACAGTTTTCCTTCAAAATTTAGATATAGGATCATTCTGATGAGGCGATACCGTGGCTGTTATTAGGTGTTCATTGAATAAGCATAAACAGGGGGAACGGGGGGCTCATGCCCCTACCCTTAATTGATAGAAACGGGATTTTCATGCCGAATTAACAGTTTTCGTTCAAAATTTAGATATAGGATCATTCTGATGAGGCGAGTCCGTGGTTGTTATTAGGTGTTCATTGAATAAGTATAAACAGGGGGAACGGGGGTTCTAATGCCCCTCCCCTTAACTTGTATAAATGGATTTTTCAAGCAGAATTGTCAGATTTCGTTTAAATCTCTAATAGTTTTTGAAGTTTAATGGTTAAGAGGGGAATAACTCCTCTTAAATTATATAAATGCTAAATGGGTTTTTATTAAGAATTATCCGATTTGCTCTGAATTTTGTATATAGATTTTTTATATGATAAAGCATGTCCTTGATAATTTAGGAGGTTCAATGATTAAGTATAAAAAAGGAGAAAGTGTAGAGCTGTTTCCCCTTCTTAATTTTTTTTCGAACGGAATTAACGAAAATACAAGGCTGTAATGTACAATTAGTATGCGTAGCCTGTGAGCTCAATGCCATCAGTTTAACTGGGCAATATTCTTTTTATTTAGTTTACATTTTGATCAATGAAAACTCTTTCTTTTTGATAAAAATACTAGAATAGCATTTTAAAACTTTATTTCTAAATCCAATTATCTTGAAAACTTTAACTATACCAATTACATATTCTCTGCTCACTCTCATTATGTATTGTCGAATTTAAATATTTATTCTAGAAACAGTTCCATTGTTAATTAAGAAAAAGGAAATTTCTCTATATATGTATTCATTTAAATTTCAAAAAACTTATTTTTAAGTTTAATTATTTGCAGTATTTTTTATATTTATTAAGTAATAATATTTAAAATTAAATCCAAAGCAATTTATATAAATTAGCTGCTATTAAAATATGTTTTTACTGCTGATCAATAGAAAATCAGTTGTCTGTAAAAATATTAAAATGCATTTCAAAAAATTTCATTTTGGCATTCCATTAAATTGATAACATAAATTAAAACCACTTATTTAATGTTCGCTAATTCTAATTATACATTATCGAAATTAAATATTTAATGTACATTTTAAGTCCTTTGTATCTTAATTAACTTTAGGAAAACTTTATTTATGCATGCATTTTATTACTATTGGAAACTTAATTTTTAATTTGAATATGTCTTCAATAATATAATAATCTAATAAACTCAAGATTAACTTAAAATCATATTATTAAAATATCTTTAATTGCTTTTAATGCGTGCACTTATATATTTAAAGATTTGTAATTTTGTCCGTATAGAAATGATGTTCTTTTGGTTTAAATCAGTAACTTTGAAAATCGATGATATATAGGGATGAATATTTCTAAAAGGAATTCAATATTTTAATTTAGAGGGATTATTAAATTTTTACCTCAATTAAGATAATGGGAAAACAAATACTTTTTTGAATTCATGTGTTTTTTATCTATAGAAAAGAAATATGCATATATTTTGACAATTATTTCTTTTCTACAAATAAATATGTGAAATCATAGGAATTGATGTTACATAGACAAATTTGCTTATATTTTTCCTCTTTTCCCAAGTTAGAAAATATAACATGGGGAATGAAAAATTAAAAAAGACTTTTACTCAAACATCTTGATTCTATTAGTTGTTATTTTTTTTGCATTTATCAATAAAAATTTCTGATTAAGCATATTTTAAAGTGAAACTGTTAACTATTATAACAACCATGAAATAAAACCTCGATTTTGAATATGAAGCGTGTCGCTTTAATAGTTAACTTACAGAGGCACTCAAAATAATTCCGTTACGTTATGGTCAACAGGAAAATATATTTTAAGTGTATATTAATAACATTACTTTAATTCAAATGTATTGAAATCGAAATATTTAAAGAATTTTATTACAAGATGATTATTGTGGAATAGGGCATTTACAGCATTTGTCGTTCATTTACAAGGACACACAAAATAAACTGGTTAAAGTTTTAGCATTATATTGTCTTTGAGTAATATTTGCTGCTAATTCTCTTTTATTTTCTTTACGATCTTTTAAATTCAACTAATTTTTTGCAAGTTCATAATTGAGAATAAACTCTGTACGTCGTATACAATTCTGCACAAAAGAATTCACTTGTCACTTTCCTCATAAGTGAAAATTGATAAAAGTTTATTTTCAATTGTGTCACATGTTTTCTAACTGAACTAATTTTTTGCGTGTATGTAATCTATAGGTACAAATCTATAATATACAGGGCTGTACAAAGGAATCTAATAATTTTTTAATAGGATGGAAAGATTCGTAGATGAGAAATGGTGGAATGGGGTTTTTAAATACTTACTCATTTTCAAATGTTTCACTTAGATATCATACTTCAACCTATTTAATCTGAAATTATTCTGAAACTCTAAGCGTGTAAATATGATAGTCCAGGTCATACATTGCTGTTAAGATTTTTTCCTGAAACTCCAAAAGAGACCGTCAACAAATTAAAAAAGAATGAATATCTTTTGGATAACCCTGTCAAATCTAATGTAGCAAAAGCGCTCAAACTGTTGATTATGATTAAGTGGCTGCAATAAATCGTGCTCATTTTTATGTGGAGAGACCGTCAACAAATTAAAAAAGAATGAATATCTTTTGGATAACCCTGTCAAATCTAATGTAGGAAAAGCGCTCAAACTGTTGATTATGATTAAGTGGCTGCAATAAATCGTGCTCATTTTTATGTGGACAGCATGTACACCCGTAGAGAAATTAAGGTTTTTTATAAAAGCAGTCCCAAATTTTTCCACTTTTTTGCTTATAATTTGCCGAGTTCTTAATATAAAATAATGTTTTTTTCTGAAATATGACAAATAACATTGCGCATAATAACCTGTAATAAAAAAGAAAAAATAATAAAAATTGTAAGAAAAATGGGTAGGTTTACTAAATATTTTCTCACTGCGTATGCGCCAACAATATCAAAATTTTATTTGCCTATTATGTTAGCTAAATGTACAGAGCAACTTTTGTTAAAATTTCAGAATCATAATTTGAAAATTCTGAAAATAATCGTCGATTGAACCAGCTAAAATTCCATTATTCCCGAAATAAAGCAAAAAGATGACCGGTTGTATCCATATGATATATCCATTGATTAGTATAAATATAGAATACACAATATGTCGCGTACTACTATATTTGGATAAAACCCTCTTTTTTTTGCTTCATTTTGGGAATAACAGATTTTCAGCCTCTTCTGTACGCGATCAGTTTCAGAATTTTCAAGCTATGATTTTGAGATTTTCACAAAAGTTTCTCTATACATTTAGCTAACATTATATGCAAATGAAATTTTTATATCGTT
This sequence comes from Maratus speculifer, assembly GCA_964019185.1. Taxonomy (NCBI): domain Eukaryota; kingdom Metazoa; phylum Arthropoda; class Arachnida; order Araneae; family Salticidae; genus Maratus; species Maratus speculifer. Next base: position 14,513,682 of record OZ025291.1, on the reverse strand, counting down.
GACGCATGCGCAGTGAAAATTTATTTAGTAAACCTGCTCATTTTTCATACAATTTTTATTATTGTTTAATTTTGATTACAGAGTGTTGTGTACAATGTTGTTTGTCATATTTTCAGAAAAGAAAATCAGTTATATTAAGAACTTAGCAAATTATAAGCAAAAAACTTGCAAAAATTTGGGAGTGTTTTTATAAAAAAACCTTAATTTCTCTACGAGTGTACATGCTATAAAGAGAAAAATGAACACAGTTTATTACAATAAGCCATTTAATCATAATCTACAGTTTGAGCAATTTTGCTACATTAGTTTAGAAAATATATTCATTTTTTTATTTTGTTGACAGTCCCTTATGGAGTTTCGGGAAAAAACCTTCACTGAAATGTATGACCTGGACTATCATATTTACACACTTAGAGTTTCAGAATAATTCCTCATACATTTTTCTAGATATTTAAGAAAAACTCTAAAATCGAAAGTAGACGGTCATCTTTGGCCATATAGTGTATATCAATTGCATTAAACTCCGCGTCTATTTTCGCGAGTTACAACGTGAGAAGAGAGATAGACAACCAAGTGGACAGACAGTCAGACAAACCTTTTTTGGTAGGTACTTTTCAACTATGTTGAAAACATAAACTAAAAATGGCGTAATAAATCATTCCGTAAAATGAATATTGTTTTTGAATAGTTACTACTATTTAATAATGTTGACAAAAAGTACAAAAATAAACATCTATAATATACATATCTTTAAAAGATATAACACAAGACAACATATGTATGCGTATATATATTAAATGTACAGATGAATTCTATACACTTCAAGATCTCCATTACTATTATCAAATAAATCTTTCAAATAAATTAAATTTCTCCATTTTGTGTGAGAGTTTGAAGCACTACTTTCAAGAAGATTAGAAAATATTTCTTCCTGGAAGAAATTACGCTTTGATTAAAACAAATAGTTTCTTAATAAAGATAATGCATGCTTCTTTTATTTCTATTTGTCATGGTTAAAGCTTAATTTTTTTTGTATAAAAATTACAGTTTTTTTTTTTACATTAATAGAAATTACCTTTTTAACATTCGAATATAGTTGAAAAATGTGGTCAAATAACTTCGGTCTATTTGGCTGTCTGTCTATATGTCTTCCAAATCTTCGTAAATACAGGGTATATCTGAAAAAATGGCACAAAAGTTTATGGGGTGATAGAACGCAGCTGTATTAAGCAAATTTCTTCATAGAATGTACAGTCGGAACGTAAGCAGTGAGAAGTTAAAAGGTAGTTTTCCACTGACCCAGGCAGATGGATTATCGAGGTAGTCCTATAGCTTGGCCACCAAGATCACCTGATCTCTTGTGTTTGGATTTTTTCCTGTGAGGCCTTATAAAAAGCCTAATCTACGAGTGTTTCATTGAAATCGATATGAATATAGTCTTCAGCATTTCCGTTGTTGCCGGCGATATTTGCGAAATGCCTGGTGTCTTCTCAAAAGTGCGTCAGTTCCTAAACCGCAGGTGGGAAGCGTGTATTGCAGCTTGCAAAAGATCTTTTGAGCAATTTCTTTTAACATACACTTAATAACATTCCTGTTAATATAATGTTTTCGGAAGTATCTCCTCTCATTCTTGTGTTAATTCTAACTGCGACAGAGAAAAACTACCTATTAACTTCTCACCACTTGCGTTCCAACCGTACATTCGATGACGAAATTTGTTAGTATAGCTGCGTTCCATTACCTCGTAAAATCTCCCCTTTTTTCAGATACAACTTGTATATTTCGATTCTAATGTTTTTATGTTATTGATATTTACTATACAACTTTTGTAATGGAAATTAAGAGGGTGGTATCTATAATTCGTTTACACTGACAAAAAATTACATTCCGATCTTAGGGAAATAATCGTTTACAATTAATTTTATTCATGTTACTTTATATTAAACATGCTGAGAACGATATGCATTAATACGTCGATCTAAAACCTCCTTTCTCAGGAATACAGAAAATATAGTCATATACATATAAATTACAAGGATGTACAGAAGAATCCCATTATATTGTGGTTTATGTCAAGAAATCGTTTGCGTTGCGCATTTTAAAGGTAATATACTATCTTAAACATACTGAAATAAAAAAGTATTACACACGCGCACTAGGAATAAGACACTTTCTCTACATTGCGCGTTCAAAAAGTAACGCCTAATAAAAAGAATGACAAGCAAGAATAAAGACTAACTGATTTTAACGAAGAAATATATGCCATTTTCCTGTCATATGCCTCCATTATATCTATTGCTGTGCGAATATCCTGACGCTGTTGTTTTTTGGACGTACGAACAAATTTTTCACTGTTCCAGAAATTTTCTTGACATTATGAATTTGATGATTAAATCTTTGCATTAGGTACAGATTACAGAATTCTACAATGTAAATATAATAATCAGTTATTGCATTTTCACCAGAACTTGTTTCTCCCATGATTTAATAGATATTGATGCATTTGCCTAGCAGTACAAAATTTTAAAGCCAGTTACATAGTATTCTAAAAGCAATAACCAAACCCATATCGCATTTCCAACACGGAGGGTTCAACTCTATTTTATTTTAAAACTTTTTTAGTTCACATTTCAACATACTTTTCTCATTAGTAACATACAGTTTCATATCATGTACATTTTTTCCGTATTTACTTCTTAGCTAATCCCTCACTTTAGAAAAGCTCTCACTTTAGAAGAAATGAAATTTCATTCATCTGAGAGTTAGATATGTCTTGAACTGCATCCATATATGTATAAATACATACAAACGATTTAAGAAACAACAGTACAACATTCCATAATATATAGGGTGATCCAAAAGACAGGACGAACTTTAAAAACGAATAATTCGAATACGAATCAAGATACAAAGATAAGGTTTGCACCAAACGGATGGAAAAGAAACCGGGTTTAGTGTGGCTACGAAAAATAGTTCTACTGACAACCAAACAGATGGCGCTGTCGAATTTATGAATTGCAAGAGCGACAAACAGTCACCTGTATGCAAGATGGAGCACCACCTCATATTGATCTGCCTGCGTGACGAATGCTACGCTAAATATTTGGGGGAGGATCGCATTATCAGTCGCTACTTTAATCACGCATGGCCTCCAAGATCTCCTGATTTGACACCCTGGGACTTTTGGCTGCGGAGATTATTAAAGTCAAAAATGTACCGCGACCAACCGGCATCACTAACAGCACTGAAAGATGCCATTCGCAAAAGTGTGCCAGCCATAGAGCAAGAAACGTTACTCTATGTTGTGAACGGTGAAGTGCCTCGTCTCACAGCTGTACTTCTGAATGATGGACAGTACATTGAACATTTACTGTAGTACTAATTAACTGTAATTAAGCTGATTTGTGAGTTGTGAACATTTTTTACATTTGTAAATCATCTTTTGGTGCATTAAATCACTATAGCGCCACCTGTTGGTCTTCAACAGAACTATTTTTTTTCGTTTCCACACAAAATCCGGTTTCTTTTACATTCGTTTGGTGCAAACCGTTTCTTTATATCTTGATTCGTTTTCGAATTATTCATTTTTAAAGTTCGTCCTGACTTTCATATCACCCCGTACATAAATATAGATAACTTCTGAATCAACAACTAAAAAGAGCGATAAATCGATAATAAACAATATTCTGTGGGGAAATTACACAACCCAACTATACACATTTGTTAGTCGTCGATTCACCCTCGATAGCGACTATAATAATGAACTACTTTATTAACTTTATTAATATAATTATATATATGTATAATACAACATCAAAACAAATGTGGAAACTTGAAGACTTGAAATCAGGTACGTATTTAGAGCAAGATTAAGCAATTAAATATAAATATTAAAATATTTAATTTAAACATTAAAGTTTAACAGTAAACTACTCAGGTCCTGTATTATTAACTTTTGTAGGCTTTGAAATGCGTGACAGTCTTACAGTTAAAAAAATGCACAAAACAAACAATCGTAATGGAAAAGGCAGTTTGTTTACTTAATTTAAAGTTATTTATTTGTCCCTTTCTATATATACACCTGCTTTCAAGTCCTAAGATTTGAAATATCATGCTTTGACGCATTGTACTTTTTTTATTGCATCTACAGTGAGCTACTTTAACGCATATGATGTATTAAGTTTTATTAATAAATTTTGAAATATTTAAATAATTATCAACTTTTGCTAAAAATTACAAATTCGTCTAATAAGGGGATCGAATGCAAGCATTTTTCGTAAAATATTATTATATGTAGTCATCGGTTAGAAGTTTGGTTACTATTGTTACAAATTCAATTATTATATAGGGTAACACCCCCAGTAATTGGCATGCACCAGTGATTGGCACATTTTACAAACGTGTCCTAAAAAAAGATTTATATCCAGTCTTTTAAAAATTCAAGACCATATATCAGTTATATGCTCATTTACGTTAAAGATTATAACTTTGATATATTTTACAAGATGACAATTGAGCGTAGGAAAGAGAAACAAGTATGGCTTGTATCAAATTAGCCATTTTGTTGCAAATTCTTCTTTTTTGGCTTAAGGAAGGCATGCTTTTCAATTCATTATTATCTGATTTATAATATAGTTTAAATTTTAATTGAAAACAGGTTTGTTTAGTTAAAAAGGGTTACTTTAATTGTGTAAAAGTATTTTCGACACAAATATTTGGATTTCTGAATTAATGGTAGTTGCCAATTAATGGTGCTTCAATTTTGCTAGTTCCAAGTAATTGGCACCTATTCCAATTACAAGGAATTCGCAAGGAATTTGAGATTAAACCATTTATTTTGGAAGTACTTTTAAAATTATAGACTAATTTTGTTTATCATTTGTTTTTATTTGAAAATATAAATTTTATCAGTAATTAGAATCCTTTAGAGCTTCATATGACAATTACTGGGGACAGCATGACAATTACTGGGTATTAATGTAAGTATATTGTATTGTTTTAAAGTGTTCACATTTCAGACTAATATGCTGATTTCTTACTCTCAAAAACCTGAAATATGGCATCTTCATCTACAGTAAATTAATTTAAAGCGATTAAACCCAATGCAAAATGTAAAGTTTTTATTTTAATATAAACATATGCCAATTACTGGATCACAAGGTGTCATACATTGGTGCTCTAGGTGCCAATTACTGGTGATTTCAGCAACTTTTTAGAAATATATTTTTATAAAAATACTTTTTCAAATTTTTTTGCTTTTAGTGGGCAAAGTAGATGCACAGATATGCATTCTTTGATTTAAAAACATTTCCAAGTAAATAGCTTATTTCTTTGTAATGAAAATTTAAGTAAGTTTAACGACAAATTCTTAATGTGCCAATTACTGGGGATGTTACCCTATGTAAGTATGCGTAAATATACAAGAAAATAAATTAGGCATTAACTGTTTCATCTGATTGGAGATATCTTTCTAAAAATAAGTAAAGTAAAAAAATACGATTAGCTAAGAAACAAATTAATTAAAAAGAGCTTTTATATTGATAGATCAGAGAATTAACATCCTTGGATTAAATCGAGTTTCTTCCAAGTATATGCTTTATCTAATAAAAGAATTACCCAACAAGATCTAAAATGGAATACAACGAAGAAAAATAAAGGAGGTGCGAGGGACAGAGGTCAGAAAACAATGTAATAGTGTATAAAATGGAGTTCGTAAATGCGGATCGTTAGTATACAACCTGTCAGCTTAAAAGGAATTAGATGCGTTCCTTGACAAGATAACCAAATATATATTACTATTGGGAACAAATGTATTTATTTCTGTGTTTCTTTATCAATGCGTTTATCTTAGCTGCCAACTTTCCCTTTTTTTCTCCTTAGAATAAGATAAATATATTTCGAGAAAAAAATATAATATTTAATAGACGAATGTAAACATGCAAAACATGGAAAAAATATATATTTTATTATATGCAGTTTCTAGTTCTAGGTATATTTAATTGAGTAGTAAAAATAAATTAGAAAATGGCACGCAAGCTTTATGCTTAACAGATTAGCATTAATGACGATATATTTAGAATTAAATTACTTTTTGCAGAAATCTTTTACTATATACAAAGTTGACCCTAAGCCAGGAAAATTTTTTATATTTTAATGCACATAAATTACACGTTAAATTCATTCCATATGAATTATAATAATATTAACTGTTGTATTATATAATAAAAAATTTCTGGATATTTTAAAACTCTTGGCATATTAAAAACTTTTTCTTTTTTGTTTTGGGTCCAATTAACCGAACATCCATCATAGATAATTTCTTTAAAATTTTCTAATTATTTATTTCTTTGAATTAAAATGCGTTACATACTTTAAAAAAAACTGTTTAATAAGTATTTTTTTATAATCACCCATTATATGTATTCGAAAAAAAAAAAAAAATACGCAGTATTTATTTAAAATATATGATAATGAAAATGTTCATGCTATATGTAGCTCAATCTAGAATAAAATAATTTATTAAAGATTGCAGATCAGCGTTAGTATTATAGATTTCAACATGTTTCATCGCGATTCTTTTCCGAATAATTTTTTTATACGTTGCTGAGCGGTCACGAGAATTCAGTGTTGCAAATATTCAAAATGCACTCAATTTCCATGAAAAAATATCAGAAATTTCTACCAAATTAGTGTCTTTTTCTGAAAAAATCCATAACTATATTTCTACTGGAAAAACTAAATTTTAAATTATACTTCATTTAAAAATTATTTAACTAATTTAATCTAAAAATCACATTATTAAGCCTTTACTTAGAGTCCCATTTACCCCCACTTCCCCCTAAAAATGAATTTGCGAAGGGTAACTCTTACTGTAATCAATATTTTGAGAAATGTAATACAAATAATTACTTAATAATTTATGAAATATTTCAAATAAAACAATGTAAAGGCGCCAAAACTGATTGTACTTCCATCTCTTGCTCAAAGCTGAGCAAACAGTCACTTAGACGTCAAGTTACTGTGCCAATTTTGGAACATAATTGTGAAAAAAATTATGTATGTTCGAATTGGCTCATCGAAATTCAGTATTGATAGATGACTAAAAGTAAACTTTAGCCTAAAAATGAAAAAAAGAAAAGAAAAAAAAAGAATCATTATGCTTTTCTTCGAAAATGTTAATATTTCTCAAAAATTTGCTCTAAGAGCTAAACGTTCACAATCCCCTAAGTGGGAACAAAATTCCCAAACGGCCAGCATAGCAAGAATTCTCAACTTTGCGCAACTGCTTATTTTATGTTCTTGTTATTACCAGAAAATTTGAATTTCTTTGTCTTATTTTGCACAGATTTTTGCAATTCGGTAATACAAAACTAATTTTAAATTATGCTGTGAACAGGAAAATCATTTTTGAAATGTGATTTCACATAATTTTCCAGTCAATAAAGTATTAAGATTGTAGAAAAAAAAATGAGTAGAATGGTTTTGTAACTGTAGTGCTAAAAATCAAATTTCAAGAAATAAGAAGAGTTCAGAATTTTGTCAAGTATGATCAATTAATTATAGTACAATGGTTAGCAGGAATGTTTCTTTTCCATTGTTTTCCTTTTATGTTAAATGTATTTCCAATTTCGCAAAACGATAAAATGGGAATGTAAATATATATATGTATATATTGTAATTCCATTTATAACAGTAAAGTTCCCTTTTTAAAAATTATGTTAAAAACTTAATAACAATGAAAAAAATATTTTTTAGCATCCATATGCAAATTTTATTTATACTTTCTTAAAAAATACATCTTCTTGTAAAATTAATTTTTAAAATTGTTGTTTTTTATTAACTGTCCATAGTGATTTATATTGTATCAATAATTTAAGAGCTTTCTTACTAAAATAATCACACAAAAAGAATTCAACCCATCATTCCCTCCTTTTTGATGTTTTAAATCCCTAAACAATAAAATAAAATTCCCAGTGTAGGTTTGTGTCGTAGTAAAAATAATTTAATAAAACACATCCCAGAAGAAGCGATTTGTTAAACTGAAATGAAGTTGCTTTAATTCATAAAGTTTTATAAATATTTTATAAGACATTTTCTATTATAATCATGCAATAATAATAATATAAACGTTTAAAGCTATAAATAAAGAATTACAATTTATAAAAACATAAAACATATTTGTAAAAACAACACAGATGTAATTAAAAAATATGAAAATGCATTTCCCTTAAAGTTGGAATTGTATTTAACTTTTTAATGTGTACAGTTATAACATTCCAATTTTATCCCAGATAGTTGATTTCAATTTTTAAATGATAAATGGATAGTTCATATGAAGGTAATTTCGTTTGACTTGCATGCTTATTAAATATTATAATTCTAAAAATATTTTCAAAGCTTCTTCCTAGAACTTTCTTTCTATCTGCCATTTAGAAGATAAATGGTTGAAACACCATTGATTTACAAAGATTTTTTCGCCCGGAATACAAAATTTAACATTTAGCAATTTTTTCATGGATTTAGTAAAATTACTGAAATTTTAGCTTATGAAGAAACTTAATCAAAGAAAGTTTTATAATATAATTGAGTATTATCTATAAATATGTTGAAATGTCTGAACAAGTAATGTTTTAATAGTGATTAAATCACTGCATTTGTCTCTGATAAGTTATTGATAGCAAAATGATAGAAATAACGTCAGCGTTTTTTTACGATTAATTTGTATTTTTTCCTAAAATATTCTCTAATTATATTGGAAGAAATAAAATCGGACATATTTATTCTTTCACACTTGACACTCTATATAATAAAGCGAGGATCTTTCTAACAATCTGGAAAATAAACAGAAATAAAGTGCCGTATTAAAATTGCAACAAGTATTACTTACCCATCACAAGAAATATAGGGTAAATTTTGCAATCGGTTTGAAAATCGCAAAATTTTTTTTGGCGGATTTACATGTTTCAGACACTGGAGATTCCGAAAACATATTTTTAGGGGGAAAATGCCGTCTGTCTGTCTGTGTATCTGTAAATGCTGTATTTCCCGAATAAGTTGAGATAGAGACTTGAAATTTGGTGTATACTTAGTGTGTAATGATGGAAAGATGCCTATTGTATATTAGTGACCTCAATTATCCTTAACTATTTTTTCAAACTCTTAAAATATTTGTTGTGATGAAAGGTATATAAAAATTTTCGATTTCTTTTTATTTTTTTTATTTTAAGGAGTGAATGTAAAAGACAATATAAAAGAATATAAGTTTTGTATAACAAATGAAGTTGATCGGATAACTAAATATCGAGATATTTGTAATCGTATTTTTCCCAATCTTCTATTTCTTATGTCCTAGTATTTCATTCAAATTCTATTAAAATATACTGCATATTTTAATTGGGAATGAGATGTTTAATCTAACGCAGTAATCTGTTAGATAATATGATTATCATTTTTGGACATATAAGAAGGTGTCTTCACGCAATTTGGATATACGGTATTTAAAATATACTAGCGGCACCCGTCGAAATTCGACGGAAAAGAATATGTATTAGATATGATATACATCAGTCTTATACACACAAAAAGATACTGAGCGAAATAAACAATTGCCATCTCTTAAAATAGGGATAACATAACATTCCGTGATAAAGATACATAAAGTTCAGAAAATAACAAAAAATAAGGAAAATAATTCATAAAGTATTATGTTGTGCTTAACTTCAGCTACAAATCTTTTTAATGTGGTTTCTAGAGCCCTAAACATTATTTAAAAGCCAAATTATTCAGGAAGTTAACATAATATAATACCCCAGAAAACGAATTCAAAAATATCTGCAGAGTTAATTTTTTCTTTGTTTAAACATCGCTTGATAACTGTACAAAAATTATAATATCAACAAAACATTTTAATTATAATAGAAACAGAGAGTATTAAACTGCATAACCAATCCTCAACACATTTACAGCATTTGCAATAAATTCAATTTATTTATTCGTTTGTAGCCTCCATGAACTTGTCAAAATTAACTTTATTGTCATGACAACGAAGAGAAAAACGATATATTTGTTATTAAAAAGAATAAAAATTTTGTGTTTGTTATTAATATGTAGAAAACGTTTTATTTATTTTTATTTTAAATAATAACTTAATGTAACGAAATGATTTTAATTAATTTTTGATAGTATGTAAAATAGAAATATCGTAATACCGGCATATCACAGGTTTTATTCTTTTCTAATATGACATCATTTACACCTTCAGAAATACGCATCTTTTCTGAAATAAAAGCGTGATTTTCGAAGTTATTTAAAAATTCTTTAATTTCACAAAATATTTATTATAATTAAATGAAAATGGCGCAATTTATACAAATATTTTCGTTTGCGCATACCAAGGACCTTTAAATAAATAGAAGAAGTTCTGTTTATTTAAATGCAGGAATAAAAGTCACTGAACATGACATCATCACTGACACAGCTTTAACAATATATATTATATTCATAGAACAAATTTATCTGGTCTCTGAATGATGACATTATCTCCATCGAAAAAATTTCGCTCTTTAGGTATCATATTGTATTAAAGATTATTTTCTACTGTTTTATTTACGTAAAACTTAATAATATTACTCAGCAAATAATCTGTGTATTGCACCGCGATTAGTGAATAATTATGCACAATCATTTTATTAGGATTGAATTTTATGAAAACCATTATTTTTTTTTCTTTGAAATGCGATGACACATTCACCAATGAGATCGAGATCCTGATTGGTGGAAAGCAATAAAGCAAAATAAATTTTTATTATAGAGAGAAAAGTTTAACCTGTTGCCACTGTTTTGAACAAATGTCACGAAAAAGCTTTTAAAATCTCTATAAATAAAAGGAATAAAGAGGATAATTAATTAATTGAGGCACAGATAGGCTCTCAAACAGTGAATGCATTGCATTTGAGTGTCATATTTTTTTTCTTTATATTTTACACAGCTTAGGTAAACGCAGAAGAAATATAAAACAGATAATGTATTTATCACAAAAAATCGTCTGCTAAGAAAATCTTTTTTCATTTTGAACTCTATAAATAAAAGGAATAAAGCAGAAGAAATATAAAACAGATAATGTATTTATCACAAAAAATCGTCTGCTAAGAAAATCTTTTTTCATTTTGAACTTCTATAAATAAAAGGACAGATAGGCTCTCAAACAGTGAATCGTCGAATATAATTGAAGAACAAATGGAAGAACAAATGGAAGAACAAATGGAAGAACAAATGGAAGAACAAATGGAAGAACAGATGGAAGAACAGAAAGAAGAACAGATGGAAGAACAAATGGAAGACCTCTTCATTAACAATAAAAAAAGATATGCAAACGAAACCCCAGAACACCGAGAAGAAAGACTGGCGAAGAAAAGAGAGCAGAATAGAAAAAGAAGAGAAAATGAGACAGATTGAGAAATTGGTGGTGTCAGTGGGCGGTGGTGAGACAGTATGTATTATTCTATATAATGTTCTATATCCTTAATTATTTGGTAAGTAGTGGACAGACTGGAAAGCCAACCACATTAAAAAATGGGTGGGGCCTAATAGAGATCGCCTTCACGTGGTGGGTCCCGTCTTCGACTGAATGATCTCTCATTAATTATAATTTAAGAGTTTTCACTCCGATAACGGGCTATACCTAGTTAAAAATAAAATATAAAAATTGAAATAATTAAAAAATTAGCCAGAATGGGCACATCTACACATGAACAGCTTTCATTTAAAAAAATAATTATTAAAATCGGGCCAGTAGAAAGCTCAGGGCTGATGACTAAAAAAACAGCTAGGTGTTTTAAATATATAGATGACATCATCAAGCCACGATTTTTAAACACTATATCTACCGAAAAAATTGAAACAGAGGCTTGTAATTTGGTATTTACTTAGAATACAATAGTTCGAAAAAGCCTATTAAATAACAGTAAGCTTACTTACCCAGAACTATTTTTGGGCTTATTTTTGGAGTTAAAAGGATGTTTCTTTTACGCAATTCGATACTACATAATTATCCCGTCGGCCAAAAAACTCTCGCCAAACTGAAAGATTAAATTTCAATAATGGCTCATCGTAAATGTCTCATTTACTTAATATTAAAATAGTTATATGGGTTTGTTACGTGGTCAAGTGATATTTAATTTGACGTTTTACATGTATTTTTATTAATCTTTTACTAATATTTTTTTTTAATTACTTAAATCAATAATTACGCCATTTTGTGTAAGTTACGAGTAGTTTGGCGATTTATATCATTTGTTGAAATGGATTGACGGGATAATCAAATAATACCCGCATTTCAATAATAGAGCGTTACTAAAAATATTTAAACATACGTTTATTTTCATTTTGGAATTGAATGTATTTTATAAATAATTTTATTTTCATATTTTATATTATGCATAACCATGATGAGTAAGTTCTACGGTGGCCCCCAACGACTAGTTTTACTTTGGCACTGGTTGCATTATGATTTTTTTGAAAATCTGGATTAAGCTAATAATTGTAAAACATTCTTCTAACTATATAATTGATGGCCAAATTTTCAAAACAGTGAAAGTTCAGTAATTGTGTCTGCTGAGCAAATGATCGGTTAACGATCGTATAATAACTTGATGGAAGTTGTTGCTGCTTTTCTTTCATCGCCTTTCTTTTGTCTTAGAAATTTCTATAATTTCATCAGGAGAAAAACAATATTTATGGCTATCCTGCTTTTATCTATTAAGAGGTCAGTCGACTCGCTGAAAAAGACCAGGATGATAATTTTAAGTCTATGTGGGCGTTGATTTTAAATATCTTGCTGATTTTTTTTATATTTTCATATACTTTTTTGGATAGTATAGCAGAGGGCGATCTATGACTTGGCTAGTTTTAACTTTTCTATTTTGGTTTCGGATTTTTTTTAATTACTTTAACTTTCAGAATCGATTGAAACCGGCTCTAAAATAGAAACTGTAATAATATTGAAATAATATAGCCAAAATCAAAGAAGTAAAAACGATCCCGGTTGTAGATTTTCCTGAGCTATCCTATGCAAAAAGTATGAGAAAATATTAAAAGTTGAGATATTTGAAAATAACGCCCCCACCAGCCACTTAACATTATTACCCGGGTCTCTTTCAACGAGTCGTGTGACCTCTTAATATAAAGAAAAGTTCTTGCACACAGTCAGAAATAAAAATGAATGAAAGTACAGATTTAAGATGAAAATTAATATGTTTGTTTTTAAGAGGCTGCTTCATGTGTTTCGCACTAATGTTATCTTAAAAACATATAAAAAAAGGTAGTTACAGTACAAAAACATTTTACTATCTGATTTGGTCTGTTCAATTAATTGTAGCACAATAATTCAATAAAAATAGTTTTATTTTTGCTCTTTGAAGTGTTTTCTTATGTGTTAGAAAATTCTTCAATTTCATTTGTATGAGAAATATAGAAAATATTTTCTATTTTTCTGTTTCCACTCGCTAAAATAAAGTCTTACCTTCCCTCATTCTCTTAAGGCTGCCACTGGCGGATATTTTTGCATTCTATTTGCATCACTATTAAAGAAATAAAATAAAATAAATATTGTAATATATTTTTTATGGAGATTTTATCAAAGTTCATGTATTCGTAAAAGATATTTCTTCGATAAAAGTGGTGCAATATAAATAAAAAAAAATAATCACCAATGGCAGCCATGCTCTCTGTAAGATAAAAAGCAATGAAAAAGCTATAACTTTAACCGAAATCAGTATTTTAGTTTATAACAGACTACATCAAAACTCTTTAATAAATTTTCCTTTTAATTTTTTCAAAAGCAACCAATTAAAAAAATCTATGTATCGTATTAGACAGGAGGCGTTAGCACAGACAATCACCTTATCGAGTTCACAGCTAAAAAATTAAATCTCGATTCGCATATTAGAACACAAACGGTTTTCCAAGTCATATCTTGGGGGAAAATACACAAAAACTTGATTACTAAACAAAATTGACTCATAGGTTTATCAATATATTTTCCTACTTTTAATCCTCCATGTTTTCTTATTTTTGGGTGGAAGAAAGTACAATGATAAACCAACGATTTAACCGTTAAAATCGGGTTTTAGGTGTTTCCACCAAAAATATGACTTGTAAGACCGATTGCGTTTTAATATGCAAATTGAACTAATTTTGGAATTTCATCTGTGAACTCGATAATTGTCTGTGCTGCCATACCTCGGTCCATGTTTTATAATACCTACTTGTAATTGTATCACTGGTGTCTAGTCTTGAAAAATAAGATTAGTCCAAGTTTTATCTTGGGCTGATTTATTATTGGTAATACTGTGTTGCCAAGGAAATAACTTTGACTACGGTCTTTTCATCATGGTCCTTTTTTCTGTGAGATAATCCTCAAGTTTTATCGAGATAAAAGCAATGAAAAATAATTATTACAATCTGTGTTTCTAGTACTATGATAAATGAAAATTCCTTACGCAATTTGCATTAAAAAAAAAAGTCAGAATTATAATCGAGATTACTATTTTAATTTTCAATAAGCGTAGCACTTGATTTCCCAAATGTATTATTTAAAGCTTACCATAAACACATAAAAGAAATTTCTATTTTTTGCAGTATAGTTTGTGAACAAACTTTTAAAAAAAAGTTCAGAATTTTTTGTCTGATCGATTAATAGCAGCCGAACAACTCAATGGAAGTAATTTAAGCTGTTCTTTCATCGCCTTTCTTTTATACTAGAAATGCTCAAATTACACGAGGAGAAGAGCAACGGGATACATTTATTATCCTTGAGTTTCAATTAAATGTTGGTAAAATGAGTTGTTCTCACGCAGTTTGGAAAATACAGCGAAATTAATGTAACGATTGAAAATTGAGATCAATATTTTAATTTATAGCTGGCTGCATTGGGAATCTTCACAAATGTTCTTTTTTAAAACCCAAAGAAAGGAGAGTAAAATCTACTTATAATTGCTCAGCGGATGATGCAATCTTAAAAAAGCGCAGTTCAGCATTGGTCTTTTCCTGATGTATTAACGATAACACAATGACTGTGTGGAGGTAATTTTAGCTACTCTTTTCATAGTCTTGATTTCATTCAAGAAAATTCTCCAGTTTCATTAGAAGAAAATAAATGAAACATATTTATTATCTTTTTATTACTACTTATTTAGACAGAGCAAGATTTATCTTTTGTAAGAGACGCATGTATTAAGAATAAAAATATAATGCTTAAAATTTCTCTTTCTGGTTTTCATTTATGAAAATCCCTTCAGTTTATAAATATTTATATGGAAAAGTTTTAACTAAATAAACATACGAAATTGCAATATGAAATATTTTTCTAATGGTTCTAATTTTAAGTTATATGAAAATCAAAATATACAAATAAATACTTAAAAAGGTGTTGCAAAAATATAGATACTATTTATTTATTATTTTACTTGAGATCTTTCGAATGTCCACGCATTCATTTTCAAAGGAATATAAAAGAAGATAATTGATTAGAAATAGAATATGTAAAAAACAAAACAAAAACAAAAACAGTCCGCGTGTTTTTGTTTTTTAAGTTTTTTATTTCTAATCAATTATCTTCTTTTATATTCCTTTGAAAAGGAATGCGTGGGCATTCGAAAGACCTCAAGTAAAATAATAAATAAATAGTATCTATATTTTTGCAACATCTTTTAAGTATTTAATTGTATATTTTGATTTAATAACAAGGTGTAAATTTCCATCATAGACACTTGTATTAATACAGTGTTTTGACTCGTTGATTAAGTTATATGTAAAAACTTTAAAAAAATTGCACTTTAATTTGAGAATTATTTGGTGAAACTTTATTAATTAGACATTTTTAAATATATAAAAATGACTAAAAAGACAAACTAAAATATGAAAGCGAAAATTATTTATTCAGTAATTAATTGGACACCGTAGGACATAAATAAAAAGGTAAATGGCAACGACTACAATTGATGAGGACATTTATGATCCTTTGAGTTTTTTGACAACTCAAGACCACAGAAGCACATAGATTATTAATTGTATGTGTTGGTGGTGCTATTATGTTGTCCATGAAATTCACGTAAAATGAGGTTCGTGTGTGTTCCATGAAAGAAAGGTCAGGCGAGGCTGTCGGTGGGATAAAGCATATGGATTTCGTCGATGGTATTGGAAGGTCACCATGTGACGTGTGGTGAAGTACTCATCTGTTGGAACAACGTACCAAAGTCGGCCTGCATCTGCTGCAAATGCAAAACCACAGGCAAAACAACTTTTTTCACGCACCGCTCTATTGTTGAACTACAATCAATGTGGACAAGGATTAAAGTATGTGGATCTCGTCGATGCTACTGGAAGTTCGCCATGTGACGTGAGGTGAAGCACTGATCTGCTGGAGTAACGTGTCAAAGACAGCCTGCATCTGCTGCAAAACCACAGGCAAAACAACTTTTTTCACGCACCGCTCTATTGTTAAACTACAATCAATGTGGACAAGGATTAAAGTATGTGGATCTCGTCGATGCTACTGGAAGTTCGCCACGTGACGTGAGGCGAAGCACTGATCTGCTGGAATAACGTGTCAAAGACAGCCTGCATCTGCTGCAAAACCACAGCCAAAACAACTTTTTTCACGTACCACTCTATTGTTAAACTACAATCAATGTGAACAAGGATTAATGTCTACTTTTCCGAGCAAGAAGCTTCTCCAAATATTTATGCCCTATATGCAGCGTGACACTTTGAGATATGGGCTGCCAAGAGGTGGCACAATGGTAACCACCAGAGTGCATAAACTAAAGAGGAATTTCTGTGTGATCATTGTCTCTTTGTCATCCCTTAGTTCAGTTTTGATATCGAAAACTAGCAAATGGTGTTGCCGTGCGTTCAGTGTTCAGCGAAATCTTAATGATTGGTTGTTGGTGCATTCAATTGCAGCTCATGCTCGATTGTAGCCCGTTGGATTGATAAAGATGTACATTTTAATAGAGATAAACGCCTTCGTATAAATAAATAATTTTTTAAGAAGACATTTCTTATTTCTAAGGAATAAAAGAACATTTCAAGAATAAAGTTTATGGTTCGACAATCGCATGATAAATTTGAAAAATCTAAATAAGTAATTACCCATTACCGTAAATCGGGTTTTTTTTAACGCTATACATATTTTTGTACGGAACATTTTTTTCTTCAAATTCTAGTTTAAAAAAAAGGTATATCGACCTAATGATTCCCCTCAACATCAAAGCAAATTCAAATGTACTGTAAGAAGAAGCTCTGTGTCAAAGAAGTACTGTAAGGGTAAAAAATAAGAAATGCGGTGTCAACATTCTCCGGAATAGGGGTAACTTTGTCACTTAACTATAAATATGCTTTAAATGCTCGCGATAGGCGATTTTTGACAAAATAACCACAGATATCGATCTAAAATAAAAAGTGCAGGCATTAGATTACCTACGGGTATTTTAAGTTATCGATTAAAGTTTACGATTTATTGCAAAAAAAATAATTTCCCATTTTTTTCTCTGGGTGAAAGTATTGATTATATCATCAAATGGAGTGTTGTTGGTAAACGGAAGGTTATTGACTCTCTTCGTGTTATGGTATGTTTTAATTACCACCATGACATCGTGCTTGGTTAAGGGAAAATCCCAGTTTGCTACGATTCCCAAGGTCTTAGAATAGAGAATTGTCGGACGACTCACAGACTTGGTGTGTTTTCCAAGGCACTTATTGAAAAGAATACTTCGTGGTATTTGGAATGTTGGGGCAGATAGATTAGGGTTGGAATTAGATAGATTGGGGCTCATGTCATTATTGACAGGGATGACAAGGATGACCCAGGAACTCAGTTTTCGCGTTAGAGTGTAAGTGCAGTCCCGGGAGAGGGGTGGGAGAAGACTCATATCCACTGCATATGGTTAGATACATTAACTAAAATGATTAGCTTTTACAATATTAATCAACAGTTAGTAAGAAAAAGAAACATAAATTCAATTTGCTAGTTTGGGCTCTGAAAATCATAAGAAATGTGATCAATATATACATTGACAGTAGTTCTACTCTGTTCTATAGATGCATTGACAATAATTTTTGAATTTTAGAGTTGAAAAATATTAAGTGAAGTGCATATGCTGATAATTTTAATGAAATAACTAAAGAAATCAATAAAATAAAATAAAGAAATCAATAAAAATATTTACATTATGTACAAAACAGGAGCCCCTGATGTGGAACTAGCTCAGATAGGGAGGGATTGGTAAATATAAATTCTGAATTTATATTTACCAATTTATATTTACCAAGAAAATGTTTAGAAGCCATAGAGTGTTGATTTTTTGGTATTAAATATAGCATAATTTCATTTATCAATATATATATACTTCTTAAATTTACTGGTTTTCCAAAATAGATAGTATTTTTTATGCTGACTTAAAATATAGAAAGAAATTTTTGTGAGAGCATTAATTAAAAATTCCAATTATTATCAAATCCGATAGTAATTTTACCGTACACCATACATTAATGAAAAGTTTCCTTTAAGAGTTAAAGAGAAAAAAAAGGAGTTGTTAAGGGATAAAAAAACTATTTAATACTGATTGATGCGGTAATCTATAACAATAAATCTGAGATTATTTTTTAAAAATCCTACAAATAAAACATATTCCATATTCCCGCCCTTTTCATGTTGCAAAATGCTACAGAATGATAGAAAACTCTCTATATAAAATTCTAAAATAGAAAAAAAAAATATTGAACAGCATATTTTTACAAATTCTTTCTTTTAAAATATAATAGCTATAATAGCATAGTAAAACATGGGATACGTTTCTCTATTAAAGTATTAATTTTTTCAGTAAAAAAATCTTTAGCTAAATTAAACATTATAAAAACTTACGAAATATCTTTATATCTATTATGAAAATTTAAAAGGTAAAATATTTAGCATAAACATTTCATTTCGTAAAAGACAAAACAACGTTTAAATATGAAAAATATTTTTGCTTACTTAATTTACTTACGGAAAAGATATTTAAATTAAACTACAGTGAATGGTACATTTTTTTCCCTTAGTACATAAGAATTATGTTTAAATAACAAAACATTCGAATAAAGATTTAAAAATTAAAGATGTTGAAAAAGATATTATTACTATTATTCGCATTTTGGAATTTTATCTAATCATTTCTTTTCTGTTAAATTTCATAAATTCTCAAAGTTTCCATTCTCTTGATTGGAGTTGACATACAGCAAAATATAAAGTTAAAAAAAAGAAGAAAAGGAAAACTAAACATCATTTCATATCATTTTTCATATGTAAAAAAAAAAAAAAAAAAAAAAAAAACCGAAGAAAATAGCAATAACATCTAAATTAATTTTATAAGAACATTTCTCAAAACATAGAAAAAAATAATAAAACAATTGGTCTACTTTTCAACATATGTGATCTGTTTCACGAACTTGATACTTTATTTGTGTTAACTTAGTAGAGTTCTTTCCTTTCTTATGAAATTTTGTTATTTATTGGAAAGTAAAGTAACTTAAGAGATCGGAGTTAGATAAATATTTCTTAGCTAGATCTTTACGTATAGTAGTTTATTTGTAGATATAAATATACAGTTTTCGAATAATAATCTCATCCTATTCTCTCAAATTTGAACATGCTATCGGGATAATACATTAACTTATTTAAAAATCTCTGCAAATAGCCGTGAACATAAAAGGTTTGTTTTAATAACTATAATTCTAGTTATGAAACCATTCCGAAAATCAAACGATAATTTCTCGCTACTGAAACAATTCAATATCATTTCGTCACTCTAGAAAACAAGAGGCTAAAAATTCTACATTTTTCATTAGGTCAAACTATAACTATATTCCTAAATTAGAGATTCAGAAAGGGACTAGTTATTCATTCTACATAAAATATATTTTTTCTCAGAGTAGATATTAATATACCAAGATACTGTATTAGATATACAAGCGACATCTTCAGTCAAATATCATCAAACATTTATTTATATACGCGCTTTTAAGATATATGCTTTAAATGTTTTACTTGTATGGACGTCTATTTGTATGTTACCCTATTTATACGCCTAATAATAATACGATACTAAAGCAGGAATTCATATTTTTTCTTCTAAATTTGAACACAACATGAATTAAATATTATGGATCTTTAAACTGATAGAAGATTTTATATTTTAGATATTTATAGCATTTTTTGGACATTTTTGATGAGTTTTTCTTGATTTTCTTACCTTAAAATTATAAATAAAATAATTATATCTCTATAAATCAGTATAAAAGAAATATCATTTTTTTAATTTTTTAAATATGTTATTACTTAAGAAATCTGTTATATTTTAATGTATAACTTTTCAATGTGAAGATAGTTTTTCAATTTTTCATTTTCTCTTTAATACAATAAACTTAGTCGATTTGAATTAAATTAATATCACCTATGAAATATTTCATAGAAAAAATGGTTTGCACTAATTACTGCTTTTATTTCATAGAAAGAAAATAGTTATTATGTCGACAATAATAATCTAGAATCTGCAAATATTTCCATACAACTTTCTATATTACTCATTTATAAAAATTATACTTATATTAAAGAATTAGTCGAATGTGACAATCCCAAAATTTTCTTCTACCTGATAAACGTTAATACGAAAATACTTGCAGAAAAATGAAAATCGCTCTGCAACAATTAGGTAATTTATAAAATCTAATCTGCAACATTTTATTTCAAGTATTTACCTGAATCTGAAGTTAGATGAAAATCCGTATGATAGTACATAAAATAAAATCATCGCAAAAATCGTAAAAAAAACGGGATAGAAGAGTCATTGTTGAGCGATTTACTGCAAAACCTAAAGAATACTAATTTAAATTAGGGACTAACTGATTCTGAAATTTGGTGTAAAATAGTGCATTAGTTCCTGAGATTGAGCTATTGCAATAATCAGAATAACGCCGCAGAGCAGCGCCACCTATTGGGTTATTTAAACAAAATCTAATCAAAGCCATATTGTAACAAGAACTTACGGAATCTGAAACATTTTAAAAATCCGTTAATTAGTTCTTGAGATATAGCTATTAGTGAAATCGTGAAAAAGGCAGCCTTTTAGCGCCACCTGTTTGGCGATGTATAAGAAAACCTTGTCAGATCCAATTTACATCAAAGTCTAACAGAATATAAATTTTTGTGAAATTTCGTGCATTTCTGCTTGAGTTAGAGTGCCCACAAAATTTATGTTATATACAGACAGACAGACTCACAGACAGACTTTTTGTAAAAAGGTGTTTTTTTTTTTAAATCTATGATTCCCTAAAACGTGTAAATCCATTGAAAACTCAAATTCGAAAAATTTCACCAATCCAATAATTTTTTCTTGTAAAGATAGAAGAAAGTAATAAGACAGTTATAAAAAAATAACTTTTTTTTTCTACAAAACTGGGACATAAGGAATACTTTGTATTTAAACTCCAAAATTCAACTGTATTTAATAAAAATATATACTGATATAATCTGTTATATAGGATATTAATCAAACTTATAAGTAATTGCTATTACAGCTTTAGTTTACAGTGTGTGTGGAATGCAAATTCACGTTTAATTAACGTATTGAGTTTGAAATAGTAAATGAAATGAATTTAGAAATGATTCGAATTTCGAAGTTTGAATATCATATTAAACATAATTTATTACAGCTGACAATATGTTTATTAATGAATGTTTTATTTAATTGCTTTCGAAATCAATTGAGAATTACTTACGTAATCAAATGCTAAGACTATTTGGAGTAAATTTATTGAACATATAATTTATGATTTAATTCATCACATACAGAACTTTTATTGTTGAACAGAAAAAAAAATCATAAATGAACTAGTTGTGAAAATTTCTGAATATTATTCAATCAAAGTAAAACCTACAAATATGGAGTCGAGAATTTTAGCAAAAAAATTCGTATTAGGCAGGTTTTCGATTTAGTTGGTCCACTCTAATTTTTGCATTGGGTCATGTAATCTGAGTTAACCCTTTCATGAAAAGAGCACTCCCGTTGCTAAAATGTTGAAATAATTTTTTGGCACCGGATTTTAAGAAGAAATTTATTTGGAAATCAAATTAAAACCACCATATCTCACATACTTTATAAACCGATATTTTTCACATAAGGTTGGTTTTGGTTTAAAACAAGATGTACTAGTTATTTTGCCATCTACATTCATAGGAAGTCAGCGCAGAAGAATGGCTAAGCTCATTATGAAGATGGCTAAGCTTATTATATGGGCCGAATGTACCATGACACATGTTCATGCTCTAAATACTATTGATAGACTTTTGCGAGAATTCGTCGATAGTAATGTCCATTTGGGGGTAAAATTTTTATTCTTCGAGGTGACTGGAATTCACTTGTTCCATCCAGTTTTTTCTCATTGGATGTTGTATGTAGCCTTTTCAAGAGCGACTTTTATAAGAGTGTACCTGTGTGGGTCAAAGACCGACAAAAAATTGGGAAAACTTTACACACAGTCTGAAAAGGTATATACACAAATCATTGGTTTAGTTTGCTAATTTTATGATTATCAACACGTGGCATACAGGCCCTAAAGGAGGGGGGTGCCCTCCGTGGTGATCTTTCTAAGAGAACTTAACCCGTATTTACGCAAGGAAATTCAAGGTTAATAGAAAACCACGGAAAACTCCGAACGGTTAGGCCGACGGCCAGCACTTGCCGTCTACCAGTTGAGAGATCAGAACCTCTCAGTGACTGGTGGGGCCACAAAACATTGTATTCCGCGAAGTTTTATCCCAAATCGAAACTATTTTGCTTTATTGTAAAGAAAAAAAAAAAAAAAAAAGAGTATTTTACATTTTAACTCATGGATGGAGTGAAAAACAATCCAAAGATTTTTCATTTAAAAAAGATTTTTTTTTTATTTTTTTCCAATGCCCATGTACATTTTACTTTCTTATACAGGGTTGGTAAATATTGACGTTGTAACTGATTTTTATATTCCTAAACTTATATATATGTTTTTGTACATAGCCCTCACTAATGATACATTTTTGTTACTGCCTTAATTTCTATATTTCGTACTTTAAAATACAATTTTATCTTTCAATATGAATATGAATAATATTCAATCATAATATACATTTTTTTTAAATGCAATCAAATTTCAAAATAATAAATGCATTTTTCATGTTATCAGTCCCCGTTCAGAGAATCAAATGCAAATCACAAATATAACTTACAGTCTTTTATAATGATAAAATGTTTCGATAACTATTGTTGTATACGGTCTAGTCGAAATAAAATAGATGGGAAAAATATTCAATACATTTATACTTTTTTGATGCTAAATTGGGATATTATAAAGCGCATTTTGACAAATCCATTAGGCAAAATCGGAAAGAAAAAATAATATGTTCGCAAAACTTGGAAAAATAAGTATAGTATATTTTTCTTTCTTTATTTGTATTAGTGATTTAAAAGTTATATTTAGAGAATCAATATATTTAAATTGTGTTTAATTTTTCTTTTACAGCCTATACAATTTTAATATACCGTAATTAAAAAAAATCTCTAAAGTTAGAAAATGTTTTCTACAAAACTGGGATTTCTAAAAATTTTTATGTAACGGTAAGAGCAGAAATTCATGCAACCGATTTTGTTGTATGAGTTTTTGCTGTTACGGTTACATAGAAAGTTTTAGGAATCCCTGGGAATTTCTAGGAATTTATAGTAAAAGAGTAGCAACTTTACAGATTTTTTAAATTACAATGAAGGTATTAATGGTGTAGGTATCACATGCATTATTCACACGACTTATTCCAAGGTTGTAGGGGATGTATTGGAACCGTGTACACTATAAAAAAGTAAAGCTGTACTCGTACATACGGAATGACCTCATCTTCTGTCCGAAGACTGAACGGAACGGAAACAAGCTTTGCTTCTATAGGACTCCCTACTGAGGGTCTCAAAAATATTTTCCCACATGATTGCAAATATTCTTCCGGCACCATCGATTCCCGCAGCACTGTAATCTCCGCACCACTATCGATGATTCCCTGAAACTTCTGGTTACCGATTCCTGGAGTCTCCCATCAGTTTCTTCTACCGGAAAATTCATATACAAACAAAATACATTTATACCCTTTTTCTCAAGATCAGTTTTGGAAGTTTTCCCTTCACTTTGTCCTGCTGTATTCAATTTGGGACAGGCCTTCTTCAAATGCCCTTCTTTCCCACACGCAAAACAGGCATATTTTGTGCGCAACTCTCTTCCATCTCGTTGTACTCCGACAGATGCTTCTGTCTTGAATTCAAATTTTGGATTATTATCTCTGATATTCTTTTTTGAATCTAAACTATAATTACTCCAGTTTCTGTTCCGAGAATTAGATAAATTCTTCTTTAGAAATTCATTTTTTCTAAAACTTTCTGTAATGCTCTCGTAATTATCAAGCTTTTCCGCTAGTTCTAAGGCGTTGTAAATGTAAGCCAATTTTCTAAAAAATGTTCTTTTATTTCTAGAGGTACACGAAATTTCAGTTGTTCCGTTACTATTAAGTCTTTTAATTGCTCGAAAGTATTAATATTTAATTCTGTTATCCATTCAGTGAAATAACTTAAAAGCACTTGGGTATAGTTCCTCTATGATTTGTCAGGAGTTTTGTGATGTCTGTAAAAACACTGCTTTAATTTCTCTCTGTTTAGTTTGTATCGTTTTAAAATAACAGTTTTCACGAAATCATAATTAACTGCATCTTCCGGGGATTCTCTAGCTAGCATGTTTGCAATTTCCACCGGTAAAACTGCTAACAGATAAGGTACCCAATCCTTCTTTGGTACTTGTGCCATTTCTGCTCTTCTTTCAATGTTTATCAAAAATAATCCCATTTCATCACGTTTTTCATCGAATTTCGAGACAATCTGCGACAACTGAATTTTCAAAGCTGTATCAACCTTTAACTCATCTTTTTGTTCTGAAAATTTCTGTAATTGTTCCAATTTTTTCATTTCAAATTCATGTTCTTTCGTTTCCCTAGCCATTCTCTCTTCCCTTTCTTCTTGACGTCGCTTTTCTTCCCTCTCTTCTTGGCGTCGCTTTTCTTCTTTCTCTTCCTGGCGTATTTGTTCTTCTTTTGCTTCTTTCTTTTTTCTATCTTCAACTATGGAATTCAAAAGCCCTTTAACAAAATCCTCTTCGTACCCATCCACTTCTAGCATAGCCTTTATCAGTTCTGCAATTTTCAATCTTTCCACATCCTCAATGCCAAGCTCAATCGCCACTTGTTGTAAATCTTGCTTTCTAGTACCTTGAGTTAAATAAGCCATCTTAGGTAAACTAAATTTCAGAAAATCGCAACAATATAACAATACTAAACAGTGTTTCTATTCACAAGGAAACCTTTCCTAAGAACGCCTTAAACCAAATTTAACGTAAACCTGAGAATCATTTTGTTTATAACCCATTAAAATGAATGCTCTTTATATTATTTAAATACTAATATGACATTAATAAATAAAGTATAACACATTTGCAATACAATAAATAAAAAAAAATATATGAACAAAACAATTCTCGCAATAATTAAAATATCTTTTTACCAAATTGTCAAGTTAAAAATATCTAAAAACATTTGTGCTCTAATAAATAAAAAAGAAATGTTTGTCAATGTTTTCCGAAACTATTTTTAAATACCTCCTTAAAAAATACACATTACAATATATTGTTTAATTTTAAAACACTTCCATTTTTCTTAAATTATATTTCAAACGAAACCAAATATTCAAAAAATTACAATTCTACATAAACACACTTTTAATTAAATGGAATAATATTCAAGAAATAACAATCTTTTCTTTATCGCAATTTGAAACTTAAATCAAATCGCAGCGCTATTCTTCTTCCACTTAATAAATCGAAAAATAAAACAACAAACAAAATAGCTTAACTTTCAGTTGACTTAAATAAAGAACAATAATGAGTCAAATAAAGAACAACCCATTATCACATTTTTCGTCTGATGTCACTGCAGACGATAATCTGACATAATTTCATAATTTAATCTAAATTCGTAAAAATATTTCAAAATCACAGAATTCTTAAAATAATACGTATTAAAAAAAACATTTGCAAATGTTTTTATTTATTTATTTATTATTTTTTTAGCTTCATAATTAAAAAGAGCTATTTTCAAAGTATGTACTGCAAGTAAATATTTTTTTCTTTCCAAACAAGAATTAGATAAATACTCTTTTTTTTAACTACTTGTGATCTAAACAAATGAATGCCTACAAGATTATTATAAGATTATAATACAATAATTAAAATTCATTTTTATGCTTTGATTTTCTTTTAATACAAAAGTCACAATGCAAAATATTTATTAAATAATAAAATTTTATTTTCCGCACTCAATATAATTATTATTGTAGAACAGTTCTATCTGAACATTATATTAATATTAATAAATATACATTGTAACAGCACTATTATTTACGTTCATATACAATTACCGAACTAAATATCGTATTTTTTTCAACTATTGTTACAATCAATTTTTAAGTACAGTGGCTCACAAAAGTGTTCGTACACTTAGGAATTTCAATGAAATAGGGCTCTATCTATTAATTAAAATTAATATTTTAGAATGAGTATTTAAGAGTAAGATCTATGACTCATTATTAACAAAACTACATACAATATTTTAAAAACATAGCAAAACTTTATTTTGAAAAAATCACTAATCAAAAAATAACAAAAAAATTACCTCACAAAAGTCTTCGTACACTTTAAAAAAATCGCTGTATATTTGTAAATATTGTAATACTTCGCTAAAGTTGTACTTAATAGGATATTATTTAGCACCACAAAAGTTTTTTAAACACCTGGGAATAGATTTAATTAGTGTTTTTGTAATTTCTGCTTGAAAGTTGATGCCTTCATCGAACATTGCTGTTTTTACTTCGCTTTTTGTTTCAATGCTGTGTTTTCGTGTTCTAACTTCCAGTTATCTCCAAATATGTTTTACTGGGTTTAAATTCAGCAACTGAGGTGATGTTTTCAGAACTTGTGAACAAATATAAAGACGCCAGAGGCGAACGTTGAGAGCCATGTGCCTTGTATCATTATCCTGATAGAAAACAAAGTTGCATCTGTTATCCATATATTGGCCTGATAATTTTAAATTGCCTTTTAAAATATTGGAACAAAGATCGTGATTTATTATGCTATCAATATATACCAAATTATCTATTCCTGATGCTGATATGTACCCTTACACAAGGACAACTCCACTGACATGCTTAACTGTTCCAACAAAGTTCTTTGAATTAAATTCTTATTTTTTTTTTCTCCATACTATTATGCACTCATTGGACCAAGAATGGCATACTAGATTTCATCTCTAAATAAAACATTATTTTAATACATTCAGGTTTATTTATCATTGATTTTGCTAAAGAAAGCCTAAGCTTTCAGTTTTTCGCCCTAACAAAATTTTTTCTACGGGCAGAATACCTATATAATGCAGCTTGGCTTACCACTCGTCGAACAGTTTCAGGTGAAAATGAAGTAGAAACTGTTTCATTAAATTCTGTAGCAACTTTTATAGAACTTAAACGGGGATTTTTTAAGACTTTTCTAATTGTAAGTATTTGATCCCATTGCGTTAACTTAGATTGACGACTTTTTCATACCTAGTTTTCAATCCATTTTTTTTCTACAAAGTCTTTTATCGCATACTTCACCATAGAATGGAATAAATTAACTAATTTTGCAATATTTCGAATTGATTTACTACTATTATGAAGAAAAATAACTAATTTCAAACGCTATTAGTTGTGACATTACGATTACAAACCACTTTTAATTAATAAATAGAATATTACGGACAAATTCTGCAAAATATAAAGCCCAGCGATTTTTTAAATGTCAATACAATGCAAAAATAAAAATAAAACGACAAACAATATTTTTAATAATGAAATTATCCGAAAATGTTTCTGTGTACGAAGACTTTTGTGGCGTCTTCTTTCTGTGGCATCTTCCGTTTTCATTTTTAGATTTAAAGAAAAACCCCTTAATGTTAAACAAAAAGGTTGTGTGTTATTTAGAATAACTTGGAGATAATATAAAAAAATTTCTGGACTTCATATACGAATTTAATTTCAGGGAAATTTCTTTTTAGTACAAATTTTTAAAGTGTACGAACACTTTTGTGAGCCACTGTATTACAACTATTCATATGTATTACCACTGTAATAATACAAAATATATATATATACCCTTTAAATATTTAACCATTTAAATAATATATAGTTTATCTAGCTCTCGATGGAACAAAATCCAAAAAAAAAAAAAAAAAAAAAAAAAAAAAAAAAAAAAAAAAAATTACTTTGATAATAATTGGATTCATTGTTGAATACTTCTCGTCTTCATATAAGTAATAATAAGCACTTTTCTTGGCATAATATTTATCTTAGGCGATTTTAATAATCTAGCTTGCAGGATCGAAGAACTTTTTACAAACATGGTAAACATCCTTGGCAAGCTGCGCCATTTTATCAAGTTGCGCATATATACGAGACTGTTGTTTATTCTAAATGAACGAGAGGCTTTGCTATATATAAAAAACATTTATACAACGAACACTGCAGGAACATTAAAAAAAAAAAAAAAAAAAAAAAAAAAACTACACAAAGAATAAAAGAATCATGCTGGAGAGCGTCACGCTACGCATCATCGAACGACCCATGTCCATCTTCCTCTTCAATCCCTTATTGCCATCCCGCATTCTTGAAAAATGTCCTTGGACCATGGAGTATAGACGACCTTCACAAATACATTAAGGAATATTTAATTTCAGACGTTTTATAACACTTTTATACTTTCAAGGTTATTAAGTCATTAGAGAGAAAATATTTAAGATAGTACTTGCATTATTTACAGATTGTTAAAGTATGAGTAAAATTCACCGAAACATACTGTATAGCCAATTTTAAGGTCAAGTAATGACAAACTTACCGCTCTTTATGTATGTTTATCAATACACACACAAAAATAATGCATTACCTAATTTCCATAAGTATGAATTCTTGTATCATGAACAATCAGATAAAAAGTTGAAGTTCTGATCATTTTTCTAGGATTGTGAATGACCTTACAAAAGGACTTCTGGTGAATCAATAATACTACTTCTGACTCTGACAATTTGAAGTTATCGATCTTCAACCAGTATGCAAATTCTGAAGTAATTATACATAAAAAAAAGGTTGACCATTAGCAACTAATCCAGTGGAAATTTAATGACCAAATAATATTAAGAATTTTTATACTCAAAGTTTATTAATATAAATGTGTAAAATAATTGATGGATTTTCTCTCCCTAAAGTTTAACAATTAATTACTAATTACTGTAACTATATCAACTTCTCCTTAGTTGCATCTTCTACCAAATGAGCATTTATTGTTTAGATAGATTTGAAAAAAAAATCATATTTGAAATTATTAAAATTTCATAACAAATTAGTGAATTAAGCTAACTTTTTAACCAAATTTTATTTGAAAATAAAATTTCGCCCACTCCATTATGAGAAAATTGAAATTGTTGCAATATTTATAAGTTATATTACAGCGATAAAACAGAAAACAATGACGCAAATCGTTGCCTCATTCATTATTATATAGGCTTACTGACTTATTTTTCAGAAGATACTGTTAATATTAAGAGGTATAAAACCGGGGACCCACTCTCCTGTATTGGTCCCATTAAGTCTTTTAGCACCGATCCCGGTTGCACTTTCTTGCCACCCCTCACGAAAATACTGAATCAGACAACACTATCGTGCCGCCTTTCACTGCAGCCCAGGTATTTGGACTGCGCACTGCCCAACGTATGTCACGCAGCAACCTAAATGAAAAGACAAAAAGCCGAATGTGAAAATATTCACCGTCCCACACTCATGCAGCCAAGCAGTCTTGAGTTTTTAAATGTAAAATTAAAAAAAAAATTAAATTTAAAATTAAATGCGAAAAAATTAAAAGTTGAAAAATATTTTTATTTTATGTGTTAGATCTTAAAACACCAACTCCAGAACACTTTTTATTTTGTCTATATCTTAAAAAAATGATTGAGTTATAGCACTTTGAATTTTTCTTATGGCTGACATTTTGAAACGATCTGATTTTTGTCATGCTATAACTAAGGAATTTATGAACCGATTTGAATGAAACTTGGTATGTACATAGCACATACAAATATCTCGACCGAGTTTGTTGGCCAGCATCATCCGCCATCTTGTTTCAAAATGGCGGCCACTTAAAATTAAAAAAAATAAAATTTAAAATTTAATGCGAAAAAACTTAAAGTTGAAAACAATTTTTCTTTTATGTGTTAGATCTTAAAACACCATATCTAGAACACTTTTTACTTTGTCTATATCTTAAAAAATGATTGAGTTATAGCACTTTGAATTTTTCTTATGGCTGACATTTTGAAACGATCTGATTTTTGTCATGCTATAACTAACGTATTTATGAACCGATTTGAATGAAACTTGGTATGTACATAGTGCATACAAATATCTCGACCGAGTTTGTTGGCCAGCATCATCCGCCATCTTGTTTCAAAATGGCGGCCATTTAATTTTTTTAAAATAATTTAAAATTTGAAAATAAATGCGAAAAAATTAAAAGTTGAAAAATATTTTTATTTATGTGTTAGATCCTAAAACACCGATTCTAGAACACTTTTTACTTTGTCTATATCTTAAAAAATGATTGAGTTATAGTACTTTGAATTTTTTTTATGGCTGACATTTTGAAACGATCTGATTTTTGTCACGTGATAACACTCGTATTTATAAATCGATTTGGATGAAACTTGGTGTGTACATAGTACTTAATAAAGCCTGGACCGAGTTCGTTAACCACTTCCATCCGCCATCTTGTTTAAAAATGGCGGCCATTTAAGTTTTTTAAAAGAAATTTAACATTTGAAATTAAGTATAAAAAAGGTGAGAAATTGAAGAAGATTTTTCATTTTATGCATTTGACCTTGATACAAAGATTCCAAAGCACTTTCTGTTTCGTCTGTATCTTAAAAAATGTCTGAGTTATAGTACTTTTAATTTCTAGTGTTGCTGACATTTTGAAATGATCTGGTTTTCGTCACGTGATAACACGCGTATTTATACAGCGATTTGGATGAAACTTGGTGCGTAGATAGGACATACTTATGCCTGGACCGAGTTCGTTGGCCAGTTCCAACCGCCGTCCTGTTTTAAAATAGCAGAATATTATTTTTTTAAATTTAAATTTTAAAATTAGGTGCAAAAAAATAAGAAATTGAAAAAAATTTTGCTTTTGTGTTTTGACCTTGATGCAAAGATTCCAGAGCATTTTTTGTTTCATCTATATCTTGAAAAATGACTGAGTTTTAGCACTTTCAATTTCCAGTGAGATTGATATTTTGAAACGGTCTGAAATTTTTCACGCGCTATTACGCATATTTATAAACTGATTTCGATATAACTCCGTGTGCTCATGGTACATACCAATGTCTTGACCGAGTTCACGGGTCAACTTTATCCACCATCTTGTTTCAAAATGGCGGCCACTTAAATTTGTCAAAACTCTTTTAAATGTATAATGATGTATAAACAAAAAATTAGAAATTGAAAAAAGGTTCTTTCTAAACTATTTATCTTAATAATGAATTCCGGAGTATTTTTTGCTTTGTCTTTATCTTGAAAAACGCCTAGGATATAGCAATTTGAATTTCTAATGTGGGTGAAATTTTTTTTTAAAGTCAATTTGCCCCCGACAGCACTCGTATATATTAATCGATTTCGATGTGAGTGTGCATGTTCACAAGAATTAAGATTTAGATCAAGCTCATTGTTTTTTTTCTTTTTATCCATCATGCTGCTTTAAAATGAATATCGTGGAATTTGGCGACCCTGTAAATCGCTTAACATAAAACCAAGTTGAATAAAAGATGACTAATTTCTAAAAATTCCTATTAATATTCAGTATTGACAAAAACTAGTATTCAATCTTACATAATCGTGTTCCACTATTTTGAGCTTCGTATATTTGATTTATATAATTTAATATAAAATAAATAAATAAGTATATGAAAGCTACCTCTTCCTCCCGGCATTGCCGGAAGAACTTTTTCTAAATGCTATCGATTAAAAATTTCAAGGTGAATAACATACTTTTTATACATCCAATTATATTAAAGATACCAAATTAGATAATGGTTATTATAACATTATAGAAAGGCAACATCTTATTTAAAATATATAAAAACTATTCGTTTTTTAATGAAAAAAAGAAAAAAAAAAGAGTTCTCAAAGCAGAATTAGTTTAACGTGAAAAAAAAAATCCTCTTTTTTTTAGACATCATCAAAACAATCTATTCAATCAAACTGACCGGTGAATGTTATTTAATCATTTTTTTTCCTTTCAGCAAACAAATTAAAATAAAGAAATAAAAAAAGAGAAAAATATACAGAAAAAATAATATTTTTTATATGTAAACTTCCACCATAGTAACAAGGAAGTATTTTTTGTGGATTATACTTGAATCACAAAGAGTTGCAATGTTTTTTTTTTTATTATTATTTATAAATAAAAAATATGGTTACAAGTTTTTACATTGGATATAATAAAAATCATAAATAAAATATTAAAAGATAAATAGAAGAATTCATTATCCAAAGTTAGAAATATACTGATTATTATTTACGCTGTAATTTTATACCCAATATATTTTTAAAAATAAAACAAAGAAAAATTTGATATTAAAACTCCTTTAATTTTTTTTTCTGAAATCCACGTGCTCTTACAGCTATTTTCTCTATTATCATCACAATTTTCACAAATGGTTGTCGAAAATCGATGCTTGAGTTTCAATCATTCATGTAGCAATGATTTACGTGTTCAGTAATGATAACACAACTAAATGAGCATCTAAGTTGAAAAAAAGATATGCTTCTTAAATATAAAAAAGTACATTTTTCAAAATTAACGTTTGTAAAAAAAAAAGTGTTAACCGTAAAAAATGTTTTATACAGAAATCTATTTCTAAAAACTTCAAATATACGAAATTAAATTTACAATTTCCTGCTTCTAAGGATTTTTGAAGCATGTTTAAAAAACTACCCGCATTTCAATCTGTTTTGCGACGGTTGCAGATAAATATAATATTACTTGTTCCAAACTTTAGAGCTTATCATAAAAATCAGAATGGCATTAGATACGCCTCTAATAGTTTCTCATACATATGCTTCAATGGTACAGATATCCCTCCTAGGCGTGTTCTCGAAAAATATGCATTATATAACTTAAATATAAATTATACAGGGTGGCTACTAAGTACTGATACAAATATTTAGACATTTTATTTTACAAATATAAAATAGAAAAGATAAATGAACTAATATGATGAACATCATTCTTGAAAGTTTAGCTGTAAACAATTTCACTCAAATAGACCGCCATCTTTATCAATTACCAAAGATAATCTCTTATGCCATTGTATGACGATGGCACGAATCATTTTAAAAGGTAATCTGGCCTATTCACGTAATATGGAAGCTTTGAATGAGTCCAAACTTTTGTGTTGTTTGCTATTTACTTTAGCCTCTAAAATGCCACAGATGCAATAATCTAAAGGATTTAGATCCAATGAAGAAGGCGGCCAAACTAGGGAACGATAAAACTCGGCCAATTGACCTGGAGCTAAGTCTGTATTGTTTAGCTCGGTGCGAAGATGCAGAATCTTGCTGAAGTATCCAGTTTTTTAATACAACCTGACAGAATGTGGCAATAAATGTGTAGCCAATATGTTCTGTTTGTAATATTCTGCATTGATTTTTACCCCTTAATCTATGAATTTCAAAGGCAATTCCCATTCTTTGACACTGCAGCCCAAAACATAACATAATTCGTGTTCTGAAAGCATTTAACAGTTTGGAGAGTTTTAGGTATATCCACAAATGTTGCTGAATATACCACATCATTTTTAGCATTATAACACCGTTCAGTGCAAAATAGCTTCTCGTCAGAAAATATAATTCTGTCAATATTTTTATAACAGTGCCGCTTCAGTAATTTCTTGCATCTTTGTAACCTTTGAGTAGCAGTCAAACCTTGAACTTCTCTTTTGCGGTAATGATGAAAACCCAGGTCTTCATTTACAATAACTTGCATAGTTCTGCGACTCTCGTTCTATTCTTCAGCCATTTTATTTGCAAAACATTGTGGATTTCTTCGTATCTTTTCACAAATACTTTTGATACGCTCTTTTGTGCGGACTGATCGTGGGTGACCAGACCTAGGTCGATCTTTACAGCTCTCTTATAATCCATTAATCGATAAATAGTTCTATATATAAATAATCAATTAAATAATCAATTCAATTGCTTAAAGATTTTACCTGCGGAAATACCGCTATCAAAGAGCGGTTTAATCATAATGTTTTAGCGTCCATTTTTAAAATAATTCTAAATATTGCTTTTTTAAAAAATCATCTATACTAACAGAAAATTGACAAACGCTGAAATGTAGAAATAAAACATTTTATCAAACGATTAAAATTAATGTTCATTTTTCTGGGTGTATCAGTATTTAGTAGCCACCCTGCATAAGCTCCTCCTCGAAGTACTATCAAAGGATCCATGTGAACCTTCAATTTCAAATAGAACGGAATCTGTATTTTTCTACATTCATGCCACAAGAGCGTATAAATACAATTCTATAGTTAAATCTGCTTACTTCTTGATCTACATGACAGAATGATTTCTCGTTTCGTATTCAACGAGAAAATTTTTCAAAGAATCCAAATATGATTCCAAAATTAAGTATTAATGTCGAAATTTTACATTGCAGAGTTGGATTATTAAAGAACTGCCTTTCTTTTCTCCAAAAATGTAATTTTTGCACGAAATATTCTCTAAATGTAAAACATAATTTATCCAGTCCTTACCACCAATTCTATAATTCATAAAAACCTTTTTTATTCTGTATATTCCTTGCTTTCTCAAAAAACTTGAAATTTTAGAAGCCTTTAAAATCTAGAGCAGGTACTTTAAAGAGTTATCATTGTCTGAGCTACTCTTCTAAGACCAAACTGTTACAAGAACAAATGAAATATATTTTTTTGTATTCAATTTATTTATTTATAGCTACAAGAACTTTAGTTTTGAGTTGCTTATACACATGACCTAATGCTCACGCAAATCCAGCGTTGCCATAGGAGACTACTTTTTAATTTTAATTGGCTCCATTCAAAACAAAAATCTTTAACAAACACTTTCACAATATTTCCAAGAGA
This sequence comes from Maratus speculifer, assembly GCA_964019185.1. Lineage (NCBI taxonomy): Eukaryota > Metazoa > Arthropoda > Arachnida > Araneae > Salticidae > Maratus > Maratus speculifer. Next base: position 14,478,284 of record OZ025291.1, on the reverse strand, counting down.
AATATATGTATTTCAAAATTAGAAAATTAGTTGTGGGAACGGAACATAAAAATAGTCGCCTGTGGCAGCCTTGACAATCCTATTTTGCAAGCTTTCCTTGAAGTTTTCCAATGACAACTCTGGTATATAACATCATCTGAGAACTGCATCAACATCAAAACAAAAGTATTTTTTACAGGTAATAAAAATTAAAATTTGCTGAATATATAAAAATTAAAAATCTGTCTTTTTCTGACAGTGCAAAATTTTTGACAACTCTATCGTCTACAAATGCAGCTGTACCTAAATAATATGATGATAATCAAATTTGTCATACTAGTATTTTCGAAGTTATATGAAGCGGGTCTTTTATTAATGATTTGTCACTCTATCTATTTTAGGCACATGAAAGATAAAATAGTAGAAATTACCGAACTTGTAATCTCTAAGTTTGAAATGAGTACTTGCTTCTAAATTCATTTTACAAATGTACCTTTTATTATACAATAGCTGTAAGCACATTGCTTTATAAAAATCATAACAAAAGTAACTAATATTTTTAAAATTGCAAACTTAAATACAATATTTTTATGCACTACAATGGTGTAAAGTTAAGGCAAATACAGTTTCTCACATGAGAAATATTGCCATTCTGTGTCTTGAACGTGTCTCTGTGTCTTATTCTTTTAAAATTTTTGGGTGATATCTACGGTGATGATATCGCAGTATTGGAAGGAACTGCATTGAGTCTGCGGGTTTCGCGAATAACGGGCCAGTGAACTATTCTTATCAAATTCGCTAGTCGATACCTTTACCTTATCGAATTTTGCTTATTTTTTCCGACAAGAACTTTTGTGATCATGTATAGTATCCTTCCAGAAAATGTAAATACATATTGCTTGTAAATCATTATTCAGATATATACACGCAAACCTGAATAAGCCGACGCCTAGAGAATTGTTAAACCTCTATTACTAAGACTACTTATTCGTAATCTTCTTTTTGATACATTGAGATTCCAAACTTCAGAGTCTACAACTCAGCATACATATAGTTTTTTATTGCTGAAAAGTCAATATCTATTAGTTTATTTCTTATAAAAAGTAATGATATTATAAGGTTCAATGATCATACAAAGCAAAAATACCACTGGACTAAATAGAAAAAAAAATTAACAGCAACATTTTGTTCAAATAACGTAAGTAAATGATAAGTAACTGAATAAAGTAGTTGAATAGAATATTTTAAAAGAAATTTATTTCTCTTTAATATAGTTACAGAAATATAGGTTAACTAATTTATCATAATTTATAGCTGCATACATCAATCTTAAATGTGTGTTTTTTCATTGTTAAATGAACGTCGAAACGAACATCGAAACGAACATCGAAAAACGTTTGTTTTTCGATGTATCAATCTAATGTGTAGTAAGTATATTTTTAAAATCTAGAAAATTTCATTGATACATTTTTCTTTTCAAGTCTTTGTTTTCAGCTGCCAGAGTGGCGAGAGGTTAGAGAAAAGCACAGTCAAAAAAAGAGGAAACTAACAGCATTTTCTTATTGAAAATACTTCTATTAATATAAAAGGATTAAAGAAAGCGGATATCACTTTAACAAAATACTGATATTCAACAACTTTTTTGACTATGTTTTTCCCTGTACACTCGCCACTCTGGCTGCAAATGGAGAGTCAGTTGCACTCTGAAAATATTTTCGTGTTTTTGTCGAAAGAAACTGTAATGTTACCGGTGTTAATAAAGATAAATTAACTAATTGAAGGCGCCATTTTTCGCATAATGGAATTCCGAGAATTGTCATCATTCCATGCCACTCGAAACCGTACATCCCGCTGTTTTGCGGGAAAACTCTGTCACCGAAACATTTATATTGCGTTTCTGTTATTTAAGACCTTATAGTACTGAAGAAAATTGATTATTTTGGATATCTAATAAAATTGCTTGAATTGAGATTGAATGGGCTGTCCTTGAGTTTTCAACTGTTCAAGTTTGACTATGTTGTAAAAAAGACAAAAGGTTCAAATATTTACTCCTTTCGACATTTTCCACGGTCTCTTATCTCGTATAAACAATATTCTTTATAAAACAAATCGACAAATCAACGATATTTAAATAAACCCTAGTATAGAAAATTATATTAACGTATTTTAGTAAAATTGCTGAAAAGATGACATGCACCATCGTAAAATCAATTTGTTTATTCAACAGTTCAATAAATCTTCTTTAAAATTTTAATTAATATTTTTCTGCGTGTTATTATCCACAATTCTGAAATAATTTATTTTTTACCCTACTTTTGTTGTAAGCTGTCATTTTTTAATGCTACACAAGACTTTTTCAATTACGTAATTTATTAGACTGATGAGAAACCAATAAAACTTTTTTTCTGAGGAGGAAAATACAATGGCGCTCAATAAATATTAATTGAATTCTGGAAAAAAAGCAAAAGAATGAAAAATCAATAAATATTTTATATCATATTTTGTAAAATGGAACAGACAACATTAATTATTCTTATGGTGTATCTCAGGCTTGTTTGTATTTACTTTTAAGTTAGCATATAAAACGAAGAAAGGGACAATATTAAAAAAATCCGTGTTTATTCAATATAATCTTCGCATTACTAGATGCAGTTATATTAGAATTTTGTTTATTACTTGTACGCTTGACAGTAATATTTAATATCTTATAATATTTAATAATTTAACAGTTCTGATATGTATGTGTATATCATATTAAATATTGTATACATATACTATGCGGCCAAAGGTGATTAGTCATTTGGGATTTTAGGCATTTTGTTAAATATTTAGAAAAATACACAAGGAATTATCCTGAAACTCTAAATCTGTAAACATAATAGTACAGGACATATATTTCCGTGAAGATTTTTCAACGAAACTTCGTAGGTGACCATCAACAAAGTGAAAAAGAACGAATATTATTTGGATAATTCTGTCAAAAGTAATGTAGCAAAAGCTTTCAAACTGTAGATTATGATTAAATGTCTTATTGTAATAAACTGTTCATTTTTATGTGGATAGTATGTATAGTCGTAGAAAAATTGAGGTTTTAAAAAAAATCACAAAAACAAGCTCATTTTCTTGCATAAAAAATTTCAGCGTAAATTTACATAAAATATGGTGCTAGACAAAAGGAATCTATTTCTGAAAACAATATTTCAACATTTTATATTATTATGCTTTCTTTTAAATTTACGCAAATAATGCATAACAAAGCTTATTTTCCAAATAAACATTGGATATGAGTCGCAGTATACAGGGTGATTCTAAATTATTTTTTTTTTAAAGAGGGGTGATAGTACACATCAAGACAAACAATATTAAATGGAAAACCAAGGGTTCCAAACGTTTTCTGAAGGAGATAGCCGTCGTTAAAGTTTAGGGTCCAAATTTTTAAATAATCATAAAAAATGGAAAAAATGGTCGATTGATTTGCGGTTTTCACTAAAACTATTCTTTATGTCAGTATTGTCTTGAAAATAAATTATAAAGATAAATTAAAAAAAAATACCGATAGAAGGCGCTTTAGACTTTGGAGTAACGAACAACTATTTTTCACTGTTATTTTTTGTATCTCATTAAATTTTTTTAGAAGCTTAGACATAAAAATAAATTTTGAGTTCATAAACATAAATTTGAGAAATTCTTTTCTTTATTGTGGTAAATTAAAGTGCGTTTCTATCAATGAAAGAATTCGGAACAAGTTTAAAACGACCGAGTCTACTGAAAGAATTGTTGTTTTTTCAAGAAAATCGAAGGAGTTAGAACGTCCTACTGTTTATTTTTTTTTTTTTAATTATTACAGTTAAAAAGATAAAACCTGCGAATAGCAGACATTTTGGGAGAAAGAATTTGTCCGTTATTCAGAGGTGAGCGTTTTTCAGAAATAAAACATGCTAAAAAATATAAGTATTAAAAAACTGTCCGCCATTCAAGAATGTCCATTACCGAGGTTTTATAGTAGTTATTAAAATATGAAATACATCAAAAAGAAGGATTTGAGTGAAATATATTTCAAATTTTTAAAAAGTATGCTTTATTTTGCTTGACGTAAAGTTTTGACTACATCATATTCTTGAATGTTTGTTGTTGCTGTTTCCTTTTGAAATGTACTCTATTATGCATTTACAAGTTTTTTACCTTGTAAAATCCCTGCCAGAAATAATAAATTTCCTGGAGTTAGCTCACTGAAGCATAGAAAATAAATGAAAGTTCTTCCGAGTATAAGCACGGCATCCTGACTTTGTAAGAAACTTCAAAATGGAAAGAGGAAATCTTGAAAAATTATGTTTTGCTACTTGCATTGTAGTTTATTGCAAAAAGAGCCGTTATTTAAATTTAGAAACTAGAAATTCATTGACTTAGAGGAAACTAGATTTCAAAAACCTTTTTTTCAAATTGTAGGTAATCTCAAACATATTACTTATTTTATTCCTTTTAAACTCTATTTGCTCAATGATTTTTTTTTTCATTTGATTTTTACATGTTTCAGAGAAAAATCATTATTTTCAAAAAATGATTAGTACATTCTTTTGAACAGACTTTTAAAATTTATTATCCCAAATTTAATTTACACTTTCAAAATTAAGTCTTATCCTTTTATTTATTTCGGTTGTATGGAAAGATTTCTTAAAATTTCTTAAAATCCATTTTAAATTTTTTTTTTTTATCGGAGTATAATAAAGTGTTATTTCCTCGATGAAACAATTCAGAAAAAAATTTAAAACAATAGAGTGTATTGAAAGAATTGGTAAGAAAATCGAAATATATATATATATATATATATATATATATATATATAGTTATTACAGTTAAAAACATAAAACCTGCCAATAACGGGCATTTTGAGAGGAAGAAATTTGTTCGCTATTCTGACGTGTAAGCTTTTCTAAGGTAAAACATACCAAAAATGTAAGTATAGAAAAACTGTTTCTATTAAGGAAATCCGTCATCGGAGTTTTACAGCAGTTATTAAAACATGAAATACATAAAAAAGAAGTATTTGAGTGATATATATTTTGAACATTTTAAAAATTATCTTTTATTTTCCTTGACCTAAAAGTTTGACTATGCTTGAGTGTTTGCTGTTGCCATTTCTTTTTCAAATGTACTTTATTATTTAGAAGTTTTATCCCTTGTAAAATCCATGCTAAAAATAATAAATTTCCTGGAGTAAACTCACTGAAGCGTAGAACATAAATGAAAGTTCTTCTGAGTATAAGCACTGCATTCTGACTTATACGAAACTTCAAAATGGAAAAAGAAAATGTTGAAAAATGATTTTTTGCTATTTGCATTGTAGTTTATAGCAAAAAGAACCGTTATTTAAATTTAGAAGATAGAAATTCATTGAGTCAGAGGAAACTAGATTTCAAAAACCTTTTATTTTCAAATTGTAGGTAATCTCAAATATGTTACTTGTATTATTCCATTTGTGCTCTATTTGCTAAAGATTTTTTTTTTTTTTGGTACTTCTATGTTATCCCGTCGACCAAAAAATTATCGCCAAACTATAAGATTAAATGCCAATAATGGATGATCGTGAATGTCGCATTCAATGACATTAAGTGCGATTCACGTGGTTAAAATGTCATTAATTGATTTTTATTTCGACTTTTTATTAATATTTTTATTAATATTCTACTAATTATTATTTTTTCGGTATTTAAAATAAAAATTGTGTCAACATGTATAATTTAGCTATTAGTTTGGCGATTTGTATAATTTGGCTAAATTGGTCGACGGAATAACCTAGAAGTACCTTTTTTTCTTTTTTTCATTTCTTTTCTTTTCTTTTCATTCTTTCTTTCTTTCTTTTTTTTTTCTTTTTTTCTTTTTTTTTTTTTTTTTTTTTTTTTTACATTTGTTACATTTACTGTTTCAGAGAAAAATCATTATTTTCAAAAAATGATTAGTACATTCTTTTGAATAGACTTTTAAAATTTATTTTCCCAAATTTAATTTACACTTTCGAAATTAAGTCTTATCCTTTTTTTTATTTCACTTGCATGGAAAAACTTCTTAAAACTTCTTAAAATTCATTTAATTTTTTTTTTTTTTTTTTTTTTTTTTTATCGGGGTAGATTAAAGTGTGTTTTCCCCAATGAAACAATTCGGAAGAAGTTTAAAACGACCGAGTCTATTGAAAGAACTGCAATTTGAGTAAGAAAAATGAAATAAGTAGAGTGTCTTACTGTAAAAAAAAAATATTTTTAAATTACTACACTGTAAAAAATTTTGCCGTTAAAAAACGGAAATAGTACTAGTAATCTAGACGCCAGTACTACTTCCGTTTTTTAACGGAAAAAAAATTCCAGGAATAGTTCCGTTTTTTCACAAAATATTTCCGTTTTTTAATATTTCCTTATGTAAAAATTTTCGTTTGAAAATTTAAAAGAATTTTTCAAGGACAAACTAATATCTTTGTGATTTTTATTCTTTACTTTACAAAGGCACGTTAATATCAGGGACACATTATATACATTTAATTTAAACAACAGAGAAGAAATGTTACTAACCTTCCAGGGGTTTGAACTCACGACCTTGTCTGTCGTAGCCGGTAGTGTAATACCATTACGCTATGATTTCATATAGCACCATTTCAAATACCTTTACTTATTTCGGATGCATTTCATGAAGTAAAGACAAGATTTTTGAACGCGGGTTTATTTGTGTAGAGATAATATTTTTTTTATTGAACGGACAGTTCTAAATCAAGTTTTACAGATTTTCTTTCTATAATTTCTAATAGTTAGCTTTTTAATTTTAGCTTTATAAAAAAAAAGTTTAACCTTTAAAATATTACATGCATAAATGAAAGTATTAAAAAATTTTGTTTCCTTCTTTTTTGGAAGAGTTTTAAAGCTATTTTATTCATATTTATTTATTTATTTTATAAAAGGATACTAATACACTTAAATACAAACAAACAAACAAAAAGGGTTATTAAAATTAATTACATTTATTGATTTTTATAACTTAGGTAATCGCCAAAATGATAATAAATTCGGAAATATATTCCAATATATTTTAAATTTTAAGCGAGAATTTCTTAATTTGAATATATTAAAATATATATATATTAAAATTAAAAGTAGATTTTTTTCCACTTAAAATATCTTTCGCACTTTTTATATCATGATATAAATAAATTAAACATATTTAAAATTATACTGAAAAAAAAAAAAAACTTTCCTTAGCTATCTCAAACTTAAAAAGAATTAATAAATCTTATTATTATTATTTTTTAATTTGTAAAAATATGCTATCTTTTTAATATACTCTAAATTTTATGTGCGAACTTCTTAATTTGAATAGATTAAAAATATATATATTAAAATTAAAAGTAGATTTTTTTCCACTTTAAATAACATACGCACTTATTATATTACAATATAAATAAATTAAACAAAATCAAACTGAAAAAACAAAAAAAAAATCCTTATATATCTGAAACTTAAAAAGAATTAATAATAATAATAATAATTATTATTATTTTAATATTGTAAAAATATGCCATCGTTTTATAATTAAAACAGAAAAAAATAAGAGAAATGTTGTTATGTTTTTCTATTTGTCATACAGATGGCGCCACGACACTTATCAGTTAATAATACTGATAACTTGTGCTGTTTAAAACGGAAGATGTTCTGTTTGCGGTGATATTTACGGAACAGTTACTGTATTTTTAATATCAAAATAGCAAAAAACGGAAATACTGCTGTTTTCTTGGAAAAATCAAACTATTCCGTAAAATTTTTCGAAAAGTTTGTGTATATTAATGGATATTTTTTACAGTGTACCGTTAAAAACATAAAACTTGCGAATAACGGGCTTTTTGTGAGAAAGAAATTTGTTCGCTATTCTGAGGTATAAGGTATTCTAAGGAAAAAATGTAAAAAAAGTTCCAAAAATGTAAGTATTGAAAAACTGTCGCTTTCAAGAAAGTCCGTTGTCGAGATTTTACTGCAATTATTAAAACATGAAATACATAAAAAAAGAAGTATTTGAGTGATATATATTTCGAATATCTTAAAAAATATGTTTTATTTTGCTTGACATAAAAGTTTGACTATATACAATACTTGAATGTTTGTTGTTGCTATTTCTTTTTTAAATATACTTTATTATGCATTTAAAAGTGTTTCCTTGTAAAATTCCTGTCAGAAATAATAAATTTCCTGGAGTAAACTCACTGAGGCATAGAAAAAAAAATGTTCTTTTGAGTATAAGCACGGTATCCTGTATTTATAAGAAACTTCAAAATGGAAAAAGAAAATCTTGAAAAATGACTTTTTGCTACCCACATTGTATTTTATAACAAAAAGAGACTTTTTTTAAAATTTAGAAACTAGAAATTCATTGAGTTAGGGTAAACTAGATTTCAATAACATTTTACAAATTGTAATTCCCAATAATACTACTCATTTTATACTTTTATACTTTGTTTTCTTGATTAATTTTCTTTTTAACATCTGTTATTTAATTGTTTCAGAGGAAAGGCAAAATACACCACAAGCTGCGAAAGGACAGTTCCCTATTTAGATCCCCTTCAAAGGTAAATGATTTTTTCACTGTTGTTTGAATTAAATGTACTTGCTCTATCCATGATGTTAAAATGTTCTTGAAAAGTGAAGAATAAAAATCATAAAGATGTAAGTTTGTCTTTGAAAAATTGTTTACTGCCTTTCAAGCGAAATTTTTTCTATACGGAAATATGAAAAAACAGAAATATAAAAAAAAAAAGTATGTATCATATTCTTGAATGTTTGTTGTTGCTATTTCTTTTTTAAATGTACTATATTATGCATTAAGAAGTTGTTTCTTTGTAAAATTCTTGGCAGAAATAATAAATTTCCTAGAGTAAACTCACTGAAGCATAGAAAACAGATGAAAGTTCTTTTTAGTATAAGCACGGCATCTTGAATTTATAAGAAACTCTTCAAATTGGAAAGAGGAAATCTTGAAAAATGATTTTTTGCTACTTGCATTGTAGTTCATAGCAGAAAGAGCCGTTATTTAAATTTAGAAAATAGAAATTCTTTGAGTTAGGCCAAACTAGAATCCAAAATCATTTTTCAAACTGTAATTCTGTGTAACTATTCAGGGCTTGAAATTCAATTTTTCGAAGGAGGGGAGTCTCCCTACCAACATTTTTAAATGGAGGGGAGTTTGGCTGTTTGGGAGGGAGAAAAAATGTTTAAAACCCTCCATTATTTTATGGGCTATTTAAAGAATTGCCAGAATACAGACATAAAAAAATATCACTGAAGCAATTTTTATCAACAATTCAGAATAATTATGCGAAATGTGTAAAAATTTTTTTATATTGTCTAGTTTTTACTGGCGGTAAATTCCTCCCCGGTGCTATTTATTTTTGTCACAGGTCTAACTATTGTTTTAATAATCTATATTAATAAAATAACAAATCGCTCTGTGTGTGTGTGTGTGTGTCTGCGATAGTTAGCAAAAACTACGGTACGTACGAAGCTCAAAATTTTTCTGAGAATAGCCCAATATCTCTCCTGATGCACCTGACGCTCAGAATTTCAAAATTCTATTTATTAACTGAGTAATTAATTAAATTCCAAACCTCACTCTCATAAAAAATCGCTTTGTTTTAACTTTTTTCTTTTTCATTCTCTTATGGTTGGTTGGTTGCATAAATTTTTCGCAGGAATAATTTAAAAACCTGGGACTGACCTTTAAAATTCATAGACTGGCAAACTGTCAGTTTAAATGAGGATTTTTTTTTATCACAGCTGATGTACGCCATGGAGGAAAAAGATAGGTGGTGGCGAATTAAAACGAAAAAAAAAAAAAAAAAAAAAAAAAAAAAAAAAGATTTGCAATATGAAACCATATTTATCGCTGAAATTTTAATGTCTCAAAATAAAGCACGAGGAAGGAATTTTGTATTAATAAGACGGATTGAAAGAAATGAATTACAGCTGAAGCATATTTTACGAAGAAATAGTAATTTTTTAAATAGTTTTTAGCTCACAGGCTATCATAGCCTGAGAGCTTATGTGCCCGTCCGTTCTGTATGTACGTTGGTATGTTCGTTCGTGCGTAACGCGATAACTCATGATAAAAACATCGGATCCACTTGAAATTTTGTATATAGGTACATCCTGATAAGGCGCTTCCCTGATTAGTTTTTGGAGTTCATTCAGTATGTATAAGAGGGGGAACGGGGGGCTCATGCCCCTCCCCTTAATTGATATAAACGAGATTTTCATGCAGAATTAACAGTTTTCGTTCAAAATTTAGATATAGGATCATTCTGATGAGGCGATTCCGTGACTGTCATTAGGTTTTCATTGAATAAGTATAAACAGGGGGAACGGGGGGGGGCTCATGCCCCCCCTTAATTGATATAAACGGGATTTTCATGCAGAATTAACAGTTTTCGTTCAAAATTTAGATATAGGATCATTCTGATGAGGCGATTCCGTGACTGTCATTAGGTGTTCATTGAATAAGTATAAACAGGGGGAACGGGGGGATCATGTTCCCCCTTAATTGATATAAACGGGATTTTCATGCAGAATTAACAGTTTTCGTTCAAAATTTAGATATAGGATCATTCTGATGAGGCGATTCCGTGACTGTTATTAGGTGTTCATTGAATAAGTATAAACAGGGGGAACGGGGGGCTCATGCCCCTCCCCTTAATTGATATAAGCGGGATTTTCATGCAGAATTAACAGTTTTCGTTCAAAATTTAGATATAGGATCATTCTGATGAGGCTATTCCGTGACTGTCATTAGGTGTTTATTGAATAAGTATAAACAGGGGGAACGGGGGGCTCACGCCCCCCCCCCTTAATTGATACAAACGGGTTTTTCATGCAGAATTAACAGTTTTCGTTCAAAATGTAGATATAGGATCATTCTGATGAGGCGATTCCGTGACTGTTATTAGGTGTTCATTGAATAAGTATAAACAGGGGGAACGGGGGGCTCATGCCCCTCCCCTTAATTGATATAAACGGGATTTTCATGCAGAATTAACAGTTTTCGTTCAAAATTTAGATGTAGGATCATTCTGATGAGGCGAGTCCGTGGCTGTAATTAGGTGTTCATTGAATAAATATAAACAGGGGGAACGGGGATTCTAATGCCCCTCCCCTTAACTTGTATAAATGGATTTTTCAATCAGAATTGTCAGATTTCGTTAAAATCTCTGAATAGTTTTGTAAGTTTAATGGTTAAGTATAAAAGAGGAGAATAACTCCTCTTAAATTATATAAATGCTAAATGGGTTTTTATTAAGAATTATCGGATTTGCTCTGAATTTTGGATATAGGTTTTTTAATATAATAAAGCATGTACTTGATAGTTTAGGAGGTGCAATGATTAAGTATAAAAAAGGAGAAAGGGGAGAGCTGTTTCCCCTTCTTAATTTTTTTTTTCGGACGGAATTAACGAAAATACAAGGCTGCAATGTATAATTAGTATGCGTAGCCTGTGAGCTCAATGCCATCAGTTTAACTGGGCAATATTCTTTTTTATTTTCTATTATATTATTTATTAAAATAAATGTTTGCTTTTAAAATAATTGAAATTGGAAAATTAAAAATAATTAAATGTCAAAACAAAATAAAATAAAATATTGAAAACATATGATTTGAAGTAAAAAGTTGTATTACTAAAAGTTTTCTCCTTTTTTTCAGAAATTTTTAATACTTTATAACGTAGATGAAAAATGTTTATGATTTAATAACATATTAACAATTCCATGTCAATATATAAAATATAGTGATGAAAAGATTCTTTTAAAATCATGCATGAACACTTAAATAATAATATTAATCTAAAATCTAGATTCGGATTTCAGAGTGCAGACGATTTTAAGACATTAACGAAAGAATGTTGATTTTTCAGGCAAAGTCTTAACCCATTAATGCCCACCACCTTTTGTGCAAATTTTATTCGGTTGGCACCACTATTTTTAAAAGAATTAAGTTTAGTTCATTAATTACGAAAATGTTTCAAATAAATAAAATAAAGATTGCTGTTCTTTTTTACCGGTGTCAAAAACAGTGCTACATGCACCTTTTGAAGCGTCTCTAAAAAGGAACGCTAGGCACTAATGGGTTAAATGATGCTTCTATATTGATATTTTAAAGTCATATGATAAAAATAATCAAATAATTATTGCGTATGATTGATGTAATTGTATCCTTCATGGATTCTGATCGTGTATTACAGGCAATAATGACACAAAACGTTATTTTTTAAACGAAATTTTAGTAATCTATTCAATAACAGTTTAAAAGATAAAAAACAAAAACAAAGAAATACTGGTTTAAACCAGTTTGAATTGATCGTAGTTTAAAAGCACATGGTTTTGTTGGTGCTTATTTGGACTTAATGTAGCGGATTTTAGAGTTACATTTTTTGCGTCACCCCAAGACATTATACTGCCACTCTATTAATTTCTTTTTACTACATGGTTGTACGCATATTTTTGGCATTTCGAACATTAGAATGTATGAGTCATTAGCTGTGTTGCAGTAAAAAAAATCACACAACACTTTTCTAAGAGTTTATTTTTTTATCATTGATAAAATTTAAATGTATTCTATTCAATTTAAAATTAAATTATGGCTTTAATTTGGTTTTAAAACAAAAATAAAATATAGCTGTTTTGCGTACAATTGTTCCAATCCGCAAACGATTCATACACCATAATAAATTATCAAATAGCAAAGTAAATTACCTATCAGAAATAGCCATAAAAAGAATAGTAGCAAAACTGATTATAACCTTAATGTTTAGACTAATTTAAACATAACCCGGTCCCAACCAGAAATAAAACAGACCACACTCCGATCCGTGATACACAAGATTTTCGTGAGTATAAACCCGACCCTGACCTAAAAATTCTGTTTGGAAAAAACTATGGATTTGATAACTGAGCCGAACCAAATCTGAATCCCGCAAAAATGTTCAAGTGAAGCATGACCCGATTCAAACAAGGACAAATAATTTTCGTGGGCATGAAATCTGACCCAAACCTAAATATTTTCTAAAAAAAAAAAAAAAAAAAAAAAAAAAAAAAAAAAAACCCCGAAATATGACTCGAACGAAATCTGAAACCGATAAAAAATATTCCAGAGAACTATAACCCGATCCCAGCAAGACAAAATACTTTCCATGGTCATAAAACCGACTCAAACCTAAAAATCTCCGTTTGAAAATCCTGAACTTTGACCCAAACCACATCTAAATCTGACCAAAGTATTCGAAAGAACCATAACCGGATTCGAGTAAGACAAAATAATTTCCGTGGGCATGAACCCGATACGAACCTAAAACTCCCATTCAAAAATATACCTGAAATTTGAATCGAACCATATCTGAATCTGACAAAACTATTTCAATGAAACGCAACCGGATCCAAACAAGATAAAATATTTCCATGGACATGAACACAATCCGAACCCAAAAAATTTCTTTGAAAAAATCGCGAACTGAACGAAATCTGAACTTGGCAAAAATATTCCAGTGAAGCATGTCCTTATTGGAACAAGACAGAATAATTTCCGTGAACATGCAAGAAGACCCGAACCCAACAGTTATATTTGAAGAAAAAACCCGAAATCTGAATTGAACCAAATCTGGACCTGACAAAAATATTCCAAAGAACTATAACCCAATCCAAGCAAGACGAAATAATTTCTATGGACATAAACCCAACTCGAACCTAAAAAATTCGATTTGAAAAAAACTGAAATTTGACCCAAACCACATCTAAATTCGACCAAAATATTCGAAAGAATCATAACTGGATTTGAGTATGACAAAATAATTTCCGTGGACATGAACGAGATCCGAACCTAAAAATTCTATTTGAAAAAATACCTGAAATTTTAATCGAACCAAATCGGAACCTGATAAAGAATATTCCAAAGAATCGTAACCGGATCTGAATAAGACAAAAAATTTCCATTCACATGAACCGAATCTGAACCTAAAAAATTTCTTTGAAAAAATCACGAAATCTGAATTGAACCAAATCTGAACTTGAAAAAAAATATTCCAGTGAAGCATATTCTTATTCGAACAAGGCAGCATAATTTCCGTGAACACGCAAGAAAACCCGAACCCAAAAATTCCATTTGAAGAAAAAGCCGAAATCTGAATTGAAACAAATGTGTTCCCGACAAAAATATTCCAAAGAACCATAACTGTATCCGAGCAAGGCAAAATAATTTCCATGGACATGAATACGACCCGAACATTAAAACTCAATATCAAAAAATACCTAAAATCTGAACCGAACGAAATCTGAACCAGACAAAAATGTTCTAATGAATCATAACCAGATCCGAACAAGACAAAATAATTTCCATGGCCATGAAACCAATATATGGTTTAATAACATGTAGGTTGCAGTTATATTACGGTAAGTCTTTGATTATATTTAATTTCCCGTTAGGTTACAGTTAGGTCACGGTTAAGTTAAAGTTAGGTTGAAGTTAAATTGCATTTATGTTATGGTTAGAATAAGGATATGTTACAATAAAGTGAAGGCTAGGTTACATTTATGTTAAATTAAATTTACGGTAAGGTACTGTTAAGTCAAAGTTAGGTTACAGACAGGTTATGGTTACGGTACAAAAGTTTACGGTTAGGAATTTATCCAGAGAGTGAACATTACGCATGATTTGATAAAAAATAACACTTACTTTTGTTAAATGGCTCTGAAATTATAATACTACATACCAACATTTTAGCTATACCAGCGAGTATCGATTTCATTCATGGTATAGTAGGATTTAAGAGTGATATAATTAGTTTAAAATTCAAAATATTTCACTTGGGATTTCTATGTGAAAAAAATAATAATTAGTTACGTGACTTAAGAGTGATTTTTGATAAATATCAACACTTTAATAGGAAAATCACGCAGTCGTTGGATACATATTCCCTCCCGCGTTTCTCATCGCTCATTTTGAGTATTTTTAGAGCTTAACATTAGCTGTTTTTTAAACCGAATTATCACACAGTCAGTGGCCACGTATTTCAGACAATGCATTTCTGCATGTTTCGAGTTAATGAAAAAATTATACAAATTTCAAGTTCGTTTAATATTGTTAATACGGACCCGGGCAACGCCGGGCGGGTCATCTAGTAATTAATAAAACTTCTAATTAATTTAATAAATTTATATTTATAATTAATTCTTATAACCAATATTATTTTTCTGTATATTAAATGTGCAAGATACAAATTTAATCATAAAATAATACTTATTTGAGTGTAGAAAATAAGAAGTGTCACTATGGTTTGAATTTCTTTAAAAAAGGGGCAAGTCAAATTAATCAAAAGAGGGTTTCTTAAAAAATGAATACTTTGTTGAGTAAAGGGATACTTTTTGTTTAATGAATGGCTGCTTTCAGGAATTGCACTCACTCAGAAAGATTTGGAGCTGTCAGAAACTGATTTTAGAGCAGCAAAGAAAAAATAAGGTACCCTGGGGTAATAACGCCACGTTAAGGTTCTACCAATTTTCACGGCTTAGTTTTAGATTGTATTTTTCAAACAAATATAGGATCTGATACAGCAACTCATTGACTATCTATATAAAATAAAATAATTTAACAGATATGTATTCATAAAATGTAATGGCGTTTTTGCTTGACCAATGCTATTTGGCGTTATTACCCACCTATATGGGTAATAACGCCATGCAAACAAAACTATGAAATAAGATGGAATAATTGCATGTAGCTTGCCCAATTCTAAAAATACAAACTCTACAAACTTAGAAATTGACAAATTGCATTCTAAGGTATTGAAAATGTTCAATTTTTTGTGAAAGTGTAAGAAAAATAAAGGTGCGGTGTGGGGGGAGGATGAGGCAAAAGAATATCAGACCGTGAGCTTCTTTTTGCTTAAAAAGGACCGCTTAAATAGAATTATTGGAAACATTGCACAGTTTTAACTATGTTTATCTGAATCAGTATTTAGGATGTAGCTAGGTCACTGTAGGGAATCAACCGGGGTATTAATGCCAAAGATTGGCGTTATTACCCCGGGATACTTATTGCGCAGTAAATCCTAAACTACAAATTATCTCGAGAAGATATCCAAAATTTCTACAACAATTGGAAAGTACATGAAATACACTACAAATTTATGTAATAAACAGAGTATTTCTGGATAAAAAATATAGTCTTCAGATCAAAAACCTTATCTCGCAAATTTTAGATCAAGCGTTAATTTTAGTTGCTTGTAAAAACAATAAGACCTAAAAATGAAACAAATTAACTTGAAGCTGTTTTTTGCGATTTATATGACTCAAAACCCTTCTGCGCAGAGCACAGTGGTGTCATTTACCTGATTATTTCATAATTATGCAAAATATAAGCACTTGGCGTTATTACCCCGCCTGGCGTTATTACCCCAGGGTACCTTATATACTGAAGCAGGAAAATTAGTTTGTTGAACAGAAAAATGAACTCCCGTAATATTAATTTTGGGGGGAGGAAGGGAAGAGAGATTCCCTTTGACGAAAGTTGCATTTTTTCGCTATCTTTTGATGAAATCTGTCTTTTTTTACGATCTTTTCACGACATTTGCCGTTTTTTCGAGAATTTTATGAGAAAATTTGCCGTTTTTTCGCGATCTTTTGATGAAATCTGATGTTTTATCGCGATTTTTCTTACGAAAATTGCCGTTTTTCGCGATATTTTTGGGAAATTTGTTGTTTATAGTGAATCTGTTGTCGTTTTTCGCGATTTTTGGACGACATTTGACTTTTTTTCGTGAATTTTGAAATTAGCCGTTTTTTCGCGATCTTTTAATGAAATCTGATGTTTTATCGCGATTTTTTTTACGAAAATTGCCGTTTTTCGTGATATTTTGTCGTTTTTCGCGATTTTTTGGACGAAATTTGACGTTTTTTCGTCAATTTTCTGAGGAAATTTGCCGTTTTTTCGCGAACTTTTGATGAAACCTGATGTTTTATCGCGATTTTTTTTTACGAAAATTGCCGTTTGTCGCGATGTTTGGACGAAATTTGACGCTTTTTCGCGAACTTTTTGACTAAAACTGTCGTTTTACAGAATTCTGTCACGAAATTAGGCATTTTTTCGAGAAACTTTTGACGAAATTTGCCGGAAATTAGTCGTCTTAACAATATTTGCCGTTTTTTAGCAAACTTTTACGAAATCACGTGTTTTGTGAAACGTGTAACAGCTGTTTCTTTTGTGTGTCATCTCCGATCTTTTGCGTAATTTACGCGCTATAGCGAGTCCGCGGCATTACTGTTTCATAATTTTTGGAATTGAATGAGTTATTTTTTTTTGTGTCACATTTAAGGCTACGGACGTCTCATTTAGGTTTTAGCTGCCCTAATAGTCTAAGATCCGGCTGCAGAATCAGTGTACTCATCGAGTGTTTGCTGAAAATCAAATTTTTACACATATTTATGATTAGGAGAATTTATATCTACCAGGTTGCCTATCAAAATGTGGCCGCTAGTATTTTAATTAATTTATTAATAATTCATAATCCTTATGAAATTTCACTGACTTGTTTTTTCAATAAAATGTCGTCTACTTTACGGCAACATCTATAAAGACTCTGAAAAATCACGGTTGCCTTTGCGCACCTGGCCGCACCTCTTCGCAGCCAGGTATACACAGGTATGATTTTGTTACATTTATACACCCACAACGTACATTCATAATTTATATATCAAATTAAAGATAATTTTTTTCTGTTTATTATTATATACGGTTGCCTAATTAAATCTGGCCGCAAATAAGGGTTGCCGGCTGTTAAATATAGTAAATATTAAAAGTAGAGTGAAAGAGAGCTAGCGCGTAACACCACTAGTCAGACGAGGATAGCGATTGCCAGCTGTCGGACGGTTTAAAGCCATTGCGCATGCGTCAGATGCTAGTGTTCTCAACGGATCTGTTGCGACTTTTATTCTAACAAGGAAGGTCTCCATACGGGCATACTCAGAAAAATCTGAAAAAAATACAGAATGTTCTTTTCATATAGTTATATACGTTTATAAAAAAAAAAAATTCGGGAAAACCTCCTTATAACGTCCGTAAAAAAAAAAAAAAAAAAAAAAAAAAAAAAAATATTTCTTTTATTTGGCGATTTATCTCCGGTTGGCGAAAAAACGAAATTTTGAAAATATGCTTTTACGCTTCGAATTAGCGTTGCAAAGGTTAGAAAAAAGCCGGTTTAAACCCGGGAATAAACCAGGATTTTAGGAATAAACCTGGAAAAAACCCGGGATTTTTAGGAATAATTCGGTTTTTTGGGAATAATCCCGGGAATAAACCTAGTCTATTGGAAATAAAACCGGAAATAAACCGACTTTTTGCAACTCTACTTCGAATACTTTTTAAAGAAAAAACCTTCTATGTTCAATTTATTTAAATAAGTTTAGTTTAAGTAATTTTAGTTTTACATTTTTACTTTACTTTAAGTGTAATTTTGTCATATACGTTTAAAAAAATGAAATTAATATATTTTATCATTTAAAACACAATTTAAACTGATTAAAATTGTTCCAAATTGAAAAATACACTGTTAAAAATCTGCTGCATTTTATTGCAACGCACTCACTTGCTTGTATAGAAAACGGTTACTTGGCCGTGAAATGAGCTTTCTCATTGGTTGGAATAGAGATATTATATACAAGCGATGGAGTGCGTTGCAACAAAATGCAGCAGATTTTTAACAGTGTATGAAACAAACGATTCTGCAGCGTCACTCCACCGCTTTTATAGAAAACGGTCAATTCACCGTGCTATGGAGCATTCTCATTGGTCAGAAGAGAGATATTCTATAAAAGTAGTGGAGTGACGTTGCAGTAAATGCTGCAGATTTTTAACAGTGAAGTCAATTAAAATCAATTTTGAGATTCGTTAAAATCGTCTGCTTTTGGCAAGGAAATGCATTGCTCGCCAAATCCCGCGTCACTTTCAGCTTTTCCCGCCAATTATTCCAAACTATTTTATTTTTTTACATATCTAATAATGTAATTCCGCCGCTAATTTGTTATAATTTGTTTACTATTGTTTGAATCGGAGGTTGAGAACAATAGCATCTGACGCATGCGCAATGGCTTTAAACCGTCCGACAGCTGGCAATTGCTATCCTCGTCTGACTAGTGGTATTACGCGCTAGCTCTCTTTCACTCTACTTTTAATATTTACTATATTTAACAGCCGGCAACCCTTATTTGCGGCCAGATTTAATTAGGCAACCGTATATAATAATAAACAGAAAAAAATTATCTTTAATTTGATATATAAATTATGAATGTACGTTGTGGGTGTATAAATGTAACAAAATCATACCTGTGTATACCTGGCTGCGAAGAGGTGCGACCAGGTGCGCAAAGGCAACCGTGATTTTTCAGAGTCTTTATAGATGTTGCCGTAAAGTAGACGACATTTTATTGAAAAAACAAGTCAGTGAAATTTCTTACGGATTATGAATTATTAATAATTTAATTAAAAATACTAGCGGCCACATTTTGATAGGCAACTTGGTAGATATAAATTCTCCTAATCATAAATATGTGTAAAAATTTGGTTTTCAGCAAACACTCGATGGGTACACTGATTCTGCAGCCGGATCTCGTACTATAAGTAAGGTAAAACTCACGTAAATGCAACAGTCGTATATTGTAGGATTATATTAGATATATTTTTTTGACATTTCTATAAAAGAATTTTGTTTTGAATTAAAGCACTGTATTTAATTTATAATAAAATATATATTTATTTAATAAACTAGCAAATATACCCTAATTGCTACAAAAATATGGCGAATCGCGTCTCATTTATTCACAATGACCTTAAAAGGCATTTTTGATTTATATAATCTTAAACTGTATAAAGAAATTAATCGATATACACAAAAGAAAATTAAACAAAAATATTAAGAAAACTTGCATGGAAGTAGTAATTCATTATAAAATATTAAACAGTATATATATATATATATATAAAAAATATATATATATATATATATATATATATATATATATATATATATATATTTTCGCTACCAGACCGACAAAATTTGAGGGGTGATAGTAGACATAAAGACAAACATTATTAAATAGGAAACCATGGGGTGCAAACGTCTTCTGTGGGAGCTATGGGCCAATAAATTTTAAGGTCCAAAACTTCAAACGCTGATTAAAAAAAAAACGGAAAAATGATCGATTTGTTTGCGGTTTTTGCTAAAATCATTCTTTATATTACGATTTTTTATTCTTTTAATTTTAAAGGTTACGTTCAAAAATTGTCGATAGAGGGGGCTTTAAACTTTAGAGTAACGAATAAATAATTTTTACCTTTCTTTTGTGCATGGGGTTCTGGGGTGCATGGGGTTTTGTGCATGGGGGGAAATTATTCTACAGTTTAGATTTTAACTTAACTTTTAAGCCCAAAATCGGAAACATGGGAATCGGGTAACTAGCGAAAATTAAACTGTGAACCGAGGGGGAGATTTTAAACGCTCATAAACATTTGAAAAACTTCTCGATTTTTTTGCGGTTTGCGTGTAGATCCGTGTAGATCATTCCCTTCGTAATTATTTTATTCAAAATGACGTACAGCGGTGGTGTCCTCATTTTTGATAGAGGACGTTTCCGATACATCTCCGACATTTCAATGGCATTACTCCTGGGTGTTTTACTACCAGACTACCATACTGCCAGGAAGTGTTAGGGATGCAAAAGCGACTCGGAATCACATAAGAATGTAACGCTGAAAATGTCTTTTTTTCGAGTTATGGTTAAAAGAAGCAGAGAAAAAAGCAAGAAAATCAAGCAAAGAAACAGCAACACGTTAGTGTGACAGAAAACAGTTGATTTAAAGGTTTTACTAGAAAAGATATTCGAAATTACGACCAGAAATGATTCGGCATGTTTGACAGCGGCGTCGCATGGAATTCCTCACGCTTTGAAAGATTCCTGTAATCTTTGATAGATTTCTGGTACCTACAGAAATACGAGCTGCTAGGTCTTTAACTGCAGCCAACTTTTCATGTGACCCCAGCAGAAAAAGCTCATACTTGATAGGTCCGGTGATCTGGCAGGCCAATAAACCGGGCCTCCACGACCTATCCATCGCTGTCCATATGTTACGTTGAGGTAGCGTTGAACATCATTGGTAAAATGTGGAAGATCCCGATCGCGCTGGAACCAAATATAGCTGCGCACCGAGAGAGAAACTTTCAGGTGCATTACCGTTCAGAGACATCAACCGCAAGGAAATTGCAGCACCATCTACTGTCGCTATCAAGCTTGCCGGACTTTTTATGGTCGTAATTTCGAACACCTTTTGCAGTAAAACCTTTAGAAAAACTTTATTCTGTCACTTTTACATGTTGCTGTTTTTCTGCTTGTTTCTATTGCTTTTTTTTTAACGGTAATTTGCAAAAAAAAAAAACATTTTCAACGTTACATTTCTGTGTGATTCCGAGTTGTCTCTGTATCCCTAACACTTCCTGGAAGTATGGTGGACTGGTAGTAAAACACCCAAGAGTAAAACCATTGAAATGTCGGAGATGTGTCGGAAGCGCCTTCTATCAAAAAATGAGGACACCACGGCTGTACATCATTTTGAATAAAATAATTACCAAAAGATTGACCTACACGCAAACCGCAACAAAATCGATTAGTTTGTCCAATGTTTATGAGCGTTTAAAATCTCCCCCTCGGTTCACAGTTCAATTTTTGCTAGTTACTCGATCCCCATGTTTCCGATTTTGGGCTTAAAATTTAAATTAAAGTATAAACTTTTGAATAATTTCAACCCCATGCACAAAAGAACGGCAAAAAATATTTGTTCGTTACTCTAAAGTCTAAAGCGCCCTCTATCGACAATTTTTCAACTTAACCTTTAAAATTAAAAAAAAATTAAAAATTGTGATATAAAGAATGATTTTAGCGAAAACCGCAAGCAAATCGACACTTTTTTCTATTTTTTATCACCGTTAGAAGTTTTGGACCTTAAACTTTAATGGCCTCTAGCTCCTACAGAAAACGTTTGTGCCCCATGGTTTCCTATTTAATAATGTTTGCATCATAATGTTGTATTGTAATGTTGTAATTTAATAATGTTGTAATCCTAATAATGTTTGTCTTCATGTCTACTATCACCCCTTAAAGTTTGTCGGTAGTGAAACACTGTATATTATCCAAAGACTATAGCCTTCTTATTTCATTACTTGCTTTTCAGTTTCATGACCGTATATCTGGTCCAATTTAAATAACTCAAATTGGTCCAATCAAAGCAATTGCGAAATTTTTTTTAAAACATAATTTCATGACTAAGAACCAAAATGAAAGTAAACAAATCAGTGCAAAAAATATGCACACGAGAATTTAGATATGAATATCAAAACATGACAATTTACCTTAGTTGTAAAGTATGTAAAAACAACATAACATCAAAGCAGCTAATTTTATATTGTCTTTTAATTGTTTGAAAACAACACGAGGAAGGGGAGTGCTTTTTCTAATCATAAATGAAGACATTCTGATGAGTACAGGGCTACTCTCCGTTACACACACACACACACACACATACATATATATATATATATATATATATATATATATATATATATATATATATATATAAGTTTTTTATATAAGACTTTATTATATAATTTTTTATATAATAAAGACGGTAACTTCCATAATTTTTCACATATCTCTTTAAAAAAATAATATCAAAGGGCAGAAAATTTTGAAGAAGTTAGTTAATGCGCAAAATCGGACCAAAGGGATGGGAAAAGTTAATATAAGAAAGAGTTCGATCACATACCTTTTGATTACAATACATATAAAATCACTTTAAATTATTATTACTTTTAGGAAACGAGTCAAAAGTCTATGTATAGCAGATTTTTGATAAAATAAACAAGTTGGAAATTGCACGTGAAGCGTAGCAAATTAGGTGCGTTCGTACGGTAACGAAGTTTTAAAAATATTACATTCATATATCAATCTCATAAAATTGTAAATAGTGAATTACAATTAAAACGCTCATCAAACAATGTTCTCCCTATACCATTATGTAATGGAATACTTTTGTGTGGCCTTGTAAATCAATAAAAAATGTTCTTTGCACCACAAATTATGTAAGATGTATATTATAATATGTACTTTATAGTTGCATATAAATTTTAAGTTCGCATGAGTGTAACACGATTAAAATGCATTTGAAACATTTTTTCCTATTGACCGTAATGTAACGGAATAGTCTTTATTGACCCTGTAATTGATCTATGCATCCGATTTTCATAAAATTTGAAATAACTCGACAAAATTATGTAATAATTATGTATTTTAAATTTCAAACGTATAGAATATATTTGAAACTTTTTCCCCATTGACCATAATGTAATTGAATACTTTTGATTGCCCCTGTAATTGATCTATGCACAACGATTATCAAAAAATTTGAAATAACTCGACAGAATTATGTAATAATTGCGTATTTTAAATTTCAAACGATTAAAATGCTTTTGAAACATTTTTTCCCCATTGGCCGTAATGTAATGAAATACTTTTGATTGCCCCTGTAATTGATCTATGCATCCGAGTTTCATAAAATTTGAAATGACTCCACAAAATTATGTAATAATTATGTATTTTAAATTTCAAACG
Organism: Maratus speculifer; assembly: GCA_964019185.1. Taxonomy (NCBI): domain Eukaryota; kingdom Metazoa; phylum Arthropoda; class Arachnida; order Araneae; family Salticidae; genus Maratus; species Maratus speculifer. The sequence continues at coordinate 14,454,586 of OZ025291.1, read as the reverse complement.
ATTCGGTTGGGTAGTTTTTGAGTTGTTATATGCGGACAGACGGACGGACAGACAGACGGACGGACGGACAGACGGACGGACAGACTGAACGACCACTATAGGTGCTACGTATTATATAATTACGAACGCACCTAAAAATGGGCCCAAGGGGGAAGATAGGAAGAATCACGTGTTTTTTTTAGCTCCGTGTCTTCGTTAAATTGCCGCGGAAATATTGCGAATTCGGCAGCAAAATATAGAAATTCGGGAAGATGAAAATCGACTGAGTAATAAGGCACTAAAAACGAGTCTGAGTCATATCTAGTTAATTAATTATCAACTAATTAGCAAAAGCAGGGAGCCACGTGTTCGTTTCCACCGAGGACCTCAACAACATCAAGCCGAGTGACGCCAAGAGCCAGCACCGGTAGGAAGAACGCTATCTCCGGTGGTAAATAGACCCCCCGAAGAAAGCCTTGATCAAGCAAGAAACTCCCCCGCACGCATTTTGAAGTGATCAAGAATCTTAATGGAAGGAGTCCTAGCAGGGAATATGCACAGGTAAGTATAGTTTAATTTAAATAGCATCTTATTTTGTGTATTTAGATAATATCCAAACAATAGCCAAAGGGTACGTCAATCATTTTTCCAAACAATGTCTTTTCTACATTCCACCAAGACAACTCTCCCATTTCTAGTCCCAGACTTTCCCTAGCTTAGCGTGACAATCACTTTTTAACAATAGTGTAGCCACACCCTTCCTAGCTACTTAATTCTGAGAAGGGGACTTTGAATTCCTTTTTACCAAATAGTTATTCATTACTTCATAGTTTACAACAAAGTATCTTATTGTTCAGCCTCCCCCTCCCCATAGAGCAGGTGTTCACTTATCTTAGTGCAACGTACTTAACTAAGTAATTTTGATCCAACATTTATCCGCTCTTGCTTAATTCTTCCCTCTCCCTTTAATCTATCAGCTAGTTTAGTTCCCCCCTCCCCCGTCAATTCACTCAAATCTCCACAAGCTAGACCTTTCAAATTTATGTCAGTGTTTATTAATTATCTTTAATATGCTGTTTTATTAAGGTGTGAGTGTTCAAATTCTCAGTCAGATTAATTAAATAAGAAGCCAATTAAAAATCAGTGTCTAAGTAATTAATATTTCCTAAATAAGCTTTAAATTAGCGCACTAGCAGGGGAGACCGAGCTTAGCTCTGTCAAAATTAACTTTGTGTTCAACTCGATATAGTATTTTCACCGTATCATTAACTCTGTATTATTACTCTAAAACATGTTTATAATAGTATTATTTAGAAAAACAACCAATAAGAAAACTATGTTTTTATGCGCATGTTTATAAATTTTACTTTATTTTAAAATTTACAATGAAAGGACATCGATCTAAATCACTTTTTTAGCTCGACTCTGATTGGTTTAACCATGCATCTCGAATCCCCTTAAGAATGTATAAAAAAATTCTTTAAATTCTGAAAGACAATATTTTTTGCTAGATATAGCCAAATTTGGAGGCATTCTTTCATTTGGCTCCAAATACGTGTTTTGGTTTTCGTAATTTTTATAATCGATTTTTTGGCCATATGTCACCAATATTTTGTCAAATATCACCAAGTTATTGGCTTTTGCCATATTCTCGTGACCCTGACCCGTACTACCCAAAATGAGCCACTAGTCAAATTTGATGAAGCATGTGACATAGCTCAATCGTTTTCAGGTAATCAAAAACAGTAGAATATAAAATTGAATCAAAATCGTTTAAGCCATTTTTTAGATAAAATTAGCTCGGCAGCATTCAGCAATGAAGCGAAATGACCCACTAATATAATTTTGTTTAACATGCGACTCAGCCCAATAGTCTTCTCGTGACAAAAAAAGTTTTGTTTCAAAATTTAGGTAAAATTGATTGAGTCGTTGTTATATATAATTAGAATGGCCCTAGCTCATTAGACCCAAAATGACCCACTAATCGAATTTTCGCGAGCATGTGTCCAAGCCAAATGGTTTTCTCTTGCTCAAAAACGATATAATACAAAGTATAGTCAAAATGGTGAGTACCATTTTCTATATAAAATTAGCATGATCCATCATGACCAACAAATGACTCTTATAATCGAAATCTCTCGAACGTGTGGCCTAACTCATTAGTTTTAGCATGCCGAAAAACATTAGATACTTAATTCAGATAAAATCGATTGAGCCGTTTTTTAGATATAGTTAGTTTGACCCTGACCCCTTATGATCCAAAATAACCCATTGATCGAATTTTCACAAAAATCTGTCATAACCCAATGATTTTCTTGTGCCCGAAAACGATAAAATACAAAATTTAGTCAAAATTGCGCGAAACGTTGTCTAGATAAAATTAGAATGAACCAAAAGTGGCCCACTAATCGAAATTTCTCGAACATGTGACCTACCCCAATGATTTTCTCATACCAAAAATATGTTGTATACAAAATTTCGTTAAAATCGACCCACCCATTCTTTAGATATAGCTTCACCTTGACCCATTAAGACCCACAAATGACCCTTATAATCGAAAGCTCTCGAATATGTGACTTAGTCTATTAGTTTTCTCGTTTCTAAAAATTGTTACATGCCGAATTTCGTTAAAATTGATCCTGCCGTTCTTTAATTATATATAGCTTGACCCAGACCCTTTATGATCCAAAATGACCCATTAATCGAAATTTTTCGAACATGTAACCTAGTCCAATGATTTTATCGTGCCAAAAAAATGTTGCATACAAAATTTCGTTAAAATCGATCCACCTGTTCTTAAGATATAGCTTGACCATGACCCATCATGACCCACAAATGACTCTCATAGTCGAAATCTCTCAAACATGTGATTTAGCCCATTAGTTTTCTCATGTCAAAAAACTGTTACATACAAAATTTCGTTATAATCCATCACGCCGTTCTTTAAATATAAATAGCTTGACCCAGACTCTTAATGACCCAATATGACCCATTAAAATTTTTTCTCGAACATGTAACCTAGCCCAATGTTTTTCTCGTACCCAAAAACCATAGAATGCAATTTTTAGTCAAAATTGCGTGAGAAAATCTAGATAAAAATAGCATGACCCACAATGACCCAAAAAATGACCCACTAACCGAATTTTCTCGAACATGTTACCTAACCCAATGGTCTTGTACTCCAAAACGATACAATATAAAATTTGGTCAAAATCGTTAGAGCCGTTTTTTAGATAAAAATGGCTTGACCCATAATGACCCAAAAATGACCCACTAATCGAAATTTTTCGAACATGTAACCCAGCCCAATAGTTTTCTCGTACCAAAAAACGATTGGGTACAAAATTTTCTTAAAATCGATCCAGCCGTTCTATAGATATAAATAGCTTTATCCTGACCCATTATGACCCAAAATGACCCAGTAATCGAATTTTCCCGAACATGGGACCTAGCCCAATGGTCTTCTCGTGCCTGAAAATGGTAAAATCCAAATTTTTGCGAAAATCGTTAGAGCCGTTTTTGAGATAAAATTTACCCACACAGACACACACACACACACAATTTTTGCTCGCATTATAGTATAAGATACTGAGTAATGCTACTGTCGTTCTGTCTTCTCTCCCCGCTGGGAATTAAATACAAACTCAATAAAGTTCAACAAAACAATTAATCAAATCAAAACATGGGTCCAGGCACCCGCTCAATGTCTAGGAACAGTACATTATCACCGCCAGATCCAAAACGTAGTACACCAAAACTTACAGGTAACTTAACGGTACTTAAGCCGGGAAGACTAAAAAAAAAAAACTCCGGTAGTTGCAGGTAAATCAGGCACGGCCCAAAAAGAACCAACAAACTCGGAAGCTAAAAACGCAACTAACAAAGAAGAGCAACAGAAAACAAAAATCAGCCTAGCAAAAATGCAAAAATATTTTGAAATCACAAGAGAAGAAGAGGAAGAAGACGAAGAAGACGAAGAAGAAGATTCTGACGTAGACAACCCGAAGAAGCTTCCCAATGGCGAAAAGCCTGAGATAGAAGACCCAGAAGTCATTAACCTAAGAAAGCAATTGATTCTATTATGCGATCTGCCCGACATCAGTAAACGTAGATCACTGGAGCTGGAAAGGGGCTTGCTAGCGATCAACTATATGAAAACGATAACGGTCAAGTCAAGACAAATTCCACGCTCGACGAAAGAAATCATTGACCAAGCTCTGCAAATAGTAATAAACTCAATGGTAGAGCTGGAGGTAAGGACCAAGCATGCCGAAGCAAAAGTGGAAACCTTGGAAGAAATGACGGAAAGGAGAGCACCAAATAAAAACGAAGAAGAACTTACACCGGTAGTACAAGAGGCAAGTCAGAAGATAAAAGCAGCACGAACCTATGCACAGGCGGTTCAAGAAGCTACAGCAACAGTAATCATCCAAGCCAAGGAAAACAGATCAGCGGAAGAAGTAGAAAACCAAATCACGAACAGTGTGGAAAACAAAGAGGGAATCAAGAATGTTAAGCGCATCAGAAACGGAGTAAAAATAGTATGTGAAAGTGCCGAACAAACAACGAGAATAAAAGACGTCTTGACAGAAAACGAAGCGGACAGTGGTGGCTTAAGTGTAAAAACTGCCAACCTAAAGAGGAAAAGAATTATAATATTCCATGTTCCGGAATCAATGGAAGAAAATGCTATTGTATGTAAAATTTGCAAACATCTAGGCTTAAAAACAGAAGATGACGCAGACTGCATTCAATTATTAAGACCCATTAGGGCAGCGGCGGGTAAGGTGCATATTCCAGTATCGCTTCCAGAGTCCCTGGCGCATCATATGCTAAAAGAGAGGACGATTTGCCTAGGCCTCAAGGAATGCCCAGTGAAAAATTATGTCACGATCCAAAGGTGTCATAAATGTCAAGGATTTGATCATATCGCAAGCCAGTGCGAACAAACCAATCAGTTTTGCCCAATTTGTTCAGGCAATCACAGATATGAAAACTGCCCAAAAGAAAGAGAATGCTGTACACTTTGCATCACATATAATGAATGGAACAAGGGACATCTCACAGCACCAATCCCAATCGACCACACGGCATATGACGGGCGGTGTAGAATTTACCAGAAACTACTTAAAATTAGACAGAACTCGACAAAGGTAAAACAAAGCTCACAACAGGTGATGAGGTGCTAAAAGATAAAGTAACAATAAACACATTCAGGGGAGTCACGCGGGTGTACAGGAGGACAGAAGCAGAAATCCAAGAAAGAGAAGAAAGGGTACAAGAATTAAGAAGAATCAATTTTGGAACAAGCCGAAGATAAAACGTACACGTGCCCTGAAGGCACTCGAGGGATAACAAAACAAACACAAAATATAAAAAATAATACAGAAAACACCAGCATAAAAGAAAACAAACAAGCACAGGACAATATTAAATTTATACAAATAAACCTGCACAACAGTTTACATGCCACCAATTCATTGGCGGGCTACATGGGTGAAAAAAAGATAAACATAGGGCTCCTACAGGATTATTACCAAAACAAAAAATCAGGTAAAATAACATCATTCAGCGATAACAACTGGAATATAACAAAAACCAAAACAAATAGATCAGCTATTGTAACAAGAATAGGAACTAATTCAATAATTATAGCAGAAAAAGAATACACAACGGCAATAAAAATAGAAAACAAAACTGATACAATAATAACAATAATAAATACTTATGCTCCACCGTCGGTAGAAATCGAAACAGTGCTCCAGGAAGTGGAAGACACCTTAAAGATAGCTAAGGGTGAAATACTATTGGCAGGGGACTTTAATGCACACTCGCAGCAATGGGGTTATGTAGATATTGACGACAGAGGGAAAAAACTAACAGACTTTCTTCTTCTGAACTCACTATTCGTCCAAAACCCACCAGGGGCGCCAGCATCGTTCAGTACCGTAAGAAGGCAAAAGAAATTAGAAGGATGGCCAGATCTAACTATGGCGACACCAATTCTAGGGGAACAAATCACAGAATGGGAAGTAAGTGACGATGAATCTGGTAGTGATCATAAATATATAAAATTTAAAATTAAATTTGATAACACATGTTATCAAAGGCATAGGTTGGAAACTAAATACGGTAAACACGCAAAATTTGAGAAAAAAATAAAGAAATTAAAAACTAAATATATAAAGGAACTAAGGAAAACAACTCATACAGACCAGTTAGATAGTATAACCTTAAGATTACAAAATGAAATCACATCAATAGCTTTCTCCTGCTACAAACAGAGGAAAACTCCGGTCTTATCAGCACCACAATGGTGGACGCAAGCGATAAAAGTAGCCAGAAATAGGGTAAGAGCATTTAGGAGGAGATTCCAAAAGCAAGAAGACGGAGAAATCAAAGAAAAACTTCATATAGAGTACAAAAAAGAGCGAGCAAAAATGAAAAATATAGTACAAAAAGCAAAAAGAGACTCCTGGAAAAAATACTGTGAAGAAGTCCCAAACACATATGGTCAGCAATATAAACTAGCATCGGGAAAGAAAACAAATCCCTCAAGACTCGTTAACATACTGCCAAACGACCAAGATGTAACAATAAAAAAAAACGTTGAACCATTTCCTAAATAACCTATACATAACGGACTCTTCAATAGAGCACAAACTAACACCAGATATGCGACAAAACAATGAACCCAAACCACCGCTAATAACAAAACAAGAACTAATAGAATAATAAAAAATATAAAACAAAACAAAGCCCCAGGCTATGACTACATAGACTATAACCTAATAAAAAGAATTCATAGCGCAGCACCAGAATTACTTCTAACATTATATAACACCTGCCTACATCTAAACTATTTCCCTAAATCTTTTAAAATCGGCACAGTGGTTCTATTCCACAAGAAAGGCAAAGATCCAAAAGAACAGAAAAACTACAGACCGATATGCCTTTTGCCGGCTTTTAGCAAAATACTAGAAAGAATTATACATGGTAAGATAACACACCACCTCACAGTAAATAAATATTGGAGCGAGAAACAATATGGTTTTAAACAAGGAATATCATGCGAACACGCACTAAACGACCTAATAAAAATTATAAAAAAGGACAAAGAAGAAGGCTACCAAACTTTGCTTATAGCCATGGATATAAAGGAAGCATTCGACAACATCAGATGGCCAATTATAGCCGAGAACCTAAAGCAATCACCGTGCCCTACATACCTGACAAACTGGATAAAAAGCTTTTTAAAAGACAGATTTATAACACTAGAAGAGAACGGAATTAAAATAACAAAACAAACATTTGGCGGCTGTCCACAAGGCAGTTGCCTCGGGCCCCTCCTATGGCTGCTAATAGCAGACACAGCACTGAAGAAAAACTGGGGGGATAACGTAAGAATCCAAGCATTCGCAGACGATTTTATTTTAATATTGAAAGCAAAAACGAAAGCAAAACTAGTCAAATTAGCAAACAAAATATTTAAAGAATTTAACGAATGGATCATAACTAACAAACTAACACTTAACTGGGATAAAACAGAACTATTGTACCTAAACAGAACACACACAGGAAATCTCTCAACAGAGGACACACACAAAATAGAGGGTATAAAATTTGAAAACAGGAAACTTGAAGGAAAAGAACAGATTAAATATCTAGGTATAATAATTCATAAAAATCTCAACTGGCTAACACACTGCCAAACGCAATCAGCAAAGGTTAGGAACACATTCAGTCTGATGAGCTGTATGATTTCCCGAGGGTGGGGTCTCAAATCAGACTTATTGAAAATTTGGTATAGAACAGTAGTCGAGAAAACACTGACTTATGCAGCCCCAATTTGGGGACATAACCTTAACATAAGAAGTAAGGAAGAATTAACGACTTGCCAAAGACACTTCCTGCTGGCCATAGTCAAGGCATATAGAACAGCCCCAACTGCGGCCCTCCAGGTTTTAGCAGGCCTGGTTCCAATTCACTTACAAGTCAAATACGAAGCGGCATACGGTACAATATCAAGGTTAAGGGAAACAGTAAACTTATACGGAACAACACTTAATCATACGGACTATGTTAAAAAAATAAACATATGGCACACGCACCCGGCAGAAACGATAGAACCGGCCATAGAACACAGCATTAATGATATCACAATTTACACAGATGGGTCAAAATTGGAATCAGGCGCTACGGGCTCGGCATTCGTAGCATACAAAAATGATAAGAAAATAAATACATGGTCAACACCACTAAGGAAATTTAATAGCGTTTTCCAAGCCGAATTACTAGCTATACTCAAGGCAGCAGAATGGGGGAACACAACAGGAGAAGAATACAGTATTCGCTCGGACTGCATGTCAGCTATTCAAGCACTTAGTAAACCTTTCAATGTTACAAAACTAATAGACACAATACATGAAACAATAAAAAAATCAGATAAAAAGTTCAAAATTAGCTGGGTGAAAGCACACGTAGGCATCCAAGGGAATGAGGAAGCCGACAAACTAGCAAAACAAGCAGCACAAAATCAGTCAAAGAATATACCATACAATTTAGAAAGACCAATATCTAACCTAAAAAGCACAATCAAAGAGCTTATAATAAAACAATGGCAGTTCGAGTGTGATTACGGGGATACAGGTAGGACAACATATGAATACTTCCCAAAAGTTAACACAAACAGACTATTGGGCTGCAAATTATTAAGTCAAATTTACACGGGTCATGGAGCATTCCCTGAATACCTACACAGATTTAAGCTCAAAAACACACCAAACTGCGCATGTGGGGAAATTGGAACTCCAAAACACTATCTTACATCCTGCCCGCTAACAAAGCAACACCATCTAGTCCAAATAACAACAAACAACGAGCAACTCTGGCACAACCAACTAGGAAACAACAAACACGTAAAGAACAAGGGTAAATCAGTAGCCAGATGGCTAATTGAAAACATAGACACAATATCACAGTAGGAAACATGCACACACTCCAAGCGGGATCTCCACCCCTACCCCCCCCCAAAAAAAACAATCTGTCTGTTCCATACTATATTCACTTCGGTAACCCAGCAGAAGTATAGTATTATATGTTAATTGTTGTATGTTAAATGTTATGTGTTATATGTTGTATGTTAAAAAAAAAAAAAAAAAAAAAAAAAAAAAAAAAAAAAAAAGAGGCTTAGGATTTATTTCTATCGCCAAATAAAAAATTTAAAACTGTCTGTATATGTCTTATGTCCTTTAGCAGTGTGCGGTAGTCGCACAACATCAGCTGTAACCATGGCCCGCAACATATGAATTGCAATCATAAAGAATGTCAATAACGGTTCAGCAAGTTGCGCATTATGACATAGTAAGAAGCTTCAACCGCCTCCGACACTGCTTGTCCGTAAACTGTAATGTGTTATTTCAAAAAAAAAAAAAAATATAAAAGGCTTATAAATTCTTTAACACCATTTTTAAAAAAAAGTAAAAAAAAAAACTGTTTTTGTTTTAAGTCTAATTAATATAATGTCTTTTTTTTTAGCTATTATTTCTCCTTTTTAAAAAAAAATATTATATTAGGGTTCAATTATTTTATACTTTCTCTTTGACAACCGCCTCTCTTTATATAATGCGTTTTCTGTACGAGCTACCGGACCCTCTCCATAGGGAAAGCCCACGGAGCCAGTAATTTTTTTTTTAAATTTTTAATTTATTTTAACCGGTGGGGTATGGTAGAATGGCGGAGTCTCTTCTCCTTAGCAACATTAAGTTTGCCCATCAGTTCGGCCCAAATTAATGACGGTGCAAATTGTCTATTTGCAGAATCCCTTCTTTTGTTTTTCCTCCCCCCTCCCCACTAAATTAACCATCTTTATTATTAATTTAACAAGTATGCATCAACTATTAGGTATCAAAAACTCCAGTCTACCCCCAATAGGTTGGGCAACGGTGTCCAAGCTGGCAGGACATATTACTCATAGCTTTTGGTTGCAGGACTCAGGCTATCTGCCGGCTAAAATTCCGTCATGTACGCTAACGGCGCCTGGTGCATGTAAAATCCGTCGTGGGTGCAAAGTCCTCCAAGTTACCTGTGAATTATACCTCTGCAGATGCCTTGCCAGGTGAAGGTCTCGTCATCTGATCAAGGTTCTAAATTACGAGACCAACTTGAGTAGCCATTTGCAGTACAACAACAGGATGTAATAATAAGCAACCGAAAAAACAATGTATGTACAAATAAAAAATAAGTCTTGCAGATAAGAGGACGTGTGCAGCGAAGATAACAGGTTAATTGCCGCTCGCGGCGATTAGGCGGTCATCCGCCCCGATACCAGGTATCTAACCCGTTAAGCTGACGTAACTCGTCAGGTAGGGGCCTGGTCATCGGTTAGAAAGAAAGAAAGGTTTTAGGGAGGAAAAAAATCATAACTTCATCAAATCCACTTAAATTTATTATACATATTTTCAATATTACCTACAACTTTTATAATTGACAAGTTTTTGGTAGGACCAACTCTTGCAACATAAACAAATGAAAAATAATCGGGATAAAAAAAAAAACATATATCATATTAACATGAATCTGATTAAAAAAAAACCTTACAAAAAAACTTACAAAAAAAAAGAAAAAGAAAAAGAAAAAAAAAAAAGAAAAAGGAAAAGAAATTGAAAAATTATTGAAAGCGGCCGGATAAAATTTTTAAATTGGATTTATCTCTAATATTGATTTAGTTTTTGTTGGTAAAATTAGTACTTAACTTCGAAGTCTACCTGCGCCTAAGTTGAGAAGTATTTATTGCATAAAAGTTCTCTCTCTCCTTTTCTTTTCTTTCTTTCTTTCTTTTTTTTTTAATGACGTTCTAATCATGTTTCTATTTTAATTAAAAGAAGAAATATTATTATTATTTTAAATCTAGCTTTAAAGCAATGGTTATCATACTATGACTACATATGAAAATGCGTTTTTCTTTATGATGGATTTTTCCTCAATTTCTCAGACTTAAATTGTTATAACTCAAGTACCGTTAAAGTTAAATGCTTCAAACTTGGAACAGGTCTTTTTTGATTATTTTACCTCAATTTTGATACAACAAATTTGAAAAAAATATTTACTTTTGAAAATAAAATCTTTTCTTTTCTTCTTTCATTCTTTTAAATAAAAGTTACATTTTTTAAAAAAATTACTTTAAATATTTCAGCTTTTTAATTAAAATTTTTAAAATACTGAATTAAAATTAAGATTTAGATATTTCTGTTTATTTAAATGTAAAAGAAAATGAAATTTTTGCATGTAATATGTTTAGTTATAATGATTTTAATTTTCCTCACTTTTTTAATAAATTTTAAATGAAATTTTATCAGGTGATTTTTTTTACAAATAATGTAGTTAACTATCACAAAAACATTCAAAATTTTCACTTAATAAATAAAAGTTATTTTAATATGTGTAACTGATCCCCTTAATTGTAGTAATCGTTTTATATTTAATTTTTATTCCTAGCTTCTTAAAAAAAATAAAACACACCAAAGTTATAAGCAAGAAAAAATATATTTTTTAAATATTCTAGAATTTTCTCAAAAACTAAAAACAACTGAAAAAAAAGTTCTTATGCATTCAATATTCTTTTGATTAAAACTATTTTTGTAAAACCATTAGAAACATAATAAAAACTTGATCTGGTTTGATAGCAAACCAAACTGAGAAAACAAATGCTTTTTTACTGTAGACAAAAATTATACAAGATAGTTAAACGAAAAAAAAATGCCATTTATATATTTTTGTAAGGTAAATGGTTGCAATTAAAATTAATGGAACAGTTAATAATCGAAAAGAGAGAAAAATGTAAAACTGGAATCCTCCAAGGAAAAAAAAACACAAACGGAAAATGTTTGTTAAATAATACTAACAAAAAATATTTAATTGTTTAAAAATTTATTGACCGGAATCATTCAGATATTTCAAGAGAGTAAACATAAGTTAAATAGAATATCTGCTGAGGAAGTGTTTATTTTTAATTATTTCCATTTATTTAAGGTTACATGAAACATAAAATAGTTCAAACTTTTGAGTGTTTAATTATCGGTCTAAAAAATTGATCTAGAAAATTATGGTGACAAATAAGTATGTTTATGGAATGTGTTTAATTTTATTAATGCTTCTATAAACTTTTCAAAAAATCTATTTTAGGGAAATAGTCAAAACTTTTCAAAAATGTTTAATTAATTTATTCTTTAAAAATATTTTACATTATAGATCTTTGTGAATTTTTTTTTAAAGTGATCAAAAATATTTCCTTATAGTTCTTAAAATTTTGAAAGTTTAATTAAAATATTTTTAATTTTATTTATTTTAAGCTAAAATGAAAGCTAGGTGGATAAATCGCTTTTAAAGAAAATTGGTTCACGTATCGGCATCGAAATAATCAGTTGGGTTTTAAATTATTGTAAAACAATGCTTGTTCAATTGACTATTTCTATTGGCATATTTTTCATTATTTATTATGATCAACATTTTTCACTTTGGTTTCTTCATTTCATTACAAATACCGGAAAATACTTTTGTCTGACTTAAGGATTTCTCCCAAATCTCCAATGTATTCGATTTGTAAAATCAAACGAAATATTTGAATTTTTTTTTTCAAATAGTAGAAGTTTTTCTAATCTAAATTAACACGGAGTCAAAATTTTCCAATAACAGTTACAAAATTAAACACAGATTCAGATAAATTTCCCTTTACTTTTTTATTGTTATTATTATTTATCCATAATACCTAATATAGGGTAAGTCTTGCATTAATTTTAAAAATCATTTTTTTGACGGATTTACACGTTTTAGACATTGGAGATCGAGTGAAGTCGATCGGATTATTAGCTGTCGATATATTTAATATTTCCACAAACATCAATTTTTCATGACCCTGTATTTCATTCCAATTTCAATTCAAATAATATTTAAATTAAGAATGTGATGCTTTTTCCGACAAAGTGAATTATAAGTTAATATAATTATCATTTTTGGAACTATAGATATGTTTCTTTATGCAATTCGGTATTACTTGATTACACCGTCGTCTACCAAAAATCTATCGCCAAACTATAAGGTTAAATGCCAATAATGGCTTTTCTTAATTTCACATTCACTCGACATTAAACACATTACACGTTTTCGTTTTGTCATCAAGTTATTTTTAATTCGGCATTTCATTCGTATTTCTATTAATATTTTACTAATTTATTTGTTCTTTCTCTATTTAAAATAAAAAATTATGCCAATTTGTATAATTTACGAGTATAGTATTTTTAGTAATTTATATAACTTATCGAAATTGGTTGACAAGATTTAAGTCAACCCTTGTAATGCTTGTCATTTTCAAGATCAGCTTTATTCCGAAGGTACCATTATTCTGAATAGGTACTTTTTTTGTAATTTTATTGACATTTAAACATTGCATAAATTTAATTATTTCAACTTTGACTAAAAGAGTTCGGTATTTTGAAATGCAGTTTGTTGTAAAACCGTAACCTTCAGCTTTTTATATGAATTTTTACAATTTTTTCCTTTAATCTGTCTTTTTCATGCTATAACGTCCTCAGGGGTTAAAACGTTGAGTACTGTGCCAGTCACCGTTTTCTGACACTCTAAAATATCATGTAAAATTAAAAAATATATATATTGTTTTAAAAAATTACTGAAAATTTATTTAAAGTTCACTTAACTTTTTTATTACAGGATCATGCTTTCTTGATAATTACTTAACAAATATATATTTTTAATTTTATATCATATTTTATACTGTCAATCATCGGTGACTGACGTAGCATAAACGGAAAATTCAGTATAAGTCACCGTGGTATTCAATGTATTAATTGTCCGAGATCCTAAGCCAAAATCAGCGTATCTCCAGTGAGTTGCTCAAACGATTAATTCATGCTTAAATTATTTTTACGCATGATTTACTGAAAGAAAAAAAGTCTATTTCTATAGCACTTATTTTAGAAGATTAACCTATTTGCAATTAATACTATTTAAATGGTTCCTTTATTTGTTCCTTTCTAATATTCTGTAAATAAATTAAAATTTATGCCAAAAAAAGTAACATTTTTCAAATGCAGTGGTACGTTTATACAAGCACTTAGTTTTAATTCCCAAATGAAGAATGACACAGGAGTTTTAGCACACAATTTTTCGCTTATTATACATACACATGTTAAATACGATTTTTCTTCAAAGGAATTTTCCATAAATTTCAGTTTCATCCATTTATTTCAGTATTTTAAATGTGAAAAGATTTTACACCTCAAAGAGTTAAGAGGATAAACAAATAATAATCAAAATATGTGCTTAAATACTGAAATGATCAGAATCAAAAATGCTGTCATAAACATAGAAAAATAGGTGGCAATATCTTTGACTATTTACCATAGGCATGTAGATAACATGAAAGTGCAGATTTGATCAATTTTCGGATCATTATTTTAGATACGTAACTGATGTTTTCCGTATAAAAATGCTGTTTGTTATTTTTAAGAGAATATGTAAAAAGTTTATTAAATGAAAAAAAAAATACAGTTTTTAATTAAAAAATGCTTTTTTTCTACTTTTTGACATCGGCAAGCATACTCTGTCACCAAAGGGCCTGGTGTTGAATACTCTGGTTTTATTTAAGGAAACTTTAGTATAAGTGGGGAATTCTCGGTTTAGAAGAACCAGTTTTTATTTATTGATTTCTTATTTTTTTAAAAGTTTTTTAACAAAATTTCTCTGCATTTTTATAGTACACATATTTGTTTATAAATATCTAGACTTCTAAGTTTATAGCTTTTCTAATTTATGTTTAGAGGAAGCCTGAATTAAGAGAAAAATATGCGCCATTCCATCCCGTCGTGGGGCAATTTGTCTGTACTTATGGGGTAAGTTTGCACACGCTTCTTAAAAAGTTAAATGAAAATAAAATACGACCAACAGTGAAGAGAAATAAGTTTTATTATTAACAAACAAGTTTAAACAAGATAATTATTCCCGGAAAAAGTAAATTCTAAATTATACAAGTAAAATAAATAAATAAATAAAAAGAAAAAAAGTTGGCGTGTAAATTTTATTCTACTCGATATCATCATGAGACCTGCGATTATCACACATGTTAAGTCGTGTGTCTACGATTGTGCAGGCCTCATGTGCCTTTGCATTGCACCAACTTTTTTCTGTTCTTGCTTTTATTAAACTACCAATACACAACAATCAATAAAATTCCTCGTCATCTAAGCTATCGCCAAGACTAGTGCTCTTTTCAATTAAAAATTTTCTTTTTTATAGATGGAAAAACGTTTTCTTTATTAAATCTTTACCTTTTGCCATTTTTTTCATCTTTTTTATGTACATATTTTTTTAGCTCTAAGACCTTCTTTTCTCTTTCAATGCATTTAGATTTGGTGAATTTATCAATATTCTTGTGGTGTCCTTTTAACTACGGCTATTTTTAAATTTTTTTCCTTTAACCTGTCTTTTTCATGCTATAACATCTTCAGGGGTTAAAATGTTGAGTGCTATGCCAGTCACCGTTGTCTGGCACTCTAAAATATCATATGAAACTTAAAAAAATTATACTGTTTTAAGAAATTACTCAAAAATTAATTTTAAATTCACTTAACTTTTTTTTTTTTTTTTTTTTTTTTTTTTTTACAGGATCATGCTTTCTTGATAATTACTTAACAAATATATATTTTTTAATTTTATATCATATTTTATACTGTCAGTCATCGGTGACTCACGTAGCATAAACGGAAAATTCAGTATAAATCACCGTGGCATTCACTCTATTAATTGTCCGAGATCCTAAGCCAAAATCAGCGTACGTCCAGTAAGTCGTGGAGATAAATCAGAAAAAAAATGATACCGAATCTTTTGAACATCCAGTTTTTCGCCTATCACAAGTGAATTACAAACTCCACTAAACTTTATTTTTCATAAATTGTCAAAATCGGGTTAGACTGTACGAAGGAATATTAAAAGCTTTAGCAGTTGTATAATAGATCACTGTTACTTAACCCTTTGAGCTCTGGTGGGTAGATTTCTCCAAAATTCCAAATGTCACATTGGCACCAGCATTTTGCAAAGAAAAAAAATAGGTTAGCGATATATGCGGGGAAAAAAAATGTATTAAACCTTTTTGAAATAAATTTGGTCGAATTTTCTGGTGCCGTTGTGACAATTTGGAAATAAAATTAAGTTGTAGAAAATTCAACTATCAGAGCTCAAAGGGTTAATATGGCATCCAGAGCATTTTTGTAACAACCTTCGTGTTTTAGCCTGTTTTCTCTTTCAGTAATTACGCATGTTTTCTGTAAAAAGATAATTCATTAAACGGTATAAAATAGCAGAAAATATTACTAAACAAGGTAATGGGTTAGCTATGCGCCGAGCCAGGTTGCCTCGTGTTGAATGCGCCTATAAAACCCATAGCAAACTTCACAAAAAGAGAGATGTAACTTTAACATAAATAATTCAAGTAAATGACACATGGAGTTGGTAGAGAATTACCAACTAATATATAATACTTATTAACTCTAAAAAAGTTCACAAGTGAAATAGTAATTATTAACATAAGTATTAGAAATTAGAAAAAGAATGAAGCAACAAAAAATTATTTATCAATGACTCAAAAAACTCTTTGTAGGTAAGCATTATACTTGGGTAACATTGCAAAACTACATTGCCTTTTGCAAAAATGAAGCAAAAAGATATTCTGTTACTTGTTGCAGCATCTATCCACAGATAGTCTAAGTATGTGGACTGAGCTTACTTACTCTATAACCAATTAGTCCGGTCTCTCCTAATGTGATCCTGCGCAATACAGATCGGGCATATGAGTTTTGAATGTGTTTTACATTAGCGGAAAAAAATAAAAAAAATCTTAATTTTGTGAAAAAAAAGGGTTAAGTTAATTTATTTGTTTAAGTTAATTGATTCAAATAAACATCTATTTAATTACTTCATTAAATTTATTCCGTTCATTACAAATTTTGACAATTTTAATCTATATGACGTTTTATTACACAAACGCTGGGTTTATGATTCTTTAATGGCTTTTATACAGATAGCAAATTTTTCATCACAGAATAAATTATAAAAATACCGCAGCTGATTATATAACTTTTTTTTTGTTTAGTACACACAATGTAAAAAAAAGGTCACAAATAAAAACGTATCGATTAAGGAAATTGAATGACAATTTAAACTGATGTATTTCATGGCATGAAATACATCAAACATGTTAGATAAACATGTAACAATAACATGTTAGATAAAGAAAAAAATCGAACTTTTAGTGAAAAAATATTGAAATTTTCTAAAAAGACTATTTGAATCGAAAATGATCTTTATTGGTAAAATTAATAAATAACGTTGAAACGAACATGGAATATTAAAAACAACATTTGAAAGGTGGACAATACATAATACATAATACAGTATATAAAAATTATGCATTCAATTTTAAGTGACTTTTGAAGCCTTATATATATAAAAAAGTATAAATTTTCATGAAATTTTAATACTGCTTTAGCTTTGAAAGATTTGCTAATAAAATAAATGAATAAATATACTCTAAATAAAACTACTGAAAATTAGCGAAACAATTAAACTAGTAATTAAACTATTACCTTAAATTTTAGGTTCCTTTCCTGTGCTTCCAACAAAAGAAAACATTGCTTAAACGAACTTTTTCTTAAAAAAAGAAAGAATTGCATTTAAGTTAACAAGTTAAAGCTTTTAAATCTGAATAATAATATGGTAATTGCTATTTCATGTTGCTCTTTTTCTTTTCTTTGGCTTTGTTATAAGTGGTTTACAAACGCAGGCAGAAAGGAAAACTCGTTAAAGGTTTATTAGAAAAGTTTTAATAGTATAATGGCTCTTAATAAAAGGAATGTATTGTTTTTCGGAGAACTTAAAAATAAATTGGAAATAGCGAATTTTTAACACTTTAAGGGAGTCCGGGATACATTTAAAATACATTTATTTACTGAGTTAAATTTTTGAATTTTTCGTAATAGTTAATCATATTATTAGTAAACAAAAACATGATAAAACTTCTTATATATATTTTTTTAATTTTTAAAAATTTAAAATACATTACAAAAGCGGTATAACTTAAAATTGTTACAACTCAAAAATTATTTGTGGAATTAAAATTTTTTTAACATTTAAATAAACAGAAGTATCTTGATTTTAATTTTGATTCCACATTAAAAAAATATTAATAAAAAAAAATAAAAAAAAATTGACTGAAAATTTGAAAAAAAAGATGTAACTTTTATTTAAAAAATCATATTTTTGAAAAGTAAATATTTTTTTCAACATTCCTGAATCAAAATATAAATAAAACAATCAAAAAAGACCCGTTCCAACTTTTAAACATGTACCTTTAATGGTTCTTGAATTATAGCAATTGAAAAATCTGAGATCGTAAAAAAAATCATGAAGAAAAACGCATTTTTACAAGAAGTCATTTCATAGCAACCATTGTTTGATAAGCTACATTTTGAAAACAAACAAAAATGAAAAAAAATAATTCTTCCTTTTCTAATTAAGATACTAACATAATTTAAACGTCATTTTAAGCATACAAAAACTGTAAAATTTTTAATGTATTCTTTTTAGAAAATTTGAAGATTTTTGTGTTTTAGACATCTTTAATGCCTTTACAAGATAAACTTTTATTCCCATCTTCAAAAACTTTTTTCATGTGTTATTGTTAATTTTTAAGTTATCAGATTTTACATACTGGGTCATTCCATGGCAACTTACGTTACAATTTGAACTATTTTCGGTAATTTTAGTAATAACACATACAAAAAAATATTCAAAATGTAAATTTGACATGGTTTGCTAATTAAACTTATACAAAGCCCAATTTAGATGTATTATGTATACATGCAAATACAGGGTGTCCAGCAAATAGCACTCTGATTTCAAAATAAAATTTCTCAAAAACAAAGATCAATAGAATTATGCAGTAAACAGTTTGTTTATCAGGTAAGCTGTAAAAATTTTATACAAAAGTTTCGAACGATAAATATTTTAAAAAGATTGTGTTCTGATTGCAAAGAATGCTTTGATTTGACATTTTTCTTGCTTTAGATTGCTGCCAGAGAATGTGTTTTTCGGCTTAAAGTGCCATATTTCATAGTTTTTTAAATTAAATTTTTGAAATTTCGAAATTCTAAAAATTTATTTCGAAAAATATTTAAAATATTGCATTGTAAGCTGAAGAATTTCTTCTCTGCAGGCAATCTAAAACAATAAAAATGTCAAATCAAAGCATTCTATGCAATCAGAATGCAATTTTTTCAAAATATTCACCATTTGAAATTTCTGTATAAGATTTTTACAGCTTATCTAATGAAAAAACTGTTATGTTGATTATTTTGGGTCTAAAATAATGTAAAATAATTTAAAATAATAATAATAATAATAATAATAAGTTATTTTATTTAAATAATTTAGTTTTGCTCACTAATAAGATATATCTCCTTTTTATCAAATAATTTACAAATTACTCCATATAATATCTGAAAAATATATTTAATGTTTAATAATATTTTAATATTTTTGAGAGGGTTTTGCTGTGTCGGCAAGGCGCCGGCCGATACATCGATATTTTCTCGAAAGATATTTAAAATATATGTGTAATTCTAATTTAAAAAAAAAAAAAAAAAAAGTTTGTTTTGGAAATTTTTATATTTCATATTTCAATATTTCGAGATGCACGTGGTCCGGACATCGAGTGGTGTATTCATACACGGCAGGTGTCCGATATTTTGAAGGACAGCATGGTTTTCCTTTCATGGAAAATTTATTATAACAAAGAAAAATTGTAAACGGCAATGCCGTTCTTTTGTTTAAAAATAATGTGAAATTTTGTTGAACAACCCAAATATCTAAAATACATGTGAGACATCAAGCGGATTATTTTACTACGCAATGGAAACGAAGTGATGCGGCACGGAGATAAAAAGGGGAACGGAGGAAGATCGTGGAAGGCTTTTGGGAGAATTCTGCAAGTGGCAAGAAGAACAGCGTATTCGGGCTTCGTTACGGCGGCAGTGGAAGGTTTCGTCTCTCGTGACGGGAAGGAGCGAAGCGGAGGTTTGGATCTCGGCGAATTTCGAGGAGAAGAATGGGCTGCCTGAACGAGAGTTATGTCTAAGAGGAGGTCGGATAATTGGAAGATCTACTTGATGAAAAGTCCATGTTTAATTGAAGATTTTAAAATTGTTACCATGGGGTAATATTTAAGGTACCTTTATTTTCTTTCTTCCCCGGGGTAGTAAAGCATATGCTTATTTTTATTTCATGTTAAACGCTAGTATTATTTTTGTAATTCTTTAATGTTAACTTAATTTTCATTTAATATTTAAATAAAATGTTAGTTATAATTTATTCAATGATTTAAGTCTTTATTTACCTTCTTCCCACAGCAGCTTATGTTCTTTGAGATTGTTTTTTTTTTTGTTTATGCAACCGAGAATATTTACTAATTACTATACGATCAGACTTTTGATGTTAATTGAAGATTTATTTAAATTTAGTTTAATTTTTATGTTAAAGTTCGGTAGAATATATTTTATTCTACCACGTGTTCGTGTCTAACCATCTTAATTTGGGGATCGACACAACACATTTTGGTGCCATCTGAAGCAATACTAAAAGTATATGAGAAGCTTCACATAAAAAAGCATACTACAACTAGTTATCATCCTAGCGCTAACGGGGTTGTGGAACGAGCAAATGGTACTATAGTTAATATGCTAAAACATTTAGTTGATTCTTCAAATGAAGATTGGGACAAACTTTTACATTTTGCACTATTGGCTTACAGAACAGCTTATCACGCGGCTATAGGTGATACTCCGGCACATTTAGTATATGGTAGGGATCTGCTTTTACCTGTTGATCTCATAGCTAAACCCATTCAGAGATCTTATGCAGATACCCGTGAGCTTAGCGAAGATTTACAATTAAGGCTAGGCAAAGTTTTTCGTGTGGTTAAACAAAATTTAACAAAAGCCGCAGAAAAGCAGGAGGAGTACAGATTAAAATTTGCCACTGTTAAAAAATTACGGGTGGGGGATTTAGTACTTTTATACACTCCAGTAGTTAAGCCAGGGGCAAGCAAAAAACTTTCACAATTTAACAAAGGACCTTATCGTATCATTCAACAAACTAATACAGTGAACTTTAAAATTGTACACATACAAAACCCCAAAGATGAACAATTAGTACATGTTGATAGATTATCCCGAATCACAGAGAGAATTATGTTTCCTGCACTTTTTGAGGAAGAAATTAAGGACGAGGATGTACAGGACACAAATCAACACATAGATGACAGGGATGTTAGGGATTTTCAATTTGGGGACTTTGATGACCAACTCCCGGTATTTGATGTCTTATATAACGGTAATATTTGTGAAAATAATAATAATTCTAGGGACAGTAATCACATGTTAAACAACAATCACATATTAAATATTGATAGTAGCAATGATAATGAACAAAACATTGTTGTTAGGGACAATAATAATCATTTGCTAGACATTGATATTAATGCTAATAATGATCAAATAAATACAGACGTTCCCTCTCAGTCGCATGTGGGGTCTGGGCAAAAGTCGAGGCAGTATAGGAGTACTGAAATTGTTAGTGATTATCAGTTACGTCCCAGAGACACTCATGGTTTTGTTGTGAGACAATAGTTCTCTTACTTGTATTAAATACATATTGTATAATTGTAATAATAATGTATTGTATAGTATCATGTATATATATTTTTTTATATTTGTGTATTTGTGTCATGTTTTTTTGTGTAATATTTGGTTAATCAGGAACAAATTTACCTTATAATCAACTGTATATTTCATATTGTGTACATTGTATCTGAATCCTAGTTGGGTCAATTGTTGGAGATAATGGGTACTATAGACTAGTGTTACTTGAATGTCATTAAATTTAGTTTCTCGGGTTTTTGTTTGCGATTATAGTTTCTTTTAGTAATAGACGTGCTTTTGCTTTGTTTCCAAAAAAATTTTCTTTGGGCAATAAATTTTTTTTTGAGGGGACGGAAATGTAATGTGTTATGTTGATTATTTTGGGTCTAAAATAATGTAAAATAATTTAAAATAATAATAATAATAATAAGTTATTTTATTTAAATAATTTAGTTTTGCTCACTAATAAGATATATCTCCTTTTTATCAAATAATTTACAAATTACTCCATATAATATCTGAAAAATATATTTAATGTTTAATAATATTTTAATATTTTTGAGAGGGTTTTGCTGTGTCGGCAAGGCGCCGGCCGATACATCGATATTTTCTCGAAAGATATTTAAAATATATGTGTAATTCTAATTTAAAAAAAAAAAAAAAAAAAAGTTTGTTTTGGAAATTTTTATATTTCATATTTCAATATTTCGAGATGCACGTGGTCCGGACATCGAGTGGTGTATTCATACACGGCAGGTGTCCGATATTTTGAAGGACAGCATGGTTTTCCTTTCATGGAAAATTTATTATAACAAAGAAAAATTGTAAACGGCAATGCCGTTCTTTTGTTTAAAAATAATGTGAAATTTTGTTGAACAACCCAAATATCTAAAATACATGTGAGACATCAAGCGGATTATTTTACTACGCAATGGAAACGAAGTGATGCGGCACGGAGATAAAAAGGGGAACGGAGGAAGATCGTGGAAGGCTTTTGGGAGAATTCTGCAAGTGGCAAGAAGAACAGCGTATTCGGGCTTCGTTACGGCGGCAGTGGAAGGTTTCGTCTCTCGTGACGGGAAGGAGCGAAGCGGAGGTTTGGATCTCGGCGAATTTCGAGGAGAAGAATGGGCTGCCTGAACGAGAGTTATGTCTAAGAGGAGGTCGGATAATTGGAAGATCTACTTGATGAAAAGTCCATGTTTAATTGAAGATTTTAAAATTGTTACCATGGGGTAATATTTAAGGTACCTTTATTTTCTTTCTTCCCCGGGGTAGTAAAGCATATGCTTATTTTTATTTCATGTTAAACGCTAGTATTATTTTTGTAATTCTTTAATGTTAACTTAATTTTCATTTAATATTTAAATAAAATGTTAGTTATAATTTATTCAATGATTTAAGTCTTTATTTACCTTCTTCCCACAGCAGCTTATGTTCTTTGAGATTGTTTTTTTTTGTTTATGCAACCGAGAATATTTACTAATTACTATACGATCAGACTTTTGATGTTAATTGAAGATTTATTTAAATTTAGTTTAATTTTTATGTTAAAGTTCGGTAGAATATATTTTATTCTACCACGTGTTCGTGTCTAACCATCTTAATTTGGGGATCGACACAACAAAACCGTTTACCGCATGTTACTATCGATCTTTGTTTTTGAGAAATTTAATTTTGAAATCCGGGTGTTATTTGCTGGACACCCTATACATTATGATGTATTTTCATTAATATCTGGATTTAGATCAAACGCGGTCTTAGGATTTCTATTTTTGGAAAGCTTATTAGAATTCTTTAAAAAATATATATATAAATTTGTTTTGACATTTGTAATTTTTATTTTACTCTTAATACGACGCCATCTAAATGGAGAAAAAATGGATCACACCTTTCAAAACTGTGCATTGATTAAAATTTTGAACTTACAGGAGGAAATAAAAGCACAAATTGAAAATCATACTAAATCAAACTTTTTAAAAATCTGTAAGTTTTAAATTTAAATTGCTAATTGATATTAAAGCTGCCATAAAAATCTGATATTGGCATACAAATAATTATTTTAATTTAAAAAATATTATGAAAGAAATCAAAAATTACATTTTAAATTAGATTAGCATTACATAAATAAATGTCCAACTTTAATATGCATTTTTTGTATCTTTTAAGGTTATGTGACCGAATTTCTACTTTTAAACATACAAAACAAGATGGACGCATATAAGGAGTATCTATGACATAACTGTGTAATCTTACCTGACTCTACCCTCAAATATAGTCTGTCCGTAAAGCCTTGGCGCGCTTTGACCGGTCATAGGAAATCAGTAAAAGTGAAAGAAGCTGGAAATGTGAAATCTCCATCAAATAAAAGAAAAACTCCTCAAGTTTGATGCCTGTTTAGTGTAGTATTATGTAGCGTCCATTTGTTCCCCCTACACGCATTCAAATGATATTGAAATTCTTCATACGCACATCTGCGAGTCTTTTTCAAATGGAGTGCACATGGAATTGCACTGAACAAGTATCAAACATGCAGAATTTTTATTTTATTTTGAGGAGATTTCACATTTTTATCTTGTTTCGTTTATTTCAGTGACTAATCATAAATATACCATGATTTTATTTATCTACTCTTTATTTAGAAACCGCATCTAAATCTTAACACATTTGTGTATTATCACAACTCTCTAAGATCTACAAGATCTCTAAGCACAATATGAAATTCACTCGTATGCATACTAAAACAATTTTGAGGTATCTATGACTTCAATAAAAATCTTTAAAATTTATTACATGCAACTTTAAGTATCATAAAAGTGTAACATAAAGAAACAAAGAAGCAATTTAAATATTTTATTTTTTGTTAAAAAAAATGTAAAAATATCCGAAAAAGCTGCTATTTTCTTAAAATTATTAAACTTCTACGTTCTCCGTAGCAAATATATTAAAGTTATACAGGAACAATAAATAATTTTTTTCAGAACAGCATGCATATTCTAAATTTTATAGGTATAAAAAGACAAGCAGTGCTGAAAATTTCTAGAAAGAAAATTATAAATTAAAATTCTTCAACAACTCATACACTTTGCAATAAATCAGCATAAGAACAGACATTAATTCAAATATATGTTTAAAACATTAAAATAACTATTATTTTTTTAATTATGATAATTTTTCCAACGCAATTAAAAAAAAACTTTTTTTGATAAAAATAAAAGAACAACTTTCGTCCTAGTTATTATAATTGGGAAAAATTCGAACATACAAAGAAAAATATTAAAATTTTATATTAATTTCAGAAACAGAAAATTGAAATTTTGTACAGAATTGGTGATTTAAAGACATACCTTAAAATGCTCTAAGTAAGAAATACTCACATATACTACCTAGTTTTCTCGGGGTGTAACTTTTTATCTTCATTCAACTATCACTTTAAAACTTTTAGATTAAAGTGAATTTTTTATTGTTTTTTAAAATTTAGAAATAATAAGTGGGAAAACCTTTTCCCTCTTTTTCCGTACCGCTTCACACTAAGTAAAAAGTTCTGTTTACTTCAAACACAAGTTTTGTATGTTATAGGCATCAATATTCACAGTAGTAAACACTAGTAATCTTCTTTACGATATATAATTAATTATATAAGAATTATGCCAAAAGATCTAACTTCAAAGCATCTAGAAGGCTTTGTGTATTTATGGTTCGGCGTGTAATTTATTTTGCAAAGTTTTGTAAAACTTTTCGAAGGTCAAAAGCTTGATTGAAAAAGGGATTATGATTCTAATTTTACTGGAATATTTAGGTATTAGAGTAATCGAACAAAAGAATATTTTCGTTTTTATTATTTTTGACCTTAAAATAAATTAATAGACTTTTATCTAAACTATACGGTAATATAAATTTTAAAATATAATCAAGTGTTTTTCTTGGTAATATCGAAAATTGGCATGTCATAGTTTTCGTTCAATTAAAAAATTTTTGTGGAAATATATTTTATCTCAGAGCATTTATTATATATGTTTAAAGGAACAATTATATCTTTTACAATATTAAACAAATTTAAATTTTATAATAATGTTTGGAAATAAAAATAATATTTCAGGTGTGCGCAAATTAACTGAGCGCATTCGAAACTGAAGTTATTGCTGTAAGATATCAATTTAATGAGATATTAGTGGAACAAGGTAGAACCCGTCAAATTTTGACGAAAGAAAATGTTTAAGAAGGAACTGTTTTATTAACTTAATAATAAACCTACAAAATTAGTTATAGTAAAAAATGCATTTTATATTGGTACGTCTAACTCTTAAACATACGATATTTATTGTCACATTAAGAAAATACTATTTCTATAAAACGCAGTTGTAGAAATTGTTAAAATTAATTTTAATCGTATATGTAAGCAGTAAAAAATAATAAAGATATGTTATTATGGTAAAATTATCAATTAAGGTTCTTATGCTAGTATTCCAAAATGATAAAAAGCAAAATTTATTCAACTTTGACTCAATCATAGACTTTTTTTTTCCCGTGAAATCTAAACCCGGCATCATTTTCACCATATCAAAATTTCCAAATGTACATTTCACACCTGTATACGCTAAAAAAGAAAAAAAAATGGCATTTTAATTTGATCATTTTGATTCAAAACTTGAAGTCTTAATGCTATTAGCTGAAATAGACATTAAACTGTTGATATTTTTTTACGTGTAAATCAAATTGTGTAAATGAAGTCAAAATTCAGCGGGTTTTATAAAGGAAGATATTTAAATTTCTATTTTCCCCCCTTTTAATGAGAAAATGGCAACATAAAGATACAGCACTCATTTTTTTCCCTTTTTTCCTTTGCTTTAAATAGAAATGAAGTACTCCTGTTGCCACGATTAGAAAAGTTATTAAAAGCTACAAAAAAATTAATATTTCAAAAATAAATTAAGATACAGCTTTCAAACAAATTTTATTTAAAAGTACATTTTCCCCCCTACACGATGGTGCAATAATTGAAAATGTGCGACATTAAGAAGTTAAAAAACTTTTAGTAGCAAAAATTGCAATATCGAAATTTCTTTAAAATTTCAAAGTGTTGCCATGCGCAAAATGACGTATGCGTTACGCACAGATACGTTTGGCCTTTATAATATAGATTGTGTTCTATGTTTCAATGGAAATGGCTGAAACTGTTTCAAGTGCACGTCTAACTAGGGAAAGTTCCAAGATGTAAATTGTGCATTTGGACGAGTATGGTATGAAATAAAAGATCTCAGCATGTACGTTAAAATATGCAATAGAAATACCCGTCCAAATCCAATGGTTTTCAAGATATCAGCACTTGAAGTGTGAAAAATCAATTATTTCCATAAGAATAACAGAACTATTACGCATCTAACATAACTGCCAACCTAAGAAAAGCACTCAATTTTACGCATTATATTTGCATACAGTTTATCCATTACATCAAGACAGACATTTTTCGAAAAATTAGCATAAAACAAGGTGATACAAATAACAATAACATATAAATAACTCTCCGAGTGCTGCCGTACTCAAAAATTTCGTAGAATGCGAAGTGTCTGTCTAAAAAAAAAAGGGGGGGGAATAACCGACTATGTGATGTTGTAAAGGATTTTGCTCAATGATTGGAAAGACGTATAGGCAGGAGTATTAAAAAATGCAAAGAAACTTTTAACTTGGGAACAATTTATATACCTATCTGACAATTTATTTATTTATTCATTCACACTTCAAGTGCTGATATCTCGAAAACGGCTGGATTTGGACGGGTAGTTCCATTGCACTTTTTAACGTACATGACGAGATCTTTGTTTTGATGCCGCATTCGTCCAAATCCACAACTTACACCTGGGAACGTTCCCTAGTGAGTGAGATGTAGTTTGGAGTTGTTCATCCATATTTTAAGGTCTTCTAACTGTAGAGACATAACAACGCCAAATAAGCGAAACACTACCTGGATTTTTGTACTACTCATTCCAAGTAGATAGAATTGTGAGTGATTTCCTTTATCGGCGTGACTTATTACAAAAGTCATGTTAATTTTTTAGAAACGAAAAGTAATAAGTATTTATCACCTAATAAATTAGTTTATACACTGCTGAATAAATTAAAAATGACATTTAGCATACAGTGCATGCACTGTATAAAAAATGACAAGCAAAATTTTTAGAATAAATTGAAGTTTAATTAAAAAAAAATATAATATTTCGGCGGTTTATTAAATACCATGTATATGGGAGAAAATAACAAAGTCTTTTAGATCTACTTATCAACCTTAATGTATAACTTCTTATAAAGGGTGACCACTCTCAATGGTATCCATTGGTTAATTTATAAACTGTTGGAGATAGACATAGTTTTAAATAAGGTAAAGAAGTATTTTAAAAGGTATTCGAGTCAATAAAAAGTTTTCTTTAAATATTACGAATTTAAAATTTTTATATGGTTTTTCGGTTCGATAAGTTATTTGTACAAAAATTTTTCCCTATTACACTAAATAGCAAGGCAGAATAAGAGTTCGATTCTTCAACGATTAAAACTGACCGAGTAATACAATATATGGCCAATAATAACCGATCACTTGTGATTTTA
The DNA here is from genome assembly GCA_964019185.1 of Maratus speculifer. Lineage (NCBI taxonomy): Eukaryota > Metazoa > Arthropoda > Arachnida > Araneae > Salticidae > Maratus > Maratus speculifer. Next base: position 14,426,243 of record OZ025291.1, on the reverse strand, counting down.
CACATTTTTTAAAGTATCTAGAAAACCGCATGAAGAATTATCCTAAAAATTCAAGGATTTAAACAGTAGAGCAATCATTATAATTTTTTTGCAAAGTTTTTTTCCCCCGAAACCCAACAGGGGACCAAAAATAAAATGAAGAAAAATGAATATCTTTTGGATTACCCTGTAAAAACTAATGTAGCAAAGAGTTGAAACATTAGCACATGATTATGAGACTTTTTGTAATGAAATGTGTTCATTTTTATGAGGAAAGTAGGTATACTCGTAGAGAAACTAAAGTTTTTATAAAAACAATTTAAAATTTCATCAGTTGTTTTGGTTAAAATTTGCAGGGCTATTAATATAAGACAATGTTTTTTTCAGGAGCCAGTATAAATAATTTCGTGCCCATTAGCCAGCGATCAGAATAAAAAAAATATTAAAAATATCGCGAAAAATAAGCAGGTTCACTACATAATGTTTCACTGCGCGAGTTCGAATTTAATCAAAATATGTTACGTAAAACTTAAGAGCAAAATTAGAACAACTTCCTTAGAAGTCTTTAAAACAAAGCTTGAAAATTCTAAAAGTGATCATTGATAGAATAAGCTCAAAATGCGTTGTTCCTAAAAAAGAAGAAAAAAGGTGAAGGGTTATATCTAAATATCGTTGTACGTGAAATATTGTGCAACATATACTGTGTTTGGATAGAACCCCTCATCTTTTTTGCTTCCAATTGGTAATCCAAAACATACTGATTTTTCTTCAATTTATTTATATTCCCCTTAAGGGGTTTCGGGGAAAAAATCTTCGCATATATATTTGACGTCTGCTATTTTGTTTACATACCTGAAGTTTTGGGATAATCTGTTACATATTTTTCTAGATATTTAACAAAATGCCTAAAATCGAAAGTGAACTATTAGTGCTTAATGGAATCCTAGTTGCTTGTTGTTTTACACATCGTGCAACTACTCACGGATGTTTTGAATACATATAAATTCACCATTTCATGAGGGCATGTGATTGCAAATTTTCCTTGACGTCTGTCCCATTCGAGATATCTGCGTAGTTGGCCCTATTGTGCACCTTTGCAATCCATTGAGTCTTCGCCGTGTTTATAGATGACCTAGTAAATCTTGCCTCACATAGATACATAGTACTCAAGTCGGGTACAACTCGTATAATTTTTGAAGCCATTGACAAACAGTTTGGTTTATTTTTTGTGTCGGTCGATTATCTACTCAGGGGATATAGGCCCAGGGGGGAGTGTCCTTCGTGGGAGTCTTTCTAATTGAACCTAACTCGTATTTACGCAAGGTTCGAAGTAAACCACGAAAACCACGGACGGTTAGGCCGATGGCTGCGATTGGGTTCGAACTCAGCATCTGCGTTCTACCAGTTGAGAGGTCAGAACCTCTCGGCCACTGGTGGGGCGCATTGACAAACAGAAGCGGTAAGTTTCAGGATTATTCTGTTAGCATTTTTCTAGATATTTAACAAAATATCTATAATTGCAACTGAGTGGTCATCATTGGCTAGATACTGTATCTGTTGAAACATCATTTTTGTGGCAAAATAAGGGTCATTCACAAATTTACTCGAAACATAAATAATCGTCAGATATAAAAATATAATATTTGAGAGTAATGCTAACATAAGCATATAAGTCTGAAAAATATTTACATTCTCACATAATGAAAAAAATACAGTTTTTACTAAAAATATAAGTTTCAATACATCAGATTTAAAAAAAAAATGAAATGATAAAAAATAAACAGTCGCAATTCTTTATAAGATGGTACATATATTAAAATACTATTAGATAATCTAAGCTAAAACTTAATTACTAAAAATGAAAATTATTTAAAACCTGCTGGAAGTGACGCTCTTCGGCTGCAATGCAGAAATATAAGTGGGAAAATTAATCCTTCGATTACTTTAACCGCTTTGTATACGATCACTCGAAGTATGTCCCAACTCATCTTTATTCAGATGCAGACAATTAATATAAGTCTTGCAGGTTAAAGTTTCTTAACTCGGTCAATTTTAGTGTTAGACAAATGGGACTTGTTTTATCGTACTTTTTAGAGAAAAAGAAATATTTTACTAAGTATCACTTATAGGGCCGTATAGACTTTCAATTTTCGTAATTTTTTTTTACCAAATATTTTTATTAAACCAAACATATTTAAAAAAATTTCGTAAATGAAATTACATGTCTATGACTAACGGTTTAGAAGTTAGCCATTACACATCCATCGTTTAAACTGGATACTCTGTACACATTCTCTTTTTTTTTTTTTTTTTTGCTAAAAATATAAAAAAAGCTGTAAAAAGCGCAGTATCTGTACTTTGTCTAAAATTCTTTAAATGTTTTTACCATTGCGATGAGAAAAAATTAATTTATTGCGATTTATCTTTCCAATTTAACCATTTTCTCTTTTTTATATAAAAAATAATGAATCAAAACACAATTTTTTTGAGGATTATTGTTTTAGAAACATAATATTTCTAAATTCCATTTACGTGAAAACATTAATTAGACCATTTATTTCTTCTCTGTTGGCTCTAATTGTATATTATAAAAACTCAAATAACTATACATCCCATTTAAACATACACCTGTAATTGTGTTGCATGAAAATACTTGTACTCAAGTAATTTTGAAAAATTAGCGTTTTATTTTATCTCATTTTCAGTAATTTAATATTTAATTTTACTAAGGCATAAGAATTAAAAATACAAAGTGGAAAAGATTAGTTAAAATCCATAATTGCTTTTTAAATATCAATAGAAAATCAGTTTTTCATTTAAAAATATTAAAGTACACTTCAAAAAAGTCATGTTTCTGCACTATATTAAATTGATAAATTTAATGTCAGTTAATTTTAATTGCACAGTAACGGATATAAATAATTCTTCAAACGATTAATTTTTTAAGTTCTAATTAACTTTCAAGAACATTATTTATGTTTCTACTTTATAAGTTTTCAAAACTCATTTTTTTATATTTGTCTTCAATAATACAATAAGTTAATAAACTTAAATTGGTACCATATTATTTAAATATTCTTAATTGCTTTTAAAATGCTCATTTGCATTTTAAAACATGTAATTTTGTCCATGTAATAATGATATTATTTAGTGTTTATAAATATGTTTTAAAACATCAATTTAGAGTATTGATAAGAAATATAATGATAATTTCAAAAAGCATTTTGACATCTCTATTTTGCTTGGTTATTAAAACTCTATTTTAATTAAGATAAAGTGAAAATAAATATATTTTAAACAGACGTATTTTTTTTCAAGGAAAAAAGAAATCTGTAGAGAACATGACATCCTCATTAAAGACATATATATGAGAAATCATAACTTATTAGGTCGTTACATAGACATAGTTCAAGGTTAAAGAAAAAAAGCTGGAAATTGCACGCGAAGCGTGGCAAATAAGATGCGTTCGTACGATAACGAAGTTTTAAAAATATCACTCTCGTATATAAATCTCATAAAATTGTAAATAGTAATTACAATTAAAGTGCGCATCAAACAATGTGCTCCCTATACCATCATGTAATGGAATATTTTTGTGTGGCCTTGTAAATCAATAACAAATGTTCTTTGCATAACAGATTATGCAAAATGTACATTATAATATGTACTTTATAGATGCAAATCAATTTTATTACGTTCGAATGAATGTAACACCATTAAAACGCGATTGAAACTTTTTTCCTCATTGACCGTAATGTAACGGAATACTCTGGATTGTCCCTGTAATTGATCTATGCATCCGATTTTCGTAAAATTTGAAATGACTTGACAAAATTATGTAATAATTATACATTTTAAATTTCAAACGGTTGGGTAGTTTTTGCGTTTTTATATGCAGACAGACGGACAGACGGACAGACTGAACGACAAAAATAGGTGCTGCATATTTACATAATTATAAATGCACCAAAAAAGTAACGAAAAAAATATCTTTAATAAAATTAGCAATAACATGTCTAGATTTTATTTCAGATTTTAATTTACTAATTTAAATTTGTAATTTAGCAATAGAATTACGGTGATCGTATATTTTGAACGTTGCCAAATAAATTTACACCGGTTCGAATCAGATTTTTTTTTTTTTTTTTTTGATGAAATTTGTTTTGAAGAAACAGGTCCTGGTGCATCAGAGGTTCAGAATTTTAATATTTTAAGAGCTTAGAGCCCCTGGACCCTTTAAGATTTTTATACACTAAATTGTTAATAACTTAACCCCTTTTTTATCTAATCTTCTTTGTTTTGAGATACATTTATACTCGCCTTTTTACATTTAAGTTATGACTCTGGACCCTTGGGGCCTATTTCAGGGACCCTTGATTATTATTTTTTTAATAATAAATGGTTAATAAATTGCTTCCACTCAATCCTATCTTCATTTTTGAGATTCCTGTTCCATTTAGATATTTTCAAGTTTTTACATTCCATATGAGACACCAGGGAATCATAGGGCCTGGCCTCTTGAACTTTTTATGTGCCAGACATTTTTCACACACTAAATTTTTCACCTTCTCGATGCAAAATTTTAAAGTTGAGTCTTGAACTCTTCTTCCTGGACCAAAACCTTGATATTTTTATTCGGGACCTAGGACTCAATTTTGCACTTTACAACAAAGTTTGAAAGTGTTTATGATTTCGGTTTCTCTGTCCATCTGTACGTTTGAACGCTCTATAATTCTCGTAAATATACTCAGATTGTCCTGAAATTTTTGGACGTTATTGATGTTTACCCTAGCACGAACCCTATTTCAAATGAAATTTCTAACAGGGACAGTCAAAAATTTCCCATAACATTACGGCCTATGGGAAAAATCGTTTCAAATGAATTTTAAAGATTATAAAGCTTGTGAAACATTTAAAATTTATATTCATTTACAAAGTGCAGTAATATACGCAATCTGCAGAATATGTGGTGAGAAAAAAGCCATTATTCATTTACAGGGTCACACTAAAGAATTCCATTACATAATGATAAAGAGGAAAATAGTATGCGGCATATTTTAATTATATTAAACTATTTCATACGTAAAACAAATGACATATCTTGCTGAGGCTTATTATAAGTTATATGATATAGGCATGCAAAACACGAAGTGCATAGCATTTGCAGGGGCATACAAAAGATTTCAAATGGTATATTCTTTCCGAATTTTTGTATATGTATCCAATGATGGCTGAAGGTTAGATAAAACGCATTTTAATTATGATATACGCTTTTAAGTTTCTCTAAATCTATGTATATTATATGGTGTGTATAAATGCTATAGTTAATATACAGGGCTAAATAAAATAACTCGCAAACGTTATTGAATATGAGCGTAAATTATTTAAAGGTTCTTTTTAAATAAGTTATGTATTTTTACGCAGAACTGCATTCAGCTTACTAAGAAATGTTTGTAGAATATAGATAAAACGATACACAGGGCCACGCAAAGAATTGGATACATCTACGGCTATGAATGATATTTTCTCAGATTGTGATTTTAGTAGTTTTAAGCGTGTTTTACTTTGACTTAAATTTTAGCTAAATAGTTGCATGCAATAAAGGATCTAGGTAAAATACACTGTAGAACAAAAGTATTCAAATATGTTTCCATCTAATAGAATAAATTGCTGAAACAGAAATTTCAACCTGCAAGGCATTTTCTTGCTGAACTAAATTTCTTCATTGTATAGTATATATATTAACCGACAGATCAAATACAGGGCAGTTCAAAAATATTGGAATGCATATTTGGCTACATACAGTAACCTTATTTTCCTAAATAACGAAGTTTTGTTAAAGATTGCAGGAAGTGTTGGAAAATGTTTCATAATTTATGCTTAGCGCATAATTTTTCTTATTTATAAAAACATTTACTCAATCAATTGGTGCATTAAAAAATATTATTCCAACGAATAATTCATACTCTATGCTTAATTTTCATTAATTAAGGATTTAAAGAGCTAATTATATTCTAAGCCATTTTAACATGTTTTCATGTTATGTCCCTGGCTTCACCTGTCTATTGGCCCTCATGGGGTCACCTATTATAGCTCCATTAAAAATGGTCCGATTCAGTAGCTTTTTTTTCTAACAACTTCTCAGATTTCAGCTACCACCCATTTTGAATATTAATAGCTTTCTTGGGGCTCTTGGTGTAGCTTCCTTAAAAATGATTTTAATTGATTGCAATTTTATTTAACATAGTTTTGGTTCTTTCATTATTTTAATATTTACAAAAAATATTTTTGAAGTCAACTGCTTGCGAAATAAATTCCTGCCCTTTGAGACCTGGTACAGGCCCCCTTGATGTTTTTGTAATAATAAATTGTTAATAAATTACTCCCTTTTAATCCGATCTTCATTTTTAGGATTCTTTATTCATTTAGATAGTTTAAAGTTTTTACATTCCATATAAGACACTGTGGCCACCTAGGGAGTAATAGGGCCCAACTCAGGACCCCTTGCACATTTTGTGTGGCAAAAATATTTCACTCCCTAAATTTCTCATATTTTGAGTGCAAATTTTTAAAGTTCAGTCTTAGACTCTTCTTCCAAAACCAACATTCTCATATTTTTATTGGGGCCCTAGGGTCCTTTTTTTAAACATTTCCACAACCAATTAGTGCATTTCTTTAAAGTAATATTCTAACGAATAAATTATACCCTATGCGTAATTTTGACAAATTGTAGACCTAAAGCAGTAAGTACTAATACATTTTTACATGTTTTAATGTTAGGGCCCTGCTCTTAACTGTCAATTGACCTGTTTGGAACTTCTATTATAGATCCCTTAAAAATTAACCGATTCTCTAGCTTTTTTTTTCTGACAACTTCTTAGGCACTTCAGCTACTGCATAATCAATAAAAAAATTCTCTGACTTTACCTATTAACAATTTTAAAACTTCTTTAAAAATGATCCGAATTGCTTGCAATTTTCTATTACATAGTTTTAGCGTACCCCCATTTCTTTAATAACTACAAAAATATTTTATATCGAACTACACGAGAAATAAGTTCCGGCCCTTGGGCCCCGGTACAGGGCCCAAGGGCTTACCATAAATTGCTATTAAATGGGACGTACCCTAAATTGCTATTAAATTGCCCCTGTTAACCGTTTTTTCATCTTTGAAACGCTTTTTCAATTTAGTTATTCCCGCGTTCTTGCATTCCATTTAAGATCCCGGGGACTCCTATGGTCACGTAGGCTTTGTTCAGAACTCTTGAATTTTTTGTTTGCAATGCATATTTCATAGTTGATTAAAAATTTATATTCATGGACCAATCATAATAAATTAATTAATTAATAAGTAAAATAAAAATAAAATGAAGACACCACAAGGTCCATTCTCGACCAAAAACAACCATTTTCCAAATGGTTAATAAATAATAATGTAAATAAAAATAAAGATTAAATAATCACAGTCTGTGTTGTGTCTGATTGCACATTTCCGAAAGTAAATAATTACTCATTCCATCAGAAAAAAATTTCCTTTATTATCTTTATTAAATATATATTTTTTAAAGCCTTATAATTTAAATTTCATTTGTTTAAATGAAATTTATTGAAGTAAAACTATTCTTGATTTTACTGAGTTATTAATATTTTAAGTAAAATTAATAGCAATTTATTTAAATTCCTTTAAGTGCTTTTATAATATACTTTTGAATTTTTATGAAAAGTAATTTTAGTAAAATAAGTTCCCTAGGGTATATTTGGATATGCGGGTTTATGTGAATTGCCAATGAATCACTGCATTGATGAAATACGAAAAGAAATCATTATAGATGAAAATTTTTAATTTTATTACCATTTAATATCAAGAGACTTTTTAGTTAATCACGGAATAATTAATTATTTTAATTCACGTGCATAGATTAATCATTTTTGAGATTTTGATAAAATTTTCATTTTGCGAAATAAAAATGTTATTTTCACTTAAACGATAATAATAGTTTTATATAATTCTATGAACTAAAACTAAAACTTCTAGAACACGATAGGGAGGGATGGGTCAAATTTTACAGAATCATATTTTACAATTTTTTTTTTGGCTAGTACAAAATGGAATTTTTCAGAATAACATCTTGAAACATTTTAATATATTTAAAAATATTAAATTTGATTATAATTTTAAAAGTTTATATCAATAAACACTTAAAATAATAAGAAAAATGTCCCATCCCTTTTTCACATGAGCGACGAAAATTCATATTTAATTTTCAAAAACTTAGTGAAAAAATGGAAAAGATAGTGTGTAATTTACATTCCTAAGGTTGATTGTAAATAACAGCCTTTATTGTGTCATATTATACTTTGTAAAATCCAAATCAAATGAAAACTATGATTGTGTTAAACTTTTGTTGCTAATTATTATTTGGTGGATTTAGTTTCACAATGATACATTATTTATCAAAGATAGAATAGTTGCAATTAAATTAGCAACAATGAATGGGATTGAAAATTTACAATAAAAATCTGAGTAATTACTGATATTTGATGCTGTAAAATAGTTCAATAAACTCATAGTTAGTTGTAACTAAAACGATTTATAGTAACAAGTATACTGCAATGATTATTCCATCTGGTGGGAGAGTCATAAATTGAAAATAAGGCTTATTTTAAGCATTATTGCAGATATCGCATCCTTTCCAAATCTCCTCTACAACAACATATACATATACAGTTACTTATCATAAAAATTTAGATACTTGAAATAAATTTCTGGAACCTACTTTATCGAACTCTAAACGCGGGAAGCTTCCAATTTCATCCTTGCATAAAAAAATAACAAAATAAACGAAACATTCCTGATTAATCAGTTTCATTTATATTGAAAATTAAAAGTATTTACAGGACCGGAAAACTATATTTTAAACATTATACTAAAGTAAAATACAACAAATTTCTCCCCATTCACAATACTCGTGAATCGTAATGTCCATGCAGCATATTTTACAAAAATAAAAGTAATTTTTGAAATCCTAAAGAAGCTTACATTAATATTTATTACCATTTAATTACAAAAAACATGTACAAGTTTAAACAGAGAAATACAATTTTTTTTTATCGCTGTTTAACTAAATAAAATTGTCGAAATATTCTAGCATAAATAATCGATTATATAAAAAATACTTTTTAATTACATATAACTTCAAATTCTGCTCTTTTATAAAAATATTTTATATATATTTAAAATAATTGCAATACAATAAGCATCTTTAAAAGTAATATACAACGGCGAAGTTAACATATTGTTATCTAAGCGAACAAATTTCAAAATCTACACAATTTCACTATCCTGCTTCGAAGTTAAATTAAGGAAAATAAATTTTCTGTGTCATTTCCTTTGTTTATCAGAAATTAGTTTCTATTTTATTTCTGAAATTGAAGCAGACGTAATTTATCGAACTGAAAGGACTTAATCTTTTCTCTTACAGCGACAAATCGTTTTCTGCAAACTACATGTAAAATAAATCACTGATTAATTTGCATAACAAACATTACAGACTTGTTTATTTTAGCTATTTTGTGCATGCCAAACTTTCCGATTTTCCAATACCTCTATTTACAAATAGTAATCTTTACTTTATTTAATCATAGAATCACTGCATTAAAGTACACGAATATTAGATTCGGATGTAGTAGTACTTGAAAATCGGAAATTTGGCAATGTCAAATTGTGCAAACAATTTATTACAAAAAGAATACTTGTTGAAGTAAGCAGACTCTTTTGTGCTCACTATCAATGTATCATAATTTTTATCAGTCTGTTTATGTATACATATATATGTATATGTATACATATACAGGGTGATTTATAATGAATGGGCTAAAAAGAATGCAGTGTGACTGCCGTAATGGACTTATTCAGCCGAAACAAATTTATTCTGCAACTACAACTATACAAGTTTTATTTGGAGACAGGGAAAAATCATCGAATGACGAACTCACCACTAGAGACGCTATTAAACAAAATCTCATCCACGCAGGAGAAATCGTACTGCGTTTTCGAATATACCGAAATCTTCTTGGTAACTGTTGTGCAAATTCATTTTTGCGCTTTCTACACTTTATCAAACAGCTGTGCTTTTGGTCTATTTTTCTTTGCTGAAAAATTGATTAATGGGGGCATTTACCAATACATGCTCTCTGAGTGACTGCTCTCCCAGCTGGAGGAAACTGTTCCTGATTTCATTTTACAGCAAGATGGTGCTCCCCCATATTGAAGTAACAACGTACGTGAGTTCTTGAGCGAACGTCTTCCCCATCGTACCGATTGGTCGTGCTGGGCCACAGGATTTGACATGTCTTCATTGGTCGCAGAAATCACCAGATCTAACGCCCTGTGATTTATTTCTCTGGGGTTTCGTTAAAGCCAAGGTGTTTGTGCCTCCACTTCCTCAGGACTTAGAGGAACTGAGGCAGCGGATAACTGCAGTTTTGAACTCCATCACAGGGGATATGCTACAACGAGTGTGGCAGGAGCTTGATTACCGTGTAGCCATTTATTGTGCCACCGGAATGGCACATATTGAACACCTGTAGAAACTTGAATAAATGTAGTTTTGAGGTGAATTTGAGTTTTCCAAATATATTAATTACAACGTTCACAATCGTGTTTTCTTTTTGTCCCATTTATTATGAATCACCCTGTATATCATGTTATATTATGATTTCATTTTAAGAAGTGTAATTGTGCTTTTGTAACCTTGAACTTGCGCAGGAGTTTTGAAAAATAAATATCTGAAATTATCGAAATGCAATATTAAGGCCTTTTTTACCAGATACATAATGATTAATTCATATTAAAAAAAACATTTGAGATGTTTATAAAGATTTTTAATACATTGTTTATTATCAAATATTTTCATGGGACTATAAAATCTGGCCCGTCATTAGTAACAAGACGGGATTCGTAACAAGCCGTCTATCTCATAGTTTTATATCAAAATAACCTTTGGATTCAATTCAAAACAGATAAGAAAAAACCAAAGTTTTATCTTTAATTTTGTTAATACCTGTTATTATAACTATTTATTTATATGTCTACCAATCATACCAGGCATTATAATAGTTTTAAAAATGGGGTAGTTTCTACGTTCTTTTATTTAACCCCTTGGGGACGAAGGACACGTATACGTGCCGCAAAAAGGGCTTAAGAATCCTTGTTTATCCCCACCAGTAAAATTTTACTGTAAAATTTGCCTTATTTAATCGGAGCATTTTCCCGATTTAAAAAGGCACAAATTTCTGTTTTTAAAAACCGGTTACAAAACATTAAAAATTTCTTAATAGGCACCCGTTGCGAAGTTGTAAAAAAAACCCAAAAAAATCTTTTTTCATGTAGTCTATGAACATACAGTATAACTCTAGATACATTAAAAAATCGAACGAAATACGATACGAAATTTATAACTGAAGAGTATAAATAAATTTATTAAAGCATCCAGAGTTATACTGTATGTTTATAGACTACATTAAAAACGTTTTTAAAAGTTTTTTTTTAATAAAAGAACTTAGAAACTACCCCATTTTTAAAACTATTATAATACCTGATATGTTTGGTAGCTATATAAATATATAGTTAAACTTTGGATAGATTGGCAAAAATTGGCTTTAAATTAATAAAGTAAGCTTTATGGAAATTTTCTTTATAGATTGGTTGAGTCTTAATAAAACTGTTGTCCAAGCGAGCAAAATCAAGTTCCATGTTGTTCAAAAATATATAAGCAAATTAAACTCCTTTAATTAAAAACATAAAAAAAATATTTACTTGATTTTAAAATAGATTAATAATAAATGCACAGAAATATAATAAATTTCGCTCATTTTTTCAAAGGGGATTAATTTGTTCATTATTCTTTCACAAAGCTTAGAATTTAACGAATAGTTTCTTTTTCTCTATAAAAAAGGTAGTCTTATTTATTTTTCTATAATAAATTTATCGTAGCTAACAGATTACACAATATTCATACATTTTTTAAGTTCAAAACTGAAATTTTAACAATTTTCATGTAATTCGTGAGAAAATATGGATTAAAAATAAATACAGACGTCAGTTTTCTGCAAAAAAGGTCGTACCAATTCCTGACAAAATGTAAATAATTGAAAAAGCATTAATTTCTTCTCTTTAAATAAAACATGCTTAAAACATACATCTTGAAAACATTCGAAATAACTAGACATAAATATCAAAACTTAAATAATTCAGAAATTTATTTCCTGCAAAAACAAGAAGAGAAAATTATCCTAAAAGCAGATCACACTTCACAATATTGGTAAATGATAAACTGTGGTTGTTTTATATGCGAATGATATCACATGTAATGAAATTGCTTATATATATATGTACGTTTTTTTTTTAATCAGTGGGTATAAAAATTTTTGGTAACATTTTTTTTTTGCGACAAACATTTCAATCTACCTATAATATTAACTTTGTTTTATTCTTTTATAATACGATTTTTTATACTTCTTACAATGTTTATTATCCTTTTTCACATTATATATGAGTGTTGTGGTCTGCCGTTATTTATAAGAATGTTGCCGTCGCAATCATATTTTTGCGTCCCGCGCGAAAAATATTGAGAATTTTAATTTTAAATGGTTAAAGGTTTATAATTATTCATTTATAATGTTTTAAAAACCAGAGCTGCAACTACGGGTAAAGTTATGAATTATCCTACTTTTACAATCGCATTCTTGAAAATTTAATGCAATACGACTTTTTTGTAACATTGTTATGACTTTTATGAATAACTGACTTTTGGGTGCCAGTGTATTAAGAATCAGCTGTGTCAAATAAAAAAATCAAATTTCTCCAAAAACATTGAATTCCTATTATTAACGTTTAAATTTATGATTTTATCCATTGAAACATAAATCTATGCTTTGTTTTATTTTCTATCGATAAAACCATCTCACAATGTCAGGTGTTTTAATCCGCTTATGAGAGATTTGTGGATTAATAACCGTTTAAGAAGAGAAAAATTATTGCCGTATCTTATAAGATTACATGAGTCATTTATCCGTTTTGACGTTAATCTTGGGAATAAAATATTCTGTAAACTACGTCAGAATAGAGATGTAACGAATATTTATATCTATATTAAAATTCTTTTGAGGATATTACGATACGAAAATATATTCGGAATAATATCACCAGTACACATTTTCTAGAAATACATTGTGAATTAGAAGAGTTCAAAAAATAATTCTGCTTATAAAAATAATAATAACAAAGAAATGGCGGCAAATATTAAAGTTATTCTTCTAGCAGTTTAACGTGTGAAGTGTGAAATTTTTAAAATGCGTTTTAAGCAGCTTTCATTACAAAAAGTAAAAAGCTACCTATCGCTGCCGTCCGGAAGAAACCAATTCCGAAAAATTTTGGCATATTTACAACGATCATGATACCCCGATTCCAAAAGCACCCTCCGTCTAAATGTTGCCATATACATATATTTGATTTTTGTCAGGCAATAAATCTTCTATTTATAAACAATAATTCTATTATATCTTCTATTTATAAATAATAATAATTCTTCTATCTATAAATGTATGCATAGTACATATTAATTTCTCGACCGAGTTCGTTGTCCAGCTCACCTGCCATATTCTTTCAAAATGGCGGCCATTTAATTTTTTTTTCAATTTAAAAATTAAAAAAGTGGTGTAAGTAGATTATAAACTAAAAAATATTTTTTCTTAAGATTTTGGTCTGTTTAATGCGAGAATTCCGAAGCATATTTTGTTTGATCTTTATCTTAAAAAATGGCAAAGATATAGGAATTAGAATTTCTAGGGTGATTGACATTTCGAAACAATTTGATTTTCGTCGTGCTATAACTCTCATATTTATAATCTTATTTGGATAAGATGGATTGTATGCATAGTACATATTAATATCTAGATTAGGGTTAATTGGTTAGTTTCATCCGCCATCTTGTTTCAAAATAGCGATTATTTGAATCATTCACTGTCGCGCAATGCGTAAATATTATTATTATCCGTTAACTTCAAATTCTCTACAAGCTGGGCGACAATTGGCCAAATATTGCCAAATTTGGCGAACAAAAATAAGTAACCATAAATGATGCCAATGTGGCTATAGCTTACTAATTTGGCGCACTTCTTATTCACATTCCATATTGAAGTCTATTCTCTTTCAAATTTCGCATATTATCTTCCGTATATTTGAGTAAAAATAACTTCTAAAAACATGCAAAATATGCGAAATTTTAAAACCAAGTAATATGAAAGCTACCTCTTTATCTCGACACTTGCCGAAAGAACTTTTATAGGTTAGATCCAACTGTCCAAGTATTGAAGGATCTACAAATTTTGTTGAAATATAATAAAAGTGATTTTTTTCTTTGATTTTCTTGTTGCGGCCTATACTTCCAAAAAATAGCTAAACGTTTGAAACATTTTTTTCATCTGGTAAGAAAGTTTAAGAAAATATAATATAACTTTTTCCGCATTGCACATGATTCTACAGTATGTTCATGTTATCAAAAATCAGAAAAAATAAATGCTTTTTGATATATTTAGAATTTTTGGAATCAGAGTCTATTTTTTCATTTCGTAACTCTCTTTCAGCCGCAAAAAATGTACCAATGTGAAAAGTACTATATTATTAAAACTAGTAATATTGAAGGATATTAAAATATGATAGAATTTTTGTATTTAACAACTAATGCTCCCTGAATATGGGACATTGCGCGATAATATACTTGCGTCAGATATTGGTATGGAACTGGTGCGATTTTAATTCTTAAAATTTCTAATTTTAAATTTATCTGTAAGATTTTTTTCTAATAACATTTCTAAAGAAGCAAAAACAAAATCACTTCGTCATTGAAACAAAAAACTTAAGGATAATGGGAAACATTGTCCGCTGCTCTAACTCGACAAAAAATCTAATGAACATATATATATATACAGGGTGATTCCAAATTTTTTTTTACAATAAAAGAGGGGTGATAGTACACATCAAGACAAACTATATTAAATAGGAGACCAAGGGTCCAAAACGTTTTCCTAAGGAAATAGCCGCCATTAAAGTTTAGGGACCAAAATTTCAAATAAACATAAAAAATTGAAAAATCGGTCGATTGATTTGCGGTTTTCACTAAAATTATTCTTTATGTCGGCATTTTCTTAAAATTAAATTATAAAGATAAATTTCAAAAAATGCCGGTAGAGGGCGCTTTAGACTTTGGAGTAACCAACAACTATTTTTTGCCGGTATTTTTTGCATCTCATTAAAGGTTTTCGTAAGCTTAGACTCAAACTTAAATTTTAAGCTCAAAATCTTTTGTGGGGAGTGGTTAAGTAACACAAACTGAGCTGTGTTCAGAGGGTTCAAATTTCAATTGATTATAAAAAACGGAAAAATTGGTCGATTGATTTGCGGTTTTCCCTAAAACTATTCTTTATTTAGGTATTTTCGTGAAAATAAATTATAAAGATAAATTTCAAAAAATGCCGATAGAGGGCGCTTTAGACTTTGGAGTAACGAAACACTCTTTTTTGACGTTATTTTTTACATCTTATTAAATGCTTTCGTAAGCTTAGACTTGAACTTAAATTTTGAGGTCAAAATCTGAATAGCTGGGAGTCGTTAAGTAGACAAACTTAGCTGTGTTCAGAGGGTTCAAATTTCAAATAATTGTAAAAAACGGAAAAAATTGGTAGATTCGTTTGCGGTTTTTGCTAAAACTAATTTTTAAATCAGCAGTTTTCTTGATCAATCAGTGCTTTCTTGAAAATAATTTTTAAAGATAAATTTCAAAAAATGCCGATAGAGGGCGCCTTAGACTTTGGAGTAGCGTACAACTATTTTTAATTGTTATTTTTTTAATCTCATTAAATGCTTTCAAAGGCATAGACTTAAAATTTGGGCTGAAATTCTGAATCGTTGGGAGTGTTTAAGTAGCGAAAAATTGAATTGTGTTCGAGGAGGAAAGAGGGTTAAATTTCAACTCCTGAACACACTTCAGTTTGCGCTTCTTAACTCCTCATAACGATTCAGGATTTGAGCTCCAAATTTAAGTTTAAATCTAAGCTTCCGAGAACATTTAAAATGCTTTTGCAAGCATTTAATTAGAACCAAAAAATAATGGTTAAAATGAATTGTTGGTTACTCTGAAGTTTAAGGCGCCCTCTGACGGAATTTTTTGAGATTTATCTTTAAAAAATATTTTCAAGAAGATACTGACTTAAAGAATAGTTTTATTTTAAACCGCAAACGAATCGACCAATTTTTCCATTTTCTATAATTACTTTAAATTTGAACCTCCCCCTCCCCCTTGAACACAGTTCAGTTTGTGCTACTTAACCACTCCCTACTATTCAGATTTTGAGCTCAAAATGCAAGTTTAAGTCTAAGCTTCCGAAATCATTTAAAGAGATATAAACAATTCGGCAGAAAATAGTTGTTCGTTACTCCAAAGTCTAAAGCGCCCTCTATCGGCATTTTTTGAAATTTATCTTTATAATTTATTTTCACGAAAGTACCTAAATAAAGAATAGTTTTAGTGAAAACCGCAAATCAATCGACCAATTTTTCCGTTTTTTTTTATCATTTGAAATTTGAACCCTCTGAACACAGCTCAGTTTGTGTTACTTAACCACTCCCAACTACAGATTTTGAGCTCAAAATTTAAGTTTGAGTGTAAACTTACGAAAACATTTAATGAGATGCAAAACATACCGGCAAAAAACAGTTGTTCGTTACTCCAAAGTCTAAAGCGCCCTCTATCGGCATTTTTTGAAATTTATCTTTATAATTTAATTTCAAGAAAATGCCGACATAAAGAATAATTTTAGCGAAAACAACACATCAGTCGACCGATTTTTCCGTTTTTTATGTTTATTTGAAATTTTGGTCCCTAAACTTTAATGGCGGCTATCTCATTAAGAAAACGTTTTGGACCCTTGGTCTCCTATTTAATATTGTTTGTCTTGATGTGTACTATCACCCCTCTTTTATTGTAAAAAAAATTTGGAATCACCCTGTATATATTTATTGTATTGTTTGTTTCAATCAATTTACGATTTTAATTTATATTATCGTGTAAAAAGTCTAATGTAAAATGTATTCATGTCAGTTGCTAACACAATTACTATGATTTACTTAAAAACTGAGATTTCAATGTTATTGTTTCGTAGATGATACGATTCAACGATTTTTTCTTAAATATGTAGTTTTAATGTACTCTGATAGAACATTGACACATACACAGTGTGTTTGCTTAGATTGAAAGTTTTTGCCCAAAGCATAACAGCCGACAGTGTATCGCTTAGCAGAAATTTTCTTGAGTCAATTCGATTAGCCGAGATAAACAAGTAAACAAACACGAGCTTGGCGATAATGACAAGCTTAACAGTTTTTATCCAAAACTCTTGTATTTCTTGTATGTTGCATTTCATAAGCTTTTATTTAGCCCTTTATGCACAGACGGTACTTTAAAATATTAGTAAAATAACTTGTTATAAAATTCATTTAATATCTTGATTAGTAATAATACAGTTTAGAATTAATTTTATGGTACTTTACTTTATCTTATTCCAAAAGCGTTATTGGTCACACAAAACGAAATAGTTTTTACAAGGACGATTTCTTTTGTCTTTGCTTTTTATTCAGCTTTCTTGACGTTGAAAGATTGGTGGGTGGAATGTGTGTGTGTGTGGAGGGGAGGGGGGTTAATTCAGAAAAATGACTTCATTTCTATATTTGAACATTTTCTAATTCTACAAAATATTACAAAATCCCTGTAAATTCTAATGAAATTAATTTTAATTGATAAATACCTTCTAAAGTTTATTAAATGATTGTGCAAATGATCAAATGCAGTTTTCAAAATTCCGAAAAATTCTTTCAAAGAGAATATTTTCATGAATTCGTAAATTGGATCATAAGGGTTAACATGGTTTGTCTGTACGTACGGCTCAAATCTGATACAATATTTGGTAGTATATCTCATTTAAAGTGATAATATAATATTTTTAAAAAGAGAAAAATACCTGCGACACTTAAAGGGTTAAAAAACATTTGTTAAATGGGCCATTTTCACCATTCGCTTACATTTCATGGTAATGGACTTGAAATTTCAAATAAAACTGTTAGAAATGAACTAGATGTGTAGTTTTTAATTTAGATAATAATTTGCATACCTTCTAAAACTATTTAGTAAACTTACTTAGTAGCTTACATTTCATCACTTTCACACATGGTAACAGACATGACAAGTAACAGACTTGACATTAAAAAAAAAAAAAAAAAAAAAAAAAAAAACTATTAGAAATGAACTATCTTGCATAATTTCTAACTTAGATAATAATGCACATACCATCTGAAATTATTTATTAAACAATATTTAATTATACAAGTTCAAAAATCATTATTTTAATATTAAAATTTACGGTAACAGATTTGACAGTGAAAAAAAATTCCAACTTTAATGAAAGCTGATTCCTGCCGCTATTACATTGCTTCACGATTGTAGAGTAAAAAATGGCAAAGAAGTTAATTGCATGAATAGTTTAACTATATCGCCGTATATTTGCCGCTAACTTTAGGCAGAATTAGAAACCCATTTCGACTAAAATAATCACAAGGTAACGGACTTGACGCAAAGTGAGCGACAAAATATTTCTGTTAATTTTTTTAAGAAAATATCTCTTGTAAACAAATTTTTTTCATTTTTATAAAACATTAACAGTCCACATTTAAAATAATTAAATCTCTTTATTTAAAAAAGTTAAATTAGATTAAAAAAATAACAGCTAATTACATTAAATTTGGAATGGGTTAGGCATTTTTGCTTAGAATCACAATTTTAAAGATTTATATCTTTACAATTTTTATTAATTTTTTTAATTTTTCATGTTAGAAATGTTCAATATAGTCTTTTTTAGCTAATTCATAGCTAAAATCAAAATTTAAATATTACTTTATATTTGAATTTTCTTCCTTTTTACTGTTGGACAGTATATGTAAGCGAAATTTGAAAATGGCCAAAATAATTGTAATCAAAGTAAATACGTAATTTTCCCCAAGAAAGACATTGATGGATTTTTTTTTTCTTGTCAAGTATCTGGATGTAAAATTGTATTACCTTTTTATTTTCGTTTAAATAAACTTGTAAAATATAATTTGCAATTTATTTCTTTTAAAAAATCTACTTATCAGTCAATATTCACGAAATATTTTTCAAAATTTTTTTGGTTTCTCTTTTAATACATTATAATAAAATATTATTTATTTGTTTACTTATTGTGATTCTATCAAAAAACAAGAAATTTACAAAATATAATCGTCACAATTTTTAATTAATTTGGATTGTAAATATGATTTCTAGCATATAATAACAAAATATTTAAAAAATAACTATTAATCTCTTTCAAATGTTTAATTTAAAAAATATTTCTTTGATTTTTCTAAAAAAATTTCAGCCTCACAAGCAGCTGAAAGGTTATTGAAGCTGGTACAAGAGAGGTGATGAACCTAATCGCGCTCGTCAACTTAACCGTTCGGAGTTTTCCGTAGTTTTCCTCATACCTTGCGTAACCTTGCGTAAATACTTGTTAGGATCCCTTAAAGACCCCCCCCCCTACGCAGGGCACTTCCCCTCAGTTTTATATATCCTATAGTGCATATAATTGGCAGTCATAAAAACACCAAAAAATTTTCAATGAAAACCATTGGAAATTTAAATTATTGGGTTACTACGGAAGCTAGTAATGATAATGTTGTATAATAGTTTTAACGCATTTTGTTCTCAAATGTTGTTAGGTTTAACATGATTTTAATATAGAAATCATTTTTTTGGTTAAATTGTTCTTAATGAGAATGTAGATGCTTAGACAACAAGCATACCAATGAAGTGACAATTTGAATATATCTGTATCCGAACAAAAATGAGTTTTTTCGATTCCTACAAGAAAGGGTAAGCAGAGAAAAATACATAATTACTTTTTTACTGTAAGCATGATACTTTCGCATTATAAGAACCTTGGATTCAGTGATTGAGATTTGTATTTAAGTGACATAAACAGCTATAAAAATAAACCTGGTGAACTTTTATGCTTCTTTATCCGTATTTATGTATAAAAAAATATTTATGCTTATTATTTTTATGGGTTTTATATACAATTTATAGTTGATTGTATGTAAAAGTGATGAATGATTCTTTTTTTATTAAACAAATTATCTAAATATTTAACAATAATTGTTTGTATTATGCGATAGTGCATAGGTTGTCAGATTAATTATGATTAATAAATGACGAATAAAGTTTTTATTTTCATGTTAGTAAATACCAATATGTATCTATCCAAAAAGTATTTCGAATTTTTTTGATTTGAGACTGTATGACGGTGATTAATTCTCGAATAATGCGGTACTTGTATTCATGTTACTAAAATTAGTATGGATTTATGTATAATAGAGCTGTAATTGTAAATAAAGTCACTGAGACATGTAAATATGAAGCTAGATATCCTTGGCTTACAGTTCATAATCTGAATTTCTCATTACATCTGTAATCTGGGCTGTAATAATGGTCCTTTAAACCTTGACTAATGAAAACTATAGTTCCGTTAGTGTTAGCTGCAGATATTGATAATTGTGGACAAGGCTTTTGGAAAACTATCAGTACATAAAAGTTTGTAATTATGCTGATGCAGGTTAAGTAATTTCTGTTAAGTAGTGTATTCCGTTTAAATTGAATTTGTAATTATATTATGAATGAAATTGAAAATGTTAATATTGTATTTAAATGCGAATCGCTAAATTATATAGAAAAAGTAATATAAATAAAAATAACATTTAATTTGAAACATAAAGCATTTTTAATCTTTAGTAGATTTGGTTAGATTTCTCTACCGCTATATTAAAAATAATTTGTTATTTTCGTTTTAGCGATCAATTTATCAAAAATATTTTCATTATATTGCGTTAAAAAAATGATGTAGCACACTTTGCCCAATACGGAGATCTATTTCTCCAAATAAAATTATTATAACTCACACGGGTGTAGCTGTGTAGTTCTGCTAGTAGGTCAGACAATTTCAGAGTGCGTAAAGTTTTACAAAACAAATCTAGTCATAGAATTTATGCAATCTGGCTTGAATATTACGAACTTTACTATTTAAGGTTAGTTTCTATTTGTTTAGACAAAAATTTACTTGATTTTTTTGGGGTTACCAAGAAATATCACTTCCAGAGTTTTTCCAATATATTAATTGACTTTAGAATTAGATATGCAATTTTTTTGTGTGTAAAAGGAAATGTTAAGTCGTGTGTGACTAGAGATGCGTTCTGTGAATTTTCAATCTAGTGACAAATTTTCTTTTGTCACCAACATTTTAAAAATATTTGAACATCCTATTATAATTTAATATCCTAAAATATTAAATTATATAGAATGTTTGCCAACATTTTGTTTAAAAAATGGTTTTTGAAAAAATTGTGGTCATTTGATTAAAGCAGATGATTTTTTTCGCAGTTTATTTAGTTTTTTGCTTTCTTAAGCCATAAAAATATTTAATCTTTGAAATTCATACTTTTTTATGGTGAAAGCTTTAGCAAAAAATATTAACTTTCTTTTAAGTAGCATTTTTTTAAATAAAAAAGTGAAAGAAATTGGCTCAATAGGTCTCGAGAAAAGAGGTTGCCCAGTTTTTTTTAAAGAGATTTTTAGAAAAATAAGTTTAAAATTTTAGAATATTTTACTAACGTTGAAGAGAGGTATTACATTCATTTTGAAACTGAAACATGCTGACGTTAGTGGTTGTGTGTGAGAGAGAGGGGTGAAGGTATATTTATTGAAAATGAACAAAATTGAACAATTATATCATTAAAGTGGAAAAAATGACAAAGTTTAAACTAAGTTGTTATTCCCCATTTTGTCTAAGTTTAACTTAGTTTAAATAGTTCTACACTGAGGTGACAAATGTCATGGGATACCCTGCTAATAGCGTGTCGGTCCTCCGTTTGCCATGCGAAGTGCAATGCAGCATGGACTCCACGAGTCGTTGGAAGTCCTCTGGGGAAATATTGAGCCTCCATAGACGTCCGTAATTTCGAAAGTGTTGCCAGTGGAGGATTTTGTGCACGAACTGATCTCTCGATTATGCCTCATAAATGTTCGATGGGATTCATGTTGGACGATCATGGTGGCCAAATCATTCGCTGGAATTGTCCAGAATGTTCTTCAAACCCTTTGAGAAGAGTTATGGCCCGGTGACATGACGGTCATCCGATGGTCACTACGAAAAAAAAAATCAGGCGATTTTTGTCGCTTGAAATTTTTACTTGTAATAGCACTCTTAAAAAATTCTAAAGAATTGTTTATGCCGTCCAATAGATCAAGTTAAAGGGACCAATCGCATTATTAGTGCAACTTGATTTCAGGAAGGTGCGAACGAAAAGTCGATGAATTGTAATGAATGGAACACGCTTGCGTACCGAATGCTATACTCACATACAACGAAAAATGTTGGGATGTAAGTATGATCTGAAGTCGTTTAGTGGAGTTGTTCAATGCAACTTACTGTAGGGTGATAAGGACCGGGAGCCAAATATATTTTTCGGTGTTAGAAAAATGAGATTGTCCAATTAGAATCCTGTATTTTTGTCACATCGAAAAATTTGCAAGATTGCAAGCTTTTAGTTGGTCAGTCTCGTTTCGCTAACAGTGGAAAAACTATACGCATTGTGGCCATAATTGTGGCAATAGAGGGGAAGGAAAATGTGATTTCTTGAAACGGTTTTGGACAAAAGTGGTTCACGAAGCATCTTGGAGAATGTTTTCTCTATCAAGCTAATTTTCGTTGTCTCTTTCATGGAACTGGATAACCTTTTGGGAGGCACTATGCTGTGATCTCGCATGTACACTCGAATCCATCCATGGGAGTTTCACGAGATTCTGCATTATCTGTTTGTTAAATTTTAAACAAAGACATCTTTGTAAAAATATGTCTTCCATATAGTGGTAATTTACCTTACTCCAGACACTTAGGATGGTATCGAGATAGATTTTTCCCTATTAGCAAAATAGGATTAACCAATCAGAAGAATGTATTTTTCAAACAGTGTAGCGTTCACAAGAATCCAGTCTTCTGCTCGTTCAACCTCGTTTCGCTAATATCGAAAAATCTATCTGGATAGTGGTAATAACATTGATGAAGTACGGGAAAGAAGATTGAATTGATTGAAACGATTCTGGACAAAAGCAAATCCCGAATCATCTTGGAGAATACGTTTTTATTGACAAGCTATTGTTTATTAAATTGCCGCACTCACGGAGCTGGATAACCCTTCGGGAGGTGCTGTACTATGATCTCGCGTGCACTCAAACCTGTCCAGGTGAGTATCACTATGTTCTACATTATGGATTTGTCATACTTTGAACAAACGCATCTGTCTAGGCGTGTATCTTTCATATAGAAGTAATTATAATCTTACTCCAGATATATACACTGTTAAATATTTGACCCTTTTGCTGCACCGTCTCTCCACCACTTATATACTAGGGCTGTAAATTAAGTAATGGCAACATAGGTATAAATAATTTTTTAATGAACTTTCAATTACAATTGCATTACATTCCTTCTGTGTAATCACCAGCAAAGCTTATAACATTTTGTCAAATTTGGGAAGCCGTTGTAGACCAGTGGCAAGGTGCTGATTGTTGATGTGAGTGATTGAGCATCCTAAAGCGTGGAGTACAGATGAACCATCATGACTCAGACCAATCTCTAAGGATGATTCTCGGGCAGTTCATCGGCGATCTATGGTAAGTAGGCCACTCAGGATGTCAATCTGCTGTTAAGGAATGGAGGACCGACCTGTGCGTTGATTTGTAGTCTCATTCGGACCAGAACGAAATGATTGAACCCATCGTGCTACTGTTCTATACGGTAAAGCATTTGTGCCACTGGCTTCCACCAATCCTCGATAGCATTCTGCTGCATTTTTGACACGGGCAACCTCGATTTTAAGCCACGACCGATGATCACCTTTTAAGAACATGCTTTAGAGCGATGGAAACGAAATCCCTCACTTTAACGCCATACAATAACTACTCTTCTAAGCAGATAGACTGTTTTTTGCACTCTACACATCGACAACATCACCAATTCAAGGCTCCCATATCCTATTTGCGCATGCCTGCCCTTCTGCGTGTTTTAAAGTTAAGTTGCCACTATTTAATTTACCACCCTCCTAGAAAACGATTACTTCGGCCTATTATGGAGCATTCTCATGAGTCAAAAGCGAGATATTCTATAAAAGCTGGGGAGTGACGATGCAGAAAAAGGGACAGATTTTTTACAGTGTAGGCTGGAATCTAGATAGATTTTTCCCGGTTAGCGAAGTAAGATTGACCAATCAGAAGCCTTCATTTTTGAAAACAGTGAAAATTTCGCAAAAACGAATGATTCTAATTGAACAATTTCATTTCACTAACTAGCGAAAAATCTATCTGATTGCGCTTAATTCCTCATCTTATTTCACAACTCTACACAGTTAAAAATATGCAGCATTTGCTGCAAAATCACCCCACCGCTTTTATAGAAAGTGGTAACTTGACTAAATTGTGGAGCATTTTCATTGTCAAAATAGAGATATTCTATAAAAGCAGTGGAGTGACATTGCAGCAAATGCTGCAGATTTTTAACAGTGTATATACACTGAAAAGTTTGACCCTTTTGCTGCATCGTCATTCCACAGCTTTTATAGAATATCTGTTTTATAACCAATGAGAATGCTTCATAACACAGTAAAGTAACCGTTTTATATAAAAGTGGTGGAGTGACGATGAAGCAAATGATTGATATCAGAAGTCTGTTTTTTGTTGTTTGTAGTGAAAACCGAAGTTCAGAAAAACAAACAGTTCAGAAAATGCAAGCTTTTGATTGATAATCTCATTTCTCTAACATCGAAAGATTTTTCTAGAACCTCGAAATGTAACCGTTCTCATCGATTAATTCACGAAAGAGCTATCTATGCTCTCTGTAGCACTTGGAACTGGAAGACGGTCATATTTAGTTAAATTGAGCTCAAATAACAGTGAATTTGGTCATTTCAGTAAGTTGTACTTAACACGTTCTTTATATTAGAAACTTGATCTATAACCACAATTAAAAATTATTTTGTTATTGTGTTTGTTGTTAATGATTATTTATAATACTCCCGGAATTAGTCAAGCATACATGTCAGATGTGTGTGTTCAATAAATAAATATTCATAAAATTATTTTGCTGTTGTAAATAGCAATAAAGGCTGCAATTATCTTCAGATCTAGTAAGTGAATTGTTTTTTAATTTAACTATCCATTAAAGAGTAATTTATGAAAGCGTCAAACAGTAATTTTTGTAGGTTTAAATCATTATGAGCTGCAAAATGTTCGTCCTGATATTTTATATTTTCAGTAGCATTGTGTCATCTTATGTTTTTCTTGAAATAGATATCCTGAAAGGAGAATCGTAAGTTTTATTTAACATGGAAAAATTTCAAGACAAAAACTGGGCAAATTAATAAATATTTTTTGATAAGTGTTGGTTTTATAGAAAAACTTAACATTATGCCTCATTACGAGGGAATGATTTTCTTTTTATTTATTATCTTGTCTTTTCAAAAATATCTTTATTGAAATTCTCATTGTAAAAATAAGATTTAAACATACTATTACATACTATAACATAAAACCATTTTATTTAATGAGAAATATTTTTAAATTGGTTATTTTTATTTGTTTAATCGCTTAACATTTCCAGTCATGTAATAAGCGCAGTTTTCAGAACATTTTAAATAATTGACAGTTTAGAAGTTTTAAATAAATGTTTTAGGCAATGCCTTCTTTTTTAGGTCGCTCGTAATTATGCAAATATATAGCACCTGTAGTTATCGTTCAGCTCGTTCCGTTCGTTTATCTGTCCGCATATAACAGAGCAAAAATATCCAACTCAATGATTTAAAATATGTAATTGTTGAATACTTTTGAGTCATTTCAAATTTTACGAAAATTGAAGGAATAGTTTAATTACAGGGACAAAAAGTATTTCATTACATTACGGCTAATGGGAAAAAACAATTTCAAGTGAATTTTAATAATATTCTTTCGAACATATTAAAAGTAATATGCATCTGAAATATGTACTAAAATACACATTCAGTACAATCTGTGGTGGAAAAAATATTTGTTATTAATTTACAGGCCCATAAAATTTTTCCATGACACAATGGTGTAGGAGGTAACAGTGTTTGGGGCGCGTTTCAATTAAACTATTTCACATCTTATGAAATTGATATATGTTTCTGAGGTTTGCTACAAGTTACTTTCTGTATAATACAAAACAGGTAGTATTTATAGGGACATAGAGAAGATTTCGGATAATATACGGTATCCAAACTACTGTATACTCATAGAGATCTGAATATTTTTAAAAGTTCGTTATAGTACGAACGCACTTCATTTGATACGTTTCATGGGAAATTTCTGACTTGTTTTTATTTTTTGACAGATGTTTTTATTATTTCTGCATGGAAATGAAAGATTACCTGCACTGCGATGAATGTAACAAGTAACAATAAATGATAGGTTATTCCCTCAATCGCATTTTTCTGCTAATAGTTTCCCGATTGTCTTTAATAGCAACTCGGTTTTTGTTATTTTTTCATAACGTTTTAAGAAACCCCGAAAGTATTGACTTAAAGGTTAAAGGGAATAGTTTTTGCAACAGTAGTTGACGTTGTCACAGAGCAAACAGTCGGTACTTGATAAATTAGAAACTGGATTCTTATATTGAAGTAAACGAAAACAATAAATATTATCTTAAAACTAGTTCGTAACTCTCATAAGTTTTGCATTTTTATAAAAACAAATTTAGTGAAACTTTTGTTTAGCAATACAATATGGAAATAATGGGTGAAATGCAGTTTACTCTCCTTCGCTAAGGCGACTTTTTTATTGGCGCGATAAATGATCCAATATGGCAACCCTTGTATTTTCATTTTCTCCTCTCTCATCTTCAATGTGGCAACCCTAAGTAGTGCTCCGTTTTAAAATGTTTGCTTTTTAAACCATATCCTACCGTTTTCTAAGCCGTTTCCCGATTGGACGCTCATTTTTGTTACATGTTTTCTTATTGGACGAAAGAAGAGAACTGAGAGAAGAGAAGGAGCGTTTAAATTTTTGGAAAAACGTTAATGTTGCAATTGATTGCACGTTGAAATGTTGTCTATTGCGTTGCGTCTTCTATTATTTGTTTTCTCAGCTCGTATGTTTTGGAACAAGTACCGATGTGGATAAAGACTTGACAGGTGAGAATAAATATTCAATCGTTTATTTTTCTCTTTTTTTTAACCTGTATTTTTGAGCTTTGATTGAATTATGTATGAATGAGAGGCTGATTGTTTCATGATATGAATGACTAGAAATGATAGATTGAGTGATGGTTTTGAATGACATCCTAGAATTGAAGATATTATTGATAAAAAAAGGGGGGTTCAGGGGGGCGGTAGCTACCCTGATTAAAATAAAAGGCCCTCTGAATAAAAATACTACAACATTGTTTTGCTCCTCTTACTGTTAACATTCTTTTTTAATAATTTGAGTAAAAAACTTTTTTTTTGGTATATTTGATAAAATGTATTTTAAAATATATTAAATATATTTTTAAAAATGTATTTCGAAAAAATTTGAAATGTTACGTATTTTTTATTTTTACTCAAAAATACAGGTTAAAATAAGAGAAAAATAACTGATCAAATATTTATTCTCACATTTAAAGCATTTGTCTAGATAGGTACTGGTTTAAAAATATATGAGAAGAGAAAACAAATAATTTTGTGTACTCTCTCGGAGATGTAGCTCCGGGAGTTAGTACACAAAAATGCGCCATTTGGCGATTTTTAAAAATCGCACCAAGAAGGAGAGCAAACTGCAATCGCACCGAAATAATTTTTGTTTAAATATACATGAAAGTAAAATATTAACAGAAGAAACTAGTTAAGAATTATTAAAAGTAGAATGGAGTTGAACAGTCTTTTTCAAGATTTTCCTATATAAAGCATAGTAGGGAAGCTATCGGTAATATTTGCTGGAAACCTCTATTAAAAAAAATCGAAAAAAATATTATGGATGTTGAAATACAATCATGTTGTAGACTGGCATTACAATGAATGTAACCTCTTAAACCTCAAATATTTAACTTGTAGGGAAGAAATGCTAGTAATGGACAAAGCTCAATGTTTTTGGTTCATTAAAAAAATAACCAATAAAAATTTATGTTTTTATTATTTATTTCATAACACCTCTTTGCGTATTTTATATTTTTGCATTATTGTTGTCACGCTTAATCAAATCAATCCGAAACCAGAATATGTTTTAAAATTCCACCGTCTTTTAGTGAAAATCTTAAAGAACAGGATAAATGCTGACTTTATTTATTAGATTTATATTGCGGATTTTCTAGCAAAGTTGGCAGCTTTTTGTTTTGTCAGCAGAAGAAAACTTTGAATGTTATATACTAATAGCCAGTTTAAAGTTTCGTCTATTTTTAAAGTTTAAGAGGGGTGTCTATTACTGGGATGCTTAAAGAGTCATTTTGTAGTAATAGGCAGCCCATGTAAACATTGTTAAAAATGAAATTTCTGCAATGTATATTATACATAAAATATCTTAATTTAGTTGAATATCTAAATAATCAGATTTGATTTTTAAATTACTTGCCAAAAATGTAACAACATCGAAAGTTTTATAGATAGCTGCATTGAAATTACTTTAATGTTGTTAATAAAGTTTCCATATTGAATCATTTTAGTGATTGCCTTGCATATTTTATAATCTAGCAATCAAATCGGTTAGGAAGCCGAAAATATTGCATAAGGGTACAGCTAAAGAGGTTTTCATAAAACTGTATCCCTCTCTATTTAAAATAATTATAGTAGTAATTATAATGAAATAATTAAAACAGAATTCTAAAAATCTAAGCACTAACGGGTAATGTCTCATCACTAAAATTCAAAAGTTTTCTTCGCTGAAAATTTTATAGCATTCTTAAAATTATTTTGCATGAAATATTAGACATAAAAAAAGAAATAAATTTAGTAGAGAGACACTAACTACTGGTGCCCAGAATTTTTTGCACCTTTGTGTTAAAATCTTTTTTCCGTCTTAAATGTTTTCTTATTTATCTGACCATATATATATATATATATATATATATATATATATATGTATATATTTATATATTCTAATACTAATGAAAGTTAAAGTAATCATAAAACTATTATATCTGCAGGTCGGTAGCCTCAAACATCAGTTTTACAACTTTATTTTTAATTAATTTATTTAGTATTTAAAGTATCTCATTCACAGTATCATTTATTTTAATATTTGTAACAAATATTCTTACAAGAAAAATGATATATCAAGTAGTCTCTGAAAGTTTGTTTAAAAAAAATAGTAACATGAAACTGTTCGCCAAACTGCAAAATTTTATTATTAATATCGTTATTATTTTTCAAATCCCTTGCTGACTCATTAATTTAAAATCTGTAATTTCTTGATATTTAGTTTTTTAAAATTATTCATCTAAATTAATATAATATCAATCTTTTGATAATTATAGTAACTGATGTAAATGGTGAATGATTACACAAATATTTTATTAATTACTAGTATCCTAGTTGTCAAATTTATTTGAAAATAACTATTTTGTTTCCTTTAGTATGCTTTCATTAAATACTGGTTCTTAATGCAGTCATAAAAACAATTATATTTATTACGTTTTGTGGGATGTCCATTATTGGAATATAAGTCGTACATTACTGGGTCAGAGGATGTCGATTTGTTTTTCTTTAAGAAATTGATTTTATCATAGTACACAAGTTTCGTTATGGATCAGTTTAAAAACAACAGTTTATTAACAAAAATTTTATTAGCATACAGTGAAAACATTACATACTAAATCAGTTAAAACCTACAAAAAAAAAAAAAAAAAAAAAAAAAAAAAAAAAAAAAAAAAAAAATTAGGAATTTCTATCAATATTTAAGTTTCCCTTTGACATCAAAAAGTGGAGAAAAATGAAAAATATATTGGATTTTTTAATAAACCTGTAATATGAAAAATACTTTTTTAAATTTGTACTGACATTATTTTTCAAATTAATTTTAATTAAGCATATTTTATTTAAATTGCGCACAGAATACAGGTCAGAATAAAACCTATAAATCTATGTGCACGCACTCAAATGTAACTTTTTCTATAAAAGACGGTCCTTTTTATTTCCCTGCAGAACGGTAGATGGCGCTCTACTCTTTCACTGTTTCCAGATTATCTTTAACGGATATTGTAGACAGGCCCTGACTATCACACGGACACCCAGAGTCTGTGCCCGTGCACAAATTTAAAAGGGGCACAAAATTGTTCCTAATTTCATCTAAATTTCTATTACTAAACTAATTGTGTAAACAAATGAGATAGTTGAGTTGTTAATACGATGAGATGACAAAAATATATCTCAATATATATTTCAAAACACATTTTAATACATAATAGGGAAATGTTTTTATTTCTGGGGCCGTTTTTAAATTTTCTAGGAAATTTATTTTTTTAAATTGACATTTTTCAAATAAGTGATAAACAAATAGTTTCAGTAAATTAACCAATTCAAGGGGGCACAAAAACTTGAAAGTGCCCTGGGTAATGGAATTTGCTAGTCAGGCCCTGATTGTAGATAGAATTAAGGGACCTAGACACTTTATGGTGGAAAAAGGACAGTGCAAAATAGGATCATATTCATGTTCTAGACCTAATGGATTGTTTCTAAAAGATTGCGAAAAAAATCCATTGGTCAAATATCAGATTAACCGTTCTCTTCAGCCCGAGGATTTGTAAGGTATTCAAAGGCTAAGTATTGACCAATAAAATTGCACAATAAAAAATGGTATTTGCCCTTCTTATGTGAGGATAACCCAGGCAAACTCAGTCATGCATAAGGATTAATCACTGCAAACCGCCGGTTATGGTAATATATTGCATCAAAGACTGTCACAAAATCTTATTATACTTGTGGTGTATGTAATGCTGGTGTATGCTCCAAGGTTTTTTTGAGATAAAAATGAAGTTGAATTGTCTTTATTGTGCCCGTACATTTCTGAAAAATGATTTCTTCTGCAAAGTAGCTTCCAGATTTTATTAAGCAAATTATTTACAAAGTATTCTCAAACAATGAGAATTTTGCGTATCTTGAACATCTACTATTAGCAATGCTACATGTTTCTAGAATACACATCCAGTAAATAGTAATTAGGCGTATTTTTAGCGCCTAGATAAGAAAACTAAGAACTAGGATAGATTGCGTTTTTTCAATCCTCCCGAATGAAATTTTGAATCAACCAATTATATTGATTTAATTGATCGGATAAACTCTGCTGTAAACGAGCCACCTCTTACAATCCATATAAAGGACAAAGACTTAAAACAAATGTGCTAAGAAAACAGTTCCCAATACTGGAATTTCCATGTCACGCGCAATCTGTTAAATGTTTTTAACTAATATCTGAAGCTACAATGAATGTTTTTATAGTGAAGTTTGCAGAGATGAAATTTATTGTTGTTTATTTTATTGCTTGGTCGCACTATACAAAAAATTCAGGAATATTAATGGAAATTATAGGCAGCTAGTTGTTTCCAAGGAACGTCAATTGAAAATATCAAAATTCTAAAAAGCTCCATTAACATACAAATGTTAAAATATCACGAGTAAAACAGAATTCTCCAGAAAATTGTTTTTGTGTGTCAAATATTTTTGACCCCTTTATACACCTTATTTATTTTTGAAGCTGCAGTGAATGTTTTTATGATGAAGTTGCAAGAGATGGAATTTATTATTGTATATTTTATTGCTTGGTCGCACTATACAAAAAAATTCAGGAATATTCATGGAAATTATGGACAGCTAGTTGCTTCCAAGGAACGTCAATTGAAAATATCAAAATTCTAAGAAGCTCCATTAACATACAAATGTAAAAAAATCACAAGTGTAAAAAAAAATTGTTTTTGTGTGTCAACTATTTTTGACCCCTGTATACTTCTGATTTTATTTATTTACTACAATGAGCGAAAAACTGGGTTTCAATAAAAATTTTAAATTAGAGATAGACGGTTTTAATATTTCGAGTAATCAAAATTCTTATTGATAACAAATAAGAAGCAATTTTTTTTTAATCTGACATTTTTTCTCGCTTATAAAATAACTTTTAAACTTTAAGTGTCTATTATTGTTTTAAAATATTGGACGTAGCTATTACTTTTTAGACTCGAAAGTTCAGTAAACTTTTATTTTCTTTATTTGTCATGGTTAAACAACTGTTGAAAATTTTCTTGAGCACTGAAGTTTGTTCTATTATATAATCTAAAATATATGCTACTATGTATGTCTGTGTTTCAGACTCTCTTTAGCACTGAAAATAGGGTTATTTTCCAGACCAAAAGGAAACAACGCGCTCAAATCAGGCAAGTAATCACTATTAATTATTTTTAAAGTATTTTTAATCTGAGAACTAAGTACCTATTTTCAAATTTCACTGGTTATCAGAAATCTATCCGATCTGTCATCTGAAATACAATCTTCGATATTTATGTTATAGATAGAAAAAAAACCTTATTGTACGTTTTTTTTCTATCAAGTATCTATAGAAAAACCTCTTTATAAGAAAGTGTCTCATGTTGCTTATAACAGGATAATATGTGCGATCACCACTTAAGAATAAATAATTGCTTGATCTCCTTACTGAAATTTCAATTTTGTATTTTGAAGCGTATTTCTTATGTGAAAGTTATGTTATAATTTAAGAGAACTATAGGAAAAGCTATTTTTTTTTTTTTCAACTGTGACATACTTTTCACGCAGCTATAGCAAAGGCTTATCTTTTTTTTTTTTAACTATTTGGAAAATAATTATTGTCCTCGGAAAAGAACTGGGAAATTTGAAGTATATCTCAATATTTTTATTGGTTGAATTCTGCATTTTTTTTAGGTGCGTTCGTAATTATGTAAATACGTAGCACCTATTGTTGTCGCTCAGTCCGTCTGTCTGTCTGTCTGTCCGTCCGCATATAACAACGCAAAAACTACCCAACCGAATCGTTTGAAATTTAAAACATATATTTATTACATAATTTTGTCGAGTCATTTCAAATGTTATGAAAATCGGATGCATTGATCAATTACAGGGACAATCAAAAGTATTCCGTTACATTGCGATCAATGGGAAAAAAAGTTTCAAATGCATTTTAATCGTTTGAAATTTAAAACGTATAATTATTACATAATTTTGTCGAGTCATTTCAAATGTTATGAAAATCGGATGCATTGATCAATTACAGGGACAATCAAAAGTATTCCGTTACATTACGGTCAATGGGCAAAAAAGTTTCAAATGCATTTTAATGGTGTTACACTCATTTGAATATAACAGAATTGACATGAATTTATGAAATATGTACTAAAAATACATTTTGTACAATCTGTGATGCAAAGAATATTTATTAATAAATTACAGGGCCACACAAATGTATTCCACTAAATAATGTTATACGGGGAAACATTGTTTGGGGCGTGTTTTAATTATATTAAACTAGGTACTTCACATTTTATGAATAAGATATACGTTAATGAAGTATAATAAAAATTACTCCCTGCATATTTACAGGAGCACAAAGATTTCGACCACTATACTGTATCCAAAGTACGCTCTACTATATCAGCAAGATCTGAATATTTTAAAACTTCGTTATCAACGAACGCACCTCATTTACTACGCTTTACGTGCAATTTCCAACTTGTTTATTTTGTTTTCTTATTGGTCCACGTTTAATGTCAAAAAATGGAACACTTCTGCTTTTTTATTAGTTTTCTGGTAAGTTCATGTTTAATGTCCGGAAATGAAATAGAGAAAAAAGTATTAAAAAAAAATGAGATACAGCTTTCAAACAAATTGCATTTACAAGTACTTTTTTTTCTCTATACGACGATGTAAAAATTGAAAATGTGTGATGTTTAGAAGTTTAGCAGTACCGAAATTTGCAAAACTAAAATTTTATTTAAAATTTGTATATGATTGGTACAGGAATATTTATTTTTAATCCATGGCGTATGTAATATAGGATTCTGTTATTACGTACCAAGTTTTGATCATCATAAAAATTTGTTTCTTATTTTTTTTTTAAAGTACAGAATTTATTTAAAAGTCTAATTTTAGTCTTTGAAAATATAATTTTCCAAAAAGTCATTGTAATTTGTTAAATCACCATTTTTTTTTTTTTGTATTTCTTAAATAAAATATTATTCTTATTTTAGCAGATAACAGATGGATTCAGTCTTCAGCATTAACGACTTGCCCGACGACCTTCTTGTAGCAATATTTAGGTATCTAAAGATGGAAGAACTCTCTCAACTTCCAGGGTAAGAAAATATGTGTTACATTTAACTACGCAAGTAGTTATTATTCAATAATAACTTACAAAGTTCCATCTGTACGTTTGTTTGTTTGTTGCTTAAGTAAGCAGATATATCGTAGTTGTTTTTAAACTAAATCAGCTTATAAAGTACTTTGAAAGTAAACATTTTATATTTGAACACAGATTTACCAGTCGCTATATTAAGCCTAAAATCAACAAAAAAATTTTAGTTAAATTTAATTTTTTGGTGAACTGGACATAAATTTGGAAGTCTTGAAAGCAAAAAATTCTGTTATTTTGTCGATTACTTTTACAAGCATACACGCGTGTATATGTATGTATATATATATATATAACAAAACCAAAAAAAATTCCATATCCCCAAAATACATGGAAGTCTTCATCAGGGAGGCCCCTCCATGTAGGGGTAAATAAAGAGAAGTTTCTGAAAGGATGTAGGCTCATAAGCTAAATTACATCCTTAGCCCCCAACTTCTCAGATTTCAGAAATCAAACTCAAACCTTCAAAAATATTATAAATATATACAAAAATTTTTTAAAAATACCAAAGGACAAGACCAAAAATTACACAAACAAAAAAGGAAAATTACCTACAAAACTAAATATAAAAAATAAAATTGTAAAATACAAAGTTAGTTAGTTTTGTAGGTAATTTTCCTTTTTTGTTTGTGTAATTTTTGGTCTTGTCCTTTGGTATTTTTAAAAAATTTTTGTATATATTTATAATATTTTTGAAGGTTTGAGTTTGATTTCTGAAATCTGAGAAGTTGGGGGCTAAGGATGTAATTTAGCTTATGAGCCTACATCCTTTCAGAAACTTCTCTTTTTTTACCCCTACATGGAGGGGCCTCCCTGATGAAGACTTCCATGTATTTTGGGGATATGGAATTTCTTTTGGTTTTGTTATATACATTTTTTACATTTCTTTTTGTAGCATTTTGCGCATTGGTCTGTAAAAAACTGTTTATTTGTTTTTTCATTTTTTAAAAATTAATTGAATGGTTTTAATAAAATTGTGTGTATATATATATATATATATATATATATATATCTCATCATCATCATCAACCAATTTCGATCCACTGCTGGATGTAGGTCTCCCCCAGATTTTCCAATGTTTTCTGTCTAGTGCTTTCGTCTTTCAATTTACACCAGCCACTTTTAGGTAGATTTCGTAAGAAATACTACCTATTGCAATCGCACCAGTTTATATATCTATCTATATATATATATATATATCTCACTTTCTTATGGACACGATAACTTCTATAATTCTTCACCAATCTCCACCAAACTTGTACATAAAATCAAAGGGGATAAAATCTTGGCTAAGTTCGTTAATGGGCAAAATTGGACCAAGGGGGTCGGAATAGTTTTTGTGAAAACCGAAAAAACGCCATAACTTCTTAATTAAAGTAGATATCGAATCGGTTTAAAGTTTATATTACTTCTTAAAAATGGGCCTAAAGTATATGCATGACAGATTTTTGATAAATTTAGAAGTGGGCTCAAGGGGCGAAAAAAACAGGGATTTTGAGAGAAAAAAAATCATAACTTCGTCAATTTTCAAGATATCAAGTCCAACTAAATTTTTTGTAAATGTTCTTAAAATTATCTAAAACTTTTGTATTTACAAGTTTTTGATAGGACCAACTTTTACTGATGAAAAAAATTAAAAACGAAAAGAAAAAGGGCGCTGAAAAAAGAGAAAGATCCTTAACTCCGTCAATTTTTAAGATGTCAAATCTGATTAAATTTATTTTAAATCTCCTCAAAAATATCTACAACTTTTATATTGACAAGTTTTTCATAGGACGAATTCGTATAGCAAAAAGAAATTAAAGAAAAATAGGAGTTGGAGAAAAAAACCTCAAATCCAAACTGCTTATATTCTGACTCATTTTTAAATTCTTTTTTTGATTTTAAACGCATCCAAATGGTAGATCCTCTTATTTAGAAACTGTATAAAGTGACGCATTGGTCAATTTTCTGATAAAGACAGAATATATTTCAAAAAAGGCTACCAAAAAGGGTATTTTGAACAG
Organism: Maratus speculifer; assembly: GCA_964019185.1. Taxonomy (NCBI): domain Eukaryota; kingdom Metazoa; phylum Arthropoda; class Arachnida; order Araneae; family Salticidae; genus Maratus; species Maratus speculifer. Next base: position 14,389,672 of record OZ025291.1, on the reverse strand, counting down.
AATTTCCGAAAGTCATCGGGACTGAAAATTGAAGGAAGCATTCAAATAAAAAATTGCGTTTTTTTCTGACTCGTTTTTAAATTAATTTTTGTTCTCAAACGCATCCAATTTACAGATCCTCTTATTCAGGAACTATATAATGTGATGCATTGGCCAGTTTTTTGATAAAGACGGAATATATTTCAAAAAAGGCTACCAAAAAGGGTAATTTGAACAGAATTTTCCGAAATCATTGTGACTGAAAATTTAAGGAAGTGTTCAAATAAGAAATTGCGTTTTTTTCTGACTCGTTTTTAAATCCATTTTTGCTCGCAAATGCATCCAATTTACAGATCCTCTTATTTAGGAACTATATAATGTGATGCATTGATCGGTTTTTTGATAAAGATAGAATATATTTTGAAAAAGGCTACCAAAAAAAAAGAGTATTTTGAACAGAATTTCCCGAAGTCTTCGTGATTTGAAAATTTAAGGAAGTTTTCACATAGCAAATTGCGTTTTTTATGACTCGTTTTAAAATCCATTATCGCTCTCAAACGCATCCAATTTACAGATCCTCTTATCTTATTTAAGAACTATATAATGTGATGCATTGGTCAGTTTTTTGATAAAGACGGAATATATTTCAAAAAAGACTACCAAAAAGGGTATTTTGAACAGAATTTTCCAAATCATTGTGACTGAAAATTTAAGGAAGTGTTCAAATAAGAAATTGCGTTTTTTTCTCACTCGTTTTTAAATCCATTTTTGCTCTCAAATGCATCCAATTTACAGATCCTCTTATTTAGGAACTATATAATGTGATGCATTGGTCGGTTTTTTGATAAAGACAGAATATATTTCAAAACATGTTGTCAAAATGGGCATTTGAACTGAATTTTTATTAAGATGATTCCGATAAAACCAGTTTTTGCAGAAAAATGAAATTAAAAATTTTTCATAAACGGCCAAATGAAGCTATTAAACTGGGTTTATCTCTATTCATATATATTTTTTTGTTGTTGAAATGAGCACTCTTCGAAATCTACCTCCGCCTATAGGCCCAGCCGACAGGGATTTTTCTAATTTCGTCACTCCATCTTACCTGTAGTCGTCTTCTTGGCCGTTTTACATCTCTGGGATACCACTGTAGTATATTTGTGCTCAATCTATTGTCTTGTCTTCTTGCAATGTACCCAGCCCATTTCCATTTTAGCTGCTTGATTCTTTCAAGAATATCAAACTTTTGTTTGATTTCTTATCCAGGTTATCCTCTTTCTGTCTCTTCTAGTTATGCCTAGCATACATCTTTCCATGATTCTCTGTGTTGTTTTTAGTCTTTGTATCATCCGTTTTGTTAGTGTCCATAAATCTGCTCCGTAGGTTAATGCAGGTAAAATACATTGATTAAAAACTTTTCTTTTCAAACAAAGAGGCATATTACTCTTCAGAATAATACTGTTCTTCCCGAAAGCACTCCACCCATTTCTTATTCTTCTATTGATTTCATTCATGATACTATTATCCGATGATATTTCCTGTCCTAGGTACACATAACATTGCACTTCTTTAATCTCAGTGTTCTTGTAGACAATTTTCTTTTTTGATGTAAATGAATTAAACATCACCTTAGTCTTTTCTAAATTTATTTTTAATCCTACATTGATGCTAGCTTCTGCAAGATCTTTTAGCATAATTTCCAATTCTTCAGGACTGTTGCTGAAAATTACAATGTCGTCAGCGAACCAGAGATGACTTAAAAATTCTCCATTTATTAATCTCTTTGTTTTCCCAATCCAGCTTCTTGAAGATATTTTCTAAGACAGCATTAAAAAGCTTGGGTGAAATGGTGTCTCCTTGTCTTACTCCTCTTCCGAGCTTGATCTTCGCTTTTCCTTTATCTAAACGGATGGTTGCTGTTGCTTTCTTGTAAATCTTCTTTATGATATTGATGTAAGGTTTATCTATACCAATGTCCTCCAGAGAATCTACTACTGCTGATGTATAGACGGAATCAAAAGCTTTTTCATAATCAATAAAGGCAAGGCAGAGTGGTAAATTATATTCTTTATGCTTTTCTATGAGTTCCCTTACAGTTTGGATATGATCCATTGTGCTGAATCCACTTCGGAATCCTGCTTGTTCTCTAGGTTGGGCTGAGTCCAGAGCTGATTCAAGTCTAGTCGTTAAAACTTTGAAAATTTTATAAATCACTGACAGTAAGCTGATCGGACGGTAATTTTTAATGTTTTCCTTCTCTCCTTTCTTGTAAAGTAGCATCATCACAATTCTATTCCAATCTTCTGGTACATCTGATTTTTTGAGACATTTGGAAAACAGTAAGGATAGCCTTTTTGCAAATTCTTCTCCTGCTTCTTTGATAAGGTCAATTGTAATTCTATCTTCTCCAGGGCATTTACCTTTTTTCATAAATCTAATAGCTTGTAAAACTTCATCTGTCATCACTGGGATTATCTCTTCCGTTTCTGTTAAGATTTCTCGTTGATCGTGTACGTTGATTTCCCTCTGATCTTCACATTTATATAGATCATTATAGAACTTTTCAACAATGTGTACTAATTCGTTGCTGATTTTGATGATTGTTCCATCTGCTCTCTTCAACGCAAAAACACCTTTTCTTCCAACACATAACTTGCGCTTAGCTGATTTTAAACTTTTGTTATCTTCCAGAACTTTTTTAACAAGATCACAGTTAAATTTTCTGATATCTTCTGTAACACATTTTGTTACTGTTTTACATAATTCAACATATTCAACTCTTGATTTAAGATCATTTTTCTTCATTTTAAATTCTGTTCGTTTTTTCATCAATCTTCTTGTTTCTTCTGTTATTTTCTTTGTCTGTTTTACTTGTGCATCACCGGCTATCTTCTTAGCAATTTCTTGTAGAGTATTGGTTAGCTTCTTGTTCACTATTGTAACATCTTGCTCTTCTTCTAAAGTTGATTGAAGTACTTGGAAACGGTTTTGAAGTTCCAAATGAAATTCTTCTTTATGTTTCTGGAGGTTTATAATATCGATTGATTTCTTTGTGTGTAGCAAAAGCTTCATTCTTTCCACTTTAGTATTTAACAGCCCTTTGCATCTAACCAATCTGTGATCGCTTCCTGTATTGAAGTTATTGAGAACGCTGCAGTCCTGAATAAGATACTTTTTGTTGGTCAAGATGTAGTCGATTTCACTTGTTGAGCCATTTGCACAACGCCATGTCCATTTTCTTTGTGGCTTTTTCTTGAAAAATGAATTCATGATATACATCTGTTCACATTCTGCAAACTCAATCTGTTTCCTCTTTCATCTCGCATACCATATCCATGATTTCCTACAGATAATTCACCTTTCTTCTTCTTCTCCAATTCTAGCATTCCAGTCTCCCATTATTAATTTTATGTAGCAATTTCCCTTTTGATGCATTGAAGCTACTTCTTCATAAAAATCTTCAATTTCTTAATCAGAATAACTTATTGTTGGTGCATAAACTTGGGTAATTTGCAGCTTGTATCTTTTGGACACTTGTATTACTAATCTTGCAACTCTATTTGATGCACTATCATATTCTACAATGTGATTCTTCCACCTTTTATGAATCAAAAATCCTACACCACTTGTTATTCCATATTCTGTACCTCTGTAGTATAAAACATGTCCGCTGGCAAGATCAATCTTTTCTTCGCCTTTTCTTCTTATTTCACATAATCCTAAAATGTCCCAGTTGATCTTATCTAACTCTTCTTCAAGTTCCTGTAAACGGTTTTCAGAAGATAGGGATCGTCCATTGTACGTAGCCAAGGTCATCAACTTCTGGCAGCCAAGCCGAGCCCGGTGATTCTTAGCACCCTCTGTCTTCATGTCTGTCTGATCGCTGCCGTAACCAGGAACATGCAGACTACCGGGAACTGAGGGCCATGATTTGTTTTGTGAATTCATTGTAAAATATGGGGGGTTGTGGCCAAATCCCTCCACGCTGGCCAAGCGGGTTGGAGGAAGCCCATCCGCGTTCGTTCCCCTTGCACTAGACAAGAGTACTAACAGGCTGTACCGATGGAAGGTGCGGATTGGACTGGGATTGGCTCCCAGTCGATTCCTTTAAGCCCTCCTAGAAGGCAATTAAAGGGTCTTCTCCTGGTTGATAAGCAGAGGCTATTAAACAGCCCATATATTATATATATATATATATATATGGGTCATTCCACAAGAATCGGGTAACTTCGTGAAATTGCAAAAAAATTATTTACCATTTAATGTATTCAAAATTTGAAAAATGCCCATTTTTAGACAAAGTTGATTCCATTTAGGAGCATGCATAATATTTTGAAAATTGAAAAATGTTTTTATTAAAATTTAGCTTTTTGACCCCAAAAAGTCAGTCCCCTGGCCTGTACCACTGGAAAAAGTGAAAACTTAAGTACTAATTATTTTTAAACTAATGGATTTAGGCAGAAAAAATGAAATTTGTTACATTCTGAGATAGTTAATTAATAACTATTTGTGCATGTTATGTGATTTTTTAAAAAAAAGTATTACTTTTTTTAAATTTTAAGTTGTGTACCCCTACTTTGCGCGTCAGTCCCCTGGCTCATCTTAGATTCCAAAAATTTCTGATATTATCCATTGTTGATAACTTAATTCTCTTTTTCATATTTATTTATCATATAAAGATGGCAGTGAAGACTGATATTTATCCATCAGCAATTTTTATTCAATGTTTATTGCCATTCTTGTGTCGACAAACAGATTTCAAACACTCAATTTATCAGTCCCCTGGTAAGCAATAATTTAATAATTTATGAATAATTATTATTGATGTGTGCTGCTTTTAACGTCTTTTTATTGCTATATTTAATATTAAAACAGAATAATATGGTATTTGGTTCTAATAAGTAGAATTTTTGTGTTTTATAGTGAAAACGTCAGTCCCCTGGCATCAGTCCCTTGGCAGTTTTTCAGATTAAAAACACCCAGGGTACTGACGTAAAAGCAAAAAACAGTTAAACACATTAGTGAATGCTAGATAACATGATTTCTATAATAATTTAACATTATTTTAAATTCTCTTATTAATTAATAATTAGTTACTGATCTATACTATTAAAATCTGTGCGCGTAACTATATAATCTCAAAAACTTAGAAACCACAGCGCGCAGGGCTATGAAATTAGGCACACGGATTGCTGATAGGGGGTCCATGAACGATTGGGTTCAAAAACTTGAATTTTTTTTTAATTATATATATAATTTAACGAATGTTTGCCCTTTTCAATCATTTAGAAAATGGCTGTTGTTTTCGGACAAGAATAGGTATATCTGTTGCTTATCATACGTACATTTTTTGCCACAATGACAAAAAAGTATTAAAAATTACAAAAAAAAAATTAATAACTAAAAAACAAATTGAGATATAGCTTTCAAAGAAATTAGATTTAAAAGTCATTTTTTTTTCTATACGACTGCGTAAAATTTTAAAATGTGCGATATTTAGAAGTTCAAAATTTTCAGAACCGAAAATTGTAAAACTGAAATTTCATTTAAATTTTGTTTGTTGTTGGTCCATGTACATCATCCTAACAGTCTTGTTATGAAATCGTTTGAGTTGCTTCTGCGATCCTATAACTTGTGAACATTACGAATTGGGAACGATTGAATTTGAACAAAATAAAAATCTTTCAGGGTGTTGTTCAACACTCACAGCTTCCAAAGAAAAAAAAAATCACGTGAAAAACCTAGTAAAAAATTTACAAGTGAGCAACGGATCAAGTACAGTGTTGGAGACTTTATTCTAGTCAAATTTTTAATAAGAAATAAAGAATACCGGAGTGCCGTAATTTGTTCGCATGTTAAAGAAAGCGGAGAGAAGTTGGCTGTGACATTGTATTGGAAAAATTACCATTACCTATTTCAAGTACCAAACGTAATAAAGTCACTTATACATTTAATAAAACTATTGATGTTTGAGAAAAAAATTACTGTTACTGTTTGCTTTGGTTTTAAAAGTTATAACTTGTTTGAAAAAGTTTTATTTAAAGCTTTAAAAAATTAAATTAGTGTTATTAAAATAAGTAATAAAACATGTATTCGTTGATGATTAATATAAAAAATATGTATTGAGATTATGTATTAAACATGTTTTTATTACTCTTTTGGATAATTATTAATAATTATTTTTTTAAAAGTTTGAATTATTCATTAAAAAGTTCATTCTAGAATATAACTATCTGTTTCTGTCAGTCGCTTGGAAGTCACGTCAGTCCCCTGGAATCTACTTTTTAAAAAAACTCGATTTTTTGAAAAATATTTAGATATTTGAGTGTTGGTGTACGAATATAATAAAATTAACTTATTTTTCATTGATATAGCAAAAAAAATTTGAAATCTGAGGTAAAAATAGTACATTTCAATTTCACCTCTAAAGTTACCCGATTCATGTGGAATGACCCATATATATATATATACACTGGTGTCCAAAAGTTAAGCATAATTGGTAATTAAGTAATTATTTTTAAGTAATAAAAGAAATATGAATCGGAATGTGCTGAAACTCCAGGTGTGTAAACAAAATAGTACGCGTCAAATATTTTCGCGAAGAGTTTTCCCCGAAATTGGACAGGGGACCGTCAACAAATTGAAAAAGAACGAAGATCTTTTGGATAACCCTGTCAAAACTAATGTAGCAAAAGCGTTCAAACTGCACATTATGATTAATTGGCTTATTGTAATGTACTGTGTTAATTTTTACAAGGATAGCATGTATACTCGTAGAGAAATTAAGGTTTTTATAAAAACAGTCTTAAATTTTTCCAAGTTTTTTGCTTATAATTTGCAGAGTTCTTATTATAAAATAATGTTCTTTTCTGAAAATATGACAAACATCATTGTACACAGTACCCTGTCATCAGAATTTAAAACTAATAAAAATTGTATGAAAAATGAGTATGTTTAGTAAATAATTTTTCATTGCGCATGCGTCAACGATATCAAAATGTCATTTGCATATTGTGTTAGCTAAATGTATAGAGCAACTTCTGTAAAAGTTTCAAAAACATAGCTTGAAAATTCTGAAAATGGGAGCCTATAGAATCAACTCAAAATCCTTTATTCCCTAAATGAAGCAAAAAGATGAGGGGCTGTATCCATATTCCATTGTTTAGTGCCTACACAATATTGCACGTACAACTATATTTAGGTAAAACCCCTGATTTTTTTGCTTCCTTTAGGAATAATGGATTTTGAGTTGATTCTATAGGCTCCCATTTTCAGAATTTTCAAGCTATGTTTTTGAAACTTTTACAGAAGTTGCTCTATACATTTAGCTAACACAATATGCAAATGACATTTTGATATCGTTGACGCATGCGCAATGAAAAATTATTTACTAAACATACTCATTTTTCATACAATTTTTATTATTTTTAAATTCTAATGACAGGGTATTGTGTACAATGATGTTTGTCATATTTTCAGAAAAGAACATTATTTTATAATAAGAACTCTGCAAATTATAAGCAAAAAACTTGGAAAAATTTAGGACTGTTTTTATAAAAACCCTAATTTCTCTACGAGTATACATGCTATCCTTGTAAAAATTAACACAGTACATTACAATAAGCCAATTAATCATAATGTGCAGTTTGAACGCTTTTGCTACATTAGTTTTGACAGGGTTATCCAAAAGATCTTCGTTCTTTTTCAATTTGTTCACGGTCCCCTGTTCGATTTCGGGGAAAACTCTTCGCGAAAATATGTGACGCGTACTATTTTGTTTACACAGCTGGAGTTTCAGCACATTCCGATTCATATTTCTTTCATTACTTAAAAATAATTACTTAATTACCAATTATGCTTAACTTTTGGACACCAGTGTATATATATACGCGTATAAGGACGAGTCCCAAAATGCCAGTTTTCAAGGGATTTTCAAGCGATAATTTTCATGTGAATATTCAAAAGAAAGTAATATAATTCGAATAATTACTATCCCTGTATAGCAGCTAATCCATATAACATCCCATTCAGGTCATACATGGTCACAAGAGTCAGTCACTACGGTGAAACATAAAATTTGAAATTCCATACGTCTTTTATGAGTTCCAAATGACTGCTATATGCGACTCCACTGACAGGTCATTGTTACTGTTGCTTTGTGGCTAGTCGCCAGGTAACTTTACAATGTCATTTCATTGAGTCTCTCGTGTGACCTTTCACGTGGAAACTCAATTTCAATGTCATTGTGAACGTTTCACTATGATAAATTGTCAAATAATGTCCCTTTAAAGTCACATAGTGACTTTTCAACACTCTTCGCAGTGGTTAATTCACAGTAGGGTCTCTGTCATCATTAGAGAAAGTCTTGTGACAGAAAGTCACCATGTGACTTTAATGGAACATTATTTGGTGATTTATCATAATGCAACATTCACAATGCCTTTGAAATTGAGTCTCCAAATGACAGTCACACGAGAGTTTCAATAAAACGACATTGTAAAATCACCTGGTGACTCGACACAAAGCAGCAGTCGCAGTGACCTGTCACTGGAGTCACGTATAGTAGTCATTTACAACTCATAAAAGAGATGTATGGAATTTCCTATTTTTTGTTTCGTAATGACTATGACTCTTGTGACAATGTGTAACCTGAATGAGATGTTATATGGACAAGCAGTTGTGCAGATATAGTAATTATTCGAATTCAGATATAGTAATTATTACTTCCTTTTGAATATCCGCGTGAAAACTATCACTTGAAAATCTCTTGAAAATTGGCATTTTGGGTCTCGTCCTTAAATTTTGCACACTAGTCTACATATATAGTGTCCAGCAAATAAGACCCTGATTTCAAAATTAAATTTCTCAAACACAAACGTCGATAGAATTGTGCGGTAAACGGTTTGATTATTAAGTAAGCTGTAAAAATCTTATACAGAAGTTTGATCGATGAATATTTCGAAAATATTGAGTTCTGATTGCAAAGAATGCTCGAATCCTTGTTTTAGATTGCTTGCAGAAAACGAGTTTTTCGGCATAAAGAGCAGTATCTTAAGGATTTTTAGAACAAAATTTTAGGAATTTAAAATTTTAATTCCAAAAATAGTATACATACTATCTACCATATATATATATAAAATCATAATGAAACGAATTTAAGAAACTAATTTTAGAAACGAACTTGTGAAAAGATTTTATGAAACGACTGATTAAACGACTGATTGTGCATCATACAGCTTTTTCTCTTAAAATATTGAATGTTTGACAGTAAAATTAATACCTATTATCCATAAAAATACGCGGATTTCAAAAAGTGGTTGTAGAATTTTAATTAGTTTTCGAGATATTTGTTTTCTAATTTTAATAACATTCTCTAATGATGACAAAATGATTTTATTTTTGTGGCAAAAAGAGGAAAACTACAGGGATTATTTAGTTTCTTTTTTCTCCCTATTTTTAAATAGACATCAAAATTATTTTTTATTTCAAACATGAGATATCCTCATGATTGAAGTAAAAGATATTAAATAAAATATCATTCCCTCATTTTTTAAAATAATGAGGGCAATATATTGATTAGATTATGTTTTTCAAAAAGAAATAAAATATTATTTACACAAATTCGATCTTCAGAAATAATTTTATTTTAGAATAGCAAAAATCGGCTGTCATTTTAATCGTTATAAATTCCATTGACTTAAAAAAATCATTCCACCAGTTTTTTTTTTAAATATTTTTTCTCTTTTAAATTTACAAATACATATAAAGAAAAAATGATATAGGGAGAAAAATACAATTTTCAAAGTATTTATTTTAATACATATATTGAAAGTATTTGGAGTTTATTCCTTCAGATGACGTCATCTATATAAATGCTGAAAAGGAAAAGGAAATTACTAGGGAGTATTACTTATTGATATAATTTTGCCAATTTTGAACATCTTAATGAAACGAATTTATGCGCACTAATTTTGATATATGAAACGAACTTATGAAATAATAAATGATTAATTAAATGTAAAGAGGATAAAATCCGCCACCTGTTTTTTTTTTTCAATTTTAAAGGGAATATCAACAACACAAAGCTGACAATCCATGATCCAGATAGTTTTTTCATTATTAGCAGGACGAGATTAACCAATCGGAAGCCTGGATTTTGCGTTTGAAGTAAATATCTAAAAATCCGCAAATATGCAGGCTTCTAATTAGTTAATTTGATTTGGTTAACTGCGGAAATTCTAACTGGATCACGACCATTATTAGCATCAATTTTAATTGAAGCTATTACAGAAATTTCATTCGAATATAAAGCAAATTAATCTTGCAATAATTCTACTTTTTAAACATATTTTGTATTTAGAAATTTTAAGTGTTGTCAAATTTCCTTTAGAATTATTCAAGTATCCGAAATAAGTACATAAAATAATAATCGGCCAACTGAATGCAAATAAAAAAATCGCCCCATTCTTTTTAATTTGGATGCGAAAATAAAATTAATAAAGCAAAAATGACAAGATTTACTTTTTTCTCTTTTTGCATTCGTAGAAAAAAAAAAGTTTTAGCAAAAACTTTTTCTCCCTATGAGAATGATCTATATATGATCTCCCTATCCTTCTCCTGCTATGAGGAACATTTAAAAAAAATTTAAACAAAGTAAAATTTCAATAACGTTGAATTATGTATTTGGACGTAAATCTGAAAGCGGAAAAAATATTTAAAAATAATTGAATTATTACACGCAGGGAAAAAAGTTCGGTGAAAATTATGCGATACATTAAAACTATACATTTAAAACGATCTGTTGGACAGTATTTAATATAAGTCACACTGTGAATCACATGGTGAAAAAGTAGCATGACTAAAATAATTTAAATATTTTATCACTTTATGCAGCATATTGTAGGTTGCCTACAACATAATATTTTTGATTTATTCTGTACAAATTATTATTCGATAATTACTTAATAGAAAATTTGTATGTAACTTAATAAATGATATAAGCAATTTAAAATTTAAAAATAAAATGATAATTATATTAATATGGTGCATTAAAATAGAAAAAAGAATTAAAACCTGTTACTGAAAATGTCTAAAATTCGATCATAATGTTAAATTTAGGCTTCACATTTCAATATATTGTAGATTTCCTTTCTACTGAAAAATACCTCCTCCCCCCCCCACACACAAAAAAAATAAATTTCTGAAACCCAATTGAAGATTGTCTATAGTGTCGTCATGAATTTTTAACTGGCGGCGTCATTTTAAACATAACCATTTCATACAGGTAGATTTTCAAATTTGCAAGGAATTTTATTTAATATATTCAAAAAATAACAGTTAGCTTTTGTGGCAGTGGTGGATAAAGCCGTGGTAATCGAAAGATGCCAAATTCAAATGGAAAACTATTGAAACCCGATTAGAAATAATAGTCGTTGTTTGTGGTAATTTCATTCAATCTTCTGTAACTTGATAATATTTTGTACAGAGAAAAAAAAATTACCATGTTCTCAAAGTTTAAACGAAGGTTGACGAGCGTAGCTCGCAGGGGCCGGAGCCCCCTAGTGTATATATACAGGGCGTCCGAAAAGTCTGGAAACGGCCGAATAACTCGAGAAATACATATGAGATTGAAAAACGTAAATATACGTGTTAAATATTTTTAAATAAGCTACTCTGTGATACCAAATTTGACCTTCGAAACCGACCCCCTGGGGGTCAGAGGGGGTCCAACTTTGAAATCTTAAGTTATAACCCCCATTTTTTATTGCAGATTCGGATTCTACGGACAAAAATACGTAACTTTTGTATTTGATGTTTATTTCAAATCTTCGTTTATCACGGTGTAATTGAGCATATTAAATCGATACGTATTCCCGCTTTTCCAACGGGATTTTCCTTAATCGAAACTGATTGGGCAGAATTTTTGACGTCAAATTCCTTGTCTTTTGTAGGAATAGCGTTTCCTGAAAATCCCCCGTGGCGATTATTTCAATAGTGCTACACTCTTAAAAATTTGACCCATTTGCTGCAGCGTCACTCCACAGCTATTATAAATATCTCTTTTGTGACCAATGAGAATGCTCCATAACACAGTAATGTAAGAGTTTTCTATAAAAGCGGTGGAGTGACGATGCAGCAAAAGGGTAAATTTTTTTACAGTGTACTTTACTGTGTTATGGAACATTCTCATTGGTCATGAAAGAGATATTCTATAAAAGCTGTGGAGTGACGCTACAGCAAATGGATCAAATTTTTAACTGTGTAGCACTACCGAAATAATCGGCACGGGTGATTTTCAGGAAACGCTATTATTGCAAAAGACGAGGTATTTGATGTCATAAATTCTCCCCAATTAGTTTCGATTAGGGAAAATCCCGTTGGAAAAGCCGAAATATGTATCGATTTAATATGCTCAATTACACCGTGATAAACGAGGATTCGAAATAAACATCAAATACAAAAGTTACGTATTTTTGTCCGTAGAATCCGAATCTGCAATAAAAAATGGGGGTTATAATTTAAGATTTCAAAGTTGGACCCCCTCTGACCCCCAGGGGGTCGGTTACGAAGGTCAAATTTGGTATCACTGATTAGCTTATTTAAAAATATTTAACACGTATATTTACGTTTTTCAATTTCATATGTATTTCTCGAGTTATTCGACCGTTTCCAGACTTTTCGGACACCCTGTATATAATATCCCCTTATACGGCCACAAACATAATAGTAATAATACAGCTATATGTGTAACATTTAGCTAATTCATAAAAAGGAGCATGTTTAAATAAAATTAAAGGAAAGGTGCGTTGACATATATTGACGAAATTTGTTAAATGTGCGAATAAAAGCTGTTCTAAGTAAGAGGTCACTTTTGTCTTGTGTTAACAGCATTTCGTATGTACAACTCTTGAATGAATGATCAATCACTAAAAATAGCACATGTTTGGCATAATGTAAAGTAAAAGAAAACACCTATATGTCGGAAATTTGAAAGATTGCATTTAAGAATTGCGGGGGAAGAAAAAAAAAGTAATGCAAAATAACTAACGTGCAGAAGTTTGCAAGTTTAATGCGAAAGTTTACCCATCATTGGGAAAAGAATCTCGTCACTCTGTGGGAAATTCTTTGACATCCTGCAAAAAAAAAAATCAAATCAAATCTTCTGTGAGGATTTTTGGTTTAACACATCAACAAATCTTCTATTAGTGAAACTGTGAGTTATGCAAAGTGATTTCCAGCCGTTATTAAATCTTCAAATAAATGCTTTCATGCTATAAAAACTTTTCTTCACTTGGTTATTGTATTTAATGGGTACGCTGTTTTCAGAAAAATCTTTTCCTTTGATCAGTCTAAGTTTTTCTTTCTCGGTTCAACCTAATACACTATATTGCCATTGATTATGGGACACTTGCGATTTTAGACATTTTTCTAAATATCTAGAAAAATACATGAGGAATCATCTCGAAACTCTTAGTGTATAAATATAATAGTATACGTCATACATCTCCGTGAAGATTTTTTACCGAAACTCCATAGGGGACCGTCAACAAATTAAAAAAGAATTAATATCTTTTGAATAACCCTGTCAAAACTAATGTAGCAAAAGCGCTCAAACTCTAGATTATGATATAATGCCTTATTGTAATACACTGTGTTCATTTTTATGCAAATAGCATGCATACTCGCAGAGTAATTAAGGTTTTTATAAAAATGGTCCCAAATTTTCCCAAGTTTTTTCCTTATAATTTTCAGAGTTCTTAATATAAAATAATATTTTTTTCAGAAAATATGACAAACAACATTGCACACAGTACCCTGTAATCAGAATTAAAAAATAACGAAAATTGTATACAAAATGAGTTGGTTTACTAAATAATTTTTTACTGCGCATGCGTCAACGATATCAAAATTTCATTTGCATATTATGTTAGCTAAATGTATAGAGCAACTTTTGTGAAAGTCACAAAATCATAACTTGAAAATTCTGAAAATAACCGTCAATTGAATAAGTTGAAAATCCGTTACTCTCAAATTGAAGCAAAAACAAGAGGGGTTGTATCCATATATTCATTGATTAGTGTCAATATAGAATACACAATACGGGATGTTACGACTACTTTTGGATAAAATCCCTCATTTTTTTGCTTCATTTTGGAAACAACGGATTTTGTCCTTTTTCTATAGACGATTACTTTCAGAATTTTCAAGCTATAATTTTGAGACTTTTACAAAAGTTGCTCTATACATTTAGCTAACATAATATGCAAATGAAATTTTGATATCGTTGACGCATGCGCAGTAAAAAATTATTTAGTAAACCTACTTATTTTTCATACAATTTTTATTATTTTTTAATTCTGATTACAGGGTACTGTGTGCAATGTTGTTTTTCATATTTTCTGAAAAAAATATTATTTTATATTAAGAAATATGAAAATTATAAGGGAAAAACTTGGAAAAATTTGGGACCATTTTTATAAAAACCTTAATTACTCTGCGAGTATGCATACTATTTGCATAAAAATGAACACAGTGTATTACAATAAGGCATTCAATCATAATCTAGAGTTTGAGCACTTTTGCTATATTAGTTTTGACAGGGTTATTCAAAAGATATTCATTCTTTTTTAATTTGTTGACGGTCCCCTATGGAGTTTCGGTAAAAAATCTTCACGGAGATGTATGACGTATACTATTATATTTATACACTAAGAGTTTCGAGATGATTCCTCATGTATTTTTCTAGATATTTAGTAAAATGTCTAAAATCGCAAGTGTCCCATAATCAATGGCAATATAGTGTATTACGTTTATTACGAAACACGAGTGTTTCAAATTTCTATTTTGAAAAATTTTTGAGTGTTAATATATCCTTATTAACAATTATTAAAGAAATATTTTACAAAATAAAATTACTATAGTGCTCTCTCTTTAATGTTTTTATGTTTGAAGCTGAGTTGCAACAGCAATAATAATAAAAAAAATCAAATTATTGTATGAAAAGAAATTTGGCCAATTGTTTGTTCCATACTATATGAATACATATTTTGATTCGTTACCTCAATTAAAAGTGTATCAAAGTGGTAGAAATAAAATTTAATTTCGTAATTTTGTTTATAATGCTTTCATGAACATTCAAAACGGATTTCATTTATGTTTAAAAAAATTTCTAATATTTTTTTAAATGATTGACGCTATTATATTTCAATATTTTAATCTTACTAAGCCAAATAAGTTTTTATTTAATTCTTTATATTATTACTAAATTCAAATTAAACAAGTGGGTAAGGCTGATCGAAAATCGAACAAAGGGTTCGTTTAACATTCTTTTAAAAATGCTTTATTCTTTAATTAATAAAAACAAATGATTAATTTATAAACATTAAAACCTTAACGTACAGTAAGAATATAAATGGAAATACCATGTATTATTAAAATAACTACATAGAAAACATTTTAATGCACATGTTGAGAGCCACGTCAGTCACAGGTGACGGAAAGTCTAAAATTTGGTAGAAAACTGAAAACCATTATTGTTTTAATTACTCAAAATTAATTTAAAATTGTATTAACTTTTATTTATTAGATGCACAGCGGCAGCCTGTTTTTTCGTTAGCTTGGACAAATCCGTAGCATTTATAGCCCTTGTGTGCACATCTATGTTTGTCAGTATGCCCACATATAACAGTGCAAAAACTACTAAGCCGAATGGTTTGAAATTAAGATATAAATTAAATTCGTTCCATAATGTTTTCGGGTCTTTTTAAATTTTATGATGTCAAAACTTATATTTTTTTCAGTCTATCAAATCCTATCAGACAAAAACAATTCATTGATTATAATTGATATAATGATTCTAGGTTGTCATAGTGATTACGTCCCTTTTATGAGGGAATGATATTGCGGTATTATTATATTCCGTATAAATTTTTTTCGCATTATCGTGGGTGAATTAAACTTTCAATTCTAAATTCTTCTTTTAGATATTCCGCTGAATTATAACAAATACATCGGTATAAATTTCATGAAAAAATTACTTTATTTGCCAGTTTTGTGTAAATATTTTTTTTAAATTGGACTATATAATCAAGATATATCGAAATGAATAGTCCTGTTACAAAGAAAGTTTCGTTAACATGATTTAAAGAAATGCTTTAAATGCAATTCATATTTCAAAGTATTTTAATAAATTTCATAAATGTTCCAAATATATCATTTTCAGTTTCATGCACGAAACAACCAATCAATCAACCAATAACTCCGCTTGTATATATAGGCATATTTCAGTGCATTCTATATTCTTCTACTCATTTCGTTTATTGCGGTATGATATGGAAAAAAGATAATTTCAATATATTAAAGTAGAGTTTACAGGTTAAATCATTCTGTTCAGCTATTTGAATATTTTACGTTAAGAGCTTACTTTTTAATACTCTTCAACATAGTTATAAAGTGTTTATGCATTCGGTTAGCCTGTCCGCAAATACAGTCCGACCGCCATGAAATCGATTTATGTTATTGGCTATCACTATGGCATATTCGTCGTTGAAAATGAAGAAACATTACTGGTTCATTTACTGGGCTACTTAAATGAATTCCGTTACATTACGGCCTATGAAGAAAAATATTTTGCCATGTATTTTAATGTTACAGTATTTTAAACATACAGTCGGCTCTCGTTAATTCGAACTCGCCGGGATCACAAGAGATGTTCGAATTACGGAAAATATGCAATTAAAACATGCTTAGTGTGGTACTATTACAAAGAAATTAATATTATAGTGTTTTTAAATTTATTTCGTCTGTTGTCATTGGAATATGACTTAATATTAAATTAGAATGTATAAATACATAAAATAATTAAAAGATTAGAAACAAGCACAATGGAAGAAAAATTTTAAAGCGTCAATAATGGACTGAAAGTGGATATCAAGGAAAGTTTATTCACTCATTACGAGAAAACTAAGAAAGGGGATATTAATTGCATTAGATTATATGTATACTTGTTCGGAACAATTTTCACAAAAATCAGAAAAAGAAAGTTATTCAAATGATCTGAAATCCATGAGAAAGAAGAGAAAAACGAAAAATCTGAATTCTCGTTAGTTCCAATTAAACGAATTCGAGAGAAAATGAGTTCGAATTGATGAAAATTTTTTGACGTTATTCTGCCATTGAAAATTTTGGGACTTCATATTTAGTTCGAATTAAGCGAAGATTCGAATTATCAGATTTCGAATTAACGAGAGTCCACTGTATTGAAATTTGTGCATGCATAATATTAAGGTGTACTACAAGGTTCTTATTGTAGAATATGGTGTGCGTAGAACTTATCGTTTACTGGGACACCAAAATAATTCGGCATTAGAAGAAAATAAGCATTAATTGAATTATTGATGCCCACAGAAAATTATTGCTGGAAGTGCGTTTTTAGTTCTGGTATGCGTTTTCAAATTTAAATATTTTTTTAAAATATTACTTTGTATCTGTAAATTGTAATCTTCAACTGTACTATGCGTTCGACCTAACTTTTAGCATACTATGTAGCATGCATACATATCTGTAGATCACATGCAGTGATCACAAAAACTTTTACACAATTTAACGACTATTCATTGTAATAGCAAAAATCTTGCTTCCAAATGCGTTGTGCGTTTTTGAAATTTTTTATTTAGACATCTTTCACCTTATTAAATAATGGTGTTTTGTTAAAGTATTCCCAATGTGTTGGAAAGTGTTTCGTAATCTATGATGTACGCATGATTTTTCGTTCGTTTTTTATTTTTAAATTCGTTGACTTATTTTAATCATATTCATGTTTTAATTTCAGCGTGTGCAAGAAATGGAATGTAATATCAAAATCGCCACTTCTTTGGAATGAAGTACATATCTTGATACCAAAAGATCTAGATTCTTCAAAAAGAACTCAGACAGCCTTGAAATATATTCAGATGCTCCCTCCATATGTTTCTCACGTGAAAATTGATTTTGATTTTAAACATCATTACTTAAATTTTCCAGAATTTTCAGCTGAACTGAGGGAAAGATGCCCTGATCTCCAAGTATTAATTTTTCGTCATGCTACATTGATGATTCCAAAATATAATCCTGGAATTTCATATCTATTTAAGTTATTGCCTACAAATATTCGTGTACTGGCACTCCATTTTAATTTTGTATATGAAAGCTTTTGTGTTTTTGATAATTCGGATAATATGTTTGATGTTTCTAAGATAGAAATCTTAGATCTGAGTGAAACAAATTGGTCCGAGACATTCTTTAATGAGGGAACGTTTATGCAAATGAAGCATTTGAGACAATTGCGTTTAGTCGGTTGCCGAGCCAAAGAAAGTTCATTAAAAAATATACAATTTTTCATGACTCAGTTAGAAGTTTTAGATCTGGAAGATACGAAAACTGGTTCTGTTCTATTTCAAGTAATACGTAATTATGGATTTAATTTGACTAAATTGTATGTATGCAACACATTTTTAGAAGATAAAGATATTGTATTCAACGATGATTTAACTTTCTTCCCTAGACTGCAGGAGATATGCCTTCGGTCATGTTATGTAACGTATAGTGCCGTTGAAGAATTAATCAAATCATGCCCAAATTTGCAGCATGTTTACGTAGGTTCCGTAAACAGTAACCCCATGTATGATTACACGTTGTGTAACTCAGAAAAAGTGCATATAATTAAAAGTGATTCATTTTGTTACCATTTTCAGAGTGCTGATTATATGTGTGAGTAAAACATATAGATTTAAATTTGTCTGAAATATTATTTATGAAAAATAGTTGTATTTAATATATTAGACTGATATAACAACTGACAATTCCACATTGTAAAACCTTAAGAGTTGAAGGGAGTTCACAAGTAGTTCTATGAGAACATTGGATCTGTTATGAAATGTTGTATTGTAAATACACTTTGCATAAAATAAATTGTTGAATTTCAATATGTTGTGTTTTCTTAGTGAGTTAGTTACTAGACACCTACCGTGTCGTATGATAGCAGATTTTTATTCGAAAGGTCCATGTAAAATCAGTCCATCAAGATCCCGATATAGGTAAATTGCAATTGGTTTTAAGTCTAGGCAGGGAAAAACAGATTAACCCCCTGTTCATAGTAACACACTGGATTACTATGAACATTGTTTTGAGAAAAATGATTAACCCCAACTTTATCTGAAAAAGTATAACACGAAAAGGACTAAAACTGAATCTATTAGTCAACATAACTTGCAACGTTAACACCGGTGCTATTGCACCTGAATCGATCCACAAGTCCGATAATGTAATTCTAAATTCAGATTATATTACTTGATACAGTCCAATCTGTCGCCAACGTAAAAAAATTCTAGCAGTCTCGATAGTTGGTGGGCCGTATGTAACCGATAAAGTAAAAGACAAATTTTACGAAATTAAAAATAAACGTTGGTTATCATAGTTGCTGCGGTGTATGTTCCACCTTGCTTGGTTTAAATTTATAATAAAATTTTTGATAAGAAAAACTTTATTCTGAAACACAGTATAAAAGCAACTATAATTTTTGAAGTTTCTGCATGTTTTAAATTTGTATTTTCTGCAAATAGAAGTTATTTATATCTTGCTTATGTATTTTTCTCGCCTTTTTTTTCAATCCACCAATGTCATATAGACTTATCAGGTTTTTATTAATCACACGGTGAATTTACGATAATAGTAATTTTATCTAAGGTGCTTTCTTTGATTGAAGAAAAATTTGTTCTATATATTATTTCTTTGTAGAAATCCCATTTAATAGACAATTTTTCAAAACGGTAGATTTGTCAAATCATTTGGATTTAGAAACGCATGAGATATTCGCACATGTTCAATAAAAGTAAAATTTTCAGTCGCAAAACGAATTTAGAGTAGTAAATAATTCATTTTTCCCTTCGTTCTTCGCAAGTTTTAAACATCCTATTAAAAAAAAAAAGTCTTGTATACATACAGTAACAAAGCAAACAGGAACTAACTAAACCAATACCGTAAATTTTGAAATTTCAATAAATTAAAGGGTTTTTTTTTTCATATAGAATTAATAAAAGATTCTCTTTTATAAAGTAATTTATTTTCTGTGGCTATAAAAATTGTATTCAAAATATTGCCCCCCCCCCCCCCCCCCCGAAAAAAAGTTTGACTCTACTTCAATTAAGACACGATACATGTCTACCAGATCCTTTGAAACTTCCATATTTAAGTTTTCCACTTGCGAGAAAAATAAATAGCTGAATTCTGGCAGAATTGTTTAAAGTTTTCTGCGACAAGTAAAATTAAGAGCAACAATTTTCTGGAACGTGATATATTTTAATTGTAAAAATGGGAGTAAATGTATGCATAGCAAATTAAGAAACTTAAAAACCAACATATCATAAACCAGATATTGTATTAAAAAAAAAACATCGTAGTCTTATTTATTTTTAAACTATATAAAGATAAAGGAAAAAAAAACATAAAATTGATGAAACAGTATTAGAGGATTTACTTACCAGGAAAAATACACCTTAGAGTAAAGAAAAATCTTTTCTTACATATTTGTATGTTTACAATTTATTTTGCTATTTCTCGCCGATTTAACGATTTTTACAAGAACGTTTATTTAATAAAGAAGGGTGGCGATAGATATTCGATCCTTTTGTTTAAGCATAGCTCTTGTCTATCATTTCTATTATTTTTGCTAGCAGACTTGGAAATTACTGTATTTATATTTAAATCCAAAAATTGGACGTAAAGTTCTATTCTGAATTTTTCTGTTTTTTTATGTGCTAGGAGGGGTTCGTGATATTTTTTAAAAACCGCAACAAACTGTTAATTACAGTGTTCAGCAAAAGTTTGTACAATGATCAATTACATGTGTGTACTGAAAAATATGTAACTAATTGTAACTCACCTGTCACATGTTACACGGAATTATGTTTTAATAATAAACAAAAGTTTTTAAATTAAACATTTTAACATAAGTAACGACAAAAAAAATTAATATTATGGCAAAACTATAGATGTGTATATTTACAGTAAAATAATAAGAAATTAAAATCAAACTACATCCACATTGTCTACAATTAGTGAAAAGATCAACTTTTCATCGAAGAAACTAAATCCTGCATCAATTATGGATCTGTTTGTACCAAACGCAATAAACATTAGCTCGAAGTTGAAAGAATGTCCAAGACTCTTTACGCAAGTCATACCAATAGATGCACGCCCACTCATTTGGATAACTCAAATTACGCTTTTAGCTCACGGAGTATCCCAGACATTACTGGGTCTATATGACGTATGTTTGCGAGCCCATTGCATTTTCATCAATTTTCTAGTGAGATTTCAAAGGTCTTGGTTTTGTCATTTTCATGTAAACTAATTTTTCTCCTTTTTAATTCATCTACAAATCGTTTCCGGTGACACAGAAAATCCTCATTCATTTTTAATGTAATTAGCAATAATCATTTGTGTAGATGCCACTTTATGAATCCGTCTATCATCTCGTTTTTTAGTAACACGAGGCATTCGAGATCTATGGTTTGATTTGAGTCACCCTTAGACAAAACTTGAGACATACATTTTTGGACGAGTTAAATTAGCTGAAATTTCTGACAGTCTTCCCTTTCAATTTCAGCTTCTATACCTCAATTATTTTATCTGACTGATTATTTTTAGATCGAAGCATCTTCATTAACCGAAGCTATTTTGAGAAGCCCTTAGATATTTCGTGCATGTGACGTATTAATTTTGAAATTTGCATTTTTTCGTGAACAGTTGCCAAAAATCAAGAAAATTTCTTAACATTTTCAATATGAGGATGTCGCTTTTTCCAATCAAATTAAATATCTTATATTGCAACACATATTTCCGTCTTAAAATGTTTAAAATATATTGAAAAATCAGTAAAGCCATTTGTATAACCCGAGTTCGCGTTTTTTATTTAAAGGTTGTCTGAACTTGTCTAAAGTTTTGGCTGCGGATTGTTATGTAAAATATGCCTTACAGGTATAAAACGAACCGACTTGCATGTGCTACGAAATCCAATAAAAAAATACGTGTGGCACTCGGGAACTGCCTCGGTAAAGCTATTGCATATCATTTTTTATCAACTTATGCAATTATAATTATTTATTTAATTTTTATTTATGCAGTTTTTTTTTGTTTTTGATATTAATTCAAGTTTTTTCTTTGATATTAATTCAAATTGCACTTTTTGAGCGTGATGACCGATAAGAAAACAATTTTTTATTTGCTGGAGCCCTATCATCTTTCCATATTTAAAAAATATTATTCTTAAATAAAAAGTTGAGAGCTTACCTTTTGATGTCTGTAGTCCTTGCTGCACTTGATAGTTGAAGATGACTTCAGTGAGGATGTAGTGGGAAAAAAAGTTGGTGTTTGGAGAGAAGAGAAAAAATACCTATCAGAAATTTAATAGATTGCACTGTTTGGTTTTACTGATTTTTAATAAGTTAGGTCTTTTATTAAGATTTAAGAATGACAAAAAACTTAGTTTTACCAAAAATCGCTAGGGCTGTAAACCGCGCTAGAGCGCTGTAAACCTGTTTTTATGAATTGGGGCAAACTCTAGTTAAAGAGACAAGATTAAAGATATCTTACACTATAGTATTTAAGTAATTATTAAAGAAGTCGAAATTGTTATATTTATGTTTAAAAACGGTGGCAACCAAAATTTGAAAAAATGTTTGAAAGTTAAACTGTTTTAATAAATTAGGCTTTAAAAGTTGTTTATTATTTTAGTTTTGAAGTAATTGGGGATTTTAGTCGGGTTGCCCCAGGATGCTCTCATATCTTTGCTTACCCTGTAGATATAAAAAAAATGGAGATAGCCATTTTAAAATCGATTCGGAACAAGCTGTGCGCAGCTGGACCAGAAAAATCCGGGCCATTTAAAACATTATTAACCCCTAAAAAATTGATTTAAAGATATTTTGAATATTTTACTAATATTATTTCATGTTTTTATTTCTATAATAGGTAGGTTCCAGAAATATAATCGCTATACCCGCAGCCATATGTTTACTGTTTAGTATTTAGAAGTTGGCAACTCATTGTAACCATGACATTTTACCCATAATTCCTCTCTCCAAAGCTTATTAAGTTAAATTCAATTTTATTTTATTGAAGAAATGAGAAGTCTGCAAAAGTGCCGAACTGAAACGTCGTTAGTCGGAGTGTTAGGTTTTTTTTCTGGTTACGGAATTTCTAGATTCGGTCGCCGCGCTCAAAGCCCGCGATAAAAGCTATGCAATAGCTTAATAAAATGTAATTTTAATAACTGAAACAATTACAATTTTTACTTACCCATCATACGTAGTATAGGGTGTCTTGCAATCGTTTTGAAAATCGAAATTTTTTTTGACGGATTTACACGTTTTAGACACTGGAGATTTCGAAAAACATATTTTTAGAAAAAAAAATTTGCCGTCCGTCTGTGTGTCTGTCTGTAACCACTCTATCTCCCGAACAAATTGAGATAGAGACTTAAAATTTTGTATGTACTTAGTATGTAATAATCGGACGAAGCCTATTTAATATCAGTAACCTTGATTATCCGGAACTATTTTTTTCGGACTCCCGAAAAATTCGTTCTGATGAAAAGTATATAAAAATTTTCGCATTTTTTTATTTTAAGGAATGGACGTAAAAGGCAATAAAATAACTCAAATTTTGCATGTAGAACGATGTCGATCGGATTATTAGTTGCGGAGATATGTGTAATCCTGTTTTCCACATTCTTCGATTTTTCAAGACCCTGTATTTCTTTCAAATTTCAATTCACAGATATTTTTCAATTGGAAATGAGACTCTTAATCCGACGCAGTAAATGTTTAGTTAATGATTATTATTTTTTGAGTTATAAGAATGTTTCTTTTACGCAATCTGGTGCTACTTGAGTATTTTTGCGTTTTATATAATTTGTTGAAATTGGCTCATCAGCAATTCATTAATAGAGCATTATTATGTATATTAAAATTATTTAATTATGCGTTTAAATTTTATTTTGGAATTGACATAGATAGTTTACACGCGTTTCATTTTCATATTTTATATTATGATGGGTAAGTATTACGGTGGCACCCCAACGTCTAGTTTATTATGAAATAGTGTGCACAAACGAAATGTTTGATTAATAAGCCTGTGAAGCGATCTTAAATGCAACAGGGTGAAGGCGGATTGAATTGCAATGGTTCATAACAAGAATGCACGAATCGTCAGATTCGCCGAAGAGTTCATAGGTCTCATGACATCTGCAGGTGTCTACCAGTATTGTTTGGACGTTATCGTACCAATTCCCATTAATTATAGGGTTGCTATTAAATGTCATAGAAACAATGAAAGTTATCACAAAATATTTTTATACTATCTTAGTTTATTAATAGTATTTATGGTTAGGAGCCAAATTCTGTGATCGCGTTGAAATCAAATCATGTAATTATGCTTGAATAAATGGATTGCAATTCTTAATTTTTAGTAAAAATATTTGTTGCATCTAATTCTTCCACCTCTTAAAGTTTCTACACTACTTCATCTGATGTCCTGAATTCTTATGTAATAACAATTATGCATAGTCTTTAGTAATATAGAACTTACAACATAAAGAATTCTTAAAAAATATCTTTCAGTGTATATATAAAATATATTTTATACTAATACATAATTTATCTTCATTAATATATAATTTTATTTATTTTTTAGGATGACTTGGGAATTTATTCACGATAAATACATCAATCTTTTTTACTAGATAATAAAAAAATAAATGTCGAATAAAGAATACATTTTTTTTCTTTTTTCAAGAAAAAATAAAAAGAGAATTTGGGAAAGGATTTAGGGATTGTTCCCGGCGAAAACTTTTAAAATGTGTATAAAAAACTTTCAGAGAATTTTCTTTTTGTGTAAGAATATTTTATCGTATATTTTCGTGTTAAAGTCAAAAGAAAAAAAAATCCCTTTCGGCATGGCCTATAGGCGGAGGTAGATTTCGAAAAGTTTTCGTCTCAAAAAAAAAAAAGTCACCTCTACTCAAATGCCCATTTTGGCAATATATTTTGAATTATATTCTTACTTTATTTAAAAAATTGACCAATATGCTCATTATATAGTTCCTAAATAACAAAAAACTGTTAATTAAATTCGTTTGACAGCAAAATTGAATTTAAAAATGAGTCATAAAATAACCAATTTATTATTTTAATACATCCACAATTCTTTAATCAAGATCGCTTTGAGAAATTTTGTGCGAAGTGCCCCTTTGACAGATTTTTTTAAATATATATTTAGCCTTTATCAAAAATCTGACCAATACGGCACATTACACAGTTCCTAAATAACAAATAACTGTCAATTGAATGCGTTTGAGAGCAAAATTGAATTTAAAAATGAGTCATAAAATAAACAATTTGTTATTTGAATACAACCTCAATTCTTTTATCATGATCGCTTTGGGAAATTTTTTTGCGAAGTGCTTTGACAGCTTTTAAAATATATATATTCACCCTTTATCAAAAAATCGACGAATACGCACATTATATAGTTCCTAAGTAACAAAAAACTGTCAATTGAATGCGTGTCAGAGCAAAATTGGATTTAAAAATAAGTCATAAAATAACCAATTTGTTATTTGAATACCAACATTTCATTAATCATCTCGCTTTGGGAAATTTTGTGCGAAGTGCCCATTTTGGCAGCCTTTTTTTAAATATATTCTGCCTTTATCAAAAAACTGGCCACTCCGTCACATTATATAGTTCCTAAATAAGAGAACCTGTAAATTGGATGCGTTTGAGAACAAAAAAAGATTTAAAAATGACTCGGTAAAAACGCAATTTCTTAAATTTCCTCAAATTTTAATCACGATAACTTCGTGAAATTCTGTTCAAAATACCCTTTTTGGCAGCCTTTTAAAAAATATATTCTGCCTTTATCAAAAAACTGGCCAATACGTCAAGTTATATAGTTCCTAAATAATAGGACCTGTAAATTGGATGGGTTTGAGAACAAAAATGAATTTAACAAGTTGGAAATTGCACGTGAAGCGTAGCAAATGAGGTGCGTTCGTACGATAACGAAGTTTTAAAAATATTACTTTCATATATCAATCTCATAAAATTGTAAATAGTGAATTACAATTAAAACGCTCATCAAACAATGTTCTCCCTATACCATTACGTAATGGAATACTTTTGTGTGACCTTGTAAATCAATAACAAATATTCTTTGCACCACAAATTATGTAAGATGTATATTATAATATGTACTTTATAGTTGCATATAAATTTTATTAAGTTCGCATGAGTGTAACACGATTAAAATGCATTTGAAAAATTTTTTTTCCATTGACCGTAATGTAACGGAATACTTTCGATTGTCCCTGTAATTGATCTATGCATCCGATTTTCATAAAATTTGAAATAACTCAACAAAATTATGTAATAATAATGATGTATTTTAAATTTCAAACATATAGAATATATTTGAAACTTTTCCCCCATTGACCATAATGTAATTGAATACTTTTGATTGCCCCTGTAATTGATCTATGCACACGATTATCAAAAAATTTGAAATAACTCGACAGAATTATGTAATAATTGCGTATTTTAAATTTCAAACGATTAAAATGCATTTCAAACTTTTTCCCCATTGACCGTAATGTAATGGAATACTTTTGATTGCCCCTGTAATTGATCTAAGCATCCGAGTTTCATAAAATTTGAAATGACTCGACAAAATTATGTAATAATTATGTATTTTAAATTTCAAACGATTCGGTTGGGTAGTTTTTGGGTTGTTATATGCGGACGGACAGACGGACGGACTGAACGACCACTATAGGTGCTACGTATTATATAATTACGAACGCACCTAAAAATGACTCATAAAAAACGCAATTTGTTATACTTAATGAATTTTTTAATGATGAAAACTTCGGGAAATCTGTTCAAAATACCTTTTTTGGCAGCCTTTTTAAAAATATATTCTGCCTTTATCAAAAAATTGGCCAATACGTCGCATTATATAGTTGCTAAATAAGAGGATCTGTCATCTGGATGCGTTTAAAATCAAAAATGAATTTTAAAATGAGTCAGAATATAAGCAGTTTGGATTTGAGGTTTTTTCTCCAACTCCTATTTTTGTTTAATTTATTTTTTCTATAAGAATTGGTTCTATGAAAAACTTCTCAGTATAAAAGTTGTAGATATTATTGTGAAGATGTAAAATAAATTTAATTAGATTTAATTGCTTAAGAATTGAGTAAGTTATGGGTTTTTTTCTTTTTCCTCCCCCCTTTTTCTTTTCGTTTTTAATTTTTTTCATCGGTAAAAATTGGTCCTATCAAAAACTTGTAAATACAAAAGTTTTAGATAATATTGAGTACATTTATATAAAATTTAGTTGGATTTGATATCTTTAGAATTGACGAAGTTATGAATTTTTTTCTCCCAAAAACCATGTTTTTTTCGCCTCTTGAGCCCATTTTTAACTTTATCAAAAATCTGTCATGCACAAACTTTCAGCCCGTTTTTGAGAAGTAATATAAACTTTAAACTGATTCGATATCTATTTTAATTAAGAAGTTATCGCGTTTTTTCTGTTTTCACAAAAACCCTCCTAACTTCCACCCCCTTGGTCCGATTTTGCCCATTAACGAACTTAACCGAGATTTTATGCCCCTTGATTTTATGTAAAAGTTTGATGAAGATCTGAGCATAATTATGGAAGTTATCGTGTCTAGAAGAAAGTGATATACACCGATAGATAGATAGATAGATAGATAGATAGATAAACTTTTTTACTGATGGTAGTTTTGGGGTCTAGGAGTCATGATTCGTGTAAATCCGCAAAAATTTTTCAGAAATTCCAACATGGGAGACAATGCAATAGGTAGTATTTCATACGAAATCTACCTAAAATAAATAAATAAACATGATGCAGATTAAAAATATTAATAAAATACCAAAACGAATATAAATCAATACTGAACAGAGGAAAGAGGAAAATTAAAATCTTTAATGTTAATCATCTAACGATAGTTCGAAGCTAAAATTAATTCGTTAGACCAATTAAAGCATATTTTACAAATTTTTAATTTAAAAGTTGTATATAAAAACTTTATAGGAATATAGAATAGGTTATATATATCCTATCTTTAATTTTAAAGCGAATTCTTTGATTTTATTTCTGGTTGGTTATTTCGAACGACTGTTTCAATTTCCTGCAAATAAATTTGAAAGCAAACTAGATGTTTGTACAGAACGCTTCCATGTGTTTAACACATAAGAATATGTGATTAAAGTTGGCTCATTTCATTTAAACGAAAATAGATTTGTACCCTATGCGAAATCTTTATTACAATTAACCATTCATACTAAACCAAAACATTTTTTGCCCATTAATATACAATTTGTTACTCCATTATACAAACAAGAGGATATACAAAGAGCACGAAAAACAATTTTTTCAAATTTGACAAATAATAGATTTCCTCCAACTTTAAGTCCAATAGATTTCTTGAATTTAATATATATTTCAGAATGTGCGCTAACAACGTCAAAAATCATACTTGAAAAAATAGCAGGTATGTGTTTAAATAAAGTTTTGAAATTTAAAGTCATACTTTCGTATAGATTTATCTCCATGAATTGGCATCCAAAGCGGTGGCCAAAGAGCACTATTTACAATCAGCCTTTTTGATTTTGATAATTTCAATTGTTTAAATGCGTAGTTTAATTCTGCGTCTTAAATTTGAATTTTTACACATTTGAATCGTTTATTTTTTTTCGCGAATGTTTTGATTTCGAATTGGACTATAAGGTAAAAAGGAATGCTGAGCTATTTTAGTAGAGTTATTTAACTATGGAAACCCTGTACATTCAGTTTATTAGAATCAATGAATAATTATTAATATTTCGTCCATTTACTTGTTAGGTGCGTTCTTAATTATGACCAATACTTAGCACTTATAGTCGTTTTTCAGTTCATCCGCCCGTCCATTCGCATGTAACAGAGCAAAAACTACCCAACCAAATCGTTTGAATTGTATAACTGTTGCATAATTTTGGTAAGTCATTTCAAATTTTATGAAAATCGGAAGTATAGTTTAATTATAGAGGACAATCAAAAGTATTCCGTTGCATTACGGCCGATAGGAGAAAAAATATTTCAAGCGCATTTTAATGATGTTACTCTTTCGAACATAATAAAATTGAAATTCATCTATGAATAACATACTAAAATACACATTCTGTACAATGTGTTGTGCAAAGAATATTTCTGATTAATTTAAAGGGTCACACAAAAGTATTCCATTGCATAATGGTTACATAAGTAGGGGAAATATTGTTTGGGGCGAGTTTTATTAATATTAAACTATGTCACATTTTATAAAATTGATAAACATTGCTGAGCTTTAATTAGAAGTTACTTCCTGTAGAATAGAAATCGGATATTATTTACAGATACACATAATGTATTTTGGGTACTACACTGTATTCAAAATATTATGTACTATTATGGCAAGGTCTGAATATTTTAAAAGCTTTGTTATACTAAAAATGCACCTCATTTGCTATGCTTGCCACGCAATTACTTACTTTAAAAAAATCAGAGAATGAGGATTTGTACGTTATCACAAGGATAAATACTCTAGAGGCAAACACTTAAATACCAATATTTTGATATTTTTAAAATTTAACAATGAAGGAAATAAATTGTTGCAAATTTTTTTAATGCTTTGCTTCATGTTAAATTATTTCAGCAAATGTTATATATGCACAGACAAAATCATTTTTCAGCTAAACTGTGCTAAATATGTTTTTTTCCAAACCGCAGAATCAACTTGTTAATTGCTTCCAAAATTATTGTACATTGTTTTTTATCCAAATTTATAAAGGTAATTTATTTTATTATTATTAATGTAATTTTAAAATGAACAATATAATCATAATAAGAAACATCTTAATTCAGTGTGCGTTGAATGCATTTATTAATGTGATTAAAAGTTTAAATTTTTATCGATATATGTTGCTAGCAATTTCTTTTTTTCTACAGTTAAGAAATATTTTTCATCCATTTGTAATTATTTTTAGAATCCGTGCTATTTTAAATTTTTTCAAACATTGGATGTATCTATACTTGATTGCAACTCTTACATTATACATTTTCCGTTTTATGAACAGGATTTTCAAACTATTTTCAAACTGTACTCTCACATGAAACAAGCTCTATGAAGGCATTCCACATTTTAAAATATTCTCTATGGGAAAAAGAAAGGTGGGTCAATAAGGGCTATTTTTCGCCCATCATATACCCGGAAAAAAAGTTTCGAATTCAAATGATTGTCCTGTGGCTTTATATAGTTAAAGATATGTATTTTTGTTTAATAAAGGTTTTACGTGATAAATAAAATAGTAAGTCATGGAAATTATAGCCCGAAAGTAGAGTGTTTTGGCTTTTTTCTGCATTTTTGACGTTTTTTGTGTCTTTATTAATTTTTTATTAAGAAGCGCTCGATGAACCCAATTAATTTTGACATGCAGTGATTCTACTCTTTATAAGCTTTTATATGAGCATTATTTTATTTGTGTTTAGTGTGCGCTTCTACCTGTAAAAGAAAAAAATGTATCATGTGAGAGAATCAAATGCACTACTATCGGAGCGCGTTTAGACTTCTTTTGCCGTACTTAAAAAGTATTAACGTTATTCAGACGTCAATGTTGTTTTCTGAAATTGTTTTCGTAAATATTTATCAAAGAAATTACTAATAAATAATGCTTGGATACCGATGTCATTGTTGTAAAGTCTCGCAGAAAACTTTTCGTACCTGTTCTAACAGAAAAGTTATATTGATACTTAGATGTTTGAAAAACTGACATTTACAGAGTGGTTGAAATAGTGCTCTAAATGCAAATAATATGTATTTCGTGCTCTCCACGCTCTAAATACTTTTATTTCTTCTTCTAATGTAACAGTAAGAGATTATGCGTCAACGATTGCTGTCGATGAGACCACAAATAAGAAACCTAATATACATTTATCAATATCTCATTTTCACAACTCTAACACTTGTTGTACAATATGCAAAGGTAAGAACTGCCTCGTTATTGTACCAAAACCTATCGAAACTCAAGCCGCTATAGAAACTATAGCCAACATACAATGGAACACATCACCAGAACACAAGTTATTGAAAAATATACGAGGCCTTCAGCAGAAAGATTGTTTACTCCGGATGACAACAATGATACTGTGATGATCGCTTTCGATAGCACATACGTTTATATCCAGAAGAGTGTGAACTATTCCTTTCATAGACATTCCTTCTGGCTATACAAAGGAAGGCCTTTTGTTAAGCATATGGTATTCATCATTACTTAAAATTACATTTTAAATGTCTTCGTTCCTTATTTCGCGGAAACAAAGAACAATTACACTAACATACCTACAAATACATTCAAAAAATATTCATATAATATCAGAGAGTGGCTGAAGCCAAATGATGTTGAGAATATTGGTAGATTTTACCGGGATTGTTTGGAACTTCTGCGCGAAATTGATATTGAACATGAAATGCCAAGATTCTTAATTAAGCAGCAACAGTTTTCAACAGATGATGCTAAGAGCTATCTGTCGGAACCAAATTTGATTTTTCATCGCACTCTTTCTAAAACCTATAATATTTGGATAAAAACACAGCGAAACATTATAACATAATGGTACTGTCAGTGTAAAGTACGCGAAAGTGTCGTAGAGTGCTGGGTGCATGTTGTCTTCATATTATGGTTTCTGGCTTACAATACTACTGTAATGTACCATCGCTCAATCAAAATAAAAAAAAAAACAAATATCGAATATGTTCATATAAGATACCCTGGGGTAATAACGCCATGTTAAGGTTCTACCAATTTTCACGGTTCAATTTTAGTTTGTATTTTTCAAACAAATATATGATTTGATACAGCAACTCATTGAATATCTATATAAAAAAAATTAACAGATATGTATTCATAAAATGTAATGGCGTGATTTCTTGACCAATGCTATTTGGCGTTATTACCCACCTATATGGGTATAACGCCATGCAAACAAACCTATGAAATAAGATGGAATAATTGCATGTAGATTACCCAATTCTAAAAATACAAACTCTACAAACTTAGAAATTGACATTGTTTTCTAAGCTATTGAAAATTTTCAATTTTTTGTGAAAGTGTAAGAAATATAAAGGTGTGGTGTGTGTGTGTGTGAGGAGGGAGGATGAGGCAAAAGAATATCAGACCGCTAGCTTCTTTTTGCTTAAAAAGGACCGCTTAAATAGAATTATTAGAAACATTGCAGTTTTAACTGTGTTTATTTGAATCAGTATTTAGGATGTAGTTCAGCCACTGTAGGGAATCAAACGGGGTATTAATGCCAAAAATTGGCGTTATTACCCCGTTATAGTTATTGCGCTGTACATTTTAAATTACAAATTATCTCGAGAAGATAGCCAAACTCTTCAACAATATTTTGAAAGTCCATGAAATATACGACAAATTTATGTAATTAACAAAGTATTTCCGGATAAAAAAAAATAGTCTTCACATCACAAAACGTATCTCGCAAATTTTAGATCAAGTGTTAATTTTAGTTGCTGGTAAAAACAATAAGACCTAAAAATGAAACAAATTAACTTGAAGCTGTTTTTTGCGATTTATATGACTCAAAACCCTTCTGCGCAGAGCACATGGGTGTCATTTACCAGAATATTTCATAATTATGCAAAATATTAGCACTTGGCGTTATTACCCCGCCTGGTGTTATTACACCAGACCACCTTACTGTGCAAGACGCGGCCGCTGGATGGTCCATTAGTGATTCTGGTGAAGCAATCAATAACGAAAATAACATTGTCCAAAAGGTCTGAAACTGTATTATTATTATTTGTTATTTATTATTTCCAATATTTCCTGTATTGAAATAATAATCTCAGTAAGCTCCATTTATCTTAATTTTACACTTGTTGTTGTATTTACTATTGATTATATGGATTAAAACTAATGACAATTGTGTTTATGCTCATTAATACACATAATATTTACCTAAATCTACATTTTATTTTTCCATCAATTATTAAACTTTCATTCAAGATATTATCATTTTCTTACTTGTTATGAGGTATACTAATGAAAAAAATGTATGTCACGTCTAGGTGCTGATGGGCGAAAAATGACCCTTATTAACCCACCTCCTTTAAATTATTTTTGAACATGCAGAATTTATGTCAAGGTTTATAAAATATAACGAGTGAATTCATTTTCTTGTAGCTAAATCCTAAAAGCTTGTGAATAAAAAAAAAAGGTAAGAAAAAGAATTTATATTCCGAAATTTGACAGTACTTTTTTGCATTTTTCACAGAAACATTTCTACCATGTGCAGTTACAATCTAAAATAAACAATTAACTGGTGAGATCATTATTGTTGTTATTATTATTACTATTATTATTATTATTATTATTTTATTTTGTTTGAATGTCAGATATTTTAACCTCTAAAATAAATTCGAATTTCGATGAGAAGTATAAAATGGCTATTTATTCTTTGTATTTGCTCAGATAAGAAGGGTGTAGAAATTCCCATACTTTCCAACAAAAATGTAATTCCTAGATTTTTAGGGGACTATGGACAAATATAAGAATGTAGTCCAATCAAATGATCCCGTTTTAGGGCAGTTTGAAATAATAAATGCTACAGAAAAGAAAATTAGTAGAGTTGTTCATTGATAGCTACTAATGACTTGGTAAAAGTCCTCATGGATACGAAGTGAGCGGGAATAGAGAGGGGCAAAAATAATTACCCACTCATTTTTTTGATTTTGAAAATATTTTAGAAACTAAGTTTTTATGAAAACGATTACTCCAGCCTAAATTAAAGAGCGTACAACTCTCTACAAATTACAGACATATGCAATGAAACTTCGGTTGTCCTTCATCATGAAAAGTGAACTTTGACCAAACAAAATCGCTTTCTTTTGAAATTTAATTTGCTTAATGTCTATTAAAATTTATTAACTATTGCCACTAAAAAAGAATAGCCCGTGTGACTTTTTCTGTTTGTGAAGTTAAAATTGCTAATCCGATCACAAAAGTAATGCACCATCACACAAAGTTATCGTTGTGCAAGAGTTTCTCGCCAAAAACACAACGAATATCACCAACGAAGCACTGTATTCGACTGATGTAACCCGTGTGACTTTCTCATCTCGGAGATAAAATTGCCAATCCGATCACAACAATAATGCACCGTCACACAAAGTTATCGTTGTGCATGAGTCTTTGGCCCAAAATACAACGAATATCACCGACGAAGCATTGTATTCGGCTGATATAATTCATGTGACTTTCTCTTCGCGGAGCTAAAACTCCCATTCCTAGCACAACAATAATCCACTGTCTCACAAAGTATCGTTGCGCAAGAGTTTTTGGCAAAAAAAAACGCAATGAATATCACTGACGAAGCATTGTATTCGGCTGATATAACTCATGTGACTTTCTCTTCACAGAGCTAAAATTGCCATTCCGATCACAAAAATAATCCTCCGTCTCACAAAGTGTCGTTTTGCAAGAGGTTTTGGTCAAAAACACAATGATTGTTACCGACCAAGCATTGTATTAAACTCTTATAACTGGTGTGACTTTTTCTGTTCGCGAAGCTAAACTTGCCAATCCAAGGAATACGTTTTTAGCAAATCTAAGCTACACAAGAAAATTTGCTCAAGTGACTTTGGATTTATACACAATTAGCCTACTAAAAATGTAACGAGAATTTGTTCAAACGCAGTATACAATTGTACTGAACTCAACAGGGATTAGGCCAACAAATATATTTACAGAATAAATTATTTTTCTTTTTGCTTCATTAACACTTCCATGCGCTTTTTACATAATGCGTATAAACATGTTTTTAAAAACTTGTGACATTTAGAAATACTTACATATTTATGTTTAAAATAAATCTTAAAACATTTTTAAATCAGAAGAAAAAAAAGTAAATTTATACATTAAAAGAAATTATGATTAAAATTACAATCAACACTTTTATAAAAATAAAATTATTGCTCCGATTACTTTTAAACAAAACAATATTTCCTTAAACTATCGTCGTTAAAATTTTGAATATAACAAATCGAATTTGTAAATAATATATCACATGAATTTTACTCATTATAAAAGAAAAAAAATTGACGAAGAGCTATTTAAGTTATTTGTAAAATTTACAAATAAATTATTTTACACTCCGCAGACGAAAGAACATAGTGAAAAGTAGTGTAAAATATTTTACTTCTGAAGTGGTATTTATAAAATAAGGAATAATTGAAAAAAATATTCGAAAAAGGTCAATCAAAATTTCTCTTTACAACAACTTGCATTATTTTTTTTAACCTAACATTGTTTTCAAAGCTTGATGAAAAGAAAGAGAAAATAACACGGCTTTATAACTGTATCATACATGGCCAAACTTAAAAATAGCAGAATGTTTCAGATTTTTTTTTGTTTGATTAATAATTACGCAGGGATTTAATCCATCTAAATTCAGCTGCTTTTCCTCTTTTTTTTTTTTAAATTTTTATAAAAAAGGTCAAATTAGGCATTAACGACTGGGAAAAGAAATGAAAATTTAAAATCTAGCATCAAATATGGACATTGATTACGAGGTTCATATAACCTAGATTTTGGAAGAATTATTGCTGCAAATTTAGATACATTATCATGTTTAACATGTTCTATTTATATTACAAAATATTTACAACTGAATAATCTTGTTAAAATTGCTAAAAAATAGTGTTATTTCGCCATGGAAACAGTTTAAACATGTAATGTAGCGCCTGTAAATAATTAAAAAGAAAATTTAAGAAATTTTAATAGAAAAATATAAGAAATTTTGATAAATTTCAAATAAGGTGAAAAACATTTTAATACAATGTGTAACTTAAAGTAAAAAATTAACAAAATTCATCTGTAAGTATTTTATTACTAAAATAGAGTAATTGCTCAAAAAATTGCTATTTTTGTTCAGACAAAATCTTAAAGACAACAAAGTAAAAACGATACAATAACGAAGATACAAATGCTTATTTTATATACCCACTATTTTCTTTAATGACTGCAAATAATCTATATTTTATGAAAGGTTTTACTTTTTGGCCGAATTCAGGACTAGTTTTGTACCATTCATCTTTAACCGTAGATCTGAGTTTTAAAACTGAGGAGAAATGTCTTCCATTTTTATAAACTCGTCTCATTAGATATCCTCATAAATCCTTGATATCGTTAGATTAGGACTTCTGGGGTCTAAAAATCGTCGCACGTGACAAAGCTAAACTTACGCTGTATAAAAAACCTAAAATAGTCAGATGTGTAATCCCAAAACTTTTTTTGTTTACACCAAGATCTAAACAACACTAATCCATAACAGTAACTAACCGAATCTGAAGTTTTAGAAAATTTCGAGCATTAGTTCTTGAGATACAGCTATTGCGATAATCACGAATAATACAGCAGTGCCACCTGTTGGGTGATTTGCACCAAAAAGTAATCAGCACCATGCTATATCAAATAGTAACAAAATATAAAGTTTTATGAAAATCCATGCATTAGTTCTCGAGATATGACTATTGAGGAGCTTATAAATAGTGCAGTATAGTAGCGCAAACTGTTGAATGAGACACACCAAAAACTAATCAGATCTAACTTATATCATGTTCTAACAGAATCTAAAGTTTTGCGAAGTTCTGTGCATTAGTTCTTGAGATAGAGTGCCCAAAATGTTTTTGTCACATATTGACAGACCGACAGAATGACTCACAGATAGACAGTTTTGAAAACAGATTTTTCGGGTTCTCTGATCTCTAAAACATGTAAATGTTAATCTAAGTTTTCGAAAGTTTTCACGAATCCAATGCTTTCTTGTTTACAGTGGAGGTCAAAAGTTTCCGGCCAGCAAAAATTTTTCAGTTAATTTGTAAATATACCCATATGAAGAGGAATCTCAAAGCGATACTATACATTTTATTGACATATTAGTGCGGAACTTACTTATAGAAGAATGTGTAAATATCAATAAATTTAATTGACAAAATTAAATATAAAAGAAAACGCATGTTTTCAAAAGTTTCCGGCCACTTATCATTCTTTAGTTTTTTCTATCCGTGAAGTGTTTTTTGTCTGTGTTTATGAATGAATCAACGTGTATAGCATAGTTTGAATTCAAATTTGAAAAGTTCAACAATTATTGTTCATAAATGAGTGATTAGTTTGTCGCTAAAAGGCCAATCTTCCTGAGATATTGCGGCTAAGTTATCGATCGGTAAAATCGACTGTAAACGATATTTAAAAATTATATAAAGATGGCTATGGCTTTCCGGACTTTCAGAGGTCCGGGAGACCCCTGAAAATTACTATTCCTGTGGACAGAATTATCAGGAGAAAAACCATTGATAATCCGCATGAAAATTCCGTTGCAATATACTGCGATTTACGGAATGAAAATATTGCTGGAATAAGTTTGTCTACCGTGTTATGATGATGACGTGATACAGAACTTTATGGCAGAGCCGGTGTTAAAAATTTTTCAGAGGTAAAAAAAAAATACCGACGTACCCTACTGGTATTTTCCAAGGAACACAAAGTCTGGTCAAGTGAAAGCTGGACAAAATTTCTATTTTTCCATTAATCGAATTCAAAACATTTTTGGAAGTGATGGCAGACACAACGTCCGATGACCTAACAACGAAAGATATCATTCGACCTATATTATTCCTTCAATGAAGCAGGCGGAGGACACGTTATGCCGTGGGGAGTATTTTCTTCAAAAAGTGTCGGTCCGTTATTTGAAATCCACAGCCAGGTGAATGATGCAATGTATAAGGATATCTAGCAAGACCATATTCTGCCTTATTAGAAAAAAAAAATTTGGTCGCAACTATTTTTCTTAACATGATAACGACATAAATAATGTATGCAAGCCTCGATAAGCAATGGTTTTCATACACATAATTTCGTAATTGAAATGGTCAGCCCAAACGCCCAACATGAATCCAATAGAAAATCTTTGGAAAGAAGTTGGCAAAAGTCTGCGGAACTATAAATATTCCAACTCAATCGAAATTTCTCCGAAATTGCAAGAAATGTGGAAAAAACGCACCATAGACGATCTTTAACCGTTGATTGTATGAATGTCACGTTGCTGCGCCGTAGTACTTATTAAAGCTAATAAAATAGTAATACGATAAAATACTAATTGTAAATGTCGTTTATCACTGTAATTTTCTATTACAATACCACTTTTTTACAAGCTTGTGAAGGTGGCCGGAAACTTTTCAGAACATGCATTTTTCTTTATACTTAATTTTTTCAATTAAATTTATTGATATTTACACGTTTTTCTATAAGTAAGCTCCTAACTATTATGTCAATAAAATGTATAAGTATCACTTTGAGATTCCTCTTCATATGGGTATACTTACAAATAAATTGAAAACTTTTTGCTGGCCGGAAACTTTTGACCGCCACTATATATCGAAGACAGTAAAAAGCTACGATTTTCGGAAAAAACTAACAATCTGGCAAACTTACTTTCGTGTCATAAATCATTATAAAATGACAATCGCTATAATGGGGCCCTGTGAATTTTGATCGAAACATTAAAAATACAGAAATTTTAACAAAAACTATGTAAATTTTGCGACCATTAATTTTTTTTAAACATATCTAGATTTAGCTATGAATAATTAGAATTTAGTTTTAATCTGACTCATACATATATTTGAATTAAAAAAAGAGTAGGTAGAACAAATCCCATATAACAACATTCTTTATTAAAAAATCATTATAATTTACTCTCTGTTTTACATAGAAAAAAAAATAATTAATTTAAAATGTAAATTTTACTCTTGATAAAAATACAAGCGAATTGCGAGCTTAGTTACATTCTTTCATTATTTATAGCAAAATAATTAAAACTAGCATAATAAGTAATTAAAAAGGGCATTTTAATCCAGTTTAATTTTCTAACTCTTGCTTTCTGAAGAATACGCAATTACTTCTTGAAAATTTTAATTAATTTAAGGAAGATTTCTTCTTACTTTACAATGTTTATTTATCACAATGATTAATTAGGTAGGTACATTTCCTATTATAAATGAATGAAATGCATCGTTAAAGATGTTTTGAAGGTTTCAAGTAATTATATTTAGAAATGTAAAGTACAATGCACTTATCGTCAATTAATTTAGACAGTTTGTTTGGAGAGAAAAGAATGTCAGAGAAAAAAAAATCGCAATTTGGAAATGAATAAAAAAATATGGAATCTATTAAAGTGAGAATAAAATAAATTATATAGATAAAGTAAAACACTTTGCAAAATCACCATAAAAAGAAAATAAAGTAGGACCCGTTTCGAGCTATAACAATAACAGGTCGTCATCAGCTAAACCAACACGTGTCCGTAAGGGCAAAAAATCGAATATATGTTTACTAAATGTTATATACAGAATGTTGAAATATTAAAAAAAATTTCAAACATTAAATTAAAATTTCAACAATCTAGCTTTCGGTCATCATCTATGATTATGTTCAAGGAAGAATTGTTAAATTGATTTTCACGTTATTTTTTTTTTTTTTTTTTTTTTTTTTTTTTTTTTTATATAGCAGTATGAAATTTTGTGCATATATATATTTCATGAAAAGCATATAGAACACCTTCAAAAAAATTTCCAATCTTATTAATTAAAAAAAAAAAAATTTAACTTTAAATTTTTAAACGAAATTTTAAAATTCTGTTTGTGTTTTAATTTTTGAGATATTTTCTTGGTTTTGCTTTATTATAACTTAAAGCTTCTATTATAAACGAATTTGTGTAAGATTGTTTTAATCTCTTGAATTGTTAATATTTAACAGATTTTTTTTTAATTCCATGTCGATTTTTATCAAAATTTTGCCTTATAATAAGTAAAAAATAAAATTTGATATACTTAATGAAGACGTATTTTAAAAAGCTTACACAAATTGATTCTAAACAGTAAAGGGATACTCCCTTATCAATTTCATAAACACTGATAAAAAATTACGACGCAAGAAGTATTTCAAAAATTTAAAAACGCTGAAAAATTAATTTTGAAAAAAAAAAATACTTAAGGTATATAAATGCACTTACCTTTATTATTTACTTTTAAAAACCTTCATAAATGCTATTTTAATGAAAAAAAATGTTTTGGTTTTATTATATCACAGAAATAGACCTTTTTTGCGAGGATTTTGCTCAAATAAAAGTCCACTGTCCCCTAAGAAAGTTGTAACAACTTTTTCCTAATAGCCGTAAATGATGACCGAAACGTTGTTTCTTATAATTTTAATTTAATGTTTTAGTTGTTATCATCACAACGATCTGTATACACCATTTAAAAAAACTTGAGATTCATTTTATTTTTATTTTGCGAAATTCAATCTTGTTGTATCCTTTCTCGCATCAATTACCCTATCCCAAAATAGTACCATTTACTTTTTCTTACGAATATTTTGTTGCAGGTATGTTATACTACTGGCAAACATGTTCGTGAAAATATCTTATTAGTTTAAGAATCCCAAACTAGTGCAAAAAATATGCCATTAGATGAAATAGTTAAAAGAGTAATGAAAAACCTTTAGTTAATCATAAACTAAAAAATCTTCTCCAACACAAAATTTTAACGGAATTTCACAGTTAAATTGGATAGAATAAGATATCTAAGTAAATAGTTTAGGAAAAAGATATAGCGCACTTAACAAACTAATTTTAGAAATTGCGTCCAAAACCAAAAATGTCTATTTTTTTGCAGCCCTTTGTATAATTTATAGATTTTCATATATATAGTGTCACAGCATGCTTAAATTTATTTTATTTAAAAAACTCACTTTTAGGAATTTTCGCCAGCAGGTGCAAATGCACTCTGAATATACAAACGCTGTATTATATTAGTTAATGACTTTTGTACACACCGTATATTAAGCTAAAACTTCACTCAGAAAAAAAAAAATGTACTAACTTAAAAGATTTTACTGCACAGTATCTTGTTCTTAGCGTAGCCCTGTATGTAAAATTATTTGTTTTATACAAACTTATATAAGTGTGAAAATGCATTAAAAATGAAAACTTATAATTAAAATCTATTCTTAAATTATTCACTACCGTAATCAGTAATTGTTAAATATCCCTTGTTCATGATTAAAGTGATTTATAAACATCGCACACTATAAAATATTTATTTGAATTCTACAGCGCAAACCCAAGTTTGAAAATGTAAATTCATCAATAATCGTTCTAAGTTAGAGTTGTAATCGAATTACTTTGTGTTTCCTGTAAATGAAAAATAAAAGCAATGCACGCAGTATATTTCAGATTTATATACTTCAGATTTTAAGCTATTTTTCTTAATAAAGATTGTATATAGTAAACGAATAATAAACAATTAATAAACATAAGTACCTTAGGAATGCATATAAATGTCTTTTTCAAATAGTGTAACATCATTAAAATCCATACAGTGTAAATACTTCCCCCCCCCCATTGCGAAATGTATAACAGTAGATTTGTGTGTATTTCTAAATAGATAAAAAATACTTTACGCTTTATTACCGTAACCATGTACCGTAATCATGTTTCAGATCACTTCAAAAATTCATATCAGTTTCAATTTTTACATTTTTAAAAATAACTGAGATCGGTAACCAAAAAATGTTTTGATATAAAACCAGCATAATCTTAAAAACTGTAATTTTGTTGATGCTAGAATTTATGCTATCAAAAGAAAAACAATTTAAGAAAATTGTACTTTTTCTGAGATCCGGAACGAAAAAAATATTTTTTATGTAAAATCTTTATAATCTTCAAAAAATATTTTTGTTGGTCCAAAAATTTATGTTATCAAAAGAAAAACTACATAAGAATTTAAGAAATTTTTACGTTTTCGAACATCAATAGAAAAATTTTAATAAATGGTCGAATGGTCTTTGAAAATGGTCTAATTTTCTCGCCAACAGAAAATTAAGAACCCAGAAACAGTTGAAGTGTAGTATAATTTCTCGAGAACACAATTCCTGAAGCGACAAAATAAATCAAAGGAGATAGAAAGAAGAGAAACTTGATTAGCAGTAGAATGATCTCCCCCAAATACACAGCTTAGCAGTTTAGTTTGCTTGACTTCTTTCTTGAGAGTTTCTACACTGTTACTTATTTTCGACTGCTATAAATTAATCGCAAAGACATCTATCAAATTCTTTTTCCAGAGCCTTTTTTTTTGGCAAAATTTTTTTAATATTACTTATTTAACTACAATGTTTTTATTTTACTTGTTATTTATTTACTGTTTAACACTTTCCAAAATAGTTTAAACGTATTTGACTTTCTGCCGAATGTCTGTCTATGCTCTAACTCGAGTAAATATGCTTGGATTAACGGATAATTGATATACGTAATAAAGGTTTTCTACGATAAATTCTGTAAACAAAATGAAATGTGTATTATTCATAGTTTACTTACAGTGGCACTCAAAAGTATTCTGTTGCATTACAGTCTATGAGGGAAAATAATTTGCGGAGTATTTTAATAGAATTACCCCAATTTTAAGCATAATAAAATGTATATATGCATTACTGAGATACAAAAGATGGTTAATTTATAATATGTTGTCTGTATCACATGCCTTACACGTACAAGGGAACTAAAAAATATTCCGTTATATAATAATCCATGAAGAAATACCGTTCGCGAACTAACGATATATCTCTGCTAAAAACATAAATAAATTGATATGAATTTTTGAGGTGTACTAGAGCATGCTTTCTGTAGAATATGGTTTGCAAAGCATTCATCATTCATTTACAGGGTCACGCAAAATATTCGGTTAAATAATGATCTATCGGGGAAAAACTGTTTGCAGCTTATTTTTATTATTTTGCACTATTTCTATTACGATAAAATGATATACATACTAAAGGTTCACTACGAAATGCTTCCGGTGAATTAAGATGTGCATCACATTTATCTTTCATTTACAGAAATTCATAAAATTTTTCGCATTGATGATAGCTGAAGTTCATTTTCTGTTATGGTATGTGTTTAATGTTTTATTAAATTTTTGCATACTACGCTGTGTACGCGAATTCCACATACTATATCAAGGGCTCCATAAACAAATTCGTAAGCATTACTGAGAATGGGTATGAATTATTTAAAAAAATAATTTCAGCTATTTGTTTTCAAATAGAACTATTTTGAGCACACTCAAAAATGTTGGTAATATATAAATAAAATCATATACAGCTCAATGGAAAAATCTGGAAAAAGGACTACGTATCTATAGTAATTCATGGAATTGCGATTTTAGTAGTATTAAGCGGCTTTGTGCCCCAGTTAAATCTCAGCTTAATAAAATTGCTCGTATAGAAATTTTTAGCTAATATACAGAGCTGTACAAATGAATTGAAATACATTCTCTGTCCATTTGAAAATGCTTCTAAAGATGAATTTTCAATTACGTTGTGCTTTTTCTAACTAAGCTAAATTTGAGCATACTATGTAGAATATATACAAATCTGTAGATCATTTACAGAGTTGTACAAAAAAATAGAATAGATTTTCATTTATGTACAGTATTTTCAGTAATCGTATTGAAAACTGGTTTAAAGATGCGTTATGTGTTTTCACAACGGTTTAGATAAGAAATTTCTTTACTTTTTATTAAACGACAAAGATTTGTTAAATTTTTCTGGAAGTGATGGAAAGTTTTTCAAAATCTATGCTTAATGTATGTGTTTTTTTGCTTTTTCTCATCATTTATGAAACGGTTTTATAATGTTTCATATAAGTAAATGTGAGAAACATCTATTATATTCTTTTTCATACTTTAATAAATCAATATCATGGAAGTTCCTGCGAAAGCTTTACTAAAGCTCCATAAATCTTGCCGAAACTCAACAGTCAATAAACAGACTAAATAATTAAAAAACAGTTAGTCCTTTTCAAAAACAAAAGAAATGAAACAATAAAACCAGAATTGAAGAAAAACAAAATGATTGGCTGTTAAATGCTTTTTATGAAATACAGCTTAACATTTTAATATGCTTGACATGATTGTTGAATGGGATTATGCACGGTTATTTAATGTCAATTACAATAAACCAACTTCGGAGAAA
Source organism: Maratus speculifer (assembly GCA_964019185.1). Lineage (NCBI taxonomy): Eukaryota > Metazoa > Arthropoda > Arachnida > Araneae > Salticidae > Maratus > Maratus speculifer. The sequence continues at coordinate 14,345,453 of OZ025291.1, read as the reverse complement.
CATATAACTTTATTTACTAGTAAATTCTTTTCAGACAACATATTTATATCTTTAACATTTTTTGTTAATAATTATGCGATATATTTATAATTTTAAATGCAAATAACTATAGGAAATATTCACTTACATGGTATTATAATTATGATGTTTTCTACCTCAATAAACTCCATGAAATATATCCATTAATCATTGCTGCAGTTTAAAATTCGATAATAAAAGGATCAACTAAAGAAGTATTTCAAACAAGTAAGGTATAGTTTCTCTAAAAAAAAAATAATTAAATAAATAAAATGATAAAAGCATGATCAGTGAAATATAGATTGAAATTAAGAAAAATAAAGTAATAACTACGATAATTTGAACATGTCAATGGATTTTACAATTTTCTTTTATTTTTAAAAAAGGAATTTAATTACTTTACAATCTATAAGTGAAAAAAAAATAACCGGGCAGATGCGAGGAATACTCGCGTATAGATGATTCCGTGCAATAAATATTGGGTTATGGAAAAAGTAATTTCATTTTTTTTCCCAAGATAGATTTAAAGTCACATATCTCAAGTAATACCTACTGAATTACGCCATACTATACAGCGTTTGAAAGGTAACAGTGTCTACAAAATTCTAATTATAAAGGTAGCGTCATCTTTTTAATCAGTCAAAAGTTATTGCGGTTTAAAAATAGAGATTCCAGAAGATCATTTTCGTCACATTTTAGTTTGTTACTTCTAAAGAGGAAAAAATGCGGCGCAGGTTCATCGAAAATTGTGTGGCGTTTATAATGATCAGTGCTTAAGTAAACGGCAAAGTCAGAATTGGTTTGCTCGTTTTCGATCCGGAAATTTCGATGATAAAGGTGAACCTTTAACTGGCCGACAAATCGCTAAAAAAGTCGATGGAATTCTTAAAAAACCCGAGATAGACTGACATATTTCTTCCCACGACATTGCTACGGAACTAAACATCGACCATAAAACACTTTTGAACAATTCACATAAAATTGGATACCAAAAGAAACTCGATACTTGGGTTCCCCATGAACTTACAGTGAAAAATTTAATGGACATAGTTTCCATTTGTGAATTGCTATTGAAACGGAATAAAATCGAGCCATTTTTGAAACAAATGATTATGGGTGATGAAAAGGGAATCACGTAAGACAACAATGTGCGAAAAAGATCGTGGTTGAAGCTTCACAAACGGTGGCAAAGCCCGGATATACGCCAAGGAAGGTGATGATGAGTGTTTAGAGGGATTGGAAAGGAATTGTCCATCATGAGCTGCTCGAACCTAGCCAAAACGTTAATTCAACAATCTACTGTGGATAACTAATGCAACTGAAGCAGGTGATTAAAAAAAAACCCGACCAAAATTGATCTATAGGAAAGAAGTTATCTTCCATCATGACATTGCTAAACCACACACATTTTTAGTCACTAGACAAAAACTGAAAGAGCTTGAGTAGAAGGTTTTGATAAGCTCATTGTATAGTCCAGACCTGGATCCGACAAATTAGCATTTGTTCCGCCCTCTGCGGAACTCTCTTAATTGTGTTTAACTGGCTTCAAAAGTGGCATGTAAAAATCACCTTGTTCAGTTTTTTTCTTAAAACTCTCAGAATTTCAACAGTAATGGAATTATGATTTTACCAGAAAATAGCTAAAGATCATTGAACAAAATAGCACATAAATTATTGATTAATTTTTTTGATTTATGTAAAAAATTCAGTTTGAAAAATATGAAAAAAAGTGAAATTACCTTCTCCCCAACCCAATATATGGAAATCGCACAACACAAACATATCATTATAAATTAACTAGGCTATAAAAGCCGATGGCGCATAGAGTACGCCGTGTCTTTATGCATGTTCAAACAGCCCTAGTCTTTAAGTATCAATATATCGACTAAATACAGACATTTAAAAAAAATCGTTACGAATAATCTGTGTATACTTCTGTGACATAGATACCTTCATCACTACTCAACACCTTTGAGGAATGCAAGCAAATCAAAACTTTGTGTAACGGATAAACGCAATTTTCTCACACTATATGACCTAGGATAATCGTTAAACTTTTCTTGCAAGATTTAGATTAACGTCTACTAGTTGTAATTTGTTATATAATTTTAATTTCTCTACATTTAGCATATTTTTGCATTGAATTTTTGGTGATATCTTTGAAAATATAATATTTTATATCAAAAGAAAACGTATTTTTGAGTTTGGCATTACGAAACCTTTCAGCTGATACTCCCACGTGATAAACAAAAATAAGATTTTTTTTGTCAATTAACTTAATTAGTCTATCTATTTTTTACCTAAATTTATTTTGTACTGTGACGTCGTAACTAAATATACTCCGAATCTCTGTACAATTTCACAATTCACTTTAATAAAACCAACACACAGAATACACGATGAAATCTATATACATAACCACGCTGCGCTATTTACAATTATGTACAGTTAATTTATATATATATCCATTAGGAAAAGCACTTGCATATACAGCATATACAGCCCCTTCCGGGTATGAGATTTCGAACACCCTTTTCCGATGTTCTTTAAAACCTGAACCATACACGGCTCACACCCGAGCCCGCCGAAAAAAAACGTTCTTTCTTTGCTGCACACCAGGCAACAACTGAATCCCTTCGTTTCAGTTCCATTTCAAACAGAAAAGTTACTTTCAAAAAGTCTCTTTCAAAATGAAAAAAATCACGGAGCGGACAGTTTTCAGACCTCATGGCACTAGGCATGGAACGTCATCGCAGACTTATTGGCGTCGACATTACGGAGCCGTCCGATATCACAGCTCCTTCCCCCTAAAGAAATTTTCATAGGGTGCATACACCTATGAAAATTGAAGATTGGGAAGACGGCATTGAGCCCCCTATCACTCCCTATCACCAATACTGAGAGGTCACAATACCAGAACACTATTAAAATAAATGCATATTAATAATTTAAAAAAAAACTTACGATTAAATTTTACTAAACACAATGAGCTAGTCATCTGAGCCGAAAGAATGGCACAGTACTATTCTCGAATATGCAACATAAAGTTCTATACTAAATAATACACAAAATTAATACAATTAAATAAAATTCAATATATGTAAAATAAATATAAATGAGTGAATTCAATGATTGGATTTTAATATTTACACACACTATTACTCAGTTCTACTCAGTCCATCGGCATTCCCGTGAAGCCTTCCCAGTTTGTGCTTAATCTCAAAATTGTATGCCTGTAAATATAATGCCCACCTAGTCAATCTAGCATTTTCCCCCATTATTAGTTTAAGATAGGTCAACGGATTGTGGTCTGTTTGTATAACAAACCGCTGCCCATCCAGATAATGATTCAGCTTTTTAAGACCATATACAATCGCTGCTAATTCGCGTTCAATAGTGCTGTAGTTCTGCTCTGCTTTAGAAAATTTCTTACTTAAATATAAAATGGGATGCTCTTCCCCATCTCGAATCTGTGACAGAACTATACCAGCACCATATAAACTTGCGTCGGTTTGCACAATAAACTGTTGGCTATAATCAGGGGCATATAAAACAGGACTCTGGGTCAACCTCCTTTTTAATTCCTGAAAAGCCTTTTCATAATCCTCATTCCACTCTATCTTTTCTTTTTTTACTTTCCCTTTCAAGATATTAGTTAGAGGAACCGCAATTATTGCATAATCTTTTATATAACGAGAATAGTAGCCCGTCATTCCAAGAAATGACCTTACTTGAGTTTTAGTTGAGGGTGTTGGAAAATCTATAATTGCTTTAAATTTTACGTCACTGGGGGACCTCTTTCCCGAACCTACCTCATGACCTAAAAACTTCACGCTGTCTTGTGCAAATCTGCATTTTGTGGGTTTCACTGTTAAACCGGCCTCTAATTAGCGCTTTAAGACCTCGGCTATATCCTTCATGTGACTTTCCCAAGTAAGTGAAAACACCGCAATATCATCAATGTACGGCAAGGCAAACGATTCCAGACCTCCAAGATCCATAGAAATTAATTTACAGAAGTAGAAAGGAGCGTTCACGAGACCAAACATCTTGACCTTAGGCAAAAATACCCCAAAAGGTGTCACAAATGCAGCGTACCTTTGGGCCCTTTTGGTCAGTGTTATTTAGAAATAACCTTTGGTTAAATCCATCACCGTAATAAAGGTCGCAGAACTCACCTTTTCTACTACCTCCTCTATATTCGGGAGTGGGAAAAATTCCGTTCGAGTCTTGGAATTTAGTATTCTATAGTCTACACAAGGACGAGGATCTTTTCCCGGAATCTCTACCAACATCATGGGGGACGTAAAATCGGACTGCCCTACCTCAACTACTCCTAAGTCTAATAATCTTCTTATCTCCTCCCTCAAAATTTCTATCTGCCTCGGCGACATTCTATAAGATTTGGCTCTCACCGGCGTTTCATCAACTAATTCTATATCCATCTCTACTAAATGAGTACGTCCTGGGTCCGAAGAAAACACTTTCTTATTTCGCTCTATGACTTCCTTAAAATTATTAATTTGAATTTCTGTCGCCCTCTTCTCTAGTTCACTGTTGTTCACGATTTCCCAAAAATCAATTTGTGTGGGGTTTGGCATGGGGTACGGTATTTCGGCATCTTCTTCCACCTCTTCCGAATCGATATCAATTACCAGATTAACAAATTCCGGCCGCTTATAATAAGGTTTCAATAAATTAACGTGATAGATTGTCGCCTTATTTCGCTTCTCTAGTAAGTCAACGGTGTAATTCGTTTCTGAAATTACTCCTGTGACCGTACCTGGCCCGATCCAATTTACAGCCATCTTATGAGATTTAGAGGTGGCCAAAACTAACACCTGGTCTCCAACCTTGAACTTTCTTATCACTGCATTCCGGTCATACCATAATTTTCGCTTGTTCTGACATTCCTCAATGCGCTTGACTGCCAACTCCTGACATCTTTTCAACCTATTTGTCAGATTCAAAATATAATCTACCACATTTTGGTCCGTACTCTCGTCACCCATTCAATTTTCATACACCAAAGTGTGTGGCATACGCAAATTCTTCCCGTGAACGAGTTCAGCGGGACTAACCCCGTGCTTTCATGCGTTACTGTTATTAAAGCGAACAGTGCCATAGGCAAAACGTCTTCCCAATCACGACCCGATTCGAGACATAAGGCTTTTAATGGCTTTCTTTAATGTAGAATGTAATCTTTCCACACAATTGGACTCCGGATGACAGACTGAGCTATGGGACACTTTTATACCAAATTTTTGAAAGAATTCGGTCGTCAACTCGCTCGTAAAAGACCTTCCTAAGTCAGATTGTATTTCTCTCGGATAGCCCGTTTTAGCAAAAATCTGCAACATAGCATCAATAACGGAAGTGGAATCTACCACCGGTATGGCATCCGGATACTTAGAAGCAAGGCAAATGGATGTAATTAAGTATTTGTTATTTTTATTACTAGTTTGTAAGGGACCCACCGCATCCAGATTTATCTTAGAAAAACATTCGGAAATTATTGGTACCAGTTTTAAAGGGGCCTTACGCTTATCTTTATTACTACCCACCTTTTGGCATGGATCACACGTTTTTACGTAATTTTCAATATCTTGATAACAATTTGGCCAAAAGTAATACCTCTCTATCCTTTGTCTTTGTCGAACCTAAATGTCCTGATACCTGCTCATGACACAATGCTAAAACTTCTCTTCGATAAATTTCCGGTACGCATAATTGTATTTTCTCCTCACCTGTCCTTGATAGCGACACCCGTACAAGCCTATCTTCCCTAATACAAATTTCTTTATCATTAGAGTTTTTAGCTTTCTCCCACAACTGCTTAAGTGAAGGGCAATTTTTCTGCTCTTCTTTAAATTTCTCCGCTAATACATTAACCAAACCTGTCTCCGTCTCTAACTTTTCCGGTATAACCATCCCTTCCTCCTCTTCTTTAAACTCCACCTCATCCTTATCTCCATCTTCCAAATCCAATTCATTCTCAACTTCAACCACGGGTATCTCTCTTTCACGTTCCCGCTTCTGACTGCGCGTCATTACAGCATTTAGCAACACAGGATTACCTTTTGATTCCTCAATAAGTTCTGCTGTCTTGTTTCCCAACAAATAATAAGCTTGCTCTAATTCTGTCGGTATCACAGCTGCCTTAGTAATTATCATTCCAAAATCCCCTTTAATTATAACTCTCGCCAAGGGCAAACATTTACACGCATTATCCAAGGGTTGCTTTATCTACGTTACTTCTCCAATTAAATCATCATTATCTATCCAACTACGGTCACAAAGATCAATTCCAGCCCCTGTATCCCTTAAATAATTTCGTTCTATCCCATTAATTTCTGCTTTTTTCAAATAAGGTGTAAAACACTCTCCCAAACTACACCTACGTCAACGTGACTGACTAAATCTCCAGAACGTTTCCGTTTTAAATCCGGACAATCTGGCCTAATGTGCCCTGCACGATTACATTGAAAACAGATAATTGGCGTTTTTCTAACAAATTTATCCTTATTTCCAAAATCCCTATGCACTTATCTCTTTTATCAACCCCACCTGATTTAACTATCTGATCCCCTTTACTTCTAGCATTATCTTGCCCATTCCTATCCCTAAAGTATGGTTTATTATTCCACGTTTTGTTATCAAAATTCCTAACATTCCCTCTCACACTTTCAAATTTATCACATTTTTCTGCTAAATATGACGCTGTCTTAATCTCATCCCACTCATCGAGGAATTTATCCTTAATCGCAAAAGGAACTCTACGCTTAACCTGTTCTGTGAGCATAAGTTCTTTGAGTGATTCAAAATCATTTACTTCAACAGTTTCTAACCAGTATTCTAAATACCCTCTTAATTCATAAACAAGCTCAGTCCATAACGCACCTGCCTTCCTTTGATGAGTCTCGAATTTTGTTTTCAGGGCCCCTGCTCCTAATCTGAATCTCTTTAACAAAACATTCTTGATATGCTGGTAATCATCCCTTTTTTCTAAGGGTTCTTTTACAATAATTTCAGCTACCTCTACAGGTAACAAAGGTATAAGTTGGGAAACGTAATTTAATTCTCCTAACTTCTCTTTTGACGCCTGACTCTCAAAAATCATAAAAAACAAGGTAATATCAATTGATTTTGGGTCAAATTTTAGAACTAAATCCTTTAAACTCACTCTCTTATCTTTATTTTCAGCTATCACAGAATCAGGGGAAACTAATGAGCTACTATCTGCACTGCATTGTAATCGCAGTTTCTCTAATTCCAATTGTCTATCTTTCTCTCTTTCTAAACTTTCCTGTTCTTCTCGCTTTAATCTATCTAACCTTTCCTGTTCCGCTAATTTATTTAATTTTTCCTGTTCTGCTAATTTTTCCCTTTCTTCTAAAATTCCTTCTAACATATCTTTTGCAATTTGCTCATCATAATCAGAAGCTTTCAAAATTGCCTGAATTAAAGGCACTTTTTTAATGTCAGCAGATATTTCTGTATCAAATTCTGCTGCGAGCAAAAGCAATACATCTTTATTTTGCCTATTTAAGAATGAAGCCATAATCAAACTCAGAAAAATATCCCACTACAAAAAGTAAATACAATTACAAAATATTTCTATAACTTTCCTGAGCACAATAGCATTAAAATACCAAAGAAAAACAAGATTTTTTTTTTCAACTGAGTAACACTTTTCTCTAATCACAGTTAATAATTAAAACCGTAACTAAAGTATTAATAAAAAATGCACAATAAAATAATAAAGACTCAGTACATTCTTTTACTTTATTAAATCACATTGCTTTAATGCACTACGAAAAAGTCAATAGTAATCTCTGTAAGTTCAACTTTCTAATTTAATAAACTTAACACTGTAACTGAAACAATTAAGTTCATTACCGTACTACTTGTGCAATGAAAATTACTTTACTCTTTATGCAAAAAATAAAAATGTATTTAAAATACTTAATATATTCTACTTTTACACTTCTTATTTTGTTTTCCTTTTAAAACAAAACAGCAATTAGCAAAGAATAATAATAATAATAAATCACGAAAATACTCTTGTGCAATAACCTTAAAAAAAAAGAAAACAAAACGAAACACGCTATTTTTATTTTCTAACATTTAAGCGTATGGCACTGAGACCTCCCCAAAATTCAGCGCGCAAGAGAAACAATAGGGACTCACCGTTCGATCCTTTAATATTCCGAGCTGAAATTCACAATCTTCGAACACTGATTTCAATGACCGACACAGCTTTCCAGTCCACATTAAAAATAATACAGGAGAGACGATGAGTTTTCAGTCCACATTAAAAATAATACAGGAGAGACGATGAGTTTTCAGTCCACATTAGAAATAATACAGGAGAGATGATGAGTTCGCGGAACTTTTAATTTCAGTTCCTATATCCCACAGCAAGTCACCAATAATTTTTATATATTACTAGCTGTGACGTCGTAACTAAATATACGCCGACTCTCTGTACAATTTCACAATTCACTTTAATAAAATCAACACACAGAATACACGATGAAATCTATATACATAACCACACTGCGCTATTTACAATTATGTACAGTTAATTTACATATATATCCATTAGGAAAAGCACTTGCATATACAGCATATACAGCCCCTTCCGGGCATGAGATTTCGAACACCCTTTTCCGATGTTCTTTAAAACCTGAACCATACACGGCTCACACCCGAGCCCGCCGAAAAAAAAACGTTCTTTCTTTGCTGCACACCAGGCAACAACTGAATCCCTTCGTTTCAGTTCCATTTCAAACAGAAAAGTTACTTTCAAAAAGTCTCTTTCAAAATGAAAAAAATCACGGAGCGGACAGTTTTCAGACCTCATGGCACTAGGCATGGAACGTCATCGCAGACTTATTGGCGTCGACATCACGGAGCCGTCCGATATCACAGTACGGTTATATATATAAGTATGTGAATCAAATATCCTTTCTTGCTTCAGCCAATATTAACTTTTCTCGCACTTCAATTTACAAGTAAAATGGTTGTGACAGATAGATAGACTGTCACAAGAGTAATATTACAATGATTCTGATATTACGTTTAAGTACAGAACATCAAATAATAATAGTAATAATAATGCAAACTTTAGGAAAATTTATGATCGCTTTTATGGATTTTCAAGTTTTTATAATGTGTGGCAGTTAATTTCCAAGACTGTCGAAATAACGTTTGAAATATGAATGTATAGTATTTAGTTATTTAATATGTTTTGAAATGAGTTCCGTCTGCCGTAATGCACTTTAGTCGTCGGTTGTACAATTGTTTGAAATAATTTGCAGTGTCATATTTGCCAATCCTCTTAATTTTATACGTTATAGTTTACTTGATTTTATCCATAGTCAGGAAAATTTTCAGTTGAGATTACGCTGTGAATGATATCACCACCAGCTTCCATTCTTATTTATTTTTATTTCTCTGATAAACAGTGATGATCGAACTTGGCGCAAACTTTGTCTTTCCCTTGATTTTGCGTCAAAAGTTTTTGAGCACCACTTTATCAATATTGTTTAGGAGGTGCAAAATGGAAGTTTCAATAAGATAATGCTCCCAGTCATTCATTGAAAATAGCAAAAGAGTGGCTTAAAAGAGAAAAGATTGATGTTTCATCTTGATCAAGAAGAAGCCCTGACATAAACCCCATAGAAAACGCATGGGGTTATTTATCTCTCCAGGTGTCTGAAAATAACAAACAATGTCATTCAGCATATGAATTGGAAAAGGCCATTATGAAGAAATGGGACAATATTCCCGAATCGTTCCTTAAAAAATGAACTCTTTGCCAAATCGTGTGTTTGAAGTTATTCAGCGAAATGGTGGAGCAACATCTTATTAAAAATTTCAGGAAATTTGATTTTGTAACAGATTTTTAACACTTTTTTGTTGCATTGATGTCTTATTTTTTTCCAATTTAACTTCATTAGTGTTAGTTGCTGCATTTTACTAAAAACTTGATATATTAACGTAGAGTATTATTTATTTTGATTGAAACATTTCTTTAATTACCTAAATGGCAAAATATGTTGTGGTCTTATAATTTTGTAACAGACTGTACAGGGGTGAGAAGAAATTTTACAGCATATTTTAGTTATGTTAACTTACTCAAATATAATGAGATCGATATACGGAACTGAGATCTACTAAAAGTTACTTAGTGTAGAATATAAATTACAAATAATTTAGAGAATACATAAAAGAACTCAGCTGTGGCATGCGTTTTTAATTTCAACTATTTTTTTTTCATACTACGTGGTATGTATAAATGTTTTAAATCCTATATCGGATTGCACTAAAGATATCGAAGGGGTTACTGAGAATAAGCTTAAATTTCTTAAAAGTGGTTTTTGATTTAATTGGGCATTTTCAAGCTGTACAAGATTTAGTATATTAAGAGATGTTTATAAAATACATATAATATGATATAGAGCCATGTAAAGAATTCGATTTCTGGTTGACTACGGTAGATACTTCTGCAAGTATGATTTCTATAATTTTATGTGCTTTTTATTCTAAATTCAATTTCAACTAAATATGTGGCGCGCATTTATGTAGAAGATAAAATATAGAGGTGTACAAAAATTTTCAAGTATATTTCAGTCTATTTGTAACAATTGCTTAACCCCTTCCAAACGAGTATGAAGTATACGTCATACATAGAATGTTCCCACGTAATTATTCCTACAACTTATTTATTATCGCAAATTTTGCCTTTTTTAGTTTGGAGCATTTTCTAGATTAAACTAGGCAAAAAATTCAAACTGGAAAAACCGCTGATAAAATATTAATAATTCTTTAAACGACGCTCATGGTGAAGGGTTCAATGTGAATTTTCAATCTATTATGCTTGTTTTCTTTACTAAACTTATTTTACACTAGTACATACAGTATGGAATTAATATTATTATACAAATCAAACAGGGGGTAATTCTAGCTTCTCTTTAAAAGAAAAAACCTTTTTACTATTATATTCTTTCTATAATGTGCAATACATGCTAAAATATCTTATTTTAAATATTAGAAAAATCAATATTGTGGAAACGAATACACTATATTGCCATTGAATATGGGACACTTGCGATTTTAGACATTTTACTAAATATCTAGAAAAATACATGAGGAATCATCTCGAAACTCTTAGTGTATAAATATAATAGTATAAGTCATACATCTCCGTGAAGATTTTTTCCCGAAACTCCAAAGGGGACCGTCAACAAATTAAAAAAGAATGGATATCTTTTGAATAACCCTGTCAAAACTAATGCAGCAAAAGCGCTCAAACTCTAGATTGTGATTGAATGCCTTATTGTAATAATCTTTGTTCATTTTTATGCAAATAGCATGCATACTCGCAGAGTAATTAAGGTTTTTATAAAAATGATCCCAAATTTTTCCAAGTTTTTTCCTTATAATTTTCAGAGTTCTTAATATAAAATATTATTTTTTTTCAGAAAATATGACAAAAAACATTGCACACAGTACCCTGTAATCAGAATTAAAAAATAATGAAAATTGTATAAAAAATGAGTTGGTTTACTAAATAATTTTTTACTGCGCATGAGTCAACGATATCAAAATTTCATTTGCATATTATGTTAACTAAATGCATAGAGCAACTTTTGGGAAAGTCACAAAATCATAACTTGAAAATTATGACAATAATCGTCAATTGAATAAGTCGAAAATCCGTTATTCTCAAAATGAAGCAAAATCAAGAGGGGTTGTATCTATATATTCATTGATTAGTGTCAATATAGAATACACAATATGGGATGTACTACTGCATTTGGATAAAATCCCTCATTTTTTTGCTTAATTTTGGAAACAACGGATTTTGTCCTTTTTCTATAGACGATTACTTTCAGAATTTTCAAGTTATGATTTTGTGACTTTCCCAAAAGTTGCTCTATACATTTAGCTAACATAATATGCAAATGAAATTTTGATATCGTTGACGCATGCGCAGTAAAAAATTATTTAGTAAACCAACTCATTTTTTATACAATTTTCATTATTTTTTAATTCTGATTACAGGGTACTGTGTGAAATGTTGTTTGTCATATTTTCTGAAACAAATATTATTTTATATTAAGAACTCTGAAAATTATAATGGAAAAACTTGGAAAAATTTGGGACCATTTTTATAAAAACCATAATTACTCTGCGAGTGTGCATGCTATTTGCATAAAAATGAACACAGTGTATTACAATAAGGCATTCAATCATAATCTAGAGTTTCAGCGCTTTTGCTACATTAGTTTTGACAGGGTGTTTCAAAAGATATTCATTCTTTTTTAATTTGTTGACGGTCCCCTATGGCGTTTCGGTAAAAAGTCTTCACGGAGATGTATGACGTATACTATTATATTTATACACTAAGAGTTTCGAGATGATTCCTTATGTATTTTTCTAGATATTTAGTAAAATGTCTAAAATCGCAAGTGTCCCATAATCAATGGCAATATAGTGTATAGTTCCTGTAATTACTGTTTATCATATTTTTTTTTTTTACTTGTTTTCGATAAATAACTGCAAGTCACTTTAATATGCTAATAGCTAAAAAAAAGAGAAAAAAAGGATTTTAACAAAGAAAACAAATGAATATTTATTGGAAACATAAACCTGATAGTAGAAAAAATGCATTCCTAAAGGCATTAAATTAAGATAACGTATTTTATTAGAATAAAAAGAAAAGTAACTGCTTACAAACATTTTAGAAGAACACACACATTAATATTGAAATAAAATCCCTTTTCAACAAATTCTTCGTTTTTCTGTAATGAAGATTTCTAGAATTAATGACATAAACATTCTTTTTCCAACAAATTTGCGAAAATATTTTTTTCTTATGTTATTCCTTAATATATTTTTCTTGAAAATGCGTTTTGCTTTGATTATTTTTTCTGAATGCATTATTATGAGTAAGATATTCAATTTGCCATGAATGCTTCTAAATTGATAGAAAAATTATTTTTTCCATACTATGTATTTACAAATCGAAATGTTTTTTTTGTCCCATGAAAGTATGTTTTCCAGATTTTTAGCTCTAAATTAACTTTAAATGACATTCATTGCTATAAAAGATAAACTGTTTTTATTCGTTGCTTTTGACATAATTCTTTTCTGTTATTGTATGGGTAATAAATAATATAACACAGCAACGTATTTTTTAGAATTTATTATATCTGATTGTTAGTTAGGCGATTACATTTCGCGTTTATTTTTAATATGAATTAAAACATTATTCAATAATTAACACTAGTATGTTTTTCTTCTTTATTGTTAATTTCTCATTTATATTGAATATGCATTAAACTTTCTTTCCCACAGTGTACAGATATGTAAAAGGTTAAAAAAATATTGCTAAATTTAATACGGTTTACCAAAATATAAAATTACCTGTTTCATATTACCCACGACTCCAAAAAGTGTTTTATAGCTTTAGAAATTTCGGGAAAAATTTATATTTTCGAGATTTATTAAAAGACTTATCCCTACATTTTCTTTTTCTCCTTAAATATGAAGTACTTTAGTTATCAATAGAGAAATATCATTAAAATTAGGAAAAAGTATCATCCTCAAAACTAATTCGAATTTAAATGCTACTTTTGAGAAATGTGGTTCACTACGGATAACTGATATTAATTTCAACGCCAAACATTTAATAATTTAGGAGTAATATCTCTGAAATATATTTAATCGTATAATTAGTCGTTATTTAAAGTTATTTTGTAAAATTGTTTCATAAATTCTTTTCATCAGTATACATAGAGATTCATCGGGATTTATACATAGAGAGTAGTATAATGTATAGCTACGTTTATGACCTTAAAAATATTCATACCTTTATTCGCAGCTAATTTATTTTACAAAGAATTAAATTAATAATACTGTTTAGCAAAATAATAAAGTATGGTTATGACAGATACTATTGAATTTTTTATTTTATAGAAACATTTTACAAAGAATATGCGAGCCCCATTTCTTATCTAGTGGTTAAGCGCTGGCTGCTGGAGAAGAGATGTAGAATTCTAGACCTGATATAAATCGGTCATTCTCAGATAAAGGGAGATTTTATGCCTTTGACTAAAAAAAAAAAAGAAATTTAATGAGTCTAACATGAATGTTTTAATTTTATTTTTAAATATAAACAAAGATTGTGCAACAGTTTAAACATGGGGAAAAACAATAATTTGAATACTAAAAAAAATAAAAATGTTACAAATGTCATTACCATGGCATGTCCCTAACTTCAAATTTAATAAGTCAAAATTATATTTTGAAATGTTGGAAAGCCTTTGAGCAAAAACAAATACAGTATAATAAATTTTTATCTCTCTACATATGATTTATATTTTAGCTTCAAAAATTTTTTTCTTCTTAATTTTAGTTAATTAAACTTTGTCCCTAGATTTAATGGTCATTACCATGGTGCAAAGTGTTTTCGTTAATAGCTCATCACTAGAAAGCGTTAGAATATACTTTTAGGCACTGTAGTGTATTGTAACTCATGTTCTTACACGCAGTGACGTCTATTTTTTTTTTTTAAATAGGTATATACTGTTTCATTTTGATACTTTTATTCAAAAACTGAGACCAGTGTTTTTTTATGTGTGATTACCATGTTTCATTTTACTAAAGTATAATAATACAAATTATTAACTGTATTAATAGAATTATATAGATCTGTAGGACTATTTTGAAAGTAAATGTACTGTAAGCCTTTAATTGCTATAATTTAGCCTAAAATAAGGTTAGATATTAAAAATGTCATTACCATGGTAGTCATTACCATGTCTTTTCGCAAACATGGTAATGGCTAACAGGCCATGGAAATGAGAAATTTCAAGAATTTTTGAATTTTCGAATAAATTTTCACAAAAATCAACATCAGTAACATAAATTTGAGTTACTATAAAGATTTAAGCTTACTGAAATATTGTTTAAAAATTAATCAAATCTGGTTTTAGAAGACAATCATTTTCATTTATCTTTGTGAACAAAAATGATTTTACATTATTAATGTTTATATTTATTTCATTAATGATAATAACAAGTGCGTCAATGATTAAACATAAATTTCTCAATTTTTAATGTACTTATATTTTATGAAATTGAATTATAAAGTAATTAGTTTGATCTTCCTATTATTAATTTGAGTTTCTATAAATTAAGGCCATAAAAAAGGCTAACGATTTCTGCTGATATTTTTCTTATAATGTCAATTTTTTTTCAAAGGCAAATTTTTCCCTTTATTGGAGAATGAACCAAATATAGATGATTGTAGTGACTGAGATTCCACATCAAATGTAAATACTGGTTCGTTTCGCACTCGTGCTAAAGATATTTGTAACTCCCATAGTAAAACAAACAGTCAGACAACTCATATATTTAATTTATTTGTCATTTTGCAAATCTACATATTTTTCCTTATTTTTTTTCTTTTGGAAGCAAAATAAAGTCTACTTCATGTGTTTTATTATTCTGCATTGGTGCGGAATTTTCTTGATTAATTTTTTCTGCTGTATTTTTATTAGTTATTTGATTAATAGCTCACTGGTCAACAGCTGTTTTGGTGCCAGGGTATTTTTAGCTGATTTTATATGAATTTGATGTCCTAAATTCAAATATGGTATTAGTTTTTCTCTATCAGCTCAGTTTTTTAAGATAAACAACTTTTTGTGAAATATATGTTTCATTATTTTAAGGTAAATCCATGTATTAAAAAATGTATGTAAAAATAAAATAAATACAGGATTTTAATTTTTTATAATACACAAATGTTAGTTTTAATTATTATGTTATACACATATTGAAATAATAATTTTTTAATGATATTGTACAAATATTTTTACTCACAAAAATAGAGAAAAACGTCACTGATGAAACTGATACTCATTGAATGCTTCGGCAGCTTCTTTTCCGTGACATTCTGGAATATATTTTAGAACAGCGTCTTTTTAAACTCAAACTGTAATCTGAAACCCTTTGCATATCTCATCTTTTTTGGTAGCGATCCTCCATAGTCTTAATATTGTGGTGAAATCTTTCGGGATGTTTATCACTTGTGCCTTCTTTATTTTCAAGAAAATGCTCTAAGTGGCAATGTAAATAGGGCACTTTAATGCTTCTAGTACACCCAAGAGATTTAAAACTACTATGTTTTTCATTTACCAGTTCTACATAGATTTCTCCTTTGTATTTGCCCGGAATGTTTTTGTGAACTGCCACAAAAAAGTCCAGGTTTTTTATTCAGCCTCACTCTTGAATTTACGAAAGCAGGATCCTTAATCAGTTGTCTTATTTGTTGTCCTTTAAACATTCCTGCTTTAATATCTTCATAACTCAATTCGGGTGTTTTTACCTTATATATGCAAATCATGACCCGTTCTTATGTAGAATTTACACAAACTGCTTCATAGGACAGAGCTTGATATGCAGTGCAGAAAGTATGATTTTCTTTCGCCCAACTAAAGTGTTATTAATGGCATTCTTTCTCCAACATCCATGTTTTCTTTCTTAGGCCTCTCTTTTCTAATCTAGTGGAGTGTTTTATCCCTGCTATCCCAAAAATAGAAAAACAAAAGTATTTTGTGTAACTTCTTTGCTGTCCAAGGACAATCATTTGGAGAATATTTAGGAAGAACAAATTTTTCTAACAGCCCTCTAAATTCATGACAAAATACAAGATTGTTTTTTAAGAGAAGTAGGGTAGTAGACAATTTTGTCTTGTGTGAAAAAATGTAAGTTTGGCTCTTTGTTCTAATAAATTTTTGTGTTTTAATTTTGAAACCAACCAGTAATTCAGCAGCTTCTTTTAAAACATTGAAATCTCTTTTGAAATCATTTAGATCAACCTGGTTGAAAAATTTAGGCATTGATGACGTCTCCTCATAATCACTGTTACCTTCACAGCTATCTAAAAGATGATCAGAAGGACAATATTCATCCTGACTAAGCTCTGGTAGCTGATGAAACGTTGGGATCGGCAGTTCCTGTGAGTGAGGAAGTGAAGTGTCTTGAAGACACTAAATCAGGATAAGTTTTCTTATTACAATTGTTTCGATTAATTCAAATAGTATTCCAGTGCTAGGTAGAAATAATAGTCATAGAAATGGTTTTGGAGTTCTCTCCAAACCATTGGTAAACTGAATTTGAGACTTATTCTCTTCCATCAGCTCACTGTCATAAATGCTCTGTACAAGTTTTACAGACCTGTTGCGGTGCGCAGATTTTATCCTGATCACCAAGTCTAACCCCAAAGTATCCAAGATAAGCTCTCTTTACAAAATCAGTAACATATTTTCTGTGTTGTTTCAACTTTTATTCTCCGCATATGTAGCAAAACATATCTGGATGATTTATACAACTTTTTCTACTTGAACTCATTTAAATTCCATTCTACAACGCAAACACAACAATCTACAACACTATGAGTTTTACGTTAAATTGATACGAATTCTACCTTAAACACAAATATCATGGAAGTTCAAAAACTTTAGAATGTCAAAGAAAGCCAGTTTTGTTTCCATGGAGTGAACTCTGAAACTAATTTTATCCCTTGAAGGCATCCCCTTTACATTTGGCTTTATGGATGAGCTGCGCGAAATCATAAGGATGCACAGATCTTCAGTTTTGCTTGCACATTTCTTTTTTCAAGATCTTGTGGTATTTCAACGTCCTTCTAATCGCCTTGAGCGTCGTTACAGGGCTATGTATCATAAGGTCAGTTTAAGTGATCAAGGTCACTTTAGTTCTAAAAAATCTTTATTTCCCTTTGCATATCTAAAAAAAGTAGAGCTGATAGAGAAAAACTGATTGCATATTTGGAATCAGCGTCCCAAAAATATCCAAAATCAGTTGTAAAATCTCAGGCACCAAAAAAAAGAATTTTTTTTTGTAGGCCTGTGTAGTATATTACTTTTTAACATTAAAAACGTGATTATTAGGATGAGCGAAGCGAATCCTCTACTAGTCCACTCAAATTACAATTTGTCGTACGCTTTACAAAAAAACTATTCAATATTTTAACTTCAAATTAAACACAAAAATAAATTATGATCTGTAGATTTGCAGAATATAATTTTTTTTACAGTAAAACGTTAAAAAAATTATTATTTTAATTAATTTATTTTACATGCATTTCCAATACGGACGCATTTTAGCAAATAAATAAAAAGTGAAACGCGTATATTTTCAGAAAAAAAAAAGTTTAAATCATGGAGTGAATAATTATAGATAGAATCACGATTAATTTATTAAATAAAACATGTTTTCATTTTCCCGCAAAATCGTTTGCACAGATGACACTTAAACATTTTAAAAGAATTGTATTATGGATTTTTTTTTTTTTTTTTTTTTTTTTTTTTGTAAACTGGCAACAAAATAATTGTAAACAAATAAAATTAATTCTTATATTTGTTATATAAATGAAAAATTAAAAGATCTGCGTGAAGTTGTTGGTTCAAGCTCTTTATAAATATTTTTGCGACGGTCGTATTGTGGCTAAATAATATCGACTCATTAATCAGAAGGATTTTATAGAAAAATAAGACTTTAATAAGTTCGCAAACACAACAATAATTATTCGTGAAAACGTCACTGCGAGAATGAGAGAGCGTTTCGTTAAAAGGTAATTCCATTAATTGAGTTGCCATTCGCAGAAAGTAAAAAGTTCTCCCATGCGGAGAGAATTGCAGCAATTCTCATACGCTAACATGTATAAAAACGAAGAAATTAAAATAAAATGTTTTACAATTAAAAATTCATAGTATCAACAAAAGCAGATTTCAAATGTTTTTTCCAGAAAATAGGATTTTGAAGAAGTAACTTTCTTCAAGCTTTCTTCAAATATATTATTCTAAAATAGCTATCAAAGATTATCGGATGTTGATTACAAAGATTGGAAACATGCATATTTCAAACAATTAAAAAACACCAGTTGCTACTTGAAATTGTAAAAACATCTTTAAAAGAGCTTTTAGTTGAAAATTTAAAAAAAATTTGTAAAAGTTTGCTTCGAAAATATCTTATTATGCCAGTTTTACATCATAAATAAAAAATTAAAATGCGCCAAAACATAAAATAACGTTTTTGTTTAATAAAGATGCAAAAATAATAATAAAAAAATATTGTTACTTTCAAATATCTGTTTTATAAAATAATGCTTCGCGAATCCAAACAAAGCATGGCTTTTGCTAGTTATATTGTTTAACATAGCTTAAATTAATATGTTTGAAACGTAATTTATTAGTGAAATCTATATTTTAATATTCGACCTGTAAAATTATAATCATGTGGCATTCAAAAATAACATGTAATTTTTGAATAAAATTTTAATGAAAAAATAAATAAATGCAAGCGGATATTATTAATGTAAGAGGATATTATTTAGTGAAATGAATGATAATTAATTAGCTTATACTCTTATTGTATAAATATAGTAGTTCTTACAAAGGATAGAGTTTATTATACTTTTAAAAATAAAAAACCTAATTATAAAAATATTTTAGTAGATAATTTTCAATAACTACTTACCTATTACAAGTATTTCAAGTGTTTATCAACTGAATATATAATGAACCCAAATGAATTTAAAAACATCCACACCATTATTATCTGTTAATTAATTTTACATAAAGTAAAATACTAAATGTATTAACAAAATAATAGTAGAGGGTTTTTTTATTGGCCCTTTTCTCACCGAGCATTGAATATGCTTTCAAAATTGAATAGTTGCAGATAATAAAAACAGTAAAAAGAAAAGAAAAGAAATAAGTTTGATAATATAAATTCATGTATCCTAAGGAATATATGTTTAATTTCTTTTTTTAAGGGGTCTCGGGATTCTTAAAGCTTTGAATTTTCGAAGTTTTAATTTATACAGGGTGTTCCAAAAATGACCGGTATATTTGAAAAATCAATAAGAATTTAACGGGCAGCGATAGAAACTCATCGTTTATTGCATTATGCTTGGGACAACAGTAAATTTTCAGTCAGAAAAACTTTCGAAATTAGTTCCATTTTTTAACAACAGATGGCGCTGCAGGCAATTTGAAAGATATAGATGAAAACGCAGTCTGTGAGTTCGCCATTCTGAAAGTCGTCTTTCTGCTGTAAGCATGTGCTGTTCACAGATTGCAAGTTTGCTGTGAAAAAATGTTTTATTTCTTAGAACAGAGGATATTTTGACTTGAAAGACCAGGTGTACCTCCTCAATCTAGAAACAATTGAACAACTGAAGCAGTACATCTCTTCTGCATGTGAAGCCATCCTACCTGACTCGTTTACAAAGTTTTCTGGTAATTTCGTTCAAAGACTACGCCATATTATTGCTGCGCATAGTGGATATGTGGGAAATAGCGTACTTTAGATTTTTTACAGATAGCAGCGCCATCTGTTCTTGAAAATTGTAATTAATTTCGAAAGCTTGTTTGCCTGAAAAGTTACTGTTGTCCCAAGCATATTGCAATAAGCGATGTATTTCTGTCGCAACCCGTTTAGTTTTTATTGATTTTTCAAATATTCCGGTCATTTTTTAAACATCCTGTATGATAAACTCCAATCTTTCATGAAAATTTTGATAGATTTTGGGCTGTTATATGAGGAAAGCAGAACGATGACAATAGGTTACAAATGCAAATAAAAAGGATTTTTTTCTTTTTTTCCTGATAAACATTTTGTTAATTACAGAGTGCCGGTGAAGTTCTTTCTAATTTAAAATATTGTAAGAAATCTTGGATACTTATTAAAAAAATGCTTACTTAGATCGTGCAGCAAATTCAATTTTTATTGAATCGTATTGTAATTTGCTTCTTGCTGTTCATTCAAGTAACATATTTTTTATTGAAAGTCAACCCAATTATTACGTCAACCCAAGTTCTATTAAGATGAAACATTCTGCATTTGTGACTAAACAACTGGTTTGCGATTTGAGTTGCGGAGTCGGGTTCATTTTGAAGCAAAATATTCGGAGTCACTAAAAAAGCCGATACCGACTCCGTTTTATATATTTTTAGACGGTGCGTTCGTAATTATGTAAATACGCAGCACCTATAGTTGTCGTTCAGTCCGTCCGTCCATCCGCATATAACAACGCAAAAACTACCCAACCGAATCGTTTGAAATTTAAAATGTATAATTATTACATAATTTTGTCGAATCATTTCAAATTTTATTAAAATCGGATGCATGGATCAATTACAGGGACAATCAAAAGTATTCCGTATCATTACGGTCAATGAGGAAAAAGTTTCAAATGCATTATAATCGTTTGAAATTTAAAGTACATAATTATTACATAATTTTTTCGCGTTATTTCACATTTTATCAAAATCTGATGAATAGTTCAATTACAGGGAGAATCAAAAGCATTCCCTTATATTACGGTCAATGGGGAAAAATGTTTCAAATGCATTTTAATGGTGTCACACTTATTCGAACATAATAAAATTGATATGCATCTATAAAGTATATATTATAACATGCATTTTACATAATCTGTGGTGCAAAGAAAATTTGTTTTTGATTTAGAAGGCCACACAAAATTATTCCATTACATAATGGTATAGGGAGAACATTGTTTGGTGTGCATTTTAATTGCAATTAATTATTTACAATTTTATGAGATTGATATATGAGAGTGATATTTTAAAATCTTCGTTATCATACGAATGCACCTCATTTGCCACGCTTTAAGTGCAATTTCCAACTTATTATTTTCTTTTTTTCGCAGTTTTAACTGAAATTTAACCAATTACATAGAATTCTAAACTCATTAAAAAAAATCTGTTATTGTTAATTTTGGATTATATCGGGCTACCGAAGTTAAAGATTCCCAATACTGTCCGGCGTATGCAGTAGATGGCACTGTTTTCAGTTAAAAGTCTAGTTGATCCCGTATTTTTTCTTAAGGGTGTATTTCGATTCAAACTGCTTATTTTCCAATTTATTTTTAAATTCATTTTTGCTCTCAAATGCATCAAACTGGCAAATTGTCTTATTCAGAAAGTACTCAAGGTGCAGTGATTGTCGATTTACTGATAAATGCAGAAAATATTGCAAAAAAAAAAGCAATCAAAAACGGCATTTTGAAACGATTTTTACGAACGAGAGATCTGTGAACGAAAAAAAGGGTCATGCTGAGAAGATAATTGTTTATAAATTAAATTCTAATGAATGGAGAGTAAAATGACCTCACACGGAACTTTATGCGTACCTTTGAAAATCCCCTAAGCAAGTTTCATGTTTCTATCTTTAAAAATATGCCTGAAATTGTATCAGAAAAGGTGGAAGGTGGAAAAGCGTTTTTTCGAATACACCCTTAACAGGTAAAATTTTCTCCTTTATTGTTTTCAAAAATTTTCCATCGAAATTTTTCTAATCTGAACAACACTAATTACCATCAAAATTGTAAAAAAATTAAATTTTAAGTCCACGAGTCCGAAATATTAAAATTTCTGTTTTGTTTTCTTCTTTAGATTTCGATAGGTCCGTGAAACGCAAAAATTTGTAAAGCTGAATTTTATTTTTTTCCTTTAAAAAAAAAAGCTCTGAGAACTGAATCAATGCCGTAATAGTGAAATTTTCGCCTTATTTTTCTTGCGTTCCCTCATAACCAACAACAACACTAATATATTATCCAGACTGGAGTCAGAATCAAAACCGTTAAAATTTCCGGAGTAGGCCATTTTTAACAGCGATTCCACAGACTTACTTGCGACTCCATGATCTAAGGCAATTTTTTGTTCTCTTGATGCTTCACCGCTCTGAAATTGTTAGTCGAATTTGCTATCATCCTTATATACCCGATTGAACGAACAATTTTATCATCAACTGAATGTTTCCGGTCTTTCTTTCAAATTTATTAAAATATTAAAAAATATATATATAGTTATTTATTTGGTCTATTTAGAGATGTCTGACTACTACTTAGAGATAAATAAATGTATCAATTTAAAACTCTAAAAAAAGATATGATCCATAAAATTATCTTTTTACTGCGTAGCATCTAATATTCATTGCTCCCTTACACACTATTATTATAAAGTGGAAGCCGCTATATTTTGTCTCTTAACTCACTTGGGACCTTTAAAAATATTTTTAATGCCTATAAAAAGAATATTTGGTACGATAACGTTTTATTATATTACGTAATTTCGTTTAGAGAAAATATGTAACAATTTTCCCCAGAAATTGTAAAATAGAAATATCATTTTTACTTACGCATCATACGTAGTGAATCTTGCAATCATTGTGAAAAAGAAAAAAAAACTTTTTTGTGACCGATTTACACATTTAGACACTGGAGATTCCGAAAAGCATTTTTTTAGAAAAAAAAAAATATTGCCGTCCGTCTGCGTATATCTGTAAACACTGTATATCCCGAGCAAATAGAGATAAAATACTTAAAATTTGGTGTGTATATGTATTAAAAGAAAGAGCTTATTTTATATCAGTAACCTCGATTATCCGGATACATTATTTTTTGCACTCTCAAAATATTCGTTCTCTTGAAAGTTATATAAATATTTTCGATTTATTTTTTATTTTAAGAAATGGATATAGTAAATATTAGTAATTAGTATATATTAGTCTATATTACTATATATTAGTAATTAGTATATATTAGTCTATATTACTATATATTAGTAATTAGTATATATTAGTCTATATTACTATATATTAGTAATTAGTATATATTAGTCTATATTACTATATATTAGTAATTAGTATATATTAGTCTATATTACTATATATTAGTAATTAGTATATAACAATATTAGTAAAATGTGGCAATGCTTTTAGCCGTTCAATATATATTATCTGTGTGTGTCAATAATTTTCTTAAAATACGTATGTTAGTAATTGCATTTTAAACCCTGTCCCAAAAGTTTAGACAATGAATAAAATTTGCATTAACATAAAAAGTAATATTGTGCAATTAAAACTCGAGAGATAGATAAAAAATAAAAGCAGTTTTTCTGATAAACACATATAAATTCTGATCACAGGTTTGAAGTTATAAAATAAACATTATATTATATAATTTTTTGCTGTCCAAAAGTATGGACAATTGTATTTTATGGGGTTTTATATTTATAAAAGTAACTAAAAACTTACTTTTAATATTAAATTGTATTGCCACGAAACTTTGTAACATCAAATGCACGCTGTTCCATAGAATTAACCAAGCATTGTATTACAGAAGAATATATTTCATACCACGCTTTGTGAATTGCAGTTTTTAAGTCATTTACACTTGTATTTTGCTTTCCATTTTCACATATTTTACGAGATAAGTACGCCCTCCATGGGATTCAAATCTGGACTAAGTACTGGCCAGTCTAATAGTGTGATATTGTCTCTCCTAAACCATTCATACAAAATTAAACTCTTTGCTAGCAGATCCGTAATTGGCAATAAATTGATACGTAAAATATCTGATAATCCTCTGATTTCATTTTTCTGTCCGTACATTCTAGAAATGTTTGACCATTGAAAAAAAAAAAAGATCAAAGGTCATTACAGATCCTTCGCCTTGTTGCCTGCTGAAACAGTTCTTGATTTCTTTTTTTTACGATCATGCCAGTAAAATTGATATCCATAGAAGCAGTCTAAAATCCATTTCTGTTCGTCTCTAATACCTCAAAGAGAGAAATATATATACAGGGTGTATCTAAACTACTGGGCAAACTTTAAGGGGTGATAGAACACATCAAGACAAATAATATTAAATGGGAAACCAAGGGTCCCAAACGTCTTCCGAAGGAGATAGGCGCCATCAAAGTTTAGGGTCCAAAATTTGAAATGATTATAAAAATCGGAAAAATTGGTGGATTCGTTTGCGGTTTTCACGAAAACTATTCTTTATATCAGTATTGTTTTGAAAATAAATTATAAAGATAAATTTCTAAAAATGCCGATAGAGGGCGCTTTAGACTTTGGAGTAACGCACAACTATTTTTTACCGTTATTTTTTGCATCTCATTGAATTTTTTTAAAAGTTTAGACATAAACTTAAATTTTGAGCTTAAAATCTGTGGTTAGGTAGCGCAAACTGAACTGTGTTCAATGGGAGTGGATAGGTTCAAATTTCAAATGATTATAAAACACAGAAAAATTGGGCAATTGATTTGCGGTTTTCACTAAAATTATTCTTTATGCCAGTATTGTCTTGAAAATAAATTATACAGATAAATTTCAAAAAATGTCGATAGAGGGCGCTTTAGATTTTGGAGTAACGTACAGCTATTTTTTACCGTTACTTTTTGCATCTCATTAAATTTTTTTGAAGGTTAGACATAAACTTAAATTTTGTGCTGAAAATCTGAATCGTTGAGAGTGGTTAAGTAGCGCTAACTGAACTGTGTTCAATGGGGGTGGGAAGGTTCAAATTTCAAATGATTATACAGAACGGAAAAATTGGTCGATTCGTTTGCGGTTTTCTCTAAAACCATTCTTTATGTCAGTATTTCGTTGAAAATAAATTTCAGAAAGATAAATTTCAAAGATAAATTTCAAAAAATTCCGTTAGAGGGCGCCTTAAACTTTAGAGTAACCAACAACAATTTTTAACTGTTATTTTTTGTATATAATTAAATGCTTGCAAAAGCTTAGACTTAAATTTTTAACTCAAATTCTGAATCGTTGGGAGGGGTTAAGAAGCGCAAACTCAACTGTGTTCAGGAGTTGAAATGTTACCCTGCCCAACCTACGAACACGGTTCAATTTTTCTCTAGTTAATTACGCACAACGATTCCGATTTTGAGCTCAAAATTTAAGTCTAAGCTTTTAAAACATTTATTTAGGTATAAAAAAAATAACGGTTAAAAATAGTTTATGTTTACTCTAAAGTTTAAGGCTCCCTCTAACGGAATTTTTAAAAATTAATCTTTAAAATTTATTTTCAAGGAAATACTGACTTAAAGAATGGTTTTAGAGAAAACCGCAAACGAATGGACCAATTTTTCCGTTTTTTATAATCATTTGAAATTTGAACCTCCCCACCTCCATTGATCACAGTCCAGTTTTGAGCTACTTAACCACTCTCAACGATTCAGATTTTCAGCTCAAACTTTAAGTTTATGTCCAAGCTTCTAAAAAAATTTAATGAGATGAAAAAAGTAACGGTAAAAAGTAGTTGTACGTTACTCCAAAGTCTAAAGCGCCCTCTATCGACATTTTTTGAAACTTATCTGTATAATTTATTTTCAAGACAATACTGATACAAAGAATAATTTTAGTGAAACCGCATATCAATTGACCAATTTTTCTGTTTTTTATAATCATTTGAAATTTGAACCTATCCACTCCCATTGAACACGGTTCAGTTTGCGCTACTTAACCACAAATTTTGAGCTCAAAATTTAAGTTTATGTCTAAACTTCAAAAAAATTTTAATGAGATGCAAAAGATAACGGTAAAAAATAATTGTTCGTTACTCCAAAGTCTAAAGCGCCCTCTATCGGCATTTTTTGAATTTTATCTTTATGATTTATTTTCAAGACAATACTGACATAAAGAATAGTTTTCGTGAAAACCGCAAACGAATCCACTAATTTTTCCGATTTTTATAATCATTTCAAATTTTGGACCCTAAACTTTGATGGCGCCTATCTCCTTCGGAAGACGTTTGGGACCCTTAGTTTCCCATTTAATATTATTTGTCTTGATGTGTAATATCACCCCTTAAAGTTTTGCCCAGTAGTTTAGATACACCCTGTATATATATACATATACATACACACATATATTGTGAATGAACAAAAATGTAAAAGAAAACATGTAATACTGTATTGTGTCTATACTTTTGGGACAGCATATTTTTATGTTATATAATGAATATTTTATAATTCTAAAATTTTTATCATAATTTATATGTGTATATCAGCAAATCTTGCTTTTATTTATTACTTATCTCACGAATTTTAATTGCAACTTATTACGTTTTATGTTAATGCAAATTTTATTGATTGTCTAAACTTTTGGGATAAGGTGTATGTTTAATGGGATTTTAAAATTTGATATTTTCGTTTAGAAAAATAACCGTAATATTACAATTTATCCCCCGGTGCATAAATTAGATTATATTCCATAAATATCGCAACTAAGAGAATTTTAACCAATACTTCCAAGACACTATCTTTATTTATAACTAAATGTTCGTTTATATATTTCATTAACCCTGTGTTATCAGAAAAACAAATTTTAATCCCATACGCTGTGTTCTTTTATCTTGAAGCCAAATATTTCTGTATTTCTAATTTGTATTTCTCATTTCTCTCCCTACAGTGTAGTACTAAATATGCTAAAATATTTCTGCATAATAGAAATTATGATATTAAAGTCGCTCTGAGACGCTTCCGAAAGATTTCTAATAAAAATCCAGCACTTTTTTGAGCTAATTACATAATTAACATGCAACAAAATATAACCTTTAGAAACGAGTTATCTACTGGATTTTTTATTAATTAATTTTTATCCATGTATTGGCATTAAATAAATCTATCAGCAGGATGAGTAACGATAGAAGTAATAAATGAATAAATAAATAAATAAATAAACAAAAATATTCAAGATAGAAGTTCGAAATCTTTTGTCAAATGGAATGAAATATAATTTTAGTTATTTCATTTTAAGAGCATATTTTAATGCTTTTAGTATTTTTACATGGTGATGAAAAAAAAAATAGCAAAGATTAAACATTTTTTTTTTTTACTTTTTTTTTCTTAGAAAATTTATATGAAAATTTAGTAAGTTAAAGTAATGCTTTAAAATAATATATTAAACAAATCGTTAGTAAAATATTTCGGTTAGAATATATAACGTTAAATTTTATGTGTATGCATTTATGAATAATTCTTGTAGACAATGTTTCATAATAATTCTTAATTGTCTTTTAGAAATATTTTTTTTAATACAGTCATGAAAACATCTTTATTTGATTATCTTTATTAACAACTATATATTTTATTGAAGAGTGGTATTTCTTACTATCTACTTTGAATTAGAAAAACAAAAATTTAATGGTTAAATTACCTTGTTTTATTAGCAAATTTTATTCACTTATGGGCTTTGATGAGTATTTCTACAGATAACAATAGAGTGACACAGAAAAGAAAATTCCGTGATGTCAACATTTCTTCAAATTGTACCCGCAACATTTTTTAATTTCTTATTTCAGAGAAATATCCTTTTTCACAAATTTTGTCTCGGGAACAAGAGGCAGGTTTTTTTCTTGTTTGTTTGTTAAAATATACAATAAGTAAATTCACGCAAATTGATTTAAGGGGTATCATTTTAGAACAGACAAGTGTGATGTATCAAACATTTTATTTGTTCCATTTTGGATATCTGAAAACAGTCATTCAGGGTAACATTAATCCATAGGGGTAACATTGCACAACTTCCTATTTTCCAATATGTTTGACTTCAGAAAGCTGAATAAACTCCAGTGCTGTACTGTGTTGGGAAGATTCCAAACTTGATTTTCTACTCTTTACTTTAGAAAAAAAAAATAGCTCAGAAAATATGAAAAAAATATATTTGCTTATTTCTAAATTTTAAGAAAATATAATAGGTTAAGCGAAATCTGGCCAATTTGTTTTGCAGAAATTTAGATTAAAATTGTTTTCCAGATAGGACTTTAGGATAGGAAGATATATTTATCGATTTTGTTTACTCAGAATACAGAAGAAGTTTGAGAAAAAAATCGAGTTTTTCAAAAATGAAACAAACAATAATTTAAAGATTTTTAAAAAGTATTAACTAAAACAATGTTTGTCATTTTAAATTTTCACCGAAAAATGTTAACAATTACAGTTTCTTTCGAAAATAATTGCTAGTCTTAATGTTTACGGTGATTTCGTGTTCAAAAGTTCATCAATTAAGAAGATACATTTCGTCTTTATATGCAAGAAAGAGAAGTCGCAATTTACCTGCCGATATCTTAGAGAATGAAACAGGTTTAACTTAGGTATCGAGTTTTTCAAAGAAAAATTATTTAAAAAGATTGATATCACTATTATTGCGTAAAAATAATTTAAGTATCCATAGCAATAAGTATAAATTTATAAATGTATTTAATTTAATGATAAATGTATTGAAATGAATTTTGTTTCATCTAAAAATCCTTGGACCATATTATTCATTAGACTTTTATTGATCGCATTAACAAATATAGCACATATTACAGAAAATACCGTTTCAGCTTCAGTTTCAGCTAGGTAAGGAAGCTTATCAAATGGCTTAAGCACAACAAGCTCCACGTATATATAAAATGCATATAAAAAGTTCTATTTATATAATTTGGTTCTTAAAATATGCTTCAAACTTCTATTTATACCCTTTATTCTATACTTTTTTACTGACCGTATAAAAAATTTTAATGTATACAATAGAAAATAAATATTAATAGTAGAATTTACATCACTTGATTTTTAAGATGCATATCGAAAGTTCTATCTATATCATTTACTGTAACCCTAAATTGCACTTAATCGAAAGTTGTGGTGAAATTTTACTTTTTATTAAAAATTATTATTATTAAAGATAATAAACATTCATTGTAAAAAAAAAAATCCGTAAAGTTATTAAAAATTTTCTAGAAAACTGAAATTCATGTAACATTTTATGTAACGAAAACAACAAAATTTCATGTAACAGATGCTTTCACTTTCCAAACCGAAAATAAGTGTCCTCATTAGAAAAAAAAAATCTTCAATCAAAATTTAAAATTTAAAAAAACGTTTTGTGAGATCGTTCTCAGCTATCTAATATCATTGTGTTCGTCATTTTAAATTTTCTACGTAAACCTTTAACAACACATTTATGTCTCTTTCTTAAATAAATGTTATTGTCTTAGTTTTTACGGTAATTCCGTCTTCAAAAGTTCATCAAATAAGAAGATACATTTCGTCTTTATCTGCAAGAAGGCGAAGCCGTATTTCACTTGTCGAATTCTCAGAAAAGAGAGCAGGTTTAAGTTAATCATTGAGTTTTTCAAAAAGACAAAGTACTACCGATACCATTAATTTTTCTTGAAACAAAAATCTCTGCTTTTATTTGACTTTTTCTTGCACAAAACTAAAGAATCGGGAAAAAATTAAAATTATTACTTCACATAAAGTATAAAAAGGTAATAGTTTTAACATAACAACCTTTCCGGAGAACATAAGTATAAGGAATTTCGAGTTTTTCAAAAATGAAGCAAAAATAATTTGAAGCTTTTTTAAGTGCATTAGAAGAAAACTAAAAGATTGTTTGTCATTTAAAATTTTCCACGTAAAATGTTAACAACACACTTATGTCCCTTTCGGAAATAAATGTTTTTGTCTTAGTTTTTACTGTGATTCCGTCTTCAAAAGTTCATCAATTAAGAAGATACATTTCGTCTTTATCTGCAAGAAAACAAAGTCGTATTTCACTTGTCGAAATCTCAGAAAATTAAACAAGTTTAACTTAATTATCGAGTTCTCAAAAAAGACAAAGTACTATTGAAGCCATTTATCTCTCTTGAAATAAAAATCGCTGCTTTTATTTGACTTTCTTTTCTTAGCTAAAGATTAAGAAAAAATACTTTAAAATTATTACTCCTCATAATGTATAAAACAGTTGATAGTTTTAATATAACAACTTTCCGCTAACATTCAGCCTCGCTACTATTAATACAGGGTGGCGAATGGTCAGGGAAAAATACAATCAGAAAAAGAGGAAAATACCAGTATTTTTATGGAAAATATTTGGAGTAATAAATAAAAAGAACATTGCCCAATTAAACTGATGGCATTGAGCTCACAAGCTACGCATACTAATTGTACATTACAGCCTTATATTTTCAAGGGTTAATTCCTTTCGAAAAAATTATTAAAGAGGGGGGATCAGCTCCCCCCCTTTCCCCTTTTTATACTTAATCATTGAACTCCCTAAACTAATCAGGGATATGCTTTATCATATAAAAAATCTATATCCGAAATTCAGAGCAAATCGGATAATTCTTTATAAAAACCCATTTAGCATTTATATAATTGAAGAGGAGCTATCCCCCTCTTTTATACTTAACCATTAAACTTCCGAAACTATTCAGAGATTTGAACGAAATCTGATAATTGTGCACGAAAAACCCATTTATATAAATTAAGGGGGGGGCAGAACCCCCGTTCCCCCTGTTTATACTTATCCAATAAACACCTAATAACAGTCACGGAATTGCCTCATCAGAATGATCCTATAACTAAATTTTGAACGAAAACTGTTAATTCTGCATGAAAAACCCATTTATATCAATTAAGGGGAGGGGCATGAGCCCCCCGTTCCCCCTCTTATACTTATCGAATGAACTCCAAAAACTAATCAGGGAAGCGTCTTATCAGGATATACCTATATACAAAATTTCAAATGGATGGGATATATTTATCTTGAGTTATCGCGTTACGCACGAACGAACATACATACAGAACGGACGGGCACATAAGCTCTCAGGCTATGATAGCCTGTGAGCTAAAAAGGATTAAAGAAGGCGAATTTCTGTTTAACAAAATATTGGTATTAAACACTTTTCAGAATATATTTTTCCCTGCCCACTCGCCACCCTGTAATAGATTTGAAACAGGTATCGAAGAAATTGTTTTTGTAATCAAAATCTCTTCTCGTAAATATGTATGTTAAGAGTATGTCCTTTAGACTTCTTTGCCTGACAATATTTCGTACGTTTCTAACAATAATTTCAATTGTTATCTTTCTTAAGATTGTTTGGTTAATATTATAATTATAGCGATTTTTATTATTGTGAAAATTTTAAACATTATGTAAAAAAAATCAAGTATTCACAACAGTGAGTATAAATTTATAAATGTATTTAATTTAATGATAATTTTATTGAAATGAGTTTTGTTTCAATTAAACATCCTCGGGCCATATTACTCATTAAAGATTGCAATTGGTCGCATTAACAGATATAGAAAATACATATAAAAACTTATAATCTCTATACATTTTTATACATTTTTATTGGCTGTACAGGCAATTTTAATATACATATAACTTTATTATACGATAGAAAATAAATAGTAATAGTAGAATTTATATCATTTGATTTTTAAGATACATATTAAAAGTTCTATTTATATCATTTTATGTAACACTAAATCGCACTTAATCGGAATGTTTTGGTGAAATTTTACCTTTTACTAAACATTATTATTTATAAAGAAAACTAACAAGTACTGTGAAAAAAAATTATATAGTTATCAAATTTTTTCTCGAAAATTGAGATTTCTAGAACAGTTTATGTAACGGCAACAACAGAAGTTCATGCTTTTTAAAATCATGCTTAGATGCTCTCTTTTTCGAAACCGGTTCCGAAAAAAAGTGTCCTTATTAAAAAATCTGCTATCAAAATCGAAAAAATGTATTAATTTTTATATACATTACCATAATCTACAAATATGATCACGAAATACTAAAGAAATAAATTATAAATAAAAAAACTAGTCGTTGGAGGCCACCGTAATACTTACCCATCATGGATATGCATAACATAATATATGAAAACATAACATATGTAAACAATTTATAAAATGCATTACAATTCCAAAACAAAATATAAATTTATATTTAAGTATTTTTAACACATAACCATGCTCTATTAATGAATTTCTGATGAACCAATTTCAATAAATTGTATGAAACGCCAAACTATTCAAGTAGCACTGAATTGAATAAAAGAAATATCCTTATAACTCTAAAAATAATTATCATATTCACTAACGGTTTCTTGCATTGAATTAAGTGTCTCATTTGCAATTAAAAGATATCTTTGAATTGAAATTTTGAAATACAGGGAATTTCTTGAATTGAAATACAGGGTCATGAAAAATCGAAGAATGTGAAAAACAGGATTAGAAATATCTCGACAAATAATAATCCGATCGACTTCGTTTTTTATGCAAAATTAGTGTTAATTTATTGCCTTTTACGCCCACTCCTTAAAATAAAAAAAAAAAAAATCGAAAATTTTTATATACCTTTTATCAGAATGAATTTTTCGAGAGTCCGAAAAAAAATAGTTCCGGTTAATCGAGGTTACTGATATTAAATAGGCTTCGTCCCATTCGTACATACTAAGCACATACAAAATTTCAAGTCTCTGTCTTAATTTGTTTGAGAGATAGAGCGGTTACAGACAGACAGACACACAGACGGACGGACGGCAAATTTTTTTTTCTAAAAATATGTTTTTCGGAATCTCCAGTGTCTGAAACGTATAAATCCGTCAAAATGTTTTTTTCGATTTTCAAATCGATTGCAAGACTTACCCTATACTACGTATGATGGGTAAGTAATAATCGTAAGAACCTAGTTGTAGAGAATTATATTGAAAAAATATTCAATTAACATATTTAAATATAAAAATGAAACTAGTTCTCAGCAAAGACAATTAACATATAAATTTATAAGTCATGCATAACAACGTCGTTTCATATCCTTAAATGCAGCATTAATAATTCAGGGGATTTCTACTAATTATCAATAAAACCACAAATAAGCAATGAAGGGAAAGTATTTTGCAAAAGATCTAATTTAATTTCATTAAATGATCCCAGTTTAATCCTTTCCAGAAACTCATTTAGCCTGGAATGCTCTTTTTAAGCTCGCAACGGTGGAATTATATTTAAGTCTAATAAATTCATTCACTAGTTTAGCGTCCGCTGTAAGCTATTTATGAAATTCGAAACTGTTATTTAGGATCAACTGAATAACAAAATATTTTTTTTAAAGGTTATGTAAAATTATAATGAATTTTGTCACCTTAAAGATTTCTTTTTTTTTTTTTTTTTTTTTTTTTTTTTAAGCTGTATTAAGAATTTCTCATTTTATACCATTAGGTTTAAGTAAATTTATTATATATAAATTCTTTCTTTCCACCAACATTCTTTAGCACAATTAACTCTATTTGATACTACGCTGCATGTAATAATTTAAAAAAAATACTTTTAGAATTTCGGTGTCTTGAATGAGCGAATAATATCGTAAAATGTTATTTTTTAAAAAAGAATATTTATATCAACATTTACAGTGCGATTACGAATGATGGTCAATAAATTCTAATGAAATTCGTATAAATGTTTCGTTTTAATCTTCATTAAAAATTATGCACAATCATTATCTCTTTAATTTAAATTGCATTTTTTAAAGAAAAATATATATTTCGTATTGTTTCAGAAATTTATTTAAAATAATCATTAACTCCTTTTTCTTAGTTATTCTAGTAAAATGATCAGACAAGAAAAGTTCAACATGCATTTTTGCATATGTTTTTCTAAATGTTTTTATAACTGTGCTTTTGTAAGTCAGTTTAATTCTCTCAGTCTCAGTATAACTCTAGTCTGAGTGCAGTTTCATGAATGTGGGGGAATGTGTGGAAGCACTCATTCAAACTGCACATATTCAGAGAAATTACAAAATATTGTAAAAGATCTAAATTAATTTTGGTGAATGATCCTTAGTTAATCTTTTCCAGGAATTCATTTAATCCCTGGTAATTAATTTAACCTTGTGTCATCCAGAATGAAATTAACTCTAATAAATTTCTTTATCCAAAGAAAGTTAAAAAATACATTTGAATTTATCCAATAAAAAGTAATTATTCACAAAACTTTATGTTTAAACAAGCAAATGTAATGTTCTTTAATGTAAAATTAAAAAAAACATTTGTTAGCTGAAAAGCATTTAAGTACTTACTAAATCTTTCATGCAATTTTTAATTTGATTTTATTGTTTAAAAAATTGCATTGTAGGTAATACTTTTAGTAGAACCGAATTTTTTTTTGATGGGACATGCTGTGATTTTGAATTCATGTATTTGCGGTTTCTAGAAATTCATTTCTGTTAAAATTTTTATTGGTACCATACATATGATTTTTGAATACTTAACACATACAGTAAAATTTTTAAGTGATGAATTACACCCAATAATAATAAATCTGAATTTCTAAACTTTATCTGAATTTGCTAACAAGTCAAATTTTTGAACAAACAGAGTGAAAAATTGGATTATGCATTTTTAAATTTGATTTTATTGTTCAAAAAAAGGAGAAAAAAGAATTGCAATGCAGGTAATATCTAAAATAGAAGCGATTTTTTTTTTTTTTTTTTTTTTTTTTTTTTTTTTTTTTTTTTTTTTATTAATGGGACATGCTGTGATTTTGGATTCATATATTTGAGGTTTTTAGAAATCCATCTCTGTTAAAAATTTTATTAGTTATCATACAAATGTTTTTTGATTGCTACTACTTTGACATATACAGTAAAAATTATCAGTGATGAGTTACAACTGATAAATAATAAATCCGGATTTCTAAAAACATTGCTAACAAAGTGAATGACAAACAGATGGAAAAATTGGTTTTCGCCAGGATAATTACTTACCTATCATATGTAGCATAGAGTAAATCGAGCCATCGTTTTGAAAATCGAAAAAAAATGACGGATTTGTACGCTTTAGATACTGCAGATTCTGAAAAACATACCTTTAGAAAAAAATTCCGTTCGTCTGTGTGTCTATCTATCTGTGTGTCTGTCTGTCTGTGTGTCTTTAAATGCGCTATCTCCCGAACAAATTGATATAAAGGCTAGAAATTTTGTATGTACTTAGTATATACGAATGGGACAAAACCTATTTTATATCAGTAACCTCGATTATCCGCAAATATTTTCTCGGATTCTCGAAAAATTCGTTCTGATGAAAGGTACATAAAAATTTTCGGTTTTTTTTAATGTTAAAAAGTAAACGTAAAAGACAACAAAACAACACGAATTTTGCATAAAGAATGAAATCAACCGAATTATTAGTTGCCGAGATATTTGTAATCCTGTTTTCCACATTCTTCGATTTTTCATGACCCTGTACTTCATTCAAATTTCAATTCAAAGATGTATGTAAATTATAAATGAGATGCTTAATCCGACGCAGTAAATTGTTAGTTAATATGATTATTATTTTTGTAGTTATAAGGATGTTTCTTTCAGGCCATTCGGTACGACTCGAGTAGTTTGGCGTTTTATATAATTTGCCGAAATTGGGTCATCAGCAATTCTTTAATAGAGCATTACTATGCATATTAAAAATATTTAAGCATACGTTTAAATTTTGTTTTGGAGTTGCGATGCATTTTATGAATAGTTTACACATTTTTTATTTTCATATATTATATTATGCATATCCATGATTGGTAAATATAGGGTGGCCCCTAACGACTAACTTTTCATTCTGTTGATTCTACGCCTTTTTAGCAATGAGTTTAGAAATTCAGATTTACTACTTTGAAAGTCTACATATTTTTAAAAAATAAAAAATGACAGATGGAACCTATTATTTTATTAAACAAATATAAATTAATAAAAGCTTTAAATGGGGCAATCATTTCTAATTTTTTTAAATCCCCCCCCCCCCCCCCCCACCAAAAAATGTCTATTACTCCATGTAACACAATTTTTGTTACTGAGTTATGAATGTCATTTTCTAATTTGTCATATCATAAAAACATGAAATTTTTTGATTTTCCTGCAAAAACTTTTCTTTTGTGATCAGGACAACAAATGTTGAAATTCGCTTTTGCCATTGGAAATATACGGAAATAGTTGTTGGAAAAATCTCATGGTCTATGGCTACTTTAAAAATTAAAACGAATACTTTATTAGTACCAGAACTATAAAACTAATAGCAATAAGTCAAATAAGTCCGTTTAAAAAATCCATTAAAACAAGTTGTTCCGAAAAATAAAAACATAAAGGTTGGCAGCAATGTAAATATCCCTATGACAGCTACAAAAGCGAAGTTTCATGTGTATAACTGCTCTTCTCTACATACTTGCTGCTTAATTAAACAGAAAGTAGTGCTGTTAAACCAGAAAAAAAACTTATTTGAAAATTTGTTACATAGTGTTATGAAAGAATAACGTATTATCAAACTCAAATAAATAAATAAATATGTCGATTAATGGTGTTTGGAGGCTTCGATTATGGTGGTAAACTGAACCTGTCTCTTCCCTCAGATGGTATGTAGGCTACTAATTACCAAGAATTGCTAGAAACCCATTTATTGCTAATTGAAGAGAGAATTGGTGGGCTAGGTTGAATTTTTCACTAGGAAAACGCCCCCATAATCTTTCCAAAATCCTCTTAGGAGTAGTTTTTGGATAATTGGGGATCCGTTATGGCATGTCTTGCGTTGTACCTTCATCTCAATTCCCAAGAAAATGCGTGGAGTCTTTTCAGTAGAAGTTTAAATGCGAATGGCAGACAGTTAAAAGTCTGTTACAGAACTGAAGGCCGCTATCCTTGAATCCTGTGATAATATTGATGCTAATGTCTTCTAGGATTTGGTAATTAAATGATATGCCACATCGTATATTTCAGGTCATATGCAAACATGGCCGATATAATTGCTATTGACAGTAGTGGTTCTATTTCGGCGGGACACTATTCCCCCCTCCTTTTTTATACATGTATTTTGTTCCTGATCAAGTGGGAGAAGGGAATGACTTATCCCTTGTAGATATACATTTATATATAGTCTTTCTTAATATATTTGTTTTGGTTACGTGGTTTTGTTTCGTCTCCAATTGCGGCACAATATCATGGCGGCTTTATTTTTGTGGGACACACTGTATATATTTCATACAGTGTGTACAAAATGTGAAATTTCTAGTAATTTTTATGAGAGAAGTCGTAGATTATAATAAATCAATAATCGTGAACTATTTTTAAATATCTATTATGGTTTCAGGATACGAAAATTGCGTATGTTCAGTAGTTCTTATCAATGAACGTACTTTGCAAATATAAACATTATTTTTTCCTTGCTATTTATTTATTGAAAAACTTCGAAGTAAAAATTAAATATTTTTATGAAATGATTATGCTCTTTAAACGAATATATTTTAAATCGTACGATATTTGCTATTTGCTGATGTTTATTTATGTAGCAATGTTTATAATGGGAATCGACAAAAGTATTACCCCCTCCATTCTATTTTCTTACGAACGTCAACAAATATTATGTATATGTAGAGCTTTAAGAACGTGTCTATGGGTACAAGGGGAGACCGATTTCGTCGCCACGTAGCTGCGAAATGGCAAGTTAGTGATCCATCACGAAAATAGTGAAAGAAGTGAATTGTATTGTTCTTAAAATGTAATTTATCTCTTTAGGTGCCTGTCTAGATTTAAAATGCAATTTTCGGTTAAAAACCACATTTTCAATATTTGGTTTAGTATTAAAGTCTGACATTTTAGGTTTCAAAATCAGTTTGAATTTTTATTTCTATCTTGCTCAGATTTTTATCATTTTGCTTTTTCGCGAAACAACACGACTCGATAAATTATAATTGTAACTTTATGAAACTTTGGAAAATGCTCTAAAGAAGAATATTTAGTTACTGTGCCTCTACAAAGATTATAGTTAATAATTGTACCTTTTCTTAATTATTGTTGCATTTAAAAGTTGTATTATACTTTAGTTAATACCGGGTGTCCAGTAAATGACTGACCCATTTTAAAATTAAATAATAAAAAAACGGTTTGAGATAAAAATGCGCGGTTTGCGGTATTGTTATTAGAATATCAATAAATTTTCAATACGCACTTCCTTCAAATAGTTCTAATTTCGGCCAAAAGATGACGCTGGCGGCATCAGACTGCAGAAATATCGCCTGTTTTCTTGTTCTCAAGCTGATGATCTTTCCGGCTCATTTTTCCGAGTCGAATCTGAGTCGAAATGTTGAATCGACTCTCCACTCAACTACAGAAATAGGATTTGTTGATTGAAACGAGATTTAAAATAACATTTAAGATTGAACTAGGCCTATTGTAACAACCTTTGTCTATTGTAACCTCCTCAGACAAATATCACAGAAAACTATAAAAACTAGTTTAAATTACTGTAAAACATCTCCAGCGGTGTATCAATTTATACATAAATATTTATGACAAGAAAACATTTATTAAAGAAGCGTTCTAGAAAAATTTAAATTAATTTAAAAAACATTCTTTAGTGTTTCAAAATTATCTTCGGAATATGTTATTTTAACCGCTTAACTGATACGCTTTTTTACATACAATGAAATGAAAATATGGGATAAACGCCGCTTTTTTAAAGCTAAAATAATCGTAATATTTAATTTAAATATTTCTTCTTTTAAATAGTATGAAATCGCATTTAAAATTTTTAGTAGTGTCAGAAAGCTTTAAGTGATGGAAGAAGCAAACTATAATTGCCGGTATGTTGTACGGGCAAACCAGTTAAAATTTTAAAACAATGGTATGCAAATAGCGTTGCCAAGTCTCCTGTCTAAGAAAACTTATAAATTGGCACATTAAAATTTTCTTAATCTTACTATAAAGGAATCCGTCTACAACAAATCCTGTTTTAGACATAAAAATTTATTGATCACGAAGTAGAAAAAAACATACAAAACTACCTGCTAAGGCAAAAACCTGCCTAAAACAAAATATTATTATTTTTTCCGAAAACTGAATGCATCCCTACTTTATATTCATATTTTGTCATTTAACGTATCCAAAAACTTTATTACAAAAGCCGTGAGAGATTTTAAGATGTCTTTTGTACACACCTCGCCTCCCCCCGCCCATCCACGGCAGGAAACGTATCTACGCTAAAATGTACGGATATTTAAAAAGAAAAAAGGAAGACGTATCTTTTTTTATAGCCTGTAAGTCAATTCTCTTCAAAACTTTGTTACAAAAAGCATCATAGAACCTGAAATATATTTTTGCCCCCCCCCATATAGGAGGGAAATATGTAATCTTGATTTAATTTAACTAAAATAAGTAGACATTCAGTTTTATCTAAAATACCTATGGCCTCACCAGTGGGCGATAGTTTCTGACGTCTCAACTGGCGTTTAAATCAGCATTGTAATAACTTCTTCTATTTACAGTTTAGATGACGCAAATACCTCAAAATTTAAACTTGATATTGTGCTAAGAGCATCAATTTGATGTTTATTGCTTTTTTACTGTTATTCGGTATTGCATTACACAAATATAGCTTCAAAATTTGTAATCTAGGCTTTTAAAACCGATTCGTATTTCAACCATCGAATCCAACAGGAGAAAAAAGTAGAATCGGGAGATAGTAAATGAAAGAAAGGATCGGGACAGTGGATACTGCATTGGCTTCTGAAATATTTTCAACAGCTTTTGTTTCAAGCAATATTTAAAAAAAACTAAAAGAAAAAGAAACGAAACTTTATTTCAGTAAAATGTTTCCGTAAAAATGTTTTGCCATAAAATTGCCTGTAGATATTTTAGTTTGGTTTGGTTTATTTAATGTCGGCCGATTAAGTACACGTGGGATATAGGTCAGAATGATGAGGGGATGGTCAGGGTATGTCCTGCGTGGGTGTCTCTGTAAGGGCACCTAACCCGTATTTACACAAGAAAATCCAAGGTTCGAAGAAAACCACGGAAAATTCCGAACGGTTATGCCGACAGATGCGATTGGGTTCGAACCCAGCACTGCCGTCTACCAGTTGAAACGTCAGAATCTATCACCCACTGGTGGGGCCATAGATATTTTAGATGAAACTGAATGTCTACTTATTTTAGTTCAATTTTATAAATATTAATATTGAAAAATAAATTGAACATTGGTTTTTTTATGCATAATTTAAAAAAAGATAATAAATCATATTTACTTAAATATATTTCTATATATACGTAAAAAGAGTATCAGTTAAGCGGTTAAAATGACATATTCTGAAGAGAATTTTGAAACACTAAAGAACATCCTTTAAATTAATTTAAATTTTTCTAGAATTGTTACAAATATTTCTAGGATTCTTTAACAAACGTTTGCTGATCTTAAATATTTAATCATAGATTGACACATCTTTGGAGATGTTTTACAGTAATTTTAAACTAGTTTTTGTAGTTCTCCGTGATATTTGTCTGAGGAGGCTACAATAGACATAGATTGTTACAATAGATCCCGTTCAATCTTAAATGTTATTTTAAATTTCGTTCCAATCAACAAACCCTATTTCTGCAGTTGAGTGGAGAGTCGATTCAACATTTCGACTCAGATTCGACTCGGGAAAATGAGCCGGAAAGATCATCAGCTTGAGAACAAGAAAACAGGCGGTATTTCTGTAATCTGATGCCGCCAGCGCCATCTTTTGGCCGAAATTAGAACTATTTGAAGGAAGTGCGTATTCAAAATTTATTGATATTCTAATAACAATACCGCAAACCGCGCATTTTTATCTGATACCGTTTTTTTGTTATTTAATTTTAAAATGGGTCAGTCATTTACTGGACACCCGGTACAACTTATGAATTATATATATTCTTGAATTCTCTGTGTGTAAAAAGTTTAGCTTCTATAATTTTTTATATACAAAGTTATAGTTATGAAAATGCTTCAGTACCTGTTTCATTAATCATAATAAAATTTACAGAATAAAAATATCTTAATTTAAGTTTGAGTTTTAATGAATTGTAGAAGTGTCATTTTATATCAATTTTTAAGTATTTTTTTTAGCCTAAAAATCAAAATATTCAAAAATATGCATATATTTGCATGTTATTCCCAATTTGTAGCTATATTCTATAATATAAAGCACAGAAGTATGAAAATTTTTAATTATATAAAAAAAATTCCTTCCAAAAGTACGTTGTTAGCTTAATGTAAAAATAATTTTATTAAAAGACATTAAAATGCTTATTTCCTTATCTTAACCACTAGTTTCACTGTGTCTGAGTCAGTGGGAAGTATTTATCAAGTATAATTTTAATACGTATAACCAATAAGTGCCAAAATGCATTAAAAATTGAATTTAAATGTACCTTTGAAAAATATAATCAGGGAATCGCTGCGCCACTAATGGCAGATTTTCTCCAACAAATTTTAAAAATATTTTTCTCCTTACTAAATCTATAAAACTCTGTGATTAAAATCGTCAAGAAATATAACCAAATTTAATGATAATTAATCAGCCATTTCTGGCGCATTTCTTGCATCTCTGTATATTCGTAGTATTCCCAGACGATGACTTGTCAATTATCTTGATATCTATAGTTTAATAACTAAATAATGTATAGAATTGTATAAAAATATGAAGAAATTAAAAATATATATACAAAATCATTAACTGCTAACTTCCTGGTTTAAATTTTTGAATGAGACAAAGTTGATAAATACAAAGTTGATGAATCTCTTAACTTTTAAGAGGAAAGCAAATTGCTTTTGTTTAATGCTGAACCCCAATAGGAAAAAAAGAATTCAAAATAAGGTAAAGTAATTTTTCATTACTCCCCTCCCCCCGAAGTTATAAAATTAAAACTTAATTAAAATTTTCTGATGCAAATCTTATGTAAACTTAGATGGGATACAAATGAGTTAAGTTCTATAGTTAAAAAATCATAAAAAATACATATTGTTAAAAAAAATGTTGAGATTACATTTAATAAAAATAAATATTCTTCGCAATAATTTTAGTTAAGTTTCTGGCTAAAAAAGTATAATCGGTTCTAAATTACAAACTTTTTTTTCCATTTATTTGGATAGGCTAGGCTGAAATAGATTAGCACCGAATATTGCCTTTAATCTGTAAGAATCCCTAGTACAGTATACCAAATTTATCAAAATTGCAATAATTAATTATAAATAAAAAAGCGCAAATTGAAAATTCAATATAAAAATTAAATTTCAATATAAAAATAATGCAATATTCTAGTTGTTTACCTATAGATCTTGACGGGTACATCCGAGTTCTTATATTAAGATTTCTCTAAAATTAAAACAGAGTGTAATCAAAAATGAAATGTGTTTGATCAATAGTTTCTGCTGTTTTCTGCTTTTCTATTCGTTCTTCAGCACTTTTATGCACGATTTTCATTGCGCTTAAGGATTTACTTTCTGTATTTTTTAAGTATATAAAGGTGAAAGTAATGAAGTTCGGAACACATTTAAAATAGTCTTACAGTAATCCTCAAATCCTCTTTGCAGTTCCGTTTCACACTATTGAAATATGTATTTTATTGACAACAAAATTTTATTCTCTTAGAAATAAAAGTGTTTGAGTTTAAAAATCGTATTCGGAAAGAAGTCTTACTGTAATCCTATTTTAAGTATGTTTGTTTAAACAAGGTTTTGTGAAAGTAGAAGATAGCTGTTTACTTTCATCATCTTTTAAACAATCCATCTAAACAATCTGTGTAAATCTGAACTAAAGATCTATTTAATAATTTATAGAGCTTGAACTAATTATCCAAAATATGATAAATACAAATAAAGGAAACCCAGATTGTATATATAACGTATAAAAATTATTCGATTGTTTAGGAGTATTTTATAGATTTATATATAATTCAAAAGCATTATTAAGCAAATTTATGTGTGTTTTTCTTTAAAATTTCATTAGAAATATATAGATGTTTACATTATTCTAATTATAAGACAATCAAGATTTATTAGGGGTGACATAAAAATGCCATAAACTTCCAAAGCAGAGACAATTAAATTTCAAGGCATTCCTGAACATCATAATCCCATCAAAAACATAGGTGTGAAAGAATGCCAAGTTCATTAACGGTTTCGCTAATAAAAGAAGTGATATCTAACTTCAAATCAAGTTCTTTCGAAGCTCCTTAAACCATAGCTCCTGTTATGCATAATGTTCTTCAATTGCTTAAAATGATTTATGTTACTTTTTACTTAATTGAGCAACTTGGTAAGTTTTCAGCCACCGACTTTAATCTTTGAGTATGAGTACAATTTAGTCTAGTGTGTTCACTGGCAAATATCTATACAATCAAGTATTCGATTAAGTATATCGAAGTTAAAATATTAAAAAGTTAAGGAAGTGATTAAGTTATGATTTGCTAAATAGAGAAATTTGAATAAGAGAGAACTTACCAAGTTGATCTATTGAATAGCAAGAAACATAACAAATCATTTTCAGCAATTGGAGAACATTATGCATGACAGGAAGTATGGCTTAAGGAGCTTCGAAAGAACTTCGTTTGCAGTTACATAGAACTTCTTTTATTAGCGAAACCGTTAACGTACTTGACATTCTTTCATACTTACGTTTTTGATGGGATATTATTATTTTTTGTCAAATAAGTAGGTATTTTATCAAATGAATAGGATCTTATTGACGATCCCACTAATAAAAATGTTTTTTTTACGCAATTTAGTATTAATTGATTATCCCGTCAACCCAAAAACATTTTTCACCAACTTACCGATATATAGCAAAATTGGCGACAAAAATTACTCGCCAAAATAGATGCCAACTTTGCGCTATTTCTGATATTTCGCCAAATTCCCCTAGACTCCCATTGTAATTCAATAATTTATCCAACAATTTTGTTGGAGCAAGGAGTGTCACCAGCATTTTAACATCAGTATTTTTTAAATGGGTTCTACTTTCCAAAATAGTTTTAAAATCGCTATTTAGAAAGTTTTTAGTACGCTTTTCGCGCATTTTCACCCTTTTAAATTTTTTTTTCTTAACAAATGTTCTTGGTGACCATTTAAATCTTATAAGTAATGAAAATGCCAAACTTCATGTTTCTTGGTCCTTCAGTAGCACAGACATCGCATTTTTAGAACGTTTTTTACTCCTGTACCCCCTTTGGGTTAGCGGCATCGACATAAGGTATAGCCATTGTTGGAGCAAGAATTGCCACCATGATTTTGATATCATTACTTTTAAGATCATTTCGTTACTTTCTAA
The DNA here is from genome assembly GCA_964019185.1 of Maratus speculifer. Classification (NCBI taxonomy): domain Eukaryota; kingdom Metazoa; phylum Arthropoda; class Arachnida; order Araneae; family Salticidae; genus Maratus; species Maratus speculifer. Next base: position 14,300,631 of record OZ025291.1, on the reverse strand, counting down.
GATTGCTTAAAAATCGCAGTTTAGAACATTTTAGAACTGCACTTTCGTGGACTTTTACCCCTTTTGAATTACGTATTTTTTAACATATGTCCTTATAGATCATTTATATCTTATGAATAATTATATGCCAAATTTTATATTTATAGGTCTTTCGATAGCACAAAAGTCCCATTTTTAGAACGTTTTATGACCCCGCACCTCCTTTCTGTTAATGACATCGACATAAAATATAGCCTATATTGGAGAAAGGATGTCACCATCTCTTTGATATCGTTATTTTTAAGAGCAGTTCGTTACTTGCTCAGATTGTTTAAAAATCGCTATTTAGAACGTTTTTAGAACGCTTTTTGCGGATTTCCACCACTTTTAAATTTGGCATTTTTTAGCAAATGTTCTTAGTGATCATTTATATCTTATAAGTAATTAACATGCTGAATTTCATGTTTCTAAACTCTTCAGTAACACAAAAATCGTATTTTTAGAATGTTTTTTTGCTTCTTCAGCCTCTATAGGTTGAAGGCATAGACATAAGATGTACCATATGTTTGAACCGGAGCGAATAACATTTTGGTACCATTATTTTTGAAATCGGTTCTGTAATTTCATGGATTAGTCCAGAAACTCGCCAAAAGTGACGCCAATTTTTATTTCTACTATTTCGCGAAATTCCAATAAACTCCCATTATAATCCAATAGTTTATCTTCTAATCAACCATTAATGTTTATTGTGGTGATTTCTGATTTTTTTTTTCTATTTATAAATCCAACAACCTACCTCCACACCAAATTTCAATTTCCTAAGTCACCTAGAAGTAGTCAAACATTTTGATAAATGAGTCAGTCAGTGATAAAAAAAGTGATTTTCGAACGTCATATTCTCGTGAAAGGCAAGAGATTTATAGGATTCGGTAATTAAAAGATGGTCTTACATGACACGAAAAATTGCAAGTCTCTAGGTCAAATAGAATTTAAGTTAATGGCAGAGGGGGGTGAAGGCAAAAGTGGCTCGAAATGGTTCGTGTAATGTAATTCACGGACGGTTTGACGCTTTTTTACTTTGTGAACTTTGCTTCCAACTCCAATAACATTAGCTGACGTGTCCCCCCTCTATCTTTCATTAGAAACATCCATTACAAACCACAGCTTACTTCTGTAATATCATGCACAAATTGTTCAGTAGCTGTGAAATAAATAATATTTAGAGCAATGGAGGCATTACTTTTTTTATTCATCTTCTTATATATATTATATTGATGAATAAATAGTATATAAAGAAATATTTGAAATAATGTACAATTGATTGCGCTTTTTAATAAAATAAATGTTACATTAATTTAAAAAGTCCATATTGTATTGAGCCATTTAGAATGATGGTTTTCTAAACCGTTAACGAAACAAAATATTTTATACCTGAAAAATATACGAATAATAGTGCTGAAATTGCTTATAAAAATTGTTACTTAATTTCTATAAATATCGGGATAAGTTACATACAACGAATGTTAAATTAAAAAAAATAATAATAAAGGAAATATTTCATTTTTGTATCCTTATTTTATGTTTCTTTCTTTAACTTAACTTGATTTACTTATGAATTTCGTAATTGATTGTCCCCTGATTTCTTCATAAGCTTGAATTAAAAAATATATAACAGGTGTGCATCATTTGACATCAGAACATTCTGATATTTTTAGAAATCAATTACAGATTATAAATTAATGATTCATTTTCGTTAGATAGGTGTAGGCGATAAGCCGACAAAAATTCATTAAGATTACAACAGCATATAATTAAAACAAAGTTTAATTATTTGTTAAATCACGCTTTCAGTCGGCTGTAACATCGTAACAGTAAAACACTATAAACACAGAAAAGTTTTTAAAAAATTCTAAAATAAATAAATAAATAAATAATTTAATATATATTCCCCCTATCGATATTTGACACATATCATCCCTTCGGCGTTGATAAAATGAGTGCCAAGCTTGCTTGGGAACTAAGCACCGAGGGTCTCGCCCAGTTTTGCCAGATTATCGAAAGCCAATTTCCCTAAAGTTTTTAAAATTTCCCCAAATCAGACTCTTTTTCAGAAAATGTCCCCAACGCAATTTCTACTCAAAAAGACAAGTTCTCAATTTTCAAATTTCCGTTATAAGTTTTTTTAACAAATTTAAACTCAATTTCCCCCCCCCCCCCAAATCAAGGATTTTTGTTTAAAAAAATTCCCCATTTAAGAAAAAATAAATAAATAAATAAATAAACATTTAATCTCAACAGAATTTTGCATGTATAATCAAAGCTAAAAGCAGCAACAAAAAAAAAAAAAAAAAAAAAAAAAAAAAAAAAAAAAAAAAAAAATAATAATAATAATAATAATATATATATATATATATATATATATGTATATATAATTGTTTTTATTTTTGTTGCACAAATCTATGCTATTAAATGAAATGTATTTCTGAGCTTGTGTTTCTGTCAGCGATGACAGGAAAATCTGAATCAATTATCTGAAAATTCAGATCAGGGATAGCCCAATGCAGATCATGATGAATCTGTAGTACAGGTAAACGGTGAGCACAACCACGAGAATGATTTATATCTATTATTCCTGTATTTTATTTTCGTTTTCCAAACCAAAATTGCATTCAAGACAGATCCAGTATTTGCAAATGTCTGAAAGTAAAAATTTAAATTGCGATAACATCTCCCCAAGTTTTTCCCCAAATATGTTCTTAGTCCCCAAACATGTCCCCAATATTTACTTGTCCCCAGAAAATTCCCCTGGAGGTTCAAAATTCCCCAAAATGGGGACGAAATCTCCAATCTGGCAACACTGGTCTCGCCTGAGCTGACCACCTTGGCCGGACAAATTCTGCATAGCATCTCGGAGCCCAGGGTCTAGAACACAGAGCTCGGCGCTGAAGGTCCTCATCCTTCATGGATCGTATGGCAGCAGGTTTAGAAAATTAGAAAAATAAAGTATCGAAAAAATAAAAAAAAAGTTTAAAATATATTCTTTAAACTATGTCTTTATCAATGAACACTACAAATTAATGTATGATGGGAAACAAAATATTAAAAATAGTATATAGTTAAAAATCCTAAATAGTTAACAAACAGAGCAAAGGAAAAATTAGAGATGGTAATTTATGAATAAAATGGTAATTTAAAATACTAGCATTCGAATAAGGAACCGCATGGAAGAGTCGTAATTTTTAACTATTCCCCGTTCCACCTGATTATTGAGGATACAAACATAGACATGAACCATAATATGTCAAACAACTGTTTTCTCGAAAATACTTTTCCAATTCTTTTAAATATAAAACGTTAAAAGTATTTCAAACAACTATATTTTCATTTATGTTACATAGGATACTTTTCCAATTTTTTTAAATATAAAATGTTAAAAATATTTCAAACTTAATAGTTAAGTTCTTTTATATATAAAAAAGTATTTTTAGAAAAAGACTGTATGCTTATAGCACAAGAAATAAACTTTCTGGGAGATTGCTTTACCGGAAAGGTTACATTTTGCAGTTTCTTTCGAAACAATTTTTCTATACGTTCATGGGAGAATGAAACACGAAGTATAATGTCATCCACTTTACGATAATAGCATATATGGGAGCAATGAATATTGAATGTAAGGCAGTAAACCGATGATTTATAGTGTCCTTTTTTTCATAAACGACCTTTTGTAACTGCATATAGTTATTACATGTTTCCGAAATTAATGGGAATATGATGCGAAAGTTGCACTTTCTTTGAAAATTTAAAAGGCAGTAAGCGAATTAATAAATATTTTATTAAAAAAGGTCCAGTCCTAAGACGAAAACATGTGCTGTTATAAAGTATTTTGTAAATAATTTTCAACAAACACTAAAAATAAAAATTTACTTTTTAACATGTAGGAATGGGAATAAAATAAAGAATATAAAATATTAGTTGCTGATTATCATTTGAAACGTCTGATACTAATGGATTATTTAAGTTGAGGAAACTAAAGTCAATTCAGTCCTTTTTTTTATGCATTCGACAGAAGCTGTAAGTTAAAAATAAGTAAGCAACAAATACAATATATATATATAAATAAAAATAGAAAAATAATAATAAAAATAATAATAACATAATTGCAATAGTTATAATTAAATAGATCACCAATTATTTTATTTATTTATTTGAGAAGACAAAATAACATAACTATTTCATGTTCTATTATCATTTTTCCCAAACGATCATTTTATAGGTAAGCTGCTGCAGAAACTATTAAAACAAAATATTGAAAAAATAGCTGGAGAAGTTTACGAGCAAAAGATAAATAAATGTCAGCTATTTACATGTGATTTATGGTTTCTGTATAGTATCATATAACCTTTTTATTTGTTATTTTTATTACTTCCCGAACGGTGCCTTTATAGTTTAGCTACTTCCAAAACATTAAAAGAAAAAAAAAAAAAAAAAAAAAAACTGAAATCACTTTAGTAGTTTACCAATCAAATATACATCAATGTTTTCAAGTAACTTCTCAATTTTGTTACCCCTCATACTGTACATGTTAATTATTTTCACCAAACAGCATATTTTTTATTGTCCATCATAAGCACACGTTCATATATGAAATCTCTAATTGTGAATAATTTTCCAATACCTAATAATCACATATTTGTATGTTATCTCTGATAATCTCTGATAATATGATATATGAATTTCTTTTTTTTATCAGTGATAGGCATTCAGAGTTTAAATTACAAGAAATATATTTTTAGAAAATACAAGGTGCGGCCAATATTTTCCAGTGCTTGCGTAACGGTACGAGAACCAGAAATCATCAGAACACGGTAATGCTTGTATTTGGAATTTTGTTTATTGCGCATGTCCAACATCGTCGTCATCATTCAGAAGCAAGTGGTTGACGTTCAAACGCATATTAAAGCCTAGGTGTTAAATTTTTGTTTTCAAAGTGGATAATGAGCAGAGAAGAAAACATTCATCTTCAGATTGAGCAAAATCACTACAAAACCCAATGAAATGTTGAACGAGATGCACAAAGAGGGGCGATCATGCTGTTCTCGCACTTTTGAACGATTTAGTCATTTTCGAGAAGGCCGCAAATTTGTGGAACATTTGTACGCACGTTGGATGGTGCGATTTCGTGTGCACACCAGAAGTAAATGAGTAAGTAAATATGCATGTAACTTCTTATCGCCGATTAATTCAACATTTCCAAAAAGGTGTTTAAACAAAATTGTAGCACAAGACCTACTTTAAAAAGATCTGAGAATGCTGAATTCAATAAAAAAAATAGCGAAATCCCTATAAAAAGCATTCAGAAAAAGGACTTTAAAAAATGTTTCCGAAACTTAGGCAGCCAAGCATAGAAATGAATTATAGCTGGTAACGGTTACTTCGAAATAATATTATATGATTATATGATATGAAATAATGTTATATTAATGAAATAATATTATATTATATAATAGTTTCTGGAATTATTAGGTCAGTCCTGAAAATTAATGGCTGCATCTTGTATATATTTTGTACCTAGGTATTTGGTCATTTTAACACCTCTGAGCACACCTAATTCTGCTTTTATGCAACTAAATCGTTAATAATTGAGATATATAAAACACCTTTATTTAAAAAAATCTTCGCTTTATTTCGTCACAAAAATCTGTAAAAAAGTAAGTTAAATGCAAACAAATACTGGTACTCAGTGTTCACAAATCTTTAAATAAATGGTTACTAAATCCAAAATACGGTGTTTATCTTAAATTCGTATTATTAGCAACCATCTTGATGGACAATTATTTGGTAGGAAAAGCGTGTCAGCAATGATAATTACATCCTGCGATTTTTAAAAAGTAAAAACTCAGTAACGTTTCTAAAATTTAACAACTCAGCTTTGAGATAGAAATATCATCCGAGCTCTAACATGCATATATGTATCCAAAAGTGGAAAAGAGATACGTGAGAAACGAAACGGTTGACTGGGATACAGATGCACGGTGCCCCGAAATGGTTGAAACTTTATTGTAAACTTTATTACTAAAACATTATTAGTGGCATTTATTCAAAGTAAACTTTGCTGGATAGTACTGTGTGATGTTGGGATTTTTTATTACCTAAATTTTTTTAGTTTTAGGTAACATTAATTAATAGATCTGCTTGTTCTAAACTGCAAAAACGGACAAACTCGCAGTTTTTCCGCTTTATTCTTCTGAGCTATTAAAACAAAAATGTTTGGAAATTGTTAAGTCTTTTGAACATTATTAAAATTTAACCCCTTAACGCTAGAAGTGCGGAAAATTTCTCTCAATCTTTATAAAAAGATGTGGACCAGAATTTTTTTAAAGTATTGTAAACTATCTTTTTAACATATTTCTATTGTGAAATATATATTTAAATCTTTTTTAAAGACATTTCTGGTTCAAATCGAATCACTCATATGTGGTAGCAGTCAAATTGACTGCTCTAAGTGCTTCTGATGTTAACTGTTACTTTTCTTGTCAACATAAATTAAAGACAGGAATTAAACACCACTTTTTCTGTACCAATAAAATATTTGCCGTACTTAATCGGATAATATAAATAATTTTACAGTTTACAAGACAATAAATACAGATAAATTTACCGTTACAAATTAGTGGTATGAAAAAGCTTCTAGTAACGACACAAGCTAAGTGTTACAGCCTTAATCTAGTTCAGGCAACACAGTTAAGGGGTTAAAATAGTTTATTACCATCTATCCGTGGTAATTGAATCATAAGTAAAGAATCGTAGTAAAGAAGTTTATGATCCCAGATATTATTTACCTGCAAGAAAAACTTCAACATCTGTCATCATTGAATTTTTAGCCATCACTATTTTTAGGGCATTCTGTAGGTATTCAAAGTCACATATTACCTTAAAACAGACTATAATTCGACCATTACATTCATTCGGTTTGTCTGTCCGAATCTCCGTGCTCTAACTCCCGTAAATATACTCGGATTGCTCTCAAATTTTTATATGTTATTGATGTTTACCCTAGCACAAACCCTATAGAAAACGAAGATTCTACTATGATCAGTTTATTTACAGGGATTGTCAAAAGTTTTTCGATACATTACCGCCAATGAGAAAAAATCGTTTCAAATTAATTTCTAAGGTGTTACACCCTGTTAAACTTATTCAAATTTACATGGATTCGCAAAGTGCACTAAAATAGGCATTCTGTAAAATATGCTGTCAAAATAATAGTTATTATTCATTTACAGTGCCACTTGAAAGAATTCCCTTACAAAATAATAAAAGAAGGAATTGTTTGCGACATATTGATATACGCCGCTGAGACTTAATATTAAACGCATAATATGAAGTGCATAGCTTTTACAGGGACACACAAAATATTTCAAACCTTATATTTTTATCCGAAATACTGTGTATTATCGATGATAGCTGATGAATGGTTGAAATACATTTTCAATTATGGTATGCGCTTTAAGTTTTACAAAATGCCTGCAAATTATATGGTGTATATAAATGTTATAGTTGATATACAGGGTTACACGAGAGCTCATAAGGTTAAGAGCTCATAAAGGTTACTGAATATGAGAGTAATTAACTTAAAGGTGGTATTTATGCATTTTTACGTTGAACTGCTTTCAGTTTACTAAGAAATGTTTGTAGAATATTGATAAAATGATATACAGGGTCATGCAAAAGATTAGCTACATGGTCACCCATATGTGATAATTTCTGGAAATGTGATTTAAGTAGCTTTAAGAATGTGTTTGTTTGAACTAAATTTTAACAAAATTCTGGCGTGTAGTTAAAACACTGGATAAATTACAGGACTGAACAAAAGTATTGAAGTATTTTCCATCTATTAGAATAAAGTGCTGCAAGAGAAATTTCAGCCAATTAGGCATTTCCTTGCTAAACTAAATTTTCCCATTATATTGTATATATATATATAAACCGACGGATCAAATACAGGTCTGTTCAAAAGTATTTCAATACATATTTGGCTATGGACAGTAGCATCTTATTTCCCTAAATAACAAAGTTTTGTTAAAGACTTAAAGGAAGTGTTGGAAATTGTTTTATAATCTTTGCTTAACGCATGATTATTCTTGCTTGTTTACTTTATTTTACTGTGCTCCCCTCTTAAAGAATGTCTAAAATATACGCTTAATTTTATGCGAAGGATCAAAATCTTACTCACAATTCATCAGTTTTTAACACATAAAACAATAAATTGGACACAGATTTTAGAAATGTTATGAGAATTAACCATTTCGGCATCAGGGTCCTCATTCAGAGACCTCTGTTTATTTCTTTGTAAAAACTAAAATGTCCAATCTTTTTAAATCTTCGCATCACTTTTTAATAACGGAATGTTTTTTGTGGTGAAAACAAAGGAATAAATGACTCCCCACTAAAAAAATCTGTAGGTATTTGGCCCATAAATCTGGGGGAAATCTGTCGGTATTTGGCCCATTCTGCAGATATTTTTAAGCTTAAAAACTTATGCAGATGGTCTGAAGATAAAGCTAAATCTGCAGAATGTCTTCTAATTTCTGTAAAATTTCTGAAGAAAGTGTCGATTTCTTCGGATAATTTTAAGATTATTTTTAATTTGGCTATATCTAAGTAGAATCCTTCAAAAAATAAATGTTTTTTTCACCAGAGTTTGCAATATGCCTAAAAATGCCCCAAAAACAGTGTGAAGAGTTTTTAACTTAACTTTAAGTATTTAACTTAAATATTTTTTAATAAAATTTTTTGAGGATTTGTTTAATATTTACTTGTATGAAGCTCTTAAATTTGCGATTGCAATAATATAGGTTAATGGTTATTAATTCGGTGTTTAAGGGGGTTTGTAGTTTTAGATCCATATTTTTTTACCTAAATTACTAAGTGCTTAAAAGATCAATTAAAAAAAACATTTTTTCAATCATTTTTAATGTAATTTTGTCTATAAAAAACCAATGAATAGGTATTTGCATTATTATTTTATTTTCGGAAGTGAAGAAATTAAGAATAATAAAAGATATACCTTTAAAAAAGCATAGAGAAAAAAAAGTTGAAAATATTAATTAACTGAATAAATATTTTAAATAAATTAATCCATAAAACATCCTTAGGTTTAACATTAGCAAATAAATTCGTAAGCTGACTGAGTCAAATAGCTCTCTATCCTCTCATTGTATGATATTTTACTGTCAGGAGGATTCGGCATAGGCAGATAATTTCTTGTCCCCTTGCTACAATCGAGAGGAAAGATATTTTATGTGAGGAAAATCCAATTGTATTTTTAATGCATTGATATTATTAATTTCATTGAAAATAAGAATAAAAAATATTAAAAATCATAGAACTTATTAATTGCAAAATAACTGCAAGGAAATTGTAACACATCTTTTATATATTATGTATTTCATCGTAGGTATATTCGGATGTTTATGAGTACTGACAAATTTTTAAATGCTTTGATAATCCTAATTAAATATTTAATTCGTTTTAGAGTCAAAGTAATAATAGTGAGGCTCACAACCAGGGTTCTCGCTGTCACTTGCCATTGTGCCAAATTGCGACTAAATTCTTCATTTGGCGAATAAACAAGAGATTAGATTCGCCATATTGCTAGAGTTCATTTTTGCTTTTTCTTTTTTGTTTTTCATACATATGCATTTATATATATATATTTAATATATTTGTAGCGGATATTGAAATTAGATTAATAATTAGATTAATTAGATAAATTAGATTAATCAATCGTTTTCTTAGTTATAAAAACTTAGGTTATTTTAGAACATATTGAAAAAGAGGGGGTACATTAAATGGTTAAAGATAATTCTTTTAGTGCTACACGACGAATCTATTTTACTAATACTTTTGCATTTGGCGAATGTTTTTTATTTTTAATTAGCCAAATTACTAACGTTGGTCAAATGTCAGCGAGAACACTGTTCACAACAATTTACTAAATCTATTAAGGAAAAAAAAGTGTTTCATTTTGAAAGCGCAAAATATCTGTTTAAGTCTGTTTTCATGTACTTAATGTGTACTCATATGCATAATCACACAAACATTTATACATACACATATTTATATTCCTGCATGTCATCTGTTTATAGATTTTATTTTTAATTTGAAGGAAATATTATTCTTTGATCATTTGGCAACAATTTAAAATAATAACCTTTTCTAAAATATGAAAAAAATGTTTCTCAAATTGCTGAAAATTTAAATGTAAAATGAAATAAATCCTCGAAAAATGAATGAAATAAAAAATATCAATGCAATCTGCACACCGGAAACTTTTAATGTATAAAATGATCTACAAATATTTAAATTCCTATGTATAGTTTTTGCTCCTATAAAACTTTTTTAATGGAACAATTTTGACCAACTTTAAGCATTAAATATCTCTTAAAATAATTCTTGAATTTGAAAACTGCAAGCATCAGTATGTTTCTCAAACATTTCTGAATAATACTACCGATTTTCATATTTTTGTATGCAGGTAATTTTCCTAATACATAGCGAATAAATAGTATTAATAAATAGTGTATTAGCGAAAAAATAACCAAGGTGACAAAAAATTCATTGTCAGCGGTGGCTACAGCGTAAAATACTTTTTTTTTTAGAAAGAGAGAAAAAGATCATAAATCGCTAGGAATATTTTATCATGGAAAAACACCTTTTAATATATTTATATTTATTATAAAAAGTAAAAGGGTGAATTAAATTCAACATTTTAAAATGCTATCTAAATATAGAAAAAAAAATCTTCCTTTACAAAAGTTTTATCTGAGCTTCAAGAAACAAGTAATACTTATAATCTTTACTAATGCAGAATAGAAAAGTGTTAATTAACTCATAATTTGTACTTATAACAGGTGTTATGTTTTTCTTCTTAACAAGAAGACGATTTCTCGAACAATAAATTTAAAATTTCTCTCCCGTCCAAGTGAAGACAGTTTAATCTCTTAATTATTTTCACACTATTAACGAGTTCATGCACGTCTAAAATGTAAGTGTAATTTTTAATCTTTTATGAGAATTATATGGATAATATACGGTCGTTTTTGTTTTCATTTGCATTTAAATTTATGTTCACATTTAAAGGATTATAAATGAATATCAATCAATCAAAAAATTTCGTTCCAGTTAAACATTTAATTTATCGTAAATTCCATGATTTAAAAAAAAATAAAGAATTTTTTTCTAATTTCTTATACAGTGAATGTAATTTTTTTATATATGAATATAAACCTTCAAAACATGCAGTACATGTTAAGTAATACTAAAAATAAAATCTTGTAAAACAATAATGTGTAAAAAAAAACGTAGAAGCACAGATGCCTAACATTTTCGATTTTAAACTTTTATTAAAATATTTAGAATTTGCAAGGGATATTCTGAAATTGTTTGAACAGAATTTATTTCTGCAAATGGCAACAATTGTCGATGAAATTTCAATTTTGCAATTTTCGTTACTGAAATTTTTTAGTCTTCTAACATTGGAATTCTCAACTTTTATACCGTGGTATAGAAAATCAACTTTTAAATGCAATTTAATTAAAAACTTTATGTCATTTGATTTACTTATCATGGTTATATAATTTTCAAGATTTTAAAATTTCTCTATCGGGCATCTCCATTAAGAAATAACAATAAACAATTTGCACGAAAATCTATAAATATTCCTGCGGATAATTTTTCATAACGAAATTAAAGCCTGCATTTATATGTAAATAAAAGAATGATACTTAAAAAACATAAATTTAACATGTAATCGAACAATTTAATACCTAACACTGCAAAATATAAGAAAAATACTTTCAAATATAATTTGTTTGAAAACTTTATATAAGTTTATTGACTGCTGTGGTTTAAAAAACATTTCAAATATGAATTATTTTCAAACTTATCGCGTGAAATTCGATTACGAAAGGTTAATTTGTTTGCCCTTAAAACAATGTAAAAACTTCAGAATTTGTTTCTGGCTACTATATCATAACAAAATTAAAACTTCTCCTATAAATGACTAAATACAATAAAATAAATGAATACAAATTTAACAGACATGTAATTTAAATATGCGGTTAATGCACTAAAATGTTCAGAAACAAAAATGCTGCCAAATATTGCAAAACCTTCGGTTAATAACTCCTAGTTTGCGTCTAATACGAAGATTCCGCATTTGATATTTTTCAAAGCCCAATGATTACATAATTAATGTGTTTCATATAAAATTGTTGTTTTCAGTTAGTTGATAATAAAAAGCACATAAGAAAAATTTGTTAGTTACCAATTTTAAATAATAATAATAAAAAAAAAAATGGTTTTCAGCTTTACTCTGTAACCCAGGAACCTTGGGTTCAATATATTTAAAAAAAGTAAATATTAAAAAAAAGTAAAAAAATAAAATAAAATAAGTAAATAGATAAATCATCTTCTCAAAAAAGAAAAAGAAAAATCAGAGGAGTTTAAAGAGCACACGTGTGTCTTGCCTTCTCTTACAATATATGCCATCCATAATGAAGTTGCACGTTAGAAAATGACAGTGGTTTGCGGTTTCTTAGAAACAAAATGCAGACGACAAAATATTACTTTGGAGCCGAAAAGAGAAGCATCAGAAATATCCAGGAACATGACATTAATCAGAGAGACATTTCTTGGGTCGATCAAGCGTATGTGCATTCGAAAAATCACGTCCGAAGAATATAAACAAACGTAAATATATCTCAAAGAACTGCTGTATTTTTCTGACATTCTACAAAAAAAATAACAGAAGTAAAGTGGGTACTTTTTTTAGGAAATAAATAGATCATTTAGCATGCGACTTCGTAAAATAAAGACTATTTTTACATTATACGTTTGTACGCAAAAAAGAGGTTTTTTCTTTCGTTTTTATTAAAGAACTTTTTTGGGCATATTTTTAAAAATAAATCTTGTATAAAGACAACATTCTCTATTTTATCACAATTCTAATGTTGGTAATTTCATAAAAAGAAAAGAAAAGAAAAACTACTGTAATAGACCGGGAAGAAGCAGCACAGGAAATCATTGTCACAATCTGTCACAACTTCATGAATCCCTCCCCCCCCCCCCTTTAAGCGTGACATCATTTGTAGATGACCCCTTATGGAAAAATAAAGATATTTCCAGCTAGACGCGTGTATTTTTTTTTTTTTAATGAAGTGTAGAGTTATGGAAAATGAGAATGAATTTTGATTTGAAACTTCGATTAACGGCGTTCCAAAAATTTTCTCTCGCGTACCATAGGTTCGCCGACCCTGCCTTATACTTTAAAACTCCATAAAATTCTGCCTCCATTTTATGCTGTTTTTAAAAAGATATAAATGGTGTTACGTTATACCACAATAATGTGTTTTATGATATTTTGACATTAGTATTGTGTAATATTACATCATTTATATCAGTGTAAATTACACATTACATAAATTAAATGACACCATCAATTTTCTACAGTGTGCCAGCATGTCATTCAGTTAAGAAAAGTGCTGACAATTATAAGCTAATTAATATTCTAAAGTGATAACTTTGTCAATCTACTTCTTAGAGTTCATAATTTTTAAAAATACCTATCATATCGGGGATTTACATAGTGATAAATAAAAATATAAAATATACAAAATTTTATTCCGTCTATTAAAATGTTAAACAAAACCTGACCTGTGATGACATTTGAACATCTTATATTTTCATGCATATATTTAAATTTTCCATAAATACAGTTTACGCCAAATTTTCCTGGTTTGAATCTTGACTTCGACACATTCTCACTAATTCGGAAAATTACAAATTTTATGTTCTCTATTTATGTAAAAATTGAAAAATGACATATTTCATTTACTGAAAAATTGAAACATATACATGTATTTAAATTATGTATATCTAGTTATTATGTATACGTTCCTTCGGAAAATTTCACATAAAAGCATATCGAAATTAATATTATTTCAATAAAAAAATATGAAATTTGAAAATTTAATATGTATATTCTACATAGAAGTTTTGCGGGTATTTATGAAAGACAAGATGTAACACATTTTATCAAACCCTGCAAAGCATGATGAAATGTTGCTATATTGCTCGTTTATTGCTTATCTAAAATGTGACGCAGCAAATTCACGAAACAAATTAGAACACTATCTGAATATAATTATCAACACGTCTAACTAAAATCGTTTTTGATTGTCGTTTGAGTGTGTTGCGAATGTGTCGTGGTGTCAAGCCTAGAAAAAAAATTGTGCTAAAAATGTTTTTAAAAATTACATACTTTTTCCGGAAATGCAGTTATCGATATTTATTGTCAAAATTAGCTAAACCGCTCAGTAAACTGCTGCAATTTTTTCTCTATAATGTAAACTGTCTTTCATTACCTTTTTTAAAATTGTTTCATTTTAAAGGTCCCATGTAGAAATTGTTTTGAAAAATTTTATATGTGTTGTCCTGTAGTATTACAAATTATGTGGTGTTTAGAATGTGTTGTTAATTTGGTGACAAAGTGATGTTCAGAATCACACTACAGTAGGAAAATGTTTTTATCAACACTATTTCAACTCAATTAACAACACTATTTTTTGAACTCATTTCTAGATAGCAACATTTTTGGAATATATTAAAAACACATTTCTAGATAGCAACATTTTTGGAATATATTAAGAACACATTTCTAGATAGCAACATTTTTGGAATATATTAAGAACACATTTCTAGATAGCAACATTTTTGGAATATATTAAGAACACATTTCTAGATAGCAACATTTTTGGAATATATTAAGAACACATTTCTAGATAGCAACATTTTTGGAATATATTAAGAACACATTTCTAGATAGCAACATTTTTGGAATATATTAAGAACACATTTCTAGATAGCAACATTTTTGGAATATATTAAGAACACATTTCTAGATAGCAAAATTTTTGGAATATATCAAGAACACAATTACAGATGGAAAAAAACGTTTTTTGATCTGAAGTTTTCTAATTCACAACACATTAATGTGTAATACATTTAGTAACAAAAATTATAAAATATTCTTAATTGAATTTGCAGTGAAATTTAAATTTATTTAAAATTGCACAGTACTTTCGCACTTTTAAATTTGTTGAAAATTTAAAGCTTTTAAAATTTTCTTTCTTATATAAGTAATTGTTTTCCATTAACTATATAAAAAGTAACAAACATTAATACGAGGATTATTTTAATTAATTAAAAATACAACGCGATTAAACCATACTGTAAAAATTTGATAAGCTTTAGTATAAAATATTTATTTTTATATTTTAGAAAAACGTAAAATGCATGCTTGTAATATATTCAAAAAGTAAATTTTATATTCTGCTGTTTTTAATAAAACATGAATTATCTTTGTGAAAGAAAAAGCATTCACAAAAGTACGCAAGCTGTATTATCTTCGATTTTTTTTTCCGGTGACAATTTATTAAACTTTGGAGAGCACAAATTGCCAAAATATGTAAATAACCAAAAGAAAATAAAGGCATGATATAAAAAAAAAATACCTCGAAATAATCTTTGATGAAAAACCACCGTCATAGTTTCAAGGATATTGTTTTTCTTAAGATAAATATAATGTGTAAAAAAGGACATTTTTTTGTCTGGATTAAAAAAAAATATTTATAATCTGTAATATCATCGATTAAATATTATATTTATAAAAACTATATTTCATTGTATTTATTTATTTATAAGTCATTATAATTTTCGTGGTTATTTTTAATATATTTAATGGAAATTTTTCAACTACATTGTTCAAATATTTGTATCAATCACATTTATTGTCCAAATATTTGTATGAATGCTGTTTTTATTATTACTATTAAGAAATTACAAAAAATAATATATTTTATCAACTTATTAAATTAATCATTAATATATTTTGTCCAAATACTTGTATGAGTATTGCTTTCATAATTACAATTAAGAAATTACAAATTTGATACATTTATCGACTTATTAAATTAATCATTGATATATTTATCAATTAAAAAAATTAATCATTTACTGAAATTTGTCTTTTATGTTCAAATTTGTCCAATTACGTTCAATTGTTTTTATAGTTCAAACATTTAAATTAATGTTCAAAAATCTTGATTAAATTTTTTTATCATAAATTAAAATCTATTATTATTATGTTTTCTTGGATATATAAGAAAATAATTATATTTGTTGCAATACTGTATGATAATAAATGATACATCCTCCTGCTTTTCTAAAAAGTGCTATTCATTTTACATTTTCAAAAGTGAAAATAAAATAATAATTAAATAAAAAGATATAAAGCACAATTAACATATTACAAACACATATACAAACACATTAAACATAAACGATATGTGTGATGATAAACGCTTATCTAAATAGTCTGTGTTAAAGAAACTAAATATTTTTAAAATCATTAACTTGCAAATAATGACATTGAAATAATTGAATATTGAAATTTCTCTTGAAGAAAAATTTTTCTGCATAGTTTCTTTACACCATTTTTAATTCGAAAAAAAAAAAAAAAAATTGAACACATCAGACATTTATTAGTTTTTTTTGTTGATATCAGAAAAAATAATTAAATTTGTGAGAAAACTATAAGATAATAGATAATATGTTTTTAATATTATCTTAAGATATTATAATTTGTTACTAGGTAACCCACCGACATACGGGGCGTTTCCGGCGGTATAACTGTACATTTAAATGAACGTAAATTTTAAAGATTTAATTGTATTTTGTCTGAAATATGCAGTGTGACAGTGTGTACTGAAAGTGCGAAATATCAAATAAAAAAAAACACAAAAATTATGTTTAGCAATAAAATCAGAAGGAAATCACAGTTGTTTATTCTGTCCCATTTGGAATGGAAAAAATGACTTAAGCTATCTAACTATGACCAGTCGAAAATATTAAGAAAGATTGGAAAACTATATGGGAGATATCATGTTCAACCAATCACCTATGACAATTTCAAGAATAAATCAAAACTGATTCATAAAAACAACTTTCTAAAATGCAAAAGATATTATGTATGCATCAGATTATTAAACGTTAAAAATTAGAGAATCATTAGAGATTTTGAGTGAATGAGGTAGTATACGGGGTGCGTCATAAATTCATGCAAACTCTTAAAATCTATAATAAAAGAAGTAATGCTCTGAAAATATTTAGGTTTGCGCGAGAATTATCAGGCGGATTTTGGATTTTTTCAATGTATAGTAAAAAATAATTCCAAAAATAACCGATAGAGGGCGCTCACACGCCATATTGGGACGTTTTCTGCAAATCAGGCAAACACAAATATACAACGAAACAAATCACAATAACATGACATTGTGCATTTATTTTAAGGTAGTAAAATATGCTCAACATGCGAAACTTTCGTGATGCAATAGGGTAACACCCCCAGTAATTGGCATGCACCAGTGATTGGCACATTTTACAAACATGCCCTAAAAAAGATTTATATCCAGTGTTTTAAAAATTCAAGACCATGTATCAGTTATATGCTCATTTACGTTAAAGATTATAACTTTGATTTATTTTACAAGATGACAATAGAGCCTAGGAAAGAGAAACAAGTATGGCTTGTATCAAATTAGCCATTCTGTTGCAAATTCTTCTTCTTTGACTTAAGGAAGGCATGCTTTTCAATTCATTATTATCTGATTTATAATATATTTTAAATTTTAATTGACAACAGTTTTGTTTACTTAAAAAGGGTTACTTTAATTGTGTAAAAGTATTTTCGACACAAATATTTGGATTTCTAAATTAATGGTAGTTGCCAATTAATGGTGCTTCAATTTTGCTGTTCCAAGTAATTGGCACCTATTCCAATTACAAGGAATTCGCAAGGAATTTGAGATTAAAACATTTATTTTGGAAGTACTTTTAAAATTATAGACTAATTTTGTTTATCATTTGTTTTTATTTGAAAATATAAATTTTATCCGTGATTAAAATCCATTAAAGCTTCATATGACAATTACTGGGGACAGCATGACAATTGCAAATTCTTCTTCTTTGACTTAAGGAAGGCATGCTTTTCAATTCATTATTATCTGATTTATAATATATTTTAAATTTTAATTGACAACAGTTTTGTTTACTTAAAAAGGGTTACTTTAATTGTGTAAAAGTATTTTCGACACAAATATTTGGATTTCTAAATTAATGGTAGTTGCCAATTAATGGTGCTTCAATTTTGCTGTTCCAAGTAATTGGCACCTATTCCAATTACAAGGAATTCGCAAGGAATTTGAGATTAAAACATTTATTTTGGAAGTACTTTTAAAATTATAGACTAATTTTGTTTATCATTTGTTTTTATTTGAAAATATAAATTTTATCCGTGATTAAAATCCACTAAAGCTTCATATGACAATTACTGGGGACAGCATGACAATTACTGGGTATTAATGTAAGTATATTGTATTGTTTTGAAGTGTTCACATTTCAGACTAATATGCTGATTTCTTACTCTCAAAAACCTGAAATATGGCATCTTTATCTACAGTAAATTAATTTAAAGCGATTAAACCCAATGCAAAATGTAAATTTTTTTAAAAAACATAAACATATGCCAATTACTCCCTTAGCAAAAAAGGGCATAGAATTAGCATAAAAAAACACCATAAGTGCAATCATATGGATTTTTGCCTATGGTAAAAGTGAATCTATGGAAAACCATATAATCGTTAAGTGTATGGTAATTCTTATGAAAAACCATATAAACGTTAAGTGTATGGTAATTCTTTATGGTACTATATATTAAAAAAAAATAACGATATCAACTTTGGTGGCGCCTTCTTTTAGGAATACGGGGAACTAAGCTTACTAATGCACTTCGACCTTGTGAAGCAGTGGGATTTGATCCACGGCCGGTAGAGATGGGAGACGAGCGTCCTAACCATTCGGCCATGCGGGGTGATGAGCTGTGCTTATAAAACGTTATATGAATAAAGCGTTTCGGTAAATCATCATTATTTGTCGTTCTAAGTTAATGGTTGACAAAAGAAGGTAGTTTTAAAGGTTTTTTTTAATAAATTGTTTTATAGACATGTATTTAAAAGTTAATTTATTATTTTAATGAATGGAGTAAATATCTTAGCAAATATTATTTAGTTATAAAATCCAATTAATTAAAGGAGGAACTATTTTCTGTTTATTAAAATTAATTTTAAAAAAATAGAAAGTCGATTAGAAGTAATATTTAATAAGAATAAGAAATCATTTGATAACTTAGTATATAATATATTTTTAAAGATTATATTAATGTATTATATTAATTCCTTACTTACGAGCATTTTTTAATTTTAAAGTAAAAAAAAATATATTACTATTTTTTAGATAATTTTTACGGAAATTTTGAATCTTTCTTTTAAATTTTAATACCAAAAAGATTAATAGATATATTCAAATTTTTTTTATACATTATAAAATGATTTTTAATCTTTTCAATAATTATTAACGTTTAAATAAAATAAAAACTTTGTTGTTGCATATAAAATGAATATAAATGAATATAAAAACCAAAACTAAAAAATACTACTATTGTCTGACTATTGTCTCTTCGAATTATAATAGAAAACATGATTTAAACATCATAATAAGCATAAGAAAAAATAAATAAATTTTTAGTACAGTTTTTTTTAAGAATGTGTTTGTATTTACAGAAGTTTGTAATTTTGAAGTTTGTGATCACAAACTTCTTTCATCTCTGTTAGAATTTTATAGGAAACTAGCGGACCCGACAGACGTTGTCCTGTCACCGACAGACGTTGTCCTTCTTGGCACCGACTCCAGAAAATCAAATAAATGTCCGTAAATATGATAATACGCACCATAAACACTACACTCTTAATTTAATTTCTTATTACAATTATGTAAGGAAATTATTTTTCACTCTTCAGTATTTTTTGAAGTCGGTTTAACTTTTTGATAGAAAAGTTTCTTTTTCTCTTTTTAGTTAAAAGTTAACGATTTTCTGAACTCGGTTAATCAAAATTATAATACAGGAAATATTATTGTAAAGCATACACGTTTGTCAGGAGTGGGGTTCGAACACGCGATCTCTTTCTTCAAGAAACTGAGCTTAAATCTGGCGCCTTAAACCTTTACGAATAGACACCTTTAATAAACCCTTTATGAATAGAGAGAATAAACCCTTTATGAATAGAGTGCGGACATTCCGTCCGCACTCTATTCATCGAACTTACTCAACACTTTTAATTAGCAAAAAATCACTAATTATTAGTTTTTGCCTAATTACTAAAAAAGTACTAAATCAATTTCGATGAAATGTAAATATAAACCATTCTCGAATCCACTGTAACACACACACAAAATTTCATTAAAATCGGTCCAGTCGTTTAGGAGGAGTTCAGTTACATACACACACACAGAAGATTTTTATATATAAAGATGAGCATTGAAAATTTCAGGTTTTTGCGCCGAAGACTTCTTCAAATTAGGAAAATGTGAATTATCTCACGAACTACTGGATTTAAACGTTTAGTACCATTCGATTCAGAATGAAAAAATGCACTAAAATATGTTATCAGTTGAAAAATAACTACAAAAGCCGATTTTTATGGAACTTTTTAAAAGTTCGTTCTTTTTTCTACTCATCTTAGGGGTGGAATTTTCGAAAATCACTTTATAGCGGCACTCGATGTTATAAGAAGTATTTTTACCCCAATTTTCAAGATTTTTGGATCGGTAGAATTTTTGTGCTGTGATTAATACGAAATCCTGACTTTCTTTAATATATATAGCACTTTTAACTAGCGAAAAATCACTTATAAGTTTTTGCCTAATTACTAAAAAAGTACTGAATCAATTTCGACGAAATGTGAATCTAAACCATTCTCGAATCTAGTGGAACGCACACACAAAATTTCATCAAAATCGGTCCAGTCGTTTAGGAGGAGTTCAATTACATACACACGCACAGAAGATTTTTATATATCAAGATATGTCATCAAATATATATTTTTGTTAAATCATTTTATTTCTCCCATAGGATTTTTTATTTATAACGCATAGACTCTGCTCACATATATGAAATACATAAGAACAAAATAATAACACTATTATTTCATATATTATCATAATTTGAGGTCGATAAAAATATCGGTAGATTTTTTGATATTTTTATAGATCGTAAAATAATTTTTAATGTTTTTAATAATTTTTAACTTTTAAATAAAATAAAAATCCTTGTTGTTCCATATAAAATGACTTTAAAATTATCAAATAAAGTGAATTAATTATGAACCTTTTTTTGTACTATTAAGTTTATTAATATTTAATTAACATATTATAATATATTATATTAATATATATGTATTAATATTTTGTTGTTAATATTTTTAAAAGATATTTCAAAAATTCTTTGGTGATTCAAATATTTGTAGGTAATTTTTAAAATAAATTCAAAAAGATTTTCTTTAAATAATTATAGGCTATTTTTGACAATTTGTTTATTTTGAGGGGGTCCGGGACACATTAAAAAATCTTTTATTGAATTAAAATTTCGCAATTTTTTGTGATATTAAACATACCATTTTAAAACAAAATCACATGATAAAACTTCTCTATATTTTTTTAATTTAAAATTTATTAAAAAAATTGGAGGGAAATTAAAAATTATTGTAACTCAATGTAATAATTGTAGAATTTTAGTTTTTTAGCAATTAAATAAACAGAAACACCTACATTTTAATTTTGATTCAGCCTTTTTAAAAATATTAATAAAAAATTTATTTAAAGTAAAAGTTTGAAAAAAAAATACTTTCAAAAATAAATATTTTTTTCAAATTTGCTGAATCAAAATTAAAGTAAAGCAATTAAAAAAAGGCATGTTCTAATTTTAAAGCATTTATGTTTAACGGTTCTCTAGTTGAAATGAAAAAAACTTCTTTAAACACCATAAAATAAGTTAACTGCGCAAGGCCTTTCGAAAGAACTTAGTCTTTCTTCGTCAGGCGCAAAAAAGACGTGCGTCCACAATGAATGTAGCGGCACGACTGAAGGGGAATGCGGGAGGGAGAGGGAGCAAGCAGAAGGAACAGCCAATAGGAAAGAAGAAGGCAACAGCCAATCACGGAAGAGCATAAACTAAACTAGATAGACAATGAAGGAGAGGAAAGGAAGAAGGGGGGAAGGGAAATGGGAAAAAAGCGGGGTAAATTAAAAAATTAACTAAAAGGAGAGATTAAAATGAAATAAAATGTACGCAAAAAGTGTATAAATTAGTAATAATAAAAATAAATAAATGAAATGAAATAAAATAAAATAAAAATACATAAAAATAAAAAATAGTTTACAATTATAAACACACATGAATATACCTGAAAAATAGTATACATAATATATATAAAAAATAATAATAATAATAATTAAATAATAAACTTAATTATGAAGCAGTGCTGAAAAGATTCTTCCAGGCAACGGAGAGGGTTTTAGAATCAGATTTATCATTAACAGTAATATCACGATTAATATAAATAGCTAAATTTTCAAGAAAGTCTAACTCAGAGGAACTATTAGAGGAATTATTTTTAATGCCAATAGTCATAATCATTTCAATTGTGTATAACACCAGTTTCAATTTTATACATTGATTTGTGCTGATTCTGGCATTTCAACTGCCCACCTTTGCCCCCACTTTTGTCGTAAGTAATTTTTATCTTTATTCTTTATCTTAGTGTCTTATTTATTTGTTTTTCATTTTATATTTTCTTTTATGATCTTATTTATATATTTTTTATCTATCCTTTTATTTTTCACCTTTTTGTGTTATTCATATTTTATTTTTCTGTACTTGTGTATTGTTTATTTTCTTGTCGTTATTATGTATACTGCTCATATAAACCGGTTTTCTAAACTTAGACGCAAACGTATTAAATTTCTTAATCACTTAAATTTTCTTCAAAATTGTAAGAAAAATAATGTTATCCCCAATTTTATTCAACTTAAGTGTTCTGTCAATAGTTCTTTTAGAATTTCTAAAGCTATGTTTCGTTCACACCTTACAGTTTTAAGAGCTTGCATTCAGGATGTTCGGCATACTCTTTCCAAAATTGAAGAAGAACTTTATGATCTGCATTTGTTTCTCAGTAAAAATCTTGATAATTTTTGTAATATTGAAAACAAATTTTGGCCTTCTCTGCTTTCTTTCAAATCTGCTCATCAAAATAAACTTGATAAAAAGTTTTCTTTATTATGTAATAAGAATTCCAAGTATCAATTTTTGAATAAGGATCTTTCTAATGAAAACAATATTGTAAATTTATCTTCTCATACATTAACTCCTGAGCAAAAAAGCATTTTAGATCTTGGTTTAAATTTTTCTCAATCTTGCAAACCTTCTCTCACCAAATTGATTGCTCCTATTGAGTCTTCCTTTAAACATAGTAAAGTTTCTCCTTTTCAAAAAGAAACCCTTCGTCACATTCTTGCTGATACTATTTCTTCTAATGTTTCTAAATATAAACCTAATCTCTCACGTCCTCAGCATATTTCTCTGAATGAGCTTAAGTCCAATGATAATCTTATTATTACTAAAGCTGATAAGGGGGGTCAAATTGTTCTTATGGATAAAAATGATTATTCTGATAAAGTTCATGCTCTCTTATCTGAAGGTCCTTACATTGAAGTTAAAAAAGATCCCACTAATTCGCATCTTGCCACTCTCACTAAAGCTGTTAAGAATTCTGTTGTTCTAAATGACAACACTAAACATTGTGTTATTCCTTCTGCACCCATTTGTGCTCGTTTTTATGCTTTACCCAAAGTTCACAAAACCAATATTCCCTTAAGACCTATTGTCTCTAATATTGGTACTGTTACTTATCCTCTTGCCAAATTTTTAGCTTCCATATTCTCGCCTTTATGCATTGCTAATTCTCATACTGTAAAAAATTCTTATGATTTCGTTAGTAAATTAAAAAGTATTAATCCATCGAATTGTTCTATGCTTTCTCTTGATGTCAAATCTTTATTTACTAATGTCCCGATTGAAGGCGCTCTTTCTTGCTTGGAAAAAAGATTACGTGAATTTCATTTCTCGGATATTGAGGTCAAAGATTATGTTAATTTAACTAAAATTTGCTTAACTCTTACTACTTTTCAATTCGATAATAAATTTTTCAAACAGCTAGAAGGCTTAAGTATGGGTAATCCTTTATCTCCCATTCTTTGTGATATTTATATGCATTACTTTGAAGATAAATTATTAAATCTGATCAATTTTAAATGTTGGATTTGTTATGTTGATGATACTTTCGTCCTATTGGATAATCCATTTGATATTTCTACAATTCTTCAAACTGTCAATTCTATTGATCCTCATATTCAGTTTACTTTTGAGTTAGAGAATTGTAATAAACTCCCTTTCCTTGATGTTTTAGTTACCCAATGTGATTCTTCTTTCAAAACTTGTGTTTATAGAAAACCTTTTTCTGTCTCTAATCCACCCCATGCTCTCTCAAATCATCCTGTCAATCAAAAGATCGGTGTTTTTTATACTTACGTTTATCGTGCTCTCAAAATTTGTTCCGATTTCGCATCTCTTAAGAATGAACTCAATTACTTAAAATCTGTTGCTGTAAAACGTGGATTCAATCCTTCTATCATTAATACTGCTGTGAGCAAATTCAATAGACCCCCTAACAATTCCACTCTTTCTAATATTGAAAAAAGTAAACCTGATAATTTGGTCGTCCTCCCTTTTCATCCTCCTTTATGTTTTAAATTAGCTAAAGTTTTAAGACGTTTCAATTTTAATGTTATCTTTAAACCAGTCAATAAATTAAAATTTCCTTCCATGAAATGTCCTGTCCCTGACCTCCAAAAATGGGGTATTTATAATATTCCTTGTAATGGCTGTGATTTATCGTATATTGGTCAAACTAAAAGAAATCTCGAAAAACGCCTAAAAGAACACTCTCGGTATGTCATTAATCAAGAAATTTCTAAATCTTCTGTTGCTAAACACTCTTGGGATTCCGGCCATAGTTTCAATTTTCAAACTGCTAAAATTATTTTTAATGCCAATAGTTCCTCTGAGTTAGACTTTCTTGAAAATTTAGCTATTTATATTAATCGTGATATTATTGTTAATGATAAATCTGATTCTAAAACCCTCTCCGTTGCCTGGAAGAATCTTTTCAGCACTGCTTCATAATTAAGTTTATTATTTAATTATTATTATTATTATTTTTTATATATATTATGTATACTATTTTTCAGGTATATTCATGTGTGTTTATAATTGTAAACTATTTTTTATTTTTATGTATTTTTATTTTATTTTATTTTATTTCATTTATTTATTTTTATTATTACTAATTTATACACTTTTTGCGTACATTTTATTTCATTTTAATCTCTCCTTTTAGTTAATTTTTTAATTTACCCCGCTTTTTTCCCATTTCCCTTCCCCCCTTCTTCCTTTCCTCTCCTTCATTGTCTATCTAGTTTAGTTTATGCTCTTCCGTGATTGGCTGTTGCCTTCCTCTTTCCTATTGGCTGTTCCTTCTGCTTGCTCCCTCTCCCTCCCGCATTCCCCTTCAGTCGTGCCGCTACATTCATTGTGGACGCACGTCTTTTTTGCGCCTGACGAAGAAAGACTAAGTTCTTTCGAAAGGCCTTGCGCAGTTAACTTATTTTATGGTGTTTAAAGAAGTTTTTTTCATTTCAATTGTGTATAACACCAGTTTCAATTTTATACATTGGTTCTCTAGTTATAACAATTTAAATGTGAGAAATTGTGAAAACCCATCATGAAGAAAAATGCATACAAGAAGTCTTATCCATGACAATCAATGCTTAAAAGCTAGTTGCTAAAAACGAAAAAAAAAATAATATTTCTTTTTCTAAATATGATTTAAAAAAATGTCATTATAAGCATAAAAAATCAGATAAATTTTTAATGCAGTATTTTTTATGTGTGTCCCTGACTCCTTTAATCGCTGTTAGAATTTTATAGGAAATATGTCAATTATATATTTTTATTGAATAATTTATTTTTCTCAAGATTTTTTTTTATTTTTAACGCATTTACACACTCATATATACGAATTATATAAGAATAAAATAATATGTTATTTTATGTTAAATTAATTTGAGATCAAGGGATTTTCATTAGACTGGTTATAAGTTAACATAAGTTGTTCCTAAATAGATTTTGGTTTAAACTATCTAACCAGTGGCGTTGCTATGATTCTATTTTTTAAAAGTGCATAAGACATACATAAAGATAGTAGAAAGTTTTGAGATGACCACAACCGAGTAATTTTATATTATAGTTACACAAAATCTAATATATTATAAACTTTCAAAAGGTATTAAGATTTTACCATACACCATGCTTTGAAATACTATACAATTTATGGTGCAAACAATTATGTATTATTTTACTATACATCACGCTATGGAACACCATTGAATGTATGGTAAATTTCATTTCCCTATAGTTTTACCATACACCTGGTCATGGAATACCATATCATGTATGGTGTATATCATTATCCTATAACTTTACCATACACATTTCTCTGGATACCATAAAATGTATGGTATATATCATTATCCTATAACTTTACCATAGATATTGCGCTGCAATACCATAGAGCGATGAATGTTTACCATATGAATACAATATGTTTACATATAATGACATAATTTTTTTTTATGATTTTCCATATAAAACCATGTGTTTCCATAAAAAATCCTATGCCATTTTTTGCTAAGGGCTGGATCAAAAGGTGTCATACATTGGTGCTCTAGGTGCCAATTACTGGTGATTTCAGCAACTTTTTATAAATATATTTTTATAAAAATACCTTTTCATTTTTTTTTGCTTTTAGTGGGTAAAATAGATGCACAGTTATGCATTCTTTGATTTAAAAATATTTCCAAGTAAATACTTATTTCTTTTTCATGAAAATTTAAGTAAGTTTAACGACAAATTCTTAATGTGCCAATTACTGGGGATGTTACCCTATTTGTGGATTTATCTTTCTTGTAAAAAAGTTTAACCACCAGCGCCTTATCTGATAACGATAGCCGATGTCAAATCAAATTCTTCCGATATCAAATGCCGAATCCATCTCCAGCTAGGTGTTTTATTGCTAGCTTGATTTGCCTAAAACGCCTCAATATGATGTGTGACCGCTCGCTATCGGTTACTTTTGGAATCATTTTTTTATTATTCATGGAAAAAAAATCCAAAATCCGTCTGATCATATTCGCGCAAACCAAAATTTCCTTCTAGCATTACTTTTTTTTATTGTGAATTTTTAAAGTTTGCACGAATTTATAACGCACCCAGTATGTAATGGCGTTTTATTTTAGGAAATATATATATATCAAACACATGAACATCGGAATGAATAATTTCATATACACCCACTATGAATAATAACTGTCTCTTTTTTCCAAACTGATATACGTATAAATATCACATTGGAAATGACATTCTAGAAAAACTATCTCTTGAAAATGATCGCATTTGTGATCGAAAAATGTCGTGGTTGATGTAGCATCATTATTTATTTATTTATTCTGTTACCTATGTTTTAAAAGCTATGATTTTAAGTTTTTAAGACCAGTGACTTTGTATTGGAATAGTTAAAAAATTTAAGCACCTTGATTTTAGTAAATCTATATTTATTTAATTTACTTTAACGCAAGATAAAAGTGTCATTACTCTATGAAATCTTTTTGAATATTTCTATTACATTTTTAGGTGCGTTGGTAATTATGTGACTACGCATCACCTATAGTCGCCGTTCAGTCCGTCCGTGTATAACGACGCAAAACGACCCAATCCAGTCGTTTCAAAATTTAAACATATAACTGTGATATAACCTTGATTTTAATAAATAGATATTTATTTAATTTACTTTAACGCAAGATGAAAGTGTCATTACTCTATGAAATCTTTTTGAATATTTCTATTACATTTTTAGGTGCGTTGGTAATTATGTGACTACGCAGCACCTATAGTCGCCGTTCAGTCCGTCCGTGTATAACGACGCAAAACGACCCAATCCAGTCGTTTCAAAATTTAAACATATAACTGTGATATAACCTTGATTTTAGTAAATAGATATTTGTTTAATTTACTTTAATGCAAGATGAAAGTGTCATTACTCTATGAAATCTTTTTGAATATTTCTTTTACATTTTTAGGTGCGTTGGTAATTATGTGACTACGCAGCACCTATAGTCGCCGTTCAGTCCGTCCGTATATAACGGCGCAAAAACCACCCAATCCAGTCGTTTCAAAATTTAAACATATAACTGTGATATAATTTTGTCGAGTCATTTCAATTTTTAGGAAAATGGGATGTATAGTTCAATTACAGGGACAGTCAAAATATTCCATTGCATTACAGCCAATGGGAAAAAATACTTTCAAGTGCATTTTAATGATGTAACATTCTATCGAACATAATACAATTAATATGAATCTACGAAGTATATAACAAAATACACATTCTGTACAATCTGTGCTACATTTAAAAAAAAAATAATTTACAGGGCCACACAAAAGAATTCCTTTACAAAATTGTATAAGTGGAAACATTGTTTGGGACGCGTTTTAAATATATAACTATTTCACATTTTATGAAAATGATACATGTTTCCGAGGTTTATTACAAATTACTTCGTGTATAATAGAAGACAGATACTACTTACAGGGATACATAAAAGTTTTGGATACTATATGGTATACCGAAGTATTGTATACTATAACACCAAGATCTAACTTCTTTAATCTCCAAGATCTAATTTCTAAAAACTTCTTTATAGTACGAACGTACCTCATTTGCTGCGTTTGACGTACAAATCAAAAATGAGTACATGTGTTTCTTAGTTTTGAGTACATTTGGATCGGAGCTATTTTGAGTATGTAAAGTACTTGAAATTGAGTACTTTTTACTCAATTTTGAGAACCCATTTTCTTAGTGTAGATATTTATGTTAATACAATATGAATGTGTCATTCTGCTCAGAACTCATTTGAAATTTTCTATCACATTTTTATTTTATAACCTGCTGCCGCATATTCTAGGAAGCATAAATACCAAAGCATTTAAAGACATTCCAAATAGTTTAATTTGTAGAGTCTTTGAAACACATGTAATTTAATTATGCCCACCTTCTATTTATGTAAACTTTATTAAGCTTTATTTATTTTTTTTTCGAGGCTAATAATTTTCATTTTCATAATACCTCATACAATAATTCAATTTACCTCTTCTATCAAGATCAGCAGAAAAATGTTTCTCTGGAAAATGGAGAATATAAAGAAAACATATTACATTAGTGATTAAAAACACGATAAATTTCATACATATTTTCCTATGAGATTTACTAGTAGAAATAATCAGCAACATCGATAATAATATCTAAGAACAAAATGACATTTATAGAAAAAGTTTCGTATATTAAATAACTAAGTTACATTCAGCAACAAATTTAATTATCTTCATTGTCTTCTCACAACACTTATTGAAACAGAAAGGTTTTCTCAAGATTGTATGATATATTTTATTCTCTTCATACCTGAGGTACACAAATGTGCACCTCCATTTTTCTTCCTCATAAAAATTAAACTGTTCGAATTTTTTTGCATTTTTACTTTACTTTTATACAGCTGAATGTTTTCTGCTTCAAAACAAAACCAATAAATGTCAGCACTGATGTATATTACCTCATATAATAAATGTTATTTTCATCCGAGTTTCGAAAAAACCTTCAGGACACTGTGGCCAAGAAAGTAATAGTTATTCGTAATTGTTTAACTTAAATTCTTTACAAAAAAAAAAAAAAAAAAAAAAAATTGAGGATTTGCTGATCTTTTAATTGTTTAAAGACCTTAATTTTGTTATTGCGTAAATTTATATTACTGATAGTTAAACTGATGTTTTAAAGGGATTAGTACTTTTATATATATATTTGTAAATCTAAATTAACTGTCCTCTAAAGTACTGATTTCATGAAAATGACTCTTTCTGTCATCTACGGTGTCATTTCGATAATGAAAAAGTTAAAAACATATATTTGTAGAGTTATTTTATGTTCAGGTCTGAGGCGGTTATTGTTATGCAGGGTTTGTACGCTTTAGGGATTTTTCCATCAATGTCTTTTTTTTTATAGAAGAATAATTTTTTTTTTAAATTCGTGCCAAATTTCGCCTTTTTTAATTAGAAGTTTTCTACTAGAAAATACTTATATCAAAGATTTTTCTGGTCGAAAAACACCACGAAATACACGAATCCTGATGATATGATTAAAAGTCTTTTGTGAACACGAAATATTGGATTTTAACTGAAAATATGCATTTGACATTAATTATAAATAGAAGTTTTCTTATACGTCCATTAAAAACATTTCAAAAATATGCATTAAAACATTTAATTGCTATAAAGGACGTCAAATACTAATAAAACATTAAAAGATCTTAATAATTTTTACATGTTTCGATTGAATTTACTCAATCATCATCAGAAAAACAAAATACAAATAAACACAAAGATGGAAAATGACAATAAACTATTACAAATGAAATTAAAAAAAATTAAAAAATAAATATCACGCGCGTTATATTTTAATTATGTATCACATTGCTAAATTTTTAAATTATTTAACAATTCAATCCAAATATTTGGGATTTGAAATGATTGCAATGATTGCAATGATTCCTTGTCATTTCAAATTTTCGGCATTGGCATTTTTCTCTCCGTGCTTAACTTTTGGAAGTAAGTGTATTTTGCCGTACAAGAAGATATTTAAGATAACATCATCGTCAGTATCATAGCAGCGTGTGTTGTACTACTGTAATGAAATTTCTAGACAAAAATAATTTATTTTTGACTATCTGGAAAGTATCTCATGAAAACTGCTATTAATCTGTTTGCTTAAATAATATTTCATTTCAGGTAGCACCCTTATCTGTATCATTTCCCTTGTTAAAACTGACTAAATGCAATGTGAATGGGAATTTAAACAAATCAACTTAGAGCAAAGTTTAGTTCCCTTATGTGGTTTTTTAGCGTAAAATTTTGCGATCTAAAGCCAAATCTAGAAATAATATAAACGATGCGTGTGTTTAAGCCGTTAGCAATATAGCATTACACAGGAGTAATATTTTCCATAACTATATATCGCATTGTCATTTTATAATATGCTTTAATTTCTTTTATATTAACGCATTGGAACAATTATTAACAGTGAATTCTACATTTGAGATTTTTCTAAGCATATTACATTATTTAACAAAAATAAATTCCTCTGTTCTTGTTCGTATTATAATTAAACAGGTATAATATAATGACATTGTTTCTGACAGAAATGCATAGTACTTTCGTAAAAATTTGAATCTTGTGCATGTTCCTATTCCACATGTAATGAAGTGCATAAAAGCAAATGCATCACCCGTGAGTGGAATTGCATATGTCGAAAAGATGAGAATTCGCATTCGCTGTCTGGAATACAGCCATGTTCGAGAAAATGTCTATGGTAAAATTTAGTTTTACGTTTAGATATTAACCTCATAATGTATTTTTCATTTGAGAAATTTTTATCACCAGTCTAAATCATTTTTGAGATCCAAATAGTAATTTGAACAAAGTGTACCGAAATTTGTGATAAACGATTTGTCAGTTTGGTGTTCTAATGTTCAAATACATATATGTATGCAAGTATAAAGAAGAAATATAGTGATCATAATTTCCCCGTTAGTGGTATTAATTACCTCCAAAGTTTAGTTATTGCGATTTTTTGATGGTGTTATAATAACCATCATTTTAACTTAATAAAAAGAGATGCCATGAGAATTAAAACTTTTAAGAAGTATTCTTAAAGGGGCAAAATTACTTCGTATGTATTAAAAATAGCCTTTTTCCAAATAGAAAAAAGTAAACAAAAAAAACAATGTTGACAATGTTTAAAGTTATCATACTACCCCACCCTACCCTATATGTAATAATGCATGGGTAACGATACTATTTCTAAACAATATAGTTTAAAGAATAATGCTTTTTTATCATCTCTCAAAATGCTGCGAAAAAGAAAGAAAATGGTAAATACTTCCCAAATCCCTTTCCTTTTATATAGTGTCGGGTGGAAACAATTCATAAATTTTATTTATATTGAAATATTTGTGGAAGTTATAAATCCACAATATCTTCACCACTGAATTGGTGAAATATTTGTTGGTTTATTTCGTTTGAATAAGATATAAATATTTCTGTTTACTTTTAAAGAAAATGCATCGAAGAACAGGATTTAAAATGAATAATATTTTCAATGTTCTTTTTTAACATACTTCCGTCAGAAACTGCGAAGGCAGTCAGAAAGTGAATATGATATATATTCTTATAAAAAAAATCTGCAAGTAAAAGTCTTAAAAATTACATGCATGACTAATCATCCAGCGAACAGAGAGCAAAATATTATAAACTAAATAAAAGGAGTTATAGAATAAATCCCGTTTTCAATAACGAGGATTTGTAGAAAACAAAAATTAGGTATTTCTATAAGCTTTTAATATACTTATGCAAATGTATGAAAAATATATTTGTAGGGCTGGGAAATAACTTTTCCTAATTTATTTGTCCACAAATTTGCATTAGCTGCTAGAATATTGATTCTTTTTTTTCTTTGTTTTGTTTGCTTGTTTTATTTTCTGACGTGGCAACCTGGTTGAATTAATGAGATGTAGATTTTCAATTTTATTCTCCCTTGATTTTAGTTAATTTCCACAATGCTGTGTGCTATTAACATTGAGACGCAGAATTTGGTGGGGTAGCGTCTGATATTTGTATTTCATTGTTTTATTGTTCTAACAGTTTGCACATTGAATTTTACATTTCGTGTTTTTCTTGTTTTGTGAGGAGAGTTGGGGGCTGATAGTTCTGGGCAAATATATGCATTTGTTAGATTACTTTTTATTTGTGTATTTCCTTTTTCAACATTTTCCTCATATGGATGTGCATTTGTTTTCGTTGTCCTCTTAAGGTCAAGTGTTTGCCTTATTCGATCAATGAGCTGTTAATATGTTTAGCTTGAAACGCGTATTATGCATTGTTTTTATTATACGGTAATTTTTTTAAAAAAATTTTGTTATTTTAATTATAACCTAACACCAATTTTTTAGGTGTTTTTTTTTGTTATTTTCTACAACATTGGAATAATGATAAATACTGTTTTCTTTATGGATAAGCAGCACTATTAGCTTCTTTTTATAAATAATTCAAACAAATTATTTTAAATTTAACATAATTAAAAAGCAACATTTTTTCAGAATACTGTTCAGTAGAAAAAGGCACAATAGATGAGATGACAGACATCTCATTTGATAAAATTTTCAATTAAAAGATATGAAATTAAAAAAGTGTATTATTTTATTTGCTCAGTTGAAATTTGCAGGAAACTGCCTAGTCATCCGATATTTTATGAAAAATGGTTTTACAAATGTGTATATTTTATTGGATAATATATTCAGATTAAAAATCGCCATAAGCATTCCAAACATAATGACTCAAAAATATATTTTCTGATTTTATTTTCCTACTGATTAAATTATAAATTGAACTTTTCTTAAACAAACAAACAAAAAAAAGATTTTTTGCTGAAAACGAATCTTTTTTTCGATACAAATGAAATTATTTTATCTAGTAAAGAGTAATAGATGAATTTTTCATTTACAGAATACAAAGTAAATGTAGGATTCGATTGTTACGGGGGACCTGACAAATGCAGAGGTATGCAGGGCAGATGTTCTTGACCCCCACATGTTTAAGGGGCCAACTATAGCCATAATCGGTAATTTAGTTAAAATTTGGCTAAATATCTATAATGGCAAGAAGGATCATATTTTTTATATTCGCAAAGATTTAGGAAGGTAGTACGGCTCTCCATATCTCTAAGGTTGACCGAAACACGTAGTATTTATATTTCAATGTTTCACACAAAAATAACTTGTATATTTTGTAATTTTTTAATTTTCCGACCAAGGGTAGTGTATTTTATCATCTCTTAATTTTGTGACCATCTTTTTTGTGATACCCTTTAACCTTCTCAGTCCTGAGACAACTTTTACATGGCACTACAAAAACCGGTTTAAAATTATTATAAAGCACATTCAAAGATGCTTCAGTATATATAAATCGATAATTGAAATTCGCACACGTTTATTTAAAATGTCTAGATGTAATTTGAACAATTTTAGAGGCATTTAAATTAATTTAAAGGGTGTTTTTTAGTCTCGAATTCAGGGGACATCAGGACTGAGGAGGTTATACACAAATGTGGATGATACCTGATGCGAAATTTATTAATTCATGAAAAAACTTCATACATGAAGTATAAAGTTTAGTATTAGTCATTTCAGAATGACTGACGAAGATATGGGTTCATATGGATAAGGATAGATAGTAGTAGGGCTCTAAATCAGCCATAGTCAATCTTTTTTGTCGCGGGCTGTAAATAGAGGTTTCGTAAATTGGCGAGCCGCAACTAGAAGTTACTAACTATAGGTGGGCCGCAACCGAGTTATAAAAAGATTTTTAAAAACTTCATTAAAATAACATAGTATAATAAGGCGAAATAACAAATTAATATTATTACTAGGGTTAAACGTTTCTTCATGAAGAAATATTACCAAAACCTTTAGCATCACACTTTCCAAAAAAGGAACTTTTTAGTAGAATTCTACTGTAGAAAAATGCCATGAAGGAAATTTTAAAGGACATTTTCTCGAAAAAATCAGTTTTTTGATCACTAAAAAAAATATATCATAGGAATATGTAATGAAAATTAATTTGGAATGATGTTTGATTATTACTGAAAATTAAGAAATATGTACACGACTGTAGGACAAATAAGACAGGATGCAAAAACAACATTTGGCTAAGGATACGGGTTTTAACATAATTTTCAATTAAAATCTCTCCTCTTATAAACAATTATCTTCACGTGAAACAATGTGCAAAATAAAATATTTATATAAATATATAAAACAAAGCAGTTCATAAATATATTCTATGTGCATCTCAATTAATATGTTAGGTATTAATATGAATTAATGATTATGTTCCTCGGGCCACACATAAAATACCGCCGGGCATCAGTTTGAGTATAGCTGCTATAGATAATCTACGTCGGGCCCCTATTGCTAGAATGACGTGCCAAAATGAATTCCCATTACTTTTATAGTCCGTGTGTCTATCATACGTGTCAAATCAGAGTTCCTACGTTTAAAACATTTGTGTCCCACTTAAATAATAATATTTGTCTTATCTAATTAAAGATTTTGTTGTCTTTTAGTAAATAAATTATTGCAAAATATGTCTAAGGTGGAATCGATTGGTATCAAGAAAAATTTGAGTAGTACACAATTGAGTAGTACCGTCTTATTCAAATCAGTAATAAGTAAATGAACTAAAATTTGCCGCATATTGTGCTACGCTTGTAATCCACAGAATCGTTCAGAAAGTGAAATATTATTTACTATAAATATTTTTGGAGTTCGATTCCTGTCAAAGATATTGCTTTCTAGCGAAGAAATGATGCATTATTTTCATACGGCATATAAAAATGCATATATGAATTATAAAATTTGGGACAAATAACAAAAAGCACGATTTTGCTGATTTATTTATTTAATTACTTTTTTTTCAGAAAGAGTTTTATGTCTGTCGTTTTCCAGTTGATGAATGTTGTGAAAAGTATAAAAGATAAAAATGTACAATTTTTATTTGTTAAGTCGACATTTTTTACCTGTAAAATATTTTTTTTCGGTTATTCTGGTAATTTTTAATAATGATTTTTTTAAAAATTTGCATTTAAATTTGAAAGTCTGATTAAAAAATAATCTCATAGCCTTATATTTATAGTTAGGATAACGTCCTGTATTTTTTAAATGTAAGTGCAATGAAAAAAATAATAACCCATATTTTAAACTTAAATACATGAAAAAAAAACAGAAAATTATTTGCGTTTAAAATTGTAATTAAAAAATGTTTTTGTCTTAACAACAGGAAACAAATGTATTAGCTTTTATTTTTTATTAAATTCGAGAAAATTCGAAAATTCAATATTAATTTTTTTTGTAAACAATTGAATGAGTAAAGTAACATTTGTCCTTTAGAATTGCATTTTACATGGATTTATTTATATTCATTTCATTTATAAATCTGTTTTAAAGTTTCATATACCGAGTGCTTTTTATTTTTAAAATATCCTTTTCCCTTCTTATGCAAAAATTTGTTTTCAAAAGGGACATTAAAATCTTTACCGCTTCCGTGTTGGGCAGATTCTGGCTTATGGAACACGTATCAATTTTATTTTCCATGGATTACTGGGATTTGAAAATCTCACGATGGACAGATTTCCGGTTAACACAGAGTCCGCCTTAAACACATATTACTGTATTTTCCCCCCAAATATTTGCAAAAAACATGAAAATATATGTTGGAAGGAAATCACACCATTTGGACTGTCTTACCATAAAATATTTTCTGATCTTTATATAATTTTATTTTTCTATTCGTAAAGTTAAAAATAAAAAGAACTAAACTGATAAGTACAGTTTAGTTCTTTTTATATAGTTAAACTGAGTTTACTATAGTCTATCTTTGTTTACTACAGTTAAATTGATGGCATTCAGCTCACATGCTACGCATTGTGATTGTGTTTTACAGCTTTATATTTCCAAGGGTTAATACCGTTCGAAAAATAAATTAAGGGGGGGGACGATAGCTCCCTCATTCTCACCCTTTGCACTTTAACATTGAACACCCAAAACTAATGAGATATACGCCTTATCAGAATCAACCTATATCCGAAATTCAAAGGAAATCAGATAATTTGCATAAAAACTCACTTATCTAATTTAAAAGGAGTAATTTTCCGTTTCTCCCTTTGTAATTAAACATTAAACCCCCAAAACAATTCAGGGATTCATCCTATCTAATGTAACCTATTATCAAGATTTGAAGCAAATTGGATAATTTGCATAAAATCCACTTATCTAATTTATGGAGAGAGGGTAATCATCCGTTTCTCCCTTTGAACTTATTAAAAGAACCCCAAACACAGATGAGGGAGCGCCTTATCAGAATGAATCTATATCTAAAATTTGAAGCAAATCGATTAATACTACATGAAAAATTCATTAACCAAAATTAAAAGGGAGTAGTCCCATTCTCCCCTTTGTACTTAATCAATGAATCCCCATGACAAATCAGGTAAGCAGCTTTTCAGAATGGACTTACATCCAAAATTTGAAACAAATCGGTAAATTTTGCGTGAAAAAGACTTTTACCAAAGTTAGGGGTGGGGGTACCATTCCATT
This sequence comes from Maratus speculifer, assembly GCA_964019185.1. Taxonomy (NCBI): domain Eukaryota; kingdom Metazoa; phylum Arthropoda; class Arachnida; order Araneae; family Salticidae; genus Maratus; species Maratus speculifer. The sequence continues at coordinate 14,263,212 of OZ025291.1, read as the reverse complement.
TCTCCTCCTTTTATAGTTAACCAATGAACACCCAAAACTAATCATTGAGGTTTTTTTTCAGAAAGATCCTATGTATAAAATTTGAATGAAATCTGATAATTCTGCTGAAAAACTCATTTATCTAAATCAAGGGGGGGGAGGATTAGCTTCCCTCGCCCCCCTTTATACTTATCCAATAAATTTCCGAAACTAACCAGAGTAGCACCTTATCAGAATAAACCTAGATCCAAAATTTGAAGCAAATTGGATATTTTTATCACGAGCTATCGCGTTACGAACATATATTCATGTTCGTACACATTAAGCATGCATGTATGTTTGCATACGTACATACAGAATATGCGGACACATAAGCTCTTAGGCATTGATAGCCTGTGAGCTAAAAAATTTAAAAGAAATAACGTCAAATAAAATGTAAAACATAATGCCTCAAAAGAATCGGGTAACCTCTAATTAAGAATTTTTTAAAAAGTGTTTCCTTATATCCAGTAATTTAAACATAATTAACAAAAATCATCCCGCATTTTATTTTCCGGCAATTAAACTTTTTAATACTACATGCATTGCCATAATGCGAATTTAATTGTGGCTATTTAAAACAAACTCATTATGTTTCACTCTTAAGAAATCATCTTTAATTAAGCAATTTATACATAGTTTTCATTTCTGCTAAAATTAAATAGATACAGTTAAGTTTACATATTAAAATTAAATTTTATTGTGGGCAATCTTATTGTACTTTGAAATACGACAATTTACAATTAAATATAATATAATTAAGAAAATAGCTACCAATACTTAAAGTTTTTCGAAACGAGACGCGTGCAACCACATCCACACACCACGAAAACATATGTAAATTCGAGAGACAAAGGAAGCATTTCATTCTAACTCTGCAATAAATAATCATAGAAGTAAGTTTCTGGTACCAAAAGCTTGCAAATAAAATCTACTTATATTTAATGCATATAAAGTTTTGTTTGGCGAAATCTACTAATGAAAACCAGTCAAAACTTTATTTTTTTTCAACGCCAACGCTCATTTTTGAAAGTTGTATTAAATCTTTTTTTTTACTATGTCTAGGTACAACCTTCAAGTCATTCGGATTCTATGTGTTTGAATGATAAACATTTTTAATAGAATTTTTAATGTTAAATTCCTTTTTCATATTTTTATTAATATCTTCTAAAGTTATAGTCCTAATGTGATAAGTCTTTGCATGGTTATAATACAAATAAATAAATAAATAAATATACAAATAAATAAATAAAGATTTTGCAAATTAAAAAATAATAATATCAATTTTGAAATATAAATTTAATATTTGAAAGAATCGGGGATTGCAGCTTACAATTTTTCATGGATTTGTTTTAGTTCTATTCTGTTTTATGCTCAGCCAAAATTTTTCAGCATTTTTCAAATTATTTTTTATAAGCATGAACATGATAGTTTAAGGGGCCGTCTATGATTTGTAGAAACGCATAATATGCTTAAGTTTTCCTCATTTGGGATGGAATTACAGATTGCGGGTACCATTTTGGTTCTATTTGGGATGCAATTACGGATTTTTACAATGTAAACAATGTGTTAATTGTCCTCATGATCTTATGCTAAACAGAATCCTTTCTTTTAACAAATTATAGTCCACTTTAAGCACTGTGAACACTGAGTTGTATACCTCACTGATATATATGTATAAATATTTATATGAATATCAATAAGTTTTGAATAATGTAATGCGATTCAAATATACCGAAAGTGATTTATCCCACTTAGACTACAGTGTCAAGGAATGTTTTGAGCATTTCTGTAAATACTCATGGTACAAGGTAGTACAACAGTCACAATACTGCTACATGGTTATTGGTTTTGCCATAATAAGTTATTTATTAAATTTATTTATCCATATTATTCCTGTTAAATTAGTAATGAATTTCGAATATGTTTGATACATTTTTATTATGATTTTTAAATTTACTTTCGAAAATTTGATCATGACCAGGCGTTCAAACATTCGGAAATATAGACCGCTATCTACAGTTTGGAAATCGCTGAGATAAAAAAAACAGCAGTATAATAAAAAGCTAAATAAAGATGCTTTCTGAATTTGATAAAAATATCTTTAAAAAATAAACTATTACACTTGGCGATTGCTCTGTTTTAAAACTGAAATTTCCGTTCAACACACATATTTAGATCAAAAATTTGCTTTAATGGCGGAATGAAATAGTTTTTTTTCTTTTCCTTACTATTATTCAACCAAAAATAAAAACTATTTTACTCTATTTTCCCATAAAGTACGCTAGATTTATTTGCAATCGTACATATTTTGGCAAATAGCAATAAAAATTACCCCCCCCTTTTTTTGAAAGGGGATAGGCAGTTTTAGTTAACAATAAATGAAAATGAAAATTCTAATGCTAAATTCGCCTTGAGTTAAATAATTAAAATTTATATAAATGTACTGAAATTACTTTCAGATGCATACATATAAATTTATAATTTTATTCTGTCAATCTATATAATATTTGAACTTTTTTGTTCATTCCAGAAAGCTCCGCTTCCAGTGGTTTAGTCGTAAAAAAAAAAAAAAAAAAAAAAAAAAAAAAAAAAAAAAAAAAAAAAACAGAAAGTATACTTTAAGCAGAGGGTATAAGCTCGAGATAGAGAGCATACCACGGAATGTTTTTATTATAGCTTTTTTGAGAAACTGAAGGTATACGGTGTACCTTAAAAAATTCAGAAGGTATACCGCACCGCGTATACCCACGTATACCTTCCACTACATCACTGCCAGCCTCCTTCTTTTGGATTAACCAGACTAAGTTTTTTATGGCTACTCTAAGATGTTTTACACAATTACTCATCCACAAGGGTTGTAGTTGTACCAGACCTAGGCATCTCCTTTTAACCTGTAAACTTCTAAAATAGTAACATTCAATTAAATAGATTTTATGATTTAAAATAAAGTTTATTTGATTTATTTAACAGAACGGCTATTTGAGCAGTACAGTAATATACTAAATGTTTCGCATAGAGATAGATAAGTTTATAGAGTTCATCAGTGGTGATGTCACAACTCCAGAAATCGGGTCAAAACAAATCACAGAGTTCAGAAAAGAAAGGAATGAAGTGTGTTGTTTTATCGTGAATCTAAAAATTCAACCGTGAAACTTATTTAAACAAGTTACAATTCGGCCCAGACGCTTGCGGATCGCTTTTAAAACTTCATGAAGTTCAATGAATTCAGCCTTTGAACGATGTCTGATTTTATATTGAAATCCTTTTTGATGGTATATCACGCATATCTAACACACTCTAAACTCTCTTGGTTTGTTTTGACCCAGTTTCCTTGGAAATGCGGAGTTGAGTTGTCTGTGACGTCATTCTCATGAGCTCTATTTTGCAATTTACAGGTTCTTACCAAAGCCATAATGTAGCTAAATTAATTAAATAGATCTATTAATTCCTAACAAAATTAAATGAAAAAATCACATAAAATTTAACCTAAAAAAGAAAATACTACATCATATGGCATGATAGGATTAACTCAAGCCGTCATACTCTATTAGATTTACTTCTAAAAATATTTAAAAACATCGTTCTCCTTATATAAAAAGAGCAAAGTTACATCTATAAAAAAAGGTTTGTGTAGCACATGATTAAGTTACAGTCAGAAACAAATTTAATTACAGCTATCCATAATCTTCTATACAGGCAGGATTAAAAATAAGATATTTTTTAGATTAAGTATTGCAATATATATTATAATTCGGAAATAAACTTTTTTAGGGAGTAAATTTTATACTTTAATATATTTTTGCTGAGAAATATAAATTAATGCTATATTGAAGCACAATCTAATGTTGTTAGTTTCACTATAAAATATGTATCGAAAATGTCTATTTCCTTCATGGTTACTTACTACTAAAAGCTCTAAGATCTAAGATGAAATGAAATTAAATATTTGATTCGCGAAATTTTTTATTGTGTTTTATTATAATACTGATATTCATAATAATAAGTTTAGTTAAAAAATGAATCTTATTAAATAGTTCATGTATTATTTAAAAGTGTAGGTCTAAATTGAGATGAAAAGAGGATTTTAATTGTAAATGAAGTAAAATTTTGTCAGTTTTTTATTAATGATATCTTGATTATAAACGTAAAAAAATTACAGTAGAAAAGCAAAGTCACAATAATATATTTATGTTAAATCAATTTATATAGTTAAGTGAAAAAAAATTTCTTTAAAACATCATAAAAATATTAAATGGTGCAAGGCCTTTCGAAAGATATTAGTCTTTCTTCGTTAGGCGCAAAAAGACGTGCGTCTACCATGAATGTAGCGGCACGACTAGTCGTGCCGCTATATTCATAGTGGACGCACATCTTTTAGAGCATAGTAGACGCATTTAATTTATTGTATGGTATTTTAAAGAAGCTTTTTTTTTCACTTCAATATAATAACACCAGTTTTAAATTATTATCTAAATTATATATGTCATAAGTACAGGTATATTCATTAATATAATTATTTTATAAATGGTCTTATTATTTTATGAATCAATTTACAGAATGTCACTTATAACAAGTTCAAATATTAAAAATTTCCAACAACCTTCTACAATGTAATTCATTATTTTAAGAATATCAAAAAGAAGAAAAAATTTTATCATTAAAAACACGCAAGAAAAATCATGCGTTAAGCATAGATTATGAAACACTTTCCAACACTTCCGGAAATCATTAATAAATCTCTGTTATCCAAGGAAATAAGCATGGAAAATCCATGGAAATTTATTTCAATACTTTTGTTTAGCCCTGTAGTTTTCCTAGTACCTTTATTACTCCAAAGTATTTTGCTAAAATTTAATTCTAACGAAAATATGCTTTAAACTACTTAAATTTCATTTCCAGAAATTATCATTCATTGGCGAACCCGTATCCTGTTCTTTGAATGACCCTGTAAATCATTTTATGTATATTCTACAAACATTCCACAGTAAACTGAATGCAATTCAACGTAAAAATGCAAAATGTATTTATAAACCATCTTTAAGCAAATTACGCTCATATTCAGTAAATTTTACGAGCTGTTTTGTGTAACCCTGTATATTTAAATTGTGTAGCTGTTAGCATTTATACACACCACATAATATGCATACATTTAGTGAAACTTAAAAGCGCATATCGTAATTGAAAATGCATTTATCCCGCGAGTTGTCGCGATTTTTTTCACAACGTCATTAGTCGGGCTCGGTCTTTTCGCCCCTCGCCCCCCGCATAACAATTATGTAAAATAAGAAATATTTTTCACCTACTATACGAAAATAACATTACAAAGAAGATATAAATTTGCAGTTCTCTTAAATTATACATTTTATTCATGAGATTTGGAGTAATTGGAAAAAGTAAAAATGAACTTAAATTAGTGACTTTTACGTAGACTTTTTCGCCAATTTCAACTTTGTTTCTGAAAATCTGCCTGAAAGAAAAACAGAGGTGTCCTGTTACTTCACTAAGGTGGTCGAGAAAGCTTCAAAGTCAGTTACACGGTAGATCTCCGCTGTATTTGTAATGTGATGTAAGTTAGGAGAAGATAAGTTATACGGGCGGCGAAAAGATCGACACGCGACTACTGACGGGTTATTCCATCGAACAGCCACCGTCGATAAATTCAGTACTTCGGATAGAATATACTATTTGAAAATGCTGTGTGTAACTGAAAATGCTAATACATTTCGTATTATGCGTGAAATAACATATATTAAGTCTCAGGGACCTATATCAATTTGACTGCATATGAAACCGTTTACCATAATTAAAATAGGTCGCAAACAATTTCCTCTTTTATTATTATGTATTAGAATTCTTTTGTGTGGCTCTGAAAATGAATAATAACTATTCTTTTAACTGCATATTTTAGTACTCTTCGTAGAGGCAAATAAATTTGAAAATGTTTTACCCTGTGTAATATATTGAAAATTCATTTGAAACGATTTTTCCCCATAGGCCCTAATGTAACGGAAAACTTTTGACTGTCCCTGTAAGTAAACTAATCATGATAGAAACTTCATTTTCAATAGGGTTCGTGCTAGGGTAAACGTCCAAATATTTCATGGCAATCCGAGTATATTTACAGTAGTTAGAGCGTGTACAGACGGTCAAGCAGACAGACGGACATACAAACCGAATGCATAAACAATTTTCAATTTTGTTGGAAAGTGTTAAAAAATAAAGATTATGTTAGTTTGTAAAATAAGAATTGTAAATTACCCAGAAAACTTTTTACTATAATAAAGTGACAATATTTTTCAAACACGAGAGTAGTGTGTTAAAGGTGGTTAATAATAAATCATATTCTTATCTTATAAGAAAAAAGTGATTGATGGCTAGATGGTTTGATTTTTAAGGTCCTTAGATCTGCGCCATGAAGCTATAGGTAAAGAATTGAAGCGGTCTGTATCTTGTTCAGTGTAACAACAAACAGAAGCTATATTTTTATTGGAATCTACTAATCCGTATGAGAACATGTCCCAAAAAAGTGTCTAACCAGCAAATTTGGTAATTTTTTTTTTTCAGAATAAAAAATTACATTTATGTCATTTGGTGATTTACTGTAAAATATATTTTTAGTGAATATTTACCAATATTATTTATTTTATTTTAACATTTTTTTTTCATAAGGGGGGAAGGGATTTCTGAATCTTTCATTTAAATTTTAAGGCGAAAAAAGCTGAGTAGAAGTCTTATGTTTTTATAGCTTGTAAAATAATTTTAAACATTTTTTAATAATTTGTTAAAAAATAGCTATTTCTTTTGTTAAAAAATAGTTATTTCTTTTAAAATCAAATATAATGAGAAAATAAGTTGAATTTACATGCGAAGTATTTTTTTATAATTACTACTATTTTTTTACGATTAAGACTATAATGAATAATAATTTTAAGGAGCGATTAAATTTTTTTTTAAAGATTCAAATAATTGTAAGTCTTTTTTTAAGTGCATTAAAGTAAATAAATAAATAAATATTGGCTACTTTTGAAAGATTTTCTGCTTATACCTGTTAGCATTTTATATAAAATGAATGAAATTTAGATAGCTTGTCAAAACTCAAACACAATTAAGAAAAAGAAAAAATAAATGTCAGTTAAGACAAAGAATTCTGAATTCAGATCGAACTTGGCAAATTTAATAGGTCCACTATCAGAAATGACGTATCGGTCCTGCGTCACTTGCCTGTATATATCGCTTGCCGATCTAAAATCATAAACGAACCGATTACGATAACCGGCAGCTGAAAAAGTAGATTCTTATGTTTCGGTTGTCAACATGCTGCCGACACTTCACTGAAATCAGTGTGTCCATGCCGACACATAACGAACACTACCAGCTGCGGTCCGATCGTGTGCCGAAAGGTATGTCTTTACTGGGCACTAGCAAATATTTCTAAAATCCAATGAAGTATTGCATCGTTATGCTTCAGCATTGTTGTTTCATAGATAAGATTACATTTTTTTTTCTGCCAGCAATGGCACAAGTCACACATAATCCACAATAGCGAACAAGCAAATAATATCTTGTAAGCGAAGTGTTTAAAAATGATTAAATAAATAGTGAAAGTGAAAAAAAAACTTGATTTCAGACTATAGTATAAAAGACAGAGATTACCCTCCAGCGCATTGCAGTGCCAATTCTTCAAGGCGTATTCATAAGTAATTAACATTTTTGCTTACAAACTTTTCCGATATTTTTACTCAATAATACTCAATATAATTATTTTCATATTTTGCATGCTTTTTATAAATTTTATCTAGCTACGAAAATATTCAAATCCTGAAGTAACATTTCACCATTGGTTCACAATAAACATATTACAATTCGTATTTTGAGTGTAGAAAATTTTTTAAATTCCGAAACTTATGCCCTTTTTTATTTCGAAGCTATCGTTGAAAAGTTGGATTCCATTAGGAATGCGTTTTTTTGTCGCACAATAGCACATCTTTAAGAATATTAATGTTCAAATAAAAAAAAGCGTTTTCTATAGTTCTAAACACCTTGAAAAGCAAATACAATTCAAATTAATAAAAAAAAAAGTATCCAATTAAAGCGAACCACTTCAATATATACCTCTTATCAGCGAGAGCATCTATTTAGCTATTTTTGAATTTTGTAGAAACTGCAAACCAGGCTGACGTGAATGTTTGAATGTAAGAAGTAACTTAAAGTCAGAAATCACTTAATGGAAAGACAAAAACTAAAGTTTTAAAATATTTTATTGATTTATGAATAATTTATTGGTAGAAAACAGCTATTGATAATTGACAATAAATAATTGTGTTCTTTTTGTATCTGAAAAAGGCAGAGATGAGCCATCAGCACACGCTCTGGGATAAAATCTATCCCAATCACATTTTTCTTCGAAAAAAAAGAAAAAAATGATAATTTTAACCTTTTGAGGTCACGATCGAGAAAGAGTGAATAAGAAATGTCCTTTCTTTATTTTCTAGGAGGGGAGTATGGCTCTTGAGACTGCCCGTGTACAATCCCGTGAAATCAACGTGAAATCAATCCCGTGAATGGCAACATTACTGTCAGCAGTTTTTGCCGTAAATTTAACAATTTTTTTTACAGTGTAGATATAAACTATAGAAATTACTCAAGATTATTTCTATCACAACCTCATTAGGATTTTTTTAATTTTCAGTTCATTCTTTACTGTTCCTTTATAGAAAGAGTGTAACGTATTTTCGTAAGCATCAAAAATCTTCAGTGAATTGCAAAATTTATTTTTTGTAAGTTTTTGTATTATGAATACTAATTTTAAGAAATCCATTTATTTGTTTTTTTAAAGGAAATTACTTTGATATCAACTCTGTAGGTATTCGGATTGTACTGGTTTATTTATGTAAATTTATTTTATGTTTAAATATTTTTAATAATTTGTAATTGAACCGTTAATTTATGAAGATGCTCGTTGTTTGCAGAAAACAATATGTTCAGAAATGCAGCCAAAGAAAATGTTTCACTCAAGTAATAATTAAATTGTAGGCAAGAAATTTTTAATAAAGTAGTTAAATAAATTCTAATGTAATCGTTACCCTTTAAGGTAGTTGGGTGATCTCAGAATAAATTATCTGTAAAAATATTATGAAGAAAATATGTCTCTAAAGTAATACAATTGTTAAACCATAAGAACAGAAAATTCTAGTAAAGTGGTTAAAACATTTTGAAAATGAATTAATTGTTGCAGAAGTGTAACTAATAAATTTAAATTATTTTTTATGTTATAAGTAAATCCTAAAAAGTTAATTAATTGAGATAATCGAATGATGAGATTTTATAGTATATTATTTAAATAAAAAATATTTAATTAAATAGTAAATTTATTTTCCCAAAACTAAGAATGATTCATTATTTTTTGAGTACATTTAGGACAAAATTCAAAAACTAGCTATATAATCATCATTAATATAATGTCCATTAGTAAAACAATGTGGAAGAGATAATCCCTTCTAATGATTTATCATTAACTGTTTGAAAATAGTCAATTAATTTCAGAGATAGGTAGTTTGCAAGCTAGCATAAAATCAGCAGATTTCAGAAGGTTAAAATTAGCTGTTAAATGAAGTGAATTAATCAGCGTTATTCGTGTACATACATATAAAGAGCACTGCAAAGAAATAAACAGATAGTTTTCAACATAAAACATTTACATATTTTATGCCGATCTTTTCAATTTTTGGCGATAATATTTATAATTAGTTTTTAAACCCATCTATATTAATAAAATAACAAATCGCTCTGTCTGTGTGTGTGTGTGTGTGTGTGTGTGTGTCTGCGATAGTTCGCGAAAACTACGGTACGTACGAAGCTCAAAATTTTTCTGAGAGTAACCCAATATCTCTCCTGATGCACCTGACTCTCAGAATTTCAAAATTCTATTTATTAACTGAGTAATTAATTAAATTCCAAAACTTACTCTCATAAAAAATCGCTTTTTTTTAGCTTTTTTAACTTTTATTCTCTTATGGTTGGTTGGTTGCATAAAATTTTCGCAGAAATAATTTTAAAAACTGGGACTGACCTTTAAAATTCATAGACTGGCAAACTGTCAGTTTAAATGAGGAATTTTTTTTTTTTTTTTTTTTTTTTTTTTTTTTTATCACAGCTGCTGTACACCATGGAGGAAAAAGATAGGTGGTGGCGAAGTAAACCGAAAAAAAGAAAGGTTTGCAATATGAAACCATTTATCGCTGAAATTTTAATGTCTCAAAATAAAGCACGAGGAAGGAATTTTGTATTAATAAGACGGATTGGAAGAAATGAATTACAGCTGAAGCATAATTTACGAAGAAATAGTAATTTTTTTTAAATGTTTTTTTCTATTATATTATTTATTAAAATAAATGTTTGCTTTTAAAATAATTGAAATTGGAAAATTAAAAATAATTAAATGTCAAAACAAAATTAAATAAAATATTGAAAACATATGATTTGAAGTAAAAAATTGTATTTCTAAAAGTTTTCTCTTTTTTTTTTTTTTTTTTTTTTTCAGAAATTTTTAATACTTTATAACGTAGATGAAAAATGTTTATGATTTAACAACATATTAATAATTCCATGTCAATATATAAAATATAGTGATGAAAAGATTCTTTTAAAATCATGCATGAACACTTAAATAATAATATTAATCTAAAATCTAGATTTCAGAGTGCAGACGATTTTAAGACATTAACGAAAGAATGTTGATTTTTCAAGCAAAGTCTTAAATGTTGCTTCTATATTGATATTTCAAAGTCATATGATAAAAATAATCAAATAATTCTTGCCTATGATTGATCTAATTGTATCTTTCATGCATTCTGATCGTGTATTACAGGCAATAATGGCACAAAACGTTATTTTTTAAACGAAATTTTAGTCATCTATTCAATAGCAGTTTAAAAGGTAAAAACAATAACAAAGAAATACTGGTTTAAACCAGTTTGAATTGATCGGAGTTTCAAAGCACATGGTTTTTTTTGTGCTTATTTGGACTTAATGTAGCGGATTTTAGAGTTACATTTTTTGCGTCACCCCAAGACATTATACTGCCACTCTATTAATTTCTTTTTACTATATGGTTGTACGCATATTTTTGGCATTTCGAACATTAGAATATATGAGTTATTAGCTGTGTTGCAGTAAAAAACATTACACAACACTTTTCTATGAGTTTATTTTTTTAATCATTGATTAAATTTAAATGTGTTCTATTCAATTTAAAATTGTAATATGGCTTTAATTTGTTTTTAAACCAAAAATAAAATAGCTGTTTGGCGTACAATTGTTTGTATCCGCAAACGATTCATTCACCATAATAAATTATCAAATAGCAAAGTAAATTATCTATCAGAAATAGCCATAAAAAGAATAGTAGCAAAACTGATTATAACCTTAATGTTTAGACTAATTTAAAATAACCCGATCCCAACCAGAAGAAAAAAACAGACAACACTTCGATCCGTGATACACAAAATTTCCGTGAGTATAAACCCGACCCTGACCTAAAAATTCTGTTTGGACAAAACTATGGATTTGATAACTGACCCGAACCAAATCTGAATCCCGCAAAAATGTTCAAGTGAAGAATAACCCGATTCAAACAAGGAAAAATAATTTTCGTGGGCATGGAAACTGACCCGAACCTACTATTTTCTTTAAAAAAACCCGAAATCTGAAACCGATAAAAATATTCCAGAGAACTATAACCCGATCCCAGCAAGACAAAATACTTTCCATGGTCATAAACCCGACTCAAACCTAAAAAACTCCATGTTAAAACTGTTGTGAGCTTTCGTTTTTTCAAAAACTAAAACAAAATCACTTCACCTTTTTTCATTCACGTATAAAAACATTTCATATTTATTTACTTAGAAGGTGTCAATGTTAAAACTGTTGTGATTTTATATGTTATGAATACGGTTCTTATTAATGAACCGAAACATGTCAACTCTTTAATTTAATTTTTATTTGTGACACCTTCTAAGTAAATAAATATGAAATGTTTTTATACCTAAAAAACTCCGTTTGAAAAATCCTCAACTTTGACCCAAACCCCATCTAAATCTGACCAAAGTATTCGAAAGAACCATAACCGGATTCGAGTAAGACAAAATAATTTCCGTGGACATGAACCCGATACGAACCTAAAACTCCCATTCAAAAAATACCTAAAATTTGAATCGAACCAAATCTGAATCTAACAAAACTATTTCAAAGAGACGCAACCGTGGGCATGAAAATGTATGTTTTCGTGGGCATGAAAACTGACCCGAATCTACTATTTTCTTTAAAAAAAACCCGAAATCTGAAACCGATAAAAATATTCCAGAGAACTATAACCCGATCCCAGCAAGACAAAATACTTTCCATGGTCATAAACCCGACTCAAACCTAAAAAACTCCGTTTGAAAAATCCTGAACTTTGACCCAAACCACATCTAAATCTGACCAAAGTATTCGAAAGAACCATAACCGGATTCGAGTAAGACAAAATAATTTCCGTGGACATGAACCCGATACGAACCTAAAACTCCCATTCAAAAAAATACCTACAATTTGAATCGAACCAAATCTGAATCTAACAAAACTATTTCAAAGAAACGCAACCGGATCCAAACAGGTCAAAATATTTCCATGGACATGAACACAATCCGAACCCCAAAAATTTCTTTGAAAAAATCGCGAACTGAACGAAATCTGAACTTGGCAAAAATATTCCAGTGAAGCATGTCCTTATTCGAACAAGACAGAATTATTTCCGTGAACATGCAAGAAGACCCGAACTCAACAGTTATATTTCAAGAAAAAACCTGAAATCTGAATTGAACCAAATCTGGACCTGACAAAAATATTCCAAAGAACTATAACCCAATCCAAGCAAGACAAAATAATTTCTATGGACATAAACCCAACTCGAACCTAAAAAATTCGATTTGAAAAAAACTGAAATTTGACCCAAACCACATCTAAATTCGACCAAAATATTCGAAAGAATCATAACTGGATTCGAGTATGACAAGATAATTTCCGTAGACATGAACGAGATCCGAACCTAAAAATTCTATTTGAAAAAATACCTGAAATTTGAATCGAACCAAATCAGAACCTGATAAGAAAATATTCCAAAGAATCGTAACCGGATCTGAATAAGACAAAAAAATTTCATTCACATGAACCGAATCTGAACCTAAAAAATTTCTTTGAAAAAATCACGAAATCTGAACTGAACCAAATGTGAACTTGAAAAAAATATTCCAGTGAAGCATGTTCTTATTTGAACAAGGCAGCATAATTTCCGTGAACACGCAAGAAAACCCGAACCCAAAAATTCCATTTGAAGAAAAAGCCGAAATTTGAATTGAAACAAATCTGTTCCCGACAAAAATATTCCAAAGAACCATAACTGTATCCGAGCAAGGCAAAATAATTTCCATGGACATGAATACGACCCGAACATTAAAATTCAATATCAAAAAATACCTAAAATCTGAACCGAACGAAATCTGAATCCGACAAAAATGTTCTAATGAATCATAACCAGATCCGAACAAGACAAAATAATTTCCATGGACATGAAACCAATATATGGTTTGGTAACATTCAGGTTGCAATTACATTACGGTAAGTCTTTGATTATATTTAATTTCCCGTTTGGTTACAGTTAGGTAACGGTTAAGTTAAAGTTAGGTTAAAGTTAGATTGCATTTATGTTATGGTTAGAATAAGGATATGTTACAATAAAGTGAAGGCTAGGTTAGATTTATGTTATATTTAATTTACGGTAAGGTACTGTTAAGTCAAAGTTAGGTTACAGGCAGGTTATGGTTACGGTACAAAAGTTTACGGTTAGGAATTTATCCATAGAGTGAACATTACGCATGATTTGATTAAAAATAACACTTACTTTTGTTAAATGGCTCTGAAATTATAAATACTACTTATCAACATTTTAGCTACCAGTGAGTATCGATTTCATTCATGGTATAGTCGGATTTAAGAGTGATATAATTGGTTTGAAATTCAAAATATTTCACTTGGGATTTTTATGTGAAAAAAAAAATAAATAGTTACGGGACTTAACAGTGATTTTTGATAAATATCAACACTTTAACACGAAAATCACGCAGTCGTTGGATACATATTCCCTCCCGCGTTTCTCATCACTCATTTTGAGTATTTTTAGAGCTTAACATTAGCTGTTTTTTAAACCGATTTTTCACACAATCAGTGGCCACGTATTTCAGACAATGCATTTCTGCATGTTTCGAGTTAAGGATAAAATCATACAGATTTCAAGTTCGTTTAATATTGTTAATACGGACCCGGGCAACGCCGGGCGGGTCAGCTAGTAACTGAATAATAGTAAAATACATTGACATACAGCAAAACTAATTTTTTGTATTGAAAAAATAATTAAATAGAAAAATCTTTAAAATAATTAACTTCACTTATAATTTCTCATTATTTTATACTCTGTACTGTACAAGAGCGTAAATTAAAAAATACCCTTTTTTTAATTAGCTGAAATTATCACTTGAATTTATGTTATACGGGTTTTATTTAAAGGCATACAATTCAGCTGTACTTATTGAATAAGGAAATGGAGTCTATTTTAAATATATTCCATAGACTATTCTAAAAAAATGTATCAAAAAGGAAAAATTTTAAATTAATAAAATCTTATATGCTTAGGTGGCTTTCTTTATTGCTGCCAAATAACTTATGAAGGAAGAATTTTTTTACGAAATTGGCTAGGATACGGCTGTAAACAAACATTAAATATTGTATAAACGAGCATACTTACTATATAAACAAGCATTTCATACTGTATAAACAATCTAGCTTGTTTGTGCTTATTAACCCTTTTAATTTTCAATGTTCTCGTCTGATTCGACATCATCTTGGTTTGCAAAATTTGTTTGTGGCACCAGTAATAAAGAAAAGTGATATTTGCCTTATTTAATTAGGGTATTTTTGTAATAACGTTATTAAAGATAACATAAAAGAGAATTGGTGCAATCTGAATAAAATGCAAGAGACGATGGTTATCCAAAAATGTTAAAATACAGTAAAAGGATTATCTAACTTTCATGTTGATCATTATCTTTCATTTTTATCATAAATTTCTGAATAATTTCCTAATTCCTTATTTTGAAAACAAACTAGAGATCATATGAAAAATGATAAAGTTATCCTTGCATATACATTACAACCTGGACAGCAAAATGTATTTTTTTTCCTCGTAATTTCTTAATCTGACAAGTGGACCACTAAACATGGGGCTCGCCGAATTTAAAGATTTCAAAAAGTGTTGTAAATTTCTTATTGCTAACTATACTAGTGAAAGGATTTCTTCAAATGGACCTTAGTTTTTTTTTTTTTCTTTTTTTAATTGGGAATCTACGTTCAATATGCATTTCAAATAAGTATTATTTAATTTATCTTTCCCTTTTAAAATAATTTTACACTTTTTCACACTTTCAAGTTTTAAGCATAGTTATGATTTGCTGCAATGTTGAAGTTTTAATATTTTAAGTAAAAAGTAGAACAAAATTTTTGATTTCTAATAAAATTTTATATTTTTGTGTGTTCATAAATAAATATCTTTGTTTGTTTTTCTAAAATTACTATTATTTTCTTAATATTTTTATATTTAAGTACAGTTCTGAAATAGTGGTGATAATTTTTTTTCATTTATATACATTTTCTAAAAAAAAATGTATATAACTCACGGGAAAAAAATCACGAAATAAAATATTTTTCAAATATTTTATTTCTTCCACTTACAGTAAAGTATATGCAATATTATGAAAGTCCAGGTAATAACATCTTTAAAGAATATTTTTTTTATTCATTATAAGTTATTATTATTATTATTATTATTATTTAGAATAAAAAAATATTTCCAAATGTAACTTTTATTTATGCAAAGGAAATATGGTGTTGCGTTGGAATTTTATCGGCAAATTTATAGAGAGAACTTAAAAAAAAATTACATCTTAAAGATTTACAGATGAACGTAACTGCTTAAATATTTACAGCAAGATCTCGTTTCAACGAACTTCTAACTACTACATAATAATTGGTCATAATAAAAAATTCGTTGTGAAGTTCCAATATCTCAACTTACTTCAGTGAATTTTGCCCAGGAACTCCAGGGTGCATTAAGAGAGAAATATTTGATCTCTTATTTTAATGAAACAACCAAGTGTGAATGTCAAAATCCTCTCTCTACGCGAAAAAAGGCATTTTTTGTAATGAACTATGAAAAATAGGAAGAAACTCAGACTGCAGGTACTAATAAAATCAGTTACATAAACAGAAAAAAATGAAAGAATAAATGACATAGGAATGACGAAAAGTAAAATAGATCAAAGAAGGAAAGAACATATTAGAGATCTAAAATATAATAAAGCTCTAAAGTATAAAAGAGTTTTGGCGAGAAGTAATCGAGTGACCCTGTAGAAAAAAAAAATTACAAATAAAGAGAATTGGAAACTATGAGAATCTGCATAATGCTCTAATACGAGAAGCTATGGAATTTAATACTTCGAAAATGGTATCATGTAATGATACGACTCCTGCGCTTATAGACTCTTGATGGATGGAAATACTTGGTGGGGAAAGGAGGAAAAGAGGAGAATCACTTGACCTTGATATAAAATAAAATAAAAAACAGAGACTGACTTTCAGTTAACCAACTGAAGACTTCCAGGTGGAATGAAAATGTTATTGAGATTGATTTTTTTGTTTAAGTGTCACGTCTAGTTTATATACTTTTAAGTGTTTTGTCTCTATATTTATGGATAAGACCTGTGTATATCACAAAAATTTTTTTTTAAAGATATTAATTAATGTTTTAAATGGGTATGAAAACTAAAACGGTTTATTAGAAAGTTTACGACACATGGAAAGAAAACAAGTTTGTGTTTTAAATAAATAGGTTTTCATAATAAACATATTAACGCAGGCTAATCACGTTTAAGTAAAATTATAATATAGATCAAGACAAATTAATTTGTTGAACGCTAAGATCCAAATTTAGTTTTAGGAACACAGAATTATAACACAAATTTTGAGAAATAGTTTCAAGTTTCTTTAACTTTCCTCATCTCATCTGAGTTAAAACCAGATTAAAAATTAAAGTACACCGTGTCAAAATTGTCTGAAAACGGCTACAAATTACGAAATACTAAAGATACTGAAGGTGCAGTTAATGAGCTTTCTTAAACTTTATATTGGATTTATTGAAATGCGAACATTAGCAAATCATTAAATCTGAGCTAATTAATCAAGGAGTTTTAATAAATGCGATCATATATAATTTAAGAAAGAATGATTTAAAACTTATTTGATTAATTTTATGTTATGAATAATCAGACTTCAAAAGACAAGGGACTACTTTGGAGAATGTTGATTGACTGGAAGTATAAGTTACACAGAGAAAAATTAATACTGGTAACTATAATTTCTTAGATAATTATATTACTGTTCACAGATAGATTTTTTTAAATTACTCGGGACATTTTGAAATTTTATTCTAATCGTGAATAGTGAAGAATCATAAAAATATCGAGCAATATATTTTGATTTTTACACTATTAACTGAATACATTAACTTTGTTTAAGGCCTTACACTGTCTCAAGCTGACATTCCCAAGTTTATGTTAAACCCACTACAACTTTTTAAAACTAAATGTCTATTTTCATTTCAACATGTATCATTTTTGATTTTTTTTTTCTTTGCATATGATATCTGAGGTCGATCTGTGGCTACATTTCTTACTTTTTAATTTTTGTAATAATTTTCTTGATGAGGATATTATCAAATTCGAAACCCGTACATATAACCACATTAATAGTAATAATAGTAATAATAATCGTAAAAATTAATCAAGTTTTAAAAAATCTGGTTAAATATTGACCTTTACTGTGTAAAAAAAAAAAAAAAAAAAAAAAAAAAAATGTTTAAAGATATAGAAATGCAAGTGATAAAACTTTAGAGAAGGCTGCAGCTGGTTTAACATTATTTTTACTATGTCTTCGCCTTACTAATGTAAGTTTTTAATCTTTTGACTATGTGTAGACCAAAACTCAACACATTAAAAATTTTCAATTTCAATAATAGAAACATAAATTGCATATAGATACATGGAAGTGCGTTCCTTAATTTCTTTAACCTTTTCTGTGCGTGTAGGAACATCCACATAATTGTGGGCTAATTTTATTCTATTCGTACAACGTTGAAAAAAGTAATCTTTATAATAGAATAGTAATACATATTAAAAAAATAGAACAATTGAATTTAAATAATTTGAAAATATAAGAAAATTTTTTAAATATAAAATTTTTTTAATCCAAAGGAACCATCATTTTTAGCACTTTCGAACAAAGTTGAAAAGTGCTTATGCATTCGGTTTGTCTGGCCGTCTGTCCGTCTGGCCGGATGGCCGTCTGTCCGCGCTCTAACTCCCGTAAATATACTCGGATTGCTATGAAATTTTTATACGTTATTGAGGTTTACCCTAGCACGAACCCTATTGAAAATGAAGTATCTACCATGATTAGTTTATCTACAGAGAAATTCGAAAGTTTCCCATTACATTACGGCCTATGGGGAAAAATCGTTAATATACTCGGATTGCCATGAAATTTTAGGACGTTATTGACATTTACCCTAGCACAAGTCCTACTGAAAATGAAGTTTCTACCATGATTAATTTATCTACAGAGAGAATCAAAAGTTTTCCATTACATTACGGCCTATGGGGAAAAATCGTTAATATACTCGGATTGCTATGAAATTTTAAAACGTTATTGACGTTTACCCTAGCACGAACCCTATTGAAAATGAAGTTTCTATTATGATTAGTTTATCTACCGAGCGAATCAAAAGTTTCCTATTACATTACGGCCTATATTATATATTATATTACGGCCTATGGGGAAAAATCATTTCAAAGGAATTTTAAAGATGTTATACCCTGTCAAACATATTAAAATATGCATTCTATAAAATATAAGGTGAAAATGCAGTTATTATTCATTTACAGGGCCACACAAAAGAATTCCATTAGATAATAGTAAAAGGGAGAATTGTGTGTGACATATTTTAAATGTATTAAGTTTTTTCATGTATAATAAAATTGATATATGTCACTGAAGCTTAATATAAATTATACGCTACTGTCTTGCATAATATGAAGTGCATAGCATTTACAGGGCCACACAAAAGATTTCAAATAGTATATTCTTTCCGAAGTACCGTATATATGTCCGATGATGGCTGATGAAAGTATGAAATGCATTTTAATTATGATATTCGCGTTTATATTTCGCTAAATATATGCACATTATATGATGTGTATAAATGTTATAGTTGATATATAGGGCTACCCAAAAGAGCTCACCAACGTTACTGAATATGAGCGTAAATTATTTAAAGGTGGTTCTTAAATAAGCCATGCATTTTTACGCTGAGCTGCATTCAATTTACTGAGAAATGTTTGCAGAATATAGATAAAGGGATATAGAGGGCCACGCAAAGAATTCGGTACATGGACGCCTATGAATGATGATTTATGAGAATGTGATTTCAGTTGTTTTAAAAGTGTTTTAATTTACAATAAATTTTAGCCTAATGCTGACGTGTAATAAAGGTACAATGTAAACTACAGGGCTGAACAAAAGTATTCAAGTATGTTTCTATCTAATAGCATGAATTGCTGAAAAAGAAATTTCAAGCTACTGGGTATTTTCTTGCTAAGCTAAATTTTCCCATTATATGAATTGACATATGAAATACAGGGCTGTTCTAATGTACTGGAATACATATTTGGGTATATTTGGCTATACACTATTATTTCCCTAAATAACAAAGTTTTGTTAAAGATTTCATTAAGTGTTGGAAAGTGCTTCATAATCTTTGCTTAACGCATGATTTCTCTTACTTGTTAGGTTATACATTTGTCCGTTTAAAATATTCTGAATTTCTAAAACAATCTGACAATTTCAAATTTTGTTCATTTAAGGATTTTCTCCTCTTATCAAAAATATACGAAACATTCAGTGCTAGAGGGGACGTAAAAAAAGGCATTGTGCATTTTAATTAGTATAAAAATTTTTCTAATACAGTTTATGAATTTATATTTTATAAACTTGTTTGTGTAATATGTTGATATGTAATTTATGTATTAAATAAAAATACAGTTTTATTTAGGAGAAAATTAATTTCCTAGACATGAAAATAAATAAACAAATATAATTTATAACTAAGTATTTCCGCGTAGTTTTCTTTTTAAAATTATATATCAAATTCAGATTTTTTAAACAGTATCTTAACAATGATAGATACATAGGAAATGTCATTTACAACGAATTTTGTGCACGGGATTTCTCGATTGTTTATTATAAAAGCATTTAATTATCTTTTAGCTTATTCTGTTACCAGAGATTCAATTTTAGAAAATTGTATGATTAATTAGTTAGTTAATTAGTTATATATTTTATTAACACAAAAATATCTATTTAAAAAAATGTTTATAAAGTTCAACAAAACTGAGAAATTTAAGAAATACAGACTAGAGTTCATTGTTCACAAAAGGTAAAACTTAAAAGGCATCAACGGTTTTTTTTTATAGAACAGCCTATGGACCAGTTACCTCTTGGGTTCAGATTCCTCAGTTAACCTTATATGAAAATATAATTTTATTTTGAAGAACATTATATTTCTTGGGAATGAAAGTAAATAAATAAACAAGAATAATTTATAAATATATATTACTATGTAGTTTTTCTTTCAAATTTACATATCAAAACTAGATTTTTTAAATTAGTATTTTAACAATGCTAGTGATTTATTAAATGTCATTTACAACTGATTACGTGCGCGGAATTTCTTTATTGTTTTTTATAAAGGCGTTTAATTACCTCATAGCTTAATATTATGGATAATATTAGGTAATTATATGCCTAAATTATTAATTAGTAATGCATTATATTAACACAAAATTATCTGTTTTCAAAAAAAAAAAAATTCTAAAAGTTTATAAATTGTACATCTGTTTATTGTCTTTATGATAAGCTGAGAGAAACACGATAGTGATGTTAGTCGCTTCGTTTTGAAATGCAATGTTATTTTTAATACATAAACTTCATGAGCAGAAATTATATGGTATTTATATAAAACCGAAAATATTATAGTCTTTGCTACATCGTCAATCAGAACTTTTTAATTTAATTTCAAAAGTTTTACGTATTAACATAAGTAACTTACAAATACACATATCAGATTTCTACGAAAAGGTTATAATGATGTACTTTGAAAGGGGAAAATTTTAATACATAAGTTGAAAATTTCTAGATTCTTTTATACCAGTTTTGAAATTGGTTAGATTAAATGTAGTTTACTTTATGATCAAGACATAATTTTGAGAAGGATTTCTTTTATGTAACAAAATATAATTTTCGTTTACCATATTGGTACATTTCATTTACCTTCACTCCAAATACTTCTACATTTTGATGACTTTGTAGTTCATAGTATTTTGCACTTAGTGCAAAGCCGTTATGTACATACTATACTTCTTCATTATATATAAATGACTAAGCATGTTAAGATGTAAAATTTGATGGTTTATCGAAAATTATTCTACGGTCAAATACATATGTGTAATCTATATTATTACATGTTAGATTTTAACACAAAACTGAAAACAAAATATTTTGTAACACGTCCCTTTTAATTAACTTTTGAATTAGAAATTCCTTTTCGAGAGAAAATATCTTTTGTGATAAATTTCATAAACAGTATTCCAAGATTTGCAAAATTAATGTGATTCTTTAATAGAAAACTTTGAAAAGAGTAACTGATTATGTTTTAGTACATAACTATACTGAAAGCGTTGTTCTTAATTATGTAATTTGCAGAAGCGAAAACTTTATGTAAGAGCTTTTGGATTTGACTGCGAAGTTCAGATTAATTTACGAAATTGGAAAAACCTGTAGAATTCCTTATGCTATTTTCGAAATTAGTTAGATTACTCTTAGTTTATTTTTATGATTAGAGCATAACCGAAATAAAGCGACTACTACCAAAATTGTATTTTTCGTTTAATCTACCGAGATTCAAATCCTAAAATCAGCTGTAAAATTAATGAAAATATATTATGATTTTGTCTCTTAAAGCTGTTTTTAACATGTTCCGAAGTTACATATACTGTAAATAGCCCTTAATCCAGCACGTTCGGGACTTGAAGCATGCCGAATTACGAAAATTTTCCGGATCACAGGATGAAAGTTGAGAAAAATATTTAGAAATTAGAACTAAGCAATTAATAAGTTTTTTTATTTTTTATTCATGTTCTTATTCTTTAAACACTTGAATTAGAATAAAAAAATTCAATAATGTAAAGGGCAACATGCACACATTACTCTAAAATGAAAAGCGCACAGTAGGCCTACTTATAGAAACCATCTTAAACAAATCTCGAATGTTTGTTTGTTTTTCAGTAGTCTTCTTTCTTCTTTTTTTTACCAAGTTATTTCACATGACGTAGATGTACACGGAGTTTCGTTATTACAGCAAAGTTGAGCTAACGATGGCACTAAGAAATCTTGATAAATGTATTCAACGCATCGTTTTTGATTCGAACTGATGTTTTATGATTTCGCCAATTCATTTTCATCAAAATCAGTGTCTTTTGAGGCTGTTTGGGTTCTGAATTATAGCCTCATTTGTCAAAAATGTCTTTGTTGAAAATCTACTTCAATTCACTTTTTATTAGGATTTCGTTCATCTGACTTAACCCTATTCGTCTTTGTCCTTTGTTTGTCTGTCACAGAGTCAGTACACCAAAAACTAATATAAATGAGTGAGTTCAAATTTTGTGTACTCACAGTTACCTCTTGTCACACAATAAATCATAAAATTTTGAAAAAGACCTTTATTTTACTTAAAAAATATATTTTTTAATATCATCAGTTCATTTTTGTTATTGTTTTTCCTCTTCTAATTATTCCATTTCTTTTACTTTTAAAAGAAATGGAGTATTTCTGTTGCCACAATTACAAAATTGGTATTAAAAACAACAACAAGAACAAATTAATATCTCAACAATAAGTCGAGATACAGCTTTTAAACAAACTGCATTTAAAAGTGCATCTTTTCCGTATACGATGATATAAAAATGTGCGATATTTACAATCTTAAAAATTTGCGATAGCGTAAATTTCAAAATTGAAATTTCATTTATTCTAGTTGTTGCACGCAAGTTTAAATAAAATTATTATGTATGTAACATAAATTAATGGATTAATTAAATCACGTGAAAAACGTGCTTACTTGTTTTATTTCATCCTTATTATGTCCTATTTATCATATATTTTGACACGCGAAGTGAAATATTTTATTTATTTATTAATTTTCATATTCCTTTAAATTACTCACCGCCTGTGGTGACCAGTTTGTTCTCCTTTAAATTTATGCTAAGCTTTGCAATATTTTGCTTTTATTCATAATTTTTTTACTTGCGTAGCTTCTCTAAATCTGTAGATTCTCATAAAGAAATCAAGAAATGTATGCGATCAAGACCGCATTTAGAGAAAGAATTCTGTTCTGGTTGGGGCGATTGGCGAATAAATCTCCAAAATAGCGCCAAAATTGTTTTTCGTTTGTTAATTTAATGGTAAAGTGTTTTTAAGTAAATATTAAACTAATCCCTCTGTGCGATCTGTGATCACACTTACCCACTTGTTTCTACTTGTTTCACTTGTGTTTCCAAACGTTATGCCGTATTATTCAGTATGCCGGAACTCAGGATGTTGAATTAGTGGATGTTTAGTGTATTAATTTTTCTTCAATACATTTATTAAATATTTTAAATAGATTTTGCATGCAGATATTAGATAGATGTATAATTTGCATGACTCTTTCAATTTGTTTTATGTTCACCGTTCTTGTATATGTCAGAACTGTATACAACTTAGGAGAATGGAACCTAAAATTTTTATTGAAAACTTTTTAATTAATATGCACATCCCAGAATTTCCGATCGTATACTAAATCCTAGAGGATTTTTAGATTCTAAAAGGAAATAATATAATTAAAAATTGTGAAATAAATGTACGCAAATATACCGCTTGATTAAAAATATTTTAAATATTGAATAAATACTGTGTAAAATATCTTAGCTTTGATAATTTACATATTCAGGAGAAATTCAAAAATTTTCAGGTAAGTTCAGATATTTTCTTTGCTTTATGGCATGGTGCCAAATCATGCATGGTAATAAATTTAAAAGTATCTGGAAATCATTCCTTTTGGTGATAGATTAATCATCCATTTAAAACTTTTTAATATTGCATTTGATTCATCATGCTATCTGCGATGTAAAGGCGACCTGTACCCCGTTACCCTGACGACAGACTACATAATGACTTTATGTGACTGTTTGGCGGTATTTGCTATGCTATCTAGTTGGATTTTTCTTTTTTTTTTTTTATCTTCTCTGAGCCCAAGAAATAAAGACTTTTCCATCATTATTTTCACTTGAGACACGTAGGAGGAATAATCTTGAAGATTTTCAAAATGAATTCACTGTTGCATTGTGAAGAATTTAAATATGTATAGTACAAAAAAGACAAAAAGAAAAAAAAAAGTATTCACATTTTCCCATTCTTCTTGTGCCATGAATCGACGTAATTTGGACCAAGCCAAACGCTTTAACTCATAGCTGGAGACCATTTGGGTTTATTTGCTGATTTGCGACAGTGAAATTTTAATTCTGCAACAAGGGGCTTTGCTACTTGTTGCAGATGCCTTGTTTGTTGAATTGCAATTAGAGCGTCAATTTTTATTCTTGTCAATTTTCATGCGCATTTTCCTCTGTTTTTAAGAAGAAGGAAACTAATTTTTCGTTTTCTCGAGGCATACTGATGCCTTGGTACTTACAATTTTGATTCCTCTGGCTGAATATAAAAGCTATTTGACCAAGTTTAGACATTATTCTGCTCTAAGTCATAGTAAACACATGTATAATAACATTATTCTGTCTGTGTAAAACAATGGAATGCTTCAACAACGAACTAATCAGTGAAGTTTCATAGAAGGTATAATTTTGCTTTTCTGCATTTCTAACAACCATTCTTAGTGTCTTACACTTTAATTAATTAAGAATTACGATAATTAAAATCCAGAATGCACCAATTAACCCACATAAAAACAGTATTCTCCATAAACAATCGAAAAACATGTGTTTTTCATAATATACCTTGATGCATGTTTTACACTAACATACCGGGAGGCGGCAACACAGGCAAAAAACTCATGGAGTTCACGGGTAAAAATCTAGGATTAGTTAAATCTCGAGTTGCATATTAAAATTGAATTGGTCTGCCAAGTCATATCTTGGTGGAAAATAACCAAAAACCCGATTTTAGCAGTAGATACATAGGTTTACCTTTGTGCTTTTCTGCACTCAAAAATATGAAAATATGGAGGATTGGTACTCTCTTATAGAATGGACCCAATCTAAATGAGATACATTGAGCCATTTTAAATCCTATTAAACTATTTATACATTCTAATACGTCTTGTTTAAAATGATAGTTTCGTTCATCATTTAAGATAAATATTTCAATTAAATAAAGATTTGTTTATATTGTCTAAAATATTTTTGTTAAAAACAATTTAGGCTGTATAACAATATGAAGTTTCAACTCCCTAGCTTTGATAGATATTACATCACTTTACCTAGATGTACATTTTGTAAAAAACTAAAATATAAATAAATAAATAAATAAATAAATAAAAACTCTTAATAAGTGATGCTGTTAGCTCAGATTAAACTTCTATATTTTATATATCTAAATAGTTAAGAATTATTTACTTTCCATGCTTTGAAAATGTTTTGTTTTCCCTTAGTTTTTAGCCCAAATTTAAAAATTCAAATCTTTAATGCATTTTATCTTTCTAACAATGTAATGCACTATATTATCTTCAATGATAAGATCAATATGTCTCTTATTCTTTTCGCGTCATTTAGAAAAATTTAAATAAAAATGATCCTCTTAAAATGAATACTGCAATTTTCGATAAGTATAGATTTGACATCCGGTATCAAAATTATCAAATACGAATACTTCGGTAGGTGACCTATAAATAATTTTTAACAATAAACGTAGAAAATTTCCAACGATTCACTGTGGATAAAGTTAATTCCTTTTCGTGCTATATCTGTGCGAATCTTTCTACTACTCTAATAGGGTCAATTACTCCAGAGATTATTAAAATAGAAATAGACAGAAGAATGTTTCAGTATTAAATAAGATTTTAATTTCATCTGTCATCCATAAATAAAATGGTTTCCATAATATATATTCCCCCGGCGTTATTGCTGATTATTAAAGGCTTACATTTAATATCATTTTAAAGTTATTGTATTCGAAATCTGCAAATTTATTTTACTAAAATTTAAACATTACTTTACTACGATTACCCCTTTTAAGAAATAAATTGTTTTAATGGAAAATTATTCTTAATTAGATGTTTATTTAATAAAGTAAATATATTCTAAAATCTTAACTATGATGTGTTTACTCGTTATTTTCGATAATTACCTAAAATTTTTAGGATTTTATTTAATTTATATGTAAAAAATGTATGGCTCTAGGTTTTTTTCAGTGTTGTACCCTTTGGCTCATTCGACCATCCCAATGCTCCGGAATTTAGCTGAAATTCCACATTTTTCTGCTGAATTTCTATGCAATAAGAGAATCGACTGATCAACATCGATTGAAGGTGAACTGAAGCAAGATGGCATCAGTAGGAACTTCATATATTCTTGAATTGGTTCACTGGTATAGCAAGGATACTTGCAATAAGAACAAATCTCTCACCCGCGAGAAAATTGGCACATCTCGACACAAGCAAATTTCGCAGGAGTCGCAAAAGAGAATGCGCATGATTTTAATGTAACTTGTAATTCTCGCACTTAGCTCTGCATGCAGGTGTAGAAACGTGCATAAAATATGTAAAACTCTTAAGAATGAAGGCCTATGATGAGGTTTGGAGGAAAAGATAAATTTACCTCACCACGTAATCTACCCCTCTATTCTGGTCAAGAATGGACACATAGTGTATTAAAATGACTTCCTGTATAACTACTTTTATGCAGCAATTGTAACAATTGCAATTGAATTGCAAGACGCACCACTGATAAAGCATTTAGTGGAATAAAACGTAAAAGGAATTTTTTCGAGATGTGTCCATTTTTTGCCGGTGAGTGGAAAAAATAATAGCTATATACGTTGTAATTAGTGCCATAAATGCTTATAGAAAACTATGATCACGATAAAAAATTATAAACTTCTACAGCTAATGATATCGTTAATAACACAAAACGCTTATTTCTATTTAAAAAAATACTTTTTTCTATAATTAGAAATTATAAATACCTACTACACGTCTGTATTTGCAAACAATGAATTTATTCAATCAGTTGTTATGGCTCAATTCCATATTCGTCAGTAGAAATAAGCAAATAAAAACGCAATTCATCGTAGACAAACTTCGTATAAAAACTTAATTTCTATCATCATAAAGAAATTTTTCATATTGAACACCCTTAAGTTTAAATATATGCTGTTGAAATATTATGCATATTTAATAAATAAACTGAATTTAGAGGCAATTTCTTTTTCTGTCTTTCTATCAATATGTATGCAATTAATGCTTTTTTATTTTACTTGATAATTATTCTTCTTTATAAATGTCATCCACTGGTGTACTTATACTGGTTGATTCTTTTCAGTGGCCGGACTATATTTTTATTTATTTATTTATTTTATGCACGAGAGACCTTAACTGTCAATGTTGAAAACTAAGAAGGATGAACAGAAATTTGTATATCCTAAATGCTGTTATCTTTTCCATATCAGAAGAGTAAAACATCAAATGATTATTACTGCATCCTGATATCGCAATTAATGGTAAGTAAAGGAAAATTGTTAATTTGTAGGACTGTGGTTTGTATCTATGGAATTGGACAATTTACATGCCATTCATTCCATCGTATTTCATAGTTTTGTTTGTATCTTGAACACATAGTCATTGGTGCAGAAATTACAATGTTACATTTTATAAATACATATCTGTTAAAATATTCTTTACATAGTTAATATGTTGCTTTGTTATGTCATATATTTATTTAGAAAAAAATGTAAAACTAAGCCGTGGAAACTGGTAGAACCATAATATGGCATTATTACTCCAGAATACCTTATTTTAAAATTTTGAATTAACTATTAAATAAGTATATTAGAAATAAACCATTAACTCATTCAGGCTCAAAGGTACTTTGAGCCTGAAATGTTGTAAAAATTTAAATGTTAAAATATTGTAAAAATTTAATGACATCGGTATTTGCGAACAAATTTATTTGAAAATATGTAAAACCTTATCTTCACGTAAAATCAAAAAGGCAAAAATTCATTTTAAATTATTGATGCCATTATGGCATTTGTAAATTAATTTTTAGTGATACAGAATTTAACCCTCCATGGATAAATGTCCATGTACATTATTTACATAATCATGAAATTTCTGTAGATATCTTTAGAATTTATTTCACTGCTTCTATAAAAAATGTTGACTTGTTGATACTGTTAAACATAAGTCATATTCTGCACTTACAACTGCCATTTATATTTTCTTATGAATACTTCTACAATTGTTATACAATAATGAATATACAATACAACTGCTTCCAGTCACTTTAAATTTTCGTAACTGTCACAAAAAAACAGGAGTCAACAGTATTATGGAACATGATGTTATTTGTAATTCTATCTCATGTTAAAACTTAATTGCTTTTTAATTACAGAGTAATCTCTAAATTAGTACTTATCTGTTCATGATAAATTACTAACAGTGGCCATAAACTAGTAAATGTAACTTTTTGAGATTGGTATATTAATAATATTTTATCATATATTCGGACATCTAAAATATCATCTATCATTGTAGATTGTTTTTTGAATATATACTAAAACAAATGTATCATAGCGTCCATTCGTTACACTTGTGACAATTCAAGCACTTTTCATAAATATTATTTTTGCACAAAATAAATTTAAGATAAAAAATAAATATAGTTTAAAAAAACTAAAAAACACGCTTTTTAAGTATATCAAACTAAAAAGTGAAAAATAATTCGTACTATAAGCTGAAAGCGAAAATAGATGAAAAACACTATATTACTATAAAATCATTGTTATTATAGAAATCAATTAATAAGCAATAAATAAAATTATCGTGGAAAAAAAGCTTGGGGTGCTTCTTAAGAACTGATAGATGGAGCATGGTAGATGAATTGCTTTAAAAGCGTGGTTTTTAGTTTTTTTAAACTATATTTATATTTAATACAAAAACCAAATTAATCGGTTGGATAGTTTCAGAGTAATTGGTGAACATACATAGAAAAAAAAATACATACGCGTCAAATTGACAACTTCCTCTTCATTTCTCTCAAGTGATCAAGTGATGAAGATCAAGTGATGAAGAAAGACCCCCAAAATGATAAAGTACTGTGTTGCAGATTAAGAAAAAATAGAGATTAAATATCTAAAAAAAACCTTACTAAGCGATATCATTATCTATTAATAATGCTGTATTTAACAATTATTCCTCAATTGATTTTTTAACTCAAGAGTATATACCAGGATATGACTGAAATATTGTTATTCGAATAATATCGATAAATTGATGTATCTAAATTTTTAGATGTTTAAAAATATTCCTTTTAAAAGACATCAATGGATTCTCGTGTTTTTGTTTTTAATGTAAAATAGTCGTTATATACGAGGGGGAGTCGGAAAATAAGTTTCCCCTAGTGTCTGAGAACAGAGATGTGCATAAAAGTCAAATAATATTATTAGACATGAAAGATACCACACAACGTAATGTGCCAAAGTAAGTACCAAGCATTTTGATACATTTGTCATACCGCTTGTTAAGCTGCAAAAAGCCCTCCAGGAAAACATCATGGCTTTGCATACGGATAAGACATTAAAAGCTTCTTCCGTTTGCAAAGTTCAGGATTTTTCCTAACGGGCTTTTTGCAGCTTATCAAGCGGTATGACAAATGTTCCAATTCACTTGATAATCATGTGTCTTATCTTTAAAATCTCATTCCAATGTTTGACTTTCATACACAAGTCTGAAAAAAGTCGTCAGGGGAAAATTATTTTCAGAATCCCCCCATGTATATGTATGCATATCTATTTTGTATTGCAGCGCATAGGGCATGGAAACATTTAATCGAATGCATGGTAATTCCTTTCAGTAGTCTTGTGTGAACTCATTTGTGATGAACACCGACACTTTGTGACATTAGTACAGATCGTGAAATGGACGCATAGACAGTGGAATAAATTTGCCTCATGAAAAAATAATGCGTCTTCTTTAGCTTTTAAACTTTATTAGCAACACGTCATCTAAATAGAATGTTAGCAAGTGGAAAATCGAACAAATTCTATCTCTTCATCAAGTGCAGTTCATTTTTGATCAACCTCGCAATAATACAAATCATGACGTCGCGCGCTTCTGGCAATGAGGAACAATAACGTCACTCAAGTCCAAGGAGACTAATTCTGTAAAGGTTTCTCTTAAAGGGTGTTAGAACATTAAGAGGAAAAAGTATCCCAGCGCTCGAAAGATCTCGGAATAAAATTAGTAAAAAAAACACAAAAAAAGACTTGTTTAAAACATTCGAATGCACACTAAATAACAGAATTTTGTCAAGAATTGTGATGCTACTTTGTAATAAACAAAAACCTTTATGTTTAAGTAAATTGAGTACGATAATAAATAATTTAAAGAAAATTTAATAGGATTAGTGATAGATATTATGAAAAAATAGGAAATTAGTGATTATGCCTGTAAATAATAAAAAGCTTGTACATGTACGCTTGTAGTACGTTTGTAGCCTGTAAATAATAAAAAATAAAACTAAAATAACTATTGACTAAAACGTACTTTTTTCGCATCCACATTAAACAGAAATCGACATACTTCTTATAAATATCGTATATTTTCTAATACAAAAATTTTAAGAATATAAAGTTATCTTAAAAAAAAAAAAAAAAAAAAAAAAAAAAAAACTATTTTCGAATTTTTGTAGCTTTTTTAATTTGGAAAAATATACTAAGTTAATTTTTGATATATCGACTTGTAGTTTCCTTAATGATAAAAAAAAATTGGCATGAGTAGTTATTTTAGTATCATCATCTGTTAATGATCAATTTGTGTTAACTGTGGGTTGAAAAATAGGAACAAGTTGGAAATTTCACGTAAAGCGTAGCAAATGAGGTGCATTCGTACGATAACGAAATTAAAAAAATTTTCAGATCTTGCTGTTATAATAGACAGCACTTCGGATACAGTGTATTGGTCGAAATCTTTTTTGTGTCCCTGTAAATATACATGAATAGTATCTCTTATTACACCTCTGCAACGTATATCATATTCATAAAATGTAAAATAGTTTAATATAATTGAAACGCGCATCAAAAAATCATGATAGATTCATATCAATTTTATTACGTTCGAATGAGTGTAACACCATTAAAAATGCATTTGAAACTCCGCCCCCCCCCCCCCCGCATTGACTGTAATGTAACGGAATACTTTTGATTGTGCCTGTAATTGATCTATGCATCCAATTTTCATAAAATTTGAAATGACTCGACAAAATTACGCAATAATTACATATTTTTAATTTCAAACGATTAAAGTGTATTTGAAACTTTTCCCCCATTGACCATAATGTAACGGAATACTTTTGATTGTCCATGTAATTGATCTATGCTTCCAATTTTCATAAAATTTGAAATGACTCGACAAAATTATGAAATAATTATATATTTTACATATTAAATGATTCAGTCGGGTATTTTTTGCGTTGTTAGATGCGGACGGACAGACGGACGGATTGAACGACATCCATAAGTGCTACATTTTTACATAATTAGGAACGCACCTAAAACAAGTAAAACTTACTGTGTAAGTATTATTGACTTTTGGATATGTTGTAGATCTGCAACATGGTGACATAAAAGAATAAGATAAAAAATCCAAAGCAATATAGAATTTGCATTATTTTCGAGAATTTTGCATAATTCTAAATAAATCCTCTGTATGTTTCGAAAATGGCACAGATGTCATATACGCACCACATTTGCACGTGTTTTTCCGCCCGCCAATGTGGCGAAAATTTTGTTTTTGAATATAAGTTACAAATTGCATGCAATAACAACACTTGATTGCTTATTGCAATATAAAAATAAAATAACGTGGAAAAATGAAAGCGATTTTAGTATTTTAAAAAAGGAAATAAAAATAAATAAATGATAGTTTGATATAAATAATTATTGATATAGTATATATTAAAAATAATTTAAAGAATTAAAATAAAAAGTATCAGTAAGTAAACATGAATTTAATAATAATAAAAATAACAGTAGATAAACAAATATAAACAATAAACTTAGTAAGTAACAAAACAGTAAATATAATTTTCATAATAAATCGTGAACATCAATACTTATAGCCATATTGAATGCATGTAAT
This sequence comes from Maratus speculifer, assembly GCA_964019185.1. Classification (NCBI taxonomy): domain Eukaryota; kingdom Metazoa; phylum Arthropoda; class Arachnida; order Araneae; family Salticidae; genus Maratus; species Maratus speculifer. Next base: position 14,230,532 of record OZ025291.1, on the reverse strand, counting down.
TGTATCATTTAATCAGGGCATTTCACTGAAATTTTTATTTTTTTCCATCTTATTTTCCTAACAATTATTATAAATTTATCAAAGGGATCTTTTCCTTGGCACAGAAGTGCAATGCCAAATTAGCGGGTAGAAAAAACATGTGAAAATGTGGTGCATATATGACATCTGAGCCTCGAATATTTACTTATTTTTTTCAAAATAAGTAAATATGCTTATTGAAAATATTTAGTGATTTAAAAATAAAATACTGATATAAAGAAACTATGAGAATAAGCATGTTTACAAGTAATGTGGTTAAAATCCATTTGCGTGTTGATCTTAAATTCCTTGAAAAGTTAAATACTCTTGCCTTAAGTAAAATTTAAAGCACTAAAATGCTACGTGTATGTGATAAATTGCTCTTACATGCACGACATTTCAAAACTTCAAGAATACTTTTCAGGAAGTTGATGCATTTATTTCTAAGATAAAAGTAGAATTAAAAATTTTTTAATGACTTGTTATGTAAAATAAACTGAATTATAATTGAAAATTTCGAAGTGCCTAATTATTTACCTTAATCCACTCATGCATTATTATTTTTATTATTTGCAAAAAATCTTTTTTGCGATAAATGAGAACCTACTATTAAATAATTTTATTATTACGCTGCATGCACTATGCTATGCTAACCATTATTTGTCCGACATCAGATCTCCATAAATAAATAATGCTGATTTTTGCTTTATAAGGCAATATTTATCTGCCCTTATATGAGGCCCGTAAAGATGAAAGAGTTAAACATGGAATCCATGAAAGAAAATTGTATATTAATAATGATATTATGAAAAAATGCAACATAGGTAAACAAAAACAGTATTTTTTAAAAAAAGAAAGGAAAACTGGCACACTGTCAGAAAAATCACCAATATACACTAAATTTTCCTTATTTTTTCGCAAATAATTTTCCGTACTCCCAGAAATTATATTTAATTCTTGAATTCATCCCGAACGTCTAAAAAAGAGGTAGAGATTCCGTCTATTCGTAGCGCGCATGCGTATGGGGTCTATTAGTAATAAATTGAAATTTGTTTTTAAAATGAAAATAAAAAAATCTATAGATTAAAATGTGTAATTTAGTTTATTAAGTCAAAATGTTTTCGAATTTAAAAATAAATAACAATTAATTTCTTCATTCATTCAAAAATACTCACAATTTATTATTTAAAGTAGGATAAGTTGAATAAAGTTGAATTTACAAAGTTATTTATAAATAAATATTCGCATTAAAATATACTTTAAGTGAACTCATAAGGTATTTTAATTAAAAAAATTAAATGCAAAAACATTGATATTACTCCAAAATAATCTTATCAAATAAAAATAGAACACCCACATTCTACCTCTAGCAATCTACGTAAATATATTTAAATTGCACATTTTTATGTTACATTAAAACTTCACAATCTCATTAAAGACGAAATATTCGGGAAATTAACTTCAAAATTAAAAGCTTTTTAATGAAATAGGTCAAACCACACCCATATGAAACGAACACACTTACTTCAAAACATTTTACTACTGTATATGTATAACGGTAGCCCGGTCCAAGAGAGGTGGCCTACCAACGCTGCGGTCAGTAGTTCGATTCCCACGTCCGTCACTTTTATCGTTTCCAAACTTTTTTGAAATGACGGATATTTTACCTCTTTTAACGGAAATAAAAAATAAACAGATATCCGTCAATTTACAGAAAATTACTAGCAGCACTGCTGCCAGTAAATTTTCTGTGAAAAGACGGAAGTTTTTTTGAGAGTGCATAAAAGAGATCGAATTTCATTTACAAAGGTATTATGCTTATAGATTTTTGTACAAATTAAAGGAATTCATAAAGATAGTTTTAGAATCAGTCTCTATGGCAGATACAGTTGCAAATCTCACACAAAGCAGATATTTTGAACCTTGTTAACGCTCGAAATGCTATTAAGTAGCCATAATCGCAAATACAGCCGACTAGCAGTTAAGTGTAGTTTCTAAAAAATAACATTACGTTATATAAACCGGCCATAAAACAAATCAAGTGTACCACTGTAAAGGATAATCTCTATAGCAATTTTTTAAAACTTCTATGCATGGTACATTTTTATTTTGTATGCTATCGTTTAGGGAAAGTAGTATATTTAAATACAGATTGGTTGAAAATAACATCTCAATTTATTTTTGACATATTAATATTTTTATGTAGTTTTAAATGCCATTTCTTTAATGTTGGTAACTGAAGTACTCCGTTTCTGTGGAAGATAAAAGAAAAACAATTTAAAAATAATGGGTTACTCGTTCTTTTTTTGTAATATTTTGCAATAAAAAAATTAAATGCGTGCTATTTTGAAAAATATATAAATGAATGTTTACGTATAAAATATAGAGATAAATTATATTTAATTAATAAATATTTGTAAGAAAGAGACATTCAATTCCAGCAGCTGTATGACATCTTCATGCGTAACAAATTTCTACATTTTGCTTTTTTTAACGCATTTTAAATGTATCGTTTAAATCTGATGTAGTTTTCACTAAAATTTTGTTGATTGAAAGGAATTTTTATTTGTGGCGTCTTAGTATTCAAAACGATAGTTAAAAAGATGAGACCAAAATATGAAATAAATATCTCGTTTAAATATACTTTCAAATTTTAACTTTTTTGCATTTTTTCTTGCACATTTAAATATGACTTACTTGCTGTTTTTGACTGATATTAATGAGTTAATTATTATTTTTTTTTCTCTTTTTGATATTCATGTGCAGATGCTTCTATTGATAGAAAACAAATATTCTAATTTTTGCTGCTTTAGAATTAGCAAGAATTGTTTAAAAGCTAATTTAGAATTCTGAAACGTTCTCACAAAAAAATATTTTAAAAATTAAACGATTTTCAATATTATTCTTTGGCTCTTTTAAATGGGGCGTAAATAATTTATTATTTTAATATTTCCTTTTTATTTTAAAATCTACAGATAAATATAGTTTTATGAAGTAATTAACAATATATTCGCGATTTTAACTCGTAATTTTTTAATTCTTATTTTAAAGGGATTTTTCGGTTGTGATAGTCACGTGTAAATATATATATTTTTTAATTTGAAAGAAATATTATTCTTTGATCATTTGACAACAATTTAAAATAATATCGTTTACTAAAATATTTTAAAAATATTCTCAAAATGCTGAAGATTTGAATTTAAAATAGAAATAATTACTCAAAAATGAATCAAATTGAAAAAATAAATGCAATCTGCACACCGAGAATTTCTAATATATAAAAATGATTAAATTCCTATGTATAGTTTTTCTGCTAAGAAACTTTATTTATTGACCAACTTTGGACAACTATAAAATTAAATAACTAGTAAAATAATTATTCGTTTCAAAAACAGTGTGCAATACCGAATTTATCAAACATTTCTCTTTAATACCGCAAATTTATGTATTTTTTCGTGAAATAGTTTTCTTATTATTAGGGAAGAAAAAACCTACGTCACAAAGACTTAATTGTCGGTGGAGGAGATATTAGCGTTAGTAGTCCCCCCCCCTTTTTTTTTCTTTAGAATAGAGGAATATTTTGAAATGTTCTTACAGCAAGAAATTTAAAATGTTCATTATATTAAAACGTATCACTAAATTTGAATTTTCTTAAGTTACATTTCTTTAAAATTCATTTTCCTGTTAGAAAAATTTAAAATATCCTACATTTTAAATTAAGTAGAATTTGCTATACAGAATAGGACATCATCCGTGTTTATAAAGCATTGATCACGACGTCGATGTGTAGATGACAATATGTATTGTGTCACTGACTAAAGAAACCTCTTCTTCTAACACTTCTTAGGATGTAATTACATTTAACACAATCCAAAGAAACTATTTTGTAAATTTCTATTATAATATTTTAACAAGAACAATTGTAATAATAATTTAGTAAAGTATATTACTACTTGGTAAACATTGAACAAATGTTAGGGTTCAGGTGTAAATGAGACTCAGAGTACATTATGTGTGGAATTATATTGACTGTAGATAAGGTTATTGTTAAACTCAGTTTGTATCGTATTAGCATAATAATTTTTTACACAACTTCAAAGTTGTTAAATTGTAACGTTTTATTTTAGTGTAATAAGAGGCATGAACAGTCTAATTAATAGGGTGGGCCGAAAAAATGTACAAAGTAGTCGTTTTCTATAAAAGCGGTGGAGTGACGATGAAGCAAAATAGTCATATTTTTTACAGTGTATATCGTGAATATTTAATAGATCAATTATCACTTTTTAATTAAGCGTAGAACCAATAGGGTGAAAAATGTCCAAGCCGGTGATCGAACCCGAAACCCTAAAAATAGCGTTCCAGGTGCTTTACCATTTAAGCAACCAGGACGATGACCAGCTCTGCATTTTTCACGCTCATATGTTGGTATGTCTGCATTGCAGCACAAGATGGAATAATCTTCATGAGCACACAATCTTGAGGCGTAACACGAGACACAAACAAACCCAGCATTAGTGAACATATATGTATAATTTCAGCTCTGAAATTACGCTTGAAATAATTTATCATTTAATACATGAATTATCACATGCTAACTAAGCGTAAACACAACAGGGTGAAAAATGTCCAAGAAGAGATCGAACATGCAACCTTTGGAGGTGAAAAAATGCGAAGCTGGGCATCGTCCTCGTAGCTTAAATAGTAGAATACTTAGAGTGCTATTCCAAGGGTTACGGGTTCGATCCCCGGTTTGGACATTTTTTTTAACTTGTTTGTTCTAGTTAGTTAGCAAATGATAGTTCATGTATTAAATATTCAATAATTTAAAGCGTAATTTCACAGCTGAAAATTTAAATGCATGTAACGTGCTTATATTCGCCGTGATCATGCTGTTAAAAAACATGAAAGCTGTTTCTATAATCTAACTAAAGAACTAATCTTGATTAAATTAATTCTTTTTAATCATGTCTACATTTTAGTCACTGTCTTTACTTAACGAGTCCGACTACATCTATTTATTAATTTGATAATTAAAATACAAATTTACCTCTGTTAAATTAAAAAAAATAGATGCATATAAAAATAAGAAATACTTTGGATTTTATCTACTACGTGAAGTAATTCTTCCTATAATACCTAGAAATAAGATTATCTTAAATATTTAATTTAGGATAACAGGTGTTTGCAAGAAAACCCATGTCTTACAATTAAAAAAAAACATAATGGAGGTTTTTATCATATTACTATAAGCTTTTTTTTTTTAAATAATTCTTTAAAATAACAGTTAAAAAATCACAAAAAAGCTTAATGTATTCGTTGAATAAAGAATTTAGAATCTTTAATTTATGCGCATACTTTATTTTACAACAGAAGATTGAAATGATTTTTTTATTGAGGGTAAATGTTTGCAAAATATCAGAGATTTGACGATAAACATAAAAAAAATTCATCATTTATTCAACTGGAATACTGTAATTTTTATAAATCTATTAAAGAAATTTGAATTATTTTTAAATAGAATGCAACTGATACATTCAAGAATAAGGAAAAAGTATTTCGGCAACAAAATTTTATAGTTATCAGCAATGATAAAATAAAAAAGAATACTGCCCAGTTAAACTGAAGGCATTGAGCTCACAGGCTACAAATACTAATTGCACATTAAAGCTTTATATTTTCAAGGGTTAATTCCGTTCGAAAAAAAAAATTAAGAAGGGGAAACAGCTCTCCCCTTTTCTCTTTTTTTATACTTAATCATTGAACCTCCTATACTATCAAAGACATGCTTTATCATATAAAAAATCTATATCCAAAATTCAGAGCAAATTAGATAATTCTTAATAAAAACCCATTTAGCATTTATATAATTTAAAAAGAGTTATCCCCCTCTTTTATACTTAACCATTAAACTTCCAAAACTATTCAGAGATTTGAACGAAATCTGAAAATTCTGCTTGAAAAACCCATTTATATAAATTAAGGGGGGGGGACATTAGAACTCCTGTTCCCCTTATTTATACTTATTCAATGAACACCTAATAAGAGTCATGGAATCGCCTCATCAGAATGATCCTAATCTAAATTTTAAACGAAAATTAATTCTGCATGAAAATCCCATTTATATCAACTAACGGGGGGGGGGGCATTAGAGCCCCTGTTCCCCCTATTTATACTTATTCAATGAACACCTAATAACAGTCACGGAATCGCCTCATCAGAATGATCCTAATCTAAATTTTGAACGAAAACTTAATTCTGCATGAAAATCCCATTTATATCAACTAACGGGGGGGGGGGGGGCATTGGAACCCCTGTTCCCCCTATTTATACTTATTCAATGAACACCTAATAACAGTCACGGAATCGCCTCATCAGAATGATCCTAATCTAAATTTTGAACGAAAACTTAATTCTGCATTAAAATCCCATTTATATCAACTAACGGGGGGGGGGCATTAGAACCCCTGTTCCCCCTATTTATACTTATTCAATGAACAACTAATAACAGTCACTGAATCGCCTCATCAGAATGATCCTAATCTAAATTTTGAACGAAAACTTGATTCTGCATGAAAATCCCATTTATATCAACTAACGGGGGGGGGGCATTAGAACCCCTGTTCCCCCTATTTATACTTATTCAATGAACACCTAATAACAGTCACGGAATCGCCTCATCAGAATGATCCTAATCTAAATTTTGAAAACTTAATTCTGCATGAAAATCCCATTTATATCAACTAACGGGGGGGGGGCATTAGAACCCCTGTTCCCCCTATTTATACTTAATCAATGAACACCTAATAACAGTCACGGAATCGCCTCATCAGAATGATCCTATTCTAAATTTTGAAAACTTAATTCTGCATGAAAATCCCATCTATATCAACTAACGGGGGGCATGAGCCCCCCGTTCCCCCTCTTATACATATCGAATGAACTCCAAAAACTAATCAGGGAAGCGCCTTGTCAGGATATACCTACATTCAAAATTTCAAGTGGATCGGATATTTTTATCATGAGTTATCGCGTTACGTACATACATACAGAACGGACGGGCACATAAGCTCACAGGCTATCTATGATAGCCTGTGAGCTAAAAAGTGCTCTACCCTTTGGCCAAAAGCACACACACATAATTTAAACATGGACTTTTTAAAAGAATATATATTCTTTATTATAAATTGATTTGTGAAGAATAATTATTTCTGTATTGCAATAAACATACATAGCTTTAAATTTTCAACTAAGTTAACATAATGTAAATTAATGATTTATCTCCGTTATTGGTGCACATATAGTCTTTTCAAAGAAACTTCAATCTTTTAAAAGCCTAGGATGACCATCGTGTATTTAATTTCTGTTGCTTTTCTATTGTAATAGAATAATACTAATGAATATTTTTAGAGTAATATATGAAGATATAAATACATGTAAACTGGTGATAGTAATCAGACAAATTTATGTAGTATCGTGAAAGTCGCTACAAATATAAGGTATAAGCTTTATATATATGAGGACCCCAGAAGCCAAGGGGTACAAGTGACAAAATTTCGATTTGGAGTAAATTGAGTTTAAAGATAATTGATGTTAAATTGGAACATCAATAACAATTGAGTGAATTGAAATAGGAAATTTCTGCTTGTTGCATTCTGGTCTTTGAACTCTTATTTCAATAACTGTTAAAAAACAAAGTACAATTTTCTTTAAATGTATAATTAATCAATATTGTTTGTTTTTCGAAAAAAGTGGTTTGCCTCTATAACTCAGCAAATAATAAAAAAATCACTTATATTTCTTTACCTGAAATGAAAAAAGCATATTTTTAGGTCGTCTGTGTATTTAGTTTAGTTTTTTCAATTTTGTCACTTATACCCCTTGGCTTCTCGGGTCCTCATATAATATAACGTTTTTCGCAAAAAACGCTTTTAACAAATGATAAACTTTTAAATGCGAATTTATTTTAGCACTTACTACAAGCTTAAATTTGTCGGATGTGGCAATCCCCAAACCCTCTTCTATGTCATACATGCTAATACTTCAAAATTCGCTATCACAGTGCCAAAAGTAAATGGCAAGCTATACACATGATGGGGATCCTAATAATATGAAATTCCGTGCATTAGTTCTTGAAATATGACTATCGCTACAAAATCGTAAATTATGCAAATTCTAGCGAATAACGCCACTTGTGAGGTTATTTACACAGAAGTTTAATTTACAACAACGTATCTCAACATCTAACTAAATTTAAATTTTAATGAAATTCAGTGCATTCCTTCTTGAGATGGGGCTACAGTGGAAATCGTAAAAAAATGCAGCATAGCAGCACCCCCTATGTGGTAATTTGCACCAAAATGTAAGGTAAACCAAGTCATATTAAGAACTAAATGAATATGAATTTTTATTCAATTCCGTGCATTAGTTCTAGAGATTGAGCAATTGAGAAAATCATGAAAAATGTTGCATTAAAAAACCATCTGTTGAGCGAGATTTACACCAAAATGTAGAAAATGTCAATTTATGTCAAAGAAAACTGAATCTGAACTTTAATGAGATAGAGTTATTGCAGAAATTGTGAAAAATGTTGCATAGCAGCGCAACTTGTTGAGCGATTTACACCAAAAATAATTTACCAACAATTTATATCAGGACTAACTGCATAAAAGTTTTTATTAAATTCCGAGAATTCGTTCTTAATATGGAGCGCCTACAATATTTGTATCACATACATACAGACAGACATAGTCAAAGAACCACGGTTCACAAACTGTCAGTACCACAGACAGTCATTTTGTAAAAACCTATTTTTTCGTATCTGCGTTACCGAAAACATGTAAAAACGTTCAAAATCAGAAGTCAAAAATTTTCACGAATCCAATACTTTCTTCTTGTAAAAATGGAAGAAAAAAAATGTGTTATGAAATTAATTTCAAATTATAAAAATGATAAAGTGTTTAATCCTAATAAAATAATATATGATCTACAAAATTATAGTTTGAAATCATTATTTTAAATCTAAAAATACTTTATTTAAACAATCATAATTAATAATTCTCAACAGTTTGAATTTTAAAATTGTTTACAACAATATATTCAACATGCTATCTTCTATTCCGAAGAATTTGAAAATTCTAAAATGTAGAGAGTAATAAGCATACTTCAGGTTAATTTAATTAACATTAATGAACTACTTGTATTTTGGTATGCACTCTATAATTCATACGTGCTATGGAATGCTTATTTGAACTTAAAGATAATGTACTTAAATTTTAGATATCGAGTTTTCAATATTTCAGTTTAATTTTAAGCAGTATCATCCCCAGGATTTCGTTTGTTACGCAGCATTAATATTTAAATCATTGCCACTTATTAATCAAAATTTTGTATTTTGCGGATTTTTTTTTCATAAATATTATTTAACAAAGTATGCGTCGTAAAAATTAAAATATAATGAATTACATTTTAAAAGTTACTTTATTTTTAGAGCAACAATAATTATATTTTGTAATATTCATGTTTTAAGCTTTGTAGCTAAATTTATTTTTAGTGTATCGTATTTTTAGCTTTTAGAACATAGTGTAAGGAAAGTAATATAACCATGATGTGTGGGTGAATTTGTGCGATAACACGGTTCCTTTAGATAAAGGGTGTCCGGGACAAAAATACTGCATTAAAAAAACTTTTCTGTTTTTTTTATTTTATTTATTTATTTATTTATTTATTTATTTATTTATTTATTTATTTTTTGCTTAAAATAATGTTATCGTGTTTCTAGCGTAATAGGAACAGGAAATATAGTTTTTTTTTTAAGTTTTAGTTTGTTTCCAAAATTTAACTCTCGAGCAATTATCTTCATGAAAACAATTTTTTGTGCAAATGCTTATTTCTTAATGGTGGTTGTTTTAACCATTTTTCGTATCTAAATTGTTGGAAGTCAACAACCGTTAAAGATAAATTGTTCAACCTTGTAACACGTCTTCTTCACTTCTTATTTGAATTTAGATTCAGCAAATTAAAAAAATATATATTTACTTTTGAAAATATGTTTTATTTTAATATTACATCACTATTTAAAAAATTATTTAAGTATTTTAAATTTGAACTAAATAAGAGTATAATGTGATGTATATTGGCCAGTTTTTTGATAAAAGCAGAATATATTTTTAAAAATACTGCCAAAGTAACATTTTGAACAGACTTTCCTAAATCGATCGTGATTGAAGAATTGAGGAAGTATTAAAATAAAAAACTGATTCTGACTCATTTTTAAATTCAATTTTGCTCTCAAACGCATTTAATTGGCAGTTTCTCTTATTTAAAAACTATATAATGCGCCTTATTTGTCACTTTTTTCATAAAGTCAGAATATATTTCAAAAAATGCTGTCAAAGTGAACATTTTGTGCCGAATTACGCTTAAGATGATTCTGATAAAACCAGTTAATACAGAAAAATGAAATTATAAATTCTTCTAAAGCGGCCATATAAAGTTGTTAAACTAGGTTTATCTCTCATCATGTTTTATTTTTTGTTGTTGAAATGAACATTTCAATATCTATCTGCTTATGCAGGTCAAGCTGACAGGAATTTTATAATTTTCTTTAGGTGCGTTCGTAATAATGTAAATAAGTAGCACTTATTGTCGTCGTTCAGTCCACCCCTCCATTTGTCCGTGTGCATGTCCGTCTGTCCGCCTATATAAGAGTAAAAAATACCCAACCGAATCGTTTGAAATTTAAAATATATAGATTTTGAATAATTTTGTAATTTCAAGTTTTATGAAAATCGGATGTAGAATTTAATTACAGAAACAATCAAAAGTATTTCGTTACATTACACTAGTGGGTAAATATAGTTTCAAGTGAATATTAGTTATGTTATGCTCTTTTGACATACGAATAAAATTGATATGCATCTATAAAGTATGCACTAAAATATGCATTCTCTAGAATAAAACTCTCTACTTTAGTACAAAATTTTTTTTTATTAATTTACAGCGCCACAAAAAAGTATTTCTTTACACACGGTATAAGAAGGAACATTGTTTGGGGCTCGTTTTAATTATATTAAATTATTTTACACTTTAGGAAATTGATATACTTTGCGTTGCTGAGTTTTGCTACAGGTTACTTTTTGTATAATAGAAAGCAAATAGTATTTACAGGGACGCACATAAGTTTTCCGCTACTATCCCATATCAAAGTACTGCTTATTATTACATAAATATGTAAATATTCTTAAAACTTCGTTACATTACGAACGCACCACATTTGTTACGCTTGACGTGCAATTTTCGACTTGTTTTACTTAAATGTGGGCTGTATGGAAATAACATTTGGGAAACGCTGTTGTAAAGAACGGGTTTTATTAAAAAAATAATAGAAAATTATTAAGTAAGTTAATGTTGCTCTAATTAATAAAAACTCACGGTTCGTATGCATCAGGGGAGGATTTTAAATGTTTTAGTACCAGACATTTCGTAAAGTGATGTTTGCTGTAATTAAAAATACAATTTATTTTATAATTAAGCCAAACATTATTTTTAAAAAAATCTAGTAAAAGAAAATCTTTGAAAAATCTGGACATTGAAAAAAGATTTAATAGTTAAAGAGTAATTTTTTTAATTGTAACTTTTCATAATTTCACGTTATTAACAGATAATAGTTCTATATTCAAAGAGAATATCAGTTTCAAATCATACTCAGCATAACTAGAAAATGGAAAGAAATCATTATTCTTTAAGTGACCAAGATTTGTATCTTGAACAGGCCCAAAGTATAACATTGTTAAATATTATTCAGTTGAAAGTCCAACAAATGAAAATTTGTCAGAAGTTTGTCCTTGCTTGACTTATGGAAGAAATTAAATTCTCAACTCTATATGTATTATAACACTTATGTGCAGTGAATGAGAAATAAGGAATGATGAATAAGAAATTGTTTACATGAAACGTTCTAACCACTGATCAATATATATTTTTTTAACTTTCAAATAATGTCTATTTTTTGAGACTTTTACAGATTTTTTTATGTTTTATCATCGGTTTTCCAAAACAAAAAATTCTGCGTAATTGAATCAGAAAAATGAAAATTTTTCTGATATGATTAGATAATGCAAAATTTACAATAGAAACTAACTGGTGGGATTAATAAATAAAGATTGGTAAAAACACGTTGATGTACGGACAAAGCAGAGAAACAGTTAATAGCACTAAAATTAGAATTCATACTTTAGGAAAATGTTTTTTTAATCATTTACTATGAAATAATTAGCATTTTGCCAGAACCAATAGTCTAATTTAAATAAACAGAAGAATTCTTTATATATTTCTAGATATATGATTAGTTTTTGACCACTATTTATTAAATTTATAAATCCGTTTGAGGTCGATTCTATAAAACAAATCACCCAGGAAATCTCAAAGTATAAATGATAAATATTGCCGCGATGTAATCAATCATTAGCACCGCAGATGCAATTGATTGTATTTTTTTCCAAGTTTTGTGGAAAGTTTTTTCCAATAATTAGGATGATGAAAACTTTTCATGAAAACTGTTCGAAATGATAGTGCCCAAAATCAATAGGAATGATCCTTTATTAATAATTATCTGTATATTATATGTTTGTAAGAAATTTATTAAATACTCTACCATAATTATATAACCCATTAAAACTAATCAAAAATATATTTAATCATTAAGTTACTTTGATAAATAAAGCTTTTATCACAGCATATTTATAACAAGAGAATTATTCCAGTTAAAGAATACTAACATTAATTCAATAACATACAAATAGTAGAAGCAAAATGGTATATACAGGGTTGCATATAAATATTGTTTAAAGATAGAAAACCAACGATTATAAATGCACAAATAAAGTATGAGAAGGTAGCAGCAAATAGCTATTTCGAATCTACTATCGAGATTCTTCATCAGTGCAAAACTCAGCGAGCTAAAAAATAGCAAACTGAGCAAAGAGACAGAGAGACGCAGGCTTATATACCCGCTATGGGAACTATTGTTCCCATAGCGGGTGTATAAGCCTGCGTCTCTTTGCTCAGTTTTGCTATTTTTTAGCTCGCTGAGTTTTGCACTGATGAAGAATCTCGATAGTAGATTTGAAATAGCTATTTGCTGCTACCTTCTCATACTTTATTTGTGCATTTATAATCGTTGGTTTTCTATCTTTAAACATTTGTGCACAAAGGCTTTATTTGGTATTTTTATATAAATACTGTGATGGGAATAAAAGACCATAACTTTTAATTTAACACACAAAAAAAAAACAATTTTATTCACTATTTTTCTAAAAAAAAAAAATTTTCAACAAGATACAATCAAAATCCTCTATAATCGCTGCCTTCCGCAGAAATGCAGGGGGTATATTTTTTTCCAATCACCGTTTACCATATCGTAATGTGATTAGTCAGAGCTTTCTGCATAAAAAGAAAAAAAAAGAAAAAAAAGATCACATTTATGCAAAGACTTTGACCAATCAGATTGCGAGAGACAGTTTGGATTGGAAATTATGATTGTGAAAAAAATATGAGCACCATACTGGTTAAATGATTGACGTCATGCTTACACTCAATATACAAGATATACTTCATAAATGAGTCACTAGTCTACTATAAGTTCCGTGGACAATCCTTGTATACTTGTGATTAATCCACACAGATGTCAAAGATTTACAAAAGAAAAGTTCTAAATCTAACGAATATAAAAAAATGTTTTATAACTTTATGCAATTAATTTCGATCTCCTTATATCATTTTATACTGATAATAAAAATCTCTAATGAAAATGTAATCCTTTTTTATCCCTTTCGACGTTAGACAGGTTAAGTTTTTTACCAAGAAAAAACTTCAACTAAATACAACTATAAACACATAAAAAATAAATATTATCGAGTATCAGAAAAACTCATTATGTAAATGCTGAATTGATTGAGCTAAATTTCTCTTGGGCAAATTAATTGAATGCAGTGTTTAACTATAAAAAGTTTATTTAAAATAATATTTTTTTTCTTTCGTAGTATTTATTCTAGCAGTGTTGTACATTAACTAAAAAAGTAGGTCCTTTAATTAGAAAAATCACATTATTAAGAACATTCGTTTTAACGCTTCTTTTTATGTAAAACACAATATTTTTTTCATATAAAATTTTCCATTGTAATTTTACAGTGTTTGTACGCTTCAAGGACTTTCAACCAGTTTAAAATTATTATAAAACATATCCAAAGATGCATTAATCTGTATATCGATGCTTTTTATATGCACAGAGTGATACAAAAAAGGTCAATTATTATTTAAAAAAATTTCTAACGTTATCCTCTTTATTTGTTCACTTTAGTTAAAAAATAAATATTAATTATGAAGTTTGAGCTTAAAATTTTAATATTTAGAGGTAGCTCAACACTCTTAAAATTTTCCCTTTTTTTGTAAATTTACAATTTAAAGAATTCAACTGCTACTAATATCTAAAATAGATTTATTTGCCATACATGGGGGTAAGAATCTGAGTACACTTATATATATTCAATTATTTACTTATATATTTAATAATTTCACTAAAGTATACTTATACAATGCTCAGCAAAAGTTTAGACACTGGTGTTTTTTAACCTTTAAATAAAAAATACGAACACGTGAGTTTTACAAATGGCTATACTTATTTTCAAATACATTTTATACAATGTAGAATAAAAATAATGGTTATAATATAAGATAATATTTAATTTAACTGTAAAAAGTAAAATTTACATATTGCAAAGGTTTAGACACTTTTTTGATTTGTAGCCAACTATTCATGGAAAAATGCAAATTTCCAAGTTATGATGTCACATGTCTGAAATATTTAATTATACCTCGATATAGCATCAGTTAGTGAAGATGCCGCGAGCTAAAAATATTCCATTAGATGAGGTAATTGAAGTAGGAACGCTGAAATGGAAAGGGAAGACTATTGCAAAAATTTCAGCAGCATTGAATCGTCCTAAGTGGTCTGTATATGAAGTATAGTCTAAGGATGACTCTTTCAAAACAAAACATAATCTAGAAGACCTTGTGTGACGAGAAAATGAGATGACAAAAGGATCCAGAAATCAATTTACACAAGAAATTATTGCTAATCACATTAAAAGTAAATCAGAACTTTCTGTGTCGGCGGAAATGATTCGCAGATGAATTAAAGAAACAGGTACATCAATTTACATGAAAATGACAAAACTATCAGCTTTAAAATATCGCTATAAATTGGCGAAAATGCTATTAACTTGCAAACATACGTCATATGAAACCAAATGGTACGCTATGATATTCAGTAATGAAAAAAAAGTGGAATTTGAATGGCCCTAACAAGTGGGCATACTATTGGAATGACTTAAGTAAAAATCCTGGGACTTTATTAAGTAGACAAAAAGAAGGTGACTTTTAAATAATTTGGTCCTCATTTTGCTTTAATGCTCGTGATGATACGCTATGATATTTAGTAATGAAAAAAAAAGTTGAATTTGAATGGCCCAAACAAGTGAGCATACTATTGGAATGACTTAAGTAAAGATCTTGGGACTTTGTTAAGTCACCAAAAAAGAAGGTGACTTTTAAATAATTTGGTCCTCACTTTGAATTTAATGCTCGTGTGTCTGGTGGAGTTATTCATTGGTTGCCAAGCAACACAAGACTACGTATATACGTTGGAGATTAATTTTTAGTCATTTGGGGAACTTTTGCTGATCTAAAGTATGGATTTTAGCATCTAATCATGTTGCATACAAAAGAAGAACTTCGTTTAACTCTGAAAATACTATTGATCTCAACTGGCCGGCGTGTAGTTCTGATATGGACCCAATCGAAAACTTTTGTAACATCGTATGTCGTAATGTTTATGCAAATTGTTGCTATAATTTTCTTTTAATGAGATTCGAGCTGCTGCTGAACATGTTTCGTACGAAATAGACCCCCAAGTGACGCAGCATTTAGTTTTTTCGATGAAAAGTCACATTCTTGCACTAACTGCAAACAATACGGGTGCAACTCGATTTTAATTTGTAGTTATTTTTCTGTAAATACACAAATTGTCTATACTTTTGCCACAATGTTAATTTTATTTTTTTGTCATTATATTTTATGTAAAAGGTAAAATTTAAAATTAATTGTGTGTGAATAAAGGATAAGTCACAAGGAACATATGACAGATGAATTACAAACATCGGTACATACTTCTGAAAATAGAAGCGTAATCGATCATTGTCTAAACTTTTGCTGAGCACTGTATATTCAATATATGTTATAAATAATTAACAAGTAAATATATCCTTTCACAGAATAATTGTAAAGCAATATTCATCTTATCTGATAAAAAAATCTATTTTCAGACATAGCAACCAATACGTTGCGAAATTTTGGATGCTAAAACACCTAAAATCCCCTATATACTTTAATGTGTATGAACCCTGATTAAACAAAAGTTTTAGCAATTGTTGAATCCTAAAAGGAAATCTTCAGTAAAAAGGCACTAATTATTTCCGAAATATGACTGTAGATGGCAGCACTAAAACTTTGTGCCTGATAAAACGAGGCTATTTTGACTTTAATTAATATTATATTTCATTAATTCTCATTCATTAGTGTTGTTAATTCCCAATATGTTTTTTCATATATATATTTTGTATTTATCCATTTGTAATCCATCATTTTAGATTGTATTATTTATTCTGCAGTTGACTGCGGGACAGTTTAGAATGTTCTGATTCAAAATATGTTTACGTTTGGTGGAGTCTATTAAATCTCTTTAAAATCCATTTAAATCATTTTTTTCTGTGTGAAGAACCATACATAAAAGATATAATATTGCCAGTGGGCAAAATTCCTAAGTAACAATTTTCAAAATATAAAGAACTCGTGAATTCGAAAGACTGGTATTCAAGTTATGAAACATACAATTGCTTATGAAAGTCGCCGACAAGAATTGCTCAGGTAATAAATCTCTCTTTGACTATAAGAAATCAATTCTCTATGTTTATGCAGTTAAAATCTCAACATAAATAAATTGTATGGTCCGTCGAGCCGGAGCGTTCAGTGAAATACATTAAAGTTTAAATATAAAAATTAATTAATTATGAAGACGAAAGCGGAACTACAAAGTGAATCGAAATTTAATTTCACAATTAAAGAAATTAACAGATATAACGTTCAAGTAGCTGAAGCAATAGAAAATAAAAATGGTAAATTAACTGAGAAGCTTAAAGCAGAATTAATTAGCTTAGAAGCTGATTTAAAGAAATCTTATTTTGGAATCGCCGAAGACAGTATTAATGCTTTATACGATTCATTTACTAAAGCGAAGGACATAGTTGTTGACGATTTAGTTAAAGTCGAGGAATTTTTGGTTGTAAAAATACAAGAAATTAGGAATGAAACAAGCAATAATTCAATTTCTGTTAAGGATAACGCTTTAAAGTTACTTAAATTTGAGTTGCCGATATTTTATGGCGATATTAGCGATTGGATTACCTTTAAGGAAACATTTCTGACTGCAATTCATAATAATGAAAATTTATCAGATCAGTTAAAATTTTCTTATCTAATAGCGAGTGTAAAAAATTATCCTGCTAAATTAATTTCGGGATTTTCAATTTCCGGTGATAATTATAAAGAAGCGGGGAAAACTCTTGTTAATCGCTACGATAATCGTAAGAATTTGGCATATTCATTATTGTCAAAATTCATTAATGCTAAATCATTAAAATCACCTACGCAAAAATCAATTCTAGAGCTATTGGACACTTGCAATGAAGTTATTAGGAATTTGAAATCTTTAAAATTTGAATTTAATGAATTTGTTGATTTGATTTTAGTTTATTTAATTCAAACGAAATTTGATGATAATTTACGAAAATAGTGGGAGTTATCATTAAATAATTATTGTTTTCCAACTTATGAAATGATAGTTAGTTTTCTTGAAAAACAAGCACGTAGTCTGCAGAATTGTAATGTTGAATTTATTAAAACTGAATCTAAGTTTAGTAATAAATTTTATCCTAAATCTCAACATTTTCCAAAAAGATCGGTATCGAATACTGTCGTAACGAATAATGTGAATAAATCACAAAAAATTATTCGTCCAAAATGTAACGAACCCCACCAACTTCATAGATGCCCATCAATGCAGAATTTATCTGTTGAGCAACGCTGGCATTTAGTAAAATCTAAAAGGTTATGCACGAACTGTTTGCGTTCTAACCATTTTGTTGCTAATTGTTTGATAAATACCACATTTAAACATTGCAATTTGAAACATCATACACTCCTTCATCGTGATCAGTCTGCCCCTGCACAACAACAAATTATTGGACAACAAGATCATGTAACAACCCCAAATGCTGTAGGTAATTTAAATGAATCAAATTGTTTTACTAATCAATCGTTTAGTAGAAATTCTCAAACATTGTTGGCTACTGCCATTATACGTATAAAATTGAAATCAGGCAAATTCATTCCTTGCAGGTCGATGATGATAGTGGTTCTCAAAAGAGCCTACTTTCTAAAACTTGTTGTGAAAAATTAGGTCTTCCATCAAAGCCTACAAATCATAAAATCTCAGGTTTAAACAATTTAGTTGCAGAAACATCTCTTCAGGAAGTTTCTTTGACATTCTCTCCCCATTTTAATGATGAAATCTTTCAATTAGATGCGTTAGTTGTTAACCAGATAACAACAAATTTACCAAATTTTCTCATTACGACTACGTTTTGGCCACATATTGAAGGCTTGAATCTTGCGGATCCAAATTTCCATGTTTCCAGTCCCATTGATCTTCTTATAGGTGCAGATTTGTTTGCTAATATCACAATAGGAGAGTCTATTTTAGGGCCTAAAGGATCACCGAGTGCTATTAATTCTAAACTGGGTTGGATATTATCGGGAATTATTTATTCGAATGAATCAAACCAAAAATCATCTGTTAGTTGTCATGTTACTACGCAGATTACTTCTCAGCTGCAAAAGTTCTGGGAACTTGAGTCGGTACCCAGTTCTGATCCAAATTCTCTTGTTGAAGATAATTATTCTAAAACCGTGTCACGCACAGAATCAGGACGATATGTTGTAAACTTGCCGTTTAAATCTAAGCCAATCCTCGGTGATTCAAAATCTCAAGCTCTAAAGCGGTTTTATTTATTGGAGAAGAAACTCCACCAATCCCCTTTGCTTAGAGAGCAATATTTAGCATTCATGCAAGAATATATCGATTTGGGGCACATGGAACTTGTACCAAATTCAGAAATCTCAAATCCGGATCATTTTTATCTTCCGCATCACCGGGTACTAAAAGAAGATAGTTCACCTACACGACTTAGAGTAGTATTTGACGCATCTGCAGTTGGTTCATCAGGCCGCTCTTTAAACGATTATCTAGAGATAGGTCCAAAATTGCAGCCGGAAATATTTCCTTTATTATTAAAGTTCAGAATGAATCCAATTGCTTTTAGTGCTGATATCGAAAAAATGTTTAGACAAATCTTCGTTAATCAGAATCATATTGATTATCAACGCATTCTTTGGAGATTTAATTTAGAAGACACTATCAAATCATACAGACTGTTGACCGTTACATACGGTTTTTCCTGTGCACCCTTTTTGGCCATTAGGACATTACGCCAGTTGGCCATGGATAATGAACAATATTATTAAAAAGCCTGCCAAATTATTCAGGAGGAAATTTATGTTGATGATCTTCTTTCTGGATCCGATACACGAGAAAACGCTCAAATTTTAGTAACAGAGCTAATTAAAATTATGAAAGGTGGAGGTTTTAATCTACGGAAGTGGGCCTGTAACGATCCTGAAGTAACAGATCACTTACCTGATGAAATGAAGGCTTCCTCAAAAAAGGTCATTCAGGAAGATGATACTGTTCAAGTTCTTGGTTTATTTTGGGACTCTTCCAAAGATATTTTACAAATTAGGTTCGCTGATTTAAAGGATGTACAAACAAAACGAAATTTGTTATCTGTAGTGGCTACAATCTTTGACCCTTTGGGTTTCCTAGCTCCTACAACAATAAAGTTAAAAATCATGACGCAGGATCTTTGGAAGGATAATATTTCTTGGGATGAGAAAATCCCACATGCCATACAACAGGTTTGGAATGAATTTTCATCTGAAATGCATTTATTGAAATCGTTAGAAATTCCCCGATACATGAATTTATTTAATAAAGCAGTTGTTCAAATTCAACTGCATGGATTTTGCGAAGGTTCGAATAAAGCTTATGCTGCTGTTACCTATTTACGCGTGGTTACATCTGAAAAGGTATTTGTTAATTTGATTGCTGCAAAAACTAAGGTAAATCCTATTAAACCTCAAACATTGCCTAGAATTGAGCTTTGTTCAGCTCTTTTACTAGCTAAGTTATGTTCTGTAATTATCGACACATTAAATGTAAGCTTTGACAATATTTATTTGTGGTCAGATTCGCAAATTGTTCTCAGTTGGCTAAAAGCACCACCTTTAAAGGGAAATCAATTCGTACTTAACAGAGTATGCCAAATACAGGCATTAATGCCTTCCCATGAATGGAATCATATTCCAGGTGCTTTAAATCCTGCAAATGTAGCTTCTAGGGGAATTCCTCCACGAAAGCTTCTGAATCATTCTCTGTGGTGGCATGGGCCTCCATGGCTGCTGTCAAATGAGCAAATCCCAATACCAAAGTTCACTGCTCCGATTTCAGAGTTAACTCAAGAAATTGACTCTGTCAGTAATGTAACACAAGTAAGTGCACCTCCTGACTTTCTTCTTAAGTTTTCGAAATTCTCTAAGCTGTCAAGAGACACAGCCTATTGTCTTAGATTTATTCATAATGCTAGACATAGTACATCGAAAAAATTTGGATATGTAAGTTCAGAAGAAATCTCTAATTATATTCAACGAATTGTAAAATTAATTCAAAGTTCTGAATTCAACACAGAGTTTAAGTTGTTAAAAGAAAGAAAACCCTTACCAAGAAATAGTAAACTGTTATCGCTAAATGTATTTTTAGATTCAAGTGATATAATTCGAGTAGGTGGTCGTTTGTCACAACATCAGTCTTTAACCTTTGATATAAAATATCGGATACTACTCCCAAAAAATAACTTTGTCACTAAACTATTAATAAAGCATGTACACCGAGAAAAATATGCACGCAGGTACACAGCTAGTACTTTCTATTATACGTCAACAGTTTTGCTTTGTTAATGGTCGTTCTACTGTGCGACAAGAGCTCAACAAATGTGTACTTTGCAAACGCCTAAAAACACAAGCTTGTCAACAAATGATGGGAGATCTTCCCGTTGACAGAATCACCCCAATTCGTCCATTTTCCAAGGTTGGCATAGATTTTGCCGGCCCCTGCATAACCAAGCCAAATTTGCCTAGAAGTAAGATAAAATTAAAAACATACTTGGCTGTATTCGTCTGCATGTGCACTAAGGCAGTGCATCTCGAAGTGGTATCAGACTTGTCTGTGCAAGCCTTGCTAGCAGCCCTAAAAAGATTTATTGCACGTAGAGGCCTGCCGTCTGATATTTATTCAGATAATGGTAAGAATTTTGTAGGTCTAGCAAATCAACTGAAGCAGTTATTCCAATATTTGAGGGACAGAGAAATTCAAGATTTTCTTTCGAGCCAAAAAATCAATTGGCATTTCATTCCTCCATATGCGCCGCACTTTGGTGGGCTATGGGAGGCAGCTGTAAAGCTTACAAAAAATCATCTGTTAAAGGCATGTAAATCCAGTATTTTAAATTTTGAAGAATTATCCACTTTACTGTGTCAAATAGAAAGTTGCATAAATTCAAGACCTCTAACGCCGATGTCATCAGATCCATCAGATTCACGCGCATTAACGCCAGGTCATTTTCTAATCGGAGCACTGCTCCTTGATATTCCAGAAGCTTCTAATTCGCGAGCTCTATCATTAAATGCTCGTTGGTGCCTTAATGAAAGGGCCAAGAACCAATTTTGGTATAGATGGTCAAGAGAATATCTCCAACATCTCCAACAGCGTCGTAAATGGACTACTCCAAGTGTTAATCTCCGAAAAGGAGACATATGGTGGTAATTCATGAACGATCCCTGCCCATGAGATGGAAAATGGGCCGCATTCTACAAACTATCCCAGGACAGGACAATCGAGTTCGAGCCGTCTTGATTAAAACAGCGGACGGTGACATCAAACGTCCTATTACAAAGGTATCCCCTCTACTGCCGGGGGCGGAGGATGTTGATTCCTAAAAGGAAATCTTCAGTAAAAAGACACTAATTATTTCGGAAATATGACTGTAGATGGCAGCACTAAAACTTTGTTCCTGATAAAACGAGGCTATTTTGACTTTAATTAATATTATATTTCATTAATTCTCATTCATTTGTGTTGTTAATTCCCTATATGTTTTTTCATATATATATTTTGTATTTATCCATTTGTAATCCATCATTTTAGATTGTATTCTTTATTCTGCAGTTGACTGCGGGACAGTTTAGAATGTTCTGATTCAAAGTATGTTTACGTTTGGTGAAATCTATTAAATCTCTTTAAAATCCATTTAAATCATTTTTTTCTGTGTGAAGAACCATACGTAAAAGATATAATATTGCCAGTGGGCAAAATTCCTAAGTAACAATTTTCAAAATATAAAGAACTCGTGAATTCGAAAGACTGGTATTCAAGTTATGAAACATACAATTGCTTATGAAAGTCGCCGACAAGAATTGCTCAGGTAATAAATCTCTCTCTTACTATAAGAAATCAGTTCTGTATGTTTATGCAGTTAAAATCTCAACAGCAATTATCTATAATAATAAAGAGAGAAGGATGTTTGTCTGTCAGCGCTGTTCTGAAAAGACTGCTGCACGTAGAGTTACAAAATTTGGAGGGAAGGTACTTTTTTACATGTAGTTTTGCACCTCGAAGCCCGATTTTCGATTTTTTATTTAGATTTTTTTTAATAATTTTTTAGGCGATTTTTAGCGTTATTTTTGCGGTTTTATCCCATTAGTGAAAGGAATACGGTTTCATTCTTTTAACCCAAAATAGCAATTTTTTTTTCTCTTTTCAACAAAGTTTATTCGGAATTTGTACAGCGATTTTTGAATTTTTAACGAATTTTTAATGCGATTTTTAGTGTTTTTTTCTCATTTTGCGGCTATTTTCTGAGATAAATAAAACGAAAATCGTTTTAAATTTTTAGCCTAATGCCCTAAATTTTGTGTTTGTTACGATTTTTAGATTTTAACGATTTTTAATACGATTTTCAATGCGATTTTTAACGTTTTTTAAAGATTTTTGCGTTTAGCATCTAATTTTTTTCATAGTTGTTCTATCAAAAACTTGAGCTGTTGAGAATGCAATAAGTAGTATTTTTTTTGTGAAATCTATCTAAAATGTCAAAAATTTAGATACCACTATTTTCGAATAGCAATTTCATAAACTATCTTAAATTCTTGCTTAAGACCGCTACCCCCTCGAGTTATATATCACCTGATAGGTTATTTAACAGAGTATGGTTTTGATAAAGTTTTTGAAGAATAGAGTGCTCTACCTGGTGGTGGAAAATGGAACTAATAGAACGCTATTTTTTAAAATCTATAATAATAAAGAGACAAGTTTGTGTGTGTGTCAACGCTGTTCTGAAGAGTCTGCTGTACGTAGATTTACAAAATGTGGAGGGAAGGTATTTTTAAACATGTAGTTTTACACCTCGAAGCCCGATTTTCAACTTTTTGATTAGATTTTTTTGATAATTTTTTTAGGCGAGTTTTAGCGGTTTTTTTTTTTTTTTTTTTTTTTGTCAGTTTTATCCCATTAGTGAAAGAAATACGGTTTCATTCTTTTAACCCAATATAGCAATTTTTTTCTCTTTTCAGCAAAGTTTATTCGGAATTTGTACAGCGATTTTGATTTTTTAACGAACTTTTAATGCGTTTCTTAGTGTTTTTTTCTAATTTTCCGTTTTTTTTTTTTTTTTTTTTTTTTGAGATTGATAAAAAGAAAACCTTTTCAAACTTTTAGCCCTAAATGATTTTTAATGTGATTTTCAATGTGAATTTTAACGCTTTTTCAAGATTTTTTGCGTTTAGCATCTATTTTTTTCATAGTTGTTCTATCATAATCTTGAGCTGTTGAGAATGCAATAAGTAGTATTTTTTTGCGAAATTTACCTAAAATGTCAAAAAATTAGTTACCACTATTTTCGAATAGCAATTTCATAAAATATCTTAAATTCTTCTTAAGACCGCTACCCCCTCGAGTAATATATCACCTGATAGGTTGTTTAACAGAGTATCGTTTTGATAAATTTTTTGAAGAATAGAGTGCGCTAGCTGGTGGTGAAAAATGGAACTAACAGAACGCGATTTTGTTAAAATTTCGAAATATAACAATGTGATTTATTTTAAATTTTAAAATGGTTTACAATACATGATAAAAAATGTAAACAAAGAATGGTGTGACACATTTCAGGGTGCATGTAAGGAGGGGCGCGAACAAAATTAGGAAATGTAATAAGGAGATCTGTTTTACACTTTAACGTAGTTTATAACGCATGTTAAAATTTTTAAAGTATTAGCGATGCTCTGGAGAGACCGCTGCACGAAGTTATGTATGAAATTTTGCACCTTGAAGGCCGATTTTCAGTTTTTTTAATTTAATTCGTATGCGAATTTTAGTGGGTTTCGAGGCGATTTTTCGACATTAGCGAAAAGGAAAGCGGTTTCATTCTTTCGACCTAAATTAGCGAATTTTGTTCTCTTTTCAATATAATTTATTTGGATTTCGTGCAACGATGTTTGGATTTTTAATGAATTATTTAATGTAAATTTTGCCGCTATTATTCGACATTAGTAAAAGGAATTTTGCTTAAAACTTTCAGGCTAATGTATTAAATTTTAGCTGTTAAGATTTATGAATTTCAGCTAATTTTAATGCGATTTTTCGAGATTTTTTGCGTTTGATGTCGGATTTTTGTCATTCATGAGATATTTCCAATTACAACGTTTTACCCTATTAGAGTAAATTTTGACCCCTTTGATTTTTTTAATATTGATTTTTAATGCACTTTTCAGTGCAATTTTTAGAAATTTTTCGAGTTTTATGGTGGTTTTTTGATATTTGGAAGTAAAAATTGATTTCAAACTTTTAATCTAATATAATTTTAGAGATTTTTAACGCGATTTTTCAAGAATTGTTGTGTTTCGTGTCGATTTTTTATTATCTATAAAGGATTTCCTTTTACTACGTGATTATCCTGTCGACCAATTTTGCCAAATTATTTCAATCGTGAAACAAGCCAAATTATGCAAATAAATGTAATTTTATGTTAAATAATGAAAGAAGAGATAATTTAGAAAAACATTAATACAAGTACATATAAAAATAAGAAGTAAAAACCACTTGATGACGTAACAAACATATGTAACATGTTTAATGTCAAGTGAATATGGAATTTACGATCCGCCATTATTGTAGTTTAATCTTATGGTTTGACCCAGATAGTTTCTTGGTCAACCGGATAATCAAATAGTTCAGATTTCCGATTAGAATGTTTTATCCGTTTGATGAAATTCTGATTACTGCGATTTAAAAAATAACTAGCGATATTTAGTGCATTTTTCAATGCGTTTTTAATGAACTTTTTAATGCGATTTAGTACTAATTTTTTCGATCCCCACCACAGTGGTGTTTTAACAATAAAAAAATTATTTTGGTTTCAAACTTTTAGCCTAATATAGTAAATTTCACCATTTACCTTTTTTTAATTTTGTCGATTTTCAATGTGATTTTTGATATATTTTGTGTTCTGCATCGATTTTTTTGTAATTCACATAAAAAAGAATGGTTGCTACGTTTTACATGACTAGAATATTTTTTTATTCACGGGATGTATTTACATTTAGCGATTTTTAATGAATTTTTCAATGATTTTGTATTGGTTTTTTTAATCTCACGGCTATTTTTTGAAATTTCGAAAAGGAAATTAATTTCAAACATTTACACTTCATTTATGAATTTTGAAATTTAGTGAATTTTTTAATGCAATTTTTAGCAATGTTTTCATTATTTCTCACGCTTTGCGCCGATTTTTTCACTCGTATTTAAGAAATAATTCAGATTACACTATTTTACTCTATTAATGTAAATGTTGTCCCCCGCTATTTTTAAATTTGAAACGATTTGTAATGATTTTTTGAATACAATTTTTAGATGTTTTCGAGTCCACGGCGATTTTTTCACAATTGGAAAAGAAATTTTTAAATAATTTGTAGCTTAATGTAATAAATTTTGACATCAATGATTCGGATTTTTTGTATATATTCATAAAATGTATAGTAAGTTTTGTGTCGGTATTTTTTAACTAATGAAAGAGTTCAGATTTCAATGTTTTGTCCCATTATGGTAAATTATGTCCGCAGGAATTTAATATAAATGTTTATCTTACTATGGCAAATTTTGTCCGGATTTTTTAATTTTACTGATTTTTAATCTGTTTTATAGTGATTTTTCAAGTTCTGTGACAGTTGTTGACATCGGTAAAAGAATTTCTGTTTCTAACTTTTAGCATAAATAGTATAATTTGTTCTCCACGCTTTTATGAAGTTTGCCAATTTCTAATGCGATATTCAATGTAATTTTTAGTTAGTTTGGGGGATTTTAGGTGTTCCGTGTTGACTTTTCCTTATTCATGAACGATTTCCGATTACAATATTTTCGACTGAATATTAAATTTTTACAGCCATGACTTTTAAATATTCAGCGATTTTTAATATAGTTTTCGATACGATTTTTAGCTATTTTTTTTAAGTTCATAGGCGATTTTCTGCCATTCAGAAACCAATTTTTATATCAAACATTTTGTTTAATGTAGTTATGTTTCGAATGCAATGTTTTATCTCTTAATATGATTTTGGCGTTCCATGCCTACATTTTGTAATTTATGAATGATTTCGATCATAACCCCCCCCCCCCTTCGCCCTGCTTTAATATTTTTTTAAGCATTGACTTCCAAATATTTAGCTATTTTTAATGCAATTTTCAATGTCATTTTTAGCCATTATTCAAGTTCCGTGGCGATTTTTTTACATCCGGAAATCGATTTCGATTTCAAACTTTTTGGTTAATATGGTTAATTTCTTGATTAGAATATTTTATATTATAACAGTGAATTTTTACCCTAGGGATTTTTAAATGTTTTACGACTTTCATTACAATTTTCAATGCAATTTTTGGGCTTTCTCAGTCTTTTTTTAATTTTAACATTTTTCAAAGGAATTCGATTTTAAATTTCTAGACTAATAAGAGTTTGGTTTCAAACTTTTATCCTTTACGGTAATTGTTTTGCTCTCTTATTTTGATGTACAGTAATTTTTAATGCAGTATGCTTTTTTTTTTTTTTTTTTGAGTCTACGGCGATTTTTTTCAGATATGGAAAAGGAATTCGGTTTTTAATTTCTTTGCTAATACTATAAATTTTCTCCTGTGCAATTAAAGATTTTTATTGTAATTTTTTAACAGTTTTTTTCGTATTTCAATGCTTTTTACATTATCAAATTAATTAGATTCAAAACATTTATCCAAGTAGAGTAAATTTTGAGTTCCGTGATTTTTGAAAATTTTGCCATTTTTAAAGCGATGTTTACGTTTCTTCGCGACCCGCTTCGATTTTTTAGAGGTTGAATTTTTGGCCGAATTTATTAAATTCTAATCTCTTTTCTTCAAAGTTTATTCGAATTTTGAAACACAATTTTTGAATTTTGTTTTATATTTTTATGAGATTTTTAATGTTTTTGGCGATTTGTAAGATTTTTCCACATTAGTAAAAATAATCCAACTTCAATTTTCTAGCCCATCTCTTTTTAACGAAGTTTAGACGAAATTCGTGCAGCATTTTTTTAATTTTTCGAGGTTTTTACTACGATTTTTAAAGTTTTTTCGCAATTTATGCTATTTTTTGATGAACCCGGGCAACGCCGGGCAGAACAGCTAGTAAAATAAATAAGTTGGAAATTGCACGTGAAGCATAGCAAATGAGTTGCATTCGTACGATAACGAAGTTTTAAAAATATCTAGATCCTTCTGTTATAATAGACAGTACTTCGAATACAGTATAGTGGTCGAAATCGTTTTTGTGTTCCTGTAAATATACAAGAAGTAACTTTTATTACACCTCAGCAACGTATATCATATTCATAAACTCTGAAATAGTTTAATAGAATCAACACAAGCCCCAAACAATGTTTTCCCGATAGCATTATGTAGTGGAATACTTTTGTGTGGCTCTGTAATTTAATAATGAGTATTCTTTGCATCACAAATTGTACAGAATGTATATTTTATTATATATATATACTTCATAAGTCCTTGTATTCTGTTATATTCGAATGAGTGTAAAACCATTGAAATGCATTTGAAACATTTCCCCCATTAACCGTAATGTAACGGAATATTTTTGATCGGTTCTGCAATTGATCTATGCATCCGATTTTCATAAAATTTTAAATGAGTCCACAAAATTAAGTAATAAATATATACTTTAAATTTCAAACAATTAAAATGCATTTGAGACTTTTTTCCTCATTGACCGTAATATAACGGAATAATTTTGATTGTCCCTGTAATTGATCTATGTGTCCGATTTTCATAAAATTTGAAATAACTCGAAAAAATTATGTAATAATTCTGTATTTTAAATTTAAAATGATTCGTTTGGGTAGTTTTTGCGTTATTATATGCTGACGGGTGGACAGACGGACGGACTGAACGACAACTACAGATGCTACTTGTTTAGATAATTACGAACGCGCCTAAAAACAATCTTGATAAAAAGCTGATGCAGATGTTGCACATTTAATAGTAGAAATAATGCAGTTTTTGTCAAATTATTACATTTGAATGCAGCAAAGGTTTTCGATGTTATTAAAGTGTCCTTCCCCTTACGCAAATCCCCTTCCAGATTTTGCAACCTCTAAACACATAGTAATGTATCGTGTTTTAAAGAGATTTAAAACATGTCCTCTAATCACGCCCACAGTGATCCTCTGATCCGGTATCCTAAGCTCCACATGCTGGATAATCCGACATGACTTTCGGGAACTCATCTCAATCAAGAAGAAACAAAGCATTGGGTTGAAGCAGACTTTGATTAGCCTATAGAGGAAATTTTTACTGATTAGGCAAATTAATGGTGATTCAGAGTGATATCAACCCAAGAAGCCCCCAAAATGCTAATTTTGATAAAAATGATGTGGACGTGTTTAATAACATCTATTGGAATCAGACACCGGTTGCCTTCAATGCATTTATCACTGAGTGCAACAGTTCATTCAATCGTGAGGAAATTGTTAAACTTCACATTATAAGAAATAGTTACCTTAAAAAATTAGAGAAAACCCTACTTCAAAATTAATTTATGTGCTATATTTATTTAAGATGGTTTGTACGAGTAAACCTATTTTGTAAGACTATAGTGCCCGTTTTCATTTTATAGCCATGCACATATGTTTTACTTTACATTACGGTTTTTTTAAAATTCTATTCAAGAAATTTAAATAATTAGAAATCTGCATTACTGTCACTTTTGTTTAGTTCTAATTCTTTCAAATTTTCAGACGTATTCATCATGTAATTAGGAAAATTTCATAATCCGGCATGTTTCAAGTCCCGAACATGATAACTTAGAGGTTGTTTACTATAATATATTGCCATTCATTTAACATCGCAGCCAAGTAATGTACCATGTGACTGAAAAATTAAAAATTAAGACTCACTTGCTCTATATTTTCGCTTACAAATCTCAGGTCATTTATTTTCTACATCATCCAAGCTATCCTTTGTACATAAATCAACGTTAAAATGGTTTGCAAAAATATAACAAAACCCTCTCCTCCCAAACGAAAATTTTGGTTAAAATTTTTTTTTATAGGTAATATAGTTTTTATTAAATGCTACTGCATTTGGTTGAATTCCTTGCATTATTTCTCATCGTTGGTTTAACAATTTATAATTGCGAATACACGGACCTCTATTGTTCTTTTTGTCGTATTGTAGTATTTTTATTTATGTTAGCAGTAGGGCGTCTATCATTAACAAGGGCAAAGCCGGAAGATTATCTAGTTCTGAATAAAAACGAGTAAATAAAAAGTCATTTATCATACATATTATATATGTATATATATATATAAACTATTCAACAATTATATTTCTGTAAATTTGAATGTTACAATGTTTTTTTATATCGTATAAAATCCTCTCTTTTCATTACTTTCCGCAAAGTGAGTATTCTCAGTTTTAATTGCTTATCAATGGCGCTCAGATATGTAAATACTTAATTTCTAAAAGAAATTGTAAATTACGGATTTTCAT
The DNA here is from genome assembly GCA_964019185.1 of Maratus speculifer. NCBI lineage: Eukaryota > Metazoa > Arthropoda > Arachnida > Araneae > Salticidae > Maratus > Maratus speculifer. The sequence continues at coordinate 14,200,111 of OZ025291.1, read as the reverse complement.
TAAATTAAAGAAAAACATGATTCCTTTTATCCGATTTAACAAATGGAAAAGTAAATATTTGGGGTTTTTTTTTCTTTTGCACTGACACACATATTTATATAATTTTAGTCCTGCCTTTCTGTAGTATATTTTTTATCGCGTCCTATTTAACCCTATAAGACAAGACGTAGTTGGTAAAAATGAAAAAGTATAAATGTTCATAAAAATTAGGAATTCAGTAAATCTTATATTTTTAAGTTTGGAAATTGATTTAAAAATGCTTTTATTGTATATCGCAATATTTACTGTATTCAATGTATTTAATTTATGTAAAAATTAAATATTATTTTTATAACTAAACTCTTGTTCATCAGTCAGCTATCGCGCATCAAACGAGCACAGTCGTAATTATTAATAATTGTCGAGCTTTGTAGGATTAAGTTGTAATACTATTAAATGAACATTTAAAAGAAGGAAAGGAAAACGCGCATTATTTAATTAACAGCTCATTCTTTTACTTTCCGTGACAAGCGGCAAGTATTCGTGTCGTATATGCTGTTCAAAAGAGCTTGAATTTGAACAAAACTATTTTTTCACCGATTTTTCCGCTCTATTAAAATATATATTTTAAAGAAGACATAAGCCGGAAAATCTTAATTTAATCCTTCCTGACAAAGAAATATGCTAAAATGATTGACTGAAACCAGAATTTCAAAACTTCTTAGAAGAGCTAATCTTTCATTTCAAAAGAAAGACTTTCTTAATTTGTTCTTGGTGTCTTTTTTTTTTTTTAATTTGGAATTAGAATCTCACACTGAGATCACTATGCTGGAAAGGGTTAGAAGGGGAGAAAAATTAAAAGCTGGGCCCGAAATTCCTATAGCGACACGAATGACGTATGCGTGACACATAAAAGGCTCAGAATCTTAGATTATCCCTAACAGTATTTTTTAAATGACAATTTCCATTCATTCAATTAGAGAATTTCTGAGATCCCATTATTATATAAAAAAATATTTTATAAAACTGATGAATAAAGACTATAATTTCTGTAGAGGACACTTGGGTGAAACTGTTCATTATAGTTCAACATGAAATATTTACTGAAACATCGAATGGTTCGTTGGACGTTACCGTTTGACGCAAATGAGACAAAATTGGACAATGCAATGGGGACTATGCAAATTTTTTCCGTTGGCATTATTGACCTGTGACATAGCAAATAAATCGCATTCATGACACTGAGATGTCGAAATGTCCTCTTTTGAGAGGAAGTGAAAATGCATACCCGCCAAACTTCCTGCTTTTTCTTGTAATAAATATAGCTTGAACCATCAATCAGAATAGTTTTTATCCTCTTCAATCCTTAGACAAATTTTACGTGTGACTACAAAAACCAGTTTAAAATTATTATAAAACATCTCCAAAGATGCATCCGTCTGTATATCGATGCTTTTTATGTGCACATATTTATTAAAAATCTCTAATTGTAATTTTATCAATTTTAAAAGCATTTAAATTAATTTAAAGAGCGTCTTTTAGAATCACCTCCAGCCGACATTAGGACTGAGGAGGTTAATGAAGTGTTGGGAAAGGTTTAGTTTTATGGTGACCGTGGGCAATAATATGGTTCACTTTGTTTTAAATAAAGTTATTTTACTTAATAAAATTTCCGGTCACCTTTGATTTAAAATTTAGATTAGCAGCTATGCAAATGAATGAACAAATGTTCACACTTATTTCAAAATAGCATAGAAGTATTTAATGAAATACAGGTGCAATATAAAAAGTATAAAGAAGAAACACGTTTTATGTCCGTGGGTTCTTATTACTAGTAGTGGGTTCTTATTACTCATCAGGGAAGCATCACTAGAGTTCCATATAGTTAATTCACAATTATATACAGCCACCGCTCAACGCAGCTTATCCAGCCAAATCATTTGTACATCTCCATTCTCTTGGCTATGATGCATTAGTCTTACAAACAGATCACGTTATCGTTGCGCCATCTCTTATCACGGATTACTACTATTTCCATTTCCTGCTATTTCTATTCTATTTCCTACCATTACTATTTGCATACAGATATCACACCCCTCCCCTCATAGTTCAAACGAACTACAGGCAATCTTGATCTGCTGCTTCTTCGAAGTGAAACTCTTTTCTTTGAGTCCTCATCATTATTTTTAGTCATAGTGTCCTTCACAGATATATCTGTTGTAACATAATTTTTATTACTCACAACCGTACCTGTTACAATATCACGTGAAGGCAGAGATTTGTTTGGATCCATAATATTCTCATTATGAAGTTGCTCTTTTATTTTTCCATTAATTCTAGAAAAGCGGTTTTTATTAAACCTTTCATACTTAGCACACTCATTGTAATTTTTAGCACTGTCTCCCATATTTTCAACTTTTTCTGGCATTTGTTTGTCATTGTGGTCTTTTCCTTTATTTCTTTGAGATTTTTCATAACTTATCTCTCTGTCACGTCTCAATTGATTTGCATGACGCTTACACATTATTCCGTCACATCTATTTATTAATACCCATATACTCCCTAATAATTTCATAATTTTTCCTGCTATCCATTTCTCCCCCTTTCCAAAATTTTTAACAAAAACTAATTCATGAAGCTTATATTTATGCAGGGGTTGCTGTATTTTAGGTTTTGATGGTAATACCAAGTGAAGGGCTGTTCAAATTTGCTTTCCAAACATTAATTCAGCAGGAGTTTTACCAGTCACCGAATGAGGAGTTGAATGATTTTCTAACAAAAATCGTGCAATTCATCTCATTTTTATCTAGCTTTCTAAGACATTTTTTCACAGTTTGCACGTATCTTTCAGCCTGACCGTTCGACGACGGATGATGTGGTGGAATGGGTGTATGCTTATTTCCCTTATTTTTAAGAAATTCCTCAAATTCCTCACTTGTGAATGTGGATCCATTATCACTGACCAACTCTACTGGTAATCCAAATGTCGCAAAAATTCTTTTTAACACTCTAATTGTATTTCTACCATCAGTCCTGGGCACAGCTTCTACTTCTAACCATTTAGTATAAGAATCGACTACTATTAAAAAAAAATTCCTTTCAAAAGGCCGTGCATAATCTATGTGAATCCTTTCCAAGGGTAATTCAGACTTCCACTCTAAGGGTTTCATTTTGGGATTATACCTCGCGCACACCTGGCATCTACTACATGAATTTACAATTTGTTCTATTTCTTTATCCATATTTGGCAACCAAACCACCCCTCTAGCTTTAGCTTTCATGCTAGATGTACCCTGATGAACGGAATGCAGCAATTTCAATATATATTTACTACCTTCCTCTGACACTATTACTCTATGCCCCCATATTAAGCGATTATCTAAATTTAAAACTTCCTCCCTTCTACAAAAATAAGGTTGATATTCCTCTGCTTTAACCTTTCGTTTCCATCCATGTAGTACCCACTCTAAAATTTGTTTAGTTACGGGATTTTCAGTAGTCCACTTTGCAATCGTTTTAGAAGTAACAGGCCAATCATTATTATTTGAAACAAACATTATTTCAGCAGGATTACTTACTATATTTACAGTTTGTGGGAGAGGTAATCTACTTAATGCGTCCACATTTTTATTATTTTTACTTTCGCGGTACTCAATTGTGTAATCATATCCTGCTGACATTAGCGACCATCTCAGCATTCTAGATGATAATGTATCATGTACCTTTTTAACAGGATCAAACAATCTAATTAAAGATTTATGATCTGTTGTAATTTTAAACTGTTTACCATCTAAATATTGGTGAAATTTAGTAACATCAAATATTACAGATAAATATTACAGGCTTTGCCCGCGTGAGTTCGAATCCCATCCTCGTCGCCAGTTTTTATATCCGTGGGTTCTTATTACTAGTACTGTAATTTCATCAGGGAAGTATCACCAGAGTTCCATATAGTTTATTTACAGTTATATACAACAGCCGCTCAACGCAGCTTATCCAGTCAAATCATTCGTACATCTCCGATATTTCTCTTGGCTATCATGCATTAGCTTTACAAACAGATCACGGTATCGTTGCGCCATCTCTTATCACGGATTACTCCTATTTCTATTTCAAAGTTATCACAACATGTGGCATTGAAATGTGTGCAACCACAAATCACATACCGTTAATGTCATATATTTAACGGTTCTATTTAAACTTATCATTGAATAAAAAAGTATATCTTGCAAAAGATAAATAGATAAAAAGTTAAACATTTATAATTTTGTTTCCCTCATGATAGTTTTCGACAAATATGTTGTTATAGCGTTAGTCTTTTTAGGTAAATTCCAAGGAATAATAAATAAATATTTTTATTTATATTTAATCGTGTTTGTTTCATTATAAGTTTTACTTTCCATCACGATATAAATCAATACAGATTAGTAAAGCCTCTTCTGTAGTACCAGATTTACACTAATGAAACACTGTTTCGCTTTTCTGCAGGCTAAAAAGGATTCATCTTTGCAGTTAATAATGTTCCCAAGCAAAAAAAAAAAAAAAAAAAAAAAAAAAAAACAAAAATAAAACTAATGATAATTGAGTTTATTCCTAAATGAGATAAATGTGTTTGTCTTGCCGATATACTTGCAAAACATTATTTTAGCAAATATCCGAAAGTTTAGTAGATAGTTTTATAAATATTACGTACATAGAAAAATATTTTTACTGAATACTTAGCTATTTTATACAAGTAATCTTAAATAGCTGAGAGACTTCCATCTTCTTTTTAAAATAACAGAAGATACACTGTTAATTTATAATAATCTTGAAATGTTTAAACAGGAGAATTATTTAAACCACCAGAAAAGTACGAATTTCAATCAAATATACAAATGCGTATCGGCTTTATTTACAGGGGTTGTACGCTTTAGGATTTTTTCTGGACAAATATCCCTTTATTAATTTCTTCTATCTTCAATATAAGAAAGTATTGTAATCAAAATTTTTTCCCACTTTCTTTTTTCGATGGATTTTCACGTTTTAGGGGTCAGAGATTCCAAAAAACATGTTTTTACAAAAAGTCTGTGTGTCCGTATGTCGCCATTCTACCATCAAAAAGTGTATGAAAATATGCATAGAATTGAACCAATTTTTTTGTGACTGTTTTTAGCTGTGGCAAGCAGGTCCTCCTTCAATTTTGAAATATTCCGCCGGAAGGGGCAATAGCAATTTTTGTGCCATTTTCAATATTGTACCGATTAAAAGTGTACGAAGTTACGCATTGAATTGAACCAAATTTTTTGTGTAAATGTATGGCTACGGCTAGTTGGTCCTCCCTGAATTTGAAAAAATATCCGCCGGAAGGGGGCGCTGTAATCACGATGTCTGGGCCATTTTCGTTATTTTACCATCAAAAATTGTATGAAGTTATGCATAGAACTGAACTAAAATTTTTGTGTATGATGATTTTTGGGTATGGGAAGTAGGTCCTCCCTCAATTTGGAAAAAAAAAAAAAATATGCCCATCATTCTATTGTCCATTTGTTCGTGCAGAGAAGGAAAACACTGATTAATTAACTGAAGCCTAGTAACTTAAGATGGAAATCAAAGTTGGTATAATATTGATTTAAAATTATTAAAGCATTAACATGTGTAACCATTTTTTTAATATTAAAATGTACGTATAAGAAAGAATAAAGTCTTGGGATTGGCACATCCAACTAGTTTTCTAAATAGAAAATAAATCTAAGGTAAACGCAGAAAATATCGCCGTTTTTGAAAAGAAATTTTCTGTAAGAAAAGAACTCTGTTACCGAAGAATTTCCTGGTCTTGAAATTTCAGAACAAGTATGATCCGTGTATTTATTGTATTATTGTGGATAATCCTTATATGAAACAAATAATAATACCTATACATTAAATTATGCTACAAATATTTCTGAGAACTGATGTGTATATAAAATCATTAGCTTACTTCTGAGTATTTTTAAAATTGCATAAACCAGTTATCGTTAACTAGTGTTGTCGCAAGAAAAATGTGAACAATATTTACATTTATAGATAAAAATATATGATATCATAAGAAATAATAATTATCCAGAAATTTCTATATATATACACTATATGGCCAAAGGTGACCGACCACTCGCAATTTTACACATTTTGTTAAATATCTAGAAAAATACATGAGGCATTATCCTGAAACTTTAAGTGTGGAAAAATAATAGTGCAGGTCACACATTTCTGTAAAGAGTTTTTCCCGAAACTCTATAGAAGTTTGTCAACAAATTGAAAAAGAACGAATATCTTTTGAATAACCCCGTCAAAACTAAGGTAGCAAAAGTGCTATAACTGTAGATTCTGATTAAGTTGCTTACTGTAGTATACTGTGTTCATTTTTATGTTGATAGCATGTATACTCATAGAGATATTAAGGTTTTTATAAAGTTTTTTGCTTATCATTTGCAGAGTTCTTAATATAAAACAATGTTATTTTCTGAAAATATGACAAACAAAATTGTACACATTACTCTGTTATCAGAATTGAAAAATAATAAAAATTTTATGAAAAATAAGTAGGTTTAGTAAATAATTTTTCATTGCGCATGCGACACCGATATCAAAATTTCATTTGCACATTGTGTTAGCTAAAAGTATAGTGCAACTTTTGTAAAAATTTCCAAAACATTGCTTGAAAATTCTGAAAGTGATCTCTATAGAATCAATTCAAAATACGTTATTCCCAAAATGAAGAAAAAAAAATCAAGGGTTTTATCCAAATATCGTAGTACGTGCCATATTGTGTATTCTATATTGCCAATAATCAATGGATGTATGGATACAATTACCTTACAATACAATATCCTTATGTCTTGTATTTTTAATGGGGATTCGACAAAATTTCGATCATAGAGTCTTTTACTTTTAAGGTGAAATTCATGAGTTCGCGCTTTCGCAATTTTGAGGGCTTTGTCTACTGTTAAGTTTATATTTTGATTGCCTCACACAGAACTATTATCCACCATTTTTAAAAATCTGAATCAAAATTATCGTGAAAATTATAACTATATTTAGCTGTTAACTTTAACCAGAAAATTTATCAAATAACAATAGAAGTTGTAAATAACTCAAATAAATAAAATACCTCATGCTTATACCTTAAATTGGGATCTACTTTTTAATTCTATTATTTTATAAATCATAAACAGATTCAAAAATTTTAATGATAGATAATTTCTTACTTAAAATCACAAAATTTACTGAAAAAATAAATTATATTTATCAGTCAAAACTCTAGCAGCAGTTTTGTACAGTTCCATCTTTCTTACTGAATTTAAATAAATTATAAGAATCCGTCAACTAAATCTCACTGCTACCAGAAATTCTAACAAATAAACTAGAAAAGATAAATGTTAATTTAGTTTTCTAGCTCAAATGTCTTGTAATAGGAACATCATCATAAAAATACTGTATTCTGAGAATAGTTCTTGATAACTAACAAAAATAAATAAATTTGAAAATGTACTTTTCTGAAATAAACATGAACTTCTAAGATTATTTTATACTTCATTATTATTACAAATTTACTTTTAATCGTGCATAAAAATCAGGACTAACATAATATTCTTTAAAAAATAGCAGTAAATGCCTTAAGAGCATCATACTCTTCAATTAATTTTTTTTAAAACAAAAATGTTTCAATCTCAAACAAATAATAATAATAATAGTACTCAGAAATAGAGAAATAATTAAGACTTAAAGAATAACTAACAAATAAATAAACCAATAAATGCATTAAAAAGGATAGACATAACAATAAAAAAAAACTTTTTTAAGGAATTCTCACCTATCAATCTTAATATAAACAAGTACCCCGAAAGTATCTATGTTAACACTAATTTGCAGTCTCGTATTTTTTTTTCTTTTTACTTTTCATCATCAAATACTTTCGCATACTCACCACTTTGAAGTTATTAATTTTCAAAAATTTGTCACTATGACCATGTATACTGAATCACAAATTATGCATCGACGGCGACAGATCGACATCAAGAGTCAGGAAATCCACAATCAGACTCGAAGCAAGTACTAATTATTTCAGATTAGCATCTTTCCAAGCATAGTTGTGAAGTTCTTTATAAAGAACATTCTTTTACTTTAATTAAGTGAGAAATTAAGGCGATTTTGGCACAAGAACATTCACGAAAAGTCGATTTTCGGCGATTCGCAAACCTATCATCATTTCGTGCAGACTCCATTAGCAAGCCGAAACTACCATATAGAATGTCCTTCAGAACATAGAATTCAATCGAACTTCGGCGATAGCATGTTCTTCTTCGTTCCATAGCAAATTTCTTTGAAATCCGAAAAAGGCAGCACAGGCTTAAGCAATCCTGTCGATTTTAGAGTAGATTGTGACGATTTAAAGTTAGGGGGGCAGAAACATCATCGCCAAGTTTTCCTTTCTCCGCACAGAAGTCATGGCCAGCGAGAATAAATAAATAAATGTAGAAGATCAAAACAATTACTCCTTGGCTGCTGCAAGTTCATTTTATTAAACGGTAGCTATAATCTAGGGAAAAGCTCCTGTTGCAGACGATATTTTACCGAAACATCAAAAAAATATTCCATGCTTTACTGCATTAAGTCGTACTCATGCAAGAGCGCACCCAAGAATCCTTCTTCTCATCTCTTTTACCACCTCTCGAGCTTCCTCTTTCAAATCTAAAAAGAAAATTCTAGAACATTTTGTAACCTCAAACCATCATTCTTTTATGTAAACAGAATTCTTGTCCAGCTACGAGACTATTTTCCACAGACGATAATTTTATTAAAAAAAATATTATTTAATCAATATATAATCGACTCAGGATTTTATATATCTTAGGCAGACGATTTTTATAGATGATTAATTTTAAGAGAAAAAGAAAAGAAATGTATTTATTGATATGCCCATTATCAAAGGTTGACGGAGGTTTTCCTCCGTCCGGCTTATTTTATAAATAAATAGATAAAATAAAATAATGATATTTCTTGAAAGGTATGGTTTTGGAATAAATTTAAGACTTTCTTAAAAAGGTTGATAAAAACATAGAAGGAATGAGTTTTATTTGGAATATTAAGAAATAAAGTTTAATTAAGAATATTTTTTAATTTAGAGCCAGCTTTTTAAATTTACGCATACTGGAATAATGTTTTTTAAGGCAAATTAAGAATTTATATCGTCTGCATAAAGATTAACAGATTAGATCTAGAAACAAGATTTTAATTTAATAATTTGAAGTAAGTACGGAATATTATTATAAGAAAATTAAAATAGTATAAAGGTTAGTTTTGGCGAAAAAAATTTAAAATTTGTAATATATATATGATTGCTTGTATTCAGATTTAGATTTCGGATATACGAGTAAAACATATAGAAAAATCACGTATACACATTCAAATTCCACAATTCTCAAATGATAACATTCATTGTCTCATATATTTGAGTTTTTAAAAAAAGGTTTCAAGTATTTATTGCATACAACATTAATAATATTGAATCATCAGTGTATTTACTGGTTAGAAATACATCTTCTCTTGGGTAGAAAAAAATTAATTTATGTACAAAATTTTCTATGGGTGGCTTTTAAGTTTTTAATGATGGGCTTGTATCAGCATAGCTCTAAGCAAATTTAAAAGTAATAAAACTAATAACTAATTATATTTGTACCCATTTTAAATGTTATTGTTATTTATTATTATGTTGTTGTTATTTTCTAAATGTTAAAAATATGAACACGCTACCACAATTTCTTGATATTTTTTCGAAATTTTTTCCTTTTATTAATTCCATAGGACATATGTTCCTTTTATTATTGAATTACTGGTTATTTTCCTGTAAGAAAACTTGCAGGTGCTAGAAATGTTTATAGTCAGTTGAATCAAAAGTTTGTAAGAAAACATTAATCCCTTTCGCGATGATCATACATTATGCATGACACATAAATTGCTTAAATCATTTGATTATAGAATCTTTAAAAAATTGAAAAAACATTACCAACTTACAGAAAAGTTTTGTAAATGCCATTCTAGAACGATTTGTTGAAATCCTAGTTATCCCTTTAAATCTTAAATAGGGTAACACCCCCAGTAATTGGCATGCACCAGTGATTGGCACATCCTACAAATATGTCCTAAAATAAAATTTATATCCAGTCTTTTAAAAATGCAAGACCATATACCAGTTATATGCTCATTTACGTTAACGATTATAACTTTGATTTATGCTACTAGATGACCATAGTGCCTAGGAAAGAGAAACAATTATGGCTTCCATGAAATTAGCCATTTTCGTTGCAAATGCTTCTTCTTTGGTTTAAGGAAGGCATGCTTTTCAATTCATTATTATATTATTTATAATATATTTTAAATTTTAATTGACAACAGTTTTCTTTAGTTAAAAAGGGTTACTTTAATTGTGTAAAGGTATTTTCGACACAAATATTTGGATTTCTGAATTAATGATAGATGCCAATTAATGGTGCTTCAATTTTGCTAGTTCCAAGTAATTGGCACCTATTCCAATTACAAGGAATTTGAAATTAAACCACATATTTTGGAAGTACTTTTAAAGTTATAGACTAATTTTGTTTATCATTTGTTTTCATTTGAAAATATGAAATATTATCAGCAATCGGAATCCATTAAAGCTTCATATGACAATTACTAGGTATTAATGTAAATATATAGTATTGTTTTAAAGTGTTCACATTTCAGACTAATATGCTGATTTCTTACTCTCAAAAACCTGAAATACGGCATCTTCATCTACAGTAAATTCATTTAAAGCGATTAAACCCAATGCAAAATGTAAAGTTTATTTTAATATAAACTTGTGCCAATTACTGGATCACAAGGTGTCATACATTGGTTCTCTAGGTGCCAAATACTGCACTGCAAAAAAAAAAAAAAAAAAATCTGTGAAGGTACTAAACATTTTCTAGGAAACTGGGATTCCAAGAACTTTTCATGTAACGATAACAGGAAAAATTCATGTAATCGATTCTGAAACTTGAATTTTTGCTGTTACCGTTACAGGAAAAGTTCTTGGAATCCCAGTTTCCTAGAAAAGGTTTAGTACCTTTGCAGATTTTTTTTTACAGTGTGGTGATTTCAGCAACTTTTTACAAATATATTTTTATAAAAATACTTTTTCAATTTTTTTTGCTTTTAGTCGGCAAAATAGATGCCCAGATATGCATTCTTTGATTTAAAAATATTTCCAAGTAAATATCTTATTTCTTTGTAATGAAAATTGAAGTAAGTTTAAAGACAAATTCTTAAAGTGCCAATTACTGGGGATGTTACCCTAATTGATAAAAATATATGCTATTATTCCGTAATACAGGTGTTTGGTTTGTAAGAGAGGGTATTTTTATGTTAGGTTGGTGATGTGATAAATCTCATAACATTGTTCTATTCAAACATTTCACATTGAATTAATTTCCCTTAAAATATAAAACTTTAATCCATTTCATTTAAAATGCATATTTATACATATTAAATTAAAAAGAAATGGCGCATATCGTTTTCGTAAGAAGTTCAAAAAAACATACCCTTGTGACATCATAATTCATTTTTATATTCTGACATAATAATAATAATACTATAATTTATGACTTGTGCTAGAAGCTAATGTACACTCCCGGACACAATGCCATTATCATTATCGTTTTATGCGTCAGGGTTTTGCTATGGTACTCCACTGTGAGTTTTCGAAACTCAATATTTGGAAACACTTTCCTCGTAAAATAACAAGAAGAGAATTATCATTCATGAAAAAATATCTATTACATCACTTGAGCATCGTACATGACTATAAATCCGGTAGAACTACGAATCTATCTTATTGCAGAACAGAAAGAGTCGTTAATTAAGCTCTTGCTTGTTATTAAAGTAATCTCACTTCCTGGTGACGATTCAATAACCATCAGGGCGTTCAGTACAGGAAGAATTTTCTTTACCTTGAGCTGCACAGCACTATACAGCTTTTGTCCCATTTACGGGATCAGCTTAACGCATGGCCTCCAGTTTTCCGTTCTTGAGCAGTCTATGTACTATTTTTATTGGCTTCAAAACATGAAAATATCGATAAATTCTTGCCCAGACTGAAGCGGAACTTTGGACCTGCTGTGCTGTAGCTAGACGCAATAACCACCAAAACACTGGACCTCAAATTATAAAATAATTGTATTAATTCATGTAACTTTGCTAATGCTAAAAAAATTAGTTTACAACATACGTCATTTTTATGTCCGAGTAAAGGCGTGCGACTATTCAGGGTGTGCGGTGGACTGTGTACGTAATTAACAAAATGGTGTGAAATCTTGATTATTAGATTATATGTCTTAATTAAAGTTTCTGATATAAACATGTTTGAATTGATTAACAATTTAAAAGAATTCTTAATTACAGGTATCCAGTCCACGTGAGTGTACGTACTGTGTAGACTAGATTGCACAAATCTCTGGAATTTGTATATCAGTTGTTTTTTTTTTTCAGAATGTTCTACCATAAACTACTATTAGATTTAGTTATTTAAGTATAGCATTTCAACAATTATATAATGAACAATTGTCGACATAAGAAATTATATTGCTTTGAAAAATCAACAAATGAGTGTGAAAATATTTTTTTAAATATTATCGATCAAAATTTTAAAATATTGTAATTACTATTTTTTTCTGTCACTTGAAAGTAAAAAAAATAATTTAATAAGAAATTGTATAATAGAAAATTATATTGGTTTGAAAAATCAACAAATGAGTGTGAAAACATTTTTAAAAATATTATCAATCAAAATTTCAAAACGTAGCAATTACTATTTTTTTCTGTCACTTGAAAGTAAAAAAAAAATAATTAAATTAATAAATATTATAATAAACAACAAAAACAACAAAAAAACTGTTACGAAATTCAAACAAATGAGTATCCATTAAAACAACTTTTGGAAAACAAACTTTTTTCGCTTTCTTAATGGAGATATCATTCTTTATTTGCAACAGGAACATTAAGGTGCTTAAAAGTAATTTTGGAAGAAGGGATTTGCAATGGAAATGAAAGCATTACTTTTTTGTTTAAACTTTTCAAGATTACAGACTTCTTAAAATTATTATTATGAAGGTTCTTTTCAAAAAGAAATTATACTTTTTAACACGCAAGTACTTATTATGTTTTATTAAAAATCATCATCCCATTTTTTACATGTTTAACTTAAGTTTCTTTTACACGCTCTAATGTTTATATAATTTGTAGAACTTGTTCATTTTTTACCTTAAATTTTACTTTTTGAAATTTCATTTCAGTATGTATTATTTGTTTTGTAAATCTTTTAACGTTTTCATTATTTTTATCCTAAATTTTGTGATTTACTCGAAAAAGTTTCAAAGGATTTGTGACATAAAAATTATGAATTAGAAATTGTGGTTAGTTATCTAATAAAATCTTATTTATTTACAATTTTATTTTTTTAACTTAAAATTTAATCAAATGTTTTTATACTAATCTTTTTATAATATATGCATTGTATTTATGCAGTATAATATAATTTAAATATTAATATATCATTACTTCTCTATGAACCAAATAAAAACATAAGTTTAATTGCTTTCATTTTAGCTTAAATAAATGGTGCTACTCTTCATGCTGCTGAAGCATGGTATTCGACAAATGTAATGTCATGAGTTTAGTATATACGCAAAATATATTTTTTTCCTATCATTTGCGATTCGTAAATTTATCGCAACAGAAAACAGAAATTTTTCATATGGCAAAGAATACTTTAACGGTCGTTTATTTCTGATGTTTGTGTATTTTGATTTCCTATTCTATTGTATTTTTTCAAAAATATTAATGTTTTTAATTTTTTTAAATATGAGAAAGGAATACTAATATTTATCTCTGTAAATAGCAAGGCTAGTAAAAATATTAATATTCATCTCAGTAAATTACAAGACTAGTAAATATATTAATATTTATCTCAGTAAATGCGCAATGCTTGTAAAAAAATTTTTATCCAGTAAACTGCAGACTAGTAAAAATATTAATATTTATCTCAGTAAATATATTAATGTTAATCTCAGTAAATTGCAAGACTAGTAAGAATATTAATATTTATCTCTGTAAGTCGTTAGACTAGTAAAAATATTAATTTTAATCTCAGTAACTTGTACGACTAGTAAGAATGTTAATGTTTATCCCAGTAAATCACAAGAAAGTATCGAATAATTTTGCACTATTTGATAAAGATTGTCACCAGTGCCGTATTCTGCTTTCCTATCTGGCACATGCTCTTTCTGAACAGTTTTTACCTACAGTTTTTATCAACTTTGTTGAATTATAAAAAATCTAGATAATTTATGAAAATTTATACGAGGAACCTGAACTTGATAGTGCTCAATATGAATAAGAAGATAATTTCCTAGATGATAATAATTCTTCCCGTTAGAAAAGTAAAATAAGTTATGTGGCATAGACAGTAATTATGGTCAATCGATTTAAAACAAAAATCATACAATATATTTCAAAAATAGTGTATTAAATTTTTATTAAAAAAACAACGATTATTTGAAAATTCTTATATTTATTTATTTATTTATTTATTTATTCTAGATTTAGTCCTTTAAGAATAATGAACGTTTATATCTATACCAAGGTAACATAAAAGAGTCAATTACATTATTGTCAATGGACAGCAATGATTAGAAAAACAAAAATGCGCGTATAATTGTTACAAATTATAATAACAAAGCTTTCACTTATTTGTTTGATGTTTCCAACATTAGAAGGTCCCAAAATGAGCAACAAAAGTACTTTCTTAAAATTAAAATATTTCTTAACGTTGCATTCTTTGAAAAGTTTTATATTTAATTTATAAAAGTCTTTATACGTAAAGACTTTTTTAATTAATGAAAAATAGAATTTCGTTTATCTCACTAATTGCGAGATCCACATCCATATCTACTGCACCGATTGAACCAATCTATTTTAAAATGATGCAGATAACGGAAAGCTAATTAAAAATATTTTCTGAAAATAATTGTTACCCTCTTTCTTCCGTAGTCCACGCATTTTTGAAGAAAGTTCCTTCGTTTTAATATACTGCCACCACCGATATAATTGAGTGATATCCGGCACTTAGATGGATTGTCCACAAAAACACTAATTCATCCAATTAAAATCAACTAACAATTTATTTTCATATTATTTACATATAACAAAACAATATTTAAAATTGCGAACTCGAATGTAGCTGATCCGGTCCAACTTTAAGTTAAACACGCAGTAAATTTCTTCTGCGTACTGGATTACTTATTAAAATATCTAAATCCCTCTCACACGACATCTGTTAAATAGATTTTTCGGATATTACACCGTTAGGCCGGCGTCCTATCCTCAAAGAGTCTGACACCGTTTAATACGCTCTCAGTTCGAAAACGCTACTTAGGAAAACCACCCCTTCACACTAAAGTCCAAACCAGACTGACCGTCGCTCAGGGATCACCATGAGAGAACCCTAAAAAACAAACAGGACCATATACAGTGGCGGTCAAAAGTTTCCGGCTAGGAAAAAATTTTCAGTTAATTTGTAAATATACCCATAAGAAGAGGAATCTCAAAGCGATACTTATACATTTTATTGACATATTAGTTAGGAACTCACTTATAGAAGAACGTTAAATATTAATAAATTTAATTGACAAAATTAAGTATAAAACAAAACGCATGTTCTCAAAAGTTTCCGGCCACTTATCATTCTTCTGTTTTTTCTATCCGTAAAGTATTTTTTTGGTTGTGTTTATGAATGAATCAACGTGTATAGCATAGTTGGAATTCAAATTTGAAAAGTTCAACAATTATTGTTCATAAATGAGTGATTAGTTTGTCGCTAAAAGTCTAATCTTCCCGAGATATTGCGGCTAAGTTATCGATCAGTAAAATCGACTGTAAACGATATTTAAAAATTAGATAAAGATGGCCATGGCTTTTAGGACTTTCAGAGGTCCGGGAGACCCCGGAAAATTTCTATTCCTGTGGACAAAATTATCAGGAGAAAAACCATTGATAATCCGCATGAAAATTCCGTTGCAATATAATGCGATTTACGGAATGAAAATATTGATGGAATAAGTTTGTCTACCGTGTTATGATGCTGACGTGATACAGAACTTTATGGAAGAGTCGGTGTTAAAAAATCCCTGTCGGCTGGGCCTATTGGCGGAGGTAGATTTCGAAGAGTGCTCATTTCAACAAAAAGAAAATATATGATTAGAGATAAACCCACTTTAATAACTTCATTTGGCCATTTATGAAAAATTTTTAATTTCATTTTTCTGCAAAAACTGGTTTTATCAGAATCATCTTAAAAAAATTCAGCTCAAATGCCCATTTTGACAACATATTTTGAAATAAATTCTGAATTTATTAAAAATTCGACCAAAACAGCACATTATATAGTTCCTAAATAACAAAAAACTGTCAGTTGAATGCATTTGAGAAAAAAAATTGAATTTAAAAATGAGTCATAAAATAACCAATTTGTTGTTTGAATGCATCTTTAATTCTTTAATCATGATTGCTTCGGAAAATTTTGTGCGAAATACTCACTTTGACAGCATTTAAAAAAATATATTCTATGTTTATCAAAAAACTGGCCAATGCGTCACAGTATATAGTTCCTAAATAAGAGGATCTGTAAATTGGATGCGTTTGAGAGCGAAAATGGATTTTAAAACGAGTCATAAAAACGCAATTTGCTATGTGAAAACTTTCTTAAATTTTCAAATCACGAAGACTTCGGGAAATTCTGTTCAAAATACCCTTTTTGGTAGCCGTTTTCGAAATATATTCTGTCTTTATCAAAAAACCGATCAGAGAATCACATTATATAGTTCCTAAATAAGAGGATCTGTAAATTGGATGCGTTTGAGAGCAAAAATGGATATTAAAACGAGTCAGAAAATAACGCAATTTCTTATTTGAACACTTCCTTAAATTTTCAATCATGATGATTTCTAAAAATTCTGTTCAAAATACCCCTTTTTGTAGTCTTTTTTGAAATATATTCCGTCTTTATCAAAAAACTGACCAACTTATCACGTTATATAGTTCCTAAATAAGAGGATCTGTAAATTGGATGCATTTGAGAACAAAAATGGATTTAAAAACGAGTCATAAAAAAACGCAATTTCTTATTTGAATACTTCCTTCAATTTTCAGTCCCGATGACTTTGGGAAATTCTGTTCAAAATACCCTTTTTGGTAGCCTTTTTTGAAATATATTCTGTCTTTATCAGAAAATTGACCAGTGCTTCACTTTATACAGTTTCTAAATAAGAGGATCTACCATTTGGATGCGTTTAAAATGAAAGATGAATTTAAAAATGAGTCAGAATATAAGCAGTTTGGATTTGAGGTTTTTTTCTCCAACTCCTATTTTTGTTTAATTTCTTTTTGCTATACGAATTGGTCCTATGAAAAACTTGGCAATATAAAAGTTGTAGATATTTTTGAGAAGATGTAAAATAAATTTAATCAGATTTGATATCGTAAAAATTGACGGAGTTATGGATTTTTCTATTTTTTCAACGCCCTTTTTCTTTTCGTTTTTAATTTTTTTCATGGGTAAAAATTGATCCTATCAAAAACTTGCAAATACAAAAGTTTTAGATAATTTTAAGAACATTTACAAAAAATTTAGTTGGACTTGATATCTTGAAAATTGACGAAGTTGTGAATTTTTTTCTCTCAAATCCCCTGTTTTTTTTGTCCCTTGAGCCCACTTCTAAATTTATCAAAAATCTGTCATGCATAAACTTTTGGCCCATTTTTAAGAAGTAATATAAACTTTAAACCGATTCGATACCTACTTTAATAAAGAAGTTATGGCGTTTTTTCGGTTTTCACAAAAACGCCCCCTATTCCGACCCCCTTGGTCCGATTTTGCCCATTAACGAACTTAGAGGAGATTTTATCCCCTTTGATTTTATGTACCAGTTCGGTGTAGATTGGTTAAGAATTATAGAAGTTATCGTGTCCATAAAAAAGTGAGATATATATATATATATACAGTAAAACCTCCATTAACGGTCACCCCTGAAGAGCGGTCACCTCTAACAACCGGCCATTTTTTTCATAGAACGGAATGAGTCGCATTGAAATAATATTAGATCGAACCTCCGAATACCGTCACCTCTGAAAACCGGCCGCGGCCAAGAAAATTCACTTCGACACGACCACCGAAAGAAGCCGAAAGCATTGTAAATTGCGACATTTAAAAAAAATCCTTTGTTTTAAACACATGTTTTGTGCCTCCCCCTTCTCTCCATTGCTACTAGTGCCTCCCCTCTCCCCCTCCACACACTTCTGTGGAGTTGTATTGGAGAAACTTCTGTGTACACCTGTATTTATTCTGGCAGTGACGCAAGCCAATTGCGAAAGTAACATAAACAAATTAATCTACGTTAAATTGAAGTGAGAAATTTCTTTTACAAATTTAACATATAGTTTGAGAGTTAACTTTGTTTCTTAGTTTATATTTTTGCACTAGTTCACACGCACAATGTGGACAGCGCCGTACCTAGAGGGGGAGGGGGCGGTCGCCTCGGCGCTTAAATTTAGGGACGCCAAATTTATACTACCAACTTCATTTTTGGGTTGTTACAAAAAAAAAGTTAGAGATGGGGCACCAAATTGACACTTTGCCCCGGGCGCAGTTTTCTCTTCACACGCTCTTAAATGTGAATATTAAATATTTTTTTTCATTTTTTTTCTTTTTTTTTACAACTGGAAATAATTTTGAAATTAGCAGTGAAAACACATCTAATTTGAAAACCTTTATTTAATACGGTCATGTTGATGACTTTACCCCCTATCTTTTCTATAAGGTTTCTCCTTGTCTACGCAGACAGAAAAATAAAAAGAAGTTTACCCAGTTAAACTGATGGCATTGAGCTCACAGACTACGCATACTAATTATACATTACAGTCTTATATTTTCAATTGTTAATTCCGTTGGAAAAAAATTAAGAAAGGGAAACAGCTCTCCCCTTTCCCCTTTTTTATACTTAATAATTGAACCTCCTAAACTATCAAGAACATGCTTTATCATATAAAAAATCTATATCCAAAATTCAGAGCAAATAGGATAATTCTTAATAAAAAACCATTTAACATTTATATAATTTAAGAGGAGCTATCCCCGTCTTTTATACTTAACCATTAAACTTCCAAAACTATTCAGATATTTGAACGAAATCTGACAATTCTGCTTGAAAAACCCCTTTATATCAATTAAGGGGAGGGACATTAGAACCCCCGTTTCCCCTGTTTATACTTATTCAATGAACACCTAATAAGTCATGAAATTGCCTCATCAAAATGATCCTATATCTAAATTTTGAACGAAAACTGTTTATTCTGCATGAAAAACCCATTCATAACAATTAAGGGGAGGGGCATGAGCCCCCAGTTCCCCCTCTTATACATATCGAATGAACTCCAAAAACTAATCAGGGAAGTGCCTTATCAGGATATACCTATAAACAAAATTTCAAGTAGATCCGATATTTTTATCATGAGTTATCGCGTTACGCACGTACGAACGTACATACAGATCGGACGGGCACATAAGCTCTCAGGCTATGATAGCCTGTGAGCTAAAAAGCGGTTACTATTTTTCCCTTCGCCTGCCGTTTGTCTCTCGTTTTCTAAATCGAACATGGATAAAATTTATAAAAATAAATTTTTATCACTCAGTAAAAAATTGAAGGTTATTGGTGATAGTAAGATGGGCATTAGAGCACGGAAATTAGCAGAAAAATATGGATGCGGAAGAACGCAAATAAATGAAATTTTAAAGAATAAAGAAGTGCATCTTGAGAAACATCTTAGAGGCGAAAGCCTAGAAAACAAAGTCAAATGTCGCAAAACTGGGAATGAAGTAATTAATGAAGTAATATTAGAATGGTTTAGAAATTGCATATCTAAAAATTTACCGATTTCAGGGCCCATTTTGCAAAAAAGCACATTGAAAATTACCAAAGAATTTGGTATTAATGATTCAAAGCTTCTAACGGCTGGTTAGAAAAATTTCGCTTGAAAAATAATATGATTCTGAAAAATGTGAAAAATAATTAAAAATTGCACATTTTTTGAAGTATTTTATTGAATTAAATAGTTTGGGTTATTTTCCGAACCAGTTGAAGCAAAACCTCCATATACCTGTCATCTTTAAGAAGCGGCCACTTTTACACAGTACCATCGCTGGTCGCTCTTCGGAGGTTTTACTGTATATATATATATAAACTGGTGCGATTGCAATAGGTAGTATTTCATACGAAATCTACCTAAAAATTTTCAGAGGTTAAAAAAATACCGACGTACCTTACTATCATTTTCCAAAGAACACAAAGTCTGGTCAAGTGAAAACTGGACAAAAGTTCTATTTTTTCCATTAATCTAATTCAAAACAATTTTGGAAGTGATGGCAGACACAACGACCGATGACCTAACAACAAAAGATATCATTCGACTTACGTTATTCCTACAATGAAGCACGGCGAAGAACACGTTATGCCGTGGGGAGTATTTTCTTCAAAAAGTGTCCGTCCGTTATTTGAAATCCACAGCCAAGTGAATGATACAATGTATAAGGAAATCTTGCAAGACCATTTTCTGCCTTATTAGAGAAAAAAATTTGGTCGCAACTATTTTTCTTAACATGATAACGACATAAATCATGTATGCAAGCTTCGATAAGCAATAGTTTGCACACAAAAAATTTCGTTTTTGAAATGGTCAGCCCAAACGCCCAACATGCATCCAATAGAAAATCTTTGGAAAGAAGTTGGCAAAAGTCTGCGGAACTATAAATATTCCAATTGCAAGAAATGTGGAAAAAACGTACCATAGACGATCTTTGACCGTTGATTGTTTGAATGTCACGTTGCTGCGCCGCAGTAGTTATTACTAAAGCTAAAGAAATAGTAATACGATAAAATACTAATTGTAAATGTTGTTGATCACAGTATTTTTCTATTACAATACCACTTTTTTAAAAACTTGTGAAGATGACCGGAAACTTTTGAGAACATCCGTTTTCCTTTATACTTAATTTTTTCAATTAAATTTATTGATATTTACACGTTCTTCTATAAGTAAGTTCCTAACTATTATGTCAATAAAATGTATAAGTATCACTTTGAGATTCCTCTTCATATGGGTATACTTACAAATAAACTGAAAAATTTTTGCTGGCAGGAAACTTTTGACCGCCACTGTATCTGCGAAGGGGCTATCAACATAAAAATTTCCCCCAGCCTGGAATTTCATTGTTTGCTTTATCTGAGGTATGCATTTTGAATGGCAAGAGGAACTTCGATTTATTGATACCATACATATTTTTCATACTGTGCTATCTAAAAATAGCTGGTATTAATTTCCAGATAAGAAAAATTTTACCTGTAAACGCCAATTTACTCAGAAAGTGACATGAATATAATATATAAATAAAAAGATAATACATAGCCGTAATTCTAAACAGTATATGTTCATCAGAAACTGACATTTATTTTTTCTGATAAACTCTTCAAAGTACAAGTTGTACAGATAACAAAGGTAAACTCTTGGCATTGCTAACAAAAATTTTGTATAGCATTTAAAGAAGTATTTTTTATAGTGTATTTCAGGATTTATTTATTCTTAGTAACTAAATCCTATTTATATTCTTACTTTGTGTATCCATCATCAAAAATCAGGAAAAACTCCATAGAGTTATTAAAGAAAATCTATAAAGGTATACATACCAATGAAAACCAAGAGTTTGCACAGAATATTTTAAAGTAGAGTAAATTGTGTTATAGAGAAATTTCAATAAAGTTTGACTAAACGTCAAATGGACGTGGTGAGGGTCATTTGAGATACAAACTAACCAAGCTAACTTGAAATAGACATTGTAATATTCTGTTACTGCCGAAGAATGATACACTGCACTTATAACACATAAAATTATAGAACTAATGTAAAATGATAAAAAGGAATTTATGTGTATTTATATTTATGCAGAATTTTTACTATGACTTACTCGAAACAAAGAAGTAAGTAAGCGTGATCGGAGATCGCACTGAGGGTTTCATTTAATAAATCATTTAAAAAGCTTTATCATCAAAATGGCTATTTTTTAATCATTAAAATCTTTTACAAATGACAGCAGCATTATATTGGTATTTAACTAAACATAGTCTCTTAATATATAACCTTTCTGTACGTTAAATGTTTTCTCAATAGATTGCAGCACCAAACAATGCCATGTAATGCCAAAAAATGGCAGATTTGACACATGTAGCTCTTTAAATTAAAATCATTCCATAATTTTTAACTGCAGTATGGTTTCCTATGGTGAAATAAAACACAAAAAAGTGGTCCTTCCATCGACAAACTTTAATAAATTCCAAAATTTTATGCAAAATTTCCCCCCAAAAACCCCTTATTTTTGCCTCTTTTAAGAGAAGTATACTAGACATGCATTAAAGTCAGAAGTCTGTAAAATAATAATAGAAATGTAAATTAACTATTCATCTTTCAAAATGAACAAACATACTCATTGGCACTAAAGCAGTTTTCATAGGGTAAAGAAAATCGCCTTTAGTAAATATGCCCTTTACGGCCATAACATTCATTCACTGCCAAGAATAAAAACTCTTCAATTATTTTTTAATGCATATATTTTAATATTGTAACATCAGTTGTGTTTTTTACTGTATAATAATAAATGTTTTAAAATGCTTTTGCTACATGCAGTGAAGAGAAGAGAAAAGTGAATTGATCTTTAATGAAGTGAAAAGAAGTCCATATATTTTCTTATTCTAAAATCGATTGTATTATTTATTTATAACAATAAATATTTTTAATATGCTTTTGTTAGAGTCAGTGAAGTGAAGAAAAAAGAAAAAAGAAAAGGGAATTGATTTTTAATAAAGTAAAAATAGATATCTGAATCAGATAATCATAAGCTACTTTAGATTTGTTGTAAAGTGTCTGTTTCAAAGTAAAATTGTCTATAGAAGTTATTTTAAATATGAATGAATATTCCTTATGCATGTTATCAAATAACTGTGCTTGTGGGCGATATGCTGCTACAAGATGAAGTGAATTATTTCCAGTTTTTGAACTCAATAAGCCCAATGATTTAGAATGGTAAAGGGAAAAAAAATAAAAACAAGCATACCTCCAGAAAATATTTCTAAAAAAGATCTCATAGAAAATCGACGTGGAAGTACTGAAGAACTTGGCGATATATTTTGTGCTAAGCACAGATACAAATTTGAAAAATTTTGGACACCATCTCGCTATTGCGAACATCCTAATTATACTTTCAAGGGTAAAAAAAAAACAAGGGAATACGAGACCTTAAACTTTTCTGAAACATGAAGAACTGTGCTCAGAATTTGATTCGACTACTATAGGAGGAGTATTATGCAGGATTCACAGAACGGAATGTACTGAAACAGGCTATGGAATGGCCTAACAGAATGTGCTGAAATCTAATCCCCAAGCTCTAGGGTGTTCCCCTTCGATACCAATAATAAAAATTTACAATGAAAATATAAGTTATTTTCCTTCATTATAAAGTTTTCAGGGAACAATTTACTTTAAATGAATGGTTTAAATTTTCTAACGAAGAGAAAATTATATTTTCATAGAATTCAGCTACGTATATATTATTATGGTCCATATTATTTTTTCTTTTATGCGCTCACTTTATTTTATGTATTTATTGTTATCTTCTTTGTATGCTTGTAAACATTTTTCAGTTTAAATTAAACAACAGTAATATATCAACAGGGAATTTAAAAAATAAAATAAAAAAAATATTGCCCAGTTAAACTGATGGCTTTGAGCTCACAGGCTACGCATACTAATTGTAGATTACAGCCTTGTATTTTCGTTAATTCCGTTCGAAAAAAAATTAAGAAGGGTAAACAGCTCTCCCCTTTCTCCTTTTTTATACTTAATCATTGAACTTCCTAAACTATCAAGTACATGCTTTATCATATTAAAAAACCTATATCCAAAATTCAGAGCAAATCGGATAATTCTTAATAAAAACCCATTTAGCAGTTATATAATTTAAGAGGAGTTATTTAACTCTTTTATACTTAACCATTAAACTTCCAAAACTATTCAGAGATTTGAACGAAATCTGACAATTCTGTTTGAAAAATCCATTTATGCAAGTTAAGGGGAAGGGCATTAGAACCCCCGTTCCCCCTGTTTATACTTATTCAATGAACACCTAATAACAGCCACGGACTCGCCTCATCAGAATGATCCTATATCTAAATTTTGAACGAAAACTGTTAATTCTGCATGAAAATCCCGTTTATATCAATTAAGGGGAGGGGCATGAGCCCCCCGTTCCCCCTGTTTATACTTATTCGATGAACACCAAATAACAGCCACGGTATCGCCTCATCCGAATGATCCTATATCTAAATTTTGAACGAAAACTGTTAATTCTGCATGAAAATCCCGTTTATATCAATTAAGGAGGGCCATGAGCCCCCCGTTCCCTCTGTTTATACTTATTCAATGAACACATAATAACAGTCATGGAATCGCCTCATTAGAATGATCCTATATCTAAATTTTGGACAAAAACTATTAATTTTGCATGAAAAACCAGTTTATATCAATTAAGAGGAGGGGCATGAGCCCCCCGTTCCCCCCGTTTATACTTATTCAATGAACACCTAATAACAGCCACGGTATCGCCTCATCCGAATGATCCTATATCTAAATTTTGAACGAAAACTGTTAATTCTGCATGAAAATCCTGTTTATATCAATTACGTGGGGGGGGGGGGCATGAGCCCCCCGTTCCCCCTGTTTATACTTATTCAATGAACACATAATAACAGTCACGGAATCACCTCATCAGAATGATCCTATATCTAAATTTTGGACAAAAACTTAATTCTGCATGAAAAACTCATTTATATCCATTAAGGGGAGGGGCATGAGCCCCCCGTTCCCCCTCTTATACATATCGAATGAACTCCAAAAACTAATCAGGGAAGCGCCTTATCAGGATATACCTGTATACAAAATTTCAAGTGGATCCGATATTTTTATCATGAGTTATCGCGTTACGCACGAACATACGAACATACGAACGTACATACAGAACGGATGGGCACATAAGCTCTCAGGCTATGATAGCCTGTGAGCTAAAAACAATAAATAAATACACTATTGTAAAATTTGAACAAATTAATGCACATCAAATTTAACGTTCTGCTTGTGAAAAAATAAAAGTTTCAATGTTTCTTTAACGACAATAACATTTGATATTTAGTGTAAATGATAGTTAAATATCTAAAAATATTTTTGCATAAAAACATTTCAATGGAAATTCAAGCCATCTTTCATTTGGTCAAACTTTTATAAATATAAATTACTTTAAATTAATGTTATAAATACTCTCTCGAATAAAAATTGTGATTTATAGCAAGCAATTACTTGTAACTTTTTGATTTAAAAAAAAAAAAAAAGTCATCAGTTTTTATGTTTAAAATGTGTTTGTTTTACTTCCGTAGAAAATTAATTTTCACTTCATGTGATGAGCCTGCCATATGTGAAAATTATTGAAGAATATTTTATGTATGATGTATTATGTCGTATTTACGTTAATGATTCTTAAACATTTATCTACTTTCATTAGAATTTTTGAAGAATTTACTACTTTATGCGTTTAACCATTTTTTATAATTTTTATATTAGCTTTGTTTTAAATATAAAACGCTTCGCTTAAAATTTCCGCGATACTTTGTGATAGTGAATGAATAAATCAGAGAGTATACTGAGCCGTCAGATTCTGGTATTATTCTTTTTTACGTAAGTTTAACCCTTTATCTACCGAAGGTACTTCTAAGTACCATTAAAATAACTTATAAGATTCTTTATAAAAGTATAAAATTATAAAATTCTTTTAATTCGTTAGTTAGTTGTAATAGTATTTAGAATGGGTTACAGATACATTACTTTATTTTATTCCAAAAGCATTATTGGTTACACAAAACAAAAATATTTTTAAAAGGATGATTTCTTTTGCCTTTACATCTTTTCAGCTTCCATGGCGCTGAGTCAGGGGGTTGGGGATTTTTCATTGCGGACATATTTCTATATTTTTGTTGTAAGTACATCATATTTGTGCATTTTATAACTCTACAAAATATTAAGAAAAGATTTGAGTGGCATTATAAAAATTGCACAAAATCCCTTTAAATTCAAAATAAGTTAATCCTTCTAAATTATTCAGTCCTTGTAAAATCCGTTAAATATTTATTAAATGATCATGTAAATATTTTAATTTAGTTTAAACAATTTGCATAAAATGCTTTAGAATGCGAAGTTTTCATGAATTTATAATGCGGTAGATAAAGGGTTAAGAGGATCTTGGACACATTTTAAAATAATTTTTATTTATTGAGTTTAATTTTTTTAATTTTTTAAAATCTATTTAAATTTTTTGTAATGGTTTACCATATTATTTTTTAACAATTTTTTTTAAATAAAAATTCTCAGAATTAAAAAAAATTAATAATAAATAAAATTTAAAATTTATGAAAAAGATGAAGTATTTTAAAATCATCATAACTCAAAATATTATTGTAGAATTAAAATTTTTTTCATGTAAATAAACAGAAATATTTAAAATTTAATTCAGCATTTTTAAAAAATTTATTTTTTAAAGAATTCAATAATATTTAAAGGAAAATTTTGAAAAAAAAGTATTGTTATTTATAAACAAGAATTAAAATTTCTGAACATCAAATCAAAAACATATACCTCGCAAAATTCATACAGATGAATGTACATTAAAATTGAATTTAAAACAATCTGTTGTAATCTTAATGATGCTTGCTCTTTATTGCTCTTTTTATATTGCTCTTTTTCTGAATTATTTTGACCTAAAACGTACATAATTGACTAAAAATACCAAGAATAAAATCTACAATGGGAATCAAAGCCATTTTTCTTCATTTTAAAATTTTCAGTGTACAATTTACTTTAAATGAATGGTTTGAATTCTCTAATGAAGAAAAAGTTACATTTTTTAGAATTCAGCCACGTATTTCATTTTTTTGTGTGTGTGTTTACTTTCTTTTATTTTATTTTATTTTATTTTATTTTATTTTGCATGCTTGTGATCATTTTTACGTTTAAATTTAGCGTCAGTAATTACAACTGGAGATTTAAAAAATCCAGAAACAATAAATAAATATACAAACTATCTTGAAATTTGAGTAAATGAATACACATCAAATCTAATGTTTTGCTTAACAAATGAAAAAAAAATTATTATTATTATTATTATTATTATTATTATTTTAAACGACGCTAACATTCTTTATTTAGTATAAAAGATTGTTAAGGGGTTAAAGATATTTTTGAAAAAAAAAACATTTTAGTGGAAACCCAAGCCATTTTTCATTTAGTGAAACTTTCAGGAATTCAAATTACTTTACATTACTGTAATGAATATTCTCGCAAACAGAAAAAAAGACATTTTTAGCATGCAATTACTTGTATCATTTTGATTAAAGAAAAAAATACGTCAACAGTTTTTAGCTCACAAGCTATCAAAGTCTCGGAGCTAATTAAAAGTAAATATTTTTCTCCGGTTTCCTGAATCAAAATAAAAGTAAGACAATTGAAAAAGACATGTTCCAGTTTTGAATCGCTAAACTTTAGCGGTTCTTGAGTTATAACAAAAAAGTAGGAGAAATGGTGAAAAACCTATCATGAAGAAAAACGCAATTTCACAAGAAGTCGTTTCCATAACAAGCATTGTTGAAAATTTGGTTTTGAAAACAAATCAAAACGAAAAAATATATAATTTTTTTCCTGAATCTATTAAGGTAGAAAAATAATTTAAACATCATTTGAAGCAGAAAGAAACAAACAAACTCTTGATGAAATATATATATATATTTATATATATATATATAAACGAAGTCGATCAGATAATTAGTTGCCGAACTGTTTATGATCCTATTTTCCGCACTCTCCGATTTTTCATGATCCTGTATTTCATTCAAATTTCAATTCAAAGATATATTTTTATTAAATATGAGACGTTTAATACAACGCAGTAAACGGTTAGTTATTATTATTTTTGGAGTTATAAGAATGTTTCTTATACCCAATTCGGTACCTCTTGAGTTGTTTAGCGTTTTATATAATTTGTCGTAATTGGTTCATCAGCAATTCCGTAATAGAGCATTACTATGTATTAAAAGTATTTAAATATACGTTTAAATATTATTTTGGAATTGCGATGCATTTTATAAAAGTCTACACATGTCTTATTTTCAAATTTTTTATATTCATAATCATGATGATTAAGTTTCACGGTACTTCCCTCACCTCTAGGGACTAGTTTCCCCCATAGATCGTATATATCATTGCTCCTTTTAGTTAAACACTCTAGTTCTAATAAATAATGCATTCGATAAAAACAATTAAAGAAGCGGAATAGATATTATTTATTTATTTCTAATCTCCTTTTAAAAAGATTAATGAATTTTAAAGTGCATATTTGTAAAAAATACTCTTTTGAATCTATTTTGTTTTATATAATTAGTTTGACTAATATTTAAACGATTAATATACTCATTATACTCAATTTAAAGCTTTAATAGATTATAAATAAAATACGAATTTCTAAATTCGAAATAAATCATCCTTTTGCTGCATAAAAAGATTTACGAATACTCTCGCGTGAATTACAATTTCTAACTATACAAACATCGATACCAGATTAGTTCAATCTTTATTATTTAAACTTACTCATTAAAGTTAATGACAATAATAGGATTGTTATATTTTTTAAATGAACATATATGTTTTTAAAGATAAGCGATTATTTAAAGTAGAATACATTTTTAAAACATTAAACCATAACAGCAATAAAATTATTTTTTACTGTAACACATAAGAAATCATGAAAATAGTGTATTGAGTAATATAGGAAAAGCTCTGAAAATTTTATATTTTGTATTAATGAATTGTAGAATATTTCCTACGGTAAAAAAAGAAATAATGTTGTTTAAATAACAAATTGAAAATGATAAGAGCTTGTTATTTGATTTTTTTTTTTAAGTACACGTGTATTTTACACGTCACTTTTACATCTTACTTTAGAAAGGTGAAGATGTAAAAGTTTACTAGAAAATTTAAATAAAAAAAATTTAAACTTGTATTTAAATTAGAACTTTGTCCACATTTTGCCTTATAACATGAATATTTTAATCAATGTCTTTTAAATTTAGGTGCACACTACGAGATTATCTCTAAAAAAATCGCCATGTTTTTTCATCTACGAGGTAAAAAAAAAAAAAAAATCGAAAATTACATTTTTCTATACCACTTACCAAGGCCATTGCAAAATCAGCGGATCTCCAACGAATTTGCTAGTCTTGAGTTCTACTTTCAAAATATTTCAGTGAGGAAGTTCAAAAACTCAATGTAGAATATTCCATACGGTAAATAACCAATTAGTTTTGAGAAACATGCTGAAAACTAATACTCATACATTGCTTCAAAGTAGAAATGCGCATGTCTGTCCTAGAAATTTGTAAGCTCCCCCTCCAGGAGATTCCTTTAGAGACCGCGATGTAATTAACTGTGAGAAATGCTGAATTCGTATCTTTCTCATTCGTTATCTTACCTCGTCTTCCCCTACAATCCAACCTGCACAGGAATGTATATGACGACG
Organism: Maratus speculifer; assembly: GCA_964019185.1. Lineage (NCBI taxonomy): Eukaryota > Metazoa > Arthropoda > Arachnida > Araneae > Salticidae > Maratus > Maratus speculifer. The sequence continues at coordinate 14,170,326 of OZ025291.1, read as the reverse complement.
ATAAAACTCCAAGTCAATGGAAATTAACACATAGTATCTCCAACTTCTGTTGAGAGAGTCAGAGTCAGACCGAGAGGATCTTCGAGCCAGAGAAATTAATAGCTTTTGTGGTCTAACAGTGTTTACTAAAAACAAAAGTAAGAAAATATACATATGTCGTCACCTCAGAGTAAAAATAAAACATCTGGTAAGAAAAGAAAATGAGATGTCTAGCTTATTGCTGTCAAAAACTGTAAATGCATCTAGTTAAACAGTAGGTAAATTTTATGGAATACATCTGATGTATGGTATTATACATAACATTGTTTTTTAGAAGTTGTTTCACTAGATGCAAACACAATTATCTATAGTCGTATGTCAGATTCTCGTTTTGTTATTATTACTAGATATCCTACTTTTTCTCTGAGTAGACGATATACACCGAAGAGCCGTTACATTATGACAATCTTTCATCTGTAACAATTAACCAAGGAACAAACCCATGGCGCATGCGCAACTGGTATTGGAGTATATAAAGCATCCATGCATGTTATTTCAAACATCGTGTGATTAGGGACATAATGGAAAAAGCAGCATACTTATAAAACTATGATAAAGATGAAATCGTTATGGTTTGGCTGCTGCAAACGCCAATATCGGAAACATAGCGTTTGGTGGACTCTTCACATGCAAGAATTGTGACCACGTGTCAAAACTGATGAAACGTACGACAAGTGGATGGCCAGAAGTGTGTCATCCGCGGCACATTGATTCCAGAGTAAAGCGGAGATTGTTACTCGTTATTCCTCGGAAATAAAGAGCTGCAACAGTCGAAGTCACAAACAGCTACAACAGAGGTGACCTAGATAGTGTTTCTCAACACAGAGTGCCGCGTGCCCTTTTGAGTATGGTGTGACGCAGCCTGCAACCTAAGCGCATTTCTGCACTGACAGAATGTCATCGACAGCAGCACCTAAAATGGACTCATGAACATTGGAAATGGACCAAGAAAGAATGGAAAAAAGTTGCATGTTCCGACGAACCACGTTGTCTGGCCCATCAGATTGACAGGCGCATTCGAATGCGCCGATTTCCAGACGCAGTACTGGTCGGAAACAAACCTATGGCGACTATATTATCGGTAAGCATTTTTTGGAGCACATTATGAACGATAATCCCATATAATCATACATAACGTCTATGCACTACCTGAACATCCTTGGAGACAGAGTGCACCTATTGTTGACAATAATATTTCCGGCGGGTTATTGCATTTACTAACAAGATGATGCTACATGTCATACAAGTCGATTCATCAGAGAGAGGTTCGAAAAGCATTTTAGTGATTTTTAACTCATGTCCTGGTCTACGAATTCACCTAACATAAATACAATTGAAAATTTGTTGTTTCACTAGAAAATATAAATTTGTACTGTCACGCTACCACTTTGCAATGTACGAGAATTGGAGGCCCAATTTTGTATACCAAATATCCCAGTGTACCTATAAGAACTGCGTTCAGTTGAAACCAGGCCGTGCTAAATTTTGAATAATAAACTTTGCATGGTTTATGTCTTGTATAGAGAATCAGAGTCGGGGGCAGACTTTATATTGCTGCCCAAAATATGAAGTTTGCAGTTTCTGCGGTTTACCGATATATATGTGACGATTTAAGGAGAACTCGAATTATTTCCACTGGTTAAAAAGAAACACACAGTCATGGCAAGCGAGGGAAAAAACAAAATAAATAAATAAATGTAGAAGATCCAATAATTAGTCATGGGCTGCTGTAAATTCATTTATTAAATTCGTAATATTGAGGAAGGAAAAGCTCCTTTTGCAAAAATTCCATCATTATTTCAGCGAGCTGTCCTCATCGAAGAAGCAACCCAAGAAATCTTCTTTTTTCATCTCGAGACTTCCACCTTTTTAAACTAAAAAGAAAGTTCTGGAATATTCTGTAACCTCAAACCATCATTCTTTTATGTAAACAGAATTCTTGTCCAGCTACGAGATTATTTTCCACAAACGATAAATTTATTTAAAAAAAATATTATTTAACCAATTTATAATTGACTCAGAATTTTAAATATCTTAGGCAGACGATTTTTTATAAATGATTAATCGTAAGAGAAAAAGAAAAGAAATGAATTTATTAATATGCACACATCAAAGGTTGACGTAGGAAAAATAAATAAATAGATAAAATAAAATAATGATATTTTTTGAAAGGTATGGTTTTGGAATAAATTTAATAAGACTTTCTTAAAAAGGGTTGATAAAAACATAGAAGAAATCAGTTTTATTTGGAATATTAAGAAATAAAGTTTTAATTAAGAATATTTTTAATTTAGAGCCATCTTTTTAAATTTATGCATACTGGAATAATGTTTTTTAAGGCAAATTAAGAATTTATATCGTCTGCATAAGGATTAACAGATTAGATTTAGAAACAAGATTTTAATTTAATAATTTGAAGTAAGTACGGAATATTATTATAAAAAAATTAAGATAGTATAAAGGTTAGTTTTGGCGAAAAAATTTTAAATTTGTAATATATATATACGTATATACATATTTTTTTTAAGGTAAATGTTACAACACACACACATATGCACAAACATATGTACAAATTCATTTTTATATAAATGTCAAGACTAAAAATGTTCCATAATTTACATACAGACATTAAAATAATCAACATTTTTGAGATTGTGAAGACTAAGAAGGTCAGTACAATACAGTTACAGTTTTTAGCGTATGGAAGTATTCGACTGTTTTTATGTCGTTAATTATGTCATCCGTTAGAACTCTAACCATTTTGCATTGAAAAGGACATAGCAATATGGGTGAGGAATTTTGAAATCCCTTTCTTAATGCCAAAGACCTCCAACATTCGATGAGAACTTCAGCTCTTATGGCTGATGGATATGACGACGTTCAGAATTTCAAACACGCTAACACTCTAAGAGTAAAATTTTGAATGTTTTAAACTAAAAATTACAGAAAATAACAAATTAATAATTTTTTCTGTAACTAAATTGGATTTAAATCTTTACTTTTTCAATAAGAATGAATAAAAATATTTTGTAAACAATACTAAAGATTGTCGTTATGAAAAGAAACATATCACCACAATGGTAAAAAAAAAATGTCTACTATGCGTCTTATCGACTTATAAAATAAGGTTTTAAAGCAGATTGGTTAAATAAATTCTGCAATTAAGTAAGTAAATTTTCTTTAGAACACAACCATGTATTATTATTGTTATAGTACAATTTTTAATTATTTCTTTCTTTTTAAATTTATAATTGATCAATCTCAGAATGAAGCTCAAGATATACATAAAATTCTAGCAAATGAATACACATTAAAATTCACGTTTTGAGAATAAACATCATTCATATTTTCTTTAATGATGATATCTTACTTTAAATAAAATAGAAACAGTTTTAAATGCTTCAAAAAAATTTTCATAATGAAAATTTTAGTTGCCAAGCCATACTTGTTTATAAATTACTTTAGGATTTAAATGTTCATTTTCATAAGAACTTTTTTTTTAAAAAGTACGCAGGTACTTATTAAGTTTTATTTAAATTCTTCTTCTTTTTTTATGTCTTAAGTATTTGCTTTACATGTTCGAAAATTTTTATTTATTTCTATGGAAACGATAAAACAGGATATATGTCTTTCTCATTTTAATTTATGTATTTATGATGGATTTTTCTTCTTCAAAATTAAGCTTATTTCATACATTATGCATTTTTATTCCCAATTTTAAATCAGTTATATCCTTAAGTGCTTGCTAATTCTTTTACAATTATCTATTTATGATAATCACAAATTTGAAACATTCTTTCCCAAAAATCTAGGATATTCAAAAGAGATTAAAAACTTTTTATGTTAGAAAATTTCTATTATATAAATATATTAGTCAAAAATTTGATTTTTTTAAATTGTAGCATTTCTATGTTTTGTAAATTTAGTTTAATAATAGAAGTTATTAAGAATTTTAACTAAATTATGAAGAGAAAATGAACTTTTATAAAATATTTGAATTTTATAGTACAAATTACTGAGCACTTATTCCTTTATTCTAAGTATTAATATTTTTTGTAATTGTTGAAGCTTAACATTTCAGAAGTCTAAGGCCGAACATTAATCGAGTAGCTGTCTTCAATAAAGTAAACAAAGCACAATGCTCGAACTTGATCAAATTTTAAATCTCTAAGCTATAAAACTATGTACTACATACATCCACGATCTTGTAACATATAACCTACAAGTCTTTTATTTCGAAAAAATATTAAGTACAAATTATTACCAAAATCTATTTTATTACCAAAAATATATAAAAAAAAATTAAATATCAAAGTTAACGTTTGATTAGACTTTTAATGCTTAGATCAGAGTGATAATGCACTTGCTTGCAAATTTAATGCTGTCACTCTCCCACATATAGTGGAACTTTACAGCTTACGGCTGAATGTTAGACAAATAGGATCGGTCAGTCTTTATTATAAAACAGTTGTCCGAATTAACTGGGGGGAAAGTCAGACTTGATGTTGACATAGGTTATCCGATAGTTTATCCAGCTTTAAAGCGTCTGGAAACAGATTTGACCAATGAAATGCGTCAATCAATAGTGAATATGTCTTTTGTATACTATCCCATTAAACATAATCAAGAAAATTTTTTTGATAGTATAAACAGAATTTTCAGAAACATTTAGCAGCTGTTTCCATCCTAAAGATCCCTGACTGAGGTTAGCTAATATCCATACGTTATTACCTGATGTAGTATCTTACCTATATCGACAGAAAACGAAAAACAAAAACTATGTTTGATACTATAACATAGGGGTTAGCCGATTTTTTGTGATTGCTATATAAAATAAAAGTGAAATTTTTATTAAAAAATTCTGGTACCAGTCTAGCAATTAGGGATTAAAATTAGGTGATGACATGACAGCATCCGAGCCTTTAAAGGGGTTAAAAAAATCAAAATGATATAAAACTCAAGATAGATCTGAAGAATCTCTTTGTAAAATAATTAAGTAGAAATATTTCATAACGGTTCACAAATAAAATATTTAATCTCTCTTTTTTTTCGATCTTTCAAGTCAGATTTTTTCCTTTTTCTTTTTTCTTTTTCTTTTTTTCTTTTTTTCTTTTCCTTTTTTAATGAAATAATCCTACCTGTTTGAAAAATGTTAGTATACTAGCAAAAGCCATGCTTTGTTTGGATTCGCGAAGCATTATTTTATAAAACAGATATTTGAAAGTAACAATATTTTTTTATTATTATTTTTGCATTTTTATTAAACAAAAACGTTATTTTATGTTTTGGCGCATTTTAATTTTTTATTTATGATGTAAAACTGGAATAATAAGATATTTTCGAAGCAAACTTTTACAATTTTTTTTTTAAATTTTCAACTAAAAGCTCTTTTAAAAATGTTTTTACAATTTCAAGTAGCAACTGGTGTTTTTTAATTGTTTGAAATATGCATGTTTCCAATCTTTGTAATTAACATCAAATAATCTTTGATAGCTATTTTAGAATAATATATTTGAAGAAAGCTTGAAGAAAGTTACTTCTTCAAAATCCTATTTTCTGGAAAAACATTTGAAATCTGCTTTCGTTGATACTATGAATTTTTAATTGTAAAACATTTTATTTTAATTTCTTCGTTTTTATACATGTTAGCGTATGAGAATTGCTGTAATTCTCTCCGCGTAGGAGAACTTTTTACTTTTTGCGAATGGCAACTCAATTAATGGAATTACCTTTTAACGAAACGCTCTCTCATTCTCGCAGTGACGTTTTCACGAATAATTATTGTTGTGTTTGCGAACTTATTAAAGTCTTATTTTTCTATAAAATCCTTCTGATTAATGAGTCGACATTATTTAGCCACAATACGACCGTCGCAAAAATATTTATAAAGAGCTTGAACCAACAACTTCACGCAGATCTTTTAATTTTTCATTTATATAACAAATTTAAGAATTAATTTTATTTGTTTACAATTATTTTGTTGCCAGTTTACAAAAAAAAAAAAAAAAAAAAAAAAAAAAAATCCATAATACAATTCTTTTAAAATGTTTAAGTGTCATCTGTGCAAACGATTTTGCGGGAAAATGAAAACATGTTTTATTTAATAAATTAATCATGATTCTATCTATAATTATTTACTCCATGATTTAAACTTTTTTTTTCTGAAAATATACGCGTTTCATTTTTTATTTATTTGCTAAAATGCGTCCGTATTGGAAATGCATGTAAAATAAATTAATTAAAATAATAATTTTTTTAACGTTTTACTGTAAAAAAAAATATATTCTGACAATCTACAGATCATAATTTATTTTTGTGTTTAATTTGAAGTTAAAATATTGAATAGTTTTTTTGTAAAGCGTACGACAAATTGTAATTTGAGTGGACTAGTAGAGGATTCGCTTCGCTCATCCTAATGATTGTCTTAAAATCATTTTTATTCAGGGAGAATTTAATATTTATAACTTTCCCGCAGCGTTTATTTTTCATAAATAATCTTCAAAAATAAATAAATAAATCAAAATAAATTTTCAGAAAAAGCTCCTTAATTTTTTAATTTTATGTTAAACATTTAAGAGAAACTGCATTTCATGTATCAAATGCGTTGTACATTGTAATTCAAAAATAATAAAAGTTTCTATGAAACAATAAAAAAGACTTTACATTAAATAAGTAAGTAAGCTCGGTAATAATCAAACTACTATTAAAATTTATAGCCTTTTGGGACTAGAAATTTTAAATAAAAAAAGCAAAATAAATGCATGCTTTTGTAAAAACATATGATGTTATTTAGAAGGATCAAAATATTTTACGATAAATGATATACTCTGCCTTGAGAGAAGATACAGCTGTTTGGTATATATTTTTATTTTTACTATTAACATCATATTTTAACATACCGTTTAAGTTTTGTGTTTATTACGCTATAAACTAGGCAGCGAGGGTTTACAATAATATAAAAATGATTTTATATCTTAGTCATCGTTCAAAGGTATATGTGTTTTCTTTTCCTAATATTTTTTAAAAAGTTTTTGCTGCATTATTTTAATTAAACCTGCCTTTATACAGTTCCTTACTGGTGAATACTAGTATTTTTGAAAAGTGATTTTCCGGTAAAATAAAGCAAAGATTTCTTTTCATAATTTCTGGTATGGACAAGACAGTTGAACCTGTTAGAACCTGTAATTATATATAAAATAACAAGTTTAGGAAAAATTACTCTTTCGCACATTTTAATTAAATATCAAAGCGCCTGGGATCATTTTAATGTATTCACGTTTTTAAAATTACTATAGAGTGCCGACTATCTGGATTCCAATTAACCATTTTGTCCAATCAACCAGAACGATCAAGGACCATACGTTTTTCCTCCTGCCCTCTCCAAAAATTTTTTAGTAAATCTTCTTTAGTCGCGGTAGGATAAATTCGGCTGGATGTCACAAAAATTCACCGTTAAATATCCATTTCCTATTCCTGAAATAATAAAACCGAGAGTGCAATGCATAAAATCAACTGTTTTTAGAAACCTCAGAAATTCCCCTTCTAACACGTGAATGTATCATACATTATTTTTTCTCAAGGCATATCCATCTTCATCTTCAGGCTCTGTGAAGAAAAAAAATGAAGCAATTTATTATTGCAAAAACTTCAAGGACCTTTGTACCGGCCCCCATAGGGCCAGGAATTTATTTCAGATGTGGTTTAGTATAAAAATACTTGCTAGTTATATGGGAGGACACTAAAACTATATTAAATAAAATCGCAAACAATTTATATCATTCTTAAAGTAGCTGCATCAAGAACCCCAAGAAACGATTAATATTTAAAATTGGCGATAGCTAAAATTTAAAAATAACTCTCCTTTTTTTGTAGTTTATGTATTTATTGGAGGACATAAGATGTTGTTAGAAAAAAAAACTATTTAATCGGATTATTTTTAGAAGAAAATAATAATGTTTAAATATAAAATACGCAAATGATTTTATTCTTAAGAAGATTTAATTATTTTCATTATACATACATTATATATATTTAACTTTTCACTGCACCATGTGCCACATCTGGCACATGCCTAAAAACATTATAATTCTCTCTATGTGCCAAGAATTTGGCCAATATAGTCTCTGTAACACATCAAGAGCAGCCAAAATAATGGAATAATACTCATTTTATGCATGTTAGATGGCTGCATTTGACAAAAAATTAAAATTCTTTCTCCGCCCCCCCCCCCCCCCAAAAAAAACCTTAAGCTAATACAGCAAAAATTGCATTTATTATTTTTAAAGAATACTTTAAAATATTAATATTAACCAAGTTATAGCGTTCTAAACAGATGAAATTAATTAATTTAAGCCCATTTTATTGCAAAACATAGCAATACGCTGTTTAAAAACCATTGTATATATATATGGTACAAGCCTTAAAATATCAAATTTTAGCTAAAAATTTTAAATGTCATTTTTTAAAATATTTTTTTCCATTATTAGACAGATATATAGATCTCAAATGACTTTTTTTTCATAAAAATTGAAAAATCGTGCAGTGAAGGGTTAAATGAATATCTGTTTTCTCTTAACAGTTCCTTAAGAAAATAATTCCTACAGAACAAAAATGGGAGGATACTTTTATTTATATTTTGCATGATAATTAATCCTTGCATTTTTGGGCTTTTACTCTTTTCCCATGGATGACAGGAGAAATATGTCATTTCTTTCTGCAAGACGCTTATATTTCTTTGTGTTGCTTGGACGTGATTTATAAAGTATTCGTACTTAGAATATATATATATGTATAGTGTACGTGTATAGAATATTCGACAAATAATTTTATTTGATTTGACCCCTTAGGGACGAGCGACTCGTATACGTGCCGTAAAAATCCTTAAGAATCTTTGTTTATCCCCTCTAGTAAAATTTTACTGTAAAATTTGCCTTATTGAATCGGAGCATTTTCTCGATTTAATACGGCACAAAATTCTGTTTTTTAAAACCGGTGACAAAACATTAAAAATTTTGTAAAACTTTTCCCTTCGCGAAGGGGTTAAGGGTTGTTTGACTGATTGGTGTTTTGGTTTCTACATAATTCAAATGATTTTGTTTCTTATGGATTAACGAAATTTGCAGCCGCAGTATTTTTTTACTCTCCGATGTTATTTCTTTCAGACAAGCTAAAAAGTGCCGTATCAAAAATTGTGACCCACTTTTAGTTACCTATCATATGTAGTACAGGGTAAGTTTTGCAATCGTTTTGAAAATCGAACAATTTTTTTGACGGATTTACACGTTTTAGATACTGAAGATTGCGAAAAACATATTTTTTTGGACTCTCGAAAAATTCGTTCTGAAGAAATGTATGAAAAAAATGTTCGATTTTTTTTTTATTTTAAGGAAAGGACGTAAAAGACTATAAAAGAACACAAATTTTGCATCAAAAACGAAGTCGGTCGGATTAATAGTTGCCGAGATATTTGTAACCCTGTTTTCCACATTCTTCGATTTTTCATAACCCTGTATTTTCTTCAAATTTCAATTCAAAGATATGTGTTTATTGGAAATGAGACGCTTAATCTGACGCAGTAAACAGTTAGTTAATATGATTATTGTTTTTGGAATTATAAAGATGTTTCTTTTACGCAATCCGGTACTACTTGTGTAGTTTGGTATCTTACATAATTTGTCGAAATGGGTCATCAGCATTTCATTAATGGAACATTACTATGTATATTAAGAATATTTAAATATACGTTTAAATTTTGTTTTGGAATTGCAATGCATTTTATAAATAGTTTTCACATGTTTTATTTTCACATATTATATAATGCATATCCATGATGGGTAAGTATTACGGTGGCCCCCAACGACTAGTTTCGTAATCTGGCCGTTGAAACGAGACATTTATACAATTCTATTGTTAAAATGCATTTCCTTTTTCTCAGAGTCTATGAAAAAGCGTTTAAACTAAAGAAAAAATCTGTTTTTGGTGAATCTAGTCAATGAAGAAGTGGCACGTCAAATTGTATCTCTTTAATATTCCGCAATTCCAATGTCTCAGAGAGAAATTGCTTATCAATTCGGTATTTCACGCCGTTCTATTTGCTATTATATTGATAAACGCAAGAAAAATGAAGTTAGTTCATTGCATTCTAAACGGGGTCGTCCTTCTAAAAGACCTCTATCATTTTTTTTCTTAAATCGGAGGCGAAACTGAATTCTGCAATGACAGAATCTACATTCAACTTGTATTATTATTAACATTAGAGCACAAAAAATTATTATTATTGTTAAATAGGGTATAATTTTTATAAAACTTATGTTAAAGTGATATGTGACATAATTTCTAGTTAAAATGTGTGATTGAAAGAAAGAAGAACGAAGATTTCCAACATTAGTATGAGAATAATGATTAATAAACTATTTTCTCTTATTATTTACATTTCTATTCTTTTCCCACTTTTAAATGCATACGTGTTGTCAAATAAATGTTACGCTTTATGCACGACATAGTCAGATAAAAAATTCAATGAAAAATAATATATATCTTCAAATAAATTTGAAAACAAAATATAATTTTTTTTCAACAACGAAAATTCAACAGAAATGAAGAACAAATTAATGCTTTTTTGCATACTTCGTAAATTTGAAACTAAGCATTTTTATTTCCGAATAAAATTTCGAAATGTACTTAAGAATGTGTAACTATATTTGTAATTTATATAATATTTATTGTAAGTATAAATATCGAATGTAAATGTACTGTAAATATAAATATCGAAGGCTCGAATTGAATAGTTTTGACGTGGAAAATTTTAACATTACGATAATTATTGAAAACAATGAGGTTTACTATCTATACGTCAGACATTACAAATTACAGTTTTCAAAACTTATTTTAAATATCCAATTTCATTTTCTCTTTTATATTTAAATTACAGATATTTAAATATAAAATGCATAAATGATTTTAAATTTTAAAATTTTGGATTATCTTTCTACAATTTTTTTTTTTTTTTTTTTTTTTTTGCATTTTTCATATCAATAAATGAATATTTCTCTCTGAACAGTTTTTTTTAAGAAAATAATTGCTACAAAACCAAAATGGAAGGCTACTTATATTTTTTGGAATGATAAATGATCCGTGTGCTTTGGAGTTCTTATCCTTTTTTTTACTCTCTTCCCTTCGGTGCCAGCGAAATATGTCATTTCTGTCATTAAGACGTTTATTTTTGTTTACGTTGTTTGAACGTGATTTTTAGAATATTCGTATACTTTATTCTACCCATAGGAAGTTTGTCTGATTAATGTTATGGTTTCTACATAATTGAAATGCTTTTGTTTCATGCGTTGTAATGAAATTTGGACTCTCTTTTTTTTTCTGAAGCATAAAAGATAATATTATTTGTTAACCCTTTCGGGGTCTGGTGTACTATTAATAGGACGTGTCTTTTTATTGAATATTATTTTATCTCAACAATTTTTTGTTGCTTTCTATATATTGAAATGATAGTGTATGTATATGCCTTTCTTATGACTTCATTTATGTTTTGACATTTGGTAATAAGAATAAAAGTTTACTTAATTCTCTTTGCGCCTTTGGCTATTCGTTTATTTTATACATATATATTTCATTCTTTAAATTTAAACTATATGTTACTTTGTTGAACAAATCATGCGCGATAAAATGAAAAAAAACTAGTCGTTGGGGGACCACCGTAATACTTACCCATGGACATGCATAGTACAAAATATGAGCATAAAACCCATGTAAACTATTTATAAAATGCATCGCAACTCCAAAATAAAATTTAAACGTGTATTTAAATAGTTTTAATATACATAGTAATGCTCTATCAATGAATTGCTGATGAGCCGATTTCGACAAATTACATAAAATGCCAAAATACTCAAGTAGTACCGGATTGCGTAAAAGAAACATCCTTATAACTCCAAAAATAATAATCATTTTAGCTAACAATTTACTGCGTCGGATTAAGCGTCTCATTTCCAATTAAAATATATCTTTGAATTGAAATTTGAATGAAATACAGGGTCATGAAAAATCGAAGAATGAGCAAAACAGGGTTGCACATATCTCGGCAACTAATAATCCGATCGACTTCGTTTTTTATGCAAAATTTGTGTTATTTTATTACTTTTTATGTCCACTCCTTAAAATAAAACATTTCGAAAATTTTTGTATACCTTTCATCATAACGAATTATTTGAGAGTCCGAAAAAAATAGTTCCGGATAATCGAGGTTATTGATATTAAATAGGCTTTGTTTCATTCTTACATACTAAGCACATACAAAATTTCAAGTCTCTACCTCAATTTCTTCGGGAGATAGAGCGGTTACAGACAGACTCTCAGACGGACGGACGGACGGCAAATTTTTTTTTCTAAAAATATGTTTTTCATAATCTCGAGTGTCTGAAACATGTAAATCCTTCAAAATTTTTTTTTTCGATTTTCAAAACAATTGCAATACTTACCCTATACTACGTACGATGGGTAAGTAAAAATGGAAGTTGTTATATGTATTAAAACGTGTTGTTATACGATAATTTTCAAACCTCTCCAAAAACTGTTCCATAGCCTATTATCATAAAAATATGTATTGAATAGTCACAAAAATAAGTACATTCGTTAGATTTCATACAACGAGATAATCTTTAAATATCAGAAAGTTTATTTGGATAGCTACGGTTAACAGTAATAAAGTGATAATTATTTTGTTCTCAAAATAGAAAAAAAGTCGGACACGAAAGGGTTAAATAGGGAATTCTTTTGCTAAAACCAATGTTGATTTGATATGTGATACAATTTATGAATAAATATATGATTGAAAAAAAGAATAATGAAGAGTAGAATCATTAATAAAATAATAATAATTTATAAACTATTTTCTCTTATTATTTACAAATTTATTATTTTTTCCTTAGAAGCTGAATTTAAATGCATACGTGTTTCTTGGCAAATGAAGGCTGTGCTTCATGCACTACATACTCAGATAAAAAATGCAGTAAAAATAATTATAAATCTGCTAATAAATTGGTAAAAAAAAAAAAAAAATCCTGTTTTTTTATTTTTAACAAGGTAGAACCCGTCAAATTTTTACGAAAGAAAATGTTTAAGAAATAACTGTTTCATTGACTTATAATAAATCTACAAAATTAATTATAGTAAAAAATGCAATTTATTTTGGTAATTCTAACTCTTAAACAAACGATATTTAACGTCAAATTAACAAAATACTATTTCTATAAAACTCAGTTGTAGAAATTGTTAAAATTTAATCGTACATGTAAGAGGCAAAAAATAATAAAGATCTGCTATTATGATAAAGTTATCAATTAAGATTGTTATGCTAGTAATACAAAATGAAAAAAAGCACAATTTATTCAACTTAGACTCAATCATAGATTTTTTTTCCTCGTAAAATTTAAACCCGGCATCATTTTCCCATATCAAAATTTACAAATGCACATTTCGTATCAGTACTCTCCTTTAAAAAAAATGGCATTTTAATTTAATCATTTTGATTCAAAACTTGAAGTCTCAATGCTATTAGCTGAAACAGATATTAAACTGTTGATATTCTTTTACGTGTAAATCAAATTTTGGAAATGAAATCAAAATTCGCCGGGTGTTATAACAGAAAAATATTTAAATTTCATTTTTTTCCTTTTATGAGAAAATGGCAACATAAAGATACAGTAATCATTTTTTCCCTTTTTTCCTTTGTTTAACAGAAATGGAGTACTCCTATAGCCACAATTAGAAAAGCAGTATTATTATAACTCAAAAAAAAATTAATAATTCCAAAATAAATTAAGATACAGATTTCAAACAAATTTAATTCAAAAATATACTTTTTTCCCTACACAATGGTGTAAAATTTGAAAATTTGCTATATTTAATCGTTTAAAATTTTGTAGTAACAAAAATTGCAATACCGAAATTTCACTTAAAATTTGAAAGTGCTGCCATTCGCAAAATGACGTATGTGTTACGCACAGATACGTTTGGCCTTTATAATATAGATATGATAGAATGAGAATTCAACAGAAATGAAAATATTAATACTTTGCGATTTCGCAAAATTTAAACTAAGCATTTTTATTTCCGAATAAAATTTTCAAAATTACTTAAGATTGTGTAATTATATCATTGTAAAATGATGATGATAATAGAAAATTTATTCATGTTTTATGTATGTATCTAAAAAATACATTATTTTTTTTAAGGAAAAACAAACTTTTGCTTAAATTATAGTTTTTTAATTTATATAACTTATACATTATTTACTATAAAAATGAATTGAATTATTTTGACTTGGACTCTTTTAACGCTAAGATAATTAAAGAAAAAAAAATAAAGTTTACTATTCATACGCTTAAATATAACTAACAATCTTTTAAGTATTTGAAACTAATTTTAAATATCAATTTTCCTTTACCGGTACTTCCAGGTTATCCCGTCGACCAAAAAATTATCGCCAAACTATAAGATTAAATGCCAATAATGGATGATCGTGAATGTTACATTCAATGACATTAAATGCGATTCACGTGTTTAAAATGTCATTAAGTGATTTTTAATTCGGCTTTTTATTAATATTCTACTAATTATTTGTTTTTTCGTTATTTAAAATAAAAATTATGTCAACATGTATAATTTGGCTATTAGTTTGGCGATTTGTATAATTTGGCAAAATTGGTCGACGGGATAACCTAGAAGTACCCCTTTTTCTTTCTTATGTACATAAATAATAAATATTTAAATATAAATCCAAAAATGATTTTAATCTTAAAATTTTCTTGATTATTTTCCTTACATTTCTTTTCTTTTCGCTTCTTTCTTTTTAATATTTGGAAAATAGTTGTTGTCCTCGTTAGAAAACTGGGAAATCAGAAGTATATCTTTTTATTGGTTGAATTCCACAATTTATTCGTTTTCTGATTGGTTCATGTTTAATGTCTAAAAATGGAATACTTCTGTTACCACGATGACAAAAATGTATTAACAACTAAATAATAATAATAAATTAATAATATGAAAAACAAATTTAGTTAAAGGTTTTCTGAGGCATTTAAAAGTATGCAAAGATGCATTTAAAAGTATTTTTTTTCTTTATCCGACTTTCTTTCTTTATACTTTAAAAATTGAAAATGTGCAATGTTTAGAAGCTTAAAAATTTACAGTACCGAAAACTGAAATTTCATTTAATATTTGTTTCTGATTGGTCCAGTCTAAAATTATAGCCTTTAAAAATATTATTTTCCAAATACTTGTTGTAATTTCTCAAATTATTATTATTAATTTTTTTTTCAAATCAATAAATTAAATATTTCTCTCTTAACAGTTTTTCAAGAAAATAATTGCTACAAAACAAAAATGGGAGGCTACATTTATTTTTTATTTATTGTAATGATAAATAATCCGTGTGCTTTGCAGTTATTTTCTTTTACACTGTTTTCCATTGGATGACAGGAGAAATATGTCATTTCTGTCTGTAAGACATTTATTTTTGTTTGCGTTATTTGAACGTGATTTTTATAATATTCTTTAGATTTATTCTACCCAAGGGATGTTTGGCTGATCAACATAATTCAAATGTTTTTGTTTCTTGTGGTGTAATGAAATTTCGAGTCGCTGTATTTTTTTCAGTGAAGTACAGAAAACACAATTATTTTGTTAAATAGGATATTATTTTAAAAAAGACTTATTTTAAAGCGATGTCTGATGCAATTTTTGAGTAAAGTATGGGATTAAAAAAAAGAAGAATGAAAAATGCCATAGTTGGTAAAAAAATAAGAATAAAACTCTATTATCTCTTATTATCTACAAATATCATTCTTTTTCTCCTTGACTCTGAATTTAATTGCTTACGAGCTGTAAAATGAATGTTCTGCTTCATGCACTACAGATCTAAACAAACAATGCTGTAGAAAATAATATATATCTGCAAATAAACTCAGAACAAAATTTAAAATCTCTTTTATTTTTAATATGTTAAAGTGAAAATTCAATAGAAATGAACAAATTAATATATTTTTTGCGTATTTTGGAAGTATTAACTAAGAAATATTAATTGAAACTATTAAAGAAGCAAGTATTACTGTTGTAATATTAATTGAACTAAAATTTTAATTTTCTAATAATATTTCCAAAAGACTTTTAGATTTCGTAATTATATATTTCTAAAATGATGATGATAGAAAGCTTTTCATTTTTGATAAAAATATTTCATAGCATAATTTTCACAAAGAAAGAACTTATATTAACTTAGATTATAAATGTTCAGTGTGATTTATTTATTTACTGTAAAAATAAAACCCTGGTTCGATTTGAATTATTTTGACTTGGAACTTTTATGCATCATGCTAATTAAGATAAGTATAATTTTTACTATTTATAAACTTATACACTGGCAATCTTTTAAAATTTTAGAAACTGATTTTAAATATCACTTATTCATTTTTTTAAATATAAATAATTGATATGTAAATAATAAAATGCGTAAATGATTTTAATCTTGAAATGTTGGATTATTTTTCACACCTTTTTTTTTTAATCAAATGAATAACTGTTTCTGTTTTAACAGTTCTTTAAAAAATAATTGTTACCCAAGCCAAAACGGAAGGCTATATTTATTTAAGATAAATTATCTGTATGCTTTGGAGTTCTTTTTCTTTTCTTTTCTTTCCCTTGGATAGCAGCGAAATATGTCATTTATGTCAGTAAAATGTTTCTTTTTGTTTGCATTGTTTAGATGTGATTTTTGGAATATTCGTAAAGCTTTATTTGACCCAAGAGACATTTGAATGATTGATGTTATGGTTTCTATATAATTAAAATACTTTTGTTTCTTATGGTGCAATGAAATTTGTATCCACCGTATTTTTTTTTTTTTATTATTAGAGCCCAAAAAATAATATTATTTGTCAAATAAAGTATTATTTTTTTATAAAACTTATAATAATGTGATACGTGATAACTTTTATGATTTCAATATGTGATTGAAATTTAATTAATTTATATGAAATACACACGTCGCATTTTTTGATTTAATATGGGATGAAATATGTATATTATCACATTATCTATAATAATATCAGAATCATACATACAATGAATGGTATGATTAAATATATGTGTATTTTGCAGATAATATATGCTGATTTTTTATAATGTTGGTAAAATTAACAGTTGAATATACTAAGAATAAAAGTAATTTAACATCTTTTTAAATATTAATTTCAAGTTTAATAATTTTTAATTATGAATGTTAATACCATTTACTACATTTAAAAGTGATGATGAGAATCATAATAAAGGAAAATAAAATTACTTTTTTGTTGTCTATTTTATATCATTAGAGTATTTGGATTTAGATATGAATACTGTAACAGATATTTCATAATCTAAATATCGTTATTTTAAAAATTGATGATCATTTATTCTTAATTAAATTTTCAGTTTTATATAAAAATAATCTGAAGAATTGATTGTCTAAAAGCACCAATATGTCAGAAATTAATAAAAATGTATAATATGGATAAAACCATTAAGAATTTAAGAAAACAGAAAATAAATTTAACATTTAATAATTTTGTCAGCGTAAATAAATAGAGATAGAAATATTCATTATTCATGTAATATTTTTTTTTTTAGCTTTCTGACAATTTTGAATTTTTATTATATAAAAATTACAGTATGTATATTATGAAATTTACATAAATATGTCGATACATATAAATATTATCGAAAACGATTGCAATAATCAATTATGTTTTTTTTTAAAGTCTATTATTTCAGTTTTGACTCTAAATATTTTTTATCTACTGATAAAGATTATAAAAATTTGGTTAAAAAAATATTACCTGAACTCACCGATGAAGTAAAATAAGACATGAAAAAAAAGGTTTATAAATAGATATATAGTCTTTAATTCAAAAATAGGATGTTCTGCATAGTGCGATAAAGTAATTAACAGGGTTTACATCTTAATGATAAATGCATTCCTTTTCTCATTTTAAACTAACAATTTATTTTTCCCCTTTAAACTAACAAAGCTTATCTTTTAGAAAAAAAAAAAAGTTTTAAATTAATCTCCAAGACAACTCAATGTTTTTAATTAATACATTTTTTATACGGCAGAATTTAAACATTAATTTAAAAACAATCGATTGAAATTCACCTCTCCAAAAATTATTAGTTGAGATATTTTATATGTAAGGTTATATGTAAGGTAGTATGTTATTAAAAAATAAGGGCTTTTTGTAATCAAATTATTCAAAATTTCGTAGTTTTCCTTTGAATATTGTTTCAAATTTTATGAATAGTAAGAAGGAACCAGAAGGTTTTAAATATGTTTTCTTTAAAAAGTTTTAAAAATGCAATACCAGAACTATTATGAAATCGTTCTATGCTTCGCGAACCACTTGTAGGTTTGGCAAATGCTTTGCCACACTTGCATACCTACATGTGGAAAAGGTTTGCCACAAAATATGTTCAGTTTCATCCATTTTAAAAAAACATTTTTTTTTCAACAGTAAATAATATTTCGACTTTTTTTACTTTGCTGTTTTTTAAAAATGTAAAATAAAAAGTGCGTGTAGAATGTGACTTAAGGTTAAATTTTACCAGTTTTAACTCAGATTGCCCAATCCACGAAAAAATGGACATGAGGGTGAAAATTTAAATTTCTTTAAATATGATTGCAATTTTGCACATTAACTGTTAGGAGTGTACTATTTCATATTTTATCAAAAAAGAATTAAATTTTTGTCATTAACATACTTATTTTAATTAATAAAGTGACACTATGACTTTGTAAAATAGACTGCAGCAAAAATCTTTACATTTCATGGCCTCGTACAGCTGAACAAACATTCTGAAAATCTCCAAACTTGGATATGTATGATCTGACAGCTATTATCGAGAGTTTTTGTCTGCAGAGAAGTGTTCACTAATCTTCATTAGAAAAGGTAAGCATATTTAATTACTCTTAATTATTGCGTCACACCCGCAACAAAAAGTTACATTTAGATCTCTGCAGAAAATATTTTTGATTTAAAGTTATGAAACTTTATATTCAAAAATAGTTTATTAAGATACTTTGAATTACAGACAGAAAAGAAATTAATTAATATTTTAATTATAATTATTGAGCGTTTCGGGCGTGACATGTCCCTGTTGCAGGTGTGACATTTAATTAAAGTCACACCCGCAACGTCTTTTAAAATTGATTACAAATGCATATTTGAACAAATTATATGTAAATTTATAAAAGAATAATATGCTGGAAAACATGTACTTGGCAGCTTTAACTTTGCCCTTTGATTTAATAGAGGGAATTCCAGTTAACAAATAAATATTTGCATCATCTGAGCATGTGACACTGTGTGCAGTTGATTTATTCAGTATGGATTGATAAAATTGTTGCTTTACTGCAAGAAAATAATTTTATTAGTGATATATGATTAAGAAATTAATTTAAAAGGTAAGATTTTTATAGAAATTAAAAAAAGAAAATTACGAAACAATATTTTAGCAATTTTCTTTAAATTTGTTAATTTTGTTTTGTTTTTTATATACATTTTTTTTAAATTTTGTTATTTGATAGTATTTATCTAATATATATATTTTTAGTTTTTTTTTAAATAAGTAAATCAATATTAGGGGAAGATTTTTTTTCTCTTTTAATTCAAATTAAATAAAACGTAGAAGTAAGAATAATAGAAACTGTTAAAATGTTTATTAAGTTAGCATAAAATGTATATAGTCAGTTTGAAATTAACTAAAATTTAACATAATTAACTTTATGTAAGATTAGAAATTTTAAGGGATAACTATTAAAAATTTGTTAAGCTTATATTTTTGGACTGGAAGTGCTATATTTATTCAGTTTACACATTAATTTCTTCTCTTTGCAGAGAATGGAGAGTACAGAAAGATCACGATATCATTGAAAAAAGATTAAGGAAAACCCTTTTAAATATGAAGCATAGCTACAACAAGAGAAGGAAAGAGACAAAGCAAGGAGAGAAAAGAAGAGACTATTTTAAAAAATTATGGTAAAGGATGGCAATCCTTTTGCATTTCATCTTATGGTAAAGGAGTTGTCGATGGGGTTGGTGCAGTTGCCAAGAAAATGGTAACACTAGCAACGCTCTGCAACTATAAATTCAGCTTCAGATTGTGCCATGTGTGTAGAAAAAGTCCTAAAAAATATAAAAGAACTTTGCTGAATGTGAAATTTCAGAAGATATTGTGAAAATGCTTCATGAAAGCTGGCACCAAGCACAATCGGAGCTCAACATTCAATCGATACATCATGTTGTTTTTATTGACGTAGGAACAATTAATGTAGCAATAACTTCAGAAAGTGATCACAAGAGAATTTGTTTGTTACCATATTTTGTCAAAAATATAATATCCAATAATAAGAGTGCAGTTGGAGATTTTGTAGAAGCTGTTTTATTCTCCACATTAAAAAAAAAAAGTGAAAACTTTGATGGACAAATAAGACAAATGAATGGGGATATTATAAAATAAGAGTATCGGAATAAAATCAAGAAAATATGTATATTTGGCTCAGTCAGATGTATCCATACTTTGAAAAGGATATAATATCCAACGATGAATGTGCAGTTGGAGATTTTGTAGAAGTTGTTTTATTCTCGACATTAAAAAAGGGAAAACTTTGATGGACAAATGGATGGTGACGATATAGAATTAGAATGTTTGAAAAAAATTTAAGAAAACGTGCATATTTGGCACAGTCAGTCAGATGCATCCTAGGAAAAAAAAGAGAATTTTTGTAAAAGAAGCTACCACCACCAGAAATTATAAATTCAAGATTGGAAATGAAATTTTTTTTTATATTTTCCTCTCTAGATATTATAATTGTAATATTGATTAATTCTTTAATTAAAAAAATCTGCCTTGAAAATATTTGTGTATGTCATTATTTTATTGGCTATACAAGTCACACCCGCAACAGGGCGTCACGCCCGCAACGAAAATTTTGAATATTTTCCACAAAAGCAAGAATTGAGTAAGTAATTTAATTGTTTCACAGAATAATTATTTAAGTATTACTGTCTAATGTATAAAAATACCAATTCACTCAGTTGTCATAATTCACAGAGTTTTGCATTTTTGATCTGAAAGATGAAAATGCATGTCTTTTTATGTCACACCCGCAACAGGCGGAAATTATTATTTTTTTTATAAATAAATGATACATCGGACAATTTTCAGATTTGGATAAATGTATGTGTAAGTGGTCTGCATTGAAATTCATACAAATTGAAACCAATGCTCAAAAATTTTTTTGCTGGTGACTAAATTAAGTTGTGTAAATGTCACACCCGCAACTTTGGATTGGGCGAGATATACATGCCCTCATCGCTAAATAGAAATGTTACAGATTCTAAAGATATGTTTCGGCAATAATTAAACGTATTTTTAATTATTATTGTAGTTTGTCTTTTATTTTAATTTAGGGGCTCATAACCGTAGCAAATTAAGTTTATTTTGAAAAACAAAAGAAGAGGTTGTCCATTTAGAAATGTGTCTTCACATCTACAGTGAGTAAAGTCTGTAAACAAATGTCATATTTGAGACAGTGTGTTAAAATAGGCGCGGTTGATTGAGGTAGTAGATGAAACGGATTTTATGCACCTTTAAATAGGCTATCTCATTTTATTTAAATGGACTTTTTCAACTCGGTTGTGAACTCATCATTTATTATTCCACTTGCTCTATTGAGATTAATAATTTTGGTTTAATTAATATTTTAAAATGAATTTTTTTCTATAGTCTTAAATAGATAGATAAAAGTTACTATAAAACAATTTAAAATGCTTTTACTTATTATTTAGTTATAGAGTTTTGTATCCATTTAGAAGACAATACTAAATGTTATTACAATTTTACAATTTCAAATTATTGAAATTATTTATTAGATTCGAAAGCAAGCATAATTATTATCTATACTAATAAAAGAACGAGCCGCTCTGCCTGTCCCTGTGCGTTTGTGTGTGTCAGTGATAGCTTGCAAAATCCACAGCATGTATGAGGCTCGATTTTTTCTTATGAAATTAGTTCTAGGTCTCTCTTGATGTATTTGATGCTCAGAATTTTAATTTTTTTATTAGTTTCAGATATTAATTACGAATAAGAACTCACTCTAATCAAAAATTCGGTTCTTTGATGCTCATGGTACGAAAAAACTTGCACGTGCGCACAAACGCATTACGTACCAAAACAAAAGAAATATCATTTTTCCGAGTTTATTTCTATTTCTGGATAATTTTGTTTAAATCCAAATCAAGCAAACCGTTAAGCCCAGTTAAACTTTAAATCCATATCTCGAAAAATCGCATTTTTAAATCTCAAAGGCTATAACCAATTCAAAAAAATGTTGCAGTGAATGTTTTGCGAAAATAATTTCAAAAATTGTCGTTTTTTCAAAAAAAGTTTTTTTTTCGTTATGTCAACACCCATGCAAGGCACATTTCAGCGATATAAACAAATCAAGAATATGCATTTAAAGTTGATATTTTCTTTTAACCTGTGATGCAATTGGTTTGAAAAAATATGGATTTTAACTCTTTCAAATATATGACAAAAGAGGTCATTTTACGATTCACGAACAGGATATCTTTTCACGCTAAAAGTGGATAAAAGAACATATTTCAACTGAGTCTTTTAAAATCACCTCAATAGACCATATTTACACACCCTACAAAAATTACGAAATGCTCGGAAGGGAAGAAATATTTTTCACAAAATAAAATGTGCGAAAAATTTGACGAAATCAATAAAAAGCAGTTGTTTCATTGCGAATTTGCACACCGGGGCGCAATTTTATTAGACCGACAAACCAAAAGTAAATTTTTAATTCTAAAACCTTCTTATAAACTATGGTACATTCGGTTTTCAAAATACGTGATTTAACTCTTTTAAATACACACTGTAATTTTTTTTTTGCAAAAAGTTTTGAATTTTAAGAGGAATACATCGGATACCATCGGTTACCTGAGAGCTATTTCTCACTCTTTGAAACCATCAGAATCCTTCCCATATTTTTGGGCATAGTTTCAGCAGTGGAATGAAACCAAAATATTTTTCTGCTCGAATCAGAAATGTTCCGTTAGTATCGTTTAACAGAACTCTCGATACTCTAAAAAAATATCTGTTACGGTGCACTGGCAAACACAAATCACTTCATAGAGACTATATTTTTTTCTACGTTAAAAGTAATTAAATGTCCGTATTTTAAAGCAATCTTTTTAGAGCATTTCAGTAAACCAGATTTACATCACTTACAAAAAAATTAAAACGTACGGATTGATAGAATTAGTTTTTCAAAGTAAAATGTGTGAAAGTTTCTACGAAATCAGTGAAAACAGTCCTTTGTGGTGGTGTCGTTTGCTTTTGGTATGCATGTACTCCTAAAATAAAATTACGCTAAATATAAAACACCAAACAGCATATGCTTTCAGTTGAATACATATTTCAATATGTTTCAATATTTCCACTTAAAAATACACAATCTGACAAAATGGATTTAAATATATAAAACCATCAAATTTGAATTTCATTTAAGAGCCATTTGGAAAACAGAATACATTTGAAAACACAATAATATCACGGACACTTGCAGCACCGGACAGGTCAGCTAGTAGGAGATATTTTAAAACGGAATATTTTTTTTATCGATTAAACACTTTTTTCTAAAAAATATTTCATAACCACTAAACAATATTTTAAAATAAAAAACTTTTTCCCTATCAAATGAAGTTAGAAGAATTCTTTTATTTATATTTTCTCATTAAAATGTTCTTTTCTTTTAGAGTCCTTTTAGTATTTTTCCTTTCCTGTTTTTTGAATGACATTGTCTATACGTGATTTTTGGAACATTTATTCGCTTGATTTGACCCCTGGGATTTTCCGTGATTGATGCAAGTTTTTTTCACAGTTCGAATGATGTTCATTCTCCGCTGTTTTTATTTTCTTCTAATAAATTGCAAAACTGCCATTTATATAATGATTTTTGTTTCATAAATCGGTGTTTTCTTAAAAAAACGTCAATAATGTGGTTCAAATTGTGAAAATAATCGCAACTGTCTAAATGTAAAATGTATATTTATTGCTTAAAACATATAAGATTTTTAATTGATATTTTTAGGTGCGTTCGTAATTATATAAATACGTAACGCCTATAAATAGTCGTTCAGTCCGTACCGTTGTCCATCCGTGTGTCTCTCCTTCTCTCCATCTGTCTGTCCACCCGTCTGTCTGCCTGCATGTAATATAGTAAAAAACTATCCAACTGAATCATTTCAATTTAAAAATATATAATTATTGCATAATTTTGTCGAATCATTTAAAAGTTTATGTTTCAGATGCTAAATTCATCTTTAAAATGTAAACTTAAAATTACAGTATGTGCAAATTATTTAAAACATGATAAAGAATATTTAAAAAGATGTAAAATTACTGTAATCGGATGTATAGATTAATTACAGGGACAATCAAAAGTATTCCGTTACATTACGGCCAAAGGGAAAAATAATTTCAAGGGCATTTTAATGATCTTGCACTATTACAAGTCTATGGAGTAGATACTAAAATAGACATCCTATAAAAACTTGGTGCAAAGAGTATTTGGTACTAATTTACAGGTTGACAAGAAATTATTCCTATATATAATGGTATAAGGAAAAACATTCTTTGGGAAGCGCTTTAATTATTTTAAATTATTTAACATTTTATGGATTTGATATACGTTGCTGAGGATTACTACAAGTTACTGATAGAAACATTGCGCAATTCGTAAATAATTTCCTCCGTTGTGCAACAAATGACAATTATCATGGCATCATAAATAAAGTTAAGTGCTCGTTAGAGTGACCTTGGAAACAGTGATTACGAGTGAACAATTACAGGTTTACAAAAACTGTCAAAACTTTCAAAATGACTCTTTTTTATTAATAATTGTTTCTATATTATGATTTATGTATGTATCGATTTAAATTCTTTCTGTTCTCTGTTTTGTAGCTTGATGTGAGCACTATCCTTTTTGCTGTGTTTGTTTTTCTCGCGTGTGAAAAATTAAAGTAGAAAATGAAGAAGTGTGTATACAATAATTTGTGTGTGTGTTTTACACTTACCATATAATAATATTATACGTCTTTATCAAGATGAATTAGTGCAGTGTATAGATCAAAATGTGAATATGCCCGGTTCCCTTCTCCTATGGTGGATTTAATTGTTGGATACTTCAATGAAGAAGAATTCATCGGGTGAGTACCATTTACTCTCCTATTTAATTCTGATTAATGATAAGAAATGAAGAAAAACTATTGTATTGAGGATATAGTGACAACTCACGCCATTATTAAGACAAACGTCTTTCAATGATTATGAGAACGATTTAAAAAGATATATCAATTTGATAACATAGTGATATACTAATTTCACACAAATAAAAAATATTGAATAAAAAAACAAATAAAAATATAAGATTAGAATGGCTACATTAAAAGATAATTATTCAATTGAAAAATTGACAGCAACGAATTACAGTACATGGAAATTTAAAATTGAAATGCTCTTAACCAAAGAAGAGCTGTTCCATGTAATAACCGATAATCCACCGACCCCTTTGACCGATCAATGGTCCAAAAATGATAGGAAGGCCCGGGCATTGATAAATCTAACTATCGATGATTCACAGATAACCCACGTTAAGAACCTACAAACTGCTAGACAAACATGGGATGCATTAAAAGAAATACATGAAAGATCAAATCTCACAAGCAAATTGTTTCTCCTTAGAAAGTTATATAGTATAAAATTAGCAGAAAATGGAAATATGATAAATCATATTACAAAAATAATGGAGCTCGTTGATCATTTGGCAGCTATAGGCGAAATAATTGATAATCACCACATTTCCGCGCTCCTCCTGTGCTCTCTGCCCCAGTCTTATGATAATTTAATTACTGCTCTCGAAAGTAAAGAAGAAGCACAATTAACTCCGTCATATATTAAAAATAAGCTGATTGACGAGTTTAATCGTCGAAATGAAAACTATGAAAGTATTGATAATACAGCGAAAGCTTTTAAAGCTCAGAAAAAGTTTCCAGCTAAAAAAGAATCAAAATATTGTTCGATTTGTAAAATGAGAAGCCATAACACACAAGAATGTTGGCACAATAAAAACAAAACACACACAACACAACAAAATCAACACAATAAAAATTACAAAAAACACTATTCTACATCACTCGTTTTTCAAAGGGGTGAAAACAATTTTAAGAATGAACAAGCATCGGAATCGTATAACAGGTTTAATCGCTATGAAGGAAAAAACAATACATGGAGAAACAGCGAAAACAAAGATTATGCATTTATAACACAAGGGATAGAAAATAAAACATTCATTGTGGATAGCGGTAGCTCAAGTCACATTGCATCCTCTGAATCAATGTTTACAGAGATAAAATCGAGGGAAAAAACAAACGTGACTATCGCAAACGGAAAAAAACTTATCGCTTACGGTTCAGGCGATGTAAATTTAAATACGCTGACATCGGATAATAAAATTCATAAAATAACACTTAAAGATGTACTTCTAGTACCTGAAATCGAAACGAATTTACTATCAGTCAGCAAAGCAACCCAAAACGGATGTGAGATTGTATTTAAAAATGACCGATGCTCTTTCAAACTTAACGGAGAAATCTGCTTAGAAGCACAAAAGGTAAATAACCTCTATGAAGTCCAGTTGGCTAACGAAAACCACGCGAACATTACACAAACGTGCAACAATAAAAATTGTCTAGAACTATGGCATAGAAGGTTAGGACACAGAAATCTAACATCGATTAAAGAAATTACACAAAAGGAATTAGTAAGAGGTATCCAGATAAACAATTGTAAACATAATATAGATTGCGAACCGTGTATTAAGGCGAAATTAACTGATGAACCCTATCCGAAAGTTGCTCAGTATAGAGCAAGTAAAAGGCTTCAACTTATTCACTCGGATGTTTGTGGATCTTTTCAGACACCCACGATTGGGGGGAAATCATATTTCTTGACTTTTATCGATGACTACTCGCGATTCACAATAATCTATCTATTGAAAAGAAAAAGTGAAGTCTATGAAAAACTCAAAGAGTTCATTGCGCTGATAAGCAACAAATTTGGTGAAAAACCGAAAGAAATCAGAACGGATAATGGGGGAGAATTTACATCAGATGAAATTGAGAATTATCTCAAATCAAATGGGATAAAACATCAACATACAGTCCCATATTGCGCAAGTCAAAATGGGGTGGCTGAACGGAAAAATAGGTCGTTAGTTGAGATGGCTAGGACAATGTTAAATGAATCAAATCTACCTTTAAAGTTCTGGGGGGAAGCAATCTGTATGGCAAACCACCTACAAAATAGACTGCCTACAAAAGCTAATGCAAAAACGCCATATGAATTATGGACAGAAAGACAGCCAAACTTAAGTTACGTTAAAGTATTTGGCTGCAAAGCCTTCGCTTATATTGATAAAGCCAGAAGACAAAAATTAGATAATAAAGCTGTTGAAGGTATTTTTGTGGGATACGACAATGAATCTAAGGGATACCGCATATATGTAGGAGGAAATGAAATAAAAATCGCGAGAACGGTAAAATTTCTTGAAAATAAATTCAAATACGTAAATGATAAGCCTGAAATTGAACAAAACCAAAATGAAGACGAAAAACGCAATTGTAAAAATCTCGTGGAGATAGAAATTTCGAACGGAAAAACAACACCATCTGCGTCTCAACAACAAATTGTGGAACTAAGGCGCTCAGATAGAATAAATAAAGGCGTACCTCCTGATAGGCTTATATATACTGTCAAAGACGACAAAATTAATGAACCAAAGGATTATAAGGAAGTTAAATTAATGGAAAACTCTCCGGTAAAACAGAATTGGATAGAAGCCATGGAGAGCGAAATGAATTCTTTAAGAAAAAATAAAACATAGTCAATTGTAGATCCTCCACCGAATAAGAGAATAATAGGTTGTAAATGGACTTACAAATTAAAGCGTGACAATACCGGAAAAATCCAAAAATATAA
The DNA here is from genome assembly GCA_964019185.1 of Maratus speculifer. Classification (NCBI taxonomy): domain Eukaryota; kingdom Metazoa; phylum Arthropoda; class Arachnida; order Araneae; family Salticidae; genus Maratus; species Maratus speculifer. Next base: position 14,142,138 of record OZ025291.1, on the reverse strand, counting down.
GGCACGTTTAGTAGCTAAAGGATATACGCAAAAGTTCGGAGAGGATTACGACGAAACCTACGCACCGGTCGTATCGTATACTACGATAAGAGCATTATTAATAGCGGCATTGCACCAAAACTTAAATGTTAAGCATATAGATATTAACACCACGTTCTTACATGGGGAACTTGATGAGGAGATATACATGTCGCAGCCGGAAGGATTCGTTGAACCAAACCAGGAAACCAAAGTTTGTAAATTAAATAAGGCAATCTACGGACTTAAGCAAGCCGCGAGAGCGTGGCATAATAAAATAACAGAAACACTAAAAAACATGAATTTCATTCAAAGTAAAATTGACACATGTCTTTTTACACAGAAAAGGAATAATGAAACAACCTATATAATAACATACGTCGATGACCTCTTAATTGCAGGGAAAGACGAAACCATTGAGGAAATAATCGCGAACTTAAATAAAGAGTATGAATTAAAGAATTTAGGGGACGTAAGCAATTATTTATCCATGAACATTCGAAAGGTAAACAAAAGCTACTTAATTAATCAAACTTCAAAAATTGAAGAGTTAATTAATAAATTCAATTTACAAGAAGCAAAACCATGTAGTACACCCATGGAAACAAATTACACTCACTTTAAAGATGATGACAACATTTTACCAAACAACACACAGTACAGACAAGCCATAGGTGCACTCTTATATCTTGCCACAGTGAGCAGACCTGACATTTGTGCAGCTGTCAACATCTTAAGCCGAAGGAACGAAAAGCCAAGAATGAAAGATTGGAACTGTGTAAAGCGGGTCATGAGGTATCTTGAGACAACAAAAACCTTTAATCTAGTTATAGATGAAAATTCAAAACCAACGCTAGAAGTCTACGCGGACGCTGATTGGGGTGGAGACACAGAATCAAGAAAATCGACAAGTGGTAATGTATATTTGCTAGGTAAAAATCCCATACTTTGGTCAACTAAAAAACAATCCTGCATAGCTTTATCTTCTGCCGAAGCTGAGTACATCTCAGCAGCTAATGCAGCTAATCAAGTCAAATGGCTGGTGAATCTACTTGAAGAACTCAATATCTCACAAACATATCCTATAGAACTCTTCGAGGATAATCAGTCGGCTATCAAAATGATAGAGCTTGAAAAACATTCAAGTAAAACAAAGCACATAGAACTTAGATATCATCTCATAAAACAACTGAAACAAGATGGCATAATAAAACTCGTATATTGCCCAACCAAAATAATGATAGCTGACTTATTCACAAAACCCCTGCCAAAACCTCTTTTTGAAATTCACAGGAAGAACTTGCATCTGAGTGACAACACAACTTCAGAAATTAAGGAGGAGTTGATAGAAACATTGCGCAATTCGTAAATAATTTCCTCCGTTGTGCAACAAATGACAATTATCATGGCATCATAAATAAAGTTAAGTGCTCGTTAGAGTGACCTTGGAAACAGTGATTACGAGTGAACAATTACAGGTTTACAAAAACTGTCAAAACTTTCAAAATGACTCTTTTTTATTAATAATTGTTTCTATATTATGATTTATGTATGTATCGATTTAAATTCTTTCTGTTCTCTGTTTTGTAGCTTGATGTGAGCACTATCCTTTTTGCTGTGTTTGTTTTTCTCGCGTGTGAAAAATTAAAGTAGAAAATGAAGAAGTGTGTATACAATAATTTGTGTGTGTGTTTTACACTTACCATATAATAATATTATATGTCTTTATCAAGATGAATTAGTGCAGTGTATAGATCAAAATGTGAATATGCCCGGTTCCCTTCTCCTATGGTGGATTTAATTGTTGGATACTTCAATGAAGAAGAATTCATCGGGTGAGTACCATTTACTCTCCTATTTAATTCTGATTAATGATAAGAAATGAAGAAAAACTATTGTATTGAGGATATAGTGACAACTCACGCCATTATTAAGACAAACGTCTTTCAGTTACTACTTGTATAATAGGAAGCAGACATTATTTACAGGGACATACGAATGATTTCGGTTATTATACTGTATACGAAGTAATTTATACTATTACACAAGGATCTGAATACTTTTAAAACTTCGTTATAGTAACGAACGAATCTCATTGGCTATGCCTGGCGGATAATTTCCAACTTAGGAATAGTTTTCAATATACTTGAAACGGGTTTATAAATTCGGTTTATCTGTGTGCTTGACTGTCCGTTTTCTAATTCTCGTTAATATAGTGCGGATGACATGAAATGGATATATGTTATTCGAATTTATAGCGGTGCGTTCAATGTCAAAAATTAATTTTGGAGAATTATCTGTTCATTTACAGGGACACTCAAAATATTCCGTTATTTTAAGGCCTTTGAGGAAAATCATTGCGGTTGTATTTTAACAACATTACTTTAATTGAAATATATCGAAATTTCTATTCATCATTGAGGTTTAATACAAAATATTCATTCTGCAATCTGTTGTACATGCAATTAATTGTTTATTTATAAACACACAAAAAAATATTTGGCTACAGTACTGTCTAATATGAAAAATAAGTGCTGCAATTGCTTTCGGTTGTGATAGACGTTTTAAAATTTAAGTTTTTTTTAGATCACTTGATGTTGTATAAAATCTACAGATCCTATAGAAGGACACACGAAAATTCTCAAATGCATTTCTGTTTACTGGCGTAATTACTGAATGGTAAATTTCAATTGCGCTATGCGTTTAGTTGAAGTTATCTTCAGTGACATACGTATGGATGTTTGGATTTTTCGTACTGTGCATGATATTACAACAATTGGTATTGCTTGGTACAGTCAAGTACTTACACAAAACTTGTTAAATTATATGTGTACCCTCATACACTTTGCGTACAATGGCGACAGTCGGACAGATAGACATTTTATATAAACATGTTTTTTTTTAAAGTATAAATCCTTCAAAAATCGGAAATCGAAAAGAATTTTGATTATAATACTTTCTTCTATTAAAGATAGAAAAGAGTAAAACACTGTAGTGTGTGTAGAATCTAAAAATAGAAATAAGTATAAATAGAAATAAGAGTACCAAGATATTAAATTGGTTGTTGTTGAATTGGTTCCAACAACTAATTTTGTTTTGGGGCAAAATTGTTCAAAAAAATTTGTTAAAAAATTGTCCAATTGTTCCATTTTGTACAAAATATACAAACTGGATTATTGCACGTATAAAAACATTTCATATTTATTTACTTAGAAGGTGTCACAAATAAAAATTAAATTAAAGAGTTGACATGTTTCATGTTGATATGTTTATATCCAGTGTCATTTAATTTTCTACTGATTTTATATGTTATGAATAAGGTTCTTATTAATGAACCGAAACATGTCAACTCTTTAATTTAATTTTTAATTTTTATTTGTGACACCTTCTAAGTAAATAAATATGAAATGTTTTTATACGTGAATGAAAAAAGGTGAAGTGATTTTGTTTTAGTTTTTGAAAAAACGAAAGCTAACAACAGTTTTAACATGGATTATTGCAGTTTGTATAATCCAATTGACCCGCGGATTATATGCGGTAAATTGTTATGTTTAAAGTTTGGCATCTAGTAATACAAACAAATGACTTAAAATATTATTTCAATAAATAAATTATAGAAAAAAAATTAAAATCATAACTTTATATAAAAAAATATATTAAATCAAGATTTTTTCAGCGAAAAAGATCTAAGCTTTATTACAAAAGAAAATAAATAAATAAATAATCTAGAACATTTTTTGTAAATGTGAAAAAGTATTCATTCATGAAACTACTATCCATCAAAAATTAAACGTAGTATTACTAGGGATTGTTTCTTTCCGTTTGCATTTCTGTACAATAATTAAAATTTATGAAACTGAGACATAAAAAAAACTTTTTTTAATGTATACAATTCTACCAAGTAAATGCAGATAAAAACTAGCGTTTTAAAGAAAAAATGTTTTGCCTTAATTTATAATGCTGTATTTCTGTTAAAATGCAGCTGCTTTATTACTTCTTTTTTTTTTTTTTTTTTTTTTTTTTCGGAATGAATCTAGAATTGTAACTTTTGTCATTATTCTCTGTTTAAAACGTCTAGTGCCTGAGTTATTTTTAATTTATAAAATTAATATAATTTTCAAAATAAATACCTCTCTACCATCGTGACATTTTCTGTAATTAATTTGTTAGAAAAATATTTTTTTTTCTCTTTTACTCTCCAAAGATTGTATACGAATGTTCTGGAATTTACATTTAGCGTGACTTGATAAAACGGAAAATGTATCCGTTGTTATTTTATTTGCTCTTATTCCATTTTAATTTATAAAAAATATATAATTTTATTAAGTCTATTGGAAAGTTCTATTCCAAAATCTAGATATAATTTTATATTTTTTAATTATAAATTATATAAATTAGGCGTGAAATTACATTATCAGATAGAACTTTAAGATAGACTTTATATTTCAGTTAACGTGTTAAATCAGATTTTTTTTAAGTTTATAAAAACATAAACATTTCATCATCTCAACTATACTACATTTTAAAAGTACAGTGTACTAGGATTACCAGTATTTTTATCAGTGTTTGTGCATATGAAATAAATGCATCTTTTTCTAACATGTTAGTAATAGAAGTATCCAGTATATTTTCCGTGCTATATATTTAATTCTCTCGTCACACTGAACCTCATATGAGGCATCTACTTCAAATGCAATGTTTGAAAGACTACAAGACGGATGTTTTTCTTTTCATTTAGTAATACCATTAAATCATTTAGAATGCATAGGAGGTTTCCAAATAGCTACATTACTCGTACATAGATGTCAACACTAGATAATTTTTAGCATTATTTAAAATTATTGCTGTATAATTTTAGAAGAGACATGAACTATTTTTTGGGGTTGCTTCATTTTTTTGCGATGTGAAAAATGTTTCATTAGTCTTTAACTTTCCCTCAATATGTGCAAGATTTAAAATTAATTTTAAACATAACATATTCTTTAAAGTGTTTTTGGCTTCATAAGAGACTCGAAGAAAAAAAGTCCTTCCGGCTGTACCGGGAGAAGAGGTAGCTTTCATATAACTTATTTATTTTAAATTAAGTTATATTATTCAAATATACGAAGCTGAAATTAGTGGAACCCGATTATATAAGATTGAATACTAGTTTTTATCAATGCTAAATAAATAAGGGGACTTTTTAGAAATTAGTCATCTTTTATTCAAGCTGGTTTTATTTTAAGAGATTTATAAGGTCACCAAATTCCACGATATCATGAAATGAATGCCATTTTAAAACAACATGTTTGAAAAAAAAAAGCTATGAGCTTGGTCGAAATTTTAATTCATGTGCACATGCACACTCACATCGAAATTGATTCATATATACGAGTGCTGTTCAAGGGCAAATTGATTAAAAAAATATATATATCACCTACATTAGAAAATCAAATTGCTATATCTCAGGCGTTTTTTAAGGTAAAGTCAAGACAAAAAATACTCTGGAATTCATGTATTAAGGTCAAACACTTCAAAAAGAAACTTTTTTGAAATTCTAATTTTTTGTTTGTTCATCATTATACATTTAAAAGTTTTTAACAAACCTAAATGGCCTCCATTTTTAAACAAGATGACGGATGAAGTTAGACAGTGAACTCGGGCGAGACATTGGTATGGACTATGTACAAACAAAGTTACATCCAAATCGGTTCATAAATTCGCGTTTTATCGCGTGACAAATTTCAGACCGTTTCAAAATATCAACCGCAGTGGAAATTGAATGTGCTATAATTCAGCCATTTTTCAAGATGTAGATGAAACAAAAAATGCTCTGGCATCTTTGTATCAAGGTCAAATACACAAAAGAAAATATTTTTCAATTTCTGACTTTTTTGCACCTAATTTTAAAATTTAGCTTTTTTAAATTAATATTCCGCCATTTTGAAACAAGATGGCTGATAGATCTGGCCAAAGAACTCAGTCCAAACATCGGTATGTACTAAATACAGACAAAGAAATCGGTTTATAAATTAGCGTTTCATCACATGACGAAAATCAGATCATTTTCAAAATGTCAGCAACACGAGAAATTAAAAGTGCTATAATTCAGCCATTTTTAAAGATACATACGGAAAAAAAATGCTCTGGAATCTTTGCATCAAGGTCAAATGCATAAAGGAAAATCATTACCAATTTCTCACTTTTTTCTACTTATTTTTAAGTATATATTTTTTAATTAAATAGCCACCATTTTGAAACAAGATGGAGGATACGGGCTAAAAAATTCGGTCCGGGTCTCAATATGTATTATGTACACACAGAGTTAAACCCAAATCGGTTCATAAATACGCGTGTTATCATGTAACAAAAATCAGATTGTTTCAAAATGTTAGTCTCACTAGAAATTCAAAGCCCTATAACTCACTAGGGAACTGCAAGAAGTGTAAGTCACCGATTTTGACGAAAGTGGTATCGTTGGAAAGATCTCATCATAAGCAGTAAAAAACTCATTAGAACTACCCGTCGCAAATAACTCGTTTTCGAGGTATCCGACAATTTATGTCTCGTAGCTAGAGCACACTTAATGGGGGACCGCAAAAAAATTTAGTCTCGGTTTTAACGAAAGTGGTATCGTTGAAAAGATGTCATCGTGAGGATTAAAAAACTCAAAGGAATCACCCGTCGGAAATGAGACGTTTTCGAGATATCTGACAATTTGTGTCACATTGTTAATGCACACTGCTGAGAAATTGCATTAAGGGGGCTCAAGGGTTAAAAACTTTTCAAAAAATCGATTTTTTTATGATCTAATTTGATTATTCATTTAATTCTTAACTCAATGCAAAAAACCGCATAAAAATATTTGCATTTTTAACGGAGTTATAAGCATTTATGTATCAACACTTTCATAGCCGCATCCACATAATTTCAACTTTAAGTCGTGTTTTCTCAAAACTTGATTTTTGATGACTAACACCAAGATTAAAAAAAAACTATTTGATGGAATGGCTTAATTTTTTTTGCATGCATATAACATCATTATCTAGATTATGAATTAATATATTTTAGATAGTTTGAGATATGTTTTAGATCTATTTTAGATTTTGAGTATTTTTAATGGAAAAAAGTTGTATTTTTTAGGAATTTTTTTAATTTTCAACTTCGAGAGATTTTTTAATGCTGTTTTTATTAAGTGATAGTTATATCCTTAATTCATAATCTAGATTATGATGTTATATGCATGCAAAAAAATAAATAAATAAATAAAATAAAATAAAATAAAATTAAGCCATTCTATCAAATAGTTTTTTTTTAATCTTGGTGTTAGTCGTCAAAAATCAAGTTTTGAGAAAACACGACTTAAAGTTGAAATTATATGGATGCGGCTATGTAAGTATTGATACATAAATGCTTATAACTCCGTTAAAAATGCTAATACAGTCGAGTCTCTATATAACGAAATCCATCGTTCCAGTAAAAAAATCGTTATATAGAGAAATTCCATGTGTAGAAAATGATTTAAAAATCGTATTTAATGTGTAAATTTTGAATAAATATTCTCTTTGATGTTTTTAATTAAGAATTTGAAATGTTTAAAAGTAAATATTAACCTAACATTCTATTTCTTAATTATTTAAGCAGTGTCAAAAAAAGAGTAGACATTTATTTGAAAGCTTAATGAAAATCAAATAAGGAAGACTTGCATTAATTTCAGACAAAGAATTCTGTAATTTTTTGTTGCTTTGAATTTAAAATTATTACACTCTCAAAAAAAAAAAAAAAAAGCTCAAATTTTAGCAAGGAATGAAAAACTGTAGTTACGATTTTCCTCCATTTGAAGGCTTCTCTTATGTGCCTCTCATTGATTTCTTTCTTATATGTGTGACAATCTAATTGACTCTGTTTTGAGAAGGATGTTGAAAGGTGTGTGGGAGGTGGGATGATTTCGTTGGATTTAAAGAACAAGGAGGTAAGTAAAATAAAAAAAGCACTGAACGATAAATCAAAAGTAAGTGATGGCAAATTGATTCCATATGATTTAGAATCTTTTTTAAAACTGAATAAATTAAGACCAATTTATGAAAAAATCGTTATATGGAGATAGATATTTCGCTATATGGAGACTGTTTTTAATGTAATCATGCGAAAAGGAGATCGTTCCTACAAAAAATTCGTTATATAGAGAAATTCGATGCATGGAGTTTCGTTATAGGGAGACTCGACTGTATTTGTATGCGGTTTTTTGCATTGAGTTAAGAATTAATTGAATAATCAAACTAGATCATAAAAAAATCGATTTTTTGAAAAGTTTTCAACCCCTGAGCTCCCTTAAGTGACATAAATTGTGGTATATCTCGAAAACGGCTCATTTCAGACTGGTAGTTCCTTTGAGTTTTTCTTCTCACAATGATATCTTTGCAACAACACCATTTTCATAAAATCGAGAAAACAATTTTTTGCGGTCCCCCATTAAGTGTGCTCTAGAACAGTATGTTCTGTAAACAATCAAAACTTATTTGGGTTCAAAAATCTTCTAAATATTCTTGAATTTTCTTTTTAAAAATTTTATTACATACTTAGAATTATAGAATAAAGAAATATTGAATTCAAATTATTTACATACTATGTACAAAATGTATAATATGTACAAAATATAAATGCTTTTACCTTGATAATTTTTGATCATCATACTAAAAACTGGAAAGATGATCCTTTATGCATTTCTGCGTGCCTTTTCATAAAATTAACATAATTCTTCAATAAAACTCAAGACACGCACGACAAACAAAAAATATAAACATTCTCTCTAAAAAATTCTTTTTCATTCCATCAAAAATTGATGCCAACTTTTTTATCTAAACTTTTAACTCATCTCGTAAGATAAAAAATATAAAAAGCAAAGCAGACGAAAAAACAGCTTCGCTTCCATAGCAACGAGTCGCGTCTTATAAATAAATTAAATATCACAATTGCAAATATGCAAACGATTTTCTGTGAATAAACTGGGATAACTTAATTTATCAATTCCTAACATACTCCCACCTTTAATTTAGGCGGAAGCCAAATTAAACTTAAGATCACTTTTGATCAAATTAAGCCCTAATTCAAAATAAAAAATATGCAAATAAATAAAGATAATAACTAAACAATAATAAAATAATAATGAAACATTTAGAGTTCTAGAAAAGTCAATTCAGGGTTTTAGAAAAGTCATTTCAGAGTTCTAGAAAAAGTCATTTCAGAAGTCTCTGTACTACTCTACCACTTCTAGTTTTACTGTTACTCACAGTCTGGATTACAGGGTCATCAGGACTTGATATCTCTAATGAGTACAGCTTACGAAGTGGACGCACCAAGGTCCCTGAACTTGTTTTAACTTCAGCCACTCTAGCTGCTCCATCTCGACTTGGGAAAATCTTTACAATTTTTCCTATAGGCCAATAAAGTCTCTTTTGGTTTAGTTCTATCAAGACTACTTCACCTAGTCTGACAGCTTGTCCTTTCTGTTTTGATTTTTGGACCAATTCAGCTAAATATTCTTTTCTAAATCTATTTCTAAGTTGTTGCCGAATATTTTGACAGTGTTTATATCTAGATTGAAGTTTCTTTGAATCTATTGCATCTAAATCAGAAACACCTATTTCTTCAATGTCTTGCAAAAATGATGATGGAGTCAAAGGTATAAATTTATCTGTTTCTTCAAAAATATAGGTTAGAGGCCTTTTATTTACTGTTGCTTCGACATCACATAGAACAGTCATGAGTTCTTCAAAAGTTAAAGTTGAAGTGCCGAGTGTTCTGATCAAGGGAATTTTAACACATCTAATCAGACGCTCCCACCATCCACCCCACCAAGCTGCTGCTGGAGGGATGAACTTCCATTTAATAGGAGACAGTTCTTTTGAAGAAACTATTGCATTCCAATCCAATGATTTTAAAAGGTTATTGGTTCCTCTAAAATTTGAGCCATTATCAGAGTATATAGTAGTCGGCCTTCCTCTCCTGCATATAAATCTTCGAAGTGACTGAATGAATCCTTCCGCTGAGAGACTGGATACAAGTTCCAAATGTATTGCCCTATATACTGCACATGTAAAAAGTACAACCCAAACTTTGGATCTTTGCTTTACGAAAAGAGGGCCAAAAAGATCAGCTCCAACAACTTCAAAAACTTTGGAATCTCTGACTCGATCTAGAGGTAGGTGGATTGGAGGTGTAGTATATGGCTTTGTAGAGTATCTTTTGCATCTGTAACACTTAGACAATTGACTTCTAATGATGCGTCTAGAAGAAATTATCCAATATTTTTCTCTCAAAATGGATCCAACTGTTTGAAGTCCAGCATGACAATTCTTTAAATGACATTCTTGAATCAGACAATTCACTACATGATGTTTCGATGGTAATAAAATTGGATATCTGAAAGAAAACTCGTCATCCCGCTCTAATATCTTTGTTTTTACTCTCAACAAACCTTGATCTTTCATAACCTTTAATCCTTTTATTGCATCAGTAGTATTACCAAAACTTTCAGATTGTATTATTGACCAGAGCGACCTTTCCGCATCTTCTTTTTCTTCAATTGACAATTCTGATGGAAAACATATATTTCGATTTCTGCACTTCATTATGAATCTCTTCACCCAACATACGACATTAATAAATCTACCAAATTTTGAAATTCTACTATATATCATAAATTCAAGTGAATTAGAACATAAAAGAGTAGGTACTGCAGTTTTCTTCTTTTCCATCATTACTAATTCTTCGTTGGGGCTTGTTTCTGAATGTGGCCAATTTTCTCTGATAACTTCAACCACTCTGGTCCCTCCCACCATCTCATCTTCAGCAGCTGTTTAGGACTACATCCGCGAGAAGGTAGATCAGCAGGGTTGAGATGACCAGGTACGAAGTTCCATTGTTGAGATTCGGAAAATTTACAAATTTCTCTAACTCTATTGCCTACAAACGTTCCCCATTGATCATTTCTTCGAATCCAAGCGAGAACTGTCGAAGAGTCGGTCCAATACTTTACTGGTATGGAAATACAATTAAAGGCTTTCAAAACAAATTTAGTCAACCTTATTCCTAAAATACAAGCAAGAAGCTCTAAACGTGGTATGGTTACATTTTTCTTTGGTGCAAGACGAGACTTAGCTCCTAAAAGTTGTACAAAGACTGCGTCTTTATCTTCACAACGTAAGAAAACTGCTGTTGCATAAGCTCTGGTACTTGCATCACAAAATGTATGAATAGACCATTTTTCTTTACAACCATATCCTACACGTCTATTTATCTTCACGTCATTTAAATACTTGAGTTCGCTATACCATTTTTGAAAATTATTCCGGATTTCTTCTGGAAGTGGAGCATCCCAATCTAATTTCGTCGACCAGGCGTCTTGAATTATCAGTTTGGCTGGCAACAATGCTGGGGCTAAAAATCCTATTGGATCGAAGATCCCTTGGGTTACAGCTAATATCTTTCTTTTCGACAGATTTTCTATCTCATCACTAAATTTATAAGCGATCTTCAAACTATCTTCCATTGTGTCCCACTTCAACCCTAAAACCGGAACTATCGTTGTTACATTTTTGCTGAGCACCTTCTTTTCGTTAAGGAAACTGCTGTCTTCACTTTTAATTGGTCCGAATTCCCACATTCTTAATTCCATTTTCGCATCAGCCATGATTTCTGTAGATTTTGAAATAAAATTTTCTAGTTCAGGCACATTGTCGACTGAAGTAACGCAGTTATCTATATAGTATGATTTCATAAGCTTCTCAGCTATCTGTTTGTTTTCTTCATCAACATTACTCAAATGATATCTTATAACTGCACCTAGCAAAAATGGGCTACAAGTTGCTCCAAAAACTACTCTATTGTGTTGATAAACTTGAAATTCGTCAGGACTCTTCCACCATAAAAATCGCAAGAAATGCCGATCTGATTCTTTGACTTCAATTTGAAGAAATGCTCTTCTTATATCGGCTACTACCCCAATAGGTTTCTCACGAAATCTTATTAACACTGCAGGGATTTGTTCGATGAGATTTGGTCCTTTGAAGAGACAATCATTTAAAGAAGGAGACCTCCCTACCTTACACGATGCATCAAAAACTGGTCGAACACTTGTAGTAAGACTATCTGGTTTGATGACGGGATGATGAGGTAAAAAATGTCCTGGAATCTTGAGTGTTTCATCTGGTACTTTACTGATAACGCCTTCTTCTTCCCATTCACAAAAAACTTTAGCATATTCTTCAAACATTTTCATTGATTTTAATTTCTTTGTTGAATTTATCAATCTTCTTTCAGCTATGTGTCTATTTGAGGGAATCTCACGTTTGCCGTTAATCCAAGGAAGACCTACAATATAGCGACCTTCTATATTTCTATCAACTTCTTTTATAAAATTATCATGAGCGAGTTCTTCTTCTTCTGCTTTAGGCAAAGTTTGACAGGGATCTGTAATACCAATTGTCTCTAACTTCCATAATTCTGGAATCTTCATATCTTTTAAAGCTAGGTTCGTGATAAACATATTTCCATAATTTAGGCAAGACTGTGATGTACTTTCTAAACGACCACAAAGTGTCCATCCAAACTTTGTCTCTATTGCTGTAAGACCGCTCTTTAACTGTTTTACTCGACCTGTAAGAAGTTGTCCGTAGTAATCGCTTCCAATCAAAATTTCAATTTTTGGACTTCCTGCTCCTAAATCTGTGATCCATAGTTTATTTTGTTTAAGCTCTTTAATTACTGATTCTTTTGGTATCCGAGGAATATAGTTACAAATTATATCTTGATCCAAAAGTTCTAAGACTTCTTTCGTTTGTTTCTGTCTATCAGAAGAACTTAACTCAACTTGGAATTTATTGTGAGATTTAGCTTCTGTTTGCGTACCACCAAACAAAGTGTGTACAATAGCTTCAGAAGAAATGGGATGTAAACCTAACTCTTCAGCTGTACCTTTTAAAATATAGCTCTTTTGCGACCCACAATCAAGTAACGCTCGTACGTTCTTTGTTATTCGACCTTTAATAACTACTTCAAAAGTCATAAGAGCTACTTCAGCAGAACACTGCTTATTTGCTATAGTGCTTTGAATTACTTCTGGGGTCTTAGATGTATTTTCTGATTCTTTACACATTGAAATTTCAGGGCATAATAACTCGGTATGGGGTTTAGAACACACGTGACAACGAATAAAAACTTTGCAAACTTTAGCGTGATGACCAAAACGAAGACATTTTAAACAGCAATTTTTATTCTTAATTTTGGCCTTCCGTTCATTAAAGGAAAGAGATCTAGCCCTAACACAGTCCTTGCTTTCATGAGATTTACTGCAAAATAAACAAAGGCGTTCTTTTGCGCTAAATAGCCCTGCCGCAGTAGGTATTTTACTTTCTGCTTTTCTTAACTTTTCTTTAGGTTTGTCTTTAAAGCCCAGCTCTATAAAACTCGATTTGGCTAATTTGAATCTTTCCTCGTTTGCAACTTCTTGTTTCAGAAATTCCATCAAACTTACTATATTTGCTTTTGTTGACAATGCATTATTATTACTAACAACGTTTGATGTAATTGAAATATTATATCGCTGCCAAGCTTTTAATACATCTTCCGATAAACTAGATTCTATCATGGGATAGAGCCACGCCGAATTGCTTTCTAAACTTAAACCCATTGATTCTAACGATCTTAAATATGCCTCGACTTTCGTGAATAAATCTGATAAGGGAAGTTTATCTTTGCCGTGCGCCTGTACATTAGCTACAATCAATTTTAGGAATTCTCTAACGTACACTTCTATTAGTAAATCTTTATTTCTCAAACGCTCTTGAAATGCCTCGACAGCTTTGGGGTAATTAACTGCGGTCATTGGATAGCTCTCTAACAAACGCCTGGCACTGGTTCCAGGTTCTACAGATTGGATAAGATACTGAAATTTGTCACTATTATCCAAATCTATGTCTTCATGAATTTTCTGAAACTGGGACCAAAATGAAAGATAATTTATTAACTGCGAATCGAATGGCTTAATATTTAGTTTAGGTAATTTATAATGCTTTGATTTGGAATAACCGTAATCTGTGCTTTTTTCACTATTATCTTGATTACGTTTATTTTTATCCAATGCTTCACTAACTTTACGCTTAATGGTAATAAATTGATCTGAATAACTTTCATTTTCCACTACTTCATTTTCAATAGCCTCTTCGTCGCATTCATCATCATCTAACATGAGTTCAATTATAGCTTCATCAATAGATTTAATTTCATGAATCAAATTTTCTAATTTACTAAAATCGTCTGAAATTTTACCCTTATCTAATGAATCGCTGTTAATTTCTTCATTCAAAACATTTAAAGTTCTGGTAAATGACGCACGTAGCGGTGTACGCTTTTTCTTTAACTTATTCATCTTAGAAAAATTAAGTAGTAATGCACAGCTTATGAAAACACTATACGCTATAAAAACAATTCAATATCTCAACAGTATTATTAATTTTTCTAAGATGAATAAGTTAAAGAAAAAGCGTACACCGCTACGTGCGTCATTTACCAGAACTTTAAATGTTTTGAATGAAGAAATTAACAGCGATTCATTAGATAAGGGTAAAATTTCAGACGATTTTAGTAAATTAGAAAATTTGATTCATGAAATTAAATCTATTGATGAAGCTATAATTGAACTCATGTTAGATGATGATGAATGCGACGAAGAGGCTATTGAAAATGAAGTAGTGGAAAATGAAAGTTATTCAGATCAATTTATTACCATTAAGCGTAAAGTTAGTGAAGCATTGGATAAAAATAAACGTAATCTGTGCTTTTTTCACTATTATCTTGATTACGTTTATTTTTATCCAATGCTTCACTAACTTTACGCTTAATGGTAATAAATTGATCTGAATAACTTTCATTTTCCACTACTTCATTTTCAATAGCCTCTTCGTCGCATTCATCATCATCTAACATGAGTTCAATTATAGCTTCATCAATAGATTTAATTTCATGAATCAAATTTTCTAATTTACTAAAATCGTCTGAAATTTTACCCTTATCTAATGAATCGCTGTTAATTTCTTCATTCAAAACATTTAAAGTTCTGGTAAATGACGCACGTAGCGGTGTACGCTTTTTCTTTAACTTATTCATCTTAGAAAAATTAAGTAGTAATGCACAGCTTATGAAAACACTATACGCTATAAAAACAATTCAATATCTCAACAGTATTATTCAAATGTCCGTGCTCGGGGCGCCAGATTATGTTGTAAACAATCAAAACTTATTTGGGTTCAAAAATCTTCTAAATATTCTTGAATTTTCTTTTTAAAAATTTTATTACATACTTAGAATTATAGAATAAAGAAATATTGAATTCAAATTATTTACATACTATGTACAAAATGTATAATATGTACAAAATATAAATGCTTTTACCTTGATAATTTTTGATCATCATACTAAAAACTGGAAAGATGATCCTTTATGCATTTCTGCGTGCCTTTTCATAAAATTAACATAATTCTTCAATAAAACTCAAGACACGCACGACAAACAAAAAATATAAACATTCTCTCTAAAAAATTCTTTTTCATTCCATCAAAAATTGATGCCAACTTTTTTATCTAAACTTTTAACTCATCTCGTAAGATAAAAAATATAAAAAGCAAAGCAGACGAAAAAACAGCTTCGCTTCCATAGCAACGAGTCGCGTCTTATAAATAAATTAAATATCACAATTGCAAATATGCAAACGATTTTCTGTGAATAAACTGGGATAACTTAATTTATCAATTCCTAACACAGTATGCACTAACTACGTGATATAAATTATTGGATATCTCAAAAACATCTCATTTCCCACGGATTGTTCTTTTGAGTTTTTTCTTCCTCGTGATGATATCTTTTTAACGATACCACTTCTGTTAAAATCGACACTTATATTTTTTGCGGTCCCCCATGAAGTATGCACTAATTACGTGACATAAATTGTCGAATATCTCGAAAACGGCTCATTTGCAAATGGTAGTTCAATTGAGTTTTTTACTGCTCTCAATGAGATTTTTCCAACGATACCAATTTCGTAAAAATTGATAACTTACACTTTTCGCAATTCCCTAGTCAGTCTTTTTTGAGATATAGACGAAATAAACAGTGCTCTGGAATCTTTGATTTATATTCTAACTCATAAAAGGGAAAGTATTTTTCAACTTTTAATTTTTCGTATTTAATTTAAAATTTAATTAAAAAAAGTTAAATGGCCTCCATTTTGAAACAAGATGGTTAATGATGCTGGCCAACGAACTCGGTCGAAACATTTGTATGTACTATGTACATATACATACCAAGTTTCATTCAAACCGGCACATAAATACGATAGTTAAGCATGACAAATATCATGTATATAGATGAGGGTTACTTTGAAATTATTGAGATACGCGCAGACGAGAATTTGCAAAATAAAAATAATGGTTTAATTTAAAAATACAAAGTATTTTAACACAGCAGACGATTTTTTACTGACTTACTTCAACTTTTATAGCGTAGAATTAATTTTAAACAGAAGAGAAAATGGAGTTGATCCGAGAACATTTTCGTGCTATGAGTTTCTACTATTTTAAAGCAGAATTAAATTAAGAAGAATGCGTTCAACGGTTGAAATTAACATTTGGTGATGAATCTCGAGCTCGTGCTACTGTATTCAGATGGTTTAAAGAGTTTAGCAGAGGCCGCAATTTTCTTCAGGATGAAGAACACACAAAAAAGCCGCCGTCGGCAGTAATCAAGGTTAATGTGTCTACGATATGAAAAATGTTAATGTATGATAATTGCTGTACCTATCAAATGATACAGAAGGACTTTAACATTGGATCCGCAGCCATATACAAAATTATTCATGAAGAATTGCATATGAAAAAAGTAGTTTGCCGTTGGATTCCCCATAATCGCATCATTCCTAAAATTGTAACTGGTGATGAAACGTACATACCGTTTTTTGACAATCCAACACGTCAAGAAAGTAAAGTATGGCTATTTGAAGATGATCCCACGCCGAAAATGGTGAAAAGACAACGCGCATTGAAAAAAGTGAGGTAAGCCGTTTTCTTCAGAAGTACGAGATTGATCAAAGCCATCAAGTTGGAAGGACAGAAGACAGTAACAATAAACTGGTATACCACTAAATGTCTTCCAGAAATTCTACAAGAAGTGAATGTTAGGGGACTAATGTTTCACCATGACAATGAATCTTCACATACAGCTGGATTAACAGTTGAGTTTCTTAAACAAAAACGAATTAAAGTAATAGAACATCCGCCGTATTCACCTGATCTGGTTGTGTGTGACTTTTGGTTATTCCTTAATCTAAAAAGAAGTTACGTGGACGTTGTTTTCATTCAGAAGAAGAGATTGATGTAGCTATAAATACATTTTTTCATCGATTCCAAGAAATGAATGGCTTGAGGCATTTAATCTGTGAAAATTCGTGTATACATATTTTTTTTTCTTGAGTCTGGTGGTCATGATCGGTGAAAATATGCCAAAAATTTCCGGAAGTTCTCTTCTCCGGACAGCTGCAATGGATAGATTTTTACTTTTTGAAATGAAAGATACCTAAAAAATAGATAGAGCAATATTACAAAGAAAACAAACATCTTTTTGTACATGATTTATACTGGTATTTTAAAAGTATTAACAGTTAGGAAGATTTTTTTATTCTACTTTTATAATAATTTGATGACGAGAGGGTTAATCCTTATTTAATCTGCGTTATTCAACATGATATGTACAATAGTGTAGTTAAACACTACTACATTTTTCTTATCAGTATGTGTACAAATATACTTGTGTTGAAAATCATAGATGATCACTAAATCTTATACTATAATGCGAGCAAAAATTGTGTGTGTGTGTAAATTTTATCTCAGAAACGGCTCTAACGATTTTCGCAAAAATTTAGATTTTACCATTTTTGGGCACGAAAAGACCATTGGGCTACGTCTCATGTTCGAGAAAATTAGGTTATTGGGTCATTTGGGGGCATAATAGGTCAGGATCAAGCTATTTATGTCTAGAGAACGGCTGGATCGATTTTAAGGAAATTTTGTATCCGATCGTTTTTTGGCTCGTGAAAACTTTTAGGCTGGGTCCCATGTTCAAAAATTTCGATTAGTGGTTCATTTTTAAGTCATTATGGGTCAAGCCATTTTTATCTAAAAAACGGCTCTAACGATTTTGACCAAATTTTATATTTTATCGTTTTGGATTACAAGAAGATTATTGGGTTAGGTAACATGTTTGAGAAAATTTGGTTAGTGGGTCATTTTTGGGCCATTGTGGGTCATGCTATTTTTATCTAGAGATTTTCTCACGCAATTTTGACTAAAAATTTTGAAAATTTGATTTTAAATATTACAGATACGTACATAAATTTTGAAACAATGAAAATGTCGTTTGGTTTAGATTTTACTCGAAACATAAATTTGTAATTGAGTCTAAGTGAAATAATTTTTTCTAACTAATTAATAAAACATTAATAAAAATACTACAAATGAAACGTCGAATTAAAAATCCCTTAGTGACGTAACAAACGCGTGTAATGTGTATAAAATCAAATGAATGAGGCGTTTAAGCTAATCCATTATTGGCTTCAATTTTATATATTTCGAGGTAGATTTTTGGTTGACGGAATAATCAGGTAGTAAGTTTCAAACATATGAGCCTTTGATAATATCATCCTAATTGCTTATCTTCACTAGGTGTACTAATTAAGTTTAATTTTTCAGTACTTTGAGCAGTCAAAGCTTATGGAACTAGTATTTTGGAAACTTTAAAATAATATTTGTTCTAAGAACTAAATTAACCAATATAAAAGTTTCTTTTTAAACAATTTCTTGAAATTTCGAAAATGGGTTCCATCTCGTTATTAACTAAAACATTAGAAATAAATTCCGTGTTTAAATGCATTGTTTAAATGTGTGTTAGAAAAAACGTAATTATTTCAATACTTTTGTATAATATCGAAGGTGCTACATTTTTTAGAATTACATTAGTTCTTGACATCACTATTTCAGGAAAGAAATTTTCTATTTAATACATAAATCGTAGAAATTGCAGTTTTTTTTATTAAGGAGCAGAAATTGTGACATTTCCATATTATAAACTAAAATAAAAATTCAAGAATTATGGTAAAGCATTTTGCATCCTATACTTAGTATATCGAATATTTCCTTTGATTTAGATGGATATTTAAAAAAATAAATATGCATTTTCTGTACAATAAAAAAAAAATCTTTTTAAACGAATGCTTCTAAAAAGCATATTAAGGAAACATAAATTAAAACGTGTAAAAAAATATCTTGCTTTATGCATAATGTCTTAATATGGAATGTTACATAATTAAAGTACATCAATTATTAAAAAAGTAATCTTTTGAAAAGAAATACATTAAAGACATTGGTATTAATGCATTCTAACGATTAAGCGACCACTTTTAAAAAAGTAATGTAATCTTTACTACAACAAAAAACTATTTAATTAGCTTAATGAAAGCCTATTAAGATATTTAATTTTATGCCCTTCAATATCGGTATTTAAATCAAAGAGGATTTTTTTATACATGTTTGATTAGTTTAAACTGTTAAAATAAACACCACGCCGTTAAAAGGATGTAAAATAATCTTTAGAAAAAAATGAAAAATACTGAATAGGTTTAGTAAAAGAGATTTTTTTTTAATTTAATGTCCAAAATTGAACATTTAAGTTTTTAAAAAATGGAACTGAATTTTTTTTATACATAAAATTCCAAATAAAAGAAAAAAAATCGAATAAGGGAAAAAAAGAAAAAGAAATATTTTTGTTTCTTTTCATTAACAGTGTGCGTTAAGAATAAACTGAGTTCCTTTCTGTTTAAATCGAAAATTTACTCAAGGGTCGGAGTTAACGCTCTACAAATACCAAAATTACAATAATCGTTACTTTTTATAGTAGCTTGTAGTGTATAGCACTACATTCTGAACGATACGTGTAGTGTGTAGATAGCTCTAAAAAATAAGTAGTTTGCTATGAGAACCGACGCTGCTTTTACACTATTAGAAGCGGCGGGGGGGGGGGGGTCTGCTAATAAAATTATAATAAATCATTCTGCAAATAAAAAAAACCGCAACTTGCTTCTTTTGAGTAAAATTTGTTCTAGTCCACTATTTTTGAATTTCAGCAGAAAATATTAACCGCAATGTATAGAACTCCATCGCCGTAAGACCTTGATTTTTTTTCTCTTTAATCGTCACTTGCTTCAATTATTAACTCACAAAAATATTTTTTTTCGTTTGCAACGCTTATCAATTTACTTGTTGCTGATTGATTTACAGATTTATTTATTATTTGAATGTTGAGTAATTTTTTTTTTTGTAATTTTCTAAATTATAAAATTAAACAATCAATAATGTTAATTCTCTACAGAGTTGAATGCAATTAACAGATGAGTGTATTGAGAATTAAGTAAGCAAATCTGTTGCTAAATAAATATCAATGATAATTTTCAATTCCATTGTAATAATTACTGTAAGAATAGGAATAAAAAATTATGCAGTGTCAGGTTAAGCATAAATATTTTATATAAGAATTATTCTAGATAATACTTAAGTTACGAGTCTAAATTGAACTTCTCTATAAAATCTGAATGTAGCGAAATAGTGATTAATTTCTCGTCGCATTAAAACGAGCTTACTTTTTAAAGCAAGTAATTGTTGTTGTAATTAATTACATTTTCGAGAAACTAGTTGTAGTTGTAGATCGTACAATAAAAGAAATGATTTTTCCTACCTAAGAATTTACTATTTACAAAAAATTAAGTGTAAAACTAAGATAAAAGCTAACAACAATTACGTAATATATTAGAGATGAAAAATCTGAAATTATAAATTTTTAATTATAAAATTAGTTCCTTAAAAATGTTTTACATAAACGTTGAAGGCCATAAAAAGTTACATTAAAATGTCCCATTTAATCAACTTAATAATAGTGATTAATTGTAAAATTTTAAGTCAGAAAATTTGTAGTTTCAAATAGGAAACAAGATACTAGAGAGCATTATATGATGATCAGAAATAGGTTAGAAAAAATTACTTAATAATAATTAATACTAGAACCGCCAGAAAGTTTAGTCAACTGTAATAAAAAACAATCACCAGAAATATTATTTAAAGTTATTTAACATATTTATCAAAAGAAGGAATCAGTGTTGGAGGTTATGGCTTTCCTATAAGAGTCGCAATGCTCCCATTTTCTTTCCTTCGGTCTTGATCAATCTGATTATCAGGATGCGTAAGTGTTGTGCATTAACTGGAAATTGAAACTCAAATTCCTCAGCATTGGATCGGACGAAGCATACCAAGAGCTAAGGTGGAAATGTAAAAAGTCCTAGAGCCGTATATTTTTTCTTTTTTTTTATATTAATTAATGGATCAAAATTTACTTATAAAGAATACAATAGAAGATTAAAATATTTTTAAAAATAAGGATGTACAGAGAAGAATCAAATTTAGAAAAAAAAAATAGTTAGGTTTTGATGGATAACTTCTGCAATCAATGAGGGTGCAGAATGTAGCGAATTTTATCGCCAGAAAAAAAATAGAGCCGGATTGAAATGACTAAAAAGAGGATGTCTCAGACAGCTATTCAATGAAGAATCACAATTGGAATTGATGTACAGATTCTGCAGCCAGTGAGGTTGCAGGAGAGTAGAGAATCATGTTCCGAGACCAGATAATGGTAGAAATTAACCTGAGAAAACTAAAATAATATTAAAATACATAAGCATTTTATTGAAAATGGATGAATTATGGTACCAAATGCATAGGCAGGAAAGATAAAGAAATTAATTGAAAGATAAAAATATACAAATATATACAAAATATATAAAAGATAAAAATATACAAAAAAATGATTCGTTTATGGTGATTGTGCTCCTTTCGTTTAGAAAATGGGGCAAAACTGTCAACACGACTAAAGATGGCAAGCTGTTTATTTTACCAACAGAATTGTTAATACTATACGGTTTAATCGACCGCAATGCATAGGTGGGTATTAATTTAGCATATTTCTTCACAGCATATATTCAACTTATTTTAGAAAGAAATTTCTGGTCCGTATCGAAATATTTTTATTTGGTACCGGTCAAAAGCAGTACTATTTTGTTAATTCAGTTGTTGTAAACTATCACTTCTGCCATAAACTATAATTCGAAAAAAACAATTCGGTTGTTAACAAACATTTTAAAACATAGTGTGCAGTACAGTGTATTATTTCAGCGGACGGTGGAAAGAATGGCATGCGAAGGGTTAAATATTATTTAATTTAGTAATATCAACTAAACTATTAGAACACATGAACTTCTACCACCGCTTCGTGAATACTAGGTCTTCGCGCTGACATAAAAATATAGGCTGTCATAGGTAGGTTATTTTTAGCTTTTGTATAATTCCCTGAATTTGAATAAAACATTCTTCCATTCCTTTTCATGCTATTAAATAAGACACAGAATAATTTTAGAAAATTCTGGTGTAAAAACTCAAGGGAGAATACAAACGCTGAAAAATATCCACGTACGACAACTGCTAGTTTTATGTCTGCGTGAAGGAGTAGTATTGAATGAGCATTATCAATTACAGTTCCTGATAAGTTACTGAAGTTCTTATTAAATAAATGATATTTACGATATAATATCAGAGCTCCTGTATAATACGATTTTTTAAACACCATTTTTTTTCGAGGGAAAATAATCCATTCAGTTGAAAATTTTATAGAAACCTACCTGAAGGCTAGTTTTAATTGAAAATGTTGAAAAAAAATTCCTGTTAGCTTGGCCTACAGGCGAATGTAGGTTTCGAAGTTAGGCACAAATTTCACCAGGAAAAAGTAAATCAAGATTAGAAATAAATCTAGCTTCATCACTAAGAATAAATTCTAAAGAACTAAACCTTTTGTGAAAATTCTAATATACACGCATATATATATGAAATAGATTTAAAAATGGCGAAAACAAAATCAGAGAATTTCAAAATGTTAAGATATGCCAATATTTTGATAGTCTGGTTTTTATCATGTTTCAGTACGTTTTAACAAACTCAAATAATATTATATGTTCACCTGCTTTTCATCCATTATATTTCCAATATGATGTAACTTTTGCTTTTTAAAAAACTTCGTCAAGCTATTTATTTCATTTTCCTTTTTTTATGCGAAAATCTTGCTATGAAAAAGTTATGACGTAAGACTCAATTTTTCTTAAATTCGTCAAATTATTATTTTTTTTTATGTTTCGCGTGCAAATTTTGAAATAGTAAAGTTATTTTTGTAGTAAGAGTTTTATTGTGTTTTTTTTTTAATTGTTGCAACTAATATAACGAAAATTGTTTATTATTTTCTATCATTGCTCTGCAAAAGCTGGTTTTGTCAGAGTCATGTTAAGGCGGTATTCAAATTTTTGAACCCTTATCGTTATCAGAGAAGGACATGTATGAGATGAATGACACTTTTTACGTTTTTAACAGGAGACTACAAATCATGGTACAATGGTAAAAGACAGATGTTGAAATATGCAGGGTGAAGACATCCATAACGGATAAATAAACCCCTTGGGTCAAGTCGAGCATTCGAGGTTTTCAAAGTCTATGTCTAAAGAATAGAAGAAATTATAAATATAGCTCAAAAAGCACAGATGTATGTCTTTGCGATTTAAAAAGATGGAATGCATAAAATGTTTTTAAAATTTAATTTTATTAATCACGTGATTTTTTACATACATATGTACTTCATCCTATGTTATATGAATTTGATTTTTTCATAGCATGAAATCTTTAAAATTTCGCCCTCGATAATGCATAAAATGTTTTTAAAATTTAATTTTATTTATCACGTGATTTTTTACATACATATGTACTTCGTCCTATGTTATACGAATTTGATTTTTTCATAGCATGAAATCTTTAAAATTTCGCCCTCGATAAATCGACAATGCATTGAACGCATTTCATAATCTATAGAAAATATATTTTAGTACACTTTAGATCTCTTTTAATTTCCACATGTTATGATGCATCATAATATCATAAAAAAGTATCAAAAGAGTATATCTCTATAGAATATAATATAATGGAATTTTTCGTGGGCTCTGAAAACGAACTATAAATTTTACTGCTTCTATTACTCGTAGTCATCATGATTTAGATCACCTCAGTAATGTAAATTTATTTCCAATATGTTTGATGTAACAGTATTATTTTGTATGTTTTTGTAACCCACTTTTAAATGATATATATCTCTATAACCGAACCTTCTGCAATGAAACTATGTAGCATGCAAAAAGTTACATGGCAATCCTAATATAAAGGATGTTTCAACGTTGACGATACAAAGTTTCAGGAGAGATACAGGACACCTAGAGGATCAGGAATCACATAGTAGTGGATGATCAGAAATTTTTTTCTGGCGTGTTAGTGACGACACATAACACAAGGAAGGCTTGATAAAACACACAAAAGAACAAATAGGCATGAGAAGAATTCTTATTGATCTTGGTAGGGAAAAAATCTAAGAAATAAGAACAAAAATAAACAACCATTGTTGTTAAAGAAAAACATGCATGACATAAATGACAGATTTACGTTTTGAATAGAAGACTATAAATCATGGTACATCGGTAAAAGACAGATTCCGAAATATGCAGGAGAAATACATCCATCAGGGATAAATAAATCCCTTGGGTCAAATCTAGCATTTGAGGTTTTCAAAAACTATGTCTAAAGAATAGAAGAAAACATGAATAATTCTCAGAAGGAACTGATGTATGTCTTTGCGATTCAAAAAGACGGAATACATAAAAAGTTTCAAAAATTTAAAATCATTTATCATGTGACTTTTTACATATATATGTGCTTCGTCACATGTTATATTTGAAATTATGTACCAGAAAATCTATATTTAATAATAATAATAATAATAATAAACAATAATGTCAACAAGAATAGGAAATCCCTCATCAGGCAGAATTCATGAAACGGTTTGCAAATCAAACAGAACGCTACTAGTAATTACATTTTTTATACCATGAAGTCGTTAAATTTCATCCCGTATTCAAATGTCAATAAATTGACAAAGCATGCTAAGCACTTCATAATCTATATAAAATATAATTTTGTACACTTTAGATCCCTTTTAATTTCCACATGTTTGATGTATCATAACATCATTAAAAAGCAGGGTTTGAAAAAAAACCCCGGTTTTTTTAAAAGCCCAACAAGTTTTTTTAAACACTTTAAATTTCTAATTTTCATATACACAATACCTAAATTTTCATATATCAGTGAAACCTAAGTATAATTTTGCATTAAGAATGAATTAACAAAATGTATATATTAAAAAATCAAGTTAATTTAAAAGGTAGATTTGTGATATCATTTGATTAGTACTGATATAACTAGTTTCCTGCATTAAGGATATATTAAGCCAGATATAAATAATTTTTTGAGTGAACGAAGAAGGTTCAGAATTACTAAATACAATTTGAAGTAATTACAAACTAGTTGGATGTGTCAATCCCAAAACTTTCTTCTATCTCATAAGTACATTTTAATATTAAAAAAAAAAAAAAAAAAAAAAAAAAAAAAAAAACGTGGTGACCCCAAAGTTATCCACTATCGAATTTCCTCGAACATTTGACCTAGCCTAATGAGATTCTGGTATCCGAAAAGCCTAAAACGCAAAATTTAATTAATATTCTTAAAAAATGAGCTTAATAGTGCCTCATGTTGGGTAATTTATACTAAAACCTAATAAGCACCTATTTATGTCAAGACCTAACAGAATCTGAAATTTGATGGAATTTCGTCCATTAGTTCTTGAGATATAGTTATAACAAAAAATTTGCAAAACGTAGCACAGCACCACCATATCTTGGACAATTTATTCCAAAACGTAAAAAAGCGTCTAATTATGTTATGGTGTAAAAGAATCTGAAGTTTGATGAAATTATTTGCATTAGTTCTTGAGATATAGCTAGTTTAAAAAAAACCGTGTAAAATATAGCACAGCAGCACCATCAGTTGAAGGATTTATAACAAAACGTAATCATCGTGTAATTATGTTATGTGTCATTTTGTAACAAAATCTGAAGTTTGATGAAATACTGTGGGTTGGTTGTTGAGATATAGCTCTCGGAAAAATCGTGCAAAATGCAGCATAGCTGCACCCCCTGTTGCAAGGTTAATACCAAAATGCAATCAGCGTCTAATTATGTTATATATTCTAGTGTAACAGAATCTAAAATTTGATGAAATTCTCTGGATTAGTTCTTGAGATATAGCTATCGCAAAAATCGTGCAAAATGTAGCATAGCAGCGCCACCTACAGGGCAGTTCACACCAAAACATTATCAGCAGCTATGTATCTCAAGGTATCGCGGAATCTGAAGTTTGGTGAAATTCTGTGCATTAGTTCTTGAGATATAGCTATCATGAGAATCATGAAAAACCTAGCATAGCAGCGCCACCTGCTGGCCAATTTACACCAAAACGTAATCAGCGTATATGTATATCAAGGGGTCACAGAATCTGAAGTTTGGTGAAATTCTGTGCATTAGTTCTTGAGATATAGCAATCTTGAAAATCATGAAAAACGTAGTATAGCAGCGCCACCTGCAGGCCAATTTTCACCAAAAACCAATAGGCACTAATTCATATCAAGGTTTAACTGAATATAAAATTTTATTAAATTTCAAGCATTAGTTCTTGAGATAGAGCGCCCACAAATTTTTTGTCACATACAGACAGACACACAGACAGACAGACAGACAGACAGACGGACAGACTCACAGACAGACATTTTCTAAAAATAGTCAAAACGTGTTCAGGACCTTCTAAAACGTATAAATCCGTCGAAAACCGGAAGTCGAAAATTTTCATGAATCCAATACTTTCTTCTTGTAAAGATAGAAGAAAGTAAAAATATATAAATCAATGACAATCAAAATTACATTTTGCTTTTACAAAAATTGATTACTAGTAATAATTTTACGAATAAAATTATTATTAAAATACTATATAAATACTAATTCTAAATCAGAATTAGTAATTATTTTTTATTATAACTAATTAATAGAATAAACCAAGTAATTTTTCATAGCTACTTCAATAAATTAGGATTCCCAGCATACGTGGTATTTTATTATGAGTTTCAACTGTATAACATAACATAGTTAAACGATTATATATCAGTTTTTTTACCTAATGGGAAAAAGTTTCTTTTTGTGTTTGTGATATATAAAAAATTAAGTTACAATTATTTCTTTTAAACTTTTTCATTGGGAGAATTAAGGCACTTTTTCCCCTTGTGATGGAGAGAGAAACTTTACGAGTTAGTCCAGGCATTAAGTGCTCAAAAAGGACAAATAAATGCAAGTTTTGGTGTAGTTTTGATTTTTGGTTCCCTTTATGTTTTTTGGGTCGCTGAACACGAATCTGGCATTATCCAACAAAATTTCTCCCCGGAAACACGTTTTTTTGGCAAAAAACGTGCTAAAAACGTGACTTTTTTTCGTTTTTTCTAAATAACTTCAAAATTATGCATTTTACATAAAAGTCATCAATACATAAATTAAAGAGCATAAAATTTCCTACATTTTATGTATTTAAAGTTTTTTTCTCTGATCAATGGTTTAGTCGTGAGAGAGCTGCGAAAATGGGTGTGAAAAGCAAAAAATTCTGAAAAACGTGAATTACAGCACCGTACGTCGATGAAACATGAAAAACAACCATTTTACGCAAATTTCCCCCCCTTAATAGTACTAAATATATTATTATTGACTATATTTTATTAATCTGATGTTCATTGTTTCTTTCATAAAAAAATTAAATAAAAATGAGCATATTTGGGATCAAAATCTTCATTTGCTATTACAAAATAATAATAGCAATAATTTCTTAATTTGAATTTTAAATAATGTAAATAAAATAACTAAAACAGGCTTTAACATATAAAAGCTGACACGGATTCCAGTTCTTAAAGTTCTCGAAGTTTAAAATGTGGGTGTGAAAAAAAAAAAAAAAAAAAAAAAAAATCGGAAAATAGGAATTTTGGCATTGTACATAGATTTAACATGAAAACTGACCATTTTTCGCAAAGATTGACTTTAAATGATACTGAAGATATTGTGATCGACTATGTTTTACAATGAAGTTGCTAACAATAAAAACGAGGACTCATTATGAATTATTATTTAATTATAAATAATTATGTACATTAGTAAGTACATTCACTTGAAAAACAAAATACTATTTCCGCTTTCTTTCATTTGTAGGTCCCTTCTTTTCACCGACATCTACAAAATAGAAAATAGACGAATGGAATTAGTGGGTGTTTTTATAACTATCAATATTATAAATAAAAGTTTTTCTTTAATAGTAAATATTCGATACCTTGCGGCATGACTATTTCTCCTTCCATTGGGTCCTCTCATTCATTGTGTGGGCAATCCATTCCCAGATCGGCTTCAAAGTCTAGCTCATACTCTTCATCTTGACACACAACTGCGATGTTGTTGCAGTTTCCCGAAGAAAATCTTATATCTGATATCTTCGCAAATAACTTTTGCTGCTGCTTCAACCATCACACGCAGCCTCTCATCTCGATCAGATTTACATGTTTGCTGATACCATACATTAGTCAGTATCTTCCCTCCTATATTCTTGAAACACACAATGGACTTTTTTTTCTGATTCTTTGTGATCAGTATGTCGTCCCCATATAATGAGGTTAAACTTTACAGTTTTCATATCATGTTGATAATTCCGTGTAACCTGTTTCATTAGCTCTTCCATTTGGAATTGACACTCGTCATCATGATTTTAAATGTAATCGTAAATACTTTGCATTACTCTGTCGATTGCCTCGGCAAATGGTGCACGTTTCTTCTGCTCTTGGACCTTCGGCCTCCCATAAATATATTTAAAACATTTTATGTGGTATTGAGCATCTGCTGCGATCAAATCATTCACTGGTTCGATGCGCTGAATTATAGCCTGCCCATAATCATCATTGCAAACTCTTGCTGCTTTCAGAATTGTACTTTTGAATCCCATGTGTCACACACTGTATACAGTATTGCGTTCGCTTGGTAGATTTTTCGCTTGTGTTGCAATGAACTCTTCCGAAATGCACAGTCCATATATAAAACAATTAGTTCGAAAATTAAACTGAGGAGTTAGTGATCTTAAAATTTGAGAAGTGTATTCACTTTGTTTCTCAATCTTCTTCACATAAGCAGTAATCATCCGCTCATTTACTTATGCATTTCTACACTTAATATGCACATCTACTGAGGTTGTCCCTTTTAGGAAAACTGCTTTTCCATCCTTTCTTTCTGTACTTGCCTTGATTAACGCTGCAATATTTCGACTAACTTTCACTGACGGACCCTCTTTTAAAGGAGAGTCACAAATAAAACATAGCGACATCGCGCAAAATCACTTTAGATGTTCACTATATTCACGAAGACACAAACAGTGAATTACAAAATTATATGTAAGCAGATGCATATGGAAACTGAGAGGAATATGTCCTCCTGATAAGACAGTAATCTGTACAGTGATCTGTGCGACGCATATTTCTAACAGAGGCAAAACTGCTGGGGAAGGAGGAGGCAGTTAGTATTCCATTGAACATGGACATGGGATGCGGGGGGTGGGCGCTTGACCAACGTTATTTCACACTTGCACCCCCTTCAATCAAGGGGGAAAGTGCAGAGGGAATCAGTTAAAGCCTGTTTTAGTTATTTTATTTACATTATTTAAAATTCAAATTAAGAAATTATTACTATTATTATTTTGTAACAGCAAATGAAGGTTTTGATCACAAATAATGCTCATTTTTGTTTATTTTTTTTGTTATGAAAGAAACAATGAACATCAGATTAATAAAATATAGTCAATATTAATATATTTAGTATTATTAAGTGGGGGAAATTTGCGTAAAATGGTTGTTTTTCATGTTTCATCGACGTACGGTGCTGTAATTCACGTTTTTCAGAATTTTTTGCTTTTCACACCCATTTTTGCGGCTCTCTCACGGCTAAACCATAGATCAGAGAAAAAAACTTTAAATACATAAAATGTAGGAAATTTTGTGCTCTTTAATTTATGTATTGATGACTTTTATGTAAAATGCGTAATTTTGAAGTTATTTATAAAAAACGAAAAAAAGTCACGTTTTTAGCAGGTTTTTTGCCAAAAAAAACGTGTTTCCGGGGAGAAATTTTGTTGGATAATGCCAGATTCGTGTTCAGCGACCCAAAAAACATAAAGGGAACCAAAAATCAAAACTACACCAAAACTTGCATTTATTTTTTACCAAATGCCTGGACTAAGTGCTGTATTCTTATTAAAAAGTATATCTTAATATCAGTATAAGATCTTAATAACAATAATAATAAATTAACCTTACATAATTTAAAGTTTAAATTTTGAAAAAATCCAGTTGGTTTTTTCAAAATGGTTGCTAAATTTATTGCCGAAACGTCAGTGAAGGCTTACTTTGGAGACTCGAAATTTTTTGGATTCTGTCTGTCTGTCTGTCTGTCTGTCTGTCTGTCATTCTGTCAGTCTGTCAGTCTGTCTGTCTGTTCCGCGATAACTGACGTATAAATTATTCGATTGGCTTGAAATTAAGTGGGTATATTAGTGAGACACTGGGATTAAGCTGTATAGTTTTTTGTTAGATTTGATTCATTCGTTCGGAAGATATAGAATATTTTATTTCGCGCAATAATGTTTTTCTATGGCAAATCCAATGGTTTTCATTTTTTTCCCCTGAGAGAAAATGACACATTTGATTAATGGAATTCAATGATAAATGAATACTAAAATTTACCAGTTAAATTATTCGTATTATTTTGAAATTTTGTCAACGCATTTGTCAGATTTTTAAAATTATGACTGTAAATTTTGGAGGTTTTTTATAAATGTGTTCCAATAATATAGACTAATTTGTTTTAGAGATTTACTTATTTGAAATGTATTTATTTCATTTTCTTTATTTTCTTCTAATGGTTGCTAAGCAACCATTCATCTTAATCTTTATCCTTATAATGCTATAAATTTGAAAGCGTGGGAAAAATTTAAATGAAGTCAACATCAAAACTTATGAATTAATTAATTTCTTTGTATCTTTGCGTATAAATATAGCATAGCCCAGAAAAAAAACATAGGCTATGTTTTATTAATTTTATTCAAATATTTTCCTTAATAATTCAAAATTTCCTTCTTTTTCATACAGAATGAATAGGGATTTTTTAAATAAAATTTAAGCAATTTCCTTTATCGTTGCCAAAAAAAAAAATCAAAATTTGGAATAATAATTTTTCAACAGCAATAAGTTTCAATTGAGCAATTTCCATTAGAAAAATTAAACTATGAAAAAAAAATAAATATGACGTCAGAATTAAAATAACTATAGATATAGTACTTTTTATTAAATATTAAACACGGATATTCGTTTCGTTAATAGGAATTTTTCTGACAAAAATGGGGACATAATTAGAAGTAAAAGAAATAAACAAGAATTATATTTTTAATAAATATTTCACTTAGTAAAATATGACGTCATAGTTGAACAAAAACAGGTATTTTATAGTAGTCGTTAAAAATACAAGAAACATGAATATCAATAACTCATGAATAATGACGTCATTGCCGAAACTTCAGTGAAGGCTTACTTTGGAGACATGAAATTTATTTTTTCATATGTCAGTCTCTACTTCTGTATGTCTGTCTGTCCCGCTATAACTGCAGCAAAATACAATCAAAAAAAATTTTTTTTTCGGAAACAAAATTGTAAAACTCTAGATTACTGAGTCAAAAATTACAAAACTTCCTGATGCATCAGGTTTAGCTGTTTGTGGCTCGCAGGCATGTAGAAGTATGAAGATAAAGAAAAATATTTGCCCAAACTGTTACTTATTCTTATAAATCAAAATGTATAAAGAAATGCAAAATATACAATAATCATTAGCGCAATTATTAGAAAGTGACAAATTTAAATTAAGTGAGGCTCGGGGGGT
The DNA here is from genome assembly GCA_964019185.1 of Maratus speculifer. Classification (NCBI taxonomy): domain Eukaryota; kingdom Metazoa; phylum Arthropoda; class Arachnida; order Araneae; family Salticidae; genus Maratus; species Maratus speculifer. Next base: position 14,110,019 of record OZ025291.1, on the reverse strand, counting down.
TCAGGGGGGCTCCGCCCCCCTGAAGAAATCTACTATGTTATAATAAAGAAAACAAAAATAATAGATCATGAAAATTTCAGAATATCCTAACATAACTAAATTTTTAATTTACCGCTTTTGATGGCTGAAAATTTCTAATTCCAATTTTATTCTTATAAATAATTACGCGATTTGAAAATTTTAAATTACCGTTTCCAGGGAGTTGAATATTACCCAAAGTGTGTTTTGAAAAAATATGAACAAAGCTGACGTTGAGGCTCCTGATCTGCAGATTTACTAGTATAGTTTCTTTCATAAATTTCAAATAAGAAATCAGTTGAAAACTTTTTTTCCCTTCTTGACAGCTAATTTCTGGGCATTTTATCAATGCTTAGAAATTCCTTTAAAATCTGGTTCTTTTGAAATATATTTAAAATGACAATTATCTTTGTATTGATATCTTAGATTAAATAATGATAGAGTTGTAAAATCATGAAAAAAATTGAAAAAACCCACAATGGGTTTTTGTCATTGAAGAAATCAGTTTTATAAGAAAACAGTTGAAAAACTTCTTATTTTCCTTTTTTACAGCTAATTTATTTTTTGTACATTTTATCAATGCTCGGAAATTCCTTTTATATCTGGTTCTGTTGAAATACATTTAAATTGGCATTTATCTTTGCATTGATTCCTTTTTTAGATTAAATAATGATACCGTTGTAAAATCATGAAAAATTTTAAAAAAACCCGCAATGGGTTTTATCATGGGTTTTTTCAAGTGGGCCCGCCCGAAAAAAACCCGGGCGGGTTTTTTCGGGCTGGGTCCACTTGGGCGAACCCTGTTAAAAATTATCGAAAGAGTGTCTTCCTATAGATAATAATATAATGAAAAATCCGTGAGTTTTGAAAACGAACTATAAATTCTATTTCTATTAATCGTAGAAAGCATGTTTTAGATCCTCCTTAATAATGTGAATGATTTTTAATATGTTTGATAAAGCGGAATTATTTTGTATGTTTTTGTAACCCAACTTTAAATGGTACATATCTCTATACCGAAACTTCTCTAGTGAAACTACATAACATGTAAAAATTACATGACAATTCGAATATACAGAGTGTTTGAGCACAGAGGTGATAAAGTTTAAGGAGAAATAAAGGATTCCTAGAGGATGGGAAATCACACACCAGTGCATGGTCAGAAACGCTTTCCTTGCGCGTTAGTGACGACAAAAAACCCAAGGAGAGTTTGATAAAACACACAAAGGAACAAACAGACATAAGAAAAAACACTTATTAATCTTGGTGCAGCAAAAAAATAAGAAGAAAGAAGACAAAATGATAATTAACAAATACGGGAATGAAATAATAACCCCGGGCTATGATGCAGACTTCACATCTCTGGCGAATGGAAGATCTAATGTTTTCAAAAGTAGCCAGTGTGTCCCGAACTTTCCCAGCAGTTACCATGATACTTGCAAAAATTTCCTCATCACTGTTAACGAGGGTTTCGTACACCGGTTTCTATATGTACTCACGGAGGAAGTAGGCAAAGCAAATGTGTTCTGACGATCGGACGGGCCAATGCACCGAACCACGCCACTATTTGTCATACGTTGCATTCAGGTAGAGACTTACATCAGTATTACATTGGGTTCCATCATGCTAAAGCCATATGAAAAAACGCATCACAGCGGATAAGTAAACTTAGCTGTTTTCACACCCTCTTCATGCAATTCCTTTCATGTGCTTTGTGTCTTCACTGTCGTGTCAGGAAATTGTTTCCAGCTATGCATTGCTATGTGATTGTCCATCGCCTCGGAGTACTCTACCTTTCCTTACACATTCTCATCGCTATCCTGAAATACTTTGTGTTTGCAAAAATTATGACACTAACACTCAGAAAAGAAAAAGATAAACCGAATTCAGAAACATTTTCCAACTATGTTGGAATTTGTTAAAAAGTTTTCTGCATATTTCTTATACACGTGTGGATGCGTTATTTTTTTATTTTACCTACATATTAATTTATTTTTTATTAGGGAAAAAAGAGCAGGTAAAAATTCTAAATTCAACTTATTCTTCGTGATATATATACTGCAGAATCAAGGATGAATACTAGAAGTTTTAATTATATTTGGGACATCTTTATTATGACGTAATTAAAATGTTTCTATTACAATAAATGGTCGTCGAATATGATTCTACAATTCTTCAATTTTGAGATTTTACAATGTCTTGTATCAGAATGAAGCAAAATCTATATAATCATTCTTGATAAAGAAATTAGCATTAATCGTTCTTTATTATCGTCCATATTTAACCTTTTTGATTTATTTAGTATACAACTATATCAATGATATCTTGTAATATAAAGTCCCATGCTCAAATTTTTGACAATCAGTATTTTTGAACGGAAACTATTTTATTAAAGATATAGCATTAATTACATAAAGTTAACCCAACTTTTCGAAAATAACGCTGACCAAAAAGTATAGCAATTATTAGAGATGTGATTTACACTACAAAAACCCATGGAATTAGCCATGCTTTGTTTTTTGTTCCAATGTGTTTATTTTTTAGATTTTTATAAGAATCTACATATATATGAGAAGATTAATTTTTATGACTAATCTAGAGATTGCAAATAATGTAAGTAAAAGAGTGCTTATGATAAAAAAGAGCATTTATTTTTTTTTTAATAAATGAATTTAAAAATGCCTAAAAATATAAAAAGTAAATTTAGAAAAACCCTCACATATTTTTTGTCACAAATAACCATTAACTTAACTGATCATTAATTGCGTATCATTCAAATAACTAACAATTAGCATTTGAAGTTTTGGGTGGCAAATGATTAACATAATCTTGTAATTAACAGCGTATGATGATTAACAGTATATGATTATTATGAATTTAGAAATATAAACATAGAACTTAATGATCATTTTTGTTTATTTTTTTAAAAGTGCACTGTCATGTGTTAAGTCATTAAGAGATTTAAAAGTTAAAATTTATGATTAAAAATTTAGATTAATTTGCATTTGAAATATTAATTATCTTATTCATTTTGCTAATATTCATTTTGTAATAAATCATGAATCATTATTAATACTTGATTTTCCTTTCAAATAATTTAAAATCTTTTTCTGATATACTCGCTCGTCCTTCTCGCTGTTGTTTCTTTCTGTTCTTATTTCTTAGTTTTCTGCTGTTACCAAGATTAATAAGAATTCTTATGCCTGTTTGTTCTTTAGAGTGTTTTATCAAGCCTTTCTTGTATTTCAGGATTCCCAAATGGTCCGCGAACTGAACACCAATATTATTTTAAAGAAAATTCCATAGTAAGTTTCTACAGCATTTGTGATAAAACGAATCTCCGAAGGCGATTTCTGCGCAATTTGCAAGAAAAATATAAAATGAAAATCTTTCTAAGAAAATATTGATGTTCCGTTGGCCGATCATTTGGGAGTCCTGTGTTATGTGTCGTTACTAACACACAGGAAAAACATTTCTGATCCTCCACTGCTGGGTGATTTCTGAACCTCTAGATGACCTCTGTCTCTACCGTAACTTTGTAACCCCTGTGTTGAAACATCTTTTATATTAGGATTGCCATGTAACTTTTTGAATCTTACATAGTTTCACAACAGAAAGTTCGGTTATAGAAATATGTATCATTCAAAAGTGGGTTACAAAAACATACAAAATAATTCTGTTAAATCAAAAGTATTGAAAATAAATTTACATTATTGAGGTGATCTAAAACATGATGACTACGATTATTAGAAGAAGTAGAATGTATAGTTCGTTTTCAGAGCCCACAAAATTTTTCCATTATATTATATTCTATAGAGAGATAATCTTTTGATACTTTTTTATGATATGATGCATCAAAACATGTGGAAATTAAAATGGATCTAAAGTGTACTAAAAGATATTTTCTATAGATTATGAAATGCGTAACATGCATTGTCGATTTATCGAGCAGCGCAAAAATATTCGAATACAAGGCGAAATTTGAGAATTTTATGGAATAAAAAATCAAATTCATAATGATATTTTGTTTGGTTTGGGAAAATGTTTAATCTCTGCCTGATGCTGGATTTTCTGTTATTGTTAAGACTGTATTCTTTTAAAATAATATCCTGGAACAAAATTCTAAATATAACATAGGAAAGTACATATATATGTAAAAAATCACATGATGAATAAAATAAAATTTTAAAAACGTTTTATGTATTCTATCTTTTTAAATCGTAAAGAGATACATCAGTTCCTTTTGAACTATGTTTATATTTTCTTCTATTCTTTGGACATAGTTTTTGACCACGGGATTTAGCTCTGATGGATGTCTTCGTCCTGCATATTTCATCATCTGTCATTTACCGATGTACCATGATTTAGAATCTTCTTTAAAAATGTAAAAACTGTCATTTATGTTATACATTTCCTTTTTTGATAATTATCCTTTTTTTCTTGTTGTTGTTGTTCGCATTTCTTAGTTTTCTGCTATACCAAGATTAATGAGCATTTTTTCTCATGTCTGTTCTTTTGTGTGTTTTATCCAGCCTTGCTATGTGTCGTCTCTAACACACAAGAAAAACTTTTCTAATCATCCACTGCTGTAAGATTTCCCATCCTCTAGGTATCCCCTATCTCTCCTGAAACTCTGTAACCTCTGTTCTGAAACATCCTTCATATTAGGATTGCCATGTAATTTTTTGCATGTTATATTGTTTCATTGCAGACGGTTCGGTTATAGAGATATGTACCACTTAAAATTGGATTACAAAAATATACAAGATAATTCTGTTACGTTAAACATACTGAAAATAAATTTACATTATTGAGGTGAACTAAAACATGATGACTACCATTAATAGAAGAAGTATGATTTATAGTTCGCTTTCAGAGCTCACAAGCATTTTCCATTACATTATGATCTAGAGAGAAATGCTGTTTAGGCGCAATGCCTTAAATAAAAAAATCAAATTTATTGACATTATAATGCATTTGACCTTGACAAAAATTAATTAGTGTCAAATAAAAGTTCTTGATTAATATTTATGGGTAAAATAATAATTTAAAACTACTTAATACTGATTTATTTGTTTTATAGATAAATGTTTCATTTCTTCATTGATTTATTAATAAATTAATGTTTTATTTCTTGATAAGTTGACAACTTAATTGAGTTTGAAATTATTAAAAGATATTTATTGGTCTTATAATTATTTTATGTCAAATTATTGTTTGATTACTTGATAAATTGACAAGTTAAATTGATTTTGAAATCATTAATTGAGATTTATTGGTTTTTTAATTATTTTATCGCAAGTTAATGAAAATTTTTAAATTTATGATTATGTAAATGTATTTTGATGCTTTTACTTATTATTATATTTTCCTTGAAAAGTTCAGTATTGATTCTGTCACCACACAGAAAACATATATTTCATGGCTTTGTAAAAGAGTATTAATATGATCTTAGATAATTTTGCATTGTTTAGTGGATATTTGTAGTCTTGACTCTGCAATCAGGCAGATAACATGCTACATTTTGGCTCTATATGAGAAAAAATAACAATTGACTTTGTACCAATGAGAGTACAAATGTAGTACCTTGGCTATTAATGCTCATATTCTAATGTGGATTATATTATATTTAATAAACTCTTTATACTAATATTGCTCTCCCAACTGATTTCATGAAAATTAACATGAGTGAAATTATACAGATATTCTTCTTTACAAAATAATCATGTTACATTAAGTATATTAAAAATCATTTACATCATTGAGGTGATCTAAAACATGATTCCTACGACTAATAGAAGAACTAGAATTTACAGTTCGTTTTTACAGCCTCCCAAAAAATTCAATTATATTATGATCTATAGGGAGATACTCTTTCGATAATTTTTAATGATGTTATGATACATCAAACATGTGGAAATTAAAATGATCACCTAAGTGCACTAAAAAATATTTTCTATAGATTATGAAGGTTTATGAAATGCGCAGAATGCATTGTCCGTTTATCGAGCCGCGCAATACTATTTGAATACAGGACGGAATTTACATGATTTCATGCTTTAAACACAATTACATTTCTGATAATGTTCTGTTTGATTTGGAAATTTTTTTATCATTTCTGCCTTATAACAGATTTCCTGTTCTTGTTACGATTTTTTTTAATTATAGTACTTTTGGAACATAACTCTAAATATAACATATGACGAAGTACATGTATATGAAAAACCCACATGATAAATGAATTTAAATTTTAAAAACTTTTTATGTATTCCAAATCGCAAAGACATACATCAGTTCCTTTTGGATTATATTTATGTTTCCTTTTATTTTTTAGACATGATTTTTGAAAACCTCAAATGCTCAATTTGACCCAAGGAATTTTTCTCTGATGGATGTTTTTGTACTGCATATTTTGGCATCTGTCTTATACCAATGTCCCATGATTTATATAGCCTTCTGTTAAAAACGTAAAAACTGTCATTTATGTTTTAGAGGTTTATTTTTAAAATGATTTAATGACAATACAAAATGCAAAGTCGAATTTGAATAAATTAACATTATTCTTTCGATTTGTTAATTTATTTTACTAATCTAAATTATTATTTTATCATTCTCTTTACATATCCCATTGTTAAAAAAAACGCTTTGTTACAGGTTGTTTTTTCAATGCGTAGTAATTTTATACGCTTTCAATGTAAAATGATTTTAGAAAAAGTAAAAAATTTAAAAACGCCATTATTTAATGGTAATTCAACTTGCCTTTTGTAAATAAAATTGGTAATTAAAGTTGCCTTTTTGTTTCGAATTAAAAGCGTATTTAACACAAAAAATTGAGAAAAAATTTGAATTCTTAATATTTAAATACAGAATATCTATGACTGGATACGATGAATCAATTATATAGAATATTCATACAGTTTTTAAACACAATTCAAAAAGTACTTGTTGGTATGAGGTGTACTTTTAAAAGTTGATTATTGTATTTTATAAATTATATATTGTCTGTTATTATATTGTCTTTTATTTATTATTATTATTATTAAGTTATTAAAATATTATGTTCTTGAAAAATATTCAAATTTCATATTTTCCGTTTCATCTTTCTCATATCTGGCTTTCTCATACTTTAATTATCCTATTATTCGCACACATACTAAAGATAATAATAATTCAATATTAAACACTTGTGAATCGTGAATCACATTATCTAGTAAAATTTGCTTTGTACACTAAATCGACTTTGATTTAATAACATAGCATAGATCATATCAAAACACATATGATATAGATTTTGAATAAATATTTGTTTGCAACTGTTTTATCTTATCTATTGCTTTACTGATTGACTTCACTCAGTTTCAGTGATTTGAACAGAAATCATCTCAGAAAAGACAGTATAAGTTATATCGATTGCGAAATGGGTTTAGCAGTTTCTCAAAAATTGAAAAGTTAGTAATGAAATTCAGATTCCTGAAAATTTAATGCCTGTCTCAACATTACGTGATTAAGTTAGTTCTAATTATTTATTTCTGCAAATAAAAATTTACGAAATCGCTTTAATTACATTCTAGAACTTAAAAGGTGAACGGTGACTATTTTACATTTAACAATGCCATAGGGTTTGTACATATACCGTTAGTTTGCACTATTTATTTATTGTTTTTTTATAAAGAAATTAATTTAGTCAGAACGTGATTTATGTTGTCTTATTTAACAGACATTTTAAAAGAAAATACTGGTACAGTAGAATTTCATGGTCTGGAAATTCCAAGACATGTACGAATCACTGTGCCACAATTTTCAAGATTTCTGTAAAAAAAAATCTGTATATGTCATACATCATTTTAAAAAACGTAGTACGTATAGAATTTTAAAAATAATCCAGTTGAACATATAGATTTTCTATTTGTAATCAAAGGTCTGCTAATTCAGCAGCTTATAGTACCTAAATTTTAGATAAATAATATGGATTAAATTATTTATACAAAATATTAATTGTTTTTCATAACTATTATAAATATTAAAAATTATTAAAATTATTTAAAAAAATCCTTCGAACTCATCGAAAGTTTTAGCTTTTTTGAAAGAAGTTTATTTAAATTAAATATAAATAATAATAATAATAATAATAAATAATAATAATAATAATAATAATAAATCACGTACCATTCTTCCACAAACTTCACTTTAAATTTGTAAGAAATGTTACAAGTCTGCTTATTGTAAATTGAAATTCATGTAATATATATATTGTTACGAATTTTGTAAATAGTTAGTGTTTGTACTGTAAAATAATGTAAGTAATCTTATTAAGCTCCATTCCTTTACTAATATTATGTTACATTGTCTCTGTTATCAAGCAAACTTGTCCATTATTTTCAGTGTATGTCTACGGCAGATTGGCGAAATAATGAAGATATCGCCAAGTTGGCGTCACTTTTGGCGACTAATTTTGGTCGCCAAATTTGGCGATATATCGCCAAATAGTTGCCAATAAGTGTTGAGACGTTGTATAAAGAGTCTTTGGGGTCTAAAGCTGTAATTGTATGATAGATTTGAGCAGTTATTTTTGAATATCCAGTAATATTTGTGAGTTTCGAAGACTCTGTTGTTCTGAAGTCTGTAAATAAATTATTTTCTACTTTTCTAAGAGCAAGAGTTTGAAGTTGTCTAACCATAAGATCAAAAGAACCCTATATACGCTGCAACAATATAAATATATATATATATATATATATATTGTTTTTTCATAAAATTTAATGTACATGAACCGATTCTTTAGAAGAAAATTCATCGGGATAATTCAAAACAAAAAATTATTTTATTTCACTAGTAAAGATTAGGATGATTTTTTTTTAAACTTTTAATCAATTATACTTTACTATTTACTTACAATATAACGAATGAACTTTTTTATTTCAAACAATATTAATATATATATATATGCGTGTATTGTGTTTGCGGCAAATTATCATTAAATTCCATAATTATTATTAATTTATACTGTTTACTGGATAAAATTAAATTAAATTAAAAACGAAAATTTAAATTAAACACAATGTAACAGAACATAAATGTTAAAAAAGAAATACGGAGTAATTTCAATAATTGTCATTCAAAAGTCTTGAGAAGAAACTTTCAGCGTCCAGTGGTAATTATGAAGAATTTAGGAATCCGACTGCTTCTCCCGTGCACATCAAGTTGTCGACATACGACGGAAAGAGTTCCTGGCAAGTTTACAAGACCCAATTCACCATTGTAGCCGAAGCGAACAAATGGAGTGACGAGGTGAAAGCTTGTCAACTGGCAGCGTCTTTGAGAGGAGAAGCCGCCGACGTGCTGCAAACATTGCCCGATATGACGCAAATCAACTTTGACACTCTAAGTTGTGCACTTGAAATGAGATTCGGAGAAAAATTCTTCAAGGACTATACGAGAATACAAATGAAGAGCCGCCATCAAAAATCGAGTGAAACCCTTGAAGAGTTTGCCTCGGAAATTGAACGGCTTGCAAATTTAGCATTCATTGACTGTCCAACAAATGTACGGGAAATGCTCTCACTGCAGTACTTTGTGGACGGAATAAAAGATCCAGAAGTGCAGAGAGCGGTACGAATGGCAGATGTACAGGATTTAAAGGCTGCATTACTATATGCCTTAAAGTTGGAAGCAGCTACACAAGCCAGCCAAAGAGATCGTCATTCAGTCCGAAGGGCAACGGTGAACAAAAGCTCCGACACTGAAATCGACATCTTGAAAGAAATTAGGAAAATAAATCAAGAGCTTGAAGCTTTGAAATACGGAAGAACAAGCTCAAGAAGACAGAATCTCACGTGCTGGGGATGCGGTGATACAGGACATCACCGAAGAAATTGCCCCAAAATCCATGAACGTGAGATAAATTCAAACAGTCAGCAGGGAAACTAAATTTTGGCCATCTCGCGGGGCGGAGGTTGCCAGAGAATGAAAAGCCCCACCTGAAGATCCTCCAGATATCAAAAATGAGTGGCGGTGATAATGAATTATATGTGATAGGCTTTATTAACGGAATTCAGTGCCGTATGATTGTCGATACAGGAGCCAATGTGACAATAATAAGAGAAGATTTGGCTCGAAAATTGAAATCTAAACTCATCTGTTACCCTCTACCAAGGATTGACGACACTCTTGACACACTTGCGGGCAACACCTGGTTCTCGACTCTGGATCTGAAGAGTGGTTACTGGCAGGTAGAGATCCATCCGGACGACCGCGAGAAGACTGCCTTTACAACGGGACAAGGATTATGGCAGTTCAAGGTAATGCCTTTTGGTCTGTGTAACGCACCTGCAACTTTCGAACGGCTTATGGAAACGGTTCTCCGGGGGCTGTCATATGAAGCATGTCTTGTATATTTAGATGATATCGTAGTCATAGGAAAATCTTTTGATGAACATCTAAACAATCTAAGGCGGGTGCTACAAAAATTAAAGGAAGCTAATTTGAAGTTAAGCCCTTCGAAATGCAGCTTGTTTCGCAATGAAGTCGCATACCTTGGACACATCATTTCGACGGAAGGAGTTAGGACTGATCCGGAGAAGATATCGGCCGTGAAAAATTGGAGTCGTCCAGCAGATGTTCACCAGCTTCGAAGTTTTCTAGGATTATGCACCTATTACAGAAAATTCGTCAAAGGCTTCTCGATGATTGCAAGACCACTTCATAAATTAACAGAAGCCAATCAAAAATTTATGTGGACACAGGAATGTGACGCTGCTTTCGAAAAGCTTAAGGAGGCCTTGACATCCACTCCAATTCTGTCGTATCCTCAAATCGATAAACAGTTTATACTTGATACGGATGCAAGTAACGAAAGCATTGGCGCTGTACTGTCCCAGGAAATCGACGGCCAGGAGCGTGTTATCGCCTATTTCAGCAAGTGCTTGTCAAAGGCCGAGCGAAACTACTGCGTAACAAGAAAAGAGCTTCTTGCTGTAGTGAAAGCCATAGACCACTTTCATCACTATCTTTACGGTCGAAAATTCCTGATCCGAACTGATCATGCTTCTCTATCTTGGCTATTGAATTTTAAGAACCCAGAAGGCCAGGTAGCCAGGTGGATACAAAAGCTTCAAGAGTACGATATGGAGATACGCCATCGAAAAGGCTCATCACATGGAAATGCAGATGCTCTCTCAAGAAGACCCTGCTCAGAGAATTGTAGATACTGCGACCGGGTTGAGAAGAAATTTAATGTCAAAGGTCCTATAGTAAGACAAGTTACAACTGGTTCTACATCATCGCAAGATCAGTGGTGTGATGAGAGCCTGCGTAAAGATCAACTTGCTGATCCTGAAATTAAGCCAATTCTAGAGCTGAAAAAGGAGTCCAACAGGAAGCCCAGCTGGCAAGACATGGCCCATTACCATCCTACGACTAAACGTTATTGTTCTCTCTGGGATTCCTTACATTTGAAGAACGGCATCTTGTATCGAAAATGGGAGTCTGACGATGGAAAGACATGTAGATGGCAACTACTACTCCCTAAGTCGAGAATTTCTATGGTCCTTCAAGAACTGCATGGTAGTCCCACAGGAGGTCATTTTGGTGTAATGAAGACCCTGCTAAAGGTTCGAGAGCGTTTCTACTGGAATAATGTTCGCAGTGACGTGGAGAAGTGGTGTCGAACTTGTGACACCTGTGTAGCACGTAAAGGTCCAAAGAGGCGCACCCGTGGACGATTGCAACGTTATAATGTAGGAGCTCCTTTCGAACGAATTGCTCTAGACATCCTGGGTCCACTTCCTAGAACATCTGATGGCAATAAGTACATCCTCGTTGTCATGGACTACTTCACTAAGTGGCCTGAAGCCTATGCCATTCCTAATCAAGAGGCGGTAACCGTAGCAGACATACTAGTTCAACACTGGGTTTCCAGATACGGAGTTCCTCTTCAAATCCATTCCGATCAAGGAAGAAACTTTGATTCGGCTGTGTTTAAGGAAATGTGCGGACTACTCGGCATGGACAAAACTCGAACTACACCTCTACATCCTCAATCGGACGGCATGGTGGAGCGGTTCAATCGTACCATCCTAAATAGCCTCTCTCTCCTGGTGTCTAGAGACCAACAGGACTAGGACAAGAAATTGCCTCTTTTCCTGCTTGCCTACAGGAGTGGCACTCCTGTAGGCAAGCAGCCACTGGTTACTCCCCTTCTCAAATGCTCTTTGGTCGTGATCTTCGTCTGCCTGCTGATCTTTTGTTTGGCCGTCCTCCTGATGCTCCTTCATCGCCTGAGGAATATGTCGATGAATTCCATGCGCGGATTGAGGAGATTCATTGTCTAGCGAGGAACCGAATTGGACTGGCATCAGAAAAGATGAAGACACGGTACGACACAAAGGCAACTGGACATGAGTTCAACGAAGGTGACAAAGTTTGGTTGTGGAATCCGATACGTCGTAAGGGACTGTCGCCAAAACTACAAAGAAACTGGGACGGTCCTTACACAGTCGTCAACAGGCTGAATGACGTCGTCGTACGCATACGAAAATCGCCACACACCAAACACAAGGTCGTACATTATAACCGGCTAGCCCCTTATTTTGGCCAAAGTGAATAGAAATTCAAAACTGGAATTTCAGACCATGGTCATGAAAGTCGCTTTTTGTAAATATGTAAATAGTAATTAGCTCTTATTTATGTAAATCTTATTGTTATTATTTATTTATTTGTTTATTTATTTTAAGTGTTTTCCTCTAACTCAAGGATTGCACTGCCCGGGACGTGCAGTCTTTGAGGAGGGGGTAGTGTTACGAATTTTGTAAATAGTTAGTGTTTGTACTGTAAAATAATGTAAGTAATCTTATTAAGCTCCATTCCTTTACAAATATTATGTTACATTGTCTCTGTTATCAAGCAAACTTGTCCATTATTTTCAGTGTATGTCTACGGCAGATTGGCGAAATAATGAAGATATCGCCAAGTTGGCGTCACTTTTGGCGACTAATTTTGATCGCCAAATTTGGCGATATATCGCCAAATTGGCGACAAACTTGGCGATTGTTGGCGATGGTAACCCTTCCCTCTTAATGGTAACCCCCCTTAGATATACTGATACATTGTTTGTTGTTCCGTGGATTTTTTGAGTAGGTTCTAGAAACTTCGGCGCATGCTACGAGCCTATATATAGGAGAGTTGATACGAGCTGCTGTTGTCATTATTTACCAGTCAGTCATTGAGTGAACAAGGCGTAAGCAAGTTTGCTTGAGTTTCATCTATGTTGTTTTGAATGTTATTAAGTGTTGAGACGTTGTATAAAGAGTCTTTGGGGTCTAAAGCTGTAATTGTATGATAGATTTGAGCAGTTATTTTTGAATATCCAGTAATATTTGTGAGTTTCGAAGACTCTGTTGTTCTGAAGTCTGTAAATAAATTATTTTCTACTTTTCTAAGAGCAAGAGTTTGAAGTTGTCTATCCATAAGATCAAAAGAACCCTATATACGCTGCAACAATATATATATATATATATATATATATATTGTTTTTTCATAAAATTTAATGTACATGAACCTATTCTTTAGAAGAAAATTCATCGGGATAATTCAAAACAAAAAATTATTTTATTTCACTAGTAAAGATTAGGATGATTTTTTTTAAAACTTTTAATCAATTATACTTTACTATTTACTTACAATATAACGAATGAACTTTTTTATTTCAAACAATATTAATATATATATATATGCGTGTATTGTGTTTGCGGCAAATTATCATTAAATTCCATAATTATTATTAATTTATACTGTTTACTGGATAAAATTAAATTAAATTAAAAACGAAAATTTAAATTAAACACAATGTAACAGAACATAAATGTTAAAAAAGAAATACGGAGTAATTTCAATAATTGTCATTCAAAAGTCTTGAGAAGAAACTTTCAGCGTCCAGTGGTAATTATGAAGAATTTAGGAATCCGACTGCTTCTCCCGTGCACATCAAGTTGTCGACATACGACGGAAAGAGTTCCTGGCAAGTTTACAAGACCCAATTCACCATTGTAGCCGAAGCGAACAAATGGAGTGACGAGGTGAAAGCTTGTCAACTGGCAGCGTCTTTGAGAGGAGAAGCCGCCGACGTGCTGCAAACATTGCCCGATATGACGCAAATCAACTTTGACACTCTAAGTTGTGCACTTGAAATGAGATTCGGAGAAAAATTCTTCAAGGACTATACGAGAATACAAATGAAGAGCCGCCATCAAAAATCGAGTGAAACCCTTGAAGAGTTTGCCTCGGAAATTGAACGGCTTGCAAATTTAGCATTCATTGACTGTCCAACAAATGTACGGGAAATGCTCTCACTGCAGTACTTCGTGGACGGAATAAAAGATCCAGAAGTGCAGAGAGCGGTACGAATGGCAGATGTACAGGATTTAAAGGCTGCATTACTATATGCCTTAAAGTTGGAACCAGCTACACAAGCCAGCCAAAGAGATCGTCATTCAGTCCGAAGGGCAACGGTGAACAAAAGCTCCGACACTGAAATCGACATCTTGAAAGAAAATAGGAAAATAAATCAAGAGCTTGAAGCTTTGAAATACGGAAGAACAAGCTCAAGAAGACAGAATCTCACGTGCTGGGGATGCGGTGATACAGGACATCTCCGAAGAAATTGCCCCAAAATCCATGAACGTGAGATAAATTCAAACAGTCAGCAGGGAAACTAAATTTTGGCCATCTCGCGGGGCGGAGGTTGCCAGAGAATGAAAAGCCCCACCTGAAGATCCTCCAGATATCAAAAATGAGTGGCGGTGATAATGAATTATATGTGATAGGCTTTATTAACGGAATTCAGTGCCGTATGATTGTCGATACAGGAGCCAATGTGACAATAATAAGAGAAGATTTGGCTCGAAAATTGAAATCTAAACTCATCTGGACTCCACCATGCGTTACCCTGCAAACTGTGACGGGCGACAAGATAGGCATATATGGAAAGGCAAATTTAACTATCAACTTTGGAGGAACGAAATATTACCATACGGCATATGTGGCTGACATAACAGATCCTTGCTTAATCGGGCTAGATTTTCTGAAAAAGTTTCGCTTCAAACTTGATTTCAAAAATAACAAAATGCTCTCAAAATTTGAAGAAATCAGTCTTTTTGGATTAAATAACGAAATTGAATGTAAACAAGCAGTAATAGCCAAAGAAGACATCAATCTAGATCCAAGAACAGAATTTTTAGTTCCAGCTGTAATTAAAAATGAAACTAATTACCGATTTGGCCATATAGATTATCCAGAAGACAATAGTAAACAAGCAGGAGTATTGGTGGCTTCATCTGTAGTGGACCTCTTGAAGAAGACCATTCCAGTCAGAATTGCTAATATCGGTGATAAGACGAGGACTATCAAGAAAGGAGAGGTGATAGCATCATGCGCTCCTGTGACGTGCATAAGTCAAAATTCCAGTCACTCTGAGAAATCTTCAGATAATTTAGTCAAGGATTTGTTACAAAATACAGACTTAGATCCAAAACAGATGGACGCCGCGGAAAAATTAATTAGGGAATTCCAAAGTTTATTCTCCCAAACATCTGAAGACTTTGGACGAACTAAAATGGCACAACACCGAATTGACACGGGAGATCACTCTCCTATTAAACAGCACCCTAGACGATTACCTTTTGCCAAGCAAGAAGAGGTGCAGAATTTAATTAAGGATATGGAAGAAAATGACATCATCGAACCATCGACAAGTCCATGGGCGTCTCCCATTGTATTAGTAAGAAAGAAGGATGGTTCTACAAGATTTTGTGTAGACTACCGCCGACTGAATGACGTCACTAAAAAGGATAGTTACCCTCTACCAAGGATTGACGACACTCTTGACACACTTGCGGGCAACACCTGGTTCTCGACTCTGGATCTGAAGAGTGGTTACTGGCAGGTAGAGATCCATCCGGACGACCGCGAGAAGACTGCCTTTACAACGGGACAAGGATTATGGCAGTTCAAGGTAATGCCTTTTGGTCTGTGTAACGCACCTGCAACTTTCGAACGGCTTATGGAAACGGTTCTCCGGGGGCTGTCATACGAAGCATGTCTTGTATATTTAGATGATATCGTAATCATAGGAAAATCTTTTGATGAACATCTAAACAATCTCAGGCGGGTGCTACAAAAATTAAAGGAAGCTAATTTGAAGTTAAGCCCTTCGAAATGCAGCTTGTTTCGCAATGAAGTCGCATACCTTGGACACATCATTTCGACGGAAGGAGTTAGGACTGATCCGGAGAAGATATCGGCCGTGAAAAATTGGAGTCGTCCAGCAGATGTTCACCAGCTTCGAAGTTTTCTAGGATTATGCACCTATTACAGAAAATTCGTCAAAGGCTTCTCGATGATTGCAAGACCACTTCATAAATTAACAGAAGCCAATCAAAAATTTATGTGGACACAGGAATGTGACGCTGCTTTCGAAAAGCTTAAGGAGGCCTTGACATCCACTCCAATTCTGTCGTATCCTCAAATCGATAAACAGTTTATACTTGATACGGATGCAAGTAACGAAAGCATTGGCGCTGTACTGTCCCAGGAAATCGACGGCCAGGAGCGTGTTATCGCCTATTTCAGCAAGTGCTTGTCAAAGGCCGAGCGAAACTACTGTGTAACAAGAAAAGAGCTTCTTGCTGTAGTGAAAGCCATAGACCACTTTCATCACTATCTTTACGGTCGAAAATTCCTGATCCGAACTGATCATGCTTCTCTATCTTGGCTATTGAATTTTAAGAACCCAGAAGGCCAGGTAGCCAGGTGGATACAAAAGCTTCAAGAGTACGATATGGAGATACGCCATCGAAAAGGCTCATCACATGGAAATGCAGATGCTCTCTCAAGAAGACCCTGCTCAGAGAATTGTAGATACTGCGACCGGGTTGAGAAGAAATTTAATGTCAAAGGTCCTATAGTAAGACAAGTTACAACTGGTTCTACATCATCGCAAGATCAGTGGTGTGATGAGAGCCTGCGTAAAGATCAACTTGCTGATCCTGAAATTAAGCCAATTCTAGAGCTGAAAAAGGAGTCCAACAGGAAGCCCAGCTGGCAAGACATGGCCCATTACCATCCTACGACTAAACGTTATTGGGCTCTCTGGGATTCCTTACATTTGAAGAACGGCATCTTGTATCGAAAATGGGAGTCTGACGATGGAAAGACATGTAGATGGCAACTACTACTCCCTAAGTCGAGAATTTCTATGGTCCTTCAAGAACTGCATGGTAGTCCCACAGGAGGTCATTTTGGTGTAATGAAGACCCTGCTAAAGGTTCGAGAGCGTTTCTACTGGAATAATGTTCGCAGTGACGTGGAGAAGTGGTGTCGAACTTGTGACACCTGTGTAGCACGTAAAGGTCCAAAGAGGCGCACCCGTGGACGATTGCAACGTTATAATGTAGGAGCTCCTTTCGAACGAATTGCTCTAGACATCATGGGTCCACTTCCTAGAACATCTGATGGCAATAAGTACATCCTCGTTGTCATGGACTACTTCACTAAGTGGCCTGAAGCCTATGCCATTCCTAATCAAGAGGCGGTAACCGTAGCAGACATACTAGTTCAACACTGGGTTTCCAGATACGGAGTTCCTCTTCAAATCCATTCCGATCAAGGAAGAAACTTTGATTCGGCTGTGTTTAAGGAAATGTGCGGACTACTCGGCATGGAAAAAACTCGAACTACACCTCTACATCCTCAATCGGACGGCATGGTGGAGCGGTTCAATCGTACCATCCTAAATAGCCTCTCTCTCCTGGTGTCTAGAGACCAACAGGACTGGGACAAGAAATTGCCTCTTTTCCTGCTTGCCTACAGGAGTGCCACTCATGAGGCCACTGGTTACTCCCCTTCTCAAATGCTATTTGGTCGTGATCTTCGTCTGCCTGCTGATCTTTTGTTTGGCCGTCCTCCTGATGCTCCTTCATCGCCTGAGGAATATGTCGATGAATTCCAGGCGCGGATTGAGGAGATTCATTGTCTAGCGAGGAACCGAATTGGACTGGCATCAGAAAAGATGAAGACACGGTACGACACAAAGGCAACTGGACATGAGTTCAACGAAGGTGACAAAGTTTGGTTGTGGAATCCGATACGTCGTATGGGACTGTCGCCAAAACTACAAAGAAACTGGGACGGTCCTTACACAGTCGTCAACAGGCTGAATGACGTCGTCGTACGCATACGAAAATCGCCACACACCAAACCCAAGGTCGTACATTATAACCGGCTAGCCCCTTATTTTGGCCAAAGTGAATAGAAATTCAAAACTGGAATTTCAGACCATGGTCATGAAAGTCGCTTTTTGTAAATATGTAAATAGTAATTAGTTCTTATTTATGTAAATCTTATTGTTATTATTTATTTATTTGTTTATTTATTTTAAGTGTTTTCCTCTAACTCAAGGATTGCACTGCCCGGGACGTGCAGTCTTTGAGGAGGGGGTAGTGTTACGAATTTTGTAAATAGTTAGTGTTTGTACTGTAAAATAATGTAAGTAATCTTATTAAGCTCCATTCCTTTAGTAATATTATGTTACATTGTCTCTGTTATCAAGCAAACTTGTCCATTATTTTCAGTGTATGTCTACGGCAGATTGGCGAAATAATGAAGATATCGCCAAGTTGACGTCACTTTTGGCGACTAATTTTAATCGCCAAATTTGGCGATATATCGCCAAATTGGCGACAAACTTGGCGATTGTTGGCGATGGTAACCCTTCCCTCTTAATGGTAACCCCCCTTAGATATACTGATACATTGTTTGTTGTTCCGTGGATTTTTTGAGTAGGTTCTAGAAACTTCGGCGCATGCTACGAGCCTATATATAGGAGAGCTGATACGAGCTGCTGTTGTCATTATTTACCAGTCAGTCATTGAGTGAACAAGGCGTAAGCAAGTTTGCTTGAGTTTCATCTATGTTGTTTTGAATGTTATTAAGTGTTGAGACGTTGTATAAAGAGTCTTTGGGGTCTAAAGCTGTAATTGTATGATAGATTTGAGCAGTTATTTTTGAATATCCAGTAATATTTGTGAGTTTCGAAGACTCTGTTGTTCTGAAGTCTGTAAATAAATTATTTTCTACTTTTCTAAGAGCAAGAGTTTGAAGTTGTCTAACCATAAGATCAAAAGAACCCTATATACGTTGCAACAATATAAATATATATATATATATATATATATATTGTTTTTTCATAAAATTTAATGTACATGAACCGATTCTTTAGAAGAAAATTCATCGGGATAATTCAAAACAAAAAATTATTTTATTTCACTAGTAAAGATTAGGATGATTTTTTTTTAAACTTTTAATCAATTATACTTTACTATTTACTTACAATATAACGAATGAACTTTTTTATTTCAAACAATATTAATATATATATATATGCGTGTATTGTGTTTGCGGCAAATTATCATTAAATTCCATAATTATTATTAATTTATACTGTTTACTGGATAAAATTAAATTAAATTAAAAACGAAAATTTAAATTAAACACAATGTAACAGAACATAAATGTTAAAAAAGAAATACGGAGTAATTTCAATAATTGTCATTCAAAAATATATGAATATCAAAGTCTAAAAATCTCCAGAATGTTAAATGTAAAGTAAAATTACGATGATAATTTAATTTGATATAAGAGTGTGTTATTTTACATATGCATTGAAATTATTTGTATCAATTAAATTTTTATTTCCTTATTTCATGCTAAAATTTATCGAATGTACTGCCATTGATTTTCCAGTTCACAAGCTTGCTTCAAACTCATTTACATAAATATGAATTACAAATTTTTCTAATTTATGATCCTTAAAATCAAACGCTACATTTCTTAGAAATTTAGTTCGTAATATAGCATATATGAAATAGCAAATCTTCCAGCTCTTCGAAAAGATTGAATAAATTTTCTAATTATATAAATTAATTTTAATTCAGAGAATTAATTGTGAATTTTGAAACAAAGTTTGCACTTCTTTTAATTTTATAGCAAGTTTTGAATAAGTTACTAGATTAAAGTTTTGAATAAGTTATTAGATGTTGATAATGAATTATTACTACTTTCACTAATTAGTTTAAATATATACGAGAAGTATATTTACAATGCAAATATACACTCATGTCCAAAATTAAGGTCACAAACATAAAATCTGTGAAAACTAATGAGCTACATTCCTTGTGTTGCCACGAAATTTGGCACAAAGGTTTATTATAATGGGAGAAAAAAATAACAACATAACAATATGGAAAAGATTTTAATTTTGAATTAAGAAACAGGGTCTGTATAAAAGTATTAACCTCTTGTGGGGCGCCGCTTGCAGTCTGCAGACGGTTAACTTTAATGCTTAAATTGCCAACTGGTACACCAATAGTTTTTTAGTTTGATATCGTAATATACGTGAAAAAACAGTTTTGAATATTTTCAACTATATTTGTTCTTAAATTGCGGTGGGAATTGATTATTTAAAAATTTTTGAAGCACAAATGTCTTGCCTCTGAAAGGGTTAAATCATGTTTCAGAGATAAAGCATTTATCTCGGGAATAGTCTGTCTAATATGGAATGGGACTACTGCGTACTGTTATACAAATCTCCCAACAAGCTTTCATACTATTAGTGAGGGTGTCAATAAATGTTTATGGTAACAAAGCCTACTCTTCCAGAAGCGCGGCTTTAAACTCCTGGTGGGTCCTAGGAGGAGGGTTATGCTATGCAATTGCGCTTATTAGATTATCCCAAACATTGTGGTCCAGAGACCTCTGGGGCAACAACTGTGAAACTATCGTTATGTACTGTAATATTCATCTTATTTTTGTCAATATAGAGAGAACTCTTATAAAAGAACAAGAGCATATTTGCAAGTCAAATAGATGTTTAATATATCGAATTATATACGTCTATATTATAAAGGCCAAACATATCTATGCATACGTCATTTTGCGATTGGCAACCCTTTCCCCTGCAATTTCGGTTTTGCAATTTTCGCTGTTACAAATTTTACACTTCTAAAAATCGTACATTTTAAATTTTTACATCGTCGTACAGAGAAAAAAAATGTGCTTTTAAATGCAATTAGTTTGAAAGCTGTATCTAAATTTATTTTTGAGATATTAATTTTTTTATAGTTTTTTGTACCAATTTTGTAATTATGGCAACAGTATCACCCCATTCTCTCTTAAAATGAAAAACTAATGGATATTAAAATGCGCAACACTTTTCTACGCAATTTCCGTTTTGTAATTTTCGCTACTGCAAATTGTGCATTTATAAACATCGTATTTTTAAATTTTTACACTGTCGTATAGAGAAAAAAAAATGTACTTTTAAATGGAATTTGTTTCAAAGCTGTATCTCAATTAAATTTTATTATATGATTTTTTTTTTATAATTTTTAGTACCAATTTTATAATTGCGGTAACATAAAAAATCCTTATTCCCTTAAAATTGAAAAAAAAAAGAAATTTCAGAATGTATGCTATTTTAATTATGTATTTTAAAAATATTGTCTGTTATAAAATCCGGTGAATTTCGGTTTTATTTTGTTTAATAATTTGAATAATTGAGTTTTATGGTATTTTTTAAATTTTAGCTTAAAATAATATTTGTTTTAGAGTTAGAGTGACCAATGTAAGATGCATTTTTTACTGTAATTTACCAATTTTTTAAATTTATTATAAATCAATGAAACTGTACGTTCTTAAAGATTTTCTTTCGTCGAATTTTGGCGGGTTCCACCTCGTATTAAATAAAATTGATATAAAAACGGCTGAAACAGCTTGATAATGAATATTATAGCCTTTACATGTATTTTCGATTTCTTAACTTACGGAACTTAAAAGGAAACGTAAGGATTTTAAAGTTACTCATTCAAATAACACACACGCACAAATATTTCAAATCATTAATTTTCTCCTGCAAACGTCAGGTGCCATTAATGCCATGAGATAACACTAAATAGAAAAGCGCAATCGAAATACTATTTTTAAATATGGCAAACTTAAAAAATAACTTTAAAAATCCTTACTTTTTACTAACGCATTAAATATTAAAAATAATTATAAATATTCGTAACATGTTAGTTACAATTTCTACTAAAATGTTTTTTTTATACATTTATTTTTCTGATTTTCTGTTTTTTCAATTACAGCACACAAAAGACAATTTATATAATCTTGAATAAATAGTTATTGGCTGAAAGTTTGTCTCTTCCATTATTTTGTACATGAATTTTATACCGAAATTAATTCTATTTTAACCCAGACAATATGGTGTAGTTTATAGAGAGTGCCAAATGTGTTTGAGAATTATGTTATGCATTGTATATTAGAAATTAAACTCTGAAATATTAATGTATGTCTCAACCTTCAATTAGTCAGTTTTAATTAATATCTTGCACTCGAGACGTGTTTCTCACTCATTACTATTGTAGACAGGTGTCCCTCGTAAGTGGAGAAGCCTAATTCTCTGCACTTAACTATTACAGGGTGTCCAGCAAATAACACCCTGATTTCAAAATTAAATTTCTCAAAAACAAAGATCAATAGAATTATGCAGTAAACGGTTTGTTTATCAGGTAAGCTGTAAAAATCTGTAACGATCTCGATCAGTATAAAGCGAGTTACTACCTGAGAGTAACTGGCTTGGCCTTTTGCTCAACGGTTAAAGCACTCGCTTCCTGATCAGAGGTTCTCAGATCAAACCCAACCGGCGCCAATCTCTCTTCATTGGTGACCCTGGACACGCACGCAACTCTCTCTTTCATCATCAACTTCCAGCGCGCAACAATCAACTGACCTCATCATCAACAGATGGCAGCACCAAAACAATCTCTCTCAACGCAAAGCCTGTCCTCGCATCACAATATGCGTATGACAGCATTCATTCACGAGTGCATATCGCTCGTCAGACGTCAGTAATACGTCTTTCTCACTGGGGGCATACTCTGTAACGATCTCGATCAGTATAAAGCGAGTTACTACCTGAGAGTAACTGGCTTGGCCTTTTGCTCAACGGTTAAAGCACTCGCTTCCTGATCAGAGGTTCTCAGATCAAACCCAACCGGCGCCAATCTCTCTTCAAATCTTATACAAAAGTTTCGAACGGTAAAATATTTTGAAAAGATTGTGTTCTGATTGCAAAGAATGGTTTGATTTGAAATTTTTCTTGCTTTAGATTGCAGCCAGAGAATGTGTCTTTCGGCTTAAAGTGCCATATTTCATAGTTTTTTTTAAATTACATTTTTGAAATTTCGAAATTCTAAAAATTTACTTCGAAAAATCTTTAAAATATTGCTGAATCTTTAAAATATTGCTGAATCTGCTTTAAATCTTTAAAATATAAGCTGAAAAATTATTTCTCTGCAGGCAATCTAAAACAAGAAAAATGTCAAATCAAAGCATTCTATGCAATCAGAGCGCAATTTTTTCAAAATATTCACTGTTTGAAATTTCTGTATAAGATTTTTACAGCTTACCTAATGGAAAAACCGTTTACCGCATATTACTATCGATCTTTGTTTTTGAGAAATTTAATTTTGAAATCAAGGTGTTATTTGCTGGACTCACTGTACCTTAAAAGTTTATTTCGCCATACATTATCACAGATTATTCGGCCATTAGATAAAGCGAAGAAAATTCGTTTAAAATATTGGTGTCCGGAGCATTTGGAGCACTCATTTACACTGGACACTAGTGGTCAATGAGAATCGTTTCTCGAGTGTAAGGGGTTGATAATTTGTGAAAATGTGTATTTATGAATGAAATTTGAAATTTAATTTTTATGTAATATTCACAGAAAGAATGTTACAAAATGTATAATAATTTAGTTACAATTTATTATTAAAATTTTAGTAACATTCTATTATTAACATTTATTCAATGTAGGTATTTATAAAATTATGATCGTACAAATATTTGTCCATTAAAACTAAGTTTTTTTGAACGTATTAAAAATAAAATGTCATCTCCCGACATCAAATAAAACAATTGTAAATTATGTAATTCCCTGGTTAAAAAAGATTTGCAATTATATATTTTTTAATATAATTTTCCAGTCCATTTAAAATCTTTACAAATGCTACAAAAATTATAAAAAAATAATAGAAGACATATAAATGAAAAAATACAAATAAAATTATGATGTAACTAACTGACTTTCGAGAAATTTAAATTCATATAAAAATTATTGAAATATTACTATCTGCGATAGTTTAAAATTTTATAGGCATATTGGTACCAAATATTTACCGCATTTCTTTTTCTCATACTAATTTAGTTAAATTAGAAAAGTTTGCCATAATAATGCTACAGAGATGCAATTTGGTACAGTTATTCATTGATAGGTACTAATGATTAGGTAGAATTACTCCATACTGTATGTAAAAATTTAGTTTAGTAAGAAATGCATAATAGATTGAACATAGACATTAAATCTTTCACTACTAGCGTCTTTTAAAGAATTTTTAATCTTTTATCACCGGTGTTTCCAAATAGAATTTTTTGCCTAGTTGAATCCAGAAAATGCTCCCGATAAATAAGGCAAAATTCGCAAAAAAAGAAAAAAATATGCGGTGGGAATAATCACGGATTATGAATCCTATGCTCGGCGTATACTTGACATTCCTTCCAAGGTATTAAGCAATCAGCGCCGTGTGAAAGGTGGGCGATCGCCCGGGTGCGGAATTTCAGGAGGCGCCAAATTTATACTAACTAATTTTTTGGCCTGTCACCAGAAAAGGTTGTTGTGTGTGTGTGTGTGGGGGGGGGGGGGCAAATTGAAACTTTGCCCCGGGAGCAGCTTTCTCGTCGCACACCCCTGGGTAAAAATGTGTTGAGTCCATACAGCGTGAAAATATTAAAATCAGCGTTATCGTAAACAAACTGACAGAACATTCCCGTTAAACCCGTTTGATTATGCTGAATGATAGACATTTCAAGCAGATGAGACTCATAATATATTGAGCAAAACTCCATATTCGAAATGAGATAGGTTAAGTTCTTATGGCCTTTTTCACTTCGTATGATAACTTTACAAATCAGTTTGATTGGATAAAAATAATAGTTTATCTGCGTTATCTGAGATAAATATGCTCATAGATTGGTGTCCCTGGTGCCTTGAATGGTACAGCTCTGGCCTTGTACTTGAAGGATCTGGGTTCGATTCCAGGGCTGGTCGTTTTTTTACTCAGTTGCAAATATTTAATTCTTATGTAATTGTTGTCTAAACAAAAAAACTCTCGAAAATAAAAATGGTCCTTAAAACTACCTGTTCGAAAACCGATCAAACACTGCACTTGTTTATTCCTAATTTTGCTTCTTTTTTAAGTATTTTTAAGCAAAAATTCAAAGTAGATATTACTTAATTCTACTGTATATTATAGCTAGGAAAAAAGCGGCTGCGTAATTATTTTTACCAATACATTCTAATTCATTCATGATGTATTATGCTACAATAATTTTAACAGTGAAATATACTTTCATGCATTTTATTCTTTTAAAAGGAAAGACTGAGTCTTCAGAATTTTATTCTTTGCAACAAAACTTTTAGAATTTTTTTTTCTTTCTTTCATCCAGTCTTTATTGCATTTCAATGGCATATTTGTAAAGCTCTAGAGGTAGTTTTTATATTTACTTTAAATCTTACAAACGAGTATTCATGCATTATAAGTATGATCTTTTTGCTTTAGAAATACTTTAATGACAAAAATGTCACAGAGTATTTACCTTTTTCTGTTTCAGAAAAATTTATTTTTTTGAAATTGTACTCGAAAATATCTGTAGTATAAATTAATATGTGTTTAATTCAAAGATGTTTTTAAAGAACGAAGCTGTGTATATATTTTGCTAAATATATGAATATTGCAGAATTCATTGACTCATTGCAGAATTCATTGATTTTTTGCATTTTCACTATTGCAGAATTCATTGATTTTTATTACTCAACCCACTGGTGGGCCGCGGCAGTTGTTTTGTTGGGTCGTGGAATAATCGAGGTTTGCCATCAAAATATTATCTTTTGTTTCATCTTTTTAGAAAGATGTCATAATTTCAACAGAGAATAATATTTCAAGGAAAAATCTTCAATTCTTTCTGGATTAATGTACAAACAGAATATCCAGAAATATTAAATCATATTCCGGCGGTAATGTGGGGCGTGTCTCGGAAAAATTTTACGCTTTCTTTTAAAAATACCGTGTGAATTAATGTGTAAGATTTGAAAAGAAGGCGTGAAATTTGTCCGAGACACGCCCCACATAATCCGACGGAATATGATTTTGCCTTTTTTTTAATATGATGCACCATACGTAGAAAGTTGAAATTGATAGTGAATATGCATCATGTCTCATAGAATTTCATGCAAAAAAATTAAGGTGATCACTCAGAAATTTCAGTTTATTTTTAATTAAAATGTTAATTTAAAAACAGGAAAAATGTTAGAAAACTTGTTCTTTTGTTAAAAAAAATCTGAAAAAATTGTCAAATATTCGTATGATGGTTTTTTACATTTCTTATTTTTTTCGTTGAAATTTGCTTTGTAGTTTCGTCACAATGCGCACTTTTTCAAAACAGGCATTTAGGGTCATTACCCCCCCCCCCCCCCATAGTCATGAGATACAAACTTAAAACCGGAGAGAAATGAATTTCTTTTTCTGGGCTATCGATCCATGTAGGACTCGATGGGGTTGACTCAAGGGCATATTTTACTATGAAACCCGGCTATACCCTTATTTCGCAGAATATGATTTAATAAACAACTTTTTAAAGGAATCCACAAATTTTCGAACTAGAGATATCTAACCTAAATTCATTTTGAAATGTAAAATTAGAATGTTGCCTCTTATGTAAAATAGACATACGATATGGCCATTCGAAAATAAAATTACTTGTTAACTTATAAATACTATAAAAATTCTCGGAAACTTCGAGCATTATCTGACGTAATTAGAATAAATTACCTGATAAATTATATTCTGGCTCAGATATATTTAGTATATATTTTAATTATTTTAAACCGAATATGTAAAACTCAAGATAAACATTTAATTGAAAGATTTTAAAGTTTCGTTATTTTTATTTAACATAGTAAAAGTTATCTGGTTTCTATAGATTTTTATCGGTTTTAATAAAAGAAGGTTATTAGAATTTTTTTTTCTTTGTTGCATTGAAGTTAATATTAATATAAAACAAGTACTTGAAAATTATTATTTTTTTTGGACATAAAAGAAAATAATTTTTGACAATAGACAATTCACGCACACTTTAAATTATAATTATTCAATTAATAATAATTACGCTAAAAAGCTATTGTTGCAGCGTATATGGGGTTCTTTCGATCTTATGGTTAGAGAACTTCAAACTCTTGTCTCTTAGAAAAGTAGAAAATAATTTATTTACAGATCTTCAGAACAACAGAGTCTTCGAAACTCACAAATAATACTAGATATTCAAAAATAACTGCTCAAATCTATCGTACAAGTATAGCTTTAGAACCCAGAGACTCTTTATACAATGTCTCAACACTTGATAACATTCAAAACAACATAAATGAAACTCAAGCAAACTTGCTAACAAACGCCTTGTTCACTCAATGACTGACTGGTAAATAATAACAACAGCTCGCATCGCTTCTCTTCTTATATAGGCTCGCAGCAGGTGCGGGAAATTTCTAGAACCATCTCGAAAAATCCACGGAACAACAATGTATCAGTATACCTAAGGGGGGGTTACCATCGCCAACAATCGCCAAGTTTGTCGCCAACTTGGCGATATATTGCCAAATTTGGCGACCAAAATTAGTCGCCAAAAGTGACGCCAACTTGGCGATATCTTTATTATTTCGCCAATCTGCCGTAGACATACACTGAAAATAATGGACAAGTTTCCTTGATAACAGAGACAATGTATCAAAAACTAATATTAGTAAAAGAATGGAGCTTAATAAGATTATTTACATTATTTTACAGTACAAACACTAACTATTTACAAAATTCGTAACACTATTAATAATCTCGCACTTAAAGTAAAAACTATCAAATGTCATCAAAAACTAAGCAAATGTCATTATAAAATATTTAGCCATTATTTTGTATATAAGATTCGTGAACATTTTCAAGATATGACTATTGCAAGGTCATGTCTATCGAATGGATGCAATTTTAACAGTCTTGTTAGTTTTATCTCTGTAAATGTTGGTATTTCTCTTTACACAAGGTATATGAAATCGCTCTGTTATGATTCAATAACACACGATATTAAATATATGCTGTTGTCTTACATTTATTTCAGCCAGTTTATTCTCCCATAAAGTGCGTCATTTTAATCCGGAAGAACGTCCCGGGAAAATATATATACATATATATATCCCAACTGATTTTATCGCAGAATCTGTAACAATAATTTCCAACTAAATAAGGTAATGGTTAATATTTATATTTATTGGTGACAACGTGAGCGCCATTAATGTACTGCGAAGTTTTGGGGTGTCAAAAGGCTCCACGCCCATCCTGCTGGGTTAAAGAATAAAAGGAATGAGTTAATGTATGCAAAGCGTGAAACTTTGTCAAGTAATAACTGATAAGTGTTTTAGAAATCTGTGTAAATTGCAAGAACAAAGAACAACTGATTCCAGAGCTGTCTGATTAGTGGAATTGGAGCTGATATCTATTATAGGAGATAGAAATAATGATACGATCATTATTAACGAATTTACGAGGATTACACTGTCAGCTTGGACGATTTCCTCCAGAATTTTTGTGAGATTATATCTGATATTGTATGTGATAGCATAGTACATGTGATGGACGTTTTAATTGATATGTTTGAAAATTTTAAATTTTATTTGCAATTTAAATTTTTTTTATCAGAAAAATTATCAAAACTAAGCAAAATGGGATCAAAATTTTAATTATTCTAGCGATGAAACTAGTGCAAATTTGTCACGTCAGATAACTGTTTCAGATATATTATGCATAAATAAACATTCAAAATGAATTAAAGTAAACTGACACCAGAAATAAGAAATAAAAATTTTTACCATTTTTTTAATGTTGTTAAATAAGGAGAAATTTTTATTCAAGTTTACAGGTGAAAGTTTTCACTTGCAGTAATCAGTAAACAAACGATCCGATCAGTCATATTGCGACAACTTCCTCAGTTTTTCCACTCATAACTGATAGACAATACACAGTATGTTTCTCCCTGTTTATTCATAACTCCATTCTGTCGTAGGTGGAAGGTTTCTGCACTCAAATTTTCAATACCAAAAATTTCTAAAAGTTTTCTCCTGCCTATTTAAAAAAAAAAAAAAATAAATAAATAAAAAGTCAAACTTTTGGAAAATACTGGTGTCTAAATTCCGGCGATCGTACAAATATTTTAAGCAATTTGCCTACAAATGCCAACTTTTGTGTTACAGCCCGAAGGCATAATATTCAGGGGTCGGTACATACTGTTATTTGCCTTTTAGTATTTTTGAAATATAATAATTTATATCCTAAATTCATAGATTTTTTTTCTTCCATAACAACATGGTTAATGCAAGTTGGAACTAAATTATGTTGCTGCAGCTAAGTAAAAATATAAAAGCGTTTCTCGCTTTGTTGATTACAATTAAAATAAACAAATCTGACCTTATTATCGTTATAAATGACTTAGCAAAAACAAACATATGTACGGTTTACTGATTTATGTTATTTAAAAAGGATATTTGGCAAGCTAATATATTTGTACTTGCATGAACGTTTACCATCTCGTTAGGACATCCCTAAAGGCTGTACATATAGTTAGTTTTAAATGACTTTCCTCATATTAGTTGTTTTACTTACTGATAAAGACTTGATTTTAGTGTTTAATTGTTATTTAATGAGTTTTCGAGAAAACATGAGTGAGACAGTGTTTTGATTGATTACCATAGCAACTCTTTACTTTAGCATATATTTGGGGAAACATTAGGAGTATATTTGAATAATGAGAATTTCTAGAGGTATGATTTCAGTTATTTTTGAGCTATAAAAATACGACTGTGAAAAAAGTAATTTACGAAAATAAAAATTCCATTGAAAGTTAATGTAGCATAATGTTTCCAGTAAAACAAAAACAAATATCAAGTTATTTATTTTTGTAATCACGCTAAATATCCTTTCCATAATTTACACCATCTAATGTTATTAACCCTTGAGGGTCTGGTGCACTATTAATAGTATGTCTTTTCATTGAATATTACTTTGTTAATCACTTTCGGCATATAGAAACCATAGTATATAGCAAAACCTTTCTTATTATGACTTAATTTATGCTTTTACATTTGTAACAATAATTATAACGAGATAGAATCCGTAGAATTTTGAGAAAGGAAGATATTTAAGAAGGAAATATTTCATTAATTTCTTAATAAACCTATAAAATTAGTTACAATAAAAAATACATCGAATATGACTTAGGACATTAGTCTGAATCCTAAAACAAATATTATATTAATCTAACATTACCAAAATCCTATTTCCTTACTTGAATAAGCAGTTAGTAAAACATTCTCAAGATAAATCAATATGATGAATTTATCATTGGAGGCTCTTATGCTATATATTAATGAAAATCAGCAAAAATTATTTCATCTTGAGACAATCATAAGAAATTTGTTTTCTGCATGAAATCTAAATCTTGCGTTATTTTCACACTCGCAAAATTTATTTATACACCTCTCATATACGTATTCATCATTTAAAAAAATATTTTTAAGTTTAATAGGTTATTACTCAATATATTTCCAAATTTGAAGACGTGTATGTCTGCTACAGCTTTGCATTAAAACATTCACAATTCACACTCTTAATTTGATTTTTTAGTCTATGTAACACCGAATAAAGATAGTAGAAATTTATGACTTTTCTGCTTTATGAAAGTAGTTAGTTTTCTTTTAAATATAATGTCATTTTCTCTCATATTTGTCTCATTTCAAGGAAGCATTTCGCCTAGCGTCTCACCAATATCAACGGAATTAAAAAAATATTGAAATGTAACAACTTTATGAAGTAAACAATTGTTGTTTAAAGTGTAACGTTATTTACTGTTCAGAATTTAAAAGTTATTTTTAATTGTAATGAGAAAATGGCATCAATGAAGAAAAAATAATCAATAAAAATAAACACGAATTGCTTTTTTTTCATTGCAACGCTCGAATGAACTAACTGCCGCCACTTTAAAGAAACCTTAGAAAAAACTTTTAAAATTAAAAATAAAACGTAAAAAATGAAAATAAATTAAAAAATAGCTTAAACGGGCATATCTACAAGTGAACAACTTTCATTAAAATAATAATTATCAAAATCGTTCGAGTAGAAAGCTCAGGGCTGATGACTAAGAAAACAGACTTTATTTTTAATATATAAATAATAAAAGTTTACATAATTCTCTTAGCACATTTGGTGATTTATTTATTTTATACGTATATTTCATTCTTTATATTTAAAATATAAGCTACTTATCTGAACCAATAAATGTGATAAAACGCAAAAAACACTAAACATTTGTAATACCCTCTCAAATTATGTTGTAATACTTCATTTTCTAAACGTCTTCAAAAACTCTTCCTTCGCCTATTATCATACAGATATGAATTAAATATTGCACAAAATGAGCATATTCATCAGCTTTCAGATAATGAGATAATATTTAAACTTCAGTAAGTCTATTGAGCTAGCTACGATTAAAGTTATTAAAATAATTAGTTTTGCACTGAAAATGGAAAAAATTCAAACCCGAAAGGCTTAATAAAAAAAGTGTTAAATATATTTTTATAATTTTATGCAACACTTGAAATAATAATTTATAATTCTTGTAATTTATTAACTGAAAATAGACCATGAATCATCGCCTATTAAAATGAAATTTATGTATTATTCATTCAATCAGAAATGTGCATAATCATGAGTGCATTTGTGGATTCGTTGAATGAAAATTCTGCTAAATTTTCTTATCGAGGATTGAATGATTTGATGATCTTAAGTGATTTAAGTTGTTTTTAAAATTTGAAATCTTAATCAAATATAGATATATCTCCTTAGTTTACACTTCTATACGTAAACAGTATATTTTGATGCACAATTTATGGTCATTTATTTAAAAAATTACAAACGCACACAATAAAAAATCCACAAATTTAAATTAAATTAAGAAAGTGATAGAATTTAATTTGTAACTCAAAGAGGCAGAAAGACATGGATTTTTTGTAGTTCTTTCAATTTGAAAACATCAAGAAAATATTTAAAAAAAATCAATTTAAAGCTGAACACTTTCATTAAACTTTTACAGTATCATTAATCGGTTACCCCCCCCCCCCCACCATAAAAACACTTCCTCTAAGTTTTCAACTTCAGTCATCCGAAATATTATCAGTAAGAAATTTATATTATTTCTACAACAAAGAAACCATTAATGAAAGTACTAAATTAAAATTTAATCTATAAAGTATCACAGATTAAACTTAAGTCTTTGCACTCCGTTGTCGCCGCTCCATCAACATCATCTTTCCTGGCAAAATTTGTTTTGGGCACCATTCTAATTATGGAAAATAAATTTTGCCTTATTTAATCAGAGCGTTTTTGAAATTGTGTAATTGAAGAAAACTTCTTTCAAAAAATTGCTGCTGTCCGAATAAAGTTTGTGTAAGAGATGCCGGAGTCCAAAGGGTTAATGGCTAAATAATTCTTCGTAACTCTTTCAAGTCTGATTTTCTTTCAATTTTTAGAAAAAATTACTTTTACGTTAGTTGACATTAGCTATCCAAATCGATTAATTGGAGTTTAACGAAAACTCCTGTTCACTGTCTGAAACGTAAGGAATATTGTTGTTTTGAGTATGATTTAAGTAATATTCATTTCACAATAGGTTAAGGAAGAGTTTGTGAGGATGTTTTGTAAATATTATATTACAACAAGATATGATATTACACCTTTCTAATACTTTTTGCGCTTTATTACACATGATTCTTCCGGGAAAGCAACTATTATTTTAAAGAGTGGGTGTACATTTAAAATAAGAGAATCGCAAACGGTGCTAAGAGAATTAAGCTATAAATATATATAGAAGTAATAAGCAATAATAAGCAATAAATATGTATTACTGTTATTATTACTGAAAACTAGACGTTAATGAAGTCATATAATATATGCATAGACACATACTAACATTACTATATGTAAACAGTAACAAAAGTATTTGTTAAAACAAACTAATACTCAATTAAAAGACATATACATATGCAATCAATAGTACAGTCACAGCAAAAAAAAAAAAAAAAAAAAAAAAAAAAAAAAAATCTTGACACTTTGCGATTTTAGACGTTTTGTTGAATATCTAGATATAATGACAAGGAATTATTCTGAAATTCCAGATGTGTAAACAAAATAGTACAGATTATATATTTTCGCGACTATTTGCCCCCGATATTTCTTAGAGGACCGTCAACAAATTAAAAAAGAACGAAGATCTTTTGGATAACCCTGTCAAAACTAATGTAGCAAAAGCGTTCAAACTTCATATTATGATTAAGATGTTTATTATAATAAACTTTGTTCATGTTTATGAAAATAGCATGTATACTTGTAGAAAAATTAAAAT
Organism: Maratus speculifer; assembly: GCA_964019185.1. NCBI lineage: Eukaryota > Metazoa > Arthropoda > Arachnida > Araneae > Salticidae > Maratus > Maratus speculifer. The sequence continues at coordinate 14,076,341 of OZ025291.1, read as the reverse complement.
TTTTATAAAATTTGTCCAAAATTTTGCCAAGTTTTTTGTTTATAATTCGCAGAGTTTTCAATAAAAAACATTGTTATTTTCAGAAAATATGACAATCAACATTGTACCTAATACCCTGTAATCAAAATTAAAAAATATTAATATTTGTACGAAAAATGAGCAGGTTTACTAAATAAATTTTTACTGCGCATGCGTTAATTATATAAAAATTTCATTTGCATATTGTGTTAGCTAAATGTATAGAGCAACTTTTGTGAAAGTTTTAAAATCATAGCATGGAAATTCTGCAAATTATCGTCGAAAGAATAAGATCAAAATCCGATATTCCCAAAATGAAACAACAAGATGAGGGACTATATCCATATTTCATTGATTAGTGTGTACACAATATTGCGCGTACTACTATATTTAGATATAGCTCCTCATCTTTTTGCTTCATTTTGGGAAGATCGGATTTTGATCTTATTCTTTCGACTATAATTTACAGAATTTTCAAGCTATGATTTTGAAACTTTAACAAAAGTTGCTCTATACATTTAGCTAACACAATATGCAAATGAAACTTCTATATAATTAACGCATGCGCAGTAAAAATTTATTTAATAAACCTGCTCATTTTTCGTACAAATATTAATATTTTTTAAATTTTGATTACAGGGTATTATGTACAATGTTGATTGTCATATTTTCTGAAAATAACATTGTTTTTTATTGAGAACTCTGCGAATTATAAGCAAAAAACTTGGCAAAATTTTGGACAAATTTTATAAAAATTTTAATTTCTCTACAAGTATACATGCTATTTTCATAAACATGAACAAAGTTTATTATAATAAACATCTTAATCATAATATGAAGTTTGAACGCTTTTACTACATTAGTTTTGACAGGGTTATCCAAAAGATCTTTGTTCTTTTTTAATTTGTTGACGGTCCCTTATGGGATTCTGAGGGGAAAATCTTCGCGAGAATATATAACCTGTAATATTTTGTTTACACACCTGGAATTTCAGAATAATTCCTTGTCTATATTTCTAGATATTCAACGAAACGTCTAAAATGGCAGAGTGTCAAGATTTTTTTTGCTGTGACTGTACACTAGACCGAAAAGGGTCAACGCTACTCCTAAAATAATTTTCTATGGATTTACATTTAAAGATTATGCCAATTTGTAAAATTTATCAGTAGTTTGACGATTTATATAGTTTGTCGAAGTGGGTCGATGGGATAATCAATTTGTACCCGCAATTTCGTACTAGAGAATTACTATATTTCGTTTTCAGTAATGCATTAAAATATTTATAAGATACATTTGTAAATATTGATGTTGGTTAATCAAACTGACCATAACATATATGCAATACATGCATATACTTAGAAAAGATTCCACAGGAAAAACATCCCATATCAACGTAATAAACTCAATCAACAATTGATATAGCTCTGAAATGTTATCTTGCTCTGCTCTGCAATTACAGTCGAAAGATAAAAGTTAATTAACTTAAGGCATTTGATGAACAAACAAGTGATGAATTGGCAGAATTAAAGGTTGATAGTAATTGCGTAACGAACAGGAAAATATATAAAATACGTCTTCCGAAGTTCTGGATTATCAACGTCATTGTTGTTTGGTCTTTTCCATGTCAACCGAACTGTTTTTTAGTCGTACATATTATAAATCGTATTAAAGGCTTTGATTGAAATAATAGAAAAAATCTCTGACCATTTAATTTTTTATAAAACACATATTTAAATAACATATATTTTTAGAGTTTTGGAGTGCATACATTAAAAAATTATCCGTTATTTAATTTTATTTTGGTATTACATTTTAATGCTATTTATAATAAAATTAACATCCCATTTTGAGGAATAATGTTTTATTTTTGTATTTCTTTCGACACAGGAAATAAGTATCAGATACCAAATATGAAACTTAAGATTAGAAAAAGGACAGGCCAACTTCCAACAGTAAAAAAATAAGAGAAATTTTTGTGTTATTCAAGAAGGTACTTTTTCATAATACGGCGTTAATACAAGGCGCAGATTTTTACTAAAATTTACTTGTGGAAGATTTTCTCGTAAGTAACCGTTTTGTAATCACAAGTTTTACACATAATGGAAGACACGTTTGGCATGCCACGTCTACTTATATTGATTTTACTCTAACATTTAATACTCAATTCTTATATGTTTTATCCAAGCATGTAGATCCAAGAATTTTATCCAAGAAATATGTAGTTTAATTCATGAGTTTGATAAAGCTGTGTAAAAACGACAGAGAAGTCAGAATTCTGTAAGTTTTTTTTTATCTTTGTGAAGAATTATACTTTTCGGCTAAAACCCCAAAAACTTCTTAAACAACTTCGTTATTATTATTATTATTATTATTATTTTTTGATAGATTATAAATGTACGATCATGAGTGGTAGACAGATTTAAAAGAACTGATTTAATATCAGAAAAAAAAAACATTTCTGAAAAATCGATTTTTTTTAATTGCCGTTGCTTTAAAATAAATATTTTTAGTATGAGTAAAAAATTGTCTACCGCAAGTCTTGAACATAATCCAGTGAATATGGATTCCAAGTTTCATCAAAATCATTGTGGTAGTTTCCGAAAAAATTAGTCCACTTATTTTCAAAATTATTTCACCCAGTCTTCTTGTTCCTTTATGACCCCCCACTCTCTTTATATTATCCTGTGTATCATATGTCTGATTTCATAAATATGCATATACTAGCCACACTTGGTGACTAATTGTGTCTACTTTAAACGTATTCTAAGCGATGTATCAAGTTAATTTAATTAATAACTTTATCTATTTACAAAATCTATCGCCAAATCGAAAGATTGTATTAGAAGATTTAAAAGCTCTTCATTTTTGTGTTAGCGAAGCGCAAGTGATAAATCGCCAAACATCGTTCCCATCAATTTTTTGTCCATTTCATTAAAATATAATACTTTCACTCATTTGATTAAAAAATACAATACTTTCATGTAAAACCGAAACATCTAAAATTAACGGCTTATACATCTTCTTTTCTCTTAAAAAAAAAAAAATATTAGATAATGCACAAATTATGATATTTATTTTCAACTTTAAAACATTGTTTTATTAACCACGTGAAAAAAAATCTAACTGGCGAGTTAAAAAATTCTATTGGCGAGATTTGCGCTGGGCTAACTTAAAATTATCAAGAATTCTTCGACATAATGGCAACTTTTATGTATATTTAATTTTTTTTTTCTTTTTTTTTTTTAATCTCAAAATGGAAATTTTGCACCCGAAAATCAATGTAACCAACTCGTAGTTCTTATGAAAATCACATGACTTGGACTATTATAATATAGATAAAATTATGCCGAAAAAGCAATGTTTGGCAACTTATCACCTAGGTCTGTCTAACGTTAAAATGCCAAACTAATCACCTGGCATGTAAAATGAAGCGGTCAACCCGGAAGTGGTGATGGCAGTCACATGACTTACAAGGAAGGTCTCCATACGGGCATACTCCGAAATATCTGAAAAAATTACAGAATGTTCTTGTCATGAGGATATATACTTTTATAAAAAAATTTCGACCTAACCTCCGTACCTTGTGCTTAAAAAAATAATGAAAATTTCATTATTTGGCGATTTATCATCGGTTGGCGATAAAAGCAATTTCAAAAAATGTTTTTTTTAATGTCAAATGCATTTTAAAGGAAAAAAATTCATGTTCAAAGCGTTTAGATAAATTAAATATCTTTTATTTCGTCAGCTTTAGTCTGTTTTAAATATAATTTTTTATATTGATATTTATATCTATTTATATGAAAATTTAACCATCAAAAATTTAGTTTTAAAACGAAATTCAAATTTAAATTCATTAAAATTGTTTCAAGCCCAATGTCCAGTTGATCATTGCCATTTCGATTTTGTTGTTATGGAAACATGTAGCTTTCATTTTTGAATACACTTAAATGTATGAGAATAATTTTACTGAATAAGATTTTTTTACATATGAAAATATTTTTTCCAGAGGTAAATTAAATAACTACAGCAACAAATAATAAATGTATATGTATCCAATATATTAAACTCGTTGCTCATTGTTGTCATTGTCAATTCTCATTGTTTATGTTTAAATTCATTTATGTTTAAATACATTTATTTTTAAATTCATTTACTCGGATTCTAAAAATCCAAATGCTTTCAGTAGCATTAAAATCGTTTGCTTTTGGCGGAGAAAAGTGCTCCTCGCCAAATCGTGTGATACTTTCGTCTTTTCACGCCAAATATTCCAAAGTATTTTGCTTTTTTACATGTTTCCTACTGCAATTCCGCCGCTAATTTTCACTGATCCTTTATTACATACATAAGTAGTTTCATTACTATTTTTTTTTTTTTTTTTTAAATCCGAGTATGTCAAGTATGGAGACTTTCCTTGTTAGGCTTTTATTATATGCATTGGCATATTTTGTTGTTATTTACTATTTGAAAAATAATGACAACATAGTTCTTTATTCATTGACATCGAAGCATAATGTAGTACTATTTAAAAAAATATAATTTTGTGAGAAATTTTTGCCAACAGTCATTTTGTTCGTGAGTTTATGTGAAATTATTTATTTCAGATTGAAGGTTTACTTAAAAAAGATTTTCTATTACGTATATTAATATATAATACATCCAATGAATTTGACTTAATTATAACAAAACGCAAAGTAATAAATCTTGGTTACGAAATTGGATATTTATTATTGTTGCTATTAAACAATATTCTTATAAATGAAGAGGAATTGAGGTCGAGGGCTAAAATGCCTATTGTATCCCTGGAAACTACGAGTGATAATTGACTTCTCCAATTGTTCTATTTCTTGGTTACTGAAATTTCATTATTCTCTTTTAATCTTTTGTATCCAGCTAAACGACGTGTATCTTTTATTTTATTCCAAATTCTTATTTATGTTATTACTTATTTATTATTTATTATATTTACTATTTTTATATATTATATTTATATATATTTATATAGTATCATTTGTTATATTTATTAATTATTACATTATTAATTTTATTTATATTAGTATTTCTCTGTGCTAATAATTTACTAAGGCTTGCTTGTAAACGAAAATTGATATACTAAAATTTCAATTTAAACACATAAAGGAGACAATAAAATTCAATGGTGTGGAAAAGGTGATGAAAAACATAAAATAGAAATGTATTATTTAGTCATTGTTTTGATGTAATAGAACTACATATTATACTACATTTTTCTATTTATAAATCTTAACTTACACGTTTAGCCCATTGTCTCTTTTACAAAACTATTTAAAAAATTAGATTTGATTATTTATTCTTCTGTTTTGTGTTTCAGTATCGTATTTATCTAGATGTTGATGCATTATTTGAGTTTGTTACAAAACACTGAATTCTATAAACTTTAAGGAGATTTTCTATGCATTCGAAATATATCATCAACGGATTTAAATTTGAAGACTTTTGTTTAGACTGCCATATTTGTCGGGAAAATCAAACATTACACATTGAATAACCAATGAAATTTCCTTGACACTCCAGCGAAATAGCGCACTTTTGAAAAAGATTAATTTGTATTGGAATTTGTTTGATATAACATATTTTATTTAAAATTATTTAAATATATTAGTGTATAAAACAAAAAATAAATAAAATATTGAATAAAGTTTAAAATTTGAGTTATATTATGACTATCAATTATTTAATAAAGATGAGGTTTTTTTATTATTATTCAAAGATGACATATATAATTTTATTGTAATATGTGCTAAAAAAATTCCAATTATTCTAAAAGGTTCGTGCGCTTCAAGGTCTTTCAAGCATCAGAATTTTCATAAGGTAATGTTTGCTAAACTTAATGAAAAAAAAATCCTACCTTCAGATATAGCAAATGAATGATGAATTTTGGTTTCATAGGATGTTTTTTTCACTTAAGGTTCTATTAGATCACCGCTTTTTCGCTAGAAAGGGGCAAGGCGCCCATCGGCGTGACACTTGATTGGAACGATAGAGTAGGCCCGATGACATAGGATGTTTATGGAAAAGTATTTAATCCTTTCCGGCACAGTGTGTCCACTTCCCGGGCACACTTAATTTTAATTCCAAACTTACAAACGGTATCAATAATATTTTAGTAAAATTTTACACTTACTATGACAACTTAAACCAGGGAGTTCTTAATTTCTAAAAAAGTCTTTTGTAAATTCCGGTGTCAGTCAACAATTTATCATTTTACGAATAGAATTTGTCTGCGCCGGAAAGGGTTAAAATGAAGTTCTCGATCTAGTTTCTCTTCGTGTACAAGAAAAGATCACAGTACATCTAAAACCATCAATTAACTTTTGCGTGCAGCAAGAGTGTTTTTTTTTGTGTGACGTTTGATATCTATATTATCATGTATTATATAAATTCTATTATATGATTATTATTTTTTAGTTATTTAATTTATTGTATTCTAGTGAAGTTAATTGATCTCTAAAACTGTGCTTTGCAGCATAGAGATGTGCTATATGCAACATAATTTTTCAGGATATTTTGACCATTTTAACGACGATTAAAATAAAGATTACTTAACAAAAATACAATTGTAAAAATGGTAAGAAACATTTCAGGAAAGTAAATACACAGCATTTTTTAGCTTTTTAGCTGGCGGTGTACATAAAAAAAACCCACGTAGTTTACAGCAACCATAATATTTAATTAAAATTTTCCTTTTATTATTGTAAGTAAAAATAAGTAAATTGTTATTTTCTAATAAATTCGTTTGTCGATGATGTAAGATAACCATTTTATGATTCTACAAACAAAACTACTTCACAACAAAAAGGCTTAAAAGAGTAAAACAAGTCAGTGAAATATACCAATTTAATACTTACAGCAAGTAGGACACAGTTTGGATTCATTAAAACACCTCCATATGTAATTTTAATTTGCAAAATTTACAAATCAAGTCAAATACTAATATATATTATATCATAATGTATTACAAAACAATATTTTAAAAGCGCATTAAAAACATAAAAAAGCATTAGAATACACCGTATCGTATACTCGTGAATACATAAGAATAGCAAACGAACTTCTTGGGAAATAAAAATATTTAGAAAAGACAAAATTATCAAAAACGACACTAGTAAACGATACCAATAACACACAACTTTCCTCTGAAAATATACTGAATTAGATAACTTCATTATAAATTGATTTTATCATTAAAAGCAATGTTTATGAATTACAAGACTAGTTATTTATGTTACAGATATCTAAAAAAAGTATTTTCATTGTTTCTAAGGTGTCAGATGTAATATCGGGATTTGTAGACGTCAATTGAATAATGCAAAATCTATAGCAATTCATCAATCTCTAAGTATTTTCTATAGAGATACTTGACTTGTGGATATTTACTTTTAAGGTTTTATAAAGATTTAATAAAATGTTGTTACAATACGCAATAAACTTTCTTGAAAAAATAGATAAAAGTTTGGCAATGTAAAGATTATTTACACATCATATTATTCACTGTATGTACATTTGACAATTTATGAACTTTTGGAGTTTAAATTTTATTTCTAACTGTAAATATACCAACGACTGGAAAATTGACAGGTAGAAAATGAAAATATTTGATTCGAGCAAACAATTTATTTTAAAAAATAAACTATTAGACACGCAATGACAAATTACATAACTGTGTAATTTAGTTAAAATTAAAAATCTAGTACAGTCGAACCTCGTTATAACGAACCCGGTTTATAATGAACTCCCGGATATAACGAACCAAAATTTTGGTCCCGCCGTTTTCTTATTATATTTATTGCTATTTTATCCTTTTATAGCGAACCTCCGAAATCTTAAGAATCGGTTATAACGAACATTTGTTCCAGTAGACCATGATTTTTTTTTCTCTTTTTTACTTTTTTACTTTTCTCTTTTTTAAGTTTGGTAAAACTAAAGAATCAATCGCTTTAAACTTTGACATATAGTTTATGACACATACTAAGACTAAGGATAAAGTTTTTTAAAATAGATATTAAACGAAATCCTCTGTGTGATCTCTGATGACAGATATCCACTTGTTAAACATTTGCTGAAATATTTCTTGAATAAGACGGAATTTAAAAATATTACAAATAATATCTATTAACCCTTTGAAGGGCGGTGGTATAAAATATATACCACTTAATTTTAATTGCAAAATGCTACATTGACACCAGAATTTTGAAAAGAAAATTTTAATTTTATCAAATATGTGAAGAAAAGCTTTTATCTAATTTGAAATAAATTCGTTTTTAAATTCTGGTGTCAATCAATCATTTTCGAATTTTAAGAACAGAAGTGCTTTGCCCCTCAAAGGGTTAAATAGGCATAACCGTCTCTGCCAAAAATTAGAACACGCCTGGTTAACAAGAAGAAAAACTTCGTTTATTATGTCTAATTAACTACCTTATATATTCGCGTATAAGTGTACCACTAAATTCAAGAAAAAATATATGTTGTATATCAGTATTTTCCTATAGCCATATTGGGATTATCTAATATCAGCAAATTTTGTGTTTAGATAAGAAGAAGATAATCTTTTTAAATAATGGTATGGAGTCTGTTATTCCTCTAGAACTGGGGTGATTAACCTGCGGCACGCGTGCCATGGGGTAGCTCAGCGTTGTTCTAACAGAGGCATGTGAAGACTTATTAAAAAATTAAAATAGTAGTGTGCGTTGGAAGTGCACTCGCGAGATTTTTTAATCTGAAGGAGTATGTTTTAAAATATCTGGAAAGAAATAATGAACTACCCAGCGGATGCTTGCTACTCAATAATGAGGATTGGCTATGGAATTTAGTTTTTCTGACCGATATTTTGAGGCATTATAATATTTTAAATGTATGATTAGCGGGAAAAGATTGTAATTTTTTTCAATTCTAATTGGTCATGTATCTTCTTTTGTGAACAAACTTTTGATTTTTAATCACAATTTTGGAAAATATAAAATTAACGCATTTTACATTAATGCAGGAACTAGTTATTAATCTATTGGGGATGAGTAACACGTATATGTGCAGCAAAAAGGCTTAAAAATTCATGTATATCTCCACCAGTAAAATTTTACTGTGAAGTTTGCCTTTTTTAATCGGAGCATTTTCTCGATTCAATAAGTCTCAAATTTCTGATTCTTAAATCCGGTGACAAAACATAAAAAATTTAGTAAAAGACTCCCGTCGCGAAGGTGTTAAAGTCAATAGTGGTCCGTAGTATGATAGATAAAAAAAATTAATTTTCAATTGTCCAGGATTCATTCAGTGTTAGATTTGATGATTTTCAAGATGATAAAAAATGTAGATCTTTTCACATTTTTTTTTCAATTTCTCTGCGCGAAGGATACCCATCGGTAATCACATTAGGTAACTCAATATTAGTCAATATTAGGCGAAAGTTCTGGGTTAGAGTCCCGGCTTGGTGATTTTTCGCTCAGTTGTAAAAATTGAATTCTGATGGTAATATAACCTTTAATATGATTGTGCGAGAAGTAATAGTTGTACTCTTCTACTATACATGTCGTTTTAAAGACTTTCTTTTCAATAGCGAATATTTAAGGCCCTTTTTTTACCTTCCGATTTATAGAAATTTCCATATTATATGATTTTTCATTTATGAGTCAAATTTTTGTGCTCAGTATTATGCAAAGTTTAATTTGATTGATGATTAAAAATTAATTAATTAATTTTTAATCATAATTAATAATCAACGCCTTACGATTGTTTATCAAAAAAAAAAAAATACATTAGTTGTGAAAAATGTAAAAAAAAAAAAAATACAAATACAAATAAATTAACTATCGAAACCACCACAGTAAAACCACCACATGCATAAACAATTATAAAATTAGATTTTTTAATCAAGCAAAGAGAAAATGATATTTTTTAATAGTAAACATCTTAATGATCTAACAAGTAACACAATTTTCCAAAATCAAGTTACACGTATTACTCTATAATCCCGAAAGAAAATAACACACACACACATTGTTTTCAGAACATATTTTATCTCGTTAAAAGCATACTAGAGCTTACGTTGTGTTTAAATGCCAAAATAACAAATGGTTTTCGAAAAAAATCGAAAAAGTATTTTTATGTAGAAAAAGGAAAGAACGCACAATGTGACTAACATATGCTACTTCTCAGAATATTACTTTAATTTACTTTCTCATTTTTGCCAATATATTCTAGGAATTGATTTTATTATTTGAAACAATGTTTATTGCTTACAACATCTATGATTTATGTTCCAGATATATCTGAAAGATTTTCAATATACACAACAAGCTTAGGTAGTATTGAAAAACATTGCCTGTACTCATCTAACCCAAAAACTATACAAATTTTTCATTTTTGATAAATTTTAAAGATTTTATTTTCCTCTTTAGTGGTGTATGTAAAGAGTCTAAAAATGTTGATCACAAGCCATACAGAATGAAACATAGTTTGATTTCAAAGATAGGTCATATATATTAACAAATAAATATAGTTTGTTTTAAAATGCTAAATGAATTAAAATAGTGCTTTTAAGTTTACATTTAAAAGTTAGAAAATTGTCAAATCCTCATAGCTTTAAAAACCTTTTCTGATTTTTTATTAATATATTATGAATTATTTAAAATTTTTCAAATGAGAAATATGTTTTTAATGGTTATTTTCTTAATTTGAAATTCGATGTTCATATTACTTTAATATATCAGTAAAAATAATTGTAATGCATTATCCCTGTTCTTTTTTCGTAATTATTCACGTTATTTTAAGAATGAAAATGCATATTAGGCCAGTCAAATTGTCATGAATAGATGCAAAAAATTCTGCTAGAAGATTTTATGTTTTTAAACTGTTTATGAGGATGCTAGTAACAAGAATTAATGGCTTTCCAACAAAATATCTCGAGGCAAAATTTGTACAGCCAAAAAAACACGAAATTTTCGGACTTTTTTCTGTTTTTTGCCCATAACTCAAAAATTATAAAATTTTTGTGTGCCATACTCGGTTAGAAAAAGAAAGAGCATTAAATTTTCTACAAATTTAATTTTAAAATTGTTTTTTTAAAGTAATCATTAAGAGAACTATAGCTTGCTAAAAAAAACTCTTTTTTTTCTAACTTAGTGGAAAAAAAACGAAAAATTGACACCATTTTTCATTACTTTATCTTCTTTAATGTAACTTATTTATATTACAGGTATTTGTATGATATCAATCATGTTTAATTACAACGGTAACATTGAAAAAATATTAAGAACATTGTAACTTTTTTTGTATTTAGAGCATAAGCGGAGACCATCAATTTTAGGTATTTAACTGAATAAAAGTAAAAAATACTTACGGTGACATTTATACAACCTTTATCTTCTGGTTAAGCCGTCGACATTTTCGCAGTTGATCCCATTACAGTTTTTATAAATTGTCAAGCATTTGAATCCTGATTTTTGAAAAGAACATGTTTTGCTTCATCCTTTTTTACAGCTACATGACAACATAAAGCAAGGATTCAGATGCTGGTTCTTGGCACATTTGAACTGGTTGAAAGAGACCGTCCGATGTGTGAACCCAGTCCCATCCTTCAAGAGGGATATTGTTTCCCAGCCAAACTTGTACATGATGGTAATATAGGAGAAAATGATGCTGGGTCATCTTCTTGCGTTGGTGATAGTCTTGCAAGATGAACATTGCTTTTGGTGGCAGATTTAGAAAATAACTGGAACCTCAAGTTGTACAATGTCTGTGTGGTATCTATGCATCCATTGTATCGTGCAATAATGATATTTTGTCCAGCCTTAATTATTTCTTGACGGATAGAATCTGGTTTATAAAACACCCAAACTATTTCTTCAAGCTGATCACGTTTTTTGAAAGTATTACAAAACTTTGACTTTCCTTACCCAAAAAAGGGGATGTTGTATCGTATCCGCTGATTGCATGGGTGAAAAGAACATTGCTGTAATTGTATCTGTATGACATCGTTGAAAACCACTTGGTTTCAATGTTATCTTTCTCTGGCTTTTGGAAAAACAGATTTTTGTGCTTATAGCTCAAGCTCGTCATGATCATGAGAAGGTCAATGTCTTCTCCGACAATTATGACGCTTTCAAAGATTTAGCTTTTGAAATGGTTTAAGTAACTATCATGACATCAGCTTCTTCTGACCTGTCAACGTGAATTCTTGAATTCTATTATTTTGAAATTCTGTTTTAAGCAGTATAATGACGCGGATCTTCTTTTTGTCTTTGGCTTCCTGACCGGATGTTGCGGGTCGACGCCATCTTTTCTTTGCACCTATTACAGATTGATATAATTTTACGTGAGAAAAACTATCATACCATGCATCTGCAGCTACCAAGTCAGTTCGTGATGAATATGTTCAATTATTTTCTGGGACCGTTCATCCCCACGTTTTTTCTGTAGCATTCAAAAATGAAATTTTAGTTTCTAACTTCATTTCTTTATGAATCAAATTTCTCTCTGCGTAGGACTTTTTTTAATTGTTTTTTTTAATTGACATCATACCTTCTCCATGACCCATTACCTTCTCCACATAAGTAACAATTATCTTGAAATTTAAAAAAAATGCTCGATCGGATCGACAAACTAGTCTGTGTAGAATCTTACCCCGACGAACAAATACTGCTATAATTCTCTCATTCGCATATGTTTTTCAGCAATCATCATATACTTTAACCTCCTTGCTACTTTTCAAAAAACGTTGATGAATATTATTTTGACGTTGAATGCTGTATTGAAAGAGCTTCGCAAGTCCTTTCTAACACACATTCTGGTATCACTATTTGAAGCCGTTTGGCAAACGAAACACAATTTTCGGTCGAGCTCACTCATTTTTCACTACTGTACGAGAAGAAGACACGCGATAAACAGAATAGCAACATATTAGAAGAATGTGTCTTTAAAAAAGTCCTTCCGGCAATGCCGGGAGGAAGAGGTAGCTTTCATATACTTATTTATTTATTTATCTATTTTAAAGCAAGTTACATTGTTCAAAAATACTAAGCTCAAATTAGTGGAAATAAACTTATAAAATTAGTGATTTTATAAGATTGAATACTAGTTTTTGTCAAGACTGAATATTAATAGGAATTTTTAGAAATTAGTCATCTTTTATTCAACTTGGTTTTATTTTAAGCGATTTAGAGAGTCACCAAATTCCACGATATCATAAAGTGTATGCCATTTTAAAACAATATTGTGGATCATTCTGGTCAGACAGTTTCAAAATGTTAGCCATAAGCAAAATTCATAGTGCTATAACTCAATCATTTTTTAAGATATAGACAAAATAAAAAGTGTTCTGGAATTGTTGTTTTAAGTTCTAAAACGTTAAAGAAAAATATTTTTCAACTTTTAATTTTTTCGCATTTAATTTTAAATTTTAATTTTTTTAAAAATTTAAAATGGCCACCATTTTGAAACAAAATGGTGGTTGATGCTGGCCAACGAACTCGGTCGAGACATTTGTATGTACTATGTACATACCAAGTTTCATTGAAATCGGTTCATAAATACGCGTGTTATCACGTGACAAAAATCAGATCGTTTCAAAATGTCAGCCATAAGAAAAATTCAAAGTGCTATAACTCAATCATTTTTTAAGATATAGACAAAATAAAAAAAGTTCTGTAATCTTTGTTTTAAGTTCTAACACGTAAAAGAAAAATATTTTTCAACTTTTAATTTTTTCGCATTTAATTTTAAATTTTAAATTTTTTAAAAATTTAAAATGGCCGCCATTTTGAAACAAAATGGCGGATGATGCTGACCAACGAACTCGGTCGAGACATTTGTATGTACTATGTACATACCAAGTTTCATTCAAATCGGTTCATAAATACGTTAGTTATCGCATGACAAAAATCAGATATATATATATATATATATATATATATATATAAAAAAGATCATGGACATATTATTACTGGTAATCTTAATCTTGTAGATGATTTACCACTTAGAAGAATTATGGGTTATGGGACCAAGTACAGAATTCCATCCAAATTAAACATTAAATCTATCATAAAACTATTTACATATGATATAGATATATTTATTTATAAACTTGCAATTTATTATAATAAACCCATTGAATATTTTAATCAATGGAAAATATTAGTTATCGATAAATTAACCAAGTCCTTAAAATATAATATTTCACACCTAGAATATGTAAATACACAGCATCTGTTTAAGCAAATCAATAAATTACAACAAAACTTTGTAATAACTTATGTTGATAAATCTCCTAATAATTATGCCATTATTTGTAAATCTTATTATCATCAACTGCTTAAATCTAGTATATCTAATAATAACACATTCCAAAAAATTAATGATAACTTACTTGCCAATAATCGTAAAATTAAAGGATTCTATAAATTATTAGACATTAACCCTACTAACTTTAAATATCCTTATCTAGTCCTTATACCCAAATTTCATAAGCATCCTGTTAAATTCAGAACTGTTACAATTGGTTGCAATACTTATAATAATGCTGCTAACAAACTTCTATTAGTAATTCTTAATCAAATATATAATATCACAAAAAAAAAGTGATAATACACATTGCATAAAAAATAGTTATGAACTGGTCCATATTATGAAAAATCTTAAATGTATAAAAAATATCACTACCTATGATTTTAAAGATTTATTTAATAATATCGATTTATCGGATTTACATAATATCATAAATGAGCTTTTTAAAAAATATCAACACGAGTTGGATATATCACATAATATCGATTCTGATTATTTTCATACCTTAACTAATTTCATTATCTATAATAATTTTATCATGCATGATAACAATATATATATTCAAAATGTTTGTATACCACAAGGTGGTAGTACATCTAGTGTATTATCTGACTTATACTTATATTACTATGAACGTCATTATTTAAATAATACAATACATTTATATCGATATATAGATGATGTAATTTTAATTGATACTGATAACACCTGTATATCTCAATTCCCTGTTGATTATCCTTCTAATCTAGAACTTTCAAAAAACCTACTTTTTAATAATACAATCAATTTCTTAGATATTAAAATTATATTAAAAGAGAACAAATTTATAACTGATATTTATGACAAAAGGAAAGAATTTAATTTTAAAGTTAATACTTTTACTAATTTTAAATCATGTCTTCATAATTCTGTATATCGTAATATAATACTTAACCATTTATATAGAATAAAATGTCTATGTTCTTCCCATTTAATTAATACTAATATTAAAAAGCTTGTATATGATGCTATAAATAATGGTTATCCTAAAAAATTCATATATTCTTTAATTTATAATTAGATATTACATGATCTTATAATTAATTCTTTGCATAAAAAATGTATAAAAAAATTATAAAACATAAAAATAATAATAAAAAATTAAAAATGTTAAAAAGTAATAAAAATATATATATATAGGTTGGTTGGGTGGGTAGATGTTGGAGTACGGAAGAGGGTGGTGTTGTCTGGATATAAAGCAAAGGTTAATTATTTATTTTAAAAAAAATTGAGAGTGGGTTATTTATTTTAACATAATTTTTAAACTGTTTAATTTACACCAATATATGGATATTCGTCTAGTTATATCTATAGTTAAATAGCTATATTTTAAATATCAAATTATTTTTAATGTTATTGATATAATTTTTGGTATTATTATTAATAATATTATTACTATTATTATTTTTTTATTTATTTTATTATTATTATTATTATTTTTTTATTATTATTATCCTATATTAAGATAATGAGTTTTTACCATGTAAAGTCACAATAAATGTTACTGATTAAAGTAACAATAATGTATTTTAAGTTATATGTTAATATGAATGTTATCTCTTAATTCTAATTTTAATCATTTTATTAATTTAATTTTATGTTAATATCGATTATTATTTTTTCCGGTTCAATTATATTTCCATTCAGCTTTATCTTTTTTGTTTGTTATGGATAACTATTATTTTTACTTACTTTCAACTCCTTTTTGTAAAATATCTTTGTTCCTTGTTTAATAATTTGGTTTATGTGTGATGGTAGTCCCAAATTCGTATTGTTTTGCTTTTTCATGGCAAATACGAAGATGACACCACACACTCCATTTGTAGTTCCAAAGTATTTGGGACCTGAAGATTCTGCTTTGGTTCTACAAATTTCAATTGTATTCATATTATTCTTTTTTTCCTTCCATGTTCAATGTGCTATAAGTTATTAAATTCAATGGTTAATTTCAAATGGTTAATATTGTTTACTATAATTCAATTTAATTCTTCGTTTTGGTTTATTGTTTTATTGATAAAATCCGTTGGCGAATCTTGTCTACTTTTAATGGTATTATATGGTTATATATATATATACATATAAATATATGTCAACATTTGAAAGGAGGGTGGTTTTGGGGTCTGGGGGTCATGATCGGTGAAAATATACCAAAATTTTCTGGAAGTGCTTTCCTCCGGACTGCTGCAATAGGTAGCTTTTTACTTTTTGTAATGAAAGCTACCTAAAAGAACACTTGCATCTGAACAAAAACGAATCGGGGAAGTCACATTGCCACTATCTTCCATCTGCATTCCTTTTTTTAATACTCTGATCCTCCCTTCGTAATTATTTTTCTTACTGAATTCCCACAATTTGTGCTGCCTGCCTTTCTTAAAACATTGACTTCTCATTCATCAACAGGCGTATTTAATTTTCAATGTTAGTGATGAAAGAAAGTTTTTTGGGATGGGAGGTAAAAAATGGGTCATTTTCTGTAAAGTTTTTAAAAAAGTGACATTTTCAAAGAGCCATAGCGCGTTTAGTAATGGGTATAGAAAAATGTCTTTAATACAAAATTTGTAGAGAATTTATTGCTCTTCCTTTTTGTAACTATGCATGGTACACAAAAAATGTATAATGTTCAAGTTACAGGCAAAAAACTGAAAAAAGTCCGAAAATTTTGGATTTTTTTTGGCTCCACAAACTTTAGCCTCGAGATATTTTGTTGGAAAACCATTAATTCTTGTTACTAGAATTCCCATAAACATTTTAAAAACATAAAATCTTCTAGCAGAATTTTTGCATCTATCGGCCCTTTTTTCTCACAATTTGACTGGCCTTCTATACCGCACTTCTAAATACATTTTTAATGTTACTTTTAAAATTGAAATTTGGAATTACATTAAATTTCTAATACTTCAGGAAAAATATTATTTACATAAAACATATGTAGTAAATAAAAATATATGCGTTCTTTTTCATTTTGTTACTTTTCAATATTTTATAACGCTTTTTGCTCGAGTTTTGAATTTAAAAAATGTTTCATATTTATGTTATTAGGGCCATTCTCCATAAAACGTTAAAATCTTTGTCCCATGTAATTTTTTCTTTATTTTACGTAATAGTTTATATATTTTTTTATATAATTGATAGTTACAAAGTTCATCTTGACACTACATAAAGTTTATTTTTTTTAAATATATTTTTTAGTGAAATTGTGTGTTCACAGAACATGACAAATCATGTCCGTGGACTGTCCCACCGTTTTTTTCTGAGTTATAAATACGTAATAAAAAATTTATAAATTCAAACTTATTTTTCTTGTTTATATAGTAGTTAAAAAGAGGATAAAATTATTAAATCATTTTTTTCTCTTAAAAATATTTATTTATTTAATAAAAGTTGTGTGTCCCACAAAAAGCATCATGTATGTGGACAATTTTTTAATAGTTTTCAAAAAGCCCAAAAGGTGATAACTTCAATCAAAATTGATGGGAAAAGAAAATGTTTAGCGATTTTTGAATGATTTATGAAGTGACAAATTATTTGTCTGTTAAAATATTTTAATTATTTGCTATTAAAATTAAAACGTTTAGTTTTGTAAAGATCATGCCATCATATCTGTGGACAAGCACATGTAAGCATATATTTTTTTTATTATTATTTTTATCACAAATAAAGAAAAAGCTGTCTAAAGCTCATTCTGATTGATTTTATGTTCTGATGTTGATACACATGGTTTTTAAGCAGTTTAAATAAATTTTCATTATGTCCGTGGGCATCATTTCCATGGTCGCAGCTGGTACACAGACATGATGGTCAAGTAATGGACATGATAACAAGTTTTGATTTGGAAACAAATGTTTTATCTTATTAATTTTTTATTATCTAACATAATAAATATCTATAGGAGCATAATAAAAACCATTTAAATTTTTATTACTCATTTATTTATTTATTTTACTCAAAACTTTACATTTTCATGACTGTGACAAGTAAATTTACTTTATTTTACAACTTACTATTGTGAAAAATATATATATTCTTTTAGTTGTTTATTCTTGTATTAAAAGACGAGCAATCTTCAATATTGGATAAGTTTTTGAGGGAAAGAACTCTATAACTATAAAAAAGGTTATATTTTTCAAACTTGAAAAGCACGTTTATTTTTAAATAATCAAACTTATAAATTTTAAGTCAACTTATTGCATAACTAGTTCAGTATTATTAACTTATACTTTTACGAGTACACTCTTCCGAAAATTGTAATTGCAAATTTAGTGAGGGAATACAGTTGTTTCATTTTGGAGGGTGATGGAGGCTTCATTACATACACATTTTCATCTTGTATCATTGTGATGCAGAAGGAGTTTTAAAGACTAAACCATTCTGTATTTTGTCTGAAGATTGCAGACATTGTCACAATAATTTGTGCTCATTTATGACCTGTTTTTTGGAAATCAAGGCGAATATTTTAAACTTAGAAAAATACATTTCTTGAGTGATAGGCCACTCAATAATGAAAGAAAAAAATGTTAGCTTTAAAATTTTTAACAAAAGAGTTCAATGTAATAATCATCACTGGCGGTTTTCAAAAGCTGGACATGGGGAAAATTGTTCAGCTGGCATTGGAGAGTGCCTCAGAAGACAACCGGATAACATTGTGGCATGAGAAACTGACATTCCCAACAGTGATGTCTTTTTAACTCAATTGAAAATAAACTGTACAGGAATAAATATTTATAGAATCAATTGTGAATGGATGAATATAGAATGAATAGTGAGATCTGAGTTTGAAGGTATTCCGTTGACTTTCCATGCATTTCAGAGCATTCTAAAAGTCCACAAAACATGGTGATGTACAAGTACTGTAAACATTATTAAAGCTAAAATCCTTATCTGGTTTTTATGTCATTCTCAAAACGAATGATCGCACTGTATCATTAATCAAATCAAAATTGAAACAGATATAATTTTTCCAAGATCTTGTTAAAAAACCTTATATATATATATATATATATATATATATAGTGGTGAAGGTGATTCTCAGCTTAAAATTAAAGAAAGTAACTATGTTCTAATGTGATCAAATTCAATCAAAAGCAGTGTTGAATTCATGGGATGGCCTGGAGGGGACATTCCCCCGCAGACTTAAAGTTAAATTTTTAAGGAAATTTGGGAAAGACGATTTTATATTTCCTGATGAAAATGCCATTTGTCTAGTTAAAAAGTGTGATATAGTGCATATTTTATTTACGCCAACTGTATAAATAATCACTATCAATATTTTTTTAATACCAGTTTTAATGAATTTAATGTGCGGGATTTGAAAATCTCATTTAAGAGGTAAATTCTAAAAATGTCTAAATATTTACATAAATACCAGCTGGTTATCTAAAATAAAACCATATTTCTTATAATCAAGCAAATAAAAGGATTTTTTCTAGCATTATATAAGTTGAAATGTGTTTTTGTTTCATCATGTCCGTGACAAAATTTGTCATGTCCGTAGACACATGATTTTTAGATATTTAATTTTAATGGGAAATATTATTTTTTGATCTTGATGGGTGCATTAGTTAGAAAGTAAAAGATAAGTGTTATCACAATCTACCATTAAAATTATTTTTATTTAAAAAAATATTTCTGTTTTTCTAATCTCCAAAATTAACATTAGCTGAAGAATGACCCATATAAAGAATATTTTACACAAGATTATACAATAGAGTAATGAATAAAGAGGTAGAGACTGAAGTAGTGTATTGTCTACGAGTTGCGAGTGAAGTAACTGAGTAGGTTGCCTCAAGATGCAGACGTTTCTTTTATTCGTATCTACAGTTTCTGATTACCACCGCTGAAAATTTCTACCAGCAAGCTTGAATAGAAAATTTCTTAATATTTTAGCTCTTTATTGATAATAAAACTCTCTCAAAAATATTGTGAAAAATTTTTACTTCTTTTATTGGTGCCACTTTGCCCACGTATTTCACTAACAATGAATGAAGAGTTTTGCAATCGAAATTAAAGTTTAAATAAATAAATTGCAGGATGTAATAATGTGATTAGAGATAATTTTTAAGACATTTCTGTTATATGATTTTAAACATAAATTTATCACTTAATAAGTTTAAATAAAAGAAATATTTTTATTATGATTTCTTTGATAGAATTTAAATTAACCTGTCTTAGTTGTCACATTGTGACGAAAATTTTACCTCCAAAATAAACACTGAACAGTACAAACGAATACCAGTTTTGACCATAGTTTCTATTTAAATTGTCAATTAATGGGGTATTTAAATAAAGAGATATTTGTTACTTAAATTTACTGGTAGAAGTTTGCTGAGGTGGTATGATTTCCTGCGAGAGTGGTTACTGTTGAAACTTGACTAATTTAAGGATAAGTCATTTCCTTTTTTTAAATATTTCCATGGAAAAATAGTAAATCATAGTTCTTAACTCTTTTTTTCTTTTTTTTTCCTTTTTTTGTACCACAAAAATTTAATAGAAATTTTTGTCTTATTTAATCGGCAGGTATGGAGATTTAAAAAATAAAAATTTGTTGTAAAATTTTTGTGGTAAGAAAAAGTAAGACGCTGTAGAAGCTATGGTAAAGTAATCATTCTTGCTACTATAAGCGGCTCGCACATATGCGATTTTTAATCAACGAATTAAACACCTATATGGTACCACTAAAGAAATGTACTGAAATAATAAGCTTTTTATATTTATTATTTTTAAAGATCGTAATTAAATTACTGTTATTTATAAATTTATTTTTGCGCACGACAATATTTTAAAATATAAAGTCATTTTAGCGCCCTATGTAAAGTCTAAATTTCATATGATTTTATTAAAAGAGAAGCTGTTACTGGTTTTTACAAAATTATACTGCTGAAATAGTAGGTGATTCTATCTTTAATCGCTTGATATCGGAACGATGCTTTTTTGTCGTATATAAAAATAGGGAATACACCAATAATGTAAGAGATATGATTGTTTATGTTCGCGCCTAAGAATTTTCAGCTTTTGTCAGTCTCTGGATATTGATATACAGAAAAGTACATGTTTGAGTTGATCATACAGATGAAAAGGATATACCTTCAAATTTAAATTTCTCTTCAAATAAACATAATAAACTATATGGAATCTTTTAAAAATTGTAATGTATGTCTACACTTTTTGAAAATTTGAAATATAATTTAAAGAAATTTGACATAATTTTCATAAAATCTCCTCTTCCCTGTAAAATTTGGAACTTTGTTACATAATGAGATTAATCCAGTGCCGATGGAGGAATCCTAGGGAAACTGTAGAATTTCAGTCGCTAAAGAAGTAAATGAATATAATAAGAATGTTATACAGTAAAAGACTATATAGGTTTGACTTTTCGCATACCTTTATCATAGCTGCCAATTTTTACGCATTTTTCCTACCACAAAAAATTTATATTAATATTACCTTATTTAATAGTCAAAATCATATGATTAAAGAAGTGGAAAATCTCTGTATAATTTTAGTGGTAGGAAATATGCGTAAAAGTTGACAGCTATGCCTTTATAGTCTTTTCTGCAATTCAATAGAGCTAGAACTGCACTTTCAAGATCAAACACGAAGAATCAGTTAAAATACATTTTGATTAAGCTAAAAAAATTAAAAGTTCATCAACCTATTACTATTTCATAATTAAAGAATCCTTGGAAATTTTATGTAGAAAAGATGAAATGTGCAACCGGTCATTGCGTATTCCCAAGTTTTTGTATAGGCTGTTAGGAATCGCTATAGGCGAGATATAATTTTCGCAATCCCCCTATTTGCCTCTATCTCTATTTTAGTGGTTGGTTTCATTCTCTAATAGTAAAACGTTGCACTTCACGGATCTTATGATTATGTATAGTGATTTTCATGTATAATCTTGATCATGAACAA
This sequence comes from Maratus speculifer, assembly GCA_964019185.1. Lineage (NCBI taxonomy): Eukaryota > Metazoa > Arthropoda > Arachnida > Araneae > Salticidae > Maratus > Maratus speculifer. Next base: position 14,054,066 of record OZ025291.1, on the reverse strand, counting down.
GTGTTTGCTCGGAAGCGCTTGGTGTTTTTAAAATATAAATACAGTTTTGTATATTTTAAACAATTTGAATACAAGTTTTTTCTATATATCTACATAAAATGATATATGTGCTTGTGAACGTTTATGTAATTTTTCCCATTTGTATATCCCAATTTTTTCACAATAGCATTATTGCTATCTACAGAAGAAATTAAATGTAAGAATTTTACTTTCAAAGCTTAAAAAAATATCTGCGAATAGTAGTTATGGTTAGGATTTATTTTTATGCCTCTTCTTCCAATTTCCTTCGAATCTAACAAACCGCATTTACAGAAAAACATATACTTTTACTATAACTACTTTTTATAATCTTTTTTTTATTACTTATAAGTAAGTTTTCGTGTAACATTTACGTTTCGAAGAAATGTTCGATAAAAAAATGTTTCTGTCCTTTATTCCCTTTTATTTATCTCAGAGTGAAAATATGCCACCATTCATCCGACAGTTCGTTCAATGAAAGGAAATGAAAACTTTTTTCATATAGGAATATGACTTACAGTTTGTGGGATATTTAGTAACTTTATTGTGGTTTGTGGGATATTTCTGCGGCAACAAATAAAAATAATAATTTTTTGTTGTTCCAGCAACGCGTTGAAGTCCAAAACAAGGAAATGTATGAGAAAAGAGCATTTTTTTAATCTTTGTGCATTTTCATATTTTATGTACGAAATCAGTACTTAATAACTGCGTATAAATAACTGAAATGTTAAACGATATTTAATTTATTTTTGATATTCAAGCACTTAACATTTTGGGTTTCTCAGATGTTTTATGAGATTTCACGCAAAGAAAAAAAAATAACCACAATGAGAATTCTCAAATATTTTCAAGAAAACTAAAATAAAAATAAATTTTATTTTTTTTCTTTTAGGCTAATCGATAGCAACGTTGATATGATTACAAAACACATCATCAGTTGAGAATGATCCATTTTATCCTGACTGGTTGTTAGTAAACTAAAAGTTTTCATCGTCGCACTTTTCTTTATTATTAATTAATGGTTACCGATAAATAAGAAAAAAAATAACTTTTTTTAGAGGTAAGATACTTGGTTTTATTTAATATTGAAGTTAATATGCTTAAAAGAAAACTTTCAATAATAATTAAATGAGAATGTATTGAACGTCAACATGAGACACTTTGAACCATCCATTGCCAGAGTACAGTGGTCTACAATCCAACTGTTACTGTAATGTAGAATTTTAAAAATATTTAATACTTGCTTATTCTCTACAAAGAAATGCTTTATGAATGTATACAAATATATATTTTTTAAACAAATATATTTGAAACTATTGGAATAATAGACTTATCATAGGACATTTGTTTTCAAACTGCTCAACGGATGGAAGTACCACAAAACTGTTTTAAAGAAAAGAAGTAATCCTCTTTGAACAGTCGATATTACGTCATACATTTTTGTGGGGACTTTTTTTCAGAAAAAAAATTCTTTCAACTGTGCTGTACTTAAAATGATTTTGTTTATCAACGGAAGCCAGTTTCTCGGCTCCGTAAATGTTAATAAAGATAAATAACCTATGTATGCAACAAATCTTTGTAATGATCAAAATATTGTGAAAGTCTTTGAAGAATTAAATACATATTGTACCTGAAAACAAAACTCCTATTTGAGATGATAATTTCACTTCAAAGGTTCTCCAATCTTTTCAATTCGTGTTTCATCTTACTACTTTTGTTTTCCAGCAATATCATCGTGTATATAATTAGATGTTTCCTGAAGAGTAAATGAAATCTCCGCTAAGATGATGACACATAAGGTAGGAACTATTTAATATCTATCTTTAGAAAGTATAAAATCATACACTACTTTAATTTATAGAACCAGAATTATTAAACTCGCGGCCTTTTAGAAACTATGTTCTGAAAATATTCTGAGGCATGTTGAAACGCTGAAGGCTTTTGAAACGCTTTTTTCAAGAATGTTTTCAGGCAGATTGGATTTACCACTAAAGAGAAAAACAAATGTAAATTGCAAAAGTGGGCCACTGCGTATCAGTCCCTTCTATACATAAAATGATATATGTGGTCTTGAACATTTATGTAATTTTTCCCATTATCATATTTTAACCTTTTCACAATAGAATTATTACTATCTACAATAGAAATTAAATACCAGAACTTTATTTTCTAATCTTAAAATAAAAGTTTGCCAATTGTAGTTATGGTTAGGATTTCTTTTACCTTCTTTTTCTTTTCTCTTTTCTTCTATATTACAAACCTCATTTACAGGAAAACATGTACTTTTACTATAACTACTTTGTTCTATTCTTTTTTTATTACTATTATAAGTAATTTTTCATGTAACATTTACTTTTCGAAAAAATGTTTCTGTCCTTTATTCCCTTTTATTTATCTTAGAGTCAAAATAGCCACCATTCATCCGACAGTTCATTCAATAAAGGGAAATAAAAACTTTTTTTCATGTAGGAGTAAGTATTACGGTTTCAGAGATATTTAGTAACTTTATGCGACAACAAAAAAATATAATAATTCTTGGTTATTTCGGCAACGCGTTGAAGGTCAACGCAAAGAAATGATGAAAAAACCCCACATTTATTCCTTATCGTTTGTGTCTTTTCAAATTTTATATCAAAACTCTGTAGCTAATAACTTGATATGAATATCTGAAGTGTTAAATGACATTCAATATAGTTTTGACTATTAAAGCACTTAACATTTTGGGTTTTTTCAGACGCTGGATTTGGTTTCATGCTAAGAAAAAAGAAAATTGATCCGCATTGAAAATTTTCAAATGTTTTAAGAAAACTAAAATAAAAGTATTTACGAGCTAGGAAACAAAGTAATGTGCACGTACAGCTCATATTCAAAATATTAGAATAACTGAAAAAAAGTAATAAGAAAAATATTTTTTATTTTTTATTTTTCATACTAAATAAATGCAATTAAATTTCGTATATATTAAATCTGGAATGTTTAGATAAGATTTTAACATTACCAAAATATAAAATACAGTCCGATAGATTATGCGCACAGCTTTCTGAAACACATCAAAATATTAGAATAAAATTTAGATTGGTTCAAAATATTAGAGTTTTTTTGCGCAACAATGTTACCTCTTAATTATAGAGTAAATGTAGTTAATATTTTGTATGATCCCCTTTAGCTTTCATAACAGCATACAAATCGATCTTGAATTCTGTAAACAAGGTATTTACAAACATTTCTATCATTATTGTCCCAAATAGACTCCATACGTGCCTCTATCTCAGTTTTACTTGAAAGAGGATTTTCTTGGAGATTTTTCTTCATCATACACAATAAGTTTTCAAGATATAATTTTCATACCATAAGAATTAAGGTCTAGTGAGTTTCGGGACCGAGGAAGTTCCCTAAAGTTTCATTCGCGGAACCAATTCTTAGTTGACACGAGGTTTGCGGTGACACTAAATCTTGTTGAAAAAGGAAATCATATTTAAATAAATCTTCTGGTGATGGATTCATGTAATATTGCAAAATTTGTTGATATATCTGAGAGTTAGTCTATTCATAGACTATGTATAACCTTCCAGGTCCTTCTGAATTCATGCAATCTGAACCATGATACTAGCAGCAAATTTTACAGAACGTTTAAGGCATTCTTTATCAAATGCTTCTTGCTTCATTCTCCAAACTTGAATACCTTCATTACCATAAGAAATACAAAGCATATTTTCATCACTAAATAATATATTTTTCCAATCTTCTTCGCTCCATAAAGGTCTTGATTTACATCAATTCAATCTGATACGCTTTTCTTTTGCAGTCATGAGAGGTTTTGGTTTCGGTACCCGAGATTCAAACTTAAATTTATGGAAATGTCTTAATGTTGTCTATTTAGAAACTTTAACTCCTTCGTCTTTTCCTTTTCGATGCAAGAATCGACACTTTTACAACGGTTTTTCTAAACTATACGCTTCAGTTTCCTGTCAGCTCTAGCAAATATTTTAGGTTTTCGGCCGCTATTTCGGTGATTACTTTAAAATTTTCCATTTTGGAATATTATGTTAGTATTTTATTAACGCTTGATTGCGAACAATGTAAATAATTCGCTATATAAAATTGATTTTTACAGTGCAGATGCATATCAAACATATGAAGTTTAATTGATTCAGGAATATCTCTTGCACGACCCATTTTAGACGTAAAAGGAAAAAAACTATAAAAAGATTACTGATTTTTAAGAAAATCGCCTAAATTCAATCAATGATGCCATCAGTTATAAATTAATGATAATTGAAAGAGAATTAATGTGAAATATTCAAATGTTTTGAACGACTTGAATAAATATTCTAATATTTTTATTTTTCAAAATATTTCTTTTCCAATTAATCTTTTCAAAAATGGCATTAATTTTAATATGATGAATAAGTTTAATTACAATAAGTTCTTATTAAAAATATCGTTTACATAATTGCATTAATGACATTAAATTTCCAAACAAAATGTTAAATTTTCAAAAAAAGTAATGATTCTAATACTTTGAATATGATCTATATAATAACATATGTACGCATGTAATATGCAAAGACATTTCATTTATCAAGGATCAACATCATAATTTGAATTTTGACAAAACGAGAATTTATTGAAAGAAATCGAATAATTTGCATTAAATAATTTATATAGATTATAATTCAATATATTTTGGCAGAATAAGATAATAAAATTTCTTCACTGCTATGCGTTTGTTGTATAAATAATGTTATTCCATATACAGTATATTTTTACTGTTTTTCAATTAAATGGAGTTTTATTTGACAGTTGCATTATTGGATTACTTCCGTTATCAATTTTACTTTTAAGGTATTAATATTAAAGTTGTTTTCCATTGTAAAAATGTATGCACTATGAATAATGTTAGTTTAAATACTTACACAGCAGCTGAAGCGAAAATGTAAACTATGAATGCTGCCACAGCTATTTCGAAATATTTCACGATATATATTTCGAGTTCAGATATATGCATATATATATATTATATATACATGATATTTTCTTATGGTATACATTTCGAGCAGGCTGCAGTCCCGGCATGGAAACTTTTTCACTTTAGTTTGGCATTTGCGCTTTTTAACCTATGTAAAAAATTTAAATTTGATGCTCATTTGAAATACTGTATGCAAGGCGTATTTTCTATCTAGGAAAATTTCCAAGTATTAATGTATTTCTTGTGCATAAACTGAAGCTATTTACTCCGAAGATTGTTGTTTGTATATTTCGGTAAGTATAAAGAAATAAATGACAGTTTTTTTCCTCTTATTTAATCACCTAATTTAGATGAATAAATATCTTCCAAAAGGGTTATATTTATTTAAACGCCACTTAGTGCATTTTCAACCAAAATTCGCTTTCAACTAGCTATAACTGACCCACACAGATCAGAACAAAACAGATCCAAAACCTTTATCAGACGTTCTGATCGATTGGGAAAAACCACCAGGGTTGATTAATTTAACACCCACGCTTCACGGTTAAATTTTTTGGATATTTTTCTCATATTTAAGCCCCTAATATTTCCTTTGTTATTTGATGCCCATAAATCATTTAAAATTAAATGGCTCATTCTACAGAGCTATTTTTTAAAATCTGCAAAATTATTTTCTCACATTTTTGGCACATTTGCTTGAAAGACTTGCAATGCAATTTTTACTATTATTTCTTTTTCAATAAGGATCGACTTTACTATCAGCAATTTGTGTTACATCATTAATGAAAAACTTACCTGGAAAAATACGTCATGGACCATAGTGGCTTTGCAATTTTGTGAGCTCCTTTTGACACAAGCTTCTTTAGCACAATACCAAGTTTAAACTTTGTACAAGAATTTTCTGTTAGCTACACTGTAAAAAGAAAAGATTATTAATACGCGAATTTGATTTTATGAAATGCCAAATGAAATTAAATATGTAGTATCTTTTATTTTCAGTACCGATTTAAGTTCCTTATAAATAGATAAAGATAAGTTATAAAAAATTACACAAAATATCAATATTTGATATTATTTAGGCTTCATACCTTTTTGAACTTTTATAACATACTGATGCACACTTTTCTAGTATATACAACTATAACCAACCCTACACTGTATAGTTTTTTAACAAAGTCTTAGTATTCTTTCGGCAACGAATTTCTTTTAATAATACTCCTTTGCGACGAAAGTACTTTGATACATTTTTAATCTTTAACCACCGGTTTCTCAAAACAAAAAAATTTTCTGTAGTTGAATATAGAAAATGTTCCTTTAGAAAACTAGGCAAAGGTCAAAATTTATTCATTTTTTTTTTTAAATATTTTACATTTACATTTTAAGTTGATTTTAACTACTTCTAATTTTAAAACTCAATTCTTATTTTTCCATGAACTCAAGTTTTTGTGAGGAACTTATATATTCCCCTCTCCCCAATTTTTATTTTCTTGCTTCTTGAGGGACTGTTTTTTCCAATATATTACACTTATTCTTACTGTTTTCCAAGGATGTGTGACAGTGGTCGGCAAAATTTTTCCGAAGTCGAGCCCATTAACAAATACGTATGTGGGTATCGCACAGTTCCTAAAATTTTCACACGTTGCTACCAGTATTTTAAATCCAAAATCTTCATGGAAAGTCCGTTTAACATCTAAAATAGAATTATACAATAAATGTTACCGTTTGGAAATTGTGGCAGGAAAATACGAAAATTTTAGGAACAGTGCGAACCCTGCGTATGCCATCTATTATTCTTAGGACTGAATATCAATTTTTCGATATAGTTTCTCAAAACGAAGAAAAAAAAAAAACAATATTGATATAAAAAAGTGTGTCATATCTGTGATATATTTGAATGCGCATTATACAAAATAAATTTATTAATAAATTCATAATATTTTTAGAACAGGTTCATTGAATTCTATTAGTATCGTTCCAAAATGATCAATTTTGATGCTCAACAAAAAAAAGAAAAAAAAAAACTCAGAAAATGACTTTTCAAATAGCCCCCCCCCCCCCCCAAAGCAGTGAGAAGGATAACCATCTCTCTGGTGAAATCAAGTGATGAGTAAGCAAGATACTTATCGATCGAAAAGGGAGAGAGCGTTAATTGCTCCCATTAAAGGGAATGATTTCGATACATTGTTTCATGAAACAATTTGTACCCATCAAGAAGTACCAAAAGGAGAAATAAAATAAATCCATTTGTGTTTTAACATTTTTAGGGTTTCGTTCATCTGACAAAACCCTATTCATCTCTGTCCTCTGTCTGTGTCTGTCACAGAGTCCGTATACAAAAACTATACAAGTCAGAGCGTTCAAATTTGGGTTACTTACCGTTGAATACCCCTTGTCACACAACAAATCATAAAAGTTTGAAAAAGACTACTATTTCAATTAAAATATTTATTTTAATATCATCTGTTAATTTTTTGTTGTTGTTTTCTCTTCCAATTGTTGCCAAAGTTTAAATAAGTTTAAAAATTATTATATTAAATAAATCACGTGAAAAATATGTATTTTTTTATTTTGGTAATTAATTCCAGAATTGTTTTAAATTTGTTATCGATCTTGTTTTAAATGCTGCGACTTCAAAAGAAGTTAATGAAAATTTAGAAACTTTATGAAATGAATTTCAAAATTCTGTAATTTTACATACAAGATTCTAAATTTAAAGTATAAGTAGATATTTTTATAAAAATAAAATCGAAAATGGTTGACACAAAAATCAGTAGAGTGTAAAAAATATCACAAAAAAATCGCACTATAAATTTTAAACGCTTTTAAATTTATAAAATCATGACTTACATAAAATAACGTATCAACACATTCTTTTCCATTTCTAGAGTTAATAAACATTTTAATTTGTCCATAATTTTTTTTTTTAAACGGCTTTAGTGAATTTCTCACTCGATATATCTCGTTGGTAGATACAAATATTTCTTTTCTAAACTTGCATGCTCATATTTTTGCACTTTTATTCCGTTAAAAATAAAATATTACGTGTGTTTAATAATAAAGTAAAAGAGCTTTATTATAATTACTTTTTTTTACCAAGTTACGAGTGTTCGTCGCTGAATTATAAATAATTTTGAACAGCTTTGTTCTTATATCATGAAGTGAAGAGTCAAATTAGCGGCAGGTAATAACAGCTCTTTAAAATAAAGAAAAAAATGAAGTAATTAAAATTTCAAAGAAAAGGATTATAAAATAACAGCGAAATTTGGAAACTTAAAATCTACAAGCGTAAAATGATGTTTAAAGAGTAATTAAAACTTTACAAGAATCTTTACAAAAGTGAGCAGAATTTATGATAGAGCCTGATGTTTACTTGTTACTTTCAAGATATTAAATAGTCTAACTAGGTAGAAGATTTACCTTTTCTTAAAAACGATTTGGTATTACTTAAATAATAATTTCCTTTAAGAAGCTGAAGGATGTAAATTTATATTTATCTTGAAATATTCTTAGTATTTTTTTTTATTTTTAATGCATATTGCCTTCTTGTCATACATGCCAACCTCACCGTGTTTCTTTTTTTAAATCAAATACAACCATAAACATTTATTGAGGGAAAAAAAGCGTATGCAGGGTGACAAGTGGTTAGGGAAAAACGTAGTCAGAAAAGGTGTTAATAACCAGTGTTTTGATAAAGAGAAATTCGCCTTCTTTAATCCCTTTAAATTACTGGAAATATTTTCTGTAAGAAGGAAATTATAGTTTCCTTTTTTAGCTCACAGGCTATCCTGATAGCACATAAGCTAGCCTGAGAGCTTATGTGCCTGCCCGTTGTGTATGTATGTACGTACGTTCGTGCGTTTGTTCGATCGTGGGTACGTGCGTAACGCGATAAATAATGATAAAAATAACTGATCCTCTTGAAATTTCGTATATAGGTATATCCTGATAAAGCGCTTCATTGATTAGTTTTTGGAGTTCATTCCATATGTATAACAGGGGGAACGGTGGGCTCATGCCCCTTCTTTTAATTGATATAAATGGGTTTTTCATGGATAATTATCAGTTTTCGTTCAAAATTTAGATGTGGGATCATTCTGATGAGGCGCCTTCGTGATTTGTATTAGGTGTTCTTTGGATAAGTATAAACAGGGGTAACGGGGGTTCTAATGCCCCTCCCCTTAATTTATATAAATGGGTTTATCATGCAGAATTAACAGATTTCGTTCGAATATCTGAATAGTTTTGGAAGTTTAATGGTTAAGTATAAAAGAGGGGGATAAGTCCTCTTAAATTATATAAATGGGTTTTTATTAAGAATTTTCTGATTTGCTCTGAATTTTGGATGTACATTTTTTATATGATAAATTTGTCCCTGATTAGTTTAGGAGATTCAATGATTAAGTATAAAAAGGGGAAAGTGGGAAGCTGTTTCCCCTTTTTTAATTTTTTTCGAGCGGAATTAACCCTTGAAAATATAAGGCTGTAATGTACAATTAATAGGCGTAGCCTGTGAGATCAATGCCATCAGTTTAGCTGGGCAATATTCTTTTTATTTTATTGTGTTTTTCTTTGACCACTCAGCACCCGGACATGATACTTTTTTATTATAAATGCACCTTGATTTTAAAATATTTATATACTAGCTGTTCTGCCCGGCATTGCCCGGGTTCATCAAAAAATAGCATGAATTGCGAAAAAACTTTAAAAATCATAGTAAAAACCTCGAAAAATTAAAAAAATGCAGCACGAATTTCGTCTAAACTTCGTTGAAAAGAGATGGGCTAGAAAATTGAAGTTGGATTATTTTTACTAATGTGGAAAAATCTTACAAATCACCAAAAACATTAAAAATCTCATAAAAATATAAAACAAAATTCAAAAATTGTGTTTCAAAATTCGAATAAACTTTGAAGAAAAGAGATCAGAATTTAATAAATTCGGCCGAAAATTCAACCTCTAAAAAATCGAAGCGGGTCGCGAAGAAACGTAAACATCGCTTTAAAAATGACAAATTAATTTGATAATGCAAAAAGCATTGAAATACGAAAAAAAACTGCTAAAAAATTACAATAAAAATCTTTAATCGCACAGGAGAAAATTTATCATATTAACAAAGAAATTAAAAACCGAATTCTTTTTCCATATCTGAAAAAAATCGCCGTAGACTCATATAAAAAAAAAAAAAAAAAAAAAAAAAGCATACTGCATTAAAAATTACTGTAGATCAAAATAAGAGAGCAAAACAATTACCGTAAAGGATAAAAGTTTGAAACCAAACTCTTATTAGTCTAGAAATTTAAAATCGAATTCCTTTGAAAAATGTTAAAATTAAAAAAAGACTGAGAAAGCCCAAAAATTGCATTGAAAATTGTAATGAAAGTCGTAAAACATTTAAAAATCCCTAGGGTAAAAATTCACTGTTATAAAATATTGTAATCAAGAAATTAACCATATTAACCAAAAAGTTTGAAATCGAAATCGATTTCCGGATGTAAAAAAAATCGCCACGGAACTTGAATAATGGCTAAAAATGACATTGAAAATTCCATTAAAAATAGCTAAATATTTGGAAGTCAATGCTTAAAAAAATAATATTAAAGCAGGGCGAAGGGGGGGGGGGTTATGATCGAAATCATTCATGAATTACAAAATGTAGGCATGGAACGCCAAAATCATATTAAGAGATAAAACATTGCATTCGAAACATAACTACATTAAACAAAATGTTTGATATAAAAATTGGTTTCTGAATGGCAGAAAATCGCCAAGGAACTTAAAAAAATAGCTAAAAATGGTATCGTAAACTATATTAAAAATCGCTGAATATTTAAAAGTCATGGCTGTAAAAATTTAATATTCAGTCGAAAATATTGTAATCGGAAATCGTTCATGAATAAGGAAAAGTCAACACGGAACACCTAAAATCCCCCAAACTAACTAAAAATTACATTGAATATCGCATTAGAAATTGGCAAACTTCATAAAAGCGTGGAGAACAAATTATACTATTTATGCTAAAAGTTAGAAACAGAAATTCTTTTACCGATGTCAACAACTGTCACAGAACTTGAAAAATCACTATAAAACAGATTAAAAATCAGTAAAATTAAAAAATCCGGACAAAATTTGCCATAGTAAGATAAACATTTATATTAAATTCCTGCGGACATAATTTACCATAATGGGACAAAACATTGAAATCTGAACTCTTTCATTAGTTAAAAAATACCGACACAAAACTTACTAAACATTTTATGAATATACACAAAAAATCTGAATCATTGATGTCAAAATTTACTACATTAAGCTACAAATTATTTAAAAATTTCTTTTCCAATTGTGAAAAAAATGCCGTGGACTCGAAAACGTCTAAAAATTGTATTCAAAAAATCATTACAAATCGTTTCAAATTTAAAAATAGCGGGGGACAACATTTACATTAATAGAGTAAAATAGTGTAATCTGAATTATTTCTTAAATACGAATGAAAAAATCGGCGCAAAGCGTGAGAAATAATGAAAACATTGCTAAAAATTGCATTAAAAAATCACTAAATTTCAAAATTCGTAAATGAAGTGTAAATGTTTGAAATTAATTTCCTTTTCGAAATTTCAAAAAATAGCCGTGAGATTAAAAAAACCAATACAAAATCATTGAAAAGTTCATTAAAAATCACTAAATGTAAATACATCCCGTGAATAAAAAAATATTCTAGTCATGTAAAACGTAGCAACCATTCTTTTTTACGTGAATTACAAAAAAATTGACGCAGAACACAAAATATATCAAAAATCACATTGAAAATCGACAAAATTAAAAAAAGGTAAATGGTAAAATTTACTATATTAGGCTAAAAGCTTGAAACCAAAATAATTTTTTTATTGTTAAAACACCACTGTGGTGGGGATCAAAAAAATTAGTACTAAATCGCATTAAAAAGTTCATTAAAAACGCATTGAAAAATGCACTAAATATCGCTAGCTATTTTTTAAATCGCAGTAATCAGAATTTCATCAAACGGATAAAACATTCTAATCGGAAATCTGAACTATTTGATTATCCGGTTGACCAAGAAACTATCTGGGTCAAACCATAAGATTAAACTACAATAATGGCGGATCGTAAATTCCATATTCACTTGACATTAAACATGTTACATATGTTTGTTACGTCATCAAGTGGTTTTTACTTATTTTTATATGTATTTGTATTAATGTTTTTCTAAATTATATCTTCTTTCATTATTTAACATAAAAATTACATTTATTTGCATAATTTGGCTTGTTTCACGATTGAAATAATTTGGCAAAATTGGTTGACAGGATAATCACGTAGTAAAAGGAAATCCTTTATAGATAATAAAAAATCGACACGAAACACAACAATTCTTGAAAAATCGCGTTAAAAATCTCTATAATTATATTAGATTAAAAGTTTGAAATCAATTTTTACTTCCAAATATCAAAAAACCACCATAAAACTCGAAAAATATCTAAAAATTGCATTGAAAAGTGCATTAAAAATCAATATTAAAAAATCACAGGGGTCAAAATTTACTCTAATAGGGTAAAACGTAGTAATTGGAAATATCTCATGAATGACAAAAATCCGACATCAAACGCAAAAAATTTCGAAAAATCGCATTAAAATTAGCTGAAATTCATAAATCTTAACAGCTAAAATTTAATACATTAGCCTGAAAGTTTTAAGCAAAATTCCTTTTACTAATGTCGAATAATAGCGGCAAAATTTACATTAAATAATTCATTAAAAATCCAAACATCGTTGCACGAAATCCAAATAAATTATATTGAAAAGAGAACAAAATTCACTAATTTAGGTCGAAAGAATGAAACCGCTTTCCTTTTCGCTAATGTCGAAAAATCGCCTCGAAACCCACTAAAATTCGCATACGAATTAAATTTAAAAAACTGAAAATCGGCCTTCAAGGTGTAAAATTTCATACATAACTTCGTGCAGCGGTCTCTCCAGAGCATCGCTAATACTTTAAAAATTTTAACATGCTTTATAAACTACCTTAAAGTGTAAAACAGATCTCCTTATTATATTTCCTAATTTTGTTCGCGCCCCTCCTTTCATGCACCCTGAAATGTGTCACACCATTCTTTGTTTACATTTTTATCATGTATTGTAAACCATTTTAAAATTTAAAATAAATCACATTGTTATATTTCCAAATTTTAACAAAATCGCGTTCTGTTAGTTCCATTTTACACCACCAGCTAGCGCACTCTATTCTTCAAAAAATTTATCAAAACGATACTCTGTTAAACAACCTATCAGGTGATATATTACTCGAGGGGGTAGCGGTCTTAAGCAAGAACTTAAGATATTTTATGAAATTGCTATTCGAAAATAGTGGTAACTAATTTTTTGACAATTTAGGTAAATTTCGCAAAAAAAAAAAAAAAAAAAAAAAAAAAAAATTACTACTTATTGCATTCTCAACAGCTCAAGATTATGATAGAACAACTATGAAAAAAATAGATGCTAAACGCAAAAATCTTGAAAAAGCGTTAAAATTCACATTGAAAATTGCATTAAAAATCATTTAGGGCTAAAAGTTTGAAAAGGTTTTCTTTTTATCAATCTAAAAAAAAACGGAAAATTAGAAAAAAAAAACACTAAGAAACGCATTAAAAGTTCGTTAAAAAATCAAAAATCGCTGTACAAATTCCGAATAAACTTTGCTGAAAAGAGAAAAAAATTGCTATATTGGGTTAAAAGAATGAAACCGTATTTCTTTCACTAATAAAATAAAACTGAAAAAAAAAACCGCTAAAAATCGCCTAAAAAAATTATCAAAAAAATCTAATCAAAAAGTTGAAAATCGGGCTTCGAGGTACAAAACTACATGTATAAAAATACTTTCCCTCCACATTTTGTAACTCTACGTACAGCAGACTCTTCAGAACAGCGTTGACACACACACAAACTTGTCTCTTTATTATTATAGATTTTAAAAAATAGCGTTCTAATAGTTCCATTTTCCACCACCAGGTAGAGCACTCTATTCTTCAAAAACTTTATCAAAACCATACTCTGTTAAATAACCTATCAGGTGATATATTACTCGAGGGGGTAGCGGTCTTAAACAAGAATTTAAGATAGTTTATGAAATTGCTATTCGAAAATAGTGGTATCTAAATTTTTGACATTTTAGATAGATTTCACAAAAAAATACTACTTATTGCATTCTCAACAGCTCAAGTTTTTGATAGAACAACTATGAAAAAAATTAGATGTTGAACGCAAGAATCTTTAAAAAACGTTAAAAATCGCATTGAAAATCGCATTAAAAATCGTTAAAATCTAAAAATCGTAACAAACACAAAATTTAGGGCATTAGACTAAAAATTTTAAACGATTTTCGTTTTATTTATCTCAAAAATAGCCGCAAAATGAGAAAAAACACTAAAAATCGCATTAAAAATTCGTTAAAAATTCAAAAATCGCTGTACAAATTCCGAATAAACTTTGTTGAAAAGAGAAAAAAAATTGCTATTTTGGGTTAAAAGAATGAAACCTTATTCCTTTCACTAATGGGATAAAACCGCAAAAATAACGCTAAAAATCGCCTAAAAAATTATTAAAAAAAATCTAAATAAAAAATCGAAAATCGGGCTTCGAAGTGCAAAACTACATGTAAAAAAGTACCTTCCCTCCAAATTTTGTAACTCTACGTGCAGCAGTCTCTTCAGAACAGCGCTGACAGACAAACATCCTTCTCTCTTTATTATTATAGATTTATATTTTTTTATTTTAGGTACTAACCATTCTTTGACTTAAGAGCCATTATTTTGAAATTCAGACAAAAAAGTGATATTTTGATAGTTGTATTTTTAATTGGCTTGATATTTTTATGTGTTGAAGTAGATGATATCTAGTAAATAATGTGCAATTTTGAAGCCTTGAAAAAATTTTCTCTTCCCGGAATAAAGTCAAAGTTCAATGTTGCGAATGCAATTTTTCATGAAAAGTGAAATACCAGTATGTTTGAAGTGCTATATCTCTGTAAAGCAACAACAAGCCAAACTTCTTTTGCCATAAACTTATAAAATAATGCAGTAAACCCCCAATAATTTGGATTAATTGAGACCACATCCAATCCGGATTATCGAAAATGCGGATTATCCGGAGAATTAGAAAAAATGAGATAAAATGAAACATATTTACAGAAAATCACCTTAATATTAAACTGAAAAGTGCCTGAATTCAATGCTGCATCTTTATAAATATAAATAACTTACTGCTAGTGATATTGTAGAGGCATTTTGTCCGAATAACAAGGAAACAGGCCTATGGGCTGAGAAAGATCGGAAAGCGATCCTTATCAGACAATATGTCTTATAGGGACTATTTTACTTTGATTTCTTGCAATGCTCTGAGTAAAACGTTATTGTACAGTGATTTTTTTATGACAAATCTAATAGGTTTAAATAGAAAATTGAAATTGCCAAACTTAATGATACGTTATTATTCTTTTGAAAGATAGCATCAAAGAATTTAAATACGAGAGCTTAAGGTATTCTTTTGAAAGGATTTCAGAAAAAGTTTTTTAAATTCAGAATACGACGATGAAATAATAGTTAATATTATGGAAATTAGCCAATCGCTTCTCAAAAATGAAAAAAAAATTACCAAACCGTTCCGGATTACCCGGAGATCCGGATTAACGGGGTCCGAATTAACGGAGTTCTACTGCACTGCCTGCTTTTTAAAATTTACTTTTTTCCGTGGGGCATTGTTAATTTACATTGTTATGTTGCCACAAAGTGCAATCAAAATGACGTTTTTGTCCGTTTTCTGCCCTTATTATCTTATTTAAACAATAGTACTCAAAATTTTTTATAGAATATGAATGTATACTTCTAGGAGAAGATAAAGAACTTTACCAAGATATTGCTGCTGTTAGCAGACATTATCTGTTAAATATTAAAAAAATTCAAAATATGCAAAACTTCAATTACTTATATATATCTCAAAAAAAGCGTCACAGTTGAATAGAACAAAATATATCACTTAGTAGGTGAACATATCTACAAAAACATTGAAAAGAAAAATAAAATTGACAAAAGTCACAAAAAAGCAGTGTCACTTCTCTCCTATCAGAATGTGAAACATCCCATTTTCTTTCCATTTCTCAAGCGAAATGGAAAGTTTCATTTTCGGTAAATTAATTACCGTAATCACTGCTACCAGGGGGCTACTTTTTAAAATTCAGATTTCTTGATTGACACCACTTTTTCTGAAATGATAAAATTCCCCTTGTTTTCGCCTTTGTTACCATGTTAATAAATAAGTTAAACTTTACTGTTTCAAAAATATGGCGGTTCACACTGGCAAAACTGATTCAAATAGGCTAGTAAAAATACTTTTAAATTTAACGGGCGATATTCTTATAGGCCAGTCAAATTGTCAGAAAAAAAGGCCAATAGATGAAAAAATTCTGCTAGAAAATTTTATGATTTTAAAATGTTTATGGGGATGCTTATAACAAGAATTAATGGTTTTCCAACAAAATATCTCGAGGCTAAACTTTGTGGAGCCAAAAAACCACAAAATCTTCGGACTTTTTTCAGTTTTTTGCTTATAACTAAAAAATTATAAAATTTTTGCGTACCATACTCAATTACTAAAAGAAAGAACATTAAATTCCCTACAAATTTCATATTGAAACTGTTTTTTAAAGCCAATATTAAGCGCGCTACAGGTTTCTGAAAATGACTCTTTTTTGTAACTTTGTGGAAAATTTTCAAAAACGAAAAATTTGTCACAATTTTTCATTATTTTGTACTCTTTAATGTAACTTATTTAAATTACAGGTATTTGGATGATAACAATCATGATGAATTACAACGGTAACATTGTAAAAAAAATTAAGAACATTATAACTTTTTTGTATTTAGATCTTTAGTAAAGAACATTAATATTAGCTATATAACTGAAGGTAAGTAAAAAATGTTTTTAGTATTTTGCCTGTAACTCGAAAATTATAAACTTTTTTCGTAACATACTTAGTTACAAAAAGAAAGAATATTAAATTCTCTATAATTTTGTTATAAAAACGTTTTTCTAAACCCATTACTAAGCGCGCTATGGTTTTTTGAAAATGTCACTTTTTTTTAACTTTACAGAAAATGACCTATTTTTCGCCTTAACAATGAAAGTTAAATAGACCTATTGATTGATGAAAAATGAAAGTTTTAAGAAAAGGCAGGCAGAAGATGCATAAATTCTAGATACCCTATAATAAAACAGTTACAAAGGAAGGGCCGGGGATCAAAAAAGAAAATGCAGATGGAAGATTGTGGTCAGTGACGTTCCCGAGCCGCTTTCGTTCAGATGCAAGTGTTCTTTTTTAAATACATATTCTTCTAATATGCTGCTATTAAGTTTATTGCATATCTTCTAGTGCAGTAATGAAAAATGAGTGAGCTCTACCCAAAATTGTGTTTCATTTGCCAAACGGCTTCATATAGTGATACTCGCGTTGTGAGCCAGACAGGAGTTGCCAAGCTTTTTGAACATAGCGTATAGCGTCAAAGTAATATTCATCAAAAGTAATATTCATCAGTTTTTTGAAAAGTGGCAAGGAAGTTAGAATACAAGATGATTGCCGAAAAACATATACGAATGAGAGAATGATAGCAGCATATGTTCGTCGGGATGAAGATTCCACACAGACTATAGTTTGTCCCTCAGATCGAGCACTTCTTTCAAGCTTCAAGATAATTGCTTCTTATGTGACGAAGGTAAACCCGGTGACTTCAACGAAAAAAAATAGAAAAGTCCTACGCAAAGAGAAATTTGATTCACAAAGGAATGAAATTAGAAGCGAAAATTATATTTTTGAAAGCTGCCGAAAAACGTAGAGATGTAGGGTTCCAAAAAGTAATTGAGCGTATTCAACACGAACCCGATTTGCAGATGCGAACATATCTTTCAGATGCATGGTATTATTGTTTTTGTCGCTTAAAACTAGATCAATCTGTAACAAGTGGAAAGAAAAGAGGGCGTTGACCCGCATGATCCGTTGACGAAGCCAATGACAGAAACAAGAGCCGCTTTATTTCATTGCTTAAAACAAATTAAAAATTTCAAAACAAGGATTTCAAAATAACAGAATTCAAGTTGAGCAGGCAAAGGAATTAGCTGATGTGATGATAGTTACCTCAGCCATTTCAAGAGCCGAATCTTTTGAAAGTGTTTAATTGTCGGAGAAGAAATTGACCTTCTCGTGATAATGACGAGCTTAGGCTATCAGCACAAAAATCTGTTTTTCTAAAAGCCAGGAAGAATTAACATCGAAACCAAGTGGTTTTCAACCATGTCGTTCAAATACAGTTACAACGATGTTCTTTTCACTCATGCAGTCTGCGGATGCGATACAACATCCGTTCTTTTTAGGCAAAGAAAGTCAAAGTTTTGTAACACTTTGAAAAAACATAATCAGCTTTGAGAAATAGCCTGCGTATTCAATAAAATAGGTTCTACCCTTCAAGAAATCATCAAGGTTGGAAAAAAATTCCATATTGCACTATACAGTGGATGCATAGCTACTACACAGAATTTGAACACCTTAAGGTTCCAGTTATTTGCTAAATCTACCACAAAAATGGAAAGTACATTTTGCAAGACTACCACCAACACAAGAGGCTGCGCAGCATCATTTTCTCCGATTTTATCATCAGGTACAAGCTAGGCTGGGAAACAACATCCCTCTTGAAGGATGTGGTTGGGCTCACAGGTTCAAATGTGCAAGATTCGGTACTTGAATCCTTGCTATATGTTGTGTCATGTAGCTGTAGAAAAGGGTGCAGCAAAGCGTATTCTTTTCATCAATTAAGACTCAAATGCTCGGCAATTTGTAAAAAAAAAATGTAATGGGATCAACTACGAAAATGTTGACGACATTATTTATCAAGAAGGAAGGGATGTAAAAAGTCACTGTAGGTATTTTTTACTTACATTCAGTTAAATACCTAATATTAATGTTCTCCACTAAAGCTCTAAATATAAAAAAGTTATAATGTTCTTAATTTTTTTACAATGTTACCGTTGTAATCCATCATGATTGTAATCATGCAAATACCTGTAATTTAAATAGGTTACATTAAAGAGGATAAAATAACGAAAAATTTTGTCAAATTTTCGTTTTCGCAATTTTTTCACAAAGTTAGAAAAAAAGAGTCACTTTCAGAAAGCTGTCGATCGCTTAATATTGGCTTTGGAAAAACAGTTTTATTATGAAATTTGTAGAAAAATTAATGGTCTTTCTTTTTGTAATTGAGTATGCTACGTAAAAATTTCATAATTTTTGAGTTATAGACAAAAAACTGAAAAAAGTCCTAAAATTTTGCGGTTTTTTGGTTTTACAAAATTTAGCCTCGAGATATTTTGTTGGAAAACCATTAATTCTTGTTACTAGTATCCCCATAAACAGTTTAAAAACATAAAATCTTCTAGCAGAATTTTTTCATCTATTTATGACAATTTGACTGGCCTATTAAATACATGATTCTTATTTATAGTCTATTTTCAAAGTACAACTAAAAGTGTATCTTAAAAAGAAGTGTTGCAAAGCAAATGAATTTCGCTAAGGGTGCCAATACCTCTTTTGATCGGATAAGGGTTGATAAATATCATCAATAACTGTGCAATCAACTTCTAAATAAGTGGCTATATCGATTATTAAATAAGGAAATAATTTAATATGTACAGCGTGACGTTTTACAATGCCCATGATCAGCTTTATGCCTACTCAATCTTTGTTACTGAATAATTTATGCGATTACTGTAGTTTTATCACCTTGCAATCATTGCATTATGAATGTCACGAACTTTATTTACTGGTGGATGAATTTGTTAATGTTATAAAACAATATTATATACAGTGAGCAACTATTTTTCTTTTCAATTATTCTCGTGGTAGGTTATTACAACGAGATTTAGACAATACCATTACGAATATACATAGTTCGAGAGCCGACAGCACAAAATCATATGTTATGGGACACAAGAAATAACCCTTTATTTTGTGGAAGAGTAGTAATAGGGGAATCTAATCATCCATGTCTGACAGAAGCGAAGTGGTGCATAAGTCAAAAATGAACGTCTCCAATTAATACCACCAAAGAATACCACTTCGCAGGCTTAGCATTGTGTCTTCCTGCACCCAGTTTTCTCTGTTTTCATATTTTTGGTTGTAAGACAAACACAATGTTAAACTTACGAGTCAACCAGTAGTGGTATCAATTTTTGTTTTATGCTCAACTTAACTTTCGACAGATATAGAGCATTAGATTCCTCTGCTACTACTTTTCAATAAAATAAAGGAATTTTTCTGTAAAGCTTTATTCCAAATGTGTCTTTTACAGAATTCTTAAAAAAGGAATTAAAAAAAAACATGCATGTATATTTATAAACAAAATGTCAATATAAGTAGCTATGCTTTTTTCTCTTAAGATTTCTGTTTTAGTAAAAGTAACCTTTAAACTTTAAAAACAATGCACGTCATTCGAACGACTTACACAAAATAGTCCATGAAAAATACACAAAATGTATTGTTATATAGTTATATAAAAATAACTTTATATAATAGCCTTATTTAATAGAGCATGTTTCCGATATAGAATATTTTCAAAAAGATATTTCTTATTCTACTGTCTAAAATTCTTCAAAAACGATTTTTAATTTTTTTTATGCAATAGAACTTATTTTCCTTTGTTATATACAAAGTATACAAACATTTTATTTGTTGAATATCACAGAATTTTTAACAAAACAATTCAAAAACTTTCGAATTGCTTATACTCTGCAAAATGTCTAACAAGATATAGTAAATATTTTCTTTGTAATGATAAATATATATTATAAAAATTATATAAAATATAAAATGATATAAATGGATAAAATTGAAGGTAACTAAACAAGATTTTCTTACCAATGTACGTAATTAAAAGTTTTAGTACGCAATTAAAAGCAAATGAGGGAACTCAATTTTCACCTTGATTTAAGTACAAAAGAACAGAAACAGAACTTTAAAATGGCCAGTTTTACTTAAAATGCGATTAAAATAATCAAATAGATATGCCAATAATTAATTTTATTTAAAATATTTTAGTGCTTTCAAGCTTTCATTAGGTTTTTCAGAGAATAGTTTTGTAACTAATTTTTGTTTGTTTATATTTATACATGATTTCCTTTGTAAAATGAAGAAGGTAATTATTATTACAGTTGAAAGAAGAAGTAGTTTTTTGTTCTGTCTATATTATTTTATTATATATCTATTTGGTTTAATTATATACATTCTCTTATTAAGTTTAAACAAAAAAAATACTACTCCTACTTTCAACTGTAATAAATATTGGCTCGTTCATTTTCAAAACGAAATCACGTATTTGTATAAATAAACAAGAATTAGTTACAAAAATATTCTCTAAGAAAGAGCCTAAATAAGGCTTGAAAGTACTAAGGTATTTTAAATAAAATTAACTATTGAAACATGTATTAATTGCCTATGATTATTTTTATTGCTATTTAAGTAAAACTGAACATTTTAAAGTTAATATTATATATTTTGTGTTTAGTACGTCTATCTTTATTTCGCACACATCCAAACTAAAGTCCAATTTTTTACCGTGTTACCAATTTTTTTAAAGTCCGTGTCAAAATGTTTACCATACTAGTTAAACTCGTACTACCATTAAAACCAGTAAAATATTTGCTAATATTAAGGATCTTTAGCCACAAAACACATAGTTAAAAATACAATGAAATTAAGTTATTTTTACTTTCGGATGTTAAAAAAAGAAGACTTCAAAATAAAATCACGTCTACTAGCAGCGTTTTCTTTACGTTTAAAATATTTTTTTTTAAATCTCACAGTTTCATTTAAATTTAATGTAAAATCCTTTACTTTTAAAGTTCTCCCCATCATTACTCTGTAAAACAATGCAAATTTAGAATATCTGTTATATCATTAAAAAGTTGTTTTAACGAGAAATCGTTATATTGTCGTTGAAGCAGTTAAAAATTTTACATACTATCTATATTCAATCGGAACAAAGTTGTTATTTAAAGGAACATTTTTATACTCTTCTGCATTCAAAAGAATTGAATTCCAATTGTTTAAAAAGAGTACTTAAAAAGGAAAACTATTTATATTTACATCAATTTCACCAAGAGTCAAATGTACGCTTAAATTTTCACACTATTGTATTAATATAATACTAAAGTTTCTTAGCTTGTTAGTGAGACGTTAAAAAATTGTTCTTGTTAGTTTCCAAAATGTTTTCTTATGTAATGGAGTTCAGAACATTTTTTAAATATCATTTTAAAAATATAGAAAAAAGCAGCTTAAATAGATGTAATAAATAGATTAAAAACACAATTGAAAAACTAGTCATTGGCTACTTAGTCATCAAAGATATTCATAATATGAAACATGAAAATAAAACATGTGTAAACTCTTTGTAAAATGCATTGCGATTTTTAAAAACAATTTAAATGCGTTTTTAAATATTTTTAATGGATAGTAGTGATCTATTACTGAATAGCGGATACCACTTGATTATACCGTCGACAAACTGCATAAATCAACAAATTACATCGAAAAAATATACAAACTGGCATTATTTTTATTTTAAAAAACGAAAGAATAAATAAATTGATAAAATATTAATACAAATACAAATACAAATAAAACGTCGAAATAAAAGTCCCCTGAAGACGTAATGAAAACGCGTAATGTGTCATATGCCATAGGTCAATATTAGGCAGTTAGTTATATAGTTTAGCGGCTGTTTTTTGGTTGATGATGTAATAGAGTCGTTGCGAATTTTGCCAAAGAAATATCCTTATAACTCTAAAAATGATAAGCATTTTAACTAACAGTTTAATGCGTCGGATTAAGAGTCTCATTTCCAAATAAAATCTTTCCTTGAATTGACATTTGAATGAAATACAGTGTCATGAAAAAATGAAGACTACGTGTTTTTTTTTTTTTTTTTTTTTTTTTTTTTTTTTTTTTTTCGATTTTTAAAACGATTACCCTATACTACGTACGATAGGTAAGTAATAAAGTGGAGTAATTAGTTTTAAAAATATTTACAGTTATGTATTACACAAATCTTTTAAAAATCTCATATCAAAACAATTATTAAAAAAGTGGAAATTTCCCTTAGTTATTACAATATTTAGATTTTTAATAAACGCATTTCAATGTAAAAGAATGAGATATCTCTACATCGACAAAAAAGGAGTTTTTGTTTACATTTGTATTAAAAAGTAATTTAGATTTTAGTAAACATAAAATTCATTTGAAATTTCACATTAGGAAAACGTTATGTATGAAGGAACTCCAGATATCATTGTTCATAGTATAAAGTATGTGAATTTGTATTGTTAAATTAAGACTTGTTTTGCACCAAATACGTTGGGATTAGATAAAGTAATCTATACATACTTTCATAAAATTTTAATGTCTCATATTTTTAATTCTAGCTGAATACATACAGTTATTTTTTCATTATTGATTAAAAAATAAACTCTATATTTTTATTAATTAAAACTGCATAATATACAAAAAACAAAACAAAATTTCGAGCTATAGCGATTATATTTTACTTTTCGAAAGTGACTGGAGCTTTTTGTTCCCAATAATATAGGCCAAGCTAGAGTCTAAATATAACTTTCATTCTACTAATCCCAACGCAGAGGGTTTCCTCGTTTTCCAGGGATCTCTAGAGGTACCTTCATCTTTCTGGTAAGAGTCTATATTGAACAGGGAGTATCATAAGGGCTCCGAGGTAGAGGTCCGCACGGGCCGGAATTTCCAGGCCCGGACCCGGCCCGTAGGAAAGTTATTTCGGCCCGGCCCGTTGTAAAACTCAAAAGTTCGGCCCGGGCCCGGCCCGGCCCGTACAAAAATCAGCGAAAACAGGCCCGGCCCGGCCCGGCCCGGTTTGGCCCGTTACAATTTCTACGATTTCTAAAAAAATTCAGATTTTTATCATATAACTAAGATTCCTTTAAAGAATACTGCATACATATCTATGGAATGACTTTACAGTACATTTTAAAGCAAATACACATTAACAACATTAATGATTACTTAGATTCTTAGCTTTCAACATTCGAATAAAGATTCATTAAAAAATTAATATGGCTTAGAATAAAAGAAAAAAGAAAGAAAGCTAAAAACATGGTTAATTTTGAAGCTGTTTAATAAAAGATTTTTATAAATATATTTCTATATCATTTTATTATAGATTTCAAATCTAAATTCATTCTTAAATACAAAGAAGCTCCTTTCTGATACATTTCTAAATTCATTTTTTTTTTCTCAGAAACGCATAAGATTAGCAGATATCTTTATTCAGAAACTATATAATCGAATGGCGTTATCCATTTTTTAATACAAGCAATTTAAGAATATTAAAAAATATACTGTCATAATTAGCGTTTTGAATAGAATTTCCGGAAGCAATAGCAAGGGAAGGGAGAAAAACCTGCAATCATTTGAGAAACTATTATATCTCAACAAGGTTATACAAGTATTTTATTTACCAAAAATGAAAAACGCTATTCGATTCTAAATCCCTTCATTAGTTAGGCTTATCACTTTTATACTTTTACAATTTAAAATTAATCAGAAAATGTGTCAAACTTTCGCATTATTGAGAAATTAATTTAAAAATCATCAAGAAGTATATATCCGAAGACTAAACTAACATAAGTTCTCTATCGTTGTTAATAATTTTACAAATCATGTTTTCTGCCAATAATTAAGTCTAGTACCGCTCCGGCCAATCTATATGTAGAAAAACAATGCAAGCGTGATCTCGGACCGGCATGAGTCAGCTAAAAAAAATATTAAAACGGATTACACATAATGTAATTCTCCGATGCCGATACACTGTGCATTTTTATATTGATGCTGTCAAACTAGTATGGCCACATTTATACTTATTCTCGTTAAAACCATTTTCGTTGAAAATATTTCATATTTTATCGTTTCTGCTTAAATCTTCAGAACGGGCCGGCAGGCCCGAAATTTTTTTTTACTAGCCCGGCCCGGCCCGTCTGGCCCGTTCAATTTTTTTGCCGGCCCGGCCCGTTTATGTTGTTTGTCGACCCGGCCCGGGCCCGTGCAGACCTCTACTCCGAGGTAAGGTAATAGGTGTCTGGATCTTGTTGGGCCTCGCTGGGCTCCCTGGTAGCAGGGCGGGTGGACTGTGCGGTGCGGGTATCCAAGAAGTGCGAAGGGGAAGCCCTGAGCCCTGTGGTGCAGCCCGAAAGGATTTCGAAAGTGACACAGTTGATAACGTCGCATGGTTGGAGCTGAAAAGGCCTGACTGCGTTTGGCACCGATGAGTCGCATCCCCACTTTATATCATTAATATGATTTCTAATTCAAAGAAAATATTACTCAAAAGTATATAAACTATACCTTTTGCGTGAATTCTTAATACAAGAAATTCAAATATGATATAAAAAGTGCAAGTTACATTTTAATTAGCGATTTGTTGTAAGTAGAGAGAGATGCAAGCGCTGTGCTGCAAATGACCGATTGGTATTACATAATTTAATGGTATTTCTCGCTTTATTTAACACTAGAAAGGCAGCAAGTTTTACACGAGTTTCATAAAAAATATTTAACACAAGAATTTTTCTTTAAAACTCTTTAAATTACTTAATTAACCATTTCTACCTTTGTTTCTTTTAAATATTAGAAAGAAATTTATATTTTGAATCGAAATATATTCAGTAAGTAGGACCAAATTGGACCCTTGTCGTCATTCTAGTGTTGATGAAAAGGTCTCTGAGATTTATTAAATCAAAGAATACTATTAAACTTTACCACTTAAAATCAGCCATCTGTGGCATAGCGCTTGCATACAGGTATGAAGACGACTTTTATTTAAAAAATGAAACGATATTTTTTATGAAGACATTATTTCTTGCCAAATGATATCTCTCTTTTGCTTTTATAGTAAAATATCTTCGAATAAAGGGACGCGTACATTAAATAAATAATAACACAATTATTTGTGTGTTGATGGGAATATTCCAGATGCTTATTTTTATTATTTTTTATTAGAAAAACATATAAAAGCTTTCAAAACTCCTGTGTGAATATGGGAAAGAAATATAGAACTAAAGTATATTATAATTTATAAATGCGCATTTTGCACTTTTGACGCTTTTTTATTATAAACAGTAAAAAACAAAGTGGTTTTATTCATACTTTTAAGAACTTCTGATCTAAAAAATACTAAATATTAAAAATACATTTCGAAACATAATTAGCTATGTTTTTCTTCAATGTCAACCTAAATTGTAGTTGGCTGACATGTGTTTCAAAAAGCCAAATGTTTCTTTTCGAATAATGGCTGAAAACTATCATATTTATGACAGTTGATTGATTTTGTATATGATAAAAGATAAACCTTGTCACTCGAAGTTTGACTTCAAAAATTACTCAAAATGAATATTGATTGATCTCTGATCGAATCTATTTTGCTTACATTAGGTAAATCGTGTAATTTAAAAAATCGCTTGTAAAATGTCATTATAAAAATTACTGTTGATTTAGCATTGACTGGAACTTCGAAAGTATTATGATATATGGCACATCACTTGAAACATTGACAGCAAAATATAAATTAAAATGACAGCTTATTGAAAGCAACATATATTAATAGCATAATACAAAATTTTACCTGAAAATATTATATAAAAGATCAGAGAGAAATAATTATATGGAATCAAAATATTTACCGCTTTTCTATTATCTCGATTCAAAACTATAGTGATCATTAATGTATTCCAGTACTGGAAGTTGTTTTAAGTAAAAATACAAAAGTTTTAAATGTAGCAGAAGTTAAATTCGGTATATGCAAGTACAAAATTAAGATATGGTAAAGTTTATTTGGAATTCTAATGACGAACATATAACTTCAAGTTTTTAAAAAATATCTTGCCTACAAACTTGTTGGTAGGATGTGACTTTTATATGAGCAAAAATTTAGAATTGTATTGTTATGTTATAAATATTTAGCTAGATTGGCATGCATTATTCAAAGAGTATACTTAATGTATTTCTTGCGAAACAAATTTTTGCTCATTTAGAATTCGTTCAAATATTGCATGCGTTTAATTTAATATTTCTTGAAATAACTCAAGATAAATTTGATACACATACACATATATTTGATACACAATAAATCTATGAACTGTTTTAGTATGCTAGTTTATCGTGTGTTATGAAATTAAAAGACCACTTTGATTTAGAAAAGTATGAAATAAATAACGGTTCTAATTGTGATTTAAACTCATGCGATATCAAAATATTACATATTTATTAAAATTATAGTTTGAAAAAAAAATAAGTATGTTAACAAAAATATAAGCACTGATTAAAAATAAACTGTTAACAAATTATAAGACTATCTGTCTGAAAACAAAAATAATATGTAAATTAGTGCGATATTTTTCTCCATTTTTCTTTTTAACCTCAAACACTCTATTTTTCATAGATGCGACCAAGTCATTCAGAAGAAATTCAGAGATATTGTGCCATTCTTTTACAAAGGCATCTTTCAGTCACTGGCAGAAAAGAACTATTTATTATTAAAAATAGAAAACCAACGAATATAAATGCACAAATAAAGTATGAGAAGGTAGCAAATAGCTATTTCGAATCTACTATCGAGATTCTTCATCAGTGCAAAACTCAGCGAGCTAAAAATAGCAAAACTGAGCCCTGACTTGTTGGTAACTTCTCTTATATATGTATGGTCCGTAGTTTTTCTTACTGATGAAGACCGCGTAAGTGACGGTTGAAAACGTTTTGAACTTTTTAAAAAACTTTAAATGTATTTTTAAATTTTTATGCACCCTTTAAGTAATTTATGTACAGTTAAGTGTATTTTTACGTTTCAAATTAGTAAACAAGATGAATTCTGCACTGTTTTTGCTTTAACTCCAAGAAATATTCATTTTATTTAATGACGAGTAAAATGATACCAGAATAAAACCAATTACACTATTTTATAAAACTGGTGGGAATAAAACAATTCTGAATACTAGTCGTGAAACTTGCAGCCCGTGAATGTCTCGGGCGCGACGATTAAGTGGTTAAAATGTTTTGGAAGTGTTGATTAATAATAAAGTATTCTGAAAATGAATTATTATAAACGGTGCTAAACGCATAATTTTTCTTTGTTGTTCTAATTCATTATTAGATTACTAATATTTCTTTTTTTTTCGGTTGAACTAATTATTCACAATAGTGAAGATTAGATACGAATTCTTTTCTTTAATATGTTTTTTTTCTTATTTTCTGCTACAAAGTGGATAGTTATAGCACAAATGTATATAATGCAAAGTAAAAAAGAATATTATCTTAAAATTTTTTAGTTGAATCTGCATCAGTTTTTTGGAAACCCATTTTGAACAGATTCGTTTCGGAAGGAATTTATAGAACATTTCAAAAGTCAAGAACACATTTTAGAGTACAGCTTCTCGAACATCTGCTGCTAATGGTTTTATATCGATTTTTGCGGTTGTTATAAATCTTCTGTTTGAAAAGTGTAAGTTGTAACTAAATTCCTTTTAGTGATTACTAACATTTTAATACGTGTTTATTTCTTGAAATAATGAATTTTATTTTTTGTGTTCTTGTCTAATCTAGTTTTCTCTAGTTTTCTAGTTTTTCTTGTCTAATCTTTCGAGAATTAATTTTACATTAAAATATATAACTATTATCGATTCTTGTCTTTTCAAGATTGCATGAAGTTTGAATTAAACGTTTTGTAACAAATTTAGACACTTCTTATGATTTTGAATTCCTTATATTATTATTATAATTTTCTATACCGGTTTACTGATCAGGGGGTTCAGAAAATTTTAAGCTGGTGTCAGAAATTTTATAAACTATCGGTCGTTAGATATGACGATGTATTTCTTATCATTAAATGATAGCCATATACTATGTAAATTCTGCTAAAAAGACTTTAAAGTCCTTGAAGAGTATGGACTCATATTCATATTAATTTTTAAAATTCAGTTGTAACAACTTGAATTATATTCTTAGGTTGAGCAAAAAGTTCTGGGAAAGGATATAGCCGGGTTTTTTAGTAAAATATCACCTTGAGTCAACCCCATTGAGTTCTACATAAATCGATTACACATAAAAAGAAATTCATTTCTCCCCAGTTTCAGGTTTGTATTTCAAGACCATGGAGGGTTACGACCCTAAATGTCTGTTTTGAAAATGAGCGCATTGTGACGAAACTACTCAGTGGATTTCAACGAAAAAAAAATAAGGGATGTATAAAACCACCGTACAAATATTTGATAATTTTTTTTTCATGAAAAGAACAAGTTTTCTAACATTTTTCTTGTTTTTAAATGAACATTTTAATTAAAAATCTATTGGAATATTTGAGTGACTATCTTAATTTCCTAGCAGGAAATACTATGAAATATGTTGTATATTCATTATCAATTTCAACTTTTTACGTAGGGTGCATCATATTAAAAAAAGGGCAAAATCATATTTCGGCGCAGATGGGGGGCGCGTCTCGCACGAACCTCACATATTACGTCTACCGAAAAGCTCTGTCGTATAATGTTATTTCACGCCTTCTTTTAAACTACCGTTTGAACTAATATGTGAGATTCGTGCGAGACACGCAACCCCCCATCCCCGCCGGAATATGATTTTTTTTTTTAATATGATGCATCCTACGCAGAAAGTTGAAATTGATAATGAATATACATCATATTTCAAAAAAATTAAAGGGGTTTACTCAAACATTTCAATAAATTTTTAATTAAAATGCTCATTTAAAAACAAGAAAATGTTAGAAACCTTGTTCTTTTCATGAAAGAAATCTGAAAAAAATATCAAATATTCGTACGGTGGTTTTATACTTCCCTTATTTTTTTCGTTAAAATCCGCTGAGTAGTTTCGTTACGATGCGTTCTTTTTCAAAACTGGCATTTATGGTCATAACCTCCCTTTAGGAACATGAGATACAAACTTGAAAATTGGGAAAAATAAATTTCTTTTTATGGGCTATTTATTCATGTAGGATTCGATGTGGTTGACTCAAGGGCATATTTTACTAAGAAATCCGGCTATACCCTTTGCAATCTAATAATTACTAGAATTTACATCATATATAGGAGTACTAGTGGTTTTATCTATATGAGTTTAGGAATTACGCTCCAGATGTAGCTCCGTATGATTATGGTATCTTAAATCAATGCTACACTTCTTCAAGGGCCATATTTGATGAAGTGTAGCATTAGCAATGTAGTATATTGATTTGAATCTTTTAATGAAGTTGAAGAAGCATGTCAAGAGTATTTCGATTCCAATGAGCCACCATGCTCCTTCCAGAGAATCCATAATCTGTCAGAAAGTAGTGGACTATGATAGTCTTTATTTTGAAGAATAGTCCTTGTTGCTTTTTTTGCAAATTTGCGCATAAGAATGCAACTTTCAAAAATTTCCCAGAACGTTTTCCTCAACCTAATAACAGTAGAACCACCGGTAATTTTACACGAGTTTTTTTTTTTATGTAAGTTGCTTAGTTTTTGTCCTACTATTGTTGGAAATTTGCTCTTGCTACTGCCTGTCCAGTCTGCTGACTAACCACTATTATGGTCAAACCATTAGTGGCTGTTATCCTGCTATGCGTCGGGGATGTGAGGCCCTAGTCCTAGGAACCTCGAGAAACCATTCGAATTACCTAGCTACCTGTACTACTATTAATTTAAGTAGTTTTTACTACAGCTTCACTTTTCTCTCCCATTGGTTCCTTATTTTTGCAAGGCTTCTCATTTTACTCCGAGAGTACAGTTGACTGCAACTAGGCATCCCATGAAACGTTAACCAATATGTTCGCAAATCTGTTTTTGTACTACATACATTTACGTGTCTTATAAAAATTGATTCGAATCAACAATTTGGAATGAGGAAAATGACCATCTATGCGGTTTTAGAATCAATTCAAGATGATTAATAAAATTATTTTCATGTCATCCTACTAGTTAATGCAATATGAAGCATTTAATAAATGTTCTATTTGGAAAAATTTAAAGTTTCAAATTACTGTTAAATTAAAATATTTATTTTGCTAACAATAATAAAAGATAACCTAATAAATTTTAACGGATAATTTAAAAGTTCGTTCAAGTAATTCAAAGTTAAAAAAGTAAAAATGTTCCATTATTATTTAACTCTAGATGTAAATTTCGTAAATTACCTTCAGCTGTTCTTTTCTCGGTCCGTTTTTTCGATACATATGTTACAGGCCAAACCCGATTTTAGGCCAAACTAGATTGGCCTAGGCCAAACCGGTATATCCTAACGCCCATCGGATAAACTAGTTTTTCCTAGGCCAAACCGGTCTATCCTAATGCCCATCGGATGAACTAGATTTTCCTAGGCCAAACCGGTTTATCCTAATGCCCATCGGATAAACTAGTTTTTCCTAGGCCAAACTAGTCTATCCTAAGGCACATAGGACAAACTAGATTTTCCTAGGCCAAACTAGTTTGGCCTAACTTTTGTAGGATAAACTAGTTTAGACTGATGCTTATTGGTCTGAAGGCTTATTGGTAGTTTATCCTAGGCCAATTCAATTTGGCGTGATATTATTGAATTCAATCCTCGCCTCAAGGCCAATATTCTTGTTTGTCCTAGGCTGATCTAGTTTATCCTAGGCCAATGTAGTTTTACGTGTTTTTAGCTCACGGGCGTCAAAGCCAGACAGATAATGAGCTCACAGGTTCTTTATATGCATGTACGCATGTATGTACGTATGTGCGTACATATGTATGTAATGCGATAACTCTTTATAGAGATATCTGATTTGCTTCAAATTTTGGATGTAGATTCATTTTAATAAGGTACTTTTCTGATTAATTTGGGGAATTCGTTAGATAAGAATAAAGGGAGCGAACGGGAGGCTAATCCCCCACCATTAATTTAGAGAAATGTATTTATCATGCAGAATTATCAGTTTTCATTTAAAATTTTAGATATAGGATCACTGTGATAAGGCGCCTCCGTGATTAGTTGTAGATGTTTATTGTTTAAGTCTAAAGAAAGGGCAATGTAGGTAACACAACATAATTTAGATAAATGGGTTTTGACTTAGAATTGACGAATTTGCTTCAAATTTTGCATATATGTTCTTTCCGATAAGGCGATTCCCTGAATAGTTTTGGGGGTTTAATGGTTAAGTATGAAAAGAAAAATGAAGGATTACCTTCTTACTTAATAAAAATTAGTTTATCTTAAAGACATTTAGATAAACAAATTAGGCATTGGAAAAACTAGTTTATCCAATTGGCGTTAGGATAAAATAGTTTGGCCTAGGCTAATCTAATTTAGCTCGAAATCGGGCTTGGCCGGTAAAAAACATGTCTCTCATAGGAATAAGTATAAATGTGTGTAAAGAGTCATTGCTTATAACATCAATACAGAAATTTTACATATCCACCGTAGAGACATAATGCATTGGACATGGTGCTTATTTCTTTTTTCTGCAGACTCGTGCCAAGTGAGATCAGACATGCATTTATTATTATTATTATTATTATTATTATTATTATTATTATTATTATTACATAATTTGGAATCGAACAGCGTTTTCCATTTTTGATAAACTAATTACCTGTCAACATATAATCTATTCTTGTCACGGCGTCAATTTTTTCTTTTCCGTAAAGTCGTAGGCGGAAATTCGACTCAAAACGTAGCTTTAATGGTATTTTCTCAAAGGTACATCGCTTTTATGAAAAAATGGTTAATGCCTTTCGATTACATATTTTCTGCTGTTAATCTTATGCATTTCCGAAAATGAATTAGTTATTAAATGTGTTAGGATGTAGCTCTTTTGGATTTGAGAAAAGCCTTAAGGATTGAGAGAGAAACATATACACAAATCTATTTTTTACTGAACAGATTCAATAGTTATGCTATTTATAACTCTCTTTTTTTTCTTTTGTTCTAAACTACATTAATTATTTAATACATCCCTATTTGAATATTGAAAGGTTTAAAAATCTGAATAATCAATAATACATTCTGTATTTACCATTCTGTG
Source organism: Maratus speculifer (assembly GCA_964019185.1). NCBI lineage: Eukaryota > Metazoa > Arthropoda > Arachnida > Araneae > Salticidae > Maratus > Maratus speculifer. The sequence continues at coordinate 14,020,925 of OZ025291.1, read as the reverse complement.
AACACTCGTAATTAAAAAATATATTGTAAATTTATCCAATAAATGTGTATGCAGTATTTTTTAACGGAATCTTAATTGTATGTTAAGTAAAATCTGATTTTTTTTGCAGAAATTGAGTAAGGCCAGATTGAGTCTCTTTTCACTGATTTTTGCACAGGCAAGGCTTGGGCAGAGCTTTTAATTTTTACACCTGGTCACGGCAAAATAACTTTCATTTGGGAAAGTTGGGGCCCGGCCCTCGAAATTCCGGCCCGTGCAAACCTCGGACAGTATTGTACAACCATTCGAATAAAATACATTATATTTTCTGTGACGACAAAACCACTTTGCACAAGGTTAGCTATGGAGCAGAAGTCGGGATCAATATTAAAAAGAATATAACCCAATTAAACTGATGGCTTTACATTCACAGGCTGTTGCAATAATTGTGTGGGAGAGACTTACTTTTTTAAAGAATAACACCCTCGAAAAATAAAGTAAGTTGGATTATTTTTTCCCATTTCCCCCAATTATACTTAACCATTGAACCCCCAAAGCTAATCACAGATATACTTTATAAAATTAAACAATTATCCAAAAAGTTGAAACAAATCAGATAATTCTGTTCAAAAAACATTCATCTGATTTTAGGAAGGTAACCCCCCATTCATTCTTTTAGACTTAATCATTAATCGCTCAAAACAATTCAGGGATTCGCCTTTTAAAGAAAAAACTGTATTCAAAATTTACGGCAAATCGGATAAATCTGCATAAAAACCCATTTATCTAATTTAAGGAAGGCAATAAAACGTCCACTACCCCAGTATACTTAACGAAAAAAAATTAATTAAAGAAGTGCCTGATCAAAAAAATTCATGTCCAAATTTTAAGCAAATTGGATAATTCTGTATTATAACCGATTTATCTAATTTAAGGAAGGAAATCAATTGTAAGTTTCCCCATTCTATTTAACCGAAGAACCACCAAAAGTAATCAGTGAAGCGCTGCATCAGAATAAAAAAATCCAATATTTGCAGCAAATCCATTAATTCTGAATGAAAAACCCATTCGCCACTTCTCTTTGGAGACGCCTCAAGAGAATGCTAATATATCTAAAATTTGAATAAAATATGCTAATAATTCATGGAAACCCATTTATTTGAATTAAGGGAATGGGCGAATCAGTCTCCCGTTCTCCCGCCCTTCCTTATTCTTCTCCAATGACCTCCCAAAAATAATCAGAAAAGCTCCTCATAAGAATAAACCTATATTGAAAGTTTGATGCAAATCGAGTATTTCTATCAAGAATTATTGCGTTACGTACTTACGTACATATATAGATACAGAACCTACGGGCACAGTACATGCGTACGTACCTACGTACATCCATGCGTATATGTATGCGTACATACATAAATACAGTACCTGTGAGCCCATTATTTCTCTTGCCCTGATGCCCGTGAGCTAAAAACACGTAAAACTACATTGGCCTAGGATAAACTAGATCAGCCTAGGACAAACAAGAATGTTGGCGTTGAGGCGGTCATTGAATTCGATAAAATCACGCCAAATTGAATTGGCCTAGGATAAACTAGTTCAGACCAATAAAGAGCAGTCTAAATTAGTTTATCCTATAAGAGTCAGGCCAAACTAGTTTGGCCTAGGAAAATCTAGTTTGTCCTATGGGCCTTAGGATAGACTAGTTTGGCCTAGGAAAAACTAGTTTGTCCGATGGGCGTTAGGATAAACCGGTTTGGCCTAGGAAAAACTAGTTTATCCGATGGGCGTTAGGATAGACCAGTTTGGCCTAGGAAAAACTAGTTTATCCGATGGGCGTTACGATAGACCGGTTTGACCTAGGCCAATCTAGTTTGGCCTAAAATCGGGTTTGGCCTGTAACATATATATACATATATGTATTCGTATTTTTAAGTATTTCCTAGTAGGGTTCGCCCCCAGCTCTTTTTTTGACTTTTTTGAAAATACTGAAGCAAACGACAATGCTTCATGAAGACTATGTTTTAAAAGTCCCGTTAATCCGAATTAAGTGGTAACGAACACTGTTAGGCTTAGCAGGAATTCGGAATAGGTGGATTTCATTAATAGTAATCAACATATTGACTTGCTGAGGTGTAAATTAAGTGCGGGGACATCTGCATTGTCAGCTCTATACAGCGGTGATCGGCTCGTGAATAAAAGGTTCTGTTATTTCTAATTGGGTAATTTAAAATTCATTGTTAATATATAACAAACTCTTCTAATAAAACTACGTCTGTAATATCATATAATAAATATGCTTTTTCTCCACTCATAAATCTGAAACAACGATGACATAAAAGCGAGATACTTAGCCGATTGGATGCTGTTCCTCAGAAAAAAAATCATTGACTTTACTCATTAAATGAGTATAAACAAGTTATTTTTGTGTTAGCAGTGATTAAAAAGGATTCTACTGAAATGTACAAAGTGAGAGGACATGTACTATAAATAGCCAGCTTTCTTTCCAATTTGATTTCAAGTATTTTCATCAAGCATAGCCTCTATGTATGTCTCTATTTATTTTCGTATAACTATAAATGTGCGTTTTTTTTCGAGCGTCTTTTTAGTTTTCCCTCTTTTTAAGTTTAAAAATATCGATGTTTTTTTCTGAATTGCATTCGTAATAGGTGGATTTGTGGAATAGCGGGATTCTACTGTATTACAAACTGCTACATGCGATTATTTTCATATTATGTCAGTATCAATATTTTTTTACATTATTTTAAGTACATTTCATTAGCAAATGTTCTCGAAGTGTCTGTTAAGGATTTCCGTTTTGAAAAGTGGTGTTTGAAAAATTGTCGACTGTGACAGCGATGGTAAGATGTACTGTTTATAGATTTTGCGAACAAATTCTAGTAAGAGTAATATAGATTGAAAAAAAATGTATACATAAATACTGCTTTTTCCGCTAGAAAGATATTCCTTATAATTTCCTATATCATCAGCTATTCTATTGTTAATTTATTGTTTAAGAGTGTATTAAATATGTTGTATGTATATTTATATGCTTCGAATCATTTCAAAGAATATAAAAGTAAAATTTAACTTTTTATTTTCTATCTCACTTTTCACTTTTTTTCTTTTCTACTCCGAAAATTCATAAATCCTAAGAAAAAATAGTTTCTCAACAGAATAAACAGAAGGAATTCCATAAAAAATGATGATACATAGATAAACTATTATTTTAATACAATCAAATTTTTAAGTAATTTATTTCACGAATTGACTATTTTCAACTGAGCGAAAAAATGTCCAGTCCGTAAATTGAATCCAGATGCTAGGCTTCCAGATCCAATGCTCTACCGTTTAAGCTAACTGGTCCAACAAATTACGAGCATATTTCGCTCAGGTAACGTTATTGGTAATAACTTCTGGTCTGTCATATTGACAGTTGAATCTGAATAAACATCAGGAAAAGGAATTCCATAGAAATGTTGGGTACGCAGAAAACTATTATGTAACTCTCAAAAATCCCATTTTGTGTATGTGACATTGTGGCGCATATGTTAAGCTAAAACTAATTGAGTTTATCTTTATTTCTGGCCTTGAATTAACACTCTACATCGCTGACATTTCATACTACTAAAATTTATGTCTGGGACATTCTTCTGTGATACTCTGTATATATTACTGGAATTGAACTTTTTATTGCAGAATATATATGTTATAGACTTAATGATATATATTATACATAATATGTTACAGGAATATGAAACTTTATACAATACAGCGGTTTACGGGAGTTATAGCTAATAGATTATGTGGGGCTGATTACTTTTTGAAAGGCCTTTGAAACAGTCAATAATTTCGTAATAATATGCGTAAAACTAATAATAAAGCTATTTTCGCTAAGAATATCATAATTACCCCATTATTTTTGATTTTCTATTTAAGCGTAACGCAACACATGCACGCCCATAGCTGAGACAAAAAATGCAGCTGAGACAAAATATAAGCATCAGATTAAATAAAATATCTCGATCTTCATTTTTTCATTCGGTGTTCAAATAAAGATAATTTTAATCATTAGTAAATGTCTTTAAACGCAATTTCCTCTATTTATGAAAAAATAGAGAAATACGTAGTTAACTTACTTCTAGTACTAATTTATTACAGAGAGATTCTCCATTACTACCAATTAAATTGAAATATTCCAGTCACATTAGCTAATTAAACTTGCTCATAATGCCTGTTGAGATTCTCATGACTCTCTAAAGTATATCTAACAAACAGCTAATACATAAATAGCAAAAGTATATTCAAATTCGTAAGCAATCTATAATGGCATAAAACGTAAACGAGAAAGCCTACAAAACTAATAGTTAAGAGAAACGATGCTGTATATTCCTTAAACTTTTCAGCTTTAATTACGCCTGAGAGCCTTAGTGTTCTTAGAAACTTGAACCACACAGAAGATGAATTAATGTACCGAAGAAAGTAGTCTCTAATGGATATTAAAATAATGTTTGGAAAGAGAAGGATATGTAGAAAAACGGCCAAATGATATTCATGTATTTTTAATAGCTGTAATATTCTTAACCGTTTTGTACTATGACAGTGAAAAATAAATGATGTATCTTTAACTAATACCTAAAGAAGTATGTGTTTGGTTTTTAAACATATTTGAAAAGAATGGATAGGCTATTTCCATGCGAACTTGTCAGGTCTATTAATGAATCACTATAGATTATATTTCCTGTCATTAAGTTTATTTATACGTATCAATTATTTTTTAACACATAAATTGTTCGTTTTATTGCATATAAATTAAAAATAAAAATATGAATTAACTGAACAACTTATTTCATTTCAATGCTTGTTTAAGTTGTTATAAATTTAACGATTTTTTTAATAATCTATTTACGAATTTAATTAATTTTTAAAGTATTAGGCTGTTTCTATGCGAATTTGTGACTCTGTAACACAGCTGAAAATCGCCATGCTTATGAGATATCCCCGAAAAAAAAATCATATTTTTCCGTTCCTAAATTCTGGTAGCTAAAAATAGTAGTATCTGATAGACATAACAAGTTCGCATGGAAACAGCCATTAATACACACACACACACACATATATACAGGGTGTCCGAAAAGTCTGGAAACAACCGAATAACTCGAGAAATACATATGAGATTGAAAAACGTAAATATACGTGGTAAATATTTTTAAATAAGCTACTCTGTGATACCAAATTTGACATTCGAAACCGACCCCCTGGGGGTCAGAGGGGGTCCAACTTTGAAATCTTAAATTATAACCCCCATTTTTTATTGCAGATTCGGATTCTACGGACAAAAATATGTAACTTTTGTATTTGATGTTTATTTCAAATCTTCGTTTATCACGGTGTAATCGCGAGCATATTAAATCGATACATATTCCCGCTTTTACAACGGGATTTTCCCTAATCGAAATTGATTGGGCAGAATTTTTGACGTCAAATTCCTCGTCTTTTGTAGGAATAGCGTTTCCTGAAAATCACCCGTGGCGATTATTTCAATAGTGTTACACTGTTAAAAATTTGACCCATTTGCTGCAGCGTCACTCCACAGCTATTATAGAATATCTCTTTTGTGACCAATGAGAATGCTCCATAACACACTAAAGTAATCGTTTTCTATAAAAGCGGTGGAGTCACAGTGCTGCAAAAGGGTCAATTTTTTACAGTGTACTTTACTGTGTTATGGAACATTTTCATTGGTCATGAAAGAGATATTCTATAAAAGCTGTGGAGTGACGCTACAGCAAATGGATCAAATTTTTAACTGTGTAGCACTACCGAAATAATCGGCACGAGTGATTTTCAGGAAACGCTATTATTGCAAAAGACGAGGAATTTGATGTCATAAATTCTCCTTAATTAGTTTCGATTAGGGAAAATCCCGTTGGAAAAGCCGAAATATGTATCGATTTAATATGCTCAATTACACCGTGATAAACGAGGATTCGAAATAAACATCAAATGCAAAAGTTACGTATTTTTGTCCGTAGAATCCGAATCTGCAATAAAAAATGGGGGTTATAATTTAAGATTTCAAAGTTGGACCCCCCTCTGACCCCCAGGGGATCGGTTACGAAGATCAAATTTGGTATCACTGAGTAGCTTATTTAAAAATATTTAACACGTATATTTACGTTTTTCAATCTCATATGTATTTCTCGAGTTATTCGGCCGTTTCCAGACTTTTCGAACACCCTGTATATATATATATATATATATATGTGTGTGTGTGTGTGTGTGTTATAATTGAACACGTTACTTTACTAATTAATATCAAATATTTACTTCAAGAATTGTTCAGCTGATGGTAGAGCACAAAAAGGCTGAAAAGTAAAATTTATTTTTGTATTCTATCAAAATAGTTTGTACGAATTGAACATTTTTAAACTTAAAATTACACTATACGTAAACTATTTAAAATGTAACAAAAAATGTTTAAAAAGCTGTTAAATTATTTTAATTCTTAGTACTTTCAACTGTAAACAGAGCTTTCATCAGATAATACAAAAAATACTGTTATTAACGTCTTAGTTTACAAATGTTACATAGTTGATGTCGAAGGGAGTGAAAGTCATCCCAATACATATTACTGTGTGGGGAATGTTATTACAGTATGTTATTAAAAATATATATCGTTATAACAATATGCAACTTGAATGCAATACAGCCGTTTCCGGGAGTTGCACCTAATGTGAGACTGATTATTTGTTAAAAGGCCGTTGAAACAGTCAATATTTTTTTACACATGCTTACAGCTAATAATAAAGCTGTTTTCGCTAAGAATATCATAATTACCCAATTATTTCTGATTTTCTATTCGTTCCTAATGCAACAGATGCATGCTTATAACTCAGACTAAAAAACCTTCAACATCAGATTAAATAAGATACTTGAATATCCACCTTTGTTTTAATTAAATGACAAATAAAGATAATTTTAGTCAATTATAAATGATGACACACATAATTTGCTGTACTTAATAAAAAATGTAAAGAAATATGTAGTTAACTTTCTTCTAGTGCTAATTTATTACACAAAGATTCTCCGTTATTACCAAGTAAATTGAAATATTCTTTAAACTCTCATTAGCTAATTAAACTTGTTCATAATGCCTGATGAGATTCACATGACTTTTAAAAGTATATGTAACAAGTAGCTAATACATAAATAGCAAACGTATATTCAAGCTCGATGATAAATGGCACTTAACTACATATTTCTCTATAATGACACAAAATATAAACGAGAAAGCCTACAAAACTAATAAAAGTTAATAGTTAAGAGAAACGGTGCTATATATTCCTTAAACTCCAGCTTTAATTACTTGTGAGAGCCTTAGTTTTCTTAGAAACTTGAACCACACAGAAGATGAATTAGGGTGCCGAAGAAAATAGTCTCTAATGGATATTAAAATAATGTTTGGGAAGAGAATGATATGTAGAAAAGCACCTAACTGTTGTTCATATATTTTTAATAGCTGTAATAATTTATATTCTTAGTTGTTTTATATCAAGACAGTAAAAAATAAGTAACCAATAATTTTATAATAACCAATATAAGTAACCCAAATAAGTAACCAATTATTTCTTTAACCAATATTTAATGAAATATTCTTTTGGTTTTTAAATATATTTGAAAAGAATAAATCATGAAATTGGCTTTCACATCTTTTATTATTTTAACTAGTACTATTGTTATACTGATGTAAAATATTTATATTATAAAGGCCAAACATATCTGTGCGTAACGCATACGTCATTTTGCGAATGGCAACACTTTCCCCGCAATTTCACTTTAGCAGTTTTCGCTAATGCAAATTTTATGCTTCTAAACATCGTACATTTTAAATTTTTACACCGTCGTATAAAGAAAAAAAAATGTACTTTTAAATGCATTTTGTTTCAAAGCTGTATCTCAATTTATTTTTGATACGTTAATTTTTTATAGTTTTTTATACCAATTTCGTAACTGTGACAGCATAATCACTCCATTTTCTTTTTTAAAAAAAAGAAAAAAAAAAGGAGGAAACTAAAATGCGTCTGTTTTAAAATCCGGTGAATTTCGGTTTTATTTCGTTTAATAATTTGGATAATTGAATTTCATATTATTTTGTTAATTTTAGCTTAACATAACATTTGCTTAGAGTTAGACTGATCAATATAAGATGTATTTTTTACTCTAACTAATTTTGCAAATTTATTATAAATAAATAAAACAGTTTTTTTTAAGATTTTCTTTCGTCGAATTTCGACGGGTTCCACCTTGTTATAATAATATTAATAAAGATAAGCCCATAAAACGTTGAATAACATTTAAGATCTATTTAATAAAATATTCATAAAAGTAATGTAAGAGCGTAAAAGCAAATAAAATATGCTATACTCCAATGTTTGACATTCCTATTCATCTTAATATGTGCATACATAATCGCGGTTCGAGAAGCCATATATGAAGTATATTTAAAGTGTAATTTGTGTTTACTAATAAATAAAAGATAAAGAATGTTGTCCATTTGTTTTGTAGATAAGAATTTCTATCTATCCCCTGTCCCCACTCTTCCTCTGTCAAGGGGCAAATTCAACAAGACTTTGTTTCTGTTTGAATGCATTATGTAAAAAAAAAAAAAAAAAAAAAAAAAAAAAAAAAAAAAAAAAAAACTGTTATAAAATACTTTTAAAAAGCAATTTTTTCAAAAAAAAAAAAAAAAAAAAAAAAAAAATTGAATAAAGCGATGTTTTATTGGCTTCTCTTCATTTGAATCAAAAAAGTATGCGAAAAATAAATTTAACCAGTTTTGTATATTGCTCCCAACAAATGAAAAAAAAAATCTAAAAATAAAAAATAAAATAAAAGATATTTCTGTTTGACAACGATATCATTACCGGGGGGGGGGGATTAAATGGAGGATAACGTGTGATATCAAAAGAGGGAGGAGGTCAAAAATTACCAAAGAGTTGATAACGTAACATTTGCACAGCCCATTTTTTTGTTATTAAACTTTCTAGAAACGTAGAGTAGTGTTTATAACCTGGAGTGGAATGAGGAAACTATTAATAAATAAGAACTGATGACATATCCTTAAAGTAATGGCGCTTAAACTGTAACCGCCTATTTACCACAAGGGAATCACTCAATAGTAAATTTAAATTGTCTTCTAACTTTCTTCCTTATTTAAGGGCCTGATTAATGCGAATTTTCATTCATAAATAATGGCAAAACCAGATGTTCGAATAGAAAAACGAGTTTTCTTCGGTAGTAGGTAGGCCCCATTCGTCATATTGTGACAATCTCTTACCACAAGTTATGAAAAGAATAATATTTTCTGGGAAAACCGACACCCGTAAAAACAAAGGAAAATTTTATTTCTTATGAAAAATTTCCACGAACAAGGCGATTGAGAAAGTTTGTATTCAAATTTACTGTTAGAAAATTTCCCCGGCAGTAATAAAAAACCATTGATCCTATTTTTTAAAAAAAATTAGCCATCTTGTGACAACCTTTTCGATGACCTCACCCATATTTTCTAGGCAAAACACAATATGTCGCTACCTCTTTATTTATAACTCCACCAATAAAGATTCTTAATATGTTATAAATTTAGTAGTTAACTGAGGATTTATTATATTTTGATAAACAAATAAAATAATATTTAAACAAATTGAAAATTTACGTAACAGCTTTAAAATCTTTGACTAAATATAAAACAGTTGGATTTGTCAACTTCGAAGGTTTCTTCTATCTTATGTACGTTTATATTTCAAAATTTAATAAATATGGCCACATTTACCCACGTGCTGTCTCCAAATTTTGCGTTATACGAGCATCAGGAGATTATTCCATAAAATTATCCACAGTAGCATCCGCTATTGTCAAAATTTTAAACTAATTTTTCTGTTGATGTCAAAGTTCCCTACCACGCTGAATATTAATAGACAAACCGTATGTTTCTTCAATCTATACATTTTTTATTATCGACTTTTATACTCGCACCAAACTCTTGAAACACCCAGTATATATTTAACTGAGTAGAACTCATGAACAAAGCAATTGGAACCGTTTTAAATGAAAGAATGAGTCCGACGTTTTCATACCGACAATCAGTCCGACACATTATTCTTCACGAAATTTTTGTAATCGTTTTCCGATTTCAGAGACTAGAAGTACTTTTCACTAATTGTTTGTTGGAGGATGAATGTTAATGAGTTTTTAATGACATGTGGTATCTCTATCACGTTTAAGTTTTTCGCAATATCATTTTCAATGTTGCACATTATATGAATTGATACCATTTTAATTCCTCATTAAATGTTTGCTTTTCATTCTCATTATTATTATTGTTGCTTTAGTCTTTTCAATCCATACATCTTTTATTATGCTTATGTTTTATTATTTATTTATGTTTGTAGCAAACTCTTGTAACACCCGCTATATATTTAACTGAGTAAAGTTATGAAAAAAGCAATTTGAACCGTTTTAAATGAAAGAATGATTCCGACATTTTCATACCGACAATCAGGCCAACACATTATTCTTCGCGAAATTTTTGTAATTGTTTTCTGCTTTCAGCGACTAGAAGTACTTTTCACTGTTGTAATTGTTTATTGCTGGATGAATGTTAATGAGATTTTAATGACATCTGGTATCTCTATCATGTTTAATTTTTTCACAATATCATTTTGAATGTTGTGCATTATATAATTGATGCCATTTTAATTCCTCATTAAATGTTTGCTTTTCATTATCATTATTACTGTTGTTACTTTAGTATGAAACCATTGCCAAAAAAAGTCTTATGTATGCATATGGTTGATTAAATTTAAATTAAAACAATGTTAATTTTTTTACGAGATTATGATTAAACATATGAGGAATTTCATTTCTGTTTCCATTTTTTATTACATTTTTAAGTAGTCGAATGCGGTACTTCCAAATGTTTCTTTTATTCTTTCCAAATATTTCTTTTATTTATTTATACATGTTAATACATCTTCAAAAATACAGCATATTAGCGTCACCTGTTAGGTTGTTTAAACCGTCAAATTCTAATCTTCAGTAACTTGATGATTATGAATCAATGAAAATTGCAAACTGAAACTGAAGACTGATGAAAATATGATCATTAATTTTTGAGATAAAGCTATTGCGAAAATCGTAAAATATTCTGCATAGCAGCAGTAGTTGTTGAGCGATTAACAATAAAACCTAAATAGGGCCAATTTATTCCAGGAACTAACAAAAATTGAAACTTGATGAAAATCCATGCATTAGCTCTTGAGATACAGCTATTGCAAAAATTGTGAAAAATTCAGCGTAGCAGTACCAACTGTTGGAACATTTACACCAAAAATTAAACAGCTCTAAATTATATAAATTATTAACTGAAGTTGAAGTTTGATGATAATTCGTACATAAATTCTCAAGATAGGATAATTGCAATAATCACAAATAGTGCGGTATAGCAATGCTAATTCTCGAAGGATTTTAAAAATAATAATAATTAGTATATTAAGTTATAGAAAGGACTTACGCAATCTGAAGTTTAATAAAAATCAGATCAGTGGTTTTTGAGATATACCTATTGCGGAAATCGTGAAAAATGTTGCATAGCAGCGCAATCTGTTGCGCGATCTATATGAAAACATAATCAATGCTTATTTATACAAGGTCTAAAAGAATCTAAAGTTTTGTAAAATTCCGTGCATTGGTTCTTGAAATACAGCGTCCGCAATATTTTTACCACAGAGTGACGGAAAGACTCACAGACAGACATTTTCTAAAACCCTTCAAATCATCTCAAAAACCTTTTAAAAAGTAAAAATCCATCGAAAACCGGAAGTTGATTTTTTTTACAAATCCAATACTTTCTTTTTGTAAAGATAGAAGAAAGTTAAAATATTTATATGATATCTTTATTTACTATCAATATACTTACCCATTTATGAATTCTGATGCTTATGCAGAATCAACTATGATCAATTGTGTTTTATTCAAGAAGACGTTTTTATATTTGAACATATTTTTTTAACTTCAGAAAGCGTTTGAATATGTATACCATAATATTCTTATTATTTCAATTGTTAGATAATTATTCTCTTCATTTTAATGTTTAACGATACAACTAAATTCGTATGAACGTTTATACGCAACTGTCTCTTAAATATAAATTGGATCTGTTGTAATTGGAGATCTTTATTTATTTACTAGCGGCCTTCGCCCGCTACGCTGGTCGGTTTATCTAAAGAAATCTTGAAGAAGTAGTTAGATAAGGTTCAGACATACATTAAAAAAAAAAAAAGCAAGTCGATCATTCAAAAAACGTTGGGAAATATCAAATATTTACTGTAATTTTTTAAGAAAAACAAAGTTTCGAAAAAAAAAATTAAATCGAAAAAAAAATTACACTGACATATTAATGCAAGGAAATTTTCCCAGAGAGAAAATTCGCCTTGAATACAATATTTCAAATTCTTTTAATTGCTTATAGGCGTTAATGCCAACATAGTGAAAAAAAATTCCATGCTGGGAATCGAACCCGGGCCATCAGTATGGCGCACTGACGTTCTACCGACTAAACCACATGGAACGACAGCCAGCTTGAAACTTTCTCATACTTAAGTAGACTGGCGAAAACATAACGATAGCGCGTTTTAAAATCGCACAGTGACATCTATTGGATTTTATATGTACTAAAAAACGTTATGTACTAAAAAACGTGAGCAGCGCACCTAATAGTTTCTTTTGTTTCTTTTTGTTACTTTTTTGTCTGTTGTCCGATTTTGATGAAACAAAGCCTATACACTGCCCGGGAGTGTGCATTCTTCATTAGTGAAAACCGCATAAAAATCCATTCAGTAGTTACGAAGATAACCTCGAACAAACAGACAGACAGACAGACAGACAGACAGACAGACAGACAAAAAATTCAAAAAATTTTTTTTTGTGTTTCATTGGTTTTCTTTTATCGCCCTGACTCCATTTTTGTCAATTATCTTCAATGTACAGACACACCGGGTCCTACTGTTTTATTATATGTATAGATTTTTTTAAATAATATGTTTGCACAGTTAAAAATATATTTGAAAATACCAATTCAAGGAATCCTCGTAGTCCACGCGGCGCCACATAGATGATAACTGCTAGGCTTTTTAACCAGTGTCATTTTCGAAAAGTTTACCTCGCGTTATTGAGTTAATGAGATATCTCCAATAATAAATTAATAAGTGACATTAAATAAATTTAAGATAAGTAAATAAATAAGTAACATTCTTTCCGATCTAAAATACTGGTAAGCAAAAATCGTACAAATTTGAACCTATGTTATTTACACTTCGAGTACTCGTGGAATCCCCTTCTTTAATACTTATTTACGGTTAGCAAATGAACCTCCAAATTTCAATCAGGAAATTGTCTTATCAGTAAAAACCAGTATAGCAAATCTGATAATTCTGCATTAAAAACATATCTGAATTAAGAGGGGATGAGCTTACGGTCCCCCTTATATATTTAACCAAGGAACTCCTAAAACTAGTCAGGGAAGAGGACCAGTAAATTGGCGTATTTTTAAAGTTTGTGGTATCACAATGGGGATTGAAAAACTTAGATCATAGGGAGCACAGCCCATAGTTATTTTAAAAAATTAAAGATTATGCTATAACGAACACTCTCGTTTAACAAAACTGAATAAAAAAGCTCGTGTCCAAAAAAACTGAAAAGGAAAATTCGTTTAGAAAATAATTGATTGTGGATGAGAGATGTATCGACTTACATTCACAATGTAGATTTATTATTATTTTTTTAAATAAAGATCTTGTACAATTAACAAATGTGATCGACAGAAATAAAATAAAGTACTTATCTAAGAAATTGAAAGGAAAATTTGTTCAATATGAAAAATGATTGATTAAGATTTTAACGTATTAACAATGTAAATTATACGTATTAGTAGATTTTCTGATCCAGTATGTTTTAAAATTTTATGCAAGAGTTATAAATTTTCTTCAAAGAGGAAATATAAATTTTCGCTTTAAACACTTTACGAGTATAACATATTCAACAAATAATTTACATGAATTTTATATATGCCATAAAACCACGTTTGTTTAATTTAAGTGTGATAAAGTATGAGATTAGGGAAAATTAGAAGCTATTTATAAAAGTTGTTGTCAGCAATAAAAATAAACATAAATCATACAAAATATCAGCTGAATAACTTTAGAATTTTCAATTAAACAAACTTTAGTGAATTTTTTTTTTCAATTATAAACGCTAAAGCGTTATGTAAAATTTCTTATTTCTCAAATTCTAACCTGCCTAAGCTCCTTGCAATTACGAAATATAAAAATTTTAAATGCAGAGTAATTAATTTTCTTTTTCGTAAAAAGTATAAAAGCTACAGAAATACCTTACTTAGATTTAAATGCAAAATACGAACTTATTAAACATAAAGGATTCAAAAATAAGTAAGAACTGAAAAATTTTATTAGAATCTAATTTATTAGTAAATTTTCCTGATTTTTCAAAATTGTGCGATTGAAAAAAATTCTATCCTTTAAACAAGCATTTTATATTTATTTCACTATAATAAGAAATAATCGATTTTTTTTCTCAAAAAACGAAAGAAAAATACCAAAAATGTTGGTTCATAGAAAACATTGTGAGTTTTATCAAACGTTTTATAATTGTAGCTGGATTTTTTTTATAACGGAAGACTTCAGAAAAGTATAGAATCAAATGTCAGAAGTAAGATTAATAGAAATACACCTTAATTGTTTTAAATATACATAATTAAACACCATTAAACAGTTGCATTGTGTTTCATTATTATTACCAGGATAAGGCTATCAGACATACTTCTGAAAGAAAAAAATCCCTGTCAGATTGGCCTATTATATAGGTGAGATTTTGAAGTTAAGTGCTCATTTCAACAACAAACAATACGGCACATTATACAGTTCCTAAATAAGAGGACTTGTTAATTGAAAGTCTTTGAGAACATAAATGGATTTAAAAATGTCAGAAAATAAGCAATTTGTTATTTGAATTATAAAAGTTGCATTTTTTAAAGGATCGTTCCACCCCCTCCCCCCAAAAAAAACCGAATGATAATTTATATTCAAATATGGATATACTCTGAGAAAATGTCAAATGAAATTAGACTGATAGCTGAATATCTAATTCCATCATGATAAACAAACAATAAACATTCATTCATCTTAACCCATTAACGCCCGAATTACTTTCTTCGCTAAAATTTAAATTTTGTATTTCCCACCACTTTTAAAGGCAAATTAACTTTTATCTAAATTTATCGAGTATTCTGTCACGTGAAATAAGTTACATATTTATCTTCCTCTTTACTGGTGGGAAAACCGCTTTCTTGCTGTTTTTGTGACCATCCTCAAAAAAGGACGCTGGGCGTTAATGGGTTAAGTGATTAAAATATTAATTCTTGAAGATAATCATTCGTAAGACGAGTTTTCCAGAGAGCAATTAGTAAAAAATTAACCTGTACAAAATGCGACTTTGTTCGCAACTACATTGGTCTATAAACATACGATTTTTTTTTTTTTTTTTGGATTGAATCATATATTGTGAGCTCGCGGTTCGTTGAACACGAATAATTTTTTTTCAAAGATATAGCTTAATTCTCCATTGATGTTGAAGTGGTTTTTACCATTTATTTCTCACTTGATGAGGAAAGATTTGGATAAAAACTGTAACGCAGAGTTATATATAAACATTTGTTTTCTACGATGCAGGTTACGAACAATTTCCAGCAACTTTTAGTAATTTAAATATTAAATTCACAGTAATGTTTTAAACCTGACACAGTATCATTTAGGCGTCGTATTAACTAAAATGCGTCAATTGGCAGAAGACCGTACAGGAAAGATTGCTTAATATGTTTATAATCTCCTCATTAGCGAACATAGTACAACAATAAGCAAATGGGGTAGTGACGGACCGCCAATGTCATTTACAATCGTTCGAAGCATGGTACCAATCATATACGCACTTCAAAGCGACCAAACGGATAGCCAGAATTTTAAAAGAATTACCAATCCTCAATCTCTAAAAATGTTTAGATCAATTTTACTATTTAGCTAATCATGTACGAATGATAGTATCCCTCTTAAATTCAGAATCTCTTAGGACAATGATCTACACAGATAATACACAGATATGTGACCACTAAGTTAATTATCTCGATTACCTATTCATTAAATCGTCTTGATCAAGATTGAACATGATAAAGGAGGAGACAATCTATTCTGACATTTTTCACATTCGCTTTCTCGAAGTTCTCTTCCAAAACCCCGTTGCCTCCTTGGAAGTTTTCTTTTTATATAAGTTGAAAAGAGATTTATTAGATTAGAGGTTTATTAGAGAGAAAAAATTCCATTCTTGTAATAAATTTAGTAAAATTTTCATTAGTCCCCGATATACGATTTCTTTCTGGCAACAATTAGCGTGTCATCCTTAAAAAACAACGCTTCATGACGTTGGCCAACCGTGAAACAAATCAGATATATTATTGTACGGTTAAATGCTGATAATCTCTGCTGCAATTTTTTAATCGCATTTTTTTCAATTTTTGCACTATCTCACAGAGAAAAAGTACTTTTGAATTCAATTTGTTTGAAAACTTGCATCTCAATTTCTTTTTGAGATATACATATTTTTGTAATTTTTTATGCCATTTGTTTAATGATGGCTATTCAAGTACATCAACTCTGTAAAAAGTAAAGGGAAAATAATAAAGTACCATGTGTGTTTGCTACAATTTTTTTATACAAACAGAAAAAAATGTAAATACGTGCTATTAAAAAAAAAATCAATGATTTTTGATAAACTATGGATCTATAATAAATCATATTTAATTTTGTGTATCGGTATTGATGTTACAAAAAATGAAGACATTCACAACTTTTCTGCTGAAAGACAAGATAGTTTTTTTTTTTTTTTGCTGTTGAAATTTGTTTATTATTCCGTGATAGTAACGTCCTATGCATACTTTTCCATAGGTATTGTTAAATTCTTGATAATAAATATAAATTTTATAATATTAAGTAATATTGAGCCTATGGGAATAAATTTCGTTTCATGAAAATGGTCGTTCAGGGAGGCGTCGCATAAGGAGGTGTCACTGTAAAATGAAAAAAAAAAAAAAGTCACCAGCAGCAGCGCTGATACTTAAAAAATATCTTTGTAATCCGTTTAGTAGTTGTTTAGACACTTACGTATATGCATGCATAGATACAACCGGGTCAATAAAAACAGATACTTATTCTTTTAAAGACGTTTAAAAAGGAAATGAAATTTCACGAAAAGTATTTTCGTAAGTGTAGAAAAACATAAACTGTTTTATATTTACTTCTATTCAAGTGACCATAATCCTGCAACTATAAAGTAATAAACCATACAAAAATATTCCAAAATTTTGCTTTTTATATTGCTTTATTAATATAGAAAATCCTATTTTAAATAAAAGCTCACTTTAAGCATGGATTTTTGCAGATACTAGTGGAGGAGAGTTTGTTTCTAATTCATAACTGACTGAATATTTTTTGAGAAATGTTTTATAAATCTCCAAATCCCTAATAGATTTCTACACTACAACACTGACAAATTTATCGATTTATTTGTTTTGAAAAAGTACTATGTTATCAGCTTTTTTTTTTTTTTTTATCTTTAAAAGAAATTGATGTACAAGTATGGAAACTTCAAATAGTTTTTCTTTTCTGTTTAAATATAGATTTACCAAAGATCTTAAATACTTATTGTTGTGATTATCTTGTTTTAGAAATGGTAAATTCTATTTAACACATAAAACACATTTGAAAATGTCATATTAAATCCGGGATAAACGTTTCATTCCAAATATGAGAAATCTTTAAATTCATGTAACGAAAGATCATTACTAAGAGATAGAAAAAAATATCTTGAAACATCATATTTAATGTTTTCAATCATCCCAAAAATATCGTATATTTCCGTAATACGCCGTGTAAAGGACGATGTGGGAAGACAAACTTCACACTCGAAAACGGCATTTACAAAACTGAGCCAAAAATAATTCAATCTGAGTATGTAGCATATTGGCTAAATGGCTCGAATCAAATTTACTCAAATTTGAAAATCGTATATACTCATTTCAAAAAACACGGACATACTCAAATATGACCATTGAGCACGTAATGTTTTATTCTTGAGTGATTGCATGTTTCAAACTTGAATAATTTTTATTTGCATCTAAGTATTTAAAATACGATTGTATTATAATAATATATTGTACTAGCCGCCCTTGGCAACCAGTTTGGTCTCTCTTGAGTGTATACTACGTATTAAAACATTGTTTTTATTCAGAATTTATTTTAATTGCTCAATTTTTTTCCAAATTAGAAGATTCTTCTAGAGAAAAGCACACTGATGCCATATGGACACCACATAAGCGCGATTGCAACAAAATGACAATTATATGTGCCTCACATGGAGACCCGGCTATTGTTATTTATTTATTAATAAACTGTTTGTTTGCTTTTAGTTGCTTTTTTTAAATGATATAAATTGTTTTATTCTATAAGTATTAACTAATTATTTTATTATTATTTATTTTTTAAAATAATGGAAATTAATAAAAAATTTGCATGTAACTGGTATTTGAAAACGAAATTTTCCCCAAATTGGCGTCAGAAAAATAACACGTCAATGTGGTGCATACAGGACACCTATGTTGATAAATCAAGAACTCAGCCTTATTTTTATGCTAGCCCGGCGCAGATAATAAATTGTCAAATAGTGTACCCGTGGCATTTTTTCGTATATCATTAATTATTTAAAATATAATAATATAATCCTTTTACTCATTTCATTTATAATACCCAACTTTAATTTGAAACTGAAACGTTTAAAATTCATAACTTTTGTTTTTTTTTAAGTAAAAAGAACACAAAAAAATAAAATAATGTTTTTTTGAAGCTCCATAATTGCAGCGAAGGAACAA
Organism: Maratus speculifer; assembly: GCA_964019185.1. NCBI lineage: Eukaryota > Metazoa > Arthropoda > Arachnida > Araneae > Salticidae > Maratus > Maratus speculifer. Next base: position 14,001,901 of record OZ025291.1, on the reverse strand, counting down.
AACATAGATAAATACAAATTACCACAGCCTAAATTTTACCAAAGAACTTTTGCACAGTAACTCATAAGATGTGTTTCATTTGAATGTTGCAATTAAACAATTAACAAATAATCGTGATTTTTGTGCCCCATACGTTAGCGTAATATATATATATATATGTAGATTGTAAAAAATATAGTATTTAAAATAATTAATCTCTATTGATTTAATAAATGTTTAGTAAGTAGAAGAACGATTAATACTTTCAATAATTATGTTAATATTAATAGAAATGATTTGTAATTAACTTTTTTATATAACGTTTTATACAACGTTTATATAACGTGAAAGAATAATATATACTACTTCTGACAATAAAGTTCGGTGAATAGTCCTGTAGTATTAATGTAGATGAAATATTAACGAAAGTTACCATACCATCCTTCAAAATAGTCATCTCCTATAACTATGCATCGCTGAGATCTGCTATACATGTCCTGGGAAATTCGCAAGAAATCTTCTTTCGGGATGAAGTTTGTAAGCTTCGTCACGTTTCGTTGGATGTCAGCAATATGGTTAAATCTCTTTCAAAGAGAGTTTGAGTCGTGAAAATAGGAAGAAGTCTGGAGGACTGAGATCTGGCAAGTATGGTAGGTGTTCAATTTGTACCATACCTCATGAATTTCTTTCGGTGTCTTGCAAAGCTCAAAACCAAACTTTAAACTGATCTTTAATTCGTTCATTTTCCTGTTCTCAGTTAAGAACCAACATAATGAACAAGCACTTAGTAAAGCACGTCTTACACAGAACATAAACGACGCTTATTTGAACAACGGTAGGGGGAGATAGTCTACCCTTGCCTCTATGCAGGCGCAGCGTTTTGTTTCCCCAGTGTTGCCAGATCGGTCGTTCTGAATTCATTCACCGAACTTTATAGTCAGAGGTAGTAGTTAATTGTATTTAAAACAAATTACAGAGAAAACAATAATAAAATTTTGCCCAATTGCGCTAACTTTTGTCTGCACTTTTTCATTCTGTAAAAATGCGGGATTTCTTCTAGTAGTGTTATACAAAATGTTTGAAAATTATGTGTCAGAAATGTAAAGGCAGGTAACGAGTATCTAATTAAGCAGATTTCGTATAGGAATGTGGTTGCGGAAATGTAGAGCTAAGGCAGTAGAGAGAGTTGATAAGTTCACCAGATAACAGCACTTTGCTAGTTTGAAAGTCATTCTCCGCACGCATTTCAATCAATATGAGTCGTTACACCAATGCAGAGCCTAGCTGAGGTGTATTTCCGGTACGAGGGTGCTCGCGCAATAAAATGGAACAGTTGTGAAAAGAATGTACATAGAAAGATTCCTGAATAAGAAGCTGTCAGCAGGGTTGGCAAGTTACTATACCACAGTGTAAAAAAACGCAGAAAAAAACATGGAAAAAACCAGCCGGAAGAAATAAGTTTCTTCCAGCACGAAAAAAATGGAAGAAACTGTTTTTTTAAAGATTTTTTCATATAAATTTCTTCTTAGAAAAAATACAATAAATGTCTTCTTCCTATAAAATTAATTAAACTATTTTCACCAGATTCATACACATTTAATTAATTATATACTAAATTAATAATTATATTAATTTTTTAACCAAAATTACACACAACATCTATTTAAAGATTTCCTTCAATATTTCCCTTATTACAATGCAGAAACGTATAACGAAGTTTTTTTTAGCAGTAAGAAACCGCAGTCAGTTTCTAAACTTAGAATGGATGAATGCAAAAGATGGAGTTTGTTTTTCAAGCCCTAGAGAAAACTTAAGGAGAGTTTAAAAGGATTTCGAAATACTCATACATATTTTTAGAACATTAGTCTTTTAAAATCAGCATTGATGCATGCGTGCATGCTAGATGCTGGTATAAATAATTAAAAATTTGCTTATTTACTGTATTGCACAGTTTAAAAAAATAATAATAGCATTCCTCTACATTTAATGTTTTAGAATCCATCACCTGTAAATGTCTGAAAAACTCGAAGTTTGTTCTTAAAAAATAACTTATTTTTCTAAAAATAATATTTTTAACATTAATTAAGTTTTCTAATTAAGATTTCATATAATTATACTTTTAGTTTAATTCTTTTACATAATTAATATAATTGAATTTTGAGCACGTTTTGTTTTCCGTTGGTTTCTTACATTTTCTTCCGTTTTTTCCAGTTTCTTCCACTGTCCTCGAAGAAAATCAAATCTGACTGTTGGATGGCTTAACATTTAAACCCTTTTATCGGGAGTTGTCATTTTATTCTTCAGGGAGTTATACAGGAATTGAAAACTATCGCAGAATTCTTCCAGTGGATGAAACAGCACTATACACAGTAGGGGATCTCGAGAGCTGTTAGACGTGCGTTGGATGTGAGCCATTTTCTCGCGCAACTCCGAACATAAAATGCATGTGGGCAAGCTCGATATTGGTGAAAAGACGCACATTGCTCGAAATCCTTGGTAACACAAGTCATCGAAGTCATTTCATCTTCTGAACTCAACAACGCTTTCTACTGCCATAACGTTGCATTTCCATATTACATTCCTGCTTATTTAGGTCCAATTTAAGCAATTTTCTTTTATTTTAACGAGGAATATCTGTCATTTTATGAAACAATAACTACTAATATAATCCCATAACATTTGCGAGGGTTAGGTTCACGGAAATCTCCGCGAATATAAAAATCGCGACCATAAAGCTGCCATAAGTGACTTTTTTATATTCTGTTCACATCACGGTTTTAAAAAAATAAATTTGTAATTATACTGTTCTTGCAAATGTTGTGAACGCGTGTATAAAATATTTTTCTTTTTAAAAATTGGTACGAAGTTTTCGCGAATGTTAAAGGATTATTGTATTTAAACTTACTGGCGAGAATTTGGAATCCGCATATAAATAAAATCAGCCTGATGCAGCAACACTTTACCATTCCTCGTCTGACTGACTTTTTTTTAGATTCCGAACTCTCACCGGTAAGCTTACATAGTTGTTTTTTTATAAGATGACAGTTCTTAATAATTCTTAACAGTATAGTCACTTTAGGGGGGGGGGGGTTCCGAGGTCGCTCTAACTATATACCACAAATAAATTATAATAAATTTGCTATTCAAAATTTTCTGGTGTAAATTCCAAAATTATTGAAAAGTTGGCTGATTAGTGATGACCTTACAATGTGTTTCTTCCAGCCTTTAGTATTTCGATGGCAGCGAGTGACAAGAATTCAATCTTTATGGAAAACATTATTATTTTATTTTCCTCTTTTCAATAAATTGTATACAGAAAATAATAATTATGATTAAAAAGCTTCTAGCCATATTAACGATTTCAGAACGTAGGGCATTAGTAATGATGTATGAATTTGAAGACATTCAAAGCCCATGTTTACACTGCCAAAGCGAAACCGTAATAAGTTAGTTAGACGTATCTTTAGGCAAGTTTCGAAGATAATTTTTTAAATTATTATTGATTGAACATTTTCGATGTGGTATAAAATATACAAGTGTTACAAAAAGAAAAAGCAATTGTTTTGCCACCAATTGCTATAAATACTTTCAAATGTGCTTTTAAACATAATTCTAATTCATAAAATTTAAATATTTGCATATAAGTTCATCAAATTGACGTTGTTTTTCTTTTCAGGAACTCCAATATTTGAAAGCAAATTTATGAAAAAAAAAAAAAAAAAAAAAAAAAAAAAAGGAATGTTTTTGACAAATGACGTCAGCAAAAATAAATAATCTTATCGAAAAAGTCTAAAGCATATATAGTGAAAACGTATTTTTTAAATTAATATTTGAAAATTAATATTATATAATTTTTTAATGTATAGACAAACTCCAAATTTTTCTCCACTTAATTACTTAATAGAAAGATTTCATGGATATAAAATATACCACATCGGTTTTACAAGCAAAAAAAAATTTTTTAAACAAATATTCATTCTTGATAAAAATTTTACTTCTAAATAAATACAAAAACGTGTCACATTGTTTAAACAGGAAATCATACATGATAATCGTAAAAATGTCTATGTTAATACATCTTTTTAAGTAAGTTTAGAAAACCTTTTTTTTAATAAAAATTGTCTTTTTTTTCAATTTTTATTGCCAAGTTACATTTTTTTCATCCTAAACATAATATAAGACATGTATAAATTTATTTCAGTTATTTATAAAATCTTGTCTAATAAGTTTTCATTCACTCTAACCATATACATAATTATCCTCTCGATATTCTTGTCCGTGTATGAATTTGAAAGCAATAAATATTTTAATGAAAAGCACTTTCCTGTTACTTATTTCAACATAAACATTCGCAGAAATTGAAATAAAAGCTACCTATATTAAGCCATACAATTTCCATTGGAATGATTAAATGTAATTTTCAGGGTATGTCTATCTCTAGAGGCGGAAAATAACATATTTCAAAACTGAAACGTGACAATTCCTCTTTAAATCTTTCATGCGAGCAATATTTAAATATTTGACATTTGAAAATGTCATAAAGAAATGTTTTTACTCGGGTTGAAATTATGTTTGAAAAGTAAAAAATATCATATTCATAAAAAGGTATGTATTTACATATTTTATAAAATATTTGGAAATAGTAATTTTAAATGTGGAAAGATGTAATATTTGCACTTCAAAGTTTACGTTTCTATTAAAATGTAAAAGAAAAATTCAAATTATCTATTGATAAGAAATTTGTTTAATTAAAAATAACTTTTGTTAAGAAAATGTTCGTCACATGGGGTCATTTATTTCATTATCATTATAATACTCCTCTCAGCTTTGAATGCAATTACTATGCAGTCCAGGAATGTTTCTTGTGTTATCCCAATGTAAGTCTAATTCGGCGGTATATATTTTTTTCCTTTTTTGTCTAGCTCATAAATGTTTTTCAGAAAATATTTTCTACTATTCGTTTATATAACACTGCATTGGAATGGATTCTATTTTTACTTCCGAAAATGTCTAAAATTTGAAAAATCGGTGAAAATTCGTTTATGACTACATATTTTTTATTGTTTCAAATCTACAAGCATGGTGAAACGTTTTTTAGACATAACCTAAGACACCACAAAAATAAAAACAAATATTAAACCGTATTTCAATATTTAGGGGACACCCTGTATAAGTTGTTGAATGTGGACATAGGTTGTTGAAAGTTGATTTATTAAAAGTAAAATTTACATTGATTATGATATACAGAGAGATAAGATTCTTCCGACTTTTCGTAAATTTGAAAATTTCCAATTTTTATCTGGGGAAATTTTTTTTGTCACTTTTTTCTTTTTGCCAACGAAATACATACTACAAACGAGACACATCTTGTACATTTGCTTTAGATTTTATATGTAGGTTTATCTTGATAAGGTGCATCTCTGATTTGTTTTGGGGGCTATTTGGTTAAGCATAAAGTGGGGTAACAAGGGCTAACGCCCCCCTCCTCAATTTAGATAAATGGGTGTTTCATTCAGAATTATCCTATTTGCTCTAAATTTTTATGCAGCTTTATTCAGATAATAATCTTCTCTGATTACTTTTGGTGGTTCATTGGTCAAATAAAAAGAAAGAGGGCTGAGGCTAATACCTCTCAAATTATATATATGGGTTTTTCATGCATATCCAATTTACTCGAAATTTTGTATATTGCTTCATTTTGGGTGAGTTATGGAGTAATATTGGGTAAGCATAAAACAAAAAACAGGACTATATTCCCCCTCCTCTTAATTTAATTAAATGAATGTCTCATACTTCGAAATAGTCGTATAATATGCAAATAATATGAATAGCCTGCGAGTTCATTGCTATTAGTTTAACTGGGTGCTTTTTTATTATACATTTTCTCTTTTTGTGTAAAATATGGTCTCCCGCGCAGTTTTTATTTTTTTTACAAAAACTTGAGCTTTTATGTATATTAAGACTTTCAGTTCCTTACACACTCGCATGCCTGTGTACAATGTTATTGTATAACATGCTTCTTCATTAATGTAGAATTAAAATTATTTGAAAACGGGATCTGATTTGCATACTGCGGTTGTATTATTTATTTAAGTATGTGAATCAATTTGGTTAATGTTATTATCAAGTTTAGTGTTTGTTTATCTTTTGAAGATTTGTGGGATATATGACGTTTCATTTAGTTTGAGTGAAAGGATATATTACTATGTTTTAAAAAGAAATATAATTTTCTAAATTTGCGAAGGATAAAAAAATGCAAAATTGTTACAGAAACGTAGCTACTTACCAATAAAAAATTTAAATCGCGCGTTGTTTGCGCCATAACAGAGTTTGTATTGATCAAATAATTCATTAGATCTTATGTGTTTTAATACCAGAAGTTTCGTAAATTTCTAGTTGCTTTACCAGAAGATAAAATTCATTTTCATTGCATAAGCCAATTATTGTTTTACAAAAAATCTGGTAAAACGAACATGAATGTCTTTTAAGTATACGAACCCTACGTAAGGTAATTGGAAAAAATTCAGTTTTTCACATATTTTAAAATTTAATATTATTTTAATATTTTAGTGCAGTTCTTCACTTTATTTAAAAATGCATATATAGACTGTGGAGTATATTCAAACTTCTTTAATTTCTGTCAAGGTGAATAAAAATATACTTTCTAAAATTGACGGTGGAAAGGAGCTAAAAAGTGCTAAATTGCAGTTCTGTATTTTCAATATAACAGTAACGTAATTACTTACCCAGAAAAAGGTTCAACCGCGCGTTGTTTGTGCCATAAGGTAATTAGAGAAAAAAATCCCCTTCTAGAACAGTTCAAAATTTAATATTATTCTAATATTTTAACAATTAAACTGATGAGCATCACTTAATTTAAACGTGTATGTATAGGATCGACTCCATTTGACATATTATTTTCAATTAACTAGTAAGAAATACACGAAACAAATGTATTATTTCTTGTTGCTTTTTTACATGTTTTTTGAGAATCCTTTTAATAATATCCGAATTGTTATAAGCACGGCAAAACTGGTTTTTCCACTATTAATTTTCAAGTTATGCGATAAATTTGTAAATTTCTAAACTCACTTATTCATTTAAATAGTGTTATTTTACCTTTATAGAAAAGTTTATGAATTTGAATCAATCAGTTTTGGGCATATTACGGTATAAGAATTGCTTTCAGATAGGCCTTTTTTAGGGAAAGTTACCCGAATTATCATCCTCCTTCAAAGATAAAACGGGTAAAAATGCACAGTCAACCCTCCCAAACAACGGCTGTTTCGAAAAATCGAAAGTCTGCTGAAATATTAAATTATGTAGCTATCATTCTGAACACAAATCTTAGGGAAAATGTCTGTGTTGTAAGTTAACCCCCCCCCCTCACTGAAAAGCCCGTGTTGATACGTTCATTACACTCCAAATTTCACTGCAATACAAGCAATATTTAAAGTAATGTCATATCTCCACATTTCCTGTCGCAGGTGTACCTCTTTGTTCCCACGGCTTGGAATGTAGTCGAAATTATTGAGCTTTTATGTGGGCAGTGAGAAAATAAGCAAGTTGTCTCCAGCTGAGTAATGTACGAGGATTTAGTGTCATGCCTGAACAATTACTGCCTCCCGCACTTTGTGTACGATTTATGTGGAGGTCACCTTACAGTCCAGGTGTGTTTTGCCTGCATTTCTCTTGCTAAGTACAGATTTCCCTTGGCTGTGAAATCAGTCAAGGGGAGGCACTATTTGTATATCGAATGGGAGAAGGACGCCTTTACCCCTGGATCGAGATTGGAAGAAGTCCGCAAGAAGGTGTCTTTCCTCCCCCCTTGTGAATGTTGATCAGGGAAGGACTTTTTCGATGCTGATCGGACAGAGAGAGAGAATAGATCTCTCAGGATTAAGTTGGGTAGAGCTCTGCTCTCCCAGACGACTGCTAAACCCGATATCGGGGTTTGAAGTCCGGGGTGTCCGGAAAGCCAACCGCTCTGCAAAGTCAGAGCACTTGTAACCTTCATTCCTTCATTACATTTTACAATTGTTGAATTTTATAAAATTTAGGCTTGATTATTTTAAATCGACTTCTTCTCCAATTTATTGCAAGCCCATCTGCCACTACGCCACAGCTAAATTATATTGGTGGCAGCGCGTTGGGATCTGAGAGTTAAGTTAAAAACTCAGGACCCGTTTCTTCAGTTGATTTGAAGCGAACTTTGTTTTTTCATCGAATTATTCCCTGACGTAGCATTGAGTCGTTTGGACATTCGCCAGAGTGGTGTGCCTGTTCGACGTTTTTTTGGACTTTCATCGCTTGTGGAATTTCCTAGTGTGAATTTGTCTGGTGGAGCACCCGTTCCGGAGTTTCGTTTGATTTATTGACTGGATTTGTCTGGTGGAGCACCCGTTCCGGAGTTTCGTCTGGTTGATTGCCTGGATTTGTCTGGTGGAGCACCCGTTCCAGAGTCTAAAAGATGAGTGAGTTCCTTTTAAGTGCTTTTTGTGTTGCAAGGTACTAGTCGATGAGAAAGTTAGAAAAATTAATTTTTAAAATTTAATTTGAACTGGGAATGTTCGATTATGTGGATGTGGTAGAGATAGGTTAGTGTATTGTGTGTAGCAATTTGTTTAAGGGTTTCATTTTGTTTGTATATGCATTTCTCTAGTGTGTTATTTATATGTGTTGTTATATATATTTTTGTCTCAATTGGAAACATTTGGTCATTTATATATATACATATATATATATATATTAAGTTAAGGTAGGGAGTAATGATATTTGTTTTGTATGTTATGTTGGGGCAAAGTGAAAAGAGTAGCATATGTAAGAGTTATGGAATGTAATAATTTTGAAATTATAATTAATTTTGAAACTCTATTTAATTTTGAAATCTCATTGAAATTTTGGAAATCTTATTTAATGTTGAAATAACTCAAAGATTAGGTTCTTTGTTTTTGAAAGGTTAAAATTGTGTATAGGAGTGTTAGTTAACTGTTATCATGGCTTTTCTAAATAAGTTAAAAAGGCAGAAGAAACAAACTTTAATTTTGTTAGCCAGAGAATTTGAGGTTGATGTGTCGGATTCAGACCTGATTAAAGATATTATAAAAGGCATAACGGATTCGACGGAATATGATGAGGAAACTGGGGAAGCTTTCTTAGATCGTATTTTAGAGGAATTAAAGGAAGCGGAAAAGGAAAGATTAGCTAGGGAAGCCAAAGAGGAGAGGGAAAAAGAAGGTTAGAAAATCAAAGGTTAGAAAATCAAAGGTTAGCTAAAGAAGAGCGCGAATATGAATTGGAAAGGTTAAGGCTTTCTAATGCTGTAGAAACAGCGAGTGTAGGATCGAAGGTTTCCATAAATACTGAAGGGACCAGAAAAGTTAAGTTAAAGGACTTAGTCCCAAAATTTGATCCGAAAATTTTAGATATTACTTTATTTTTTATGATTTTTGAACGTCAGGCTACAAAAGAGAAAGTTAAGGAGGAAGTATGGGTGTCGCAATTAATTCCGTTGTTAGCTGCAGAGATAGCTGAGTTAGTTGTCAAGGAACCTGCAGATAAGGGAGATGATTATTATCACATGAAGAGTTTGTTATTGACTAGGTTTAGACTAAGCACGGTTGCTTTAAGGATAAGATTTGAGGAGCATAAAAAAAACCGGGAGCGTTTTGGTCTGATCTGGTTTATGAGTTGCGTGGCTATCTAGATAATTGGTTAGAGTCCGCAAAGGTGACTGATATTCAATCTTTGAAGGAATTAATGCTTACAGAGCAATTCAAAACACGGGTTCCCCCTGAAATTAAGGAAAGGTATTTAGAGAGTTGGGAGGAATTTCGCAAAGTTTCTGATTTAGCGACCAAATTAGATTATTATGAGAGCGTCAAGAAAACGTTAAAAAACGGATAGTAAACCTTGGGAAAGGAGGTCTTTTGGGAAGGGAATAATATATAATAGGGAATAATTTTAAGGAAAGGACGGAAGATCGGAGGAAACCGGAGCCTCAGAATAAAAGGGAACTATCTAAGGTAGAACAAAATAAACGCTTTGAGAAAACTAGGGAAGTCGTTTGCTTCCAATGCAATGTTAAAGGGCATATACGCCCGGACTGCCCCAGTTTAACCTCCTGACTGCCGCTGGCTGATTTTTTCGCACACTAACCTGCAGGTTTAACTGCAGCATAAGCAATATTTAAATTAATATAATTCTACAAATAAAACCCAGTTTTGAAAAATTAAATTAGGATTAATACTCCCAAAGATTATACACCTCTACATAATAACATATTTTGTGTCAGGTTGGAAAAAACATCTTTTTTTAATATTTTTAATAAATTACAGAGAAAACAACATTACAATTTTACCCTTTTGCCGGGCAGTCAGGGGGTTAAGAAAAAGAGAGGAAAAAAATAGTGTGCCGATTAGTCGGAAATGTAGAAGTAAATGAGAGTTTTGATCCATATATCAGTAAAGTGAGAATTAATGGCGTTGAAAGGGATTGTTTAAGAGACAGTGGTAGTGGAATTGATTTGCTAGCGAAAAGTTGGGTAAATCCGGAAGATTTATTAGGTGAAGTAACTTGGGTACGTCAACATTTAGATAAAACCTGCTTTTGTTTACCTTTGGCTAAAGTCACAATTCAAGATGAATTTGGAACTATTGTCACTAAGGCAGCTGTTAAACCGGATGATTTAGATCAGGGATTCTATTTAATGGGTAATGAAACCGCAAAATTAATTGAGAAGGATAAAGAATCTCCTATACCTGTTTGTTCTGTAATTACGCGTAGTCAAAGTCGAAAGAATAAACAAATGGAAGTCGAAATTCTGGGTGAAACCGAAACCGAAACTGAACCTCTCACTTTAAATGAAGAGGATGGGGAATTTCTACCGAAGGCTGATGGGGAAAGTGTATTAGCTAAGATTTTGGGGGATGAATTCAAAAGGGAACTGCTGAATTGTCCTTTGTTAATTCCTTTGTGGGAAAGAGCAAAAACTGCCGAGGAAAAAGAATTTAAAATTGTAAAGGACCGTCTTGTGCGCATAGTTGTGATTAAGTCGGGGGAAGAGAGGATGCAATTGTGCGTTCCGGAGATGTTTAGGGAGGATTTAAAGGCCCTTTGTCATAATGAAGTAACAGGACACCTGGGAACCACAAAGACTAAAGACAGAATTTTGAGGCATTATTTTTGGCCGAATTGTTATCAAGAGATTGAACAATATGTTAAAACCTGTCACGAATGTCAGATTGTTGGTCACAATAAGGATAAAATGAAAGCGCCTTTTGAAAATTGTGCCTGTAATTTCGGAAGTGTTTTCGAAAATAAATATAGATGCTGTAGGTCCTTTACTAAGGAGTCATAAGGATAATAGGTATTTACTTACTGCTATTTGTGTAGCGTCGAGGTATCCGGATTCTATACCGGTAGAAGATATCACGTCGGTCAGTGTGATTGATGCCTTGTTGTTGGTATTTTCTAGGACGGGTTTCCCTAAAGAAATCCAGAGTGATTTGGGAAAATCCTTCACCAGTGAGTTAACTTCTGAGTTTTTTGAACGCTTTGGAATCAAAGTGACTCATAGTTCGGTTTGTCACCCACAGAGTCATGTGGTGGAGAGATGGCATTCTTCATTAAAAAGAGTCCTTAAAGAGTCCTTGTTCAGAATCAGGAGAAGATTGGGAGAAGAATCTCTCAGCGGCACTGTTTGCGTTACGCACAGTGACCCACGAAAGTTTAGGATTTAGCCCTTCTGAATTGGTTTTAGGGAAGAATCTGAGGACCCCTCAGACTATTGTTTTTGAGAATTGGATGGATTCTGGTGATACTGATCCAACGGTTGTTGAATACATCTTGGATTTAGTCAATAGACTTAAAAAATGTCAGGATTTGGATTCCGAGAAACTGCGCGAATGCCAGAAGAAAAGGAAGGTCTGGTATGACAGAAATGCAGTGTTTAGAAATTTTAATGTGGAAGATAAAATGTTGGTTTTAGCTACTTCTAAGCCCAATAGGATGGCTGTAAATTGGCTGGGGCCAGGAACTGTAACAGGAAAAATTTCTGATACAAATTATTTGATTGATTTACCTGAAAAGAGGGACAAGAATACCATTTATCATGTAAATCTGATGAAAACATATTACCGCAAGCCGGAACGTGTGAATTTGATTATTTCGGAGGAACATCAGGAGTCTGAAAGGGACGCACAGATACCTTATCCGGCACCGGAATCGACTCAGTTCGATTTGCGGGAAATTGTGCGGGAAAGTGGGTTAGCGGAGCGCGCTACGGAAAGTCAAATTGATAGCTTCTGTAGAATGTTAAGACAGAATGGGAAAGTATTTTCTGCAGATCCGGGTGATACTAAATTAGTGGAGATGGACATAGAGCTCACGAGCGATGCCCAGGTGCAGGAAAGTCCTTACAGGATGTCCCCTAGACAAATTACAATTTTGCAAGATGAAATTCAGAGGTTATTAGATTTGGGGGTGATAGAAATCGGTCAGTCAGACTATACAAGTCCGATGATACTAGTTGAGAGTCCTGGCAAGGATCCTAGGCCTTGTGTAGACTACAGGAAGTTGAACGCGATTACGCGCCATATGTATTTCCCCTTGCCAAATATCGAGGAAGTTTTACAAAAGGTAAGCGCCGCTCCCTTTATAACTGTTATGGATCTTACGAAGGGGTATTTTCAAATTCCTCTCTCGAAGCAAACCCAAAGGTATGCGGCATTTGTGACCCCCTTTAGCACGTACTTACCTAAAAAAATGATGTTCGGATTAGTCAATGCGCCGTTCTATTTTTGTAATTTAATGGCACAAGTCTCACAGGGGATGGAGATTTTTGCGTCGCCATACATTGACGACATTGCGGTGTATTCTCCTAGTTTTGAAAGTCACGTGAAAGACGTGGGGAGAGTATTAGAGAAATTACGGGAAGAAAACCTTACCATCAAACCTTCTAAGTGTCAATTTGCCCAAGACCACGTTAAATTCTTAGGTCACGAGATTGGGTCGGGTAAAAGATCCCTGGGGGAGGCTAAAATACAAACAATTAAAGATTTTTCTACCCCTTGCACAAAGACTCAAATTAGAGCATTTTTAGGAATTGTGGGAGACTATGGTAGGTACATCCCGAAATATTCTGTTATCGCGGCTCCTCACACACACGCGTTAAAGGGGAGAGTCAAAAAAGAGAAAATAGAATGGACGCAAAATTGTCAAACCGCGTTTGAAAATTTAAAGGGAAAGTTAGTAAGTAGACCTGTACTCTATGCTCCAGATTATTCAAAGGAGTTTATTGTCCAATCAGATGCTAGCGAAATTGGGGCAGGCATTGTGTTATCCCAAATGAGTAACGGGGAAGAACATCCCATAGTTTATTTGTCCAAGAAATTTAGTCAGGCTGAGAAAAATTATTGTACTGTAGAGAAAGAGTTAGCGGCTATCATTTTTGGAGTAAAGAAGTTAACTTATTATCTGGATGGCCAGGAATTTCTGATTCAGACAGACCAAGATCCTCTCACGTATCTAAAAAAAAATGATGGGAACTAATGCGAGGCTATTGCGGTGGGCCTTATGCCTACAACAGTTCATATTTAGATTAGAGCATAAGCCAGGAAAAGAAAATGGGAACGCCGATAGTCTGAGCCGACTCATCTCTTAGCCTTTTTAAATAAACTACGAAGTTGTAAATATTAATTATCTAGCATATTTTTAATTCTACTGTTTAGCATTTGTGTTTATGTATTGTTATTTATTATTGTGTTTCCAAATGAGACAAGGTGGGTGTTATGTGAAAATTGTTCTCGGGAAGAGGTAGTTAAAATTAAGTGATAGGATATTTAAATGTGCCTTGACTTGCCTCACAAAGGGTGTTTGAAGGGAACGAGCTATCCTTGTGGAGCTTTCCTAGTCAAGCCCAGGAAAACTCTTTAGGGGGAAGGAGTTGTCATATCTCCACATTTCCTTCTGCAGGTGTACCTCTTTGTTCCCACGGCTTGGAATGTAGTCGAAATTATTGAGCTTTTATGTGAGCAGTGAGAAAATAAGCAAGTTGTCTCCAGCTGAGTAATGTACGAGGATTTAGTGTCATGCCTGAACAATTACTGCCTCCCGCACTTTGTGTACGTTTTATGTGGAGGTCACCTTACAGTCCAGGCGTGTTTTGCCTGCATTTCTCTTGCTAAGTACAGATTTGCCTTGGCTGTGATATCAGTCAAAGGGAGGCACTATTTGTATATCGAATGGGAGAAGGACGCCTTGACCCCTGGATCGAGATTGGAAGAAGTCCGCAAGAAGGTGTCTTTCCTCCCCCCCTTGTGAATGTTGATCAGGGAAGGACTTTTTCGCTGCTGATCGGACAGAGAGAGAGAATAGATCTCTCAGGATTAAGTTGGGTAGAGCTCTGCTCTCCCAGACGACTGCTGTACCCGATATCGAGGTTTGAAGTCCGGGGTGTCCGGCAAGCCAACCGCTCTGAAAAGTCAGAGCACTTGTAACCTTCATTCCTTCATTAAATTTTACAATTGTTGAATTTTATAAAATTTAAGCTTGATTATTTTAAATCGACTTCTTCTCCAATTTATTGCAAGCCCATCTGCCACTACGCCACAGTAATATAAATTTAATGGATTTTTTATTTGTTGTAATCTGATTAATACTCAAGAGATTTACATTTATATTCGTGATCAAGTTTTTTTTTTACATAATGTTCAATAATTCAACTTATTTTAGTATTTCAAACAAAATAAAGAGAAAACTACATTATAATTTTGGCCTTTTGCAAGACTGTCAGAGGGTTTTAAAACACTGTGGATTTTTAAAATATTTTAAGTAAATATTCATTAATATCTTCGGTTAAATATAGCGTCTTCTATCTTTTTATTATTATAAAATACATTAATCATAGTCAACATAAGTTAAATATAGAAAATTACGTGTTCTTTTGAACTGCATTTTTTCTATTATAAATGGTAACAGCTTTTAGGCAAAAAACATCTTAATGTTTTATCCTTGCGCTTTAACAGTAGGAAAAGATTTCCAAAGTGTTATACATTTGTATGTTCATTTATAATGTTCTTATTCAATTTTTAATTTTGATTTTTTTAAACACTTATTTTAATATTTTTACTTGGCTCATCTATAAAGCATGGATGCCAGTTTGCTCTCAATTTTTATTTCGAAATTCTGAACTCATACGAGAAAATGTCAGTACTATACTTTATTAATAACAAACATTTCATTATCATATAATGTCAAAATTTTTTTTTTGAATTTCCGGTATGAATTCGAAATTACTGAATGGAAATGGAGGCCAAATTAACAACTATGAAAGTTGTGTTATCGGTATCTTAAAGCGATATTGTACTTAAACTTTTTAACCACATTGTTGCCATTTCATTATTTAAACACATAAAATTATACTTTAAGATCTGACTGATTTTTCCGGCGAAAAAATTGTGGGTAAGTGTAGTGTATTGTCAAGCAACTTCTGGAAACCTCTGAACTATTTTTTTTTGAATGAAACTACTTTTTAAATAAAGGCATGTCGCATTGCTTTATGTAAAAAAAAAATTCATTGTGCAAATTGTAAAATTTAAGAAACTTATAATTATTGTTAAAAAAATTAAAAGGTACCCTTTAGTGTAGTACTGGTATTCTTTCTTTTGCACATTATAGTTTCGTTATTATTTTATAACGTGAAATTAATTTTAATGTATTTCTCTATTTTAAATATAATACGTGAAAACATGCCATCTAAAAAATGATTCCAGTTATTTGTATACTGGCTACATAATAAGTCTGCATTCTATCCTATAATATATATATATATGCATAAGTCCAGTTGTATTCTAAAGATCTTTGTAGAAGTGTCACTAAAATTCCATTTATTATAACATTACTGTTAATTGGAAACTAAAATTACTATTTTACTATATTTTGAATATAATTGATTCCAGTTATTTGTATGCTGGTAGTATAATAAGTTTTAACTCTATACCTAATAATGTATAGATATAGATACATAAAGATATAGATATATATTGATATAGACATATATTAAGTTCAGTTACATATTAAAGATCTTTGTAAAAAGTATTAGAATTCCGTATATTATAACATTACTGTTAAATAGAAATTCAAATACAATTCAAAATACATTAAGCCACGTATTTCAATCGGATTTCTGAAAGGACATTTTTAGAAATTTATCCATACCTTTCCCTAAAGGTTCAAAATGACGTGACTTGCAATTTAAATATGATATGAAGAATTTCAAAGTATAGAAACATTTTATTCATATTGAAATTATTTTGCGGTTGTTTCGGTATCAGAATAAATCATACTGATTAAAGCAAAACGCATAATACTTTACAGAATATTTTGAAGATTTTTAAGCTTTCAAGCGTAAGTATCTTTTCATTTAAGATTTCAATTAAGTTAGCCAGAATAAAATTATACTTATAGTATTATACATATTCTTATGATATAAAATTTTAGGTTGTGAATTGAAAAGCTGGAACGTATTTTAAGTAAATATATTTTATAATTATAAATAACTTCATTTTTTAAGAGTTATCTATAGTTATTTAGGAAATATTATGAATATCTTAAATAATTTTGTTTAGAAAATGCATATTCGGTAAGAAACATATTATATTGCTTTAACAATACACTTCTTGCTGATCTAAAGAGAATTAAAACGTGAACAACTCATTAAGATATCGTGTTTTTAATCTTACTAATTAAAGTCATTCGAAAATTTCTCATAAAACTTCGTTTATTTACAGTATAGTATTTTTCATAAAAAGTCAATTCTTATTTTCTTTTTATGTTTAATATGAGTGTGTTTTATCTTGTGAAATTTAGTAACAATTATGAAAAGTTTTTAGTTAAGTTTAGGTAAGCTTTTAAAAATATCACTTGTATTAGTTGCATAGCTGTAAACTTATGCGGATCTTTCTTACCACTAAAATTTAATGAAAATTTTTGACCTACTTAAATGTTAAAATTGCTTGAATTTCGGTGATTCAACTAGCTGTACTCTTCCATAAAATATTAGTAGTATGAAAAATCTGTACAAGTTAGCAACTATGATGATGAAAGAAAGAAATCTGCTATTGTTAATCCTATGGAAAAATTTTGCTTAGATATCTCTTTTCTATTTTAATATTTAGACAATTTTGTTTTTTGCATTGGCTTGCTGAGATCTGAGTGCATAAAACTAGTTTTCACTATTTCAATTTTGTTTACGTAATTTTTTACTGGGCTACTTTTATTTTCGGAAATTGTTTCGAAAATACAACTATTGTCATGTAAAAAATTACTAACTATTGTGATGGAAAGCAAATGGATATAAACGGTCTTTATATCCACCCCAAGTACAAAATACCAAGAAAAAGATTAAAATTATCAAAAAATTTGACGAGCTGTCTTAAAAAATTCCCCCAAACGATTAACATTAGC
The DNA here is from genome assembly GCA_964019185.1 of Maratus speculifer. Taxonomy (NCBI): domain Eukaryota; kingdom Metazoa; phylum Arthropoda; class Arachnida; order Araneae; family Salticidae; genus Maratus; species Maratus speculifer. The sequence goes on along the minus strand of OZ025291.1, from coordinate 13,984,456 downwards.
GAACCTGCGCTTTTATTAACATGAAGTAGCCAGTAAATCTCCTTATGTTAAATGTTATATTAAATGCTTATGTTAAATGTTACGGAATGTATGAAATAAATGAATTTATTAATATGTTTTTAGTAGATTTATAATTCATTATTGCTTTCATTTGAAAATATGTGCTTTTACACTAATAAACAACATGCGTGCATGGAAAGTCACTGTATGAAACATTATGTATACGTTGATGTTTTTAAGCATGTAAGATACACATATATACGCTTATTATTAAGAACAAATTTAATATGAAAAAAATATTACGTACTGAGTAGTTAATATAAATGTAAAACAAATTTGTCAATTCTAATTACTATACGCTTAATCAAATTTCACCAATAAAGCTGGTTTATTTTATCTTTACTGTTTTAAGAAACGCATTAACCTCATCTGTGACGAAAGACCTATGATACACGAATTTTATCCAGACTATTCGAAAATCATATTTTTTGACAGTAAACAATTGAGAGATGCCACAGAGACTTTACAGTTGCGAAACAACTCCACGCCCAGTTGCTGAGGATGAAAAATTTAGCTGTACTAAAAATAAGGATAGAGAACACAATGAATAGAAAATATAACATAGTGTAAGGTGACAACAAGCTAAATGCATGCAATCAAACTAATGCCGGTAACTGATAATCCTGGTCTCGGAAAGCACAAACCCCGCTCCAGAACATTTGAGCACCTCCTTATTGAAGGCGAGATCAGTATAAAAAAAACTAGAAAACAAGAATTTTCGCATTTTGAGCACATAAATATAGATATATTCCAATCATAAATGTTTGAATATACAGGGTGATCCAAAAGTCAGGACGAACTTTAAAAACGAATAATTCGAAAACGAATTCAGGTACAAAGATTCGGTTTGCACAAAACGGATGGAAAGGAAACCGGATTTTGTGCGGATACGAAAAAATATAGTTCTATTGGAAACCAACTGATGGGGCTGTGGGATTTCTGAATAGCAAGCGCCACAGGCACTCATAACAGTCTCCTTTATGCAAGACGGAGCACCACCTCATATTGCTCTGCCTGTGTAACACCTGCTACGCTCAATATTTTGAGGAGGATCGCATTATCAGTCGCTACTTTAATCCCACAGGGCCTCCAAGATCTCCCGATCTGACACCCTGGAACTTTTAGCTGTGAGGATTATTGAAGTCAAAAATGTACCGCGACCAGCCGGTATCATTAACAGCACTAAAAGATGGCATCCGCCAAAATATGTATGCCATAACGCAAGAAATGTTATTCTATGCTGTGAACGGTGAGGTGCCTCGTCTCATAGCTGTACTTCTGAATGATGGACAGCACACTGAACATTTGCTGTAGTACTAATTAACTGTAATTAAGATGACTTGTAAGTTTTCAACATTTTTTTCATTTGTAAATCATATTTTAGTTCAATAAATCATTATAGTGCCATCTGTTGGTCGCCAATAGAACTATTTTTCGTTGCCACACAAAATCCGGTTTCTTTTACATCCGTTTGGTGCAAACCATATCTTTCTATCTTGATTCGTTTTCGAATTATTCTTTTTAAAGTTCATCCTGTCTTTTGGACCACCCGGTATATAAATATATTGTTTATTTATAAAAGTTAATTTCATTTCTTTTCTGTAAAAATTCTCTTTGATTTACACACGTCGCTGCCAGGAATAAGTAAATATATTTTCAATTTAAAATATTGCAAGACAAATAATTGAGTTCTTTTTAATCATGTCTAGACTTAAAGTAAATAAGGGACTTCATGTAAAATATACATAAAACAAGATTGACCTCACAAGTGTAAATTGGAAAAAACTTTTCTCACATGATTTTAAGTTTTACAAAAGATTTTTCTCATTAAAAGGAAAACTTTAGTAGTATAAACCGTGCTTTTTTCACTTTCAGTTGAGTTAATTTCATATGATCTGTTGGACATCAAAGAATTTTGTAGTAAAACTTTTTCTTGTTTCTTAACATTGCCTAACATTAAAATCTGAAGTATTATTTTTTTAAACGCAAAGTTATTTTTATCAAAAACATATGATAAAACATTTTAATGCAGTTTTATTATCTTGACTTCACCTTTTAGTAGGGTTTTTTAAATTTATTTTCGGTAGGTTTCCGATTATCTGAACGCCAATAAACCTAATTGGCTTCTTTGAAATTTTTGAAATGAAATTTCTTTAGGTTCGGTAGAGTTATTTACGCTAGATACCACGGAAGTTAACTGTTAAATAAAAATATCTTATTACTGAAATAATAAAATCGCCAACAAATGAAAAGTGAGCACTAAAAAAATACTTCTATAGGCGACCAACAGATGGCACTGTCGGATTTATGAATTGCAAGCGCGATAGGTGCTCCAAAAGTCACCTTTATGCAAGATAGAACACCACCTCATATTGCTCTGCCTGTATAACGCATGCTACGCTCCATATTTGGGAGAGGATCGCATTATTAGTCGCTACTTTAATCACACATGGCCTCCAGAATCTCCCGACCTGACACCCTGGGACTTTTGGCTTTAGGGATTATTGAAGTCAAAAGTGTACCATGACTAACCGGCAAAACTAGAAGCACTTTAAGATGACATTCGCCAAAATGTGTCTGCCATAACGCAAGAATTGCTACTCAATGCTGCGAACAGTGAGGTGCCTCGTCTCACAGCTGTGTTTCTGAATAATGAAAAAACATTTAACGTTTACTGTGGTACAAATTAACTGTAATTAAGCTGACTTGTAAGTTGGCAACATTTTTTTCACTTGTAAATCATCTTTTGGTGCATTAAATCACTATAGCGCCATCTGTTATTCGCTGGCAGAATTATTTTTTCGTTGCCACACAAAATCCGGTTTGTTTTACATCCATTTGGTGCAAACCGTATCTTTGTATATGGATTCGTTTTCGAATTATTCTTTTTAAAATTTTGTCTTGACTTTTGGATCACCCGGTATTTCAATTTTAAAACTTAGACACACACTTTTATTTATATAAAACCTTCTCATTCGCATCCATTTATGAATCCCACATTTACAATCCAGTCTCAAACAACATCTAAGGTACTTGTACCCAATATGGACATCCCTAATATTTTTAAAAGTAACAATTTTGATAGAGAGATCACGCTAAATGTCCGTGAAGAAAAGCAGTTGAAAAGAAAATTAAGTAAGGAAAGTACAAAAAAGCACACTGTTTATCATTCAGAAGGAAACTTATTGTTTTGTAGTGCGCTGATCGTAATTACAGGTAACTTTAAATTCTTATTAGATATTGTAAAATTACTTTAAATATTGAAAAGTGCAGTATTTTAGAAAGCTTTTAAAACATATTTTCGATTGCTATTGCATATATTGCTTTAAAAAAAATTCTTCATTTATTTATTACAAGATTTAAAAAAAACTACTCCCGATTCCCAATATGGACACCTTATATCTACATTGGAAGTACAGCAGGTAAATTTTCAGATTCACAAAAATAGAAAGTTAAGTTAACCAACTACATTATTTCATAATGTTTTGTAGTAACTGAGGTGCTTTGCATCGGTCCCCCGTTCTAAAGTGCATGTTCTGAAGATATTTACTGTGCCCTACCCTCCCTTGCAATACTTTAAGATATCTTTTTTTTATCCCTTCTCCTCTAAAATTCCATAAAAGAGTGACTCTTCCATACACACTGTGCAGTTGGTCAATAATAAAGACTGTCCATAATAAAGACTGGTAATTCCTTACATGGACGTTTGTAAACATTTTTTGTTTTTATCATTTATATTAAACCGGAATGGTTACAAAATTGCTAATTTTAATAATGATAGTCAACAGTCCAGGGAAAATGGTCATATATTTTTGGAATCCTATCACGTGTTCATGGGGGTGAAAAAAATAAATTTTCCTTAGGGTGTCCATATTAGGCACAGGTACCTTATAGAAAAATACACTGGTGTGAAAAATTGAAGGGCGAGTCCCAAAATGCCAATTTTCGAGGGATTTCCAAGCGATAATTTTTATACGAATATTCAAAAGGAAGCAATATAATTTGAATAACTAATATCCCTGCATAGCAGCTAGACCGTATAACATCTCATTCAGATCACACATGGTCATAAGAGTCAAAGCCAATACAGTGAAACAAAAAATAGGAAATTCCATACGTCTCTTTTATGAGTCTCGAATGACTACTATATGTGACTGCACTGACAGGTCATTGTGACTGCTGTTTTATGGCGAGTCACCAGGTGACTTTACAATGTCCTTTCATTGAGACTCTCGTGTGACCTCTCATCTGGAGACTCAATTTCAAAGTCATTGTGAACGTTGCATTATAATAAATTAGGAAATATTGTCCCATTAAAGTCACATAGTGACTTTTCACCACTTTTCACGGTGGTTACTTCACTGTAGGGTCTCTGTCACTATTTGACACAGTCTTGTGACAGAAACTCACCATGCGACTTCAATGTTACATTATTTATTTATTTATCAAAAAGCAACTTTCACAATGACTTTGAAATTGGGTCTCCAGATGAAAATCACATGAGAGAATCAATAAAACGACATTGTAAAGTCACCTGGTGACTCGATACAAAGCAGCAGTCGCAGTCACCTGTCAGTGGAGTCACATATAGTAGTCATTTGAGACTCATAAAAAAGACATATGGAATTTCCTATTTTTTGTTTCGCCGTAGGGACTGTGACTCTTGTGATCATGTGTGACCTGAATGAGATGTTATATGGACTAGCTGTTATGCAAGGACAGTAATTATTCGAATTATGTTACTTCCTTTTGACTATTCACGTGAAAATTATCGCTTAAAAATTCTTTGAAAATTGGCATTGTAGGACTCTTCCTTAAATTTTGCACACCATTGTATACTTATTATGCTACTATAGTAAAATAATACACAAATCCAACAAAAAACGATGTTGTCATTAAAAGAACCCGATCAAAAAAAATGGTTGCTTTGCAAGTCATATGGCTTCGTTAGTTTGTAAAATTAATGTAGATATTTAAAATTAAACACGGATTAGTATAGCTCCATGTTTTATTGGAAACTTTTATTTATTTATTTATTTTTCAAAATAGCTCGTATTGTAATTTTATTTTATTGAATTATTATAGAAAAATCGCAACAGAAAGATATAAATTCTACTATTCTTCAATTATTCTTTCTGTTCTTTCAACAGGAATGAAGTACTTCAGTTATCAAAATTTAAAACAATTCAATAAAATTAAAAAAAAAATATCTCAAAAATAAAATAAGATGTTGCTTTTAAACAAACTTCATTCAAAAGTACTTCTTTTTTCCTATACGACGTCATGAAAATTGGAAATGAGTGAGGCTTATAAGTTTAAAACAAATCAGCAAAGAGATTATACTGTACAATGATACATCGGCTTTGTTTTACGGTTGACCTAAATAACAAAATGTTACTTTTTTAGAGACAACAATATATATTATTGAAATTTTTAAATATGTATTTTTTAAATTTTGTCAGAGTAAATAAAATAAAATAATAAAAACGAATGAAACTTTTGGTAAAATTTACTATTAAATGCATTAAAACTGTAAAATGTAAGAATAGTCATGGTTAATAAATATCACTGAAATGACGTCCTGTATTTATCATTAAAAAGTGGACTCAGACCAATCTCATATATAATGATTACCATATTAACTCGTGTATATCGCGAACCCCTTACATTACAAGAAAAAATCAGGATTTTTTGAAATCTCGTATATAACGCGCACCATAAATTTAAAATGCAAATAAGTGAATGGCAAAGAAATATTAGTAAAGAGAGTCGAAAGAAATATTGCGTTTGGAGAGAAAGGAAGGTGAAATTACAATTTTAAGCTTCGGGTAGGGAGTAAAAAACGAGGATTAGGAGTGAGTGACGGCAATGAGAATTGCTAATTAGCATTTAAATAAGTTTAGTAGTGTTTTTGTATTGCAAAAAGTTGGATGTGTCAATCCCAAAACTTTCTTCTATCTCATAAGTACATTTTAATATAAAAAAAAAAAAAAAAAAAAAAAAAAAAAAAAAAAGTGGTGACCCCAAAGTTACCCACTATCCAATTTTCTCGAACATTTGACCTAGCCTAATGAGATTCTGGTATCCGAAAAGCCTAAAACGCAAAATTTAATTAATATTCTGAGAAAATGAGCTTAGTAGTGCCTCATGTTGGGTAATTTATACTAAAGCCTAATAAGCATCTATTTATGTCAAGACCTAACAGAATCTGAAATTTGATGGAATTTCGTCCATTAGTTCTTGAGATATAGTTATAACAAAAAAATTGCAAAACGTAGCACAGCAACACTATATCTTGGACAATTTATGCCAAAACATAAAAAAGCGTCTAATTATGTTATGGTGTAAAAGAATCTGAAGTTTGATGAAATTCTGTGCATTAGTTCTTGAGATATAGCTAGTTTGAAAAAACCCTGTAAAATATAGCACAGCAGCACCATCAGTTGAAGGATTTATAACAAAACGTAATCATCGTGTAATTATGTCATATGTCATTTTGTAACAAAATCTGAAGTTTGATGAAATTCTGTGCGTTTCTTGTTGAGATATATAGCTATCGGTAAAATCGTACAAAATGCAGCATTGCTGCACCTCCTGTTGCAAGGTTAATACCAAAATGTAATCAGCGTCTAATTATGTTATATATTCTAATGTAACAGAATCTAAAATTTGATGAAGTTCTCTGCATTGGTTCTTGAGATATAGCTATCGCAAAAATCGTGCAAAATGTAGCATAGCAGCGCCTCCTATAGAGCAGTACACACCAAAACCTTATCAGCGGCTATGTATCTCAAGGTATCGCGGAATGTGAAGTTTGGAGAAATTCTGTGCATTAGTTCTTGAGATATAGCTATCATGAAATTCATCAAAAATGTGGCATAGGAGCGCCACCTTTTGGCCAATTTACGCCAAAACTTAATCAGCGTCTACGTATATCAAGGGGTCACAGAATCTGAAGTTTGGTAAAATTCTGTCTATTAGTTCTTGAGATATAGCAATCTTGAAAATCCTGAAAAACGTAGTATAGCAGCGCCACCTGCAGACCAATTTTCACCAAAAAGCAATAGGCACTAATTCATATCAAGGTTTTAATGCATATAAAATTTTATTAAATTTCGAGCATTAATTCTTGAGATAGAGCGCCCACAAATTTTTTGTCACATACAGACAGACTCACAGACAGACGGACAGAATCACAGACAGACATTTTCTAAAAATAGTCAAAACATGTTCAGGACCTTCTAAAACGTATAAATCCGTCGAAAATTTTCATGAATCCAATACTTTCTTCTTGTAAAGACTGAAGAAAGTAAAAAGTTTAAAGAGTGAAATAAAGATGCAGCAATACTTCTACAATGTAAATTTTTCCGAGTGTTAATGTTTTCTTTGAATTTATTTCTACTTATTCTATTTATTTCCTATTTTCCAGCAGTAAAAAATATTCCGTGTATAACGCGCAACTATGAGTTTTGCCTTATTTTTTTTAAAGTGCGCGTTATACACGAGTAAATACGGTATTACTTTTGATCGATTTTTTTAATATCTCTGATTTTGTTGAAATTGCTTACATTCATCCTATAACTAATTATCCCATTACACAATTATTTAATCACCATCAATATAAAATAGAATTTAAATTAATAGTATACAATTTATATCAAGTGGGAAACATGTCCCTTACTTATTTATTTGGGAAAATAATGTTTGGTTATATAAATTACATGGTAAATATGCTAAATATCACAAACACAAATATGGTTAACTAAATTATACGATTAATCATAAGATAAAGATAAATTACTGACTATTTATTTAAACTGCTGTCAACTTTAAACTATCCATAAATTTGAGAGGTGTGGCATAAGCAACATTAAACATTTTGTTGTACAGAATATAATATAAAAATTAAATATTATACACGAAAAGTTATATGATTTGTTTTAGAAGCTATAATACAGAGAATATATTACTAAACAGGCGGGCTCATCATTTGCGGAGAATATTTAACACGTTTTAAACAGTAGCAAAATTGAAATGATTTTTAAAATGGGAGTTTTAAGAGAAAATGCATCGAAAATTAACACTAAATATTTTTGTTTTTGAAGGCATTTATGTCTACGAAAAGCGTAAAATATTTTCATGGAAGATGAACGTTATTGCAATGCCTAGAAGGATATAATGCGGAAAAAACAATCAAAATTATATAATAAAATTACATTTATACCACAGGCTGCTATGACCGAATATAAGCTGCGAATGAATAAAAATCGAGTGTGTTTTTAAATATTTATGAGGCAATTTTTAAACACGGGGAAAATATTTTTGAAAGATAACTTTACGAAAGTAAGAAAACAAAAGTATGCTACAATATGCGATACATTCAGAATGCATGAACATTTAGGCGTATATTGAGTCATTAAGTATGAAATTCCTAATTTTAAAGCGTTTGTTTCTATTTGATTGTCCCAAAAGTTTGTTTCATTTATTGACCCTAATAGCCCATGCAAATTTCAAAATCAGCGAGGTTTTAAAGAATTTATGTCTCGAGGTGATTTTTTATGTCTTTCAAACAGTTAATAGTTTTTGATGAAAAGAATTTTTGTGAAAGGTAAGCAAATAGTAATCGATGGAACAATGTTCGAAGGGTGGAAGGGGAGGTATCAGAATGGTCATTCGAACATAAGTTATTTGTTTCTCACTTTTAAAGATTGTTCGAAAAGCTTCTTTTACAATTAATTTTCTATTTTTAAATTCAACTGGCACGACTTTCTATAAATATAAATCTTTTACACACCCCTAGACCAAAAAAAAAAAAAAAAAAAAAAAAAAAAAAAAAAACTGGGGCGAATAGAATATAAAAATAGTTGATGGTAGCCCACTTATTGGAGCGTGAATTTATACATTACACTTTTAACAACGAAAAAGATCCTTTTATGAAAAGATTGGTCCCCATAAATGAATGATGGATACTTTATCACAACCGTTATCGCAAACACTCCTGATCCAGCTGGGATAAATGTCTCATACCTGTCGCTAAAGCCGGACTCCAATAGAAAAAAGTTTTGCTCTACATTTAGTGAAATTTCATCAGACCATCAACTCTATAAATTACTTTTCAATCATACTAACTCCATTCAATATGAATCTTTGATTGTCCGAAACAAACTCCTTGCAATCGACTGAGACATTCTGACTCATCCTCCCTACTCTCCAGTCATAATAAAATATGGAAATGTAATAAAATATGCTTTAGATGGAATTTTGGAAATGTATGAATTATATAAAATGTACATAACTTGCATACATCAATTTTCACTGTCATATAACTTGAAACATTTGCATAGTTAGACGTAATACTAAAAACCATAAATGACAACGTTTACTTTCAAAAGATATCTTGAACTAAACTACGACACAAATAATGCAGAACTATCATTTGTTCTGCCATGAAGAATAACTTAAATGCTACAAAACATTATGACTCATTTAAAAATAGAAGGATATTTTTCCTTTCTTATTGGTCAAGATTTTCAATGAATAGCACCAGAATTTTCTCTTATAAGAATAAAAATAATAAAAAAAGGAGATACTTTGTTGAAAGTTTTTCTTAAGAACTAGCGGTTACAAGAGAATTTCTGAACATCGATAAAGAAGCATGCATACATATATATGTTTTTTTTTAGATTAGAAGAATTGAAACAAGGAAATAATACTATGGAGGAAACTTATTTTTGAAGGTTGAGTGCGATTATAAATTTTTATAAACATAAAGGTGAGTGTTTAAATTTTCCTTATTAATTTATACAAAATAAGTTAAATTGCGTTACCTTTGAGAAATAGATTGAATTGTTCCACTCTTGCACAAATAACAGGTTCCAAGATCCTGTTATTTTTGTAATGCATAGCTAATGGTATACAGTGAACGGTTTGTTTCAGACGTCAAATCGATGAGGTGATTTTCTGCGCAGCTGCTTCGTAGCCTAATATACATAGCTAGGAACAATACGCAAAGCCGAGAAATTTTATTAGACCTTTCTGCTGAAATTTAAAGTTTTGATTGATTTATTTTTTCTTTTTTTCATTTTGTGAAAGGAAAATTCTAAAAACATTAATTTGGTCTATATCCTTTTTAATAAGATATCTTACCCATTTACATTAATAACTTAACAGATATTTTACACTTATTAATAATCACCTAAGTATTTATAATTCTATTTAAACGGTTATATATGTTGTATAAAATTATATATGTGGCAAATACAGCTCTAAATAACGTATCGTTCAAGATTTAATATGCGCGTTAAGCCACATGAGATAGCCTAAAGTATTTATCTATAAATATGCCGCAGAGAATTCAGCATTTAATGAGCATCTATTCTAGGCTCTTATTTTGTTTCGCGTCAATAAAGACAGAACTGGGACTATTTATAAGATATCACTTCCTGCTAACATTATTTCTCCTGTTTATTATAGTAACTGAACCAGAAAGAAAACTTTTGTATCAGTAATGTCACAATAGTCTCATATGTATTGATGTAATATATGAGATATGTGTAGTTCAATTTATATTTAAGCGTTTTAGACTAAATATGTGAAAATGAGTATAATTTTGAATTTGGAAAGTAACAAAGAAAATATTATTGTAAAAATTCAGCGAATCATTGGCCATACTTACATTTGTTACTTATATCATTCATTATTTTATTTACGCACAGAATGAATCAAATTAAATGTAAGTAACTGCTCATTGTTTGTTCCTTTTATCATACTTTTTTGTTTCGACGAATTCGAATAATTCAAAACAACCAAATAACTCATCATTCAAGATTTATCATGTTAGGCTTTACATTGGGAATGACTGAAAAGAATGACTGAATAGTTTCTCAGAAAATATATACAGAGAATTTAGTAACAGCTTTGGAATGTTTTTTAGATGGTTTCAAAATAACTCAACTGTGAGAATTCATCAGCTATAATAAAATTTATTAATATAATATGAATGGTTTAACAGAGCTTTTAATGAAACTATGTTAATAGTGTGCAACCAAATAATACGTGTAATTTTGGATTTCAACGAACCGATCCTTAAAAAATCCAATTTCTTCGTTAAAAATGCAGATGAGATTTTAAATATGTAAATTAATCATATTCACTATTCAAAAACAACTTTTTATAAACACTATTACTTGTGTATTGTTTTTTCATTTGATATAAATCAAATTTAATTTTTTTTAATGCATTGATTTTAAAAATTAAAAAGAAAGCTTATTATGTAAAACCAGTCAACATTACAACTCGAACTAATTTTGATTGATTTAAAGGAATTTAAAAGAGATTAGTTTCTAATGATAATATAATAGAACAAGTTGGAATCGCACGTGAAACGTAGCAAATGAAGTGCGTTCGTACGATAACGAAGTTTAAAAAATATTCAGATCTTGCTGTTATAATAAACAGTACTTCAACTTTAATAATAAATATTCTTTGCATCACAGATTGTACAGAATGTACATATATACATATACAAATATATATACATATATATATATATACTTCATAGGTTCATGTATTCTACTGTATTCGAATGAGTGTAACACCATTAAAATTTATTTGAAACATTTTTCCTTATTGACCGTAATGTAACGGTATAACTTTTGATTGTCTCTGTAATTGATCTATATATCCAATTTTCATAAAATTTGAAATGACTCAACAAAATTATGTAATAATTATATATTTTAAATTTCAAACGATTAAAATGCATCTGAAACTTTTTTCTCCATTGATCGTAATGTAACTGTAATTGATCTATGATTCCGATTTTCATAAAATTTGAAATGACTCGACAACATTGTGTGATAACTGTGTATTTTAAATTTCAAATGATTGGGTTGGATAGTTTTTTTGTTGTTATATGCGGACGGACGGACGGACGGATTGAACGACTACTATAGATGCTAGGTATTTACATAATTACGAACGCACCAAAAAATGGAATAATGTTAGGTTTTTTAAGACGCTGTGTGACAAGTCTGTTTTGTCTGTATTACCGCTTGGCCCGTGAAATAACATTCACGATACCCAATATACACAGTATCAGTCACCGGTGGCTGCCGTGACACTCAATGTGTTAATGGACTTCTTTGTCTCAGAGAAACTTTACATCCAATAAGCTACTTATAATCGACCTGCAAAAAAATTTGATTTCACTTAAAACATTTATGTTTAGTTGAAAAAACCCTATATAAATGAAAGAATAAAGAAAAAAAATTAAAAGAAAAAATACTTTCAACTTTTAAGAAATAATAATAAAAAAACTAAATAAGCATACTGAAAAAAAAACTAACAAAAACTGATAAAATAAACAAATTATTATGTATTTAAGTATAATAAAACTTATTGTGCCATGTATTTTTTATGAAAAAAAATATTAAATGGAAAAATACGTTGGAAGCTGTTAATTACTAATTGAACATCTAGATTCTAGTTTAACTGGTTTTAAATAAAGTCCAGTTATGATTCAAAATTAGTTTAAAAGATGTTTCATGACAATGAACATTTTTTACAAAACGAAATATTGAGGATCTGTAATTCAAGTACTGTTCATTAGCTACATCATATTTTCTATCTTTTGAATAAAAAGTGAAATCTTAACCGAAAGAATGAGTGACCTTTTATGGCTATTCATGAAACGAGACATTTTTCGATATTTTCAGTCGAGCTAAAGTGACGATCAGAAAGATGATTCTACTTGGGTCAAAACAAGTGGTAATCCAAAAGTGCAATCACAAAAAAATAAAAAAAATAAAAAAAATAAAAAATAAAAATAAAAAAAAAATATATTCTAGTAACATTTACTGGTGCGGGTTTTCCCTGGCGGTAATCAATCTCTAAGTAAGCAATTACAGTTGAAGCTTCTCTATTTTAAGGACATGTCAGTTTCTCGTTATTAATAGTTCTACGATTGATACACTCCAATTTAGGACAATATAATAAGGTGTTCTGGTGTAATAACGCCAGGAGGGGTAATAACACCAAGTGCTAATATTATTCATAATTATGAAATAATCCGGTAAATGTGTCTTATGTGCTCTGCGCAGAAGGGTTTGAAGTCATATAAAACTCAACAAACAGCTTAAAATTAATTTGTTCCATTTGTAGGTCTTATTGCTTTTAAAAGCAACTGAAATTAACGCTTAATCTAAAATTTGCGAGATACGTTTCGTGATGTGACGACTATATTTTTTATCCGAAAATACTTTGTTTATTAAATTTGTAGTGCATTTCATGTACTTTCAAAATGGTGTAAAAGATTTTGGATATCTTCTCGAGATAATTTGTAGTTTAAAATGTACCGAGGAATTAAGATATTGGGATAATAACGCCAGTCTTTGGCGTTATTATCCCAGTTGATTTCCAACAGTGGCCGTACTACATCCGAAAGGGATTTTATTATTAACATAGGACAGCATTATTATCATTGTTGAAATGGTAAGATTAAGAGGAGGGGTCAAATACCCAAAACTAATCTCTCTAATTTTTTTAAGTACTAATGTAAAAAATAATTTTAAACTCATATAAATAAAACTATATCAAATTGTTTGCGATATTCTGATTCTAACATCTTCAAAATCAGGTTTCTATTAAATTTCAACTGGATTGTTCAATTGAGTTCTAAATTTTAACTATCCGCTTTCTCCGCGTTCGGTTTTTCAAAATTTTACAAATTTAACCTTTAACCGATGTGACATAAATTGTAACGTAACTAATGTGAAGCGGTTTGTGAGGCCGCAAGATTGAAAGTTGAATAAAAGGGATGATTAATTCATAGTTAATTCATTCATTCATAAGGCGGGAATAACTCATAGGGTTGTGCTTTTGAACTAAGCTTTTTATACAAGACTATTATACTTAATATTCCCCTATTTAAATGTCTCTGGTGATACTAATAAAGTTCCAAATGAAACAAAATTTCGGTAGTGTTTTGTAATTAAACTGAAAAATACAATTTAAACTATAAAAAATAAAAGAAAAACTGTGGTCTGTGAGTCCGGTAACATTAGTTAAATGTTATAAGTCGATCAATGATTAAAAATCATAAAATACTGATCCTGCACTAAAATATTTGTACAGAAATAATTCTAATTAAATTTAATCTATTCAAATATTTCTAACAATAGTACGAGGACTCCAAACGAAAGAGAATTTCAGCTGTACCTATAGTTAAACTGGAAAATACAAGTTAAACTCTAAAATTTGAGGAGGTGGGGAAACAGTGTTCAGAGAGATTGCTAACAGCAGTTATAGGTTAATATTTTTGCTAATTTAGAGATAATGATATATAACCACATGAATCATGTATAAAATTTAATAAGATATCTCATTGGGATAATATTTTTAATCAAAAATCTTATTTAATTAATCAAAAATTTATTAAAGCATGTTTTATAAAACGCCAATAATTTAACTTTAGGTTTAAAGAATCCGCATTAATGTGGCGTTATGGCTTAAAAACTATTTACAAGAATACTATAATAGTATTAACAAAAATATTTATTACATATAACTCTAGTCATTATAAAATTTCACATAATTAAAATATTACATTAGGAATAGTTATATACATGCAATGTTTCTTATAATTATATTTAAGTGGGACTTTTTAAGCAAAAGAGGCACAGAGTGTTATATTCTGTTGAAGCTCCCCCTCACTCCTTTTTCTTTCATTTTCACAAAAATTTGAATATTTTCTATCGCATAGAATGGGTACATAAGAATATAAATACCGATTCAAATAAACACAGTTAAAAACGTGCAATGTTTCATATAATTCTATTTAAACGGTCCTTTTAAAGCAAAAATTAGCTTAGAATCTGATATTCTTTTGCCTCCCCCCCCTCCCCCACCACCACATCTTTCTTTTTCTTACACTTTCACAAAAAATTGAACATTTTCAATAGCTTAGAATGCAGTTTGTCAATTTCTAGAACTGTAGATGTTGTATTTTTAGAATTGGGCAATCTACATGACATTATTCCATGTTATTTTATAGTTTTGTTTACATGGCGTTATTACCCATATAGGTGGGTAATAACGCCAAATAGCATTGGTCAAGAAATCACGCCATTACATTTTATGAATACACATCTGTTAAATTATCTGTTTTGCATAGATTGTCAATGAGTTCCTGTATCAAATCCTATATTTGTTAAAAAAAAATACAATCTAAAGCTAAGCCGTGAAAATTGGTAGAACCTTAACATGGCGTTATTACCCCAAGATACCTTAATTATTGAAATCGTCTAAATTTCTATTTGCATATTCTTAATAAATTTTTGAACCAAACTTAACTAATTAAACAAAAGCGTTGTTAAATTCATAAACTCGGAGCTTGAATGATTATATTTTACTTGTCATTTGACTTTAAAACTTCATGCTAACAGAAGAAACTATTTATTTATTCTGAAAGAAATAATGTACTAATGATTAGAAAAATATTCTGTACAACATTATCAAACAAAATGTCTGCAATTTATTGAATAAAAAGGAATAACTATTGAAATCTCTGATCAGAAAAAAATATTTTATAATGTTATTGGGTGTTTTTGTTCTACCGAAGTAAGAAATTATTATTTAAATTGAATTTCTGGAAAAAAAGGAACAAATGTTTTTTGTTTAAGTAAACTAAATAAAAAAGTTATGCTAATATATTTTTAATCGATAACCTACAAAGTATTTTTTAAACATAAATTAAGGTTGTTAATATTATAAAACCAATAATTTCTCATTAAAATTGATGTCTAGGAAAGCATAACCAAATTTGAGTCATGAGATTATTTTATATTCACTGTGTATATTTAGATGTCGGGTTTTTGTTCCTTCGGAAAAATAGTTTTACGAGTAATCTTAAAACTTTTATCGTTTAGGTGCTAATGAAATAAAACATTCATGAATAATACATATAATGTTAAAATTAATATAAATTTTGCGTGTATAAAAAATGCTGAATTAATTCACATCTCATGTATACTTAAAACGTTACTTGTATTTTATTAAATTTTATACAGGAAGTTATTTAATCACAATTTTCTCCCATATTTTTACATGGAGTCAGCTTTAAAGTAATGTATACCTTTAAACTTAATAATTTAACATATTACATTCTTTCATTACCTTGTTTGGAAAAAAAGCTATCTATATTATACAGGAGAAACATATCCGTGCGTAATGCTGACGTAATTCTGCAAATGGCAATAAAAATTCAAATGAAATTTCGATTTTGCAAAATTCGCTACTGCAAATTTTTAGAATTTTAGTCTAATAACAGAAGTTAGAATATATACACAATAGATCTTTACTTGCAACTATGACTAGGGAAAAGACAACTTTTTGAATAAAACGTACCTAATAAGAGAAGTTAGAATATGTACCCAATAGATCTTTATTTGCAACTACGACTTGAAAAATGACAACTTTTTGAATAAACATAGATAGTCTAATAAGAGAAGTTATAATATATACGCAATATGAGATTAATTTGTAACACGATTAATAATCGGTGAATCAATTATAACAGAAGTAAATTTTTCATGTGGGTGTTAAAAGCCAGGGCCAGGATTCGAACCAGGGATGTATTGACTAAAGCCGCCAACGCTCTCCCAACTGAGCCATCCCTGACGAATACTGGAGTACTATTTCAGCTAAATAACCTTAACGATCACATAATCTGATCTGATACTATCGATCAGCTCAACAGAATAAATCGAAGGTCAATATATGGAACTGCAGAACTTCATCCACATGGAAATTAACTTCTGCTATAATTGATTTACCGATTGAAAAATCGTGTTATAAATTAATGTCATATAATTTCGTATGCAGCGTTTTCTGCAGTTCTATATATTGACCTTCAATATATTCTGTTGAGCTTATCCATAGTATCAGACCAGATTATGTGATCGTTAAGGTTATTTAGCTGAAATAGTACTCCAATATTCGTGTCCGAGATGGCTCAGTTGGTAGAGCTTTGGCGGCTTATTAAGCCAACAAATCCCTGGTTCGAATCCTGGCTCGGACTTTTTTTATCCACATGGAAAATTTATTTTTGTTATATACTCAATAGTTCGTACGTTCTGTAGTTTTTATATTTTATTGGTCAATCACATGTGAATGAGCACTACTGATACTCTCACAATTTATGAACATATAATAATTTTTGAAATCGTCTGAATTTATAATTGAATATTCTTATTAAATTTTTGAACCAAACTTAACTAATAACTAAAGCGTTATTAAACTTATAAACACTGAACTTGGGTGATTTTATTTTTATTTGTCATTTGACTTTAAACCTTCAGGTTAACAAAATAAACCATTTGTTCTAAAAGAAATAATATATTTATGATTAGAAAAATATTCTTTCCAACATTATTAATCAAACGAAATGCTTCTAATTTATCGAATAAAAAAGAATAACTATTGAAATTTATGATTAGAAAAATATTTTATAATGTTATTTAATGAAATTGTTGTACCGAAATAAGAAATTATTAAAAAAATTGATTTTCTGAAAAAAAGAATTTTTTTAAAAAGTAAACTAATTAAAAAAGTTATGCGCATATATTTTTTATCGGATAATCTCAGAAACATATTTTTAATTAACTTAATGTTGTTAATATTATAAAACCAATAATTTCTCATTAAAAATCATGACTAAGAAAGCATAATCAAACTTGAGTTATGAGATGGATTTTATATTCACTGTGTATAGATTTAGATGCCGGATTTTATTTCTCCTGAAAAATAGTTTTACGAGTAATCTGAAAACTTTTATCGTTTAAATGCTAATGAAAATAAAATGCTCATAAATAATACATATTCTGCTAGAATTAATATAAATATTGCGTGTATAAAAAAATGCTCAATTAATTCACAAGTTATGTATATTTAAAAGAATTATTAAATTTTATACAGGAAGTTTTTTAATCTCATTTTTTCCATATTTTTTGTACATGGAGTCAGCATTAAAGTAATGAATACCTTTAAACTTAATTAATAATTTAACATATTACATTCTTTCATTTCCTTGATTAGAAAAAAAAGCTATCTATATTATACAGGACAAACATATCCGTGTATAACGCTGACGCCATTCTGCAAAAGGTAACACTTTGAAATTTCAAATAAATTTTCGGTTTTACAATTTTCTATACTAAAAATTTTTGAACTTTTAAATTTTAGTCTAATAAGAGAAGTTAGAATATATGCACAATACATCTTTACTTGCAAGACTACTATGTATATACAGGGTGATCATAAAAAAAACTTTGCCGGTATATGGAGTTCTAGCGGCCAGTCCGTTCAACCGATCGAGGTGAAATTTCAGATATAGCTATTCAGAGGTATGAGCTCGAGTTTCTGTGAATGGCAACGAAATGGCGCTCACGGTTACGGTTATAGTTACAGAAACTCAAAATTTTTCAATGGCAACATCCATTTTTTTCATCGCAAAATGCTCAGCGCATGCGAAAACCATAAAGAGCGTTGGAACCATACGTGTATAGCAAGAAATGGACACGTTATGCACACACAAAAAACTGTTCTGCGAATCCCACCCTCCCTCCATTAAAAACACGATAGGACGGAAGGAGTAAATTTGCATATGACACACAGTCAGTTCACTAATCTTTGATTACAGCACAGATCAGAGAAAACTTCTATTTTGATTACACATTTTCGACATGGGTGTAATCAGAGGCAATTGCACATTGCATGGTGGCGACTGTGGACAATAAAGCAGAACGTTACATCGCATGAGGGATGTTTGCAATCTCATGTTTGATAGAATCTTTCAAATCCGGCAAAGGGTGCGGATTGCACATGTACACTCTAGATTTTAGGTATCCCCAGAACCTGAAATCCATAGGAGTGAGGTCGGGGGATCGCGGAGGCCATTGACGTTACCAGTTAAGGTGAAATGTGCCTCGTCCGTTCATAATATGCGAAGAGATTGATCGTTATCTCCATCATATTGGATAAGAAATTCATTAACAAAGTCTATATGTCGTTGATGGTCTCTCACTTCCAACATCTGGGCGAGCTGGTAGCGATAAAGAAACATGCGGATTTAAGAGCGCAATAACTTTAAGCCCATTGATTTTGGTATATCAAATACACGAGATGCACCTTTTTTAGTTTGCATGCGTCCTCTGGTCACTATGTGATGCACTTCCATAACAGTATCTTCAGGTACAGTTGGTCGTCCAAATCGCAGACTATCACAGGTGCAGCCAATTTTTTCGAATTTCATTACTAAATCACGAAGAGTTTGTGAAATGCATAGGCCACGTATTTGGCGATGGTTTCAACGGTAAACGCGCCAGGTTTTTGAAGCATTCATCTCATTTTGATAATAGTTTTACCAACTCATCACGAACGAAGTCATTTTGTTGGCATCTGCGAGCACCGACTGAAGAACATTCCCACCCTACTTTTTATCCATTTTCTACGCTGACTATCTGACAAACGATGTTCCGTGATTGATATTTTGTCTCTGTCATACTCAAATTTTCTTCGTGCGCCTTGGTCATGTTCTTTTTTTTTGGGGTGGGGGGCGTTCGTAGAGCTGAGTTTGTGCGAGCTTAACGCGTCCATTTATTGCAATAACCATACCGTTCCAACGCTCTTTAGGGTTTTCGCATGCGCTGAGCATTTTGCGATGAAGAAAAATGGATGTTGCCATAGAAATTTTCGAATTTCTGTAACTATAACCGTACCCGTGAGCGCCATTTTGTTGCCGTTCGCAGAATGTTGAGCTCATTCCTCTGAATACCCATATCTGAAATTTCACCTCGATCGGTTGAACGGACTGGCCGCTAGAGCTCCATATATCGGCAAAGTTTTTTTATGACAACCCTGTGTATGGCTTGTACTACATACATCTGACTTGTACTATATACATATGACTTTGTACTACATGTATACGACTTGGGAAAAGACAAATTTTGGAATATTAGGTAGTCTAATAAGAGAAGTTAGAATGTGTACCCAATATATCTTTATTTGCAACTACGACTTGGAAAATGAGAGCTATTTGAATAATAGTACATAGTCTAATATGAGAAGTTAGAATATAAAGGGTGTCCCTAAACAAATTGTATATACGCTAGGGGTGATAGAACACATCAAGACGAGTAATAGTAAATAGGAAACCAAGGGTCCCAAACGTTTTCCAAAGGAGATAACCGCCATTAAAGTTTGGGGTCCAAAATTTCAAATACACATAAAAAACGGAAATATTGGTCGATTGATTTGCGGTTTTCACTAAAATTATTCTTTATGTTTGTATTTTCTTGAAAATAAATTATAAAGATAAATTTCGAAAAATGCCGATAGAGGGCACTTTAGACTTTGAACTAATGAAAAACTATTTTTTGCCGTGATTTTTTGCATCTCATTATATGGTTTCGTAAGCTTAGACTTAAACTTAAATTTTGAGCTCAAAATCTGAATAGTTGGAAGCGGTACAGTAGCACAAACTTAACTGTGTTCAGAGGGTTTAACTTTCAAATGATTATAAAAAGCGGAAAAGTTGGTCGATTGATTTGCGGTTTTTACTAAAACTATTCTTTATGTCGGTATTTTATTAAAAATGAATTATAAAGATAAATTTCAAAAAATGCCGATAGAGGGCGCTTTAAACTTTGGAGTAACGAACAACTACTTTTTACGTTATTTTTTCCATCTGATTAAATGTTTTCGGAAACTTAGACTTAAACTTAAATTTTGAGCTCAAAATCTGAATAGTTGGGAGTGGTTAAGTAGCACAAACTGAACTGTGTTCAGAGGGTTCAAATTTCAAATGATAATAAAAAACGGAAAAATTGGTCGATTTGTTTGTGGTTTAAAATAAAACTATTCTTTAAGTCAGTATCTTCTTGAAAATGAATTTTAAAGGTAAATTTCAAAAAATTCCGTTAGAGGGCGCCTTAAACTTCAGAGTAACCAACAAAAAATTTTAACCGTTATATTTTGTATCTAATTAAATGCTTTCCAAAACTTGTTAAATGTTTTCGAAATCTTAGATTTAAACTTAAATTTTGAACTCAAATTCTGAATCGTTGGGAGGGGTTAAGAAGCGCAAACTGAAGTGTGTTCAGGAGTTGAAATTTAACCCCCCCCCCTCGAACACAGTTCATTATTGCGCTACTTAAACACTCGCAACGATTCAGAATTTGATCTCAAAATTTAAATCTAAGCATTTGAAAGCATTTAATGAGATTTAAAAAAATAACGGTTAAAAATAGTTGTAAGCTACTCCAATGTCTAAGGCGCCCTTTATCGGCATTTTGGAAATTTATCTTTAAAATTTATTTTCAAGAAAACACTGATTTAAAGAGTAGTTTTAGCAAAAACCGCAAACGAATCGACTAATTTTTCCGTTTTTTTTTTTATAGTTTTCCGTTTCGTTTGAAATATAAACCCTCTGAACACAGTTCAGTTTGTGCTACTTAACCACTCCCAACTATTCAGATTTTGAGCTCAAAATTTAAGTTTAAATCTAAGTCTACGAAACCATTTAATAAGATGCAAAAAATAACGACAACAATAGTATTAGGATGGATTATTTCGTTAATCCAAAGTCTAAAGTGTCCTCTATCGGCGTTTTTTGAAATTTATCTTTATAATTCATTTTCAAGAAAATACCGACATAAAGAATAGTTTTAGTGAAAACCGCAAATCAATCGACCAATTTTTCCGCTTTTTATAATCATTTGAAATTTAAACCCTCTGAATACAGTTAAGTTTGTGCTACTTAACCGCTTCCAACTATTCAGATTTTGAGCTCAAAATTTAAATTTAAGTCTAACCTTACGAAACCATTTGATGAGATGAAAAAATCACGGCAAAAAATAGTTTTTCTTTACTTCAGAGTCTAAAGCGCCCTCTATCGGCATTTTTAAAAATTTATCTTTATAATTTATTTTCAAGAAAGTACCAACATAAAGAATAATTTTAGTGAAAACCGCAAATCAATCGACGGATTTTTCCATTTTTTATGTGTATTTGAAATTTTGGACCCCAAACTTTAATGGCGGCTATCTCCTTTGGAAAACGTTTGGGACCCTTGGTTTCCTATTTACTATTACTCGTCTTGATTTGTTCTATCACCCCCTAGCGTATATACCATTTGTTTAGGGACACCCTGTATACTTTATAGTTCGCACCTGCAGTTTTATATTTCATTGGTCAATTACATGTGAATGAGCAATTACTAATGCACTCACAATTTATGAATATATAATAATTATTGGAATCGTCTGATTTTATAATTGAATATACTTATTAATTTTTTAATCAAACTTAACAAATAATTAAAGCGTTATTAAACTTATAAACATCGAGCTTGTATGATTTTATTTTTATTTCTCATTTGACTTTGAACCTTCATGTTAACAAAATAAAACAATTAATTCTGAAAGAAATAATATACTTATGATTAGAAAAATATTCTTTCCTACATTATTAATCAAACAAAATGCTTTTAATTTACCGAATAAAAAAGAATTTTGATTAGAAAAATATTTTATAATGTTATTTCATGAATTTGTTGTAATGAAGTAAGAAATTATTATAAAAATCGATATTCTGAAAAAAAGGATTTTTTTAAAGGTAAATTAATTAAAAAAGTTATGCGAATACATTTTTATCGATAATCTCCGATGTATTTTTTTAAAGTAACCTAATGTTGTTAACACTATAAAAACAATAATTTCTCATTAAAATTCATGACCAGAAAACATAATAAAATTTGAGATTATGAGATGGATTTTATATTCATTGTGTAAATGTTAATGTAAGATTTTTGCTCCCCCTATAAATCAGCTTTACAAGTAATCTCAAAACTTTTATCGTTTAAGTACTAATGAAAATAGAATGCTCATGAATAATAAATACTATATTAAAATTAATATAAATGTTGCGTGTATAAAAAATTCTGAATTAATTCCGAACTCCTGTATAGTTAAAAAAATATTTGTATTTTATTAAATTTTATTAATTATTAAAGATGTTATTTAATCATATTTTTTCCTTTTTTTACATTGAGTCACCTTCAAAGCAAGGTATACCTTTAAACATAAATCATGATTTATTTAATATTAATAATACACATTACATTCTTTCCTTGCATTGGCTTAAAAAAAATCTACATTAAAAAGGATAAACATACATGTGTGTAACGCTGAAGACATTCTGCGAATGGCAACGCTTTGCAATTCTTAATAAAATTTCGGTGTTACTATCTTCGCTTCTGCAATTATTTAAGCTTTTAAATATCGCACATTTTCCATCTTTACACCATCGTATAGTAGAAGAAAATGTACTTTTAAATGCAATTTATTTGAAAGCTGCATCTGGGTTTACTTTTGATAAATTAAA
Source organism: Maratus speculifer (assembly GCA_964019185.1). NCBI lineage: Eukaryota > Metazoa > Arthropoda > Arachnida > Araneae > Salticidae > Maratus > Maratus speculifer. Next base: position 13,960,957 of record OZ025291.1, on the reverse strand, counting down.
TTTTTTTTTAATTTTTAGTACCTGCTTAGTAATTGTGTCAACTGAAGTAATCCATTTCTATTAACTGTAAAGAGGAAAAGGTCAGAAAATTGTGAGATAGCCCAATTAGAAGAAACATAAAATTATGTAGCCTAATCGAATTAGTAGCCCTTAAATCGAATTAGTAGCCCTGAGTATGGAATATGTACTCAGCTGTTCCTGCATTCTAAAATTTATATATTTTATTGGTCAATTATATGTGAATGAGCAATTACTGATACACTCACAATTTATTAACATATGATAAATATTGAAATCGTCTGAATTTCTCATTGAATATTTTTATTAAATTTTTGAACCAAACTGAACTAATTAAGCTAATTTGAATTAATATATTTTTATCCGTCATTTGATTTTAAACCTTCATGTTAACAGACCAAACCATTTATTTGTTCTGAAAGAAATAAAATACTTATGATTAAAAAATATTCTTTCCTACATTATTAATCAAATGAAATGTCTGCAATTTACCGAATAAAAAAAAGAATAACTATTGAAATTTTTGATTAGAAATTTTTTTTATAATATTACTTAGTATTTTTTTTAACCGCAGAAATTGATTTAATGAAAAAAAGAACATATTTTTGTAAGAAAAACTAATTAAAAATGTTATGCAAATATATTTGTAATCGATAATCTGCAAAATATTAAAAAAAAAACCTAATGTTGTTAATATTATAAAAACAATAATTTCTCATTAAAATTCATGACTAGGAAAGTATAATCAAATTTGAGTTATGAGAAGGATTTTATATTCACTGTGTTTATTTAGATATAGGAGTTTTGTTCCTGCTGAAAAATAGCTTTACGAGTAATCTCAAAACTTTTAACGTTTAAGAGCTAATAAAAAAATGCTCATGAATAATGCATAATCTGAAATATTAATATAAATTTTGCATGTATAAAAAATGCTGAATTTATTTACAAATCATGTATAGTTAAAAAATACTTGTATGTTATTAACTTTTAAACAAGAAGTTACTTAATCGCATTTTTCCCATTTTTTTATATTGAGTCAGCTTCAAAGTGATGCATAATTTAAACAAAAATAATGATTTATTTAACATTAATAATACATAATACATTAATAATACATATTAAATTGTATTGGCTAAAAATGTATCTTAAAAGAGACAAACATATATGTGTGTAACGCTGACGTTATTCTGCAAATGGCAACACTTTGTTATTCGAAATGAAATCTCGGTTTTGCATATTTTAATACCGCAATTTTTTAAGCTTTTAAACATCGCACAAAATCAATCTTTAAACCATCGTATAGGGAAAAATGTACTCTTAAATGCAATTTATTTGAAAGTTGTACCTGAATTTATTTTTGATACATTAATTTTTTATAGTTTTTAGTACCAACTTAGTAATTGTATGACTTGAAGTAATCCATTTCTGTTAAATGTAAAGAGAAAAGTGTCTGAATATTGAGATGTAGTTCAATTATAAGATGCATATAATTAGGTAGCATAATAAGCGAATTTGGAATATGTACTCAGTTGTTCCTGCATTCTACAGTTTTTATATTTGATTGGTCAATTATATGTGAATGAGAAATTACTGATACACTCACAATTTATGAATATATAATAATTATTAAATCGTCTGAGTTTCTTATTGAATATTCTTTTAATTTTTTGAATCAAACCTAACGAATTAAACTAATGCATTATTAAAGTTATAAAATCGGAGCTTGAATGATTATATTTTTATTTGTCATTTAACTTTAAAACTTCATACTAACAGAAGAAACCACTTCTTTATTATGAAAGAAATAATATACTAGTGATTGGGAAAATATTCTTTCCTACATTATTAATCAAACAAAATGATTTTAATTTATCGAATAAAAAAGAATAACTATTGAAGTTTTTCATCAGAAAAATATTTTATATTGTTATTTCATGAATTTGTTGTACCGAAATAAGAAATTATTATAAAAATTTATTTTCTGAAAAAAAGAAATTTGTTTTCTTTTAAGGTAAATTAATTAAAAAAGTTATGCGAATATATTTTTTATAGATAATCTCCGAAGTATTTTTTAAAGTAACCTAATGCTGTTAATATTATAATACCAATAATTTCTTATTAAAATTCCTGACTAGAAAGCATAATCATATTTGAGTTATAAGAAGGATTTTATATTTACTGTGTATATGTTAATGTAAGATTTTTGTTCCTGCTGAAAAACATTTGAGCGAGTAATCTCAAAGCTTTTATCGTTTAAGTGCTAACGAAAATAAAATGCTCATGAATAATGCACACTATGTTAAAATTAATATAAATATTGCGTGTATAAAAAATGCTCAATTAATTCTAAACTCATGTATAGTTTAAAAAAATACTTGTATTTTATTACATTTTATTAATTATTAATGATGCTATTTAATCATTTTTTTTTTCAATTTTTATGCATTGAGTCCGCTTTAAAGTAAGGAATACCTTTAAACATAAATGATAATTTATTTAATATTAATAATGCATATTATGTTCTTTCATTGCATTGTCTAAAAAAAAAATCTGTATTAAAAATGGCAAACATATGTGTATGTAACGCTGATGTTATTCTGCGAATGGCAACGTTTTGAAATTTGAAATGAAATTTCGGTTTTACAATTTTCCCTACTGCAATTTTTTAAGCTTTTAAACAACGCACATTTTCAACCTTTACATTATAATATAGGGGGGGGGGGATGGTACTTTTAAACGCAATTTATTTGAAAGCTACATCTGAATTTATTTTTGATATTTTTTTATATAATTCTAGTATCAATTTAGTAATTGTGTCAACTGAAGTAATCCATCGCTATTAAATGTAAAGAGAAAAGTGTCACAAAATTGTGAGGCAGCTCAATCATAAGATACGTACAATTAGGTAGCATAATAAGAGAATTTAGAATATGTACTCAGTTGTTCCTGCATTCTATAGTTTATACATTTTATTTGTCAATTTATGTGAATGAGCATTTACAGATGGACGCATAATTTATGAACATATAGTAATTAATAAATCTACTGAATTTCTAATTAAATATTATTAAACTTTTAACGAAATTTTAGAAATTAAAATAAGGCATTATTAAAGTCATAATCTCGGAGTTTGAATGATTTTATTGTTATTTGTCATTAGACATTTAAAATTCATATTAACAGAATAAACTATTTATTCTGAAAGAAATAATATACTAATGATTAGAAAAATATTCTTTCATACATTATTAATCAAACAAAATGTCTGCAATTTATCGAATAAAAAAATAATTATTGAAATTTTTTATTAGAAAAATATTTTATAATGTTACTTGGTGAATTCGTTTTGCCGAAGTAAAAAGTTGTTATAGAAATTTATTATCTGAAAGAAAGAACATTTTTTTAAGTAAACTAATAAAAAAAGTTATGTTAATGCACTTTTAATCGATAATCGCCAAAGTATTTTTTAAAGTAATCTAATATTGTTAACATTATAAAACCAATGATTTCTCATTAAAATTCATGGCTAGGAAAGCGTAATCAAATTTGAGTTATGAGATGTATTTCATATTCACCGTGTATATTTCGATGCAGTGTTTCTAATCCTACTGAAAAAAAGTTTTACGTAATATCAAAATTTTTATCGTTTAAGTGCTAATGAAAATAAAATACTCATGAATAATACATATTCTCCTAAAGTTTTGCGTGTGTAAAAAATGGTAAATTCACAACTCATGTATGTTTTAAAAAATTACTTGTATTTTAATAAAATGTTATACAGGAAATTATTTAATCACATTTTTTGCCCATTTTTTTCTTTCTTCTATTTTTAATGGAAGAAAGCATTGTTAACGAAATTTTTTCGAATTCCAGTGATTGAAGGATTTACACGTTTTAGGGGTCAGAGATTCCAAAAAAATTGTTTTTACAAAATGTCTGTCCGTGTGTGTGTCTCTTATGTCGTCATTGTACGATAGAAAAGTATATGAAGATATGCATAGAATTGAACCAAATTCTTTGTGTATATTTTTGACTGTGATAAACAGGTCCTCCTTCAATTTTGAAATATTCTATAAAAGGAGGCGCTGTAATAGCGATTTTTACGCCATTTTCAATTTTGTACCATCGAAAAGCATACGAAGTTATGCATATATTTGTACCAAATTTTTGTGTAAATATTTGGATATGGCAGTTGGTCCTCTCTAATTAAAAAAAAATCCCCTGTAAGGAAGTGCTGAAATAGCGATATTTGAGCCATTTTTAATATTGTACTGCCGAACAGTGTATGAAATGATACATTAAATTGAATATTTTTTTTATTTTTTGTAAGTATTTGATTAGGGCTAGTAGAATTTCCCTTAATTCGGAAAAAATCTGCTGGAAGGGAGCAACCAGAGTTGACAGATTATCAGAAGTTAATTTCATCAAAAGTTCTTTGAAGATTTTATGTACTTATGACCAATAGTATTGTTTTCAAATAATGGTAGTTAAAAAGATTAAAAAGCATTAGTCTTTTTTGTAACTCTTATCAGTACTTATTCTCTTTTTAATAAAACAAAGAAAAGTGTTACCATAGTTACTCAAATATTGCTTACAATTATATTTAGTTTCTTCTATCGTTACAAGAAGGAAGTATTGGATAAAAAAAAACTTGCGAATTCCGGTTTTTGACAGATTTATACGTTTTTCGGTTCGGATATCAAGAAAAGTATGCTTTAACAAAATGTTTGTTTGTGAATCTATGTCTGTGTCTGTCTGTGAGTCTAGTCTGTGTGTAACTAAAATTTTGTAGGCGTTCTATCTCGAGACATAATGTACAGAATTAAATAAAAATTTATATCCAGTTAGTCCTTTATACAAATTAGAGCTGATTAATTTTTTATGTAAATCGCTCTACAAATGGCGCTGTTGTGCAGCTTTTCCATGAAATTCACAATTGTTCAATGCTCATAAGTATTACACGGATTTTCCTCAAATTTCACATTTGGTTAGTCCTTAACCTGTTCAGACCTGGTGTATCCTTATAGGATACACATCTTTATAATTTTGTTTTCACATATATAAATACTATTAAAAAAAGAGAAATTAGTGTAAATGGAGCATCAGAGATAGCAGAAATAAAGAAAATAGCAATTTGTCTCTCGTAGTGCTTTTTCAGTGAGTTACATGATATACAAAAATGGCTTGCAGCAGAAATGCACGAAATGTACAAAGAAAAAAAAAAAAAGAAAACGTAAAATTTTTTACTGTGTGTTAAGATACCATTTGTAGACTCCATTAGTAATACAAATTATTAAATATATATTTGTTTGATCTTTTTCTATGTTTTTACAATGCAGAAAAGTAAAATTTAATTTAAAATAACCTAAGAAATTGTTAAAATGCGTGTTTTACAAGTCCCCATTTATCAAAAAAAAAATTATGTACAAAAAATAAATTTTAATTATTTCGTTGTTCAATCTTTCTTAGTTATCAATTAATTAATGTGAATCCATAGCTGAAATTAATAAAAGTAGATCAATAAACCCTCGGGTCTGAAGAGGTTAATTCAATTGACTTTTTTTATTAGATGTCGCTGATATGCTGTATTTTATGCCATTTCTGCAACAGCTATATCTCAAGAACTAATACAATGTTTTTTATCAAACTTTAGATTCTGTTAGTCCTTGACATCATCTGACATTTTCAAATTTTTGGTGTAAATTGTTCAGTAGATGGTGCTACAATGCTGCATTTTTGACAATTTCCATAATAACTCTATCTCAAGAATTAATGCATGAATGTTTATGAGATTTGAAATTCAGTTAATCATTGACTTGAATTGACGTTTTTTACATTTTGGTATAAATTTTCCAACAGGTGACGCTGTTATGCAGTACTTTTCATAATATCCACAAAAGCTCTATCTCAAGAAATAATTTGCGGGTTTTCATCAAACTTCAGATGCAGTTACAAGTTGACATAATTTGTTGCAGATTAGGTTTTGGTGTAAATCATTCAACAAATGTCCCTGCTATGCTGAATTTTGAATGATTCACCTAATTTCGGAAACGATCATATCTCTAGAATTAATGAAAGTAGTATCTTATCATTATAATCCTTATGATGGACATAGACTGCAATTTAATTTTGCAACTGAGATATTGAATTTTGAAGTATTAACATGTATCAGATAGCAGAAAGTTTTGGGATTAGTTATATTAAGTTCTTGTTTTTCTTTTTTTTATTACGCTGCAATATAATGGTGCTTATTATACGAAATATACTATGTTTTCCTTTTATCAAAATTGATGGGAAAAAAGCAGTTATAAAACGCCGTGTCCAAGGTCTGTGGTGTGACGTCAAATGTATGGCACATTGATGAAACAGTTTAAATTAGAAATAATATGTTCATTTTAGGTAGCTTTCATTACAAAAAGTAAAAAGCTACCTATTGCAGCAATCCCGAGAAAAGCACTTCTGGAAAATTTTGGTACATTTTCACCGATCATGACCCCCAGACCCCAAAACCATCCTCCGTTCAAATGTTGATATATGTATATATATATAACCATATATATATATATATATATATATACAGAGAGTTTTCCCCAGGTTTAAAAAAGGGCAGGGCGCTACTGTTCTGAAAAGGGCACTTTTTACATTTTTCAGGGCACTTTTTCCTTCTTAAGGGCACTTTTATAGAGTTGAATCTATAATCTAGCAGTTCAAAAAGGCGTGAAAAAACAAATTTCATCTAAAAATTGAAAAAAGGAAAAAAAAAGGTAAATTTTGTTAAAAGATCGCGAAAAAACGGCAAATATTGTTAAAAGATCACGAAAAAACGGCCAATTTTGTTAAAAGATCGCAAAAAACAGCAGATTTTGTTAGAAGATCGGAAATAACGGCATATTTTGCTAAAAAATCGCGAAAAATCAGCAAAATTAATTAAAAGATCGCAAAAACAGCAGTTTTTATTAAAAGACCACAAAAACAGCATATTATGCTAAAAAATCGCGAAAAAACGACAAATATCGTAAAAAAACGGAAATTTTCACAGAATTTTCCGTTTTATTGCGTTTTTTGGACGAAATTTGGCTTCTTTTTTACAAATCATTTGACAAAATCTGCCATTTTATCGCGATTTTGGGAAAACATTTGTCGTTTTTCCACGATTTTTGAGGAAATCTGCTGTTTTGTGAAATTTTGTGACGAAATTAGCCATTTTTTAGCGATTTTTTGACGAAATTACCCGTCCCACAGGACGCGAATGAGACTCTTTTTTGCGTTCCATCGCCGATTTTTTGCGTAATTTATGCGCTATAGCGCGTTCGGATCATCGCTGGAGGACTGCGTTTTTTCAAATGTGGGGCAAGAAGGGCGCTATTTTTTTTGAATGAATGACAAGAGGGGCATTAGTTTTTGGATGAGGGACAAGAGGGGCGCTAATTTTTAAACTGAAGGGCAGGAGGGGCGGAGCGCCCCCCTGAAACCCTCTGGGGGAAACTCTGATATACATATATATCTGATTTTTGTCATGCTGTAAATATTTATGAACCTATTTGAATGAAACTTGGTATGTACATAGGACATAAAAATGTCTCGACCGAGTTCGTTGGCCAGCATTATCCGCCATCATGTTTCAAAATAGGAGCCATTTAAATGTTTTTAAAAATTTAAAAATTTAAAATTAAATGTTAATAAAATAAAAGTTGAAAAATATTTTTTTATGTGTTAGAACTTAAAACAATGATTTCAGAACACTTTTTCTTACGTCTATATCTTAAAAAATGACTGTGTTATAGCACTTTGAATTTCTAGTATATCTGACATTTTGAAATGATCTGATTTTTGTCACGTGATAACACGCGTATTTATGAATCTATTCGGATGTAACTTCGAGTGTACATAGTACATAATGAGGCCTGCACCAGATTCATTAGCCAGTTCCATCCACCTTTTTGTTTAAAAATGGCGGCATTTATTTTTTTTAATTTAAAATTTAAAATTAGGTACAAAAAAGTGAGAAATTGAAAAAGAGTTTTATTTTATGCATTTGACCTTAATACAAAAATTCTAGAACATTTTATTGTTTCGCCTGTATCTTAAAAAATGGCTGAGTTAAAGCACTTTTAATTTTTAGTGTTGAACACATTTTGGAATGTATTGATTTTCGTCACGTGATAACAGGCGTATTTATAAACCGATTTGAATGCAACTTGGTGCGTACATAGTACATACTGATGTCCAGACCGAGTTCGTTGGCCAGTTTCATCCGCCGTCTTGTTTCAAAATGGCGGAAAAAAATATATTTTTTTTAATTTAAATTTTAAAATTAGGTGCAAAAAAGTAAGAAAATAATAAAAAATCTTTCTTTTGTGTATTTTACCTTGATACAAAGATTCTAGAGCATTTTTTGTTTATCTATTATATTATTGTTATCTATTGTTATGTTGTTATATTGTTATCTATTGTTTATCTATATTGTTATCTATTGTTTATCTATATTGTTATCTATGTTATTTATATTGTTTATCTATTATATTAATTTGTTTATCTATTATATTTTTTTTTCTATATCTTGAAAAATGACTGAGTTATAGCACTTTCAATTTCCAGTGTAGTTGACATTTTGAAACGGTCTGAAATTTGTCACGAGATAATACGCATATTTATAAACTGGTTTGGATATAACTCCCTGTGTACATAGTACATACCAGTGTCTTGACCGTGTTCACTGACCAATTTCGTCCGCTACCTTGTTTCAAATTAGCGGCCATTTAAGTTTGTCAAAAATCTTTTAAATGTATAATTATGTACAAACAAAAAATTAGAAGTTGAAAAAAGGTTATTTCTAAAGTGTTTGATATTAATAATAAATTTTGGAGTAGTTTTTGCTTTGTCTTTACCTTAAACTTCTGAGATATAGCAGTTTGAATTTCTAATGTGAATGACATTTAAAAAATCAATTTGCCCGCGACAGCACTCGTATATATTAATCGATTTCGACATGAGTGTGCAAGTGCACATGAATGAAGATTTCGACCAAACTCGTTGGTTTGTTTTATCCATCATTTTGTATTAAAATTGCATACATTTCATGATATCGTGGGATTAGGCAATCCTATACATCGCTGAAAATAAAACCAGGTTGAATAAAAGATGACTAATTTCTAAAAAGTCCCATTAATATTGTGTATTGACAAAAACTATATAATTCAATCTTATATAATCGGTTTCCATTAATTTGAGCTTCGTATGTTTGAACAATGTAATTTAATTTAGAATGAATAAATAAATAAATAAGCTATATGAAAGCTACCTCTTTCTTCCGGTACTGACGGAAGGACTTTTATTCATTCATCTCGAATATTAAACTTAAATAAAACTACTAATAAGAATGTATTTATTAAAATACAACACATTGCTCAGTGGTGCACAAAACAAGAATTTTAATATACATTTGTACAATTAAAATAAAATAAAACTATCAACGTTTCGCACCGTCTTCTGCGGGCGTCTTCAGGAAAATATGATAACGGAAGGACTAAGTTTGCATCTTGATCGAGAGATAATATTTATAATACTATCTCTCGATTCTTATTTTAATTCAGTTAGATTTTAATTTATTAGAAATATTATCTCTCGATCAAGATGCAAACTTAGTCCTTCCGTTATCATATTTCCCTGAAGACGCCCGCAGAAGACGGCGCGAAACGTTGATAGTTTTATTTTATTTTAATTGTACAAATGTATATTAAAATTCTTGTTTTGTGCACCATTGAGCAATGTGTTGTATTTTAATAAATACATACTTATTAGTTAAATTTTATGGTGCAACTGTCCTGTATATATTTATTAAATAAAACAATTTGCAAAAAACTGCAACATTTACCGTTTAATGCATATCGATGACAAAATTGCTATTAAACTACAGCAAAGAGCAAGAATTAATCCCATGGTTTAGATAGTCAATCTATCAGAACATACATGGAGATATTCCAAACTCTAGATATACTTACCCAGTACTTAAACTGGAAATAAAAATATGCAAAGAGTTACAAGCAAAAAGATAGTGTCTTTACGACCAAAAAAAAAAAAAAAAAAAAAAAAAAAAAAAAAAAAAAACCGAATCGGAACGATCATTGCCGAACAAACAACTTGAGAAATTAAGAGGGACAAGATTTTGTCCAGAATTCTAACAAAATTAATTTACATTGCTTTAAAAAACGTTCGATACATATGTAAATACATCCCAGGGTGCGAAAGATTAATGTGCGCTTGTTTTTGAGTTTCCGTTTTCAGAAATAAAATAAAGGAAAATTTCGTTTGAAGAAGCGATAACTTTTCATTTTAAATTTGGTATAACAACTGGCTGGTGATGCCATCTGTCGAACAGTATTTATTGACCAAGGGAAAAAATGTTGTCCTCGGGGTGATTCGAACTGACGACCCTCTATGTGGGAGTCCGTTACTGAAACTATCTTGCCATACATTCTTTGATTACACATGTTTCTGAAAGCATATAATGGATTGTATAGTGTGTTTATATTTTTATAAAATAAATTGTAGTTTTGTCGAAATTGTTAAAATTCATGAAAATTATAATTAACAAGGCTAATTTATTATTATGATTTTTTCATGCTTAATGAATAATTTTAGTATGGCTTAATAAGATATTTAGAGTATTTTTTTTTTCTCAATGAATGATTATAATATGGTCTGGTTAATTTGTTATCAGAAAGTTCTTCGTATCAGTACAGTTGCAATAATTCACTCGCCAATACAAATCTTACAAAAGAGCCAGTATTATTTATTTAGTTTCTTTATTTCTGTACAACAACATGTTAGTTTTGTAAACATTTAAAGTAAATTTGCGATAGCTAACAGAGCATCTCCGTTGTTTCCTTCAATTTTCCTCCGTTTCGTTATTTTCAGGAAATATGACGAAAATTTCCGACTTTTAACCGAAAATGCCCTTTTCTCGTGAAAAGGAACTTTTCTGTGAAATTCAGGAAAAACACAATTTCAGATTGTTAATTTCAGATTTAATTTTTTTTTAACAGTACCAGAAACATGATATGCTATGGTGGATCACAGTATGCCGTATATAATTGGAGATGAAGAGACACATTTTCAGCATATATCGTCAGGACTTTTCGTCTTTTATTTCTAATAAAAAAATCATTGATAAAAACTCAATGCAGATTTAAAATGAGTAATTTTGTTAATTTTTTCTCAAATTAAAAGTTTTTAACAATTAAACGTTACATATCAGTAAAATATTGACCATTTTTTTAATTATGCAACTCGATTCCACTTTTTCTGAACAGTATAAATATAAAATCATTTTAAAAATATTCCCAACAGTGCAGCTTCCAGAGTCCTTTCAGCACATGCATATTAATTGTACCACCCTATATATTGCTATAAGATTTATTCATTGTTGATTAACCCTTTACGGATTGTGACTATTACACAAACTTTATTTTTTTAGGATTGGAAGTTACCTTCAACTATGCATTATTGAAAATGCTCTAATTTAATGCAAATTCTATTTTTTTTTATTTCGGGTGCCAAAAGCAAATTTTGCAAAAATTTACAACAAATCAGTTTAGCAGTTAGACCGAAACGTGTTAAATTCGCGAACTATGAAAGTAAAATAAAATAAAATAAAATAAAATAATATATATATACATATAAATTGAACTGACAGTCTTTAGCTCGAATTCCTTTGTTAAATATTTTTTTTAAATATTTTAAAAGTATAAAATTTTAAGCGCAAAAATTATTTTACATTTAAAATTTATTCATTTTTACTCAAGGAGAGTAAATAAGAAAAACTGTAAAACGGTGAAACGGTGAAACGGTAAATAATCTTTTCTGTGCATTATATTAATAAAATATTTCATGGATTATAATAAAATTTATCGAAGATAAATAGATTTCATCTACGGTACAATGAACGTAAATAAAAAGAAACGATATTACGTTTGTCATATCTTAATATAAATTCATTTCATGAAATGTAATTTGAGTATATCTTGATAAAAATATCTTAAATACACAAAATTCCGAGAAATTATTATTTGAGAATAAAATGTTTATAATTAATTCATATTTCCTTAAGATTTTTCGGAATGTCGGTAGTTCGAAGACATGTATATTCAATCGTAAAAGAATATGCGTTAATCTGGGTAAATAATAAAAATGTTTAAATTTTTCATCATCTACTTTCTTCTCCCAAGTATTGATGTAGTCTCGTATGCTATACATTTAATGTTGAGTAGATTTAAGTAATGCATCATCGTAAAAATTATTTAAACATTTTATTTTTAAATAATATAGATTTTTTTGTTCCTTCCACTCCCACATTAGAATTAACGTGACAAAATTGATCGCTTCAATCGTTTTAATCCTCCGTTGCTTCCCAGATGCATATAGGAAGCAATAAAAGTTTTACCTGCATAATGAGAAATCTTATCACCGCTTTAATTATGTAAAATTATTTCGTTTACATAACCATATAAAATTTATAATTTATAAATGATTTTTTTTCAAACTGTTTAAAGTGTCTAATCATAAATATTATTTTTTTTAAACACTTCCAAAAGAAATATAAATGTAGTTTAACAAATTAAATTTCTTGTAAAAATTGTGCTTTTTTTTAGAAAACTTTTTAGACTTTACGTGCGTGATGCACTGAATATTTCTGATGCTTATATTTAATGAGATATGTTTTTATTAACTAAACACACCTTCAATATATTTGTCTGGAGCCCAATCATTCGCCCTTTCGAGACGGCATCCCCTACACAAATTTTATTTAAACGGCACCGTTTTCTTTAAACAGATCCTTTTGCTGGTGAAATACCAATAAAATGCTTACTAAAAAAGTGAAATATTATATTTTTTTATTAACGATGCCAAAACCTAATTCTGCAACACCTGTTTCCAAATTACTAAATAACTAATGCCGGATTTCACCAAATCTTTTAAAACAGATTTTCTCGAAATGCGCAAACGCGGTTTATGTACCTTGTTAACACACGAATTCTTGATTATTATTATTATTATTATTATTATTATTATTATTATTATTATTATTATTATTTTCAGAAAAACAATCTTTACAAACGTTCTGGTGCTAATTCAAAAATTCTCAACTAAAATTTCGCCAGATATTTGCACGCAAATTTCACCAATCCTTATGTTCTATTTAATAATTTTTCGGATGTCTATTTATCTTCTTTCACTTTCAAATTCATATATTTTCAAATTTCGTTAAATTTGAAAAATTTATCATAATGTCTGTGAAAACATTTTTAGTCTTGGGATAATAGACAATATCCCGTAAAATCTTGAAGCTTTATGTATAAGAATTTCTACTTCTTTATAGTTTTTATAATCTTATACCTCTTTCTCATACATAAAATGTTATAAAGTGAAGCACTGAAATATGTATAATGTTTGGCCCTGAAACAGATTCAATTTTATATCATTAGGTGCGTTGGTAAATATGTATATAGATAGCAGCTATAGTCGTCGTTCATTCCGTCCATCTGTCCATACGTATATAACAGAGAAAAAACAACTCAAACGAATCGTTGAAACCAAATTAGAAATTTAAATGTTATAATTTTTAAATAATTTTGTAAAGTCCTTTCAAATTTTGTGAAAATTAGATGAACAGGGACAATCAAAAGCATTCCATTACATTACGGCCAATGGGAGAAGATAGTTTGAAGTGCATTTTAACGATATTACTTTCTTTCGAACACAATATAATCATATGCAGCTATGAAGAATGTACTAAAATATACATTCTGTACAATTTGTTGTTCAAAGGGTATTTGTTATCATTTACAGGTCCACACAAAATTATTTCATTACATTATAGTATAGGGGGAAACCTTCTTTGGGACACATTTTAATTATATTATACTACTTTTTATTATATAATACTACATGTTTTATGAAATTCATATAAGTTGCTGAAGTTTACTACAAAATACTTCGCATATAATTGGGAACATATTGTATTTACAGGACCACACAAAAGATTTCGGCTACTACACTGTATCCGAAGTACTATATACTGTTATGCTTAACATCTGAAAAATTTTTAAACTTCGTTATAGTATGAATGTGCTTCTTTTGACACGCTTGACGTGCCCTTCCAGACTTGTTTTACTATCTGCTAAGGACTTGAGCTTGAAGCAATAATATTTGAAATCTACACTTTCTTTGTTAAGAGTTTGGAATGGCTTGAGTTTAATCCTATTTATGAATTGAGTGATAGGGAATATGCAGGGTCAGTGCTGAGAATTATTATTGGCAAAGGGTGAAAGGTGAGAGAACCTTAAATTGCCAAGTCAAATTTCAATATTTTGCAACTGTATAGAGGGTAAAAACAAATAGTTCTTGATATTTATCAATTAGTTTTTTAATTTTGCGAAATTATCACAGTTAGAAAATATAACATAGATCGTATTTGTAAGAAGCTTAATAATATTTACAATTACATTTGCAAATTTTGCCAAATCTGTCAGAAATAGAAAGTGTATTAAAGTTTCAAACAAATTTGCCAAGTATAACAGAAGTTCGCGAACATATGGGGAGATGGTGACGCTGTCCCTTAATCCCTTCGTGAAGGGAGCCTTTTAGGAAATTTTTAATGTTTTGTCACCGGTTTTTAAAAACAGAAATTTGTGCCTTATTGAATCGAGCCAATGCTCCGATTCAATAAAGCAAATTTTACAGTAAAATTTTACTGGTGGGGATAAACACGAACTTCTAGGCCCTTTTTGCGGCACGTATACGTATCGCTCGTGCCCAAGGGGTTAATGAGGGCCCTGGGAATGCATAGGAATGTTATCCCATATGTTATCTCTCGAAATTGTTTTCGATTTCCCGGAAAATATTTTAACTCTTAAATGCATGGTGAAACAGATTGGCATCGTTTTTAACTTTTAATAATTAAATTAATTTTGAGTAATTACTACATGCATATTGTAACTCGTAGAATGTAGACATATATGTTATAGTTTAAGATCTATCTTAAAATTTCTGGTGATAATCCTTAATGTAAGAATAATAAAAAAAAATAATAATAAAAAAAAAACAGAATTCTAAAAGAATAATTCATGCATTCAAGTGTTCATGATTTCTCATCTGGCACCATTTTTTTTGAAATCGTAAGATTCACCTTATTTAAAGAAATGTTTATCAAAACGAAAACAGAGGAATTATATCATTTAAAAAAATGATGCGAATCAAGAAGTTTTAATTTAAAAAATGTATCCAACATGCACCGCTGATATATTATTATTATTATTATTTATTATTATTATTATTATTATTATTATTATTATTATTATTATTATACTCACAGCACTTTTTGAAAAATATTCTTGACCGTGATTTTGTCGACAGTTATGTTAAGGAAATGTTAGGCAGCAGAAACAAGAAGTTTACAGGAGTGTTATTTTATTGTTTGTTTTGTTTTTTAAATTTACTAATTTAAAAGTATTTATTTATGTTTGTTTTAAAACTCTCATTTAACACAATTTTTTTAATAATTAAGAAAAGCTTGGGTACTAAAACAACAATTTTCGATTTTGTTTTTATAAAGAAAAAGTAAGTAAACATTTAGCTGTGAGAATTGCTTGAAAAATAAATGAAGTAAGACAAATGTTTTTACAGAAATTTACAAACCTAAAAATAAAATAAAAACATGATAAGGTAATTTAAAATCAAATAGATCTGGTATAGAAAAGAAGGAATGCAAGAAAAAAATATTTTGAAAGTGTAATAAATAAAAATTAAAAAATGCATAATTGCTACTTGTCCTTATCAATAAAAATTAAGAAGTAACATTAAAATTGATGGGGATCAGAAACAAAAGAAAGAAAGGAAAATCGTGTTGCCAAAATACGAAGACAAATTTAAAATGACTTTTAGAGAAGAAAAAAACCCCACATTTTGCCCTAACTGATGTTATCATTATTTAGAAAGAAGACATATATTTAAATTAACAAATGATTATGCAAAAAAATTATAATCGAAATCTGAGCAGAATTTTCTTTTCTAAACTTTTAAAGTTTGTAGGATACTTTAATTAATGCTACAATACAGAATCTTTTTTAGAAAATAGCATGTTTTACCACGCAAGCAGTTAATATTCCTTATTGAAGTGATATCTATTTTTTTTATTCTTATGTATTTGGCAATGTTCTTTTAGTATGCTATGGTAAAAAATTAACAGGGATTTTTTTTTAATTCTTAATTCTTATTCATAGGTAGATAAATTATTTATGGGCAATTTTTGGCCCTCTTTTAATCTGCTTTTTTTTTTTTTTTTTTTTTTTTTTTTTTTTTTAAGAAATTTTATACTCATTATTTATGGACTTTCTGAACTTCGGTTTTTATAACAACATGCAAAAATTTAATATTAATATCATTATAAATACATTTCTGAAAACATGGTTCATTGTATAGCATTTTTATCTTTCAATGCATTTTTTTTACTGTATTTAGTCACGAATTCTTAAGCGAGTTATTTAAAAAAAAGTAGCCTACAGGCACCGGTCATCTATTACTTATATATTTATTTTTATTCTCCTGGCCCATAATGCTATCTACTCTTTATATTAAGGAAAATGTTAGGCAGCGGAAACATAAGGATTACAGGAGCTATATTTTATTGTTTATTTTGTTCTTTTAGTTTTCCCAATTTAGAAATATTTATATACGTTTGTTTTTAAAAGTCTCAAGTAATAGAAAAGTTTTTAATAAATTGAAAAATGTCTAGATGCTAAAACAAATTTTTTTGTAAAAAAAAAAAAAAAAAAAAAAAAAAAAAAAAACAAGTATACATTTGATTGTGAGATTTTTTAGGAAAATAGATGAAGTAAAAATTATCGTTTTATTGAAATTTACAAATTTGAAATAAAAATATATATATATATATATATCACAAGTTAATTTGCAATCAAATTGATCTGAAATAGCAAACATTGAAGAAAAAATATTTCGAAAGCGTAATATATAAAAATTTAAAAATGCATAATTAGTATTTGTTCTTTTCAGCAGAAATAAAGAATTATATTTAAAATTGATGAGGTTTAGAAACAATGAAAGAGAAAAAATATGTTGCTAAGATACGCAGACAAATTTAAAATGACTTTTTGAAAAGGGAAAAAACCCATTTTGCCCTAAATGATGTTATTATTATTTAGAAAGAAGACATGTGTTTAAATTAAGAAATGATTATGCAAAAAAATTACAATTGAAACCTGAGCAGAATTTTCTTTTCTAAACATTTCCAGTTTGTAGGATTCTTTAATTAACATTACAATGCAAAATGTTTTTTCAAAAATAGCATGTTTTATCACGGCAGTAGTTAATATTCTTTATTGAAGTAATGTTTATTCTTTTTATTCTTATGTATTTGGCAATTTACTTTTAGTATACTATAATAAAAAAATAACGTGGATTTTTTTAAAATTCTTAATTCTTATTCAAAAGTCAATGAATTATTTATGTGTGATTTCCTGCCCTTTGTTAATCTGATTTATTTTTATAAAGAAAATTTGCTCATTATTTATGGGCTTTCTGAAACTTAGGGGTTTTTTAATAACAGGCAAAAATTTTATATTAATCTCATTAAAAATGCATTTCTTAAAACATGGTTCGTTATACATCTTTTTTTATCCATTAATGGATTTTTTTTCTAAGTAGCCTACATGCACCGATTATCTATTTTTATTTTATTTTTTATTCACCTGACCCGTAATCCTGTCTTACACTTAAATTAAGGGAAATGTTAGGTAGCGAAAACATAAAAATTACAGGAGCTATATTTTATTGTTTACTTTATTGTTTATTTTATTGTTTATTTTGTTTTTCCAATTTAAAAAAAATATAGTAACGTTTCTTTTAAAACGCTCTACTAATAGAAAAGTTTTAAATAAGTTGAGAAACGCTTAGATACTCTAACAACAATTTTCGATTTTACTTTTGTAAAAAAAATCAAGTAAACATTTGTTTGTGAGAATTTTTTAGAAAATAAATGAAGTGAAACAAATGGTTTTATAGAAATTAAAAATAATATAATAAGGTAATTTAAAATCAAATATATCTGGAAAAGAAAACATGCAAGAAAAAATATTTCGAAAGCTTAATCAATAAAAATTTAAAAATGTATAATTAGCATTTGTTCTTTTTAGTAAAATTTAAGAAGTGTAATTAGAATTCATGAGGGTCAGAAAAAAAAGAAAGAAAATAAATCAAATTGCTGAGATACGCAGACAAATTTAAACTAACTGTTTGAGAAGAAAATAATCCACGTTTTGCCCTAAGTGATGTTATCATTTTTCAGAAAGAAAACATGGGTTTAAATTAAGAAATGATTATGTAAAAAAATTACGATTGAAATCTGTGCAGAGTTTCTTTTTTTAACTTTCAATGTTTGTAAGATACTTTAATTAATGTTAGAATACTGAATGTTAGAAAAAAATACTATGTTTTATCACGCAAGCAGTTAATATTCTTTATTGGTGAAACATTTATTCTTCTTATTATTGTGTGTTTGGAAATGTACTTCTTGTATGCCATGATGAAAAATTAACAGAGATACATTTTTTTCTTAATTTTTTTCAACGGTCGAGGAACTATTTATGTGCGATTTTTGTCGTTTTTTATACTGATTAATGCTTATAAAGTAATTTTATATTCATTACTTATGGACATTCTCAAACTTGTATTTTTCTGATGACAGGCAAAAACTTTATATTAATCTCATCAAAAATATATTTCTGAGAACATGGTTTGTTATTTATATTCTTCAGTGCAAATTTTATTGTATTTAATCATTCTTGACTAAATACAATAAGTGAAGAATTCTTATGTAAATCAAGAATTCTTAATGAAAAAAAGTAGACTACAAGCACCGGTCAATTATTATTTTTTCTTTTTTATCTTGGCCTATAATCCTGTCTACACTTATCTTAAGGATAATGTTAAGCAACGGAAACATAAGGATTACAGGAGCTATATATTATTGTTTATTTTGTTTGTTTAATTTTTCCAATATAAAAATATTTATTTACGTTTATTTTAAGACTCTCAATTAATAGACAATTTTAAAATTTGAGAAACGCTTACATACAGAAACAAATTTAAAGTCAGATCTGGAATAGTAAACATGCAAGAAAAAATATTTCGAAAGCTTAATAAATAAAAATTTAAAAATGTATAATTAGCATTTGTTCATTTTAGTAAAATTTAAGAAGAGTAATTAGAATTCATGAGGGTCAGAAACAAAAGAAAGAAAAAAATCATATTGCTAAGATACGCAGACAAATTTAAACTGACTGTTTGAGAAGAAAATAATCCACGTTTTGCCCTGAGTGATGTTATCATTATTCAGAAATAAAACATGGGTTTAAATTAAGAAATGATTATGTAAAAAAATTACGATTGAAATCTGTGCAGAGTTTCTTTTTTTAAACTTTCAATGTTTGTAAGATACTTTAATTAATGTTAGAATACTGAATGTTAGAAAAAATAGTATATTTTATCACGCAAGCAGTTAATATTCTTTATTGGGGAAACATTTATTCTTTTTATTATTGTGTGTTTGGAAATGTACTTCTTGTATGCCATGATGAAAAATTAACAGAGATACATTTTTGTTCTTAATTTTTTTCAAAGGTCGAGGAACTATTTATGTGCGATTTTTGTCGGTTTTTATACTGGTTACTGGTTAATACTTATAAAGTAATTTTATATTCATTACTTATGGACATTCTCAAACTTGTATTTTTCTGATGACAGGCAAAAACTTTATATTAATCTCATTAAAAATACATTTCTGAGAACATGGTTTGTTATTTATATTCTTCAATGCAAATTTTATTGTATTTAATCATTCTTGACTAAATACAATAAGTGAAGAATTCTTAAGTAAATCAAGAATTCTTAATTAAAAAAAAGTAGACTACCAGCACCGGTCAATCATTATTTTTTCTTTTTTATCTTGGCCTATAACCCTGTCTACACTTATCTTAAGGATAATGTTAAGAAACGGAAACATAAGGATTACAGGAGCTATATATTATTGTTTATTTTCTTCTTTTAATTTTTCCAATATACAAATATTTATTTATGTTTATTTTAAGACTCTCAATTAATAGACAATTTTAAAATATGAGAAACGCTTACATACAGAAACAATTTTCAATTTTATTTTTGTAAAATAATAATAATAATAATAATAATAATAATAATAATAATAATAATAATAATAATAATAATAATAAAAATCAAGTAAATCTTTGAAGAGGGGAGAGGATTGTACTTTGTGCTTATATATAACTAAATAAATAAACAACGTTAAAGAGCACAAATATTATAAAATAAAAGATGTTAAAAGCATACATGTTTCGGGACTTCTTAAGTCCCATCATCAGTGCTAAAAAGTGTAAAACGCAAAAGAAAGTCACATCGTAAAATAAAATAAAATAAGCCGTGTAACTGAGCTCGCCGCTAAGGCGAACTGACTCTGCTTTGCGACGTTTCTTAGTCAGTTCGCCTTAGCGGCGATTTATTTAGTTAAGTAAATCTTTAGTTTTGGGAATTTTTGGCAAAATAAATACGGTAAAACAAACTGTTTTATAGAAATTTACAAACATGAAATTTAAAAAGTATGATAAAATAATTTAAAGTCAGATCTGGAATAGTAAACATGCAAGAAAGAATATTTCGAGAGCGTATAATAAATAAAAGTGTAAAAGTGAACAATTAGTATTTGTTCTTTTTAGTAAAAATTAAGAAGTATAATTAAAATTGATGAGGTTCAAAAACAAAAGAAAGAAAAAAAATTACGTTGTTAAGATATGCAAACAAATTTAAAATGACTTTTTGAGAACGAAAAAAAACATTTTGCCTTAACTGATATTATCATTATTTAGAAAGAAAACACATGTTTGAATTAAGAAATGATTACGCAAAAAAATTACAATTGAAAGCTGGGCAGAATTTTATTTTCTAAACTTTCAATGTTTGTAAGATACTTTAATTAATGTTAGAAAAAAAAAATAGCATGTTTCATCTCGCAAGTATTTAATATTCTGTATTAAAGTAATACTTATTCTTTTTATTCTTGTGTAATTGGGAGTGTACTTTTTGTATACTATAATGAAAAATAACCATAGATATTTTTTTATTCTTAATTCTTTTTCAAAGGTCGATGGATTATTTATGCGTGATTTCTACACTTCTTTTAATCTGATTTATTTTAATACAGAAAATTTCATGCTCATTATTTATGGACTTTCTGAATCTTAAGTTTTTCTAATGACAAGTAAAATTATATATTAATCTAAAGATACATTTCTGAATACATGGTTCGTTATATATAATTTTTTATCCTTCAAAGAAGTTTTGTTAGAGTATTTAGTCAAGAATTCTTAAGAATTATTTAATATTGTTGTAATTTTTAATTCACAATCTACAATCCTGTCTACACTTATGTTAAGGAAAATGTTAGACAGCACAAATATAACGATTACAGGAGCTATATTTTATTGGTTATTTTGTTCTTTTTATTTTTCCAATATGAAAATATTTATTTACGTTAGTTTTAAAACTCTCAAAAAATAGAAAAGTTTTCCATAAGTTGAGAAACGCTTAGATACTGAAACAACAATTTTCCATTTCATTTTTGTATTAAAAAAAGAGTAAATATTCGGCTGTCAGAAGTTTTTGGAAAATAATTGAACTAAAACAAATAGTTTTGCAGAAGCTTACAAACTAAAATAATAAAAAAAGTATGGTAAAATAATTTAAAATCAAATCGATTTAGAACAGAAATCATGCAAGAAAAATAATATTTCGAAAGCGTAATAAATAAAAATTTAAAAATGCATAATTAGTATTTGTTCTTTTTAGTAAGAATTATAGATTAGTAAGAAAGTTCTTTTTAGTATAGTTAAAATTAATGAGGTTCAAAAAAAAAAAAAAAAAAAAAAAAAAAAAAAAAAATCACGTTGTTAAGATATGCAAACAAATTTAAAATGACTTTTTGAGAAAGATAAAGACTCATTTTGCCCTAACTGATATTACCATTATTTAGAAAGAAAATACATGTTTGAATTAAGAAATGATTACGCAAAATATTACAACTAAATAAATACGCAATAATTACGCAAAATATTTCTACAATTGAAAGCTGGGCAGAATTTTCTTTTCTAAACTTTCAATGTTTGTAGGATACTTGAATTAATGTTAGAATACAGAATTTTAGAAAAAAAAATAGCACGTTTCACCTCGCAAGTATTTAATATTCTGTATTAAAGTAATATTATTCTTTTTATTCTTGTGTATTTGGGAGTGTACTTTTTGTATGCTATAATGAAAAATTAACATAGATATTATAGCATAGCACGGCAGTGCTATGCTATATTTATTTCCAGTGCGACTCCTTAATGTTAATTTAATACAGGATTTAACATTGAACGAGTTATTCACTAGACATTTTCCCACATTTTGTACCTGCTGCCACAAATTTTCTTCGGAGTACCTAATTGAGTTAAAATCCTCAAAAGCACATGAGATTAATGGACATATTTTCCTTAGCATTTAATAATTTCTACGTGATTTAAAAAGAAAAAGAAATTTGATTTTTTTTTCTTGTAAGATTTCAACACGGCATATTTAAGACTTCATATTGGAAGTGAAACTGAGATTTTGAAACATTTGGTACAAAGAAAAAGAATCATTTACAGAAAATAATAAATATGAAGCATGATTTTTATAATAAAGAGACATTTTGAAAAATTGATTAATGGATCAAGACGATTTTTAACTGAAGAAATATAGAAAATAAGGAAATTAAGCTATTTCCAATTTATTGTTTCTTCAAAATAATAGAAAATAACTTAAATATATATATATAAATGGTATTTGAAAACGAGGTTTCTGACACATTGACATCAGAAAAAAATCGCGCCAAAGCCAGTGCGTAAATATTTGTGCCGGAATTTTGTACTTATACCACATTTTAAAAATTTCTCCGCCTTATATATTCGAAGAAAATAGAAATAAATTAAGGTAAATAAATGTCTTCAAAAATAAGAGTATTAAAGAATAATAGTAAAAAATAATAGTATATCATCCTTGGTATGTAATCAAATTAGTAAATCTGCAGAACTTTTCCTTCAAACTCAATTTCTGGCAATTTTTTAAGGCTAAACCGCAGATATAATGACTACTTGGCGTAAGACTTTTCACACTGCAATAAATTAGCCAATTCTATTAACCGGTGCCTACGTATTAATGCCACCGCAGTTACAGATTTGGCGATTTTTAATCTACACCTAATTTTTTTGCGACAAATCTCTATAACAGTTTGTTGTTAAATTATTAATTTTTAAAAAGTTTTAATTACTCTTTTTGTCATCGTGGCAACAGAAATATTCCATTTTTGGACATTAAACCAATCAGCACGCGAATAAAATTAAATAAGTTGCGGAATTCAACCAATAAAAAGATTCACATATACTTTAGATTTCCCATTTCTCTTCTGAAAACAACAACTATTTTTTCCAAACAGTTAATAGTAATATTTATTTTCCTAATAAAGATAGAAGCATGATTTGAACGCAATGTTAAGTATTAAAAAAGAGATGGTTTTAACCTGATAAAATATTTTTTTTAAATGTGAAGATTTATGTGTGCCGCCCTCTTTAAGGAAAATGCTAGGCAGCGGAAGTATAAAGGTTATAGGTTCTACATTTTATTGTTTTCATTTTGCCAATTTAAAAATATTTATTTACGTTTGTTTTAAAGCTCTCAATTAACAGAAGCGATTTAAATTAGTTGAGAAATGCTTGGATACTGAAACAATCATTTGCAATTTTATATTTGTTTAAAAAAAAAAAAAAAAAAAAAAAAAAAAAAAAAAAAAATCAGGTGAACATTTAATTGTGAGAATATTTTGGAACATAAATGGAACAAAACGAATAGTTTTACAGAAACAAACCTGAAACCTCAGTTTACAAACTTGAAATAAAAAAAAAATACGATAAGGTAATTTAAAATTTAAATTCATGTGGAATAGTAAACATGCAAGAAAAAATATTTCGAAAGTATAATAAATAAAACTTAAAAAATGTATAATTAGTATTTGTTCTTTTCAGTAAAAATTCAGAAGTATAATTAAAATTGATGAGGTTCAAAAACAAAAGAAAGAAAAAAATCATGTTGCTAAGATACGCAGACAAATTTAAAATGACTTTTTGAAAAGACAAAAACACATTTTGCCTTAAGTGATGTTATCATTACTTAAAAAGAAGACACATGTTTAAATTAAGAAATGATTAAGGGGAAAAAAATACAATTGAAATCTGAGCAGTATTTTCTTTTCTAAACTTTCAAAGTTCGTAGTATTCTTTAATTGATGTTATAATGCAGGATTTTAGAAAAAAAAATCGACTGTTTTATCACGCAAGCAGTTAATATTCTTTATTGAAGCAATATTTATTCTTTTTATTTTTGTGTATTTGGGAATGTACTTTTTGTATGCTGTGATGAAAAATTAACATAGATTTTTTTTTATTATTATTCTTAATTCTTTTTGTAGATGAATTATTTATGTGCAGTTTGTGCCCTTTTTTAATATGATTTAATTTTATAAAGAGGTTTCATGATCATTTTTTATGTATTCTCCGAATCTTAATTTTTGACATTGAACTTTTTCCTTTCTTTTTATAATATTTTAACTTTTTTTAAAACTTCATACCTTTAGACAAGCCTTTTAATTTTAAACATTAATCTTTCAAAACAATTCTTTTCTTAAAAAGAAAATCCCATTACTTAATTCATTGTATCTGTTGCATCATATTTCCTTAGTTATTCTGTCAAACGTTCCATATCCCAGCATTCTATTCGGCCGTATTTGTTTGAACTGGGGATTCCAGCGGCATAATATGTGGCCGTCTGAGAAAACTAAATGAGCAGACATGCCAACCTCCGGCTTTTGATAAAATCAAACAATTATACTTCTAACCAGAAATTTACTGAGTCAACGACATTAAGTAAATTTAGAATGACCCTCTGAGTTGACACTAGAAAATTCTAATTAAATAAATTTTCTGGTTCAAAGTACGTTTTTATGAATTAACAAAAGCCGGAAGTTGGCAACTCTGAGTGAGGTTTGTCTCAGTGGGTTAAATTTCATTGGTAAAAGATGAGTTCTGATTGGCTAATTAGGAGTTTGTCGCGAAATCCTTTTTTCCGGCGCAATGAGGCTACATGAGACCGACTACGTTAATTTCGGTATCACCCTTTTTTTTGTCTGTATGTGTGTGTGCCTACATTTTCAATTTGTCACTTGGAGGAAATATAAGTTTTTATTACGATGGAGGTTCATTTTTTTATGGTGTTTATGCTGATGAATCGTTGACACGTAGTCGCAGCAGTATCTAGAGGAATTGCATTTGCTGGACTTTGGGATGTCAATAAAGAATTTTATTAAAAAGTCAATGTCTTGAATCATGCCATGAGAAAATCTTACAAAATTTCACTCCATGTTTCACCAACACATGCCACGCTGACCCCAAAAAATCCTCCCGAATTTCATTCCATGAGTGATGTCTCTGCTGTGATGGAGTAGCACGTAACATACACACACACACACACACACACATATATATATATGTATATATATCATCATCATCATCAACAACCGTTTTCGATCCACTGCTGGATGTAGGTCTCCCCCAGATTTTTCCAATGTTTTCTGTCTAGTGCTTTCGTCATCCAATTTACACCAGCCACTTTTCTAATTTCGTCACTCCATCTTAATTGTGGTCGTCTTCTTGGTCATTTCATGGGGGAAAAAATCCTATAATTACGACCACTTTGAACATTTTTAAAGACCAAACGAAAATTATATATATTATCACATAAATATATTTAAACTGTTGAATTTAAATTTGCATATTATTCTGAATATCAACTGGGAAATTTATTAACTTGCAAATTCAGCAAACAAAACTCCAATTTTGAACAACACTTAATACATTTAAGAGATTTAAGTACTTTTCTCTCCTGTAGCGTCAAAAATGATACGTATTGCACTGTAAACGTTTTGCAGATAAATGTGAAAATGGTTGCTGCATCTTGTTGTATATTGTCAAATTGCTTCTTAATTCTATTCACCTTAAATATTAATATTAATATTAAATTTCAAATTTCTTTAAAGGAAATTTTATTAGATATAGATACTGAATCTCACGCCATTTAATATGGGGATTTTTGAAATATCAATTTTCTACAAAATGAAATTAATCATTTTTTGTGTGTTTGCAGCTTTCTTCAGTTGATGGCATCGACTCTTTTATTTTCAAATATCTTTTATACAGCCTCTACCACAATTATAACGGCTGTAAGTGATAACTTGAAAATTAGACTAAAAATTCATCTCTACGATTCTGAAATTACGTTACTTTCATAATTTTTCTGATGAAAGAATTCTGCTTTTTGGAGGCTCACTTATTTCAGTCGACCCCCAGTCAATACAGTCATTGTATTCCTTTGCCTTAAAGTTTACTTTTTGAATCTGAAATTCTGCATTTTTAGTGCGAGGGGTTGAATCCTTCATTTTTTAGCAATTTCCAACACAGTTGAAAAGTGTTTATGAATCCGGTTTGTCTGTCCGCGCTCTGACTAACGTAAATATACTCGGATTGCCATGAAATTATAGGACGTTATTAACGTTTACTCTAGCACGAACTCTATTGAAAATGAAGTTTCTAACATGATTTGTTTATCTACAAGGAGAGTCAAAAGTTTGCCATTACATTACAGCCTATGGGGAAAAATCATTTCAAATTAATTTTAAAGATGTTATACCCTGTCAAACATATTAAAATTTATATGCTTTTACGAGGTGCATTAAAATGTGCATTCTATAAAATATGAGGTGAAAATGTACCTATTATTCATTTACAGGGCCACACAAAAGAATTCCATTAGATAATGGTAAAAGGGGAAATTGTGTGTGACGTATTTTAAATATATTAAACTGTTTCATATATAATAAAATTGATGTATGTCAATGAGGCTTAGTATAAATTATACCATACTGCCTTCTCTAATATAATGTACATAGCATTTACAGGGACAGACAAAAGATTTCAAATAGTACATTCTTTCCTAAGTACTGTATTTGTATCCGATGATGGATAAAATGCATTTTACGTATGATATGCGCATTTAAGTTTCATTAAATCTATGCACATTATATGATGTGTATAAATGCTATAGTTGATATACAGGGCTACCCAAAAGAGTTCACCAACGTTACTGCTTATGATTATATGAGCGTAAATTACTTAAAGGTGGTCCTTAAATAAATTATGCATTTTTATGCTGAACTGCATTAAATTTACTAAGAAATGTTTGCAGAATATAGATAAAATGATATACAGGGCCACGCAAAGTATTGAGTACATGGAGCCTATGAACGATAATTTATGAAAAAGTGATTTCAGTTGTTTTAGGAGTGTTTTAGAATAAATTTTAGCTTAACACTGATGTATAATAAAGGTACCAGGAAAACTACAGGGCTGAACAAAGTATTAAAGTATGTTTCCATCTATTAGTATAAATTGCTGAAAGAGAAATTTCAAGGTACTAGGCATTTTTTTGCTAAACTAAATTTTCCCATTATATAGTATGTATATTAGCTGTCAGATCAAATGCAGGGCTGTGCAAAATACTAGAATACATATTTGGTTATATTTGTATTTATAACCTTATTTACCTAAATAACGAAGCTTTTTTAAAGATTTCATGAAGCGTTGGAAAGTGCTTCATAATCTATGCTTAACGCATGATTTTTCTTACTTGTTTATTCTTTACCATGCTATTCTTCTAATATCTTAGTTATCATTTGTTGCTTTTACTACCAGTAACGTCTCGGAGTGACACTATTATCCATTTGTTTGAACGACTAAATAAACTCATATTATCTCGCAGAAACGTTCAGAAATAATGAATTTGAAACAGCTGAATAGGTACATCTGAGCAACTTGGCGTTTTCTTAAAGCAAGCCACAATTCCACTTAAACTCTTATCCCTTTATGTGCGAAATATTTTAGTTCTTCCTATCAATTTGAATTACTAACGTACATACATAAAATTATGCTTACAGATGCAATCTCTTTCTATTGCACATTCGTCTTTTCTATCTGTTTTCAAGTCCTGAAAAATACTGTCCGTTTGAAACCGCTGCATTATATGAAACAAATATTTTTAACATATGATCAAAACTTCATTTTTTTGCATCTGCTATGTCCATGAAAGAAGAACTCGTACAAAGCGTCACAAAGATTTATCGCTCCATATTTTTCTAACAAGGATTGGGACATCAAAGCTCTTAAGCCTGTTTTTACAAGATCTAGTTTAATGTGTGAATATCGGAATATCTTTTCTTCTACACCAGTATCATTAAGGGTTTTCTCCAATAATCTACATTTGTTATAGTACATATGCGGTATAGTATATATGTAGTTCTTAATTTACCTGTTAAGTGTTCATTTGAAAATTACAAGTATGATTTTAGCTACATTTTGGTAACTTTTTCACGAACGTCCTAGTAAGATTGTCCACAAATTGAAGATAAATATCATCTTTTTCATCCATGTCACGTCGCAACCAGTGGTAGTGACGTATCACATCAAAATATCTTGCCAATTACAAGTCTTTCAATGGAGCCCAAAAGGCATTTTTTATACTATCGCATATCTTTACATAGTCAAGCCCATTGGCGCTAGACATTACTAAACTTGTCCTAATAAAACCTACAAAATTTAGAAATGAAACGATAAAAAATCAAACAGAACTATAATGCAAACGACAAAGTTTCGTTTTTACACTGAAAAAATGTCGCAAGGAAGTAAGGAAACTAAGCACAGGAAAATAAAATACATCGCATCTCGCTATTTTCTCCCCTTTCTATTTACTTTCTCAATCTCTAGATGTCGATTTGTTTTCGCATGGTTTCCAGCCCAACCTTCACCACAATATAAATATACTTTTCATTTAAGTAGTTGTTTCAGTAGTATAGTTACATTTGTGAGTTAATACAAATATTCAGACGAAAGGGGAATCCCTTTTAAATTTCACTCGTTCATCGCATTATATCAGATTGTCTTTAAGGAAATTACTTATATTCTTATAGAATAAACAGATATATTGATATATTACTTGAAGAAAAAAATATATAAATATTCTGAAATTTATATTTATTTGCTATAATCTATATACATATTACGCTAACGTATGTGGCACAAAAATCACGATTATTTGTTAATTGTTTAATTGCAACATTCAAATGAAACACATCTTATGGGTTACTGTGCAAAAGTCCTTTGGTAAGATTTAGGCTGTGGTAAACTGGATTTATTTATGTTTTTTTCCTCCGCTGCATTTATGGAAATTCAAAATACCATTATTTATATATTTTTTTGTTCCTTTTTACTTAAAAAAATAAATAAAAGTCATGAATTTTAAACTTTTCACTTTCAAATTAAAGTTATGTATTATAAATGAAATGAGTGAAAGCATTATATTATTAAATTTTAAATAACTGATGAAATACGGAAAAATGCCACGTGTACAATAGTTGACGATTTATTATTTGCGCCAGGCTAGCATAAAAATACTTAGTTCTTGATTTATCAGCACATATTTCATATATGCGCCACATTGGCGAGTTATTTTTCTGATGCCAATTTTCGTAAACTTCGTTTTCAAATACCAGTTACATACATACTTTTTAACTAATTTCTATTATTTTAAAAAGGAAATAATAATTTTAAAAAATAGTTAATAATTGTAGAAAAAACAATTTATATCATTTTAAAAAAGAAAGCCAAACAAGCATTTTATTAATAAATAAATAACAATAGCCGGGTTACCATGTGAGACACATGTAATTGCCATTTTGTTGCAATCATGCCAATGTGATGCGTTTCTCTTGCAAAATCTTCTAATTTGGTAAAAAATTGAGCAATTAAAATAAATTCTGAATGATAGTAATATGTTTAAAGCTTAGTATACTATCAATGAGGGCAAAGAGGTCGCCAAGTTCGGCTAGTAATTTTTTAATTTCTCCATTTTGTACAATGTTATGCAGCTAATATTCCAGTTGTATTAAATAATCCAAAACAATAAATTAACAACAGTACCAAACGATTTTAATTATAACTTAATTTTAATATATGCTTTGTCATTTATTAAATTTAAAAACTAGGATATATTTGTAACAAGCGTCATCTGAAAAACAAAATAAATTAAATATTGTAGATCAATCTACGTTCTTGAAAATACATACAGCTGTCATATAACAGAATTTGATAAAATTCTTAATATTATAGGATCACAAACTATCAAAAATGTTCAGTGACACAAAATATCATTTTAAATTTTATTTATTTATTAAATTTTAATAATAAATTTCATCTACAAATTAGCGATAGTGTAATTTATTCCATAATAGGTTTGTCTCAACAACTTAAATAGTAAAAATGATAAAATGATAAAAATATTTATTGTAATATACTACTGATATTAGATATGTTAAACAAAATTAAGCGTTTTGAAATAATCGAATTTATTTTACAACTATTGTTTATATATTATTTTCTGCGTTCGGTAATTTTTTAATTAACAATTTTGATTATAAATAACTATAAAAATTAAATGTTATGTTATAATTTTATTCGCATCATAACTACATGATAGATATTAATTATATTTATATAAAACACAACCGCATATTTAGAAAAAAAATCTTATTAAAATTTCGCTATTTATTATATATAAAAAACAAAAATAAATTTAGTGAATTAAAAGTGGTTGTTGTAACCATAAATCATCAAATAAGGCTCTTATCTTGGTTTTCTGCCTTCAATTGAAAAAAAGTACTTCCGTAAGTTTGTTCGGGTTTTATGTTCAAAAAGTAATTAATTGTATGAAAATTATTAATGGTGAAATATGTTACATTATTCAGTTCTTATCGCATTATTTCAATTTTGATTTATTATAATATCTGCCATTAATCCTAAACCACATTTTGAAGAGGTTTATGTATTATATATATATATATACACACATGGTTGTATGAGTCCTTTATGTCAAATATCCTATTTAGGATGAATTTAATAAATGAAAATCTACTTAATAACGCAAATATGGAACATCGATTGGTTGTTTATTTTTCAAATCTCTGGTATGATTCAGGATTTTTCTTGTTTTGTTTAATTTACAGAGAAAATATTAGACACGGGACACTTTTAATTGTTTTTCATAGTATTAAAATGTTATGAAGATTTTAAAATGTATGGACAAAAAACCACTTTGTTCTTTTGGCAACATAAATGGATTTTGATATTGATTTCCGAAGCCTGGCATACAGAAATTGTTTTCATGTAGTATCCTTTACAACCCCTTAAAGTTTGTCCAAGATATTTTAATGCGACTTGTACAAAACAAAATGCTGAAAAAATTGCAATACAAAATAAAAAATTCAATATTTCTATATTACTATCGATATTTCTATAAATCAGCCTATTCAAAATATACTTTATCAATACAAAATCAAATTTGTATCAAGTATTGATATACTTTATCAATACTTGATTCAAATTGAAATGATAAAGAAAATTTATTTGTTTGATTTTCTCGACTACTCCATAAAATAAACACAAAACATTCCAGTTTTAATATCTTTAGAGGATTCATCGTGTTATCAGAAAACTGTTTGTAAAGTTGCTACATATTACTGTTTGATCATTAGGAAACTCAAATAATAGCTTTAGTCCTTGACAAACACAACAATGGATCCAAATAAGAGATACATAACAAAGAATCATTTTAAAATATTTATTTTGAAATATACGTATAGCTAAAAGCATGGTCTTGTATTTATAAGAATAAAAATAGACTTGAATGTTGCTGTTTGTTTTAACCATTTGAAACAAATATCTTTATTTTCCTTGAGTCTAATACTATAGAGTATGGGAAATTTTACAAAATGCAAGATAATTAATAATATATTTTAAACTTTATTTCCATAAAAAAAATAACTAATATTTCTTCTCTAAATAAACGAGAAATGATTTTAAATATCTTGTGCTTCATTTATAGAATTTCGTTTAAAGATGAATAATATGAACTATTAATGTCCATACAAAAACGGAAATGCTTTGTATAAGTTGAAATACAGTTTTGTATTCAGATGCAACCGAAAAATAAAATAAAAATACACGATTAAAAATCTTTGTTTCTACATTTGAATAGATTGAAGATATCATTTACTATTACTTTTTTAAATGTTTATATTTATTTTTTATAAATTAAATCAAATTTAACCATATTTGTTTGTAATGTTTACAACGGAAATTACTTCAATAAAATATTAATATTTAAATTTTTAAATTAAGAAATATTTCAACAAAAGTGTAATAATATATATATCTGAATATAATTTCAACGTAAAGTTGAAATATTATGCATCTATTCATAATACTAATGTATATATGGAAAATGTAGTGTATAATTAATATCTTCGGAATTGCTCCACAATTCAAAAGAGCTAAACGTAATAATGAAACCTCAGTAAGTAATAAATGGACATCTGTAAAATTTAATTAGCACTTGTTTTGGCATACAAACGACATTTTCTAAGAACTTGGACACTCGATTTTAAATATCTATACTGGATGAAATGTAAATTAACTGTCAATATAATTAATACCTGAATTAAATCATATTTACAAACCTATATATGTTTAATAATCAATATTGCTGAAGGACAGTTGTTGAACATATTATTTATTTCAATTTATAGCAATAGATAAGTGTTTTCTTTACTATACTTACACAGGGTTTGTACACTTTAAGGATTTTCAAAGACATTTTACAAGGATTTTTGAAGTAATATTTTTTTTTGTTAAATGAAAATTATTTATTATTAATATTATTATTTTTAATTAGTATTATTAATATTATTAAATGGAATCAGTCTGCAATTACTTACCGTTTACTGCTTTACAAAATTTCTGGCAATGAAACACCAAAAATTCCCTTAATCCCTTGATCGATACGAATCCTATTATACTGTTACGTATTTCATAAAGTATACAATACGATGTTTTGTTTACGTTATTTGCATCATTAGTATGTGAATGGTTCCACTTCAGATTCAACAGATGAGCTTTTATGAAATTTACAAATCCTGTACTTAGACTGGAAAATCACGTATGATTAACGAATAGAACAATCTAATGAAAACTCTGTAACCTAAAAATGGAAATTTGTTAAACTCACTTATCATTTTTACTTTTTATAGAAACATTCTCATAGGCACTTTGACATTCGATGTAAAATTTACTTTATAAAATGAAATGCAATTCAATTACTAATAAAAAGAATGTCTGATATAAATTAAATGTATGCGTAAGTATATGGAGTGACCAAATGAAATTTGGCCGCGTGTAATTGCATCAGAATGATAGCTTCTACAGTAGCGCCTAAAAATAGGAATATAATGGATGGCAGGAGCCGAGTACAGCATATGGCGCTCAATAGTGAATCCTAGTCGAGGCAGATGAAACTGTTAAGAAGTAAAGTCGTGCCATACATCTATGCGACCATATCGTAACACTGTAGGTGGATGATGGTGTAAATGTTCCTTTACTCGGGTTCAGTTCGTTGCTGTTGTAATTTTGATAAGATTTGATCATTTCATTAACGGTAGGAATGCAGTCGTTGGTAATAACGATGTTTGCTTCTTTCGATCTTGGCAGATCTGATATCGTTTTTTGTCATTCATAATTTTTTTACACAAATTGCCGTTGTTAATACCGTTCAATTGAAACTGTGCTAGACATAAACTACCACCATTAGGCGACAGATGTCCGTACTACCTTCACCTTTGTAATCAAAAACCGTACTACCGGGCATTGTTTCGATCTGACCACATCTAGAGTACGGTACGGCTGTATTTTACTGCAAACAAGTTTCACTGTTGAACATTATATGTGATGCACATCTCTTTCCCCCCTTTATGTCCCTGTTCGTAGGAGTTATGGTAGCTGCAGTTACTCTTACATTACTGCTCGTGTCTACTTTCTGTTCGCCAACCTTGTATATGTTGCTGTCAGAATGATGAAAGCATGTTTTTAGATACATTATTTTAAGGGAGACCCGAACTCCATTTTCGGCCGAAAATCATCAAAAGTTCAAAAAAAAAAATTTATCTCAGAAAACGATAAAATACATATTTGCGAATATCCATGCAAAATTTCAGAACTCGGGGACACTTGCAACAGGTAGCAAATGAGCTTTTTAAAATTGCAGTCACCAGAGTTTAAAGGACTAGCGGCTATTTAAAATGTGTTTTCCTGAAAATGATTTTTTCCATATTTTGCCTAAGTTCAAAGTACCAAGGCTCAGTGGTAAAATGGTTTAGAAACAAAATGCTTATGTTTTTAGAATCTTAAAAAAATTGCAACAAAAGTAAGGAGAGATATTTTTTTAACTATTTTTGAAATTTTTACATAAAATGGTAAACATGAAAATTATAACAAATTTAAGAAAATTTACCATGCGTAATTTCTTTTTTTTTTAGCTGATTAAAATAGAAAATTAAAAATATCTCTCCCTAGGTCGTTTTCATATACTATAAGACTATTTAAGAAATTTTAGTAATACCAAAATATTGAAAATTGTATGAGGAGTAGTAATTTTAAAAAGTGTATTTTTCCATAAAAATATCATAAAAATCGACATAAAAAATATACTTTTTAATAAAAAGTGTTTTTTTTTTTGCTAATTATTCCTTACAAAAAGATTCTTAAATAGTACACCAAAATTCATTACTTTAAAATCAATAAAAAAAATTGGGTTTTTTCTTACGGGTCTCCCTTAAAGCGTTTATAGAGAGATATTAGGTTTTCCAACAGCAAATGGGATTATGTTTGTGATAATGGATATCTTGAAAATGACTGATATTAAAAAAATTAACTGACAAAATCAAATATCTATGCTTCTAAAATACAAGTTAAAAAATTTTTAGAATAAAAAACAATAATGAAAAAAAAAATAGTTTTATTAATATTTTTTTTAATTAATTTTAAGTAGTAAAATATTATCTTATCATTAACCGTCCGAAAATATTTTAATGAGATTAGCTTGTTGCTAAATTTAGAAAAAACGATATTTATCATTTATAAAAATTTTATTCTTCATGTTCATGAAGAGCATTTTGTCTTTCTTCTATCTTTAATACAAGGAAGTATTGTAATAAAAAAAATTTTTTACTTCCGATTTTCGACGGATTTACAAGTTTTAGGGAACAGATAACTTTTTTTTTTTACAAAATGTCTGTCTGTTTCTGCGTCTGTATGTCGCCCATCTACCATTGAAAAGTGTATAAAAATATGCATATAATTGAAACTTAACTTTTTGTGAATGTTTTTGGCTATGACACTCAAATCCTCTTTCAGTTTGAAATATTACCCGATAAGGGGCGCTGCGATAGAAATTTTAGTGTAATTTTCAATATTGTACCACCTAAAAGTGTATGAAATTATGCAAAGTCAACCATTTTTTTTTGTGTGTGTAAGTATTTGGGTATGGTTAGTTCGTCTTCCTTGAACTTGAAAAAAATCAGCCGTAAGGGAGCGTTGTATTAGAAATTTTTGTGTTATTTTCAATATACTGCCACCGAAAAGTGTATGTAGTGATGCATAGTTACGCATAGAATGTAACGAAATTTCTGATGTAAGTGTTTGGTTATAGCTAGTAAGTCCGCCCTGAATTTGAAAAAAAATCTATCGGCTGGGAATACTGTAGTAGGGATTTTTGTACCATTTTCAATATTGCATCACCTAAAATAGTTTGAAATTATGCATAAAATTGAACCATATGTTATGTGCATTGTAGTAGCATTTGTGTTTGTAGCTATGGTCAGCAGCTCGCCCTTGAATTTGGAAATATTCCTTCGGATAAGAGCATTGTGAAAGCGTTTATTGAATAATTTTCTCGATTCTTCGTCGTTCTATTGACCTGCGTCTCATGCAAAGACAGAACCCGCGCTCTACTAAGCCAGCTATTTTTAAACAGCTGAGGATAACAGAATAAGGAAAAATTATTGATTTTCATAATTATCATGATCCACATTAACTCGTTTTTACTCTGATTAAATGACTGAAGCAAAAATTTTAAATGAAAAACAAATTTGGAATAGTATTGAATTAATAATATTAAACTATTAATAAGTGTAACTACTGCTTCAAATTTTAAATTCATGTGTGAGATAGAAGAAAATTTTGGGATTAGCACATCCAACAATTTTAAAGTATTGTTAACTTATATTGAAGAAATCTTGCCTTTTTATGTTAAGAATGGCTAAAGTTCTTGAGAATGGAATCTCTAACCTAAAGATATATTTTAAAAAATAATTAGGATCTTATTTAATACAAAATATATATTTAGAGTCTAAGATATTAGGTTTTACTAAAGTGTAATTTTTGGGAACATTCAGTTTATAAATTTCCCCAAATGCATTTGCTACTGATAGTTGTGAAAAATCTCTAATATCAAATATCCTAAGATAATTTAGTCCGAAATAATACCACTGGCTTCGCGAAATCCCCAGTTTCAATGTATTATCAAAAGAACATTTTGTAACAAATATTTAAAAGATATTTTCTGCGTGCTTTAGCTAGTATTTCGTATCTATTTCTTTTGACTTAAATAAATAATCAAATAAAATTTTATTTAATTTTTATTGATTAACAAATACTGCATATAAATAAGAATTATCATCATAGTAATTGTGTTAAAATGCTGGATTAAAGCGTACAAAATACAACTGGAAATGACTTTAAAAACATTAAAAACTAGTTTAAAAGCAATTTTAGAAGAAGAATACATTATATTAGATCTTATTCGATATAAGCCAAAGAATTGCGTTAATAACTGATAACTGGAATTTAAATGCGACATGCCCAAAGGCATAATGTCCTTTGAACCTTTCTTTTTTTATTATTTATTAAAGAATGTTTCCCTCTACCATTATATAATAGAATATTTTTGTCTGGCCCAGTAAATTAATAAAAAATATTCTTTGCACTACAGATTGTACAGACTGTATATTTTAGTATATATTTCATAGATGCATGGGAATTTTATCATACTCGAAAAAGTATAACATCATTAAAATGCACTTGAAACCATTGGTTGTTATGTAAAGGAATACTTTTCTTTGCCCCTGTATTTAAACTATACATCCGATTTTCATAAAATTTGAAATGACAAGGCAAAATTATGTAGTAAATATATATTAGTAGTAGGAAAAGGAGAGTACGGGCTCAGCCGGCGGCACTGCGGCACCGTGCCGCCGCCGCACCACGCAGCAACCGTCCCTCCGCATCCCTCCGCGCCCCGCCGCACCACCGTGCCACCGCCGCCCCACCGCCACCACCGTGCCACCGCCGCCCTCCAGGTCCCTCCTGAGGTACCCACCGTGCATCCCCCACCACAAACGCCTCCTAGTGGAAAAAAGGAACATTCTATTATAACAGGATAGGTGAACAACCTTCCCTAATTAAAAATATTATCAATCACATCCCAACTCGGAATCATACTATAAGATGAAGATTAAATTTTTATTTGAATTTTGAACAACCATAATTTTAATGAGTATTATTAATTAAGCGAAACAATTAAAATTTCAGTTTTCAACCATTTTATTTAGATTTCTTCAACTACAAGATGAGATTATCAATTTAACACAAGAAAGTTAAACATATATTTGAATTTTGCTTCATAGACATCTTAATGAGTAGTATTAATTAAGTAAAAACAATAGAAAATATCCAGTTTTATAGAAAAAGACTGATTTCTTACGATTTTTATCAACTATATGATCAATGTAACGACTTAAAAGTTGAAAGTTAAACATGTATCCTAGTTTTTCAACAGCTATAGCCTTAATGAGTATCGTTAATTAAGTAAAAAAACAATGGAAAATATCAAGTTTTATGGAAAAAGACTGCTCTCTTACGATTTTTATCAACTTAAGAGAGAAAACTTAAACATACATTTCAGTTTTTCAACAGCTATAACCTTAATGAGCATTCATAATTAAGTAAAAAACAATGGAAAATATCGATTTTTATAGAAAAAGGCTGATTTCTTACGATTTTTATCAACTGCAACATCAGTGTATCGACTTACAAGTTGAAAGTTAAACATGCATTCTAGTTTTTCAACAGCTATAATCTTAATGAGTATCGTTAATTAAGTAAAAAACAATGGAAAATATCAAGTTTTATAGAAAAAGACTGATTTCTTACGATTTTTTCAACTCAAACTTCAGACTATCAATTTGGTAGAAAGAAATTTAAGCATGCATTCGAGTTTTGGACAACCATTTCCTTCATGAACATTATTAATTAAGCAAAACAACAGAAAATATTAAATTTTTAACTGATTTCTTCATATTTATTTTTTTTTATATATATATATATAAAATCAGAATACACAACTTAAAATAGAAATTTAAACATATTTTTTAATTTTTGAACAGTCGTTACCTCAAAGAATTTCAATAATTGAACAATTAACAAAGGAAACTAATGATTTTTTAACGAAAAAAGACGAATTAAACGAATTTGGTTAACTTTTACTCTAAATGGAAATTTCATCATACTTTTATATACTAACTAAGTAGAATTTTAATGCATAAACGAACACATTTCAGTAAATATTCAACGCACACGCAAATATGAAAACAACACCTGCTTCTTGTGACGTCATATTGAAACCAAAAGTTATTCCTCCGAAGTCCTTCATCATACCTTTTCACCCCCATCTCCCCCAATTTTTTACCTTAGGTAGGGAAATAGACAATGCAATGACCTCTCATTCTTGTATATTTAGAAGTCTGGGAGAAAAAAAAAGACATTTTATACACTCCAATTTCATAACAGTTACCGCAATATCCCAAAATTTGAATTTTGGAAGACATAATCAGTATAATTAATTAAACAAAATAATAAAAATATTATTTTTTAAGGTGAAAAGGTGAATTTAAGCGAATTTGATTAGTTTTACAATAGTCTTTTGAACAACAACTTGGAAATATAGATTTCTAACAGAAGAATTAAACGTATATTTTAATTTTAACAACAAAAACTTAACAAGTATCATTAATTCAACAAAAATAAATATCAATTTTAAAGAAAAGACGAATTTGAATAATTTTACACTAGTATTTTCAAAAGCAACATAGAAATATCAATACTTATTCACATATTTCACTTATTCACTGTATTCAGTACTATATTTAATAAATATGGATACAATTTAAGAATTTTCTAATCTATAATTAAATATTAGCTGTATATTTAATGTTACCCATGTTTTCAACATTAGTTCATAATCGTGAATTTTGTATTTTAAATACCATGTATTCAGGTTCAGATTATTTTCACTTGAAATCATACAGAATTTTTTAACAGAGTTTGTTTTTGAAATCATTGAAGCAACTGTATTTAATATTTTTAACACCAATTTTCTAAGATTTTCTAACATTTTCCGATTATACATTCTTCAGAAGTACATTTCTAAATGTTACAATCACTTTACATATCGAAAAGATATCATTGAAGCAACTGTATTTAATATTTTTAATACCAATTTTCTAAGATTTTTTAACATTTTCCGGTTATACATTCCTCAAAAGTTATTATTACGTATTCTAAACAATAGAAAATATTAATTTTAAGAATAAAAAGACGAATTTAAACAAATTTTATTAGTTTTACACTATTTTTTCTCACCTCCACACGGATATATCAATTTTAACAGAAGAATTAAACGTATATTTTAGTTTTTAACAACAAAAATGTAATAAGTATCATTAATTAAACAAAAATAAATATCAATTTTCAAGAAAGACAATTTTTTACACAAATTTTCAACTTTGAAATACATTTGCTTACATATATTGTTACAGTATATTACTAAACTTAAACTTTTTAAAAAGTTTGAATGTCTTTACAAAGGTTCATACTTATATTTTTCACGTCTTGACTGCATTCGAAATCTTACAACAAAAGTATACTTTTATTATTATTATTATTATTATTCTAGAAAACCTAAAAAATCGTTTCTTGCTGCTTTAGACACTTGACATATTAAAACTACTCTACCCATATAATTAATCAAATTAGGACATGATTCATCTTACACTTCAAAATTTCTGAATTTTTACAATACTTATTTTCATCAAACTTTATTCTTGATCCTATATATTTTAATAGCACAGAATGTTAACATCTGTTTTTATCTACTTATCAAAAAATTATTAAAACACCCAACAACATTTTCCAAATATGAATATTATCTTTACAATTTAATAATGCAAAACATACACGAATACAAAGTTTAATTTTTACAAACATTTCATATTTCAAATCAAACTATTCGAAATTGCATACTGCATTAAAACCAACGAAATTTTTGAAGCTTTTTTCATAACTTTTTTTGAAATTTTTGCAACATTTTTTTGCAATTTTTTTACACTTTTTTTAACAAAAATTTTTCATTTTTTTAACGTTGTGATTTTCTTTTTTTTACTTTTGTAAAAACTTATTTTGAAAAAAAATTTTTTGTAAAAAATGTTTTTGAAAAAAAAAAATTTTTGAAAAAAATATTTTTGCAAGTTTTGGTTTTTGTAAAAAAAATTTTGTTGTAAATATTTTTTTTTCAAAAACTTTGTTATGAGTTTTTCACTTTGTGGTTTTTGTTTTTACATTTATGTTTTTTCTTTTCACTTTTACAATTTTTTCATATTGTAAATATTTTTTGTTAATATTTCTAGAAAACAATGAAAATATTTTGTAAACTTGCTTATTTTTTCATACATCTGTTTATTTTTGTATGTTCTTATGCATTTTTTAAGTTGTGAGAGTGTTATTTCACTTAAAATGTTATGTATTTCATTAATGTAATAGGTATTAGAAAAATAAACACAACGATATATGCATATAAAAGAATATTTAATGTGAGCATTTAAAGAATACACTGCAAAATAACATCTATACATTCATACTGGTTAGAAGAATCACAAAATTACTTTTCAGCAGTGTGTATGTCTTCCAAATTTTAAGTTTGAGATATTGTGGTAAATGTTGTGGAAATATGATGGATAAATAGCCTAAATATCTTCCTTTATTTCTAAATTCTTCAAAAGTCTGACTAATTTTTGAATATCTTCGCTAAGTTTACATATATCTGATGATGCTTTATATGATGATGTGTGTATTTTTGATTCACGTCTCCTTGAAAACAGCATTTATGGTAATCTTTCCAAGTGTAAGGTTTTTCACCTGTATAGATTTTTGTATGTTCTGTTAAATTCCATTTACTTAAGAAGTGTTTGTAGCAAATAGAGCACATCTGTAGTAGAAATAAATGGACACAGTTAGGATTCTCTTCAATAATATAGGTAAAAAGCACTTGTTAAAGTGTAGGTAGTAAGACAAATCATTTTGTATTTACTCTAATTACGTTTCATATACGAATTCTAGTATTTCTCATATAAGTACTCACATATGTGTTATTCGTTAACGCTACATGTGCTGGGGATGAATCATTCGGGTCATTAATTTCTGAAGTTTGCTGCTGTTTTGATTCATCTTGTTGAAACATCTGTATAATGAAAGAAATATATATTTAGTAAAGGTTTAATGTATAAATAATCGCCTATTTATTTTTATTAAATACATGTATATTGCAATCAATTTCGTGTACATTTAATATAAATTAAATTTTCTTCATTTATTCATATGATAGTAATTTCTCTGAGGGGTACATATCTGATAATTTTTAGAAAAGTGTGAAACACAAATTATTCTATGATAATAAGCATTGTGGTAAAATTCACATAGCTTGGTTTCGGAAATAGGTTATTTGAAATATGAAATGTTAAAATTAAAGATTGTATTTGTACATGCTATGTATAATCAAAAACTATAAATATATTATTATTTAAAAAACTCGATGGACGATAATTCAGATGCAAGATGAAAACATTAAGATCAAGTGCAAGATGAAACATATAATTTGATTAATACTATGGAAGTGCTAACTCAAGATAAATCATGTATACTATATATCATTAAAACTATAAAGATAGTATTTATATTTTAAGCAACTTGATGCACGATAATTCAGAAGTGCGAGATGAAACATCTGATGAATTGATTAAAAATATGAGTAGATTAGTTTTAATACATTAGATGATTATAGCAGTAAGAAATTTCGTGTAGGAGCAATGCGTACATGATGAAAATCGAATGGAATCAATTGACTTCAACTCCTGATCCAAGTTAGTATTTATCTCACGTGTGTAATGTGGAAATATAAAAGGTGAAGAATCAAGTTTGATGTAAATAAATATTGTGGTATTGGTTTAAAAACTAAAAAAGTATTGAATTTTACTGAATTAGAAAGCATAAAATTTGATTAAATAATGTTTTATGTAAAATATTAAGTTTAAATGTGATAAAATTATGAAAATCAGTTTGTAAACTCTCATTTTTATAAGTACTACTATGAAAATATTCTTTTAATATAGAATTTCTGCTTATTAATGAGACTAAAAAATTATTTTTTTTTAATTTTGAATATTTATTGAGTGTATGTAATACTAGGATTAAAATCTTACAAATTCGGTGTTAAATTTTTCAAGAAATTGTGGTTTGTAATCCAGAAAAATGTGTGATTTTAATAAATTTGTAAATATGTTCATTATTTTTTTTTAGTTATTTCTCTAACTTGTCATTCATTTGTTAATTTTTGTAATTTTTGTAGAAAAAATGATTTGAATTTTCGGTAATCTGTACTATTTTTTTGTCCAACAGTTGATTTTTTTGATTATTAGTATTCTTATTCAGCAGTAATTTCACGTATGAAGTTATTAAATATTAAATATCTATTAATTTTCTTTACTGTTTCATATGATAGTAATATTTCTGAGGAACAGGTATGTAATAACTACTAGACTTTGATTGACTTGATTTTCTGATAAACGTTTGAAAAGAGTTGTAAGTATGTAATGATGCAATATCTATATACTATCGAGAGTCGAGATTGAAGTAGATAAGTATTGGAGTAATAGTCAATTCTTTGTTGAATTTCAAGAAATTGTGTGAGAACATGGTTTTTTACATTAAGTTTATGTAATTTCAGTTACAGTTTTTCGACAATCAACCTAAAAATGGATAATTATCATAGTTAAAAGTTATGATGAAAAGATGTAAGCAATATTAATGTTAAAAAGTTCGTCTAATGTTTGCTCTTATGTTGTGAAAATTTCGAATAGTTTGATTTGAAATATGAAATGTTTGTAAA
This sequence comes from Maratus speculifer, assembly GCA_964019185.1. NCBI lineage: Eukaryota > Metazoa > Arthropoda > Arachnida > Araneae > Salticidae > Maratus > Maratus speculifer. Next base: position 13,917,457 of record OZ025291.1, on the reverse strand, counting down.
AATTAAACTTTGTATTCGTGTATGTTTTGCATTATTAAATTGTAAAGATAATATTCATATTTGGAAAATGTTGTTGGGTGTTTTAATAATTTTTTGATAAGTAGATAAAAACAGATGTTAAAATTCTGTGCTATTAAAATATATAGGATCAAGAATAAAGTTTGATGAAAATAAGTATTGTAAAAATTCAGAAAGTTTGAAGTGTAAGATGAATCATGTCCTAATTTGATTAATTATATGGGTAGAGTAGTTTTAATATGTCAAGTGTCTAAAGCAGCAAGAAACGATTTTTTAGGTTTTCTAGAATAATAATAATAATAATAATAAAAGTATACTTTTGTTGTAAGATTTCGAATGCAGTCAAGACGTGAAAAATATAAGTATGAACCTTTGTAAAGACATTCAAACTTTTTAAAAAGTTTAAGTTTAGTAATATACTGTAACAATATATGTAAGCAAATGTATTTCAAAGTTGAAAATTTGTGTAAAAAATTGTCTTTCTTGAAAATTGATATTTATTTTTGTTTAATTAATGATACTTATTACATTTTTGTTGTTAAAAACTAAAATATACGTTTAATTCTTCTGTTAAAATTGATATATCCGTGTGGAGGTGAGAAAAAATAGTGTAAAACTAATAAAATTTGTTTAAATTCGTCTTTTTATTCTTAAAATTAATATTTTCTATTGTTTAGAATACGTAATAATAACTTTTGAGGAATGTATAACCGGAAAATGTTAAAAAATCTTAGAAAATTGGTATTAAAAATATTAAATACAGTTGCTTCAATGATATCTTTTCGATATGTAAAGTGATTGTAACATTTAGAAATGTACTTCTGAAGAATGTATAATCGGAAAATGTTAGAAAATCTTAGAAAATTGGTGTTAAAAATATTAAATACAGTTGCTTCAATGATTTCAAAAACAAACTCTGTTAAAAAATTCTGTATGATTTCAAGTGAAAATAATCTGAACCTGAATACATGGTATTTAAAATACAAAATTCACGATTATGAACTAATGTTGAAAACATGGGTAACATTAAATATACAGCTAATATTTAATTATAGATTAGAAAATTCTTAAATTGTATCCATATTTATTAAATATAGTACTGAATACAGTGAATAAGTGAAATATGTGAATAAGTATTGATATTTCTATGTTGCTTTTGAAAATACTAGTGTAAAATTATTCAAATTCGTCTTTTCTTTAAAATTGATATTTATTTTTGTTGAATTAATGATACTTGTTAAGTTTTTGTTGTTAAAATTAAAATATACGTTTAATTCTTCTGTTAGAAATCTATATTTCCAAGTTGTTGTTCAAAAGACTATTGTAAAACTAATCAAATTCGCTTAAATTCACCTTTTCACCTTAAAAAATAATATTTTTATTATTTTGTTTAATTAATTATACTGATTATGTCTTCCAAAATTCAAATTTTGGGATATTGCGGTAACTGTTATGAAATTGGAGTGTATAAAATGTCTTTTTTTTTCTCCCAGACTTCTAAATATACAAGAATGAGAGGTCATTGCTTTGTCCATTTCCCTACCTAAGGTAAAAAATTGGGGGAGATGGGGGTGAAAAGGTATGGTGAGGGACTTCGGAGGAATAACTTTTGGTTTCAATATGACGTCACAAGAAGCAGGTGTTGTTTTCATATTTGCGTGTGCGTTGAATATTTACTGAAATGTGTTCGTTTATGCATTAAAATTCTACTTAGTTAGTATATAAAAGTATGATGAAATTTCCATTTAGAGTAAAAGTTAACCAAATTCGTTTAATTCGTCTTTTTTCGTTAAAAAATCATTAGTTTCCTTTGTTAATTGTTCAATTATTGAAATTCTTTGAGGTAACGACTGTTCAAAAATTAAAAAATATGTTTAAATTTCTATTTTAAGTTGTGTATTCTGATTTTATATATATATATATATAAAAAAATAAATATGAAGAAATCAGTTAAAAATTTAATATTTTCTGTTGTTTTGCTTAATTAATAATGTTCATGAAGGAAATGGTTGTCCAAAACTCGAATGCATGCTTAAATTTCTTTCTACCAAATTGATAGTCTGAAGTTTGAGTTGAAAAAATCGTAAGAAATCAGTCTTTTTCTATAAAACTTGATATTTTCCATTGTTTTTTACTTAATTAACGATACTCATTAAGATTATAGCTGTTGAAAAACTAGAATGCATGTTTAACTTTCAACTTGTAAGTCGATACACTGATGTTGCAGTTGATAAAAATCGTAAGAAATCAGCCTTTTTCTATAAAAATCGATATTTTCCATTGTTTTTTACTTAATTATGAATGCTCATTAAGGTTATAGCTGTTGAAAAACTGAAATGTATGTTTAAGTTTTCTCTCTTAAGTTGATAAAAATCGTAAGAGAGCAGTCTTTTTCCATAAAACTTGATATTTTCCATTGTTTTTTTACTTAATTAACGATACTCATTAAGGCTATAGCTGTTGAAAAACTAGGATACATGTTTAACTTTCAACTTTTAAGTCGTTACATTGATCATATAGTTGATAAAAATCGTAAGAAATCAGTCTTTTTCTATAAAACTGGATATTTTCTATTGTTTTTACTTAATTAATACTACTCATTAAGATGTCTATGAAGCAAAATTCAAATATATGTTTAACTTTCTTGTGTTAAATTGATAATCTCATCTTGTAGTTGAAGAAATCTAAATAAAATGGTTGAAAACTGAAATTTTAATTGTTTCGCTTAATTAATAATACTCATTAAAATTATGGTTGTTCAAAATTCAAATAAAAATTTAATCTTCATCTTATAGTATGATTCCGAGTTGGGATGTGATTGATAATATTTTTAATTAGGGAAGGTTGTTCACCTATCCTGTTATAATAGAATGTTCCTTTTTTCCACTAGGAGGCGTTTGTGGTGGGGGATGCACGGTGGGTACCTCAGGAGGGACCTGGAGGGCGGCGGTGGCACGGTGGTGGCGGTGGGGCGGCGGTGGCACGGTGGTGCGGCGGGGCGCGGAGGGATGCGGAGGGACGGTTGCTGCGTGGTGCGGCGGCGGCACGGTGCCGCAGTGCCGCCGGCTGAGCCCGTACTCTCCTTTTCCTACTACTTATATTTTCAATTTCATAGGATTCGGTTGGGTAGTTTTTATGTTGTTATATGCGGATAGACGGACGGAGCGAACGACGGCTATTGATGCTACGTATTTACATAATTACGAACGCACCTAAAAACAAACCAGTGGGAGCACTGGGTTCAATCTGTATTTTCAGAAAGCACTTTTTGATAAGGGAATAAAGATTATTCGGTATAAACCTGTGTCTAAAATGTATCATTTTCGAGTCAATAGTACCAGTGCAGAAAACTTAAACCCTGTGTTTTGACATGATTAACCGTCAACCAAATTTTTCTATCGTAGATACTTTTAAGAAACCCTGTAAGGACTTTAATATAGTTCCGTGTTACTTTAAATTTATAGTTATCTTACTTTAAATTGTACTTTAAATTAACAGTCATTGAATATAGATAAAGCATTCTGTGGGAGTTGAATCCGTTACCATTCCTGCAAACAATACAATATTAGATTTATTTTAAGTTCGATAAACTGACAATTCCCATATGTTTAAATGACAGTAATAGTAACAAATTAAAGGAATCCGATATCAGCGAATCCAATTTATTTAAAGCAAACCTTAAATTTCTGTTTCTGACGCTATCGATATTTTTGCTTCTGATTAGGGGTAAAAATGTGGTTTAATTGTACATTAAAGGATAACATCCTGCAGAACGGTTAATGTACATTCCCATAACATTCGCGGGGGTTAGGTTTCCGGAAAAATATCTGCGAATGTCAAAATTGCAACCGTAAACCTACCACAGACGACTCTTTTTATATTCCGGGGGACCCACTAGTGGCCGAGAGGTTCTGGCCTCCAAACTGATAGACGGTAGGTGCTGAGTTCGAACACAATCGTGAACGTCGGCCTAAAACCGTTCAGAGTTTTCCGCGGTCTTCTTCGAACCTTAGATTTCCTTGCGTAAATACAGGTTAGGTTCCTTTAGAAAGACCCCCCCCCCATGGAGGGCGTCTCTCCTCTTCGGGCCTATATCCCTCGTGTAGGTAATTGGCCAGCATAATGCGCAAACAAACAAACATTTTAAACTCTGGTCGCACTACTATTTAAAAAAATACAATTTTTAGTATACTTTTCTTGCAGATATCTCACCACGGATGCAAATAATTTTTCTTTTTTAAAAATGGTGTGAAGTATTCGTCAATGTTTGAACGTTCTGTATTTTATATTTCGTGAGGAATAAAAACTCGCGAATGTTAAGAGGCTAATGTATGTAAAATTTGTGTGACAGTCCATTCACTCTAATTTGAGGATTTTTGAAACCAATAACAGTAATTATTTTACTCTAAGAATAAATTTTTGCTGAGATAATAGGAGAATTCGAATCACAATACAGCTTAAATTTTGATGTACTGTTGCTCTTTAATTCCTTAACTGGTTAATGCTTTTCCGTTCAAAAAATTTTAAAATAGCGGACTCACACCACTATTATTTAAATAAAATATTCTTAAATTTAGATTTAACATTTCGGCCTTTCAATAGTGTGAAAAATTTCTTAATAATAATAGTGGTGTCAAAAAGCTCTAAATGATGAAATAAGCAAATTCGTCTTGCCTGAACACCAATTAAGAGGTTAATGAAACATTTTTTGAATACCCTTATTCAGTTACTAATACTTTTCTATAAGAATTTCTGCAGACCAAATTAAAATATCCATACTGCATGTTGTTTCCTTAGATTTTAATTAAAAATGTATTAGTGTCATATGTTTTACTGTATACATTATGGTGCACTAAGAAAATATGTGTTGTTGTGTACACTATAGAATGTATCAAAACACATTTCCATATTTATTGAAAAATAATATTAAATTATATGATATCATAGTAATCTGCGAAATTCTAAGTTTTTCTATATCGTTTCCGATTCAAAAATCATATTTATTCTTTTTCCTTTTTTCATAGCATGTATAAATAACTATTTCCAACGTGATCATTAATTGTAAGTAAAATATAACATATTAGAGTAATTCCATATGAAATAAACCAATAATTTTTTTATGTTAATGTTTTAGATTGTACTGGTTTGTTACCAGTTTATTGTACTTATGAGGTTAAAATTGTGAAGTTTAATTTTTTTTGACAATTCATTTTAAAGTTATAAATTTTTGAAAATTTGAAAATTTTACAAAATTTGTATAGTTTTGTAATCTTTAATCGGTTAAAACTTCCATACTGTTTGATCTAGAGAAATGAAATTTGCATCATTTTTTTGATTTTTTATGGTGTTTCATAAAACATATAACATGACCAAATTACTTTTTTTGCAAAAAAATTATATAATTTTTTAAAAAATTCAAAATCGGAATTTTTGATTTTCTTGAAAAAAAATATTATGTTTAACATCCTTTTAGCAACTTTTATGCCAAATTTTATGATGGCATATGGTACTCCTATGGTGTCATACAGAAAAAAAAAATTCTGTATCAATGTTCATGTAAATCTGTGATAAAAAAAATACTTTAAGGTATGTTGCACAGTTTAGCTCGAAGTGTTACTTACATGGAAACAAATACAAATTGGAAAATTTTAAAAATAGCCTGTTTTATTAAAAGACAAATAATAAATTTTAGATATTTAATAAACAATTTTTTTTGCTTAACAAGTTACGTATTCAGTTTGGCACAGTGGAGCTCAATTTTTAGATCTTAGTACAAGTATTTTTTCTTCTTATGTAAAATTTGACCTGCTCTTTACATTTCCTCTTTGGGTACTGTGTATGTTCGGCCTGTTGCAGTGATTGGATGTAGTTTGCATAAAATAAAGTATTTTAGTATTGTCAAAATGTCTGATTTTTTAGGATAAGTGAATGACGCAGATGGTCCGCTTGGATGAAGGAAAGAAACTTTAACATCTTCTTCGACCTGATTTTTTGTGGAAACACATGCCACCCACCACTCATTCTCATAGGCACAAGCAACATACCCCACAATTTCTTCAAAGAAGTACCTTTTACTACTTTTACATTTACTTTTAATAATAGATAATCTCCAATAGATGTTAATGATGCATTCAAATTATCAAAACCAGATTCCAGATCCATGAATTCAGGGTCATTTTTACTACAACGTGGTTTTGGATTGTCATCATTTGGAATGTCTGAAAAATTAGTATCAATATCATTTTCGCAATTTGAGGGATGCTTTTCCTTGCCTAATTGTAAGCGGAAATGAGTGCAGATTTTCATGCGTTTTTCAATGCCATATTTTAATGTTGTCAACCACAATGTAACATTTCTTAAATTTTTAACTACCTAGTGTTCTTGCTTTTTGAATGGATTACAACAAAATTTATTCCATTTTTTACCCATTTTCAGTTTAAAGCCACTTCCTTCTTAATATTTTATAACACAAATCCGCATTCAACTCAAAGAAATAATAATTTAAAAAAAAACTAAATTGTACAAGACAAGTTATAAACAGACAGTAATAGACTTCAGATAGTATGCCACTACAGAAGATCTTAGAGACCACTGGCGATTTCAAAAGCCTTGTAAGAAAGGAATGCAGATTTCAGAATAAACAAACATGTTACTGTTTGAGTGTAGCTCATTGTGATTGTAAAAGCATTCAACTTCAGGAGCATAATTTGTTTTATTGAACTTTACTTTGAGATTTTCTTTCATTAACTCATTTATTACCAATTTATTCATTTTTTAAACATAAAATTTCATTAAAAGTAATATTAAATTAAGAATAATCAAAAAAACATTCTATTTAAATTCCAAGAAAATAGATTAAAAAAGTATTTAGTTTGTCAATTACACAAAATATTAATTACCTTGATTACTTTTAATTTTTACTCTTATGTCTTTAACAAAATAGTAAAACCTAGCGAATTATATCTAAAATTTTATTTGATAATTGAACTTGACTTGCATGAATGAGAAATATGAACATTGGAAACAAAAATAGACTACCTTTTCTAATCAATTTGCTTTTTAACAAACTATAATGAGATTTTTTTACAGAAATTGGCCGATCATTGATATAGAAAATAATTCTTTTCTTTATGATACCATAAGAGTACCATCATGAAATTTGGCACAAAAATTGCTAAAAGGGTGTTAAATATAATATATTTTTAAAACAAAATCAAAAATTCCGATTTTGGATTTTTTAAAAATTTTATATAATTTTTTTACATAAAAAATATTTTTTTCAATAATTTTGTCATGTTATATATCCTATGAAACAGCATAAAAAACTGAAAACAATGACTTAAATTTCAACTCTTTAAGATCAAATAGTTCTCAAGTTACAGCAAATAAAAATTACCAAGCAATAAAAATTTCATTAAATTTTTAAAATTTCAAACATTAATAACTCAAAAACAAATGGTTAAAAAAATCTGCAGATTTATATTTTTTATCTACTGTTCTTGTACAACATCTGAGCCAAAAATTATCAAAATCCAAAGATCTGAAATTTTGTTCATTGGTTGGTTTGATGTGGAATAACCCATTACTAGAAATAATGTTAAAGAATATTTTTGAAATACGCATACTTAAAAATTCATTCATGGAATATTATTAAAATAGCAATAAAAATTAAACGTAAATTGAAAAATGAAAAAAAAAATCACTTGATAACTATAAATAAAAACTATATATATATATATATATATATTAAATTGCTCCTATATTAACAAGTTTTTTTTAATCCCTTTTTCAGACATATTTTTACTTTCTTTTCTCTTTGCATGAAGAAAGTATCTGATTCATGAAAATTTTCGAATTCCGGTTTGTGACAGATTTACACGTTTTAGAGGTCAGAGATGACGAAAATTACGTTTTTGAAAAATGTCTGTCTGTGAGTCTATGTATCTGTATGGAACATTGTAAGCGCTGTATCTGAAGAACCAATGTATGCAAATTAATAAAAATTTAAATTCAGTTTCTCTTTTATATAAATTGATGCTCATGAAGTTTTGGTGTAAATAGCTCTACGGGTATGCTATGCTGCATTTTGTGCGATTTATGCAATAGCTCTCTCTCCTGAACTAATGCAAAGAATTTCATCAAACTTCAGATTCTGTTAATTCTTGACGTAAATAGACGTTTTTTAAAATTTTGTTGTAAATGGATCAACAGAGGGTGCTGCTATGCTTATTTTGTGCGATTTCTTCAAGCTTTGTCTTCAGAATTAATGTACAGAATTTCATCAGATTCAGATTCAGTTAGTCCTTGACATTAAGTAACTTTTATTTACGTTTTCGTGTAAATCGATCAATAGGTTGCGCTGCTATGCAGTGTTTTTATTAGCTTTTCCATACAGCTATATCACAAGAACTAATTAACGGATTTCTATCAAACTTAGTTTCAATTAGTCGTTGACATGAATTGATGCTTTTTACAACTTGGTGTAAATAGTTTTATAGGTGATACTGTTATACTGCATTTGTCACGATTTCTGCAAGAGCTTTATTTCAAGAATTAATTCACGGACTTCTATCAAACTTTAGATTCACTTAATCCTTTTCATGAATTGTTTGGTTTGTGTTTTAGCGTCAAACGTTTACAATTGGCACTGCTACCCGTAAGGCATGGTGACGTCACTGTCATTGTGAAGTCACATTGTGACTTTGTAACCATCGATTGTCGACGTGACGTCACGTGACGTTGATGTGAAGTCACAGTGACTAAAATGTGAAGTCGTTATGGCCGTTTTAGAGCTCGTTTGTGACGTCACATTGTGACCACTTTGTGAAATCACGGTGGGACAAATTTGTAGAAAATGTGTCATTTGTAATTACTTTGACATTACCATTGTGACGAAACTGTGACAAAAGCGACGATATTTAAATTGCCAGAAACATGTTTTTTAAAGTAAATAACATGTTTTGAAGATTATTTGTAATTTCTTAAAAAAAATTAAGAAAGTCACATCTCAGTCACAAAGTGACGTCACTGAGTGGTGGCATTTTGGTCATAGATGTGATGTGTATAGTTTTCGGATTCTGAGAATACATTTCCGTAATCAAGCAATGCCTTGCATGAACTCAGGACTGAGAAGGTTTATGAAGGGGTAAAAACATTAGAGTTGGTGCTACACTATGTTGAGTAGAGACTAACAGCTTTCTCGGATAAACTTGTGATGTTTAAAGATGCAGGAAATCTGCAAAATGTCTGGCATCTTGCCTTCAACAGAAAAAGGTCACCGATTTCTTTGTGGTTTATTAAAGTAAATTTATATAATATAAAACAATTTCAACTACTTATAAAGCTGTGAACAAAATTTTCTACAATTTACTTTGCGTCAAATATTTTTCAATATTTGCTATCAGTGAAAATTTTTCTTTCAATTCTGTTAATGAAACAAGCTTTCATTCAGAAAATATTGCTTTTTTAAAACTACACAGATTGGAAAACTATACGCATTGTACGGGTTAATTAATTAAATTATGCAGATACATATTTAACTTTTTTTTTTTTACTTCTCCTGTTTAACCGTTTTTTTCTTAAACGGCTAAAGCTCGGCTCCGTTTAGGCAGGTTAAGCGGGAAGCTGCTGTATTTGTAATTGAACATGTACACTATAACTGAACTATGAATCCGATTTTCACAAAATAAAAAAAAAAAACATGTCAAAATTATACAACAATTATGTATTTTAAATTTAAAACGATTCAGCTGGATAGTTTTCGCGTTGTTACATGCGGACGGACAGACAGACGAGCAAACGGATGACGACTATAGGTGCTGCGCATTTATATAATTACGAAGGCACCCTAAAAAGTTATCGACTGGCAACACTGGGTCTACCTGTTGGCACAAAAATAGCGGAAGTAAAAGACGTATTTTTTTTTCAACGTTTGTATAGTCCCTAGATTTTGAATTGCTTTATTTAAACCAGGATTGTTATATGATTGTGTGTTTTATAATTATGCTAAAAGCTCAAACTGACATTGTTGATATAACCTATATGCACAAAACCTGTATCTACAGTCAGTAATTTTTAGTGCATTGGTGGAGAATTGTTCTTCTCATATCTTCAATACATCCTTCATTATTAAAATTTTCTCATACTATTTCGATACTAATTTCCTTTCTTCTTCTGGTTCAAAGGCCTAATGAACCAACAAGGAAGGTCTCCATACGGGCATACTCGGAAAAATCTGAAAAAATTACAGAATGTTCTTCTCATATGCGTATAATTGTATTTTTATTACCGGTAAAGACGGTTAAATAAAAAAAATTGTGAATTGAAGAAAAAACAATGACGAAATTTCATTCAAATCAGCAATAAAATGAAAAAAAAAAAAATATTTATTTAGCCTTCGTTACAAAACATTTTAATTAATATTCTTGCAAATGTTCATAAAGTAGAAAATGTTGTACAAAAAATGTAAATTATTCTGAATAAGATGATTTATAACAGATAGCAATAATTTTTGAATTTTGCTAACCATAATTTAGAAGCATGAAACCGTATATTACATTCAGTACTTTTAATACGAGACTAGCGCTGCAGACCGCAGTCGCGTACAATTATTTTACGTTTTATAGCTACCTGAATCTTTTGAAATACATTTTTTTTTCTTCCAATTTTTCTTACAAGAAGTTACAATTTTAATTTGCTTTTCCCATTTGTATAGTTCACGTAACCTTTTTACATATTTAAACTTCGTTCGTACACTTTTGAAACTGCGATTTGATTTTCCCGAATATCCATTACGCGAGAAATTTACAAACTCTTTTTTTATAATCCAACGATACAGGTTTTATATTTGTATGATTTGATTCACCATAAAATAATACACCAGAGAGTTCACTATCATCGGAATTTTGCAATACTTCGTTCGATGAGAGATATGCATTAACAATAAATTCATGATTTACATTAATATGTCTTTAACATTCATATTCTTTTAAAATTTTGACTATGCGATTTTTTAATTGAATTTCCCCTTCTGTAACATTTTTCAGCTTTATATTCCTTCCCATACATTCTTTAAATGGTATCCAAACAACATTATATGTGTTCATTCTCAAAACAATTATTTTAAACAAAAACGATAAATGATTTAACATTACAGTTACTAAAACAAAATCTTATAAGTTAACTGAAAGTGAAAGTAAATTTTTGTAACTTTCAAAATATAAAAGAAATAAATTGAATAATTGAAAAAAAAAGTCAGGTTGTATATAACTTAATATTTACAGGGTGTCCCTAAACAAATGATATATACGCTAGGGGTGATAGAACACTTCAAGACGAGTAATAGTAAATCGGAAACCAAGGGTCCCAAACGTTTTCCAAAGGAGACAGCCGCCATTAAAGTTTGGGGTCCAAAATTGCAAATACACATAAAAAACGAAAAAATTGGTCGATTGATTTGCGGTTTTCACTAAAACTATTCTTTATATTGGTTTTGTCTTGAAAATAAATAATAAAGATAAATTTCAAAAAATGCCGATAGAGGGCGCCTTAGACTTTGAAGTAATGAAAAACTTTTTTTTTCCGTGAATTTTTGCATCTCATTAAATGGTTTCATAAGCTTAGACTTAAACTTAAATTTTGAGCTCAAAATCTGAATAGTTGGGAGTGGTTAAGTAGCACAAACTTAACTGTGTTCAGAGGGTTTAAATTTCAAATGATTATAAAAAACGGAAAAAATGGTCGATTGATTTGCGGTTTTCACTAAAACTATTATTTATGTCGGTATTTTATTGAAAATGAATTATGAAGATAAATTTCAAAAAATGCCGATAAAGGGCGCTTTAGACTTTGGAGTAACGAACAACTATTTTTAACGTTATTTTTTGCATCTGATTAAATGTTTTCGTAAACTTAGACTTAAACTTAAATTTTAAGCTCAAAATCCGAATAGTTGGGAGTTGTTAAGTAGCACAAACTTAACTGTGTTCAGAGGGTTTAAATTTCAAATGATTATAAAAAACGGAAAAATTGGTCGATTCGTTTGCGGTTTAAAATAAAGCTATTCTTTAAGTCAGTATCTTCTTGAAATTAAATTTTAAAGATAAACTGCAAAAAATTCCGTTAGAGGGCGCCTTAAACTTCAGATTAACCAACAACTAATTTTAACCTTTATTTTTTATATCTAATTAAATGCTTTTCAAAACTTATTAAATGTTTTCGAAATCTTAGATTTAAACCTAAATTTTGAACTCCAATTCTGAATCGTTCGGAGGGTTTAAGAAGCGCAAACTAAAATGTGTTCAGGAGTTGAAATTTAACACCCCCCCCCCCCACATACACACACATCGAACACAGTTCACTTTTGCACTTAACACTCGCAACGATTCAGATTTGATCTCAAAATTTAAATATAAGCATTAGAAATCTTTTAATGAGATTACAAAAAAAAAAAAAAAAAAAAAAAAAAAAAAAAAAAAAAAAAAGGTCATAAATAGTTGTACGCTACTCCAATGTCTAAGGTGCCCTCTATCGGCAATTGTAAAATTTATCTTTAAAATTTATTTTCAACACTGATTTAAAGAGTAGTTTTAGCAAAAACCGCAAACGAATCGGCTATTTTTTCCGTTTTTTATAATTGTTTGAAATTTAAACCTTCTGAACACAGTTCAGATTCTGCTACTTAATGACTCCTAACTATTCAGATTTTGAGCTCAAAATTTAAGTTTAAGTCTATGTTTACGAAAACATTTAATCAGATGCAAAAAATAACATACAAAATTGTTGTTCGTTACTCCAATGTCTAAAGCGCCCTCTCTCAGCATTTTTTGAAATTTATCTTTATAATTCATTTTCAATAAAATACCAACATAAAGAATAGTTTTAGTGAAAACCGCAGATCAATCTACCAATTTTTCCGTTTTTTATAATCATTTGAAATTTAAACCCTCTGAACACAGTTACGTTTGTGCTACTTAACCACTCCCAAATATTCAGATTTTGAGCTCAAAATTTAAGTTTAAGTCTAAGCTTACGAAACCATTTAATTAGATGCAAAAAATCACAGCAAAAAATAGTTTTTCATTACTTCAAAGTCTAAAGAGCCCTCTATCGGCATTTTTCGAAATTTATCTTTATAATTAATTTTCAAGAAAATACCAACATAAAGAATAGTTATAGTGAAAATTGAAATCAATCGACCAATTTTTTCGTTTTTAATGTGTATTTGAAATTTTGGACCCCAAACTTTAATGGCGGCTATCTTCTTTGAAAAACGTTTGGGACCATTGGTTTCCTATTTACTATTACTCGTCTTGTTGTGCTCTATCACCCCCCTAGCGTATATACCGTTTGTTTAGGGACACCCTGTATATTTGCCAATCACAATCCACACAAATATTTTCCCAATGAAAAATTAAATAGCTGCAGCAACTAGATACATGTATAATACAAAATAATAAAAAAATAATATTAAATTCTTCCATATTTAAATTATAATTCATTAAATATTGCACATTCTACAAGTCAATTAAAATCAGTTTTCAGATTCGTTAAAATCGTCTGCTTTTGGCGAGGAAATGCGTTGCTCGCCAAATCGCGCGTCGCTTTCAGCTTTTCACGCCAATTATTCCAAAGTATTTTATTTTTTACATATTTCCTATTGTAATTCCTCCGCTAAATTTGACTGATCTTTTATTACCTACATGTGTAGTTTACTTAGTATTTTTTTCAAAATATTCTGAGTATGCCCAGTATGGAGACCTTCGTTGCAAGTTACATTGCATTCTAGTTACAAAGTAATGCCTTTCAGACGGCATTCCAGAGCTCGATCACCTGGGATTGGCCGAGGCAACTGTAAAAGGTGCCAACATCTCTTACTTATTCCGGAGTTTGTTCTAAAACGAGCATGTTTCAACCGGAAACTTTGTTTAAACAAAATTTCAGAATTAACTCTAATATGTACCTTTTTGAAAGGGGGCACATTTTCTTGCATATGTATTTTCCGGTTTAAACATGTTTGTCATTATTCAGAATCTGAAATACTTAACAGATGTTGGGATCTATAGATTGTGAAAGTATTTAAGAGTGAATCTTCTACGGGAAGGATAATTTGGGTCCCTTTCCATTGTAAATTCTTCCATGAAGACATTATTTTAATAGTAACTTAGAGAAAAGTTGGTCGATTGTTATCCCAATTTATGTCGTTTCTTTTTCCAATGATTTTTTTTACCCCAATTAAAAGTAAAAGTAATGAAATTATTAAACTTAAAGAAACAAACTTTGAAAATATTTTATATTTTCTTTAAATACAAGAGGTACAACTCTATTTTGTATAAAGATATGACATTCATATAACTACGAATTACAAAATAAGTTGCTAATTTGTAGCTCTAAATTTAATTTGAATGTTACAAAACTTTACGTTTTTATATTTAAACTAACACGAAAAATTTATTTCTTCGCAAAAATGTAAGGATATTAAATAGGAAATGTTAAAAATACAACCCATGAAAACGTTTCTTTTTACCCAGTGTACATTATTATTTTTTCAGGCGAAACAATTTTAGTACCTTAATAGTTAAAACATAAAAAAATAATAGTACATAAACATCATTAATATAGTCACAGTCAAAAATCAATGCGGAATATTAATTTCAAAAATAATTATAATAAATGTGCATTCAAAAGATGTTCTCTAGCATATTTATCGACGACTTTCTTTTAAACAATATTTCTTTTAGGTAATTTATCTTCTAGATAATATTGAGTTTAATAATAGTTTGTTGGACAAACCATTATATCTGGAAAATCTAAAAATATTTAATTGTTATTTTTAAATTAATGGCAAGTCTTTTATAAATCAACTTATAAAAAGAGAATAATAGCAAAAGCACAGTAAAATATTTCTCAATGTAATATTTTATCATTAATAAATTTTTTTGAGCTATCCAATCTTAGGAAAAATGCATGCCTTTTGTTTGCTTTGTGGAAGTATGAAATCAAGATTATAAATATCTTTAATGATTTATTATTTAAAAAAATTAAATATAGAACGATTCATTAATTTTATAATTACAATGTACTTTTATTGTGGATCTATAATGAATCATGCATTTTCAATAGTATTACATTTGATTATATATATATATATATATATCTGACTTATACTTATATTACTATGAACGTCATTATTTAAATAATACAATACATTTATATCGATATATAGACGATGTAATTTTAATTGATACTGATAACACCTGTATATCTCAATTCCCTGTTGATTATCCTTCTAATCTTGTTAATTTCAAATTCGGTATTTCAGTAGAAAAATATTCTTAAAATAATAATATAAAAATTTCCTACCTTTCTCGAGGGTTCTTGAGGGATGCACGGTGGTCCGAATCTAAATTCTTGGCCGTCTTCAAAGACAAAAAATCCACATCAAAAATAAGAGACAAAACGTAAACACACAAAAAAGAAAAGTTGATTATTTACACACGCGCGCACAGATATTACATGTTTCTTGATCATTATTCTTAATCTGACTACATCGAAATCTGAAAGGTACAAAAAGAACATTAATAAAAAAGATCGTAAAAATAACCAACGAGCGTTTAGTTTGCACAAGAAAGAAAAATAAATAAAAAAAAGAATGTTCTGAAAATGAGCGGCTGCTGGTGCCAGAATGTCTTCGTGAAGAGTGTTTTCACACTCCCCACCTTGAGTTCATTAGGGGACAGAACTCAATCACTGCAGTTGGAGTATTTCGGGCGGCCGTACAATTCGACCATGGCGAGTAGTCAAACGCTTCTGCAGTACTGCATCACTTTGATTATCGGCGATTTCATTCACCTCCAAAGAACAAAGTTTCTTAATGGGACGAATTAGCATTCCAGTTGCAGTCTTCAACTTTACTACGCGCACAACGCCATCTTGACTGGGTATAAGTTCCACAACTCTACCAAGAGGCCAGTTTATTCGGCTAGAATTTTCCGTCCATATCAGGACAACATCTCCTACACACAAAGATCTTGATTTTTTCCCACTAAAGTCCGAACATTTTAATGTGCCGAGGTATTCGCTTCTAAATCTTGATTTTAAATCGTTTCTAATTTTAATTCTATAATGGTATCGTTTATTCATTTCTTTATGGTCTAGAAACTCTAATTCAGGCATACCTATTTTAGTATTTTCCTGTAAGAACATTGAAGGAGTTATAACTTGAAGATCTTCATTATTATCTGTAACATACGGGGCGGGCATTTATAATACTTTCACAATCGCAGATAACGGTATGTAGTTCTTCAAAATTTAAAGACGACTTGCCCAATACCCTTCTCAAAATTCGTTTCAGGATTCCAACAAGCCTCTCCCAAAATCCACCCCACCAAGGTGCAGAAGGTGGAATAAATTTCCAATCTATACGTGAAAACGCAGTAACCGCTTTTACTTTTTCATAGTCAATAGTTTTCAATAAATTGTGGCAGCCAGTAAAATTTGTGCCGTTATCTGAATATATTATTGCAGGACGACCTCGTCTAGAAATAAAGCGTTTCAGTCCTAAGATAAAACTTTCGGTTGAAAGAGCTGTCAATAGCTCGAAATGCACAGCTCTAAAAACTGCACACGTGACTATCAAAATCCAGACTTTAGATTCTTTTTTCAAATAAAGAGGCCCGCACAGATCTAATCCTATTATTTCGAAAATCGCGGCTTCTCTGACACGATCAAGAGGTAAGACACTTTCTACTACATCAGGTGGTTTTGCTGAGTGTCTTTTACAAATGATACATTTGCCGATTACCTTTTTGATTGTTTTCCGACTCTTCAGTACCCAGTAATTTTCTCGTAACGCAGTCATTAGCAGGGGTACGCCACAATGACCGAATTCTAAATGTTTCGAAAATATAATCTGTTCTACGACGTAATGATTTGAAGGGAGTAAGATAGGTAATCTAAAATTAAAATCATCTTCTCGTTGAAATATCTTCGTTTTTACGCGTATGATTCCTTCCGAATCTGTAAAAATATCCAGGGATTTCAGTCTTTGATTATGTTCATTCACAAAGGATTCTTTTTGCACAAGTTTTAATAATACTGTTTCTGCCGCTTTTAATTCGTTGTGTGTTAATTGACCGAATATTCTGTCGGTACTACCCCTTTTCGAATTTTGGTAAAATCGCAAAATCCAACCAGTAACTCGCAAAATTTTATTGTAAGAAGAATAGCGATTATAAAATGGTGCCTCATCACTCTCTACATTAGGAGCGGTCACAATAGTTTTTCTTTTTTCAGAATTCACTATATCCATATTAGGAAAAATATTAGTACTAGGCCAATTTTCCTTTGATTCTGAAAGCCATGATGGCCCTAACCACCACTGAGATTTAATAAGGGATTTTGCACAACAACCGCGTGACGGTAAATCTGCTGGATTCATATGTCCAGGTACGAAATTCCATGAAGTGTTGGGGGTAAGCTTTCGAATTTCTCTAACTCTATTTTCTACAAATGTAGCCCAAGGACCTTCCCGTTTTATCCAGTATAACACGTCCATTGAATCTGACCAATAGAAAGTATCAACATTTTCTAATTTCAAATCGTTTTTAATACTATTAGACAAAGTAGCTCCAATACAACAGGCCAATAACTCAAGGCGTGGAATGGAAATGTCCTTTAGAGGAGCTACTCTAGAACGAGCCTGAATAAGTTGACAAGTTACACGATTTTCTACTTCATTTCTGAGATAAATGCATGTAGCGTAAGAAAATTTACTAGCGTCACAGAAAATATGTAAAGATAAGTTTCCCTCTTTTAGAGATAAGTTAGACAATCTTCGCGGGATCTCAAGATTTCCCAAATCATTAATTTCCTTAGTCCATTTTCTAAATTCCTTAACTATCTCATAGGGCAGTTTGGAGTCCCATGACGCCTTTATTTTCCAGCATTTCTGTAAAAGTAATTTTGGAATTAAGGTCACGGGGCAAGTGAAACCGATGGGATCGAATATTTTATGAGTTAAGGACAAAATTGTTCTTTTAGTGATGCACTCATTTTCCAATTTAAAATTCCGAAAATCACACGATAATGTATCACTCTTGGTGTCCCACATTAAACCAAGTAAGGGAATTTTATCCTCATCCGCATCACTCAAATGACCCTTTTCATTAAAGCCTAATCCAATTTCTTCGCACCGATTATGACACCAACCACGAAGATCAAATTGTGCCGAAGCTAAGAGTTTCCGTGCTTCATTGCGAAAATATTCTAACTCTTCTAACGATTCTACACTAGCTACACAGTTATCTACATAGAAAGATTCTTTAAGTTTTATAGCAACATCTTTAATGTTCTCAGGTGCTTCATCTAAGTGACGTGTTAGAGTAGCGTCCAAAAGGAAGGGGCTACAACTGATCCCAAAGACAACCCGACAATGTCTATAAATTTCAAGGTTTTCTGAATTCCCATCTCTCCACCAGAAAAAACGTAAATAATCTCTATCCTTTTCATTCAGTGATATCTGTAAAAAAGCTTTACGAATATCTGCTACAATACCTATCTTTCCCACTCTAAATCGATTTAGAACAGAAGGAATTAGTTCAATTAAATTAGGTCCCTTCTCTATACAATCATTTATGGAAACAGAACCCTTAACATGTGCTGATCCATCAAATACCGGCCTAATTTTGGTCGTAGAATTAGGTTTTATTACAGCTCTATGAGGGAGATAATGGACTTTGGTGTTAAGTTTTTCCTCTTCTTTCACTCTTTCAATAATCCCTTCCGTTTCCCACTCATTTAAAACTGCTTCGTAATCTTTCAACAAACCGCAATTTTGGAGATTCTTAATATTATTTTGCAGGCGTTTTATCGCTAAATCTTTATTACTTGGAATGGGAGGATGGTCACTTAACCAGGGAAGACAAACTTTGTACCTACCATCAGTTTCGCGTCTTACGGTTTCTTTAAAATGCTCCAAAACTAATTTCTGGACTTCTTCCTTAGTTTGTTTTTCCGCCGGATCTACTATGCCTAAAGAATCTAAATTCCACAAATCTGTAATTTTGGCATCGTTTACATATAATGAAAGGACCAAAAGAGAACTATCCCTTTCATTTCCGCCAATTTTGCCCATAGTAGTCCAACCCAATTTTGTTTGCATCGCAACCAAACCACAAGATAAATTTTCTATTTTACCTGTAAACAGTTCTCCCACAACATCTGCTCCCAAAAGTACATGTATTTCATTTAAATTTCTTTCATATAAACAATTTTTACCTTCAGGGCAGATATCGCTCAAAAATATATTTTTTCCTTTTAATTCCGCAATACAACGAATGTCTCTAATTTTGGGTACATTAGCACAAATTTTTTCTTGTTCCATTACCTCAATTTTTATCTTTTTACCTCCCCTTAAACACCTTAAATTAACAGAATAACAGTTATGATCTACCGTTGTTTCGGTACCTCCAAACAACCCGTGAGTAATTCTGACCTTTCTTAAACTTTTTAATTCCATCTTATTGGCTACGAACTTTGAAATATACGACTTAGAAGACGCCGTATCTAACAATGCGCGTACTATATATTCACAACCATTATTTCTAACATAAACATATAAAGTTTGTAAATAAACTTCTTTCGGCAAGTTTTCATTCGCAAAAAGGGCAGTATCCGACACTTCGGTCTGTTGTTTAGGTTTTTCCCTTTTTACGTTTCTATAACAAAACAACGTGTTATGACTCCCGTTGCAAATCCGGCATTTTATATTTTTTTTTGCAAAAACGCGATAAATGTTTTTTCATTTCTAAGCACTTAAAACATGCTCCCTTTTTCATTAGAATGTTCTTAATTTCATCAATAGATAACTCATTAATTCTATCGCAATCAACCGATGAGTGATGAAATGATTCACAAAAAACGCAGTTTATTACGTTTAAATTCTCTTTTTTGTTCGTTGACACTAAATCATTAGCTGTGGGATAATTTTTTTGTTTATTGTTATTTCGAAACGAATTAAAGTTTTTCTTTTCAGGAGGAATAAACATTTTCCTTTCTTCGTGAATTGGGTTTATTACTAGATTAGCCTTTTCTCTAGCTTTTAAACAAGTAGATAAGAAATTCATCAATTCTTCAATTTCATAAAATCCTTTTTCATTATCGGACTTGTTAAGTTCTATTAACAAATCTTTCGGAATTGTTTTCAAAATGGTTGTACATAATACACTTGAAATGCTGTTTAAATCTGTTCCTAAGCTTTGCAAACTTCTCAGTTCTACTGATAATTTATCAAAATATTGTCGGAAAGCATATATATCATTCGAAGTTCTCAATGGCTTGATAGCTAAAAGATTACTAATATGATTGTGTATTAATAATTGTTTATTAGCAAACCTACTTTTCAGCAATTCTATAGCCGCATCGTAATTTTTTTCGGAAACAGGAAAACCTTCTATTGTGTTTAAAGCGGTCGATCTTAATTGCGATCTTAAATAATTAAATTTATCAACTTTATTTAACGACTTATTATCATGAATGGCCGATTCAAAACTGCTCCAAAAGGAAAGCCATTCATTTATATTTCCATCAAATATTGGTATATGCAATTTCGGTAGCTTAACTTTTACACAATTATCCACTTTTTCATTAAATGTACTGTCTGAAAATTGTTCTTTGTTACTTTCTTGTTTTGATTTTAAATTTAAAAATCCGGCATTTAATTCTCTAATTTTCTGATTTGCGCGTGACTTCCATAATATTACATTTTCGCTATACTTTTCAGCGGCTTCTAATTCTTTCTCTAAATCATCGGGATTGACTAATAATTCAATTGAATTATCTGTTGTCTTAAGTGACTTAAATTTGTCGGTCAATGTTTCAACATGTTCTTGCAGTTCTTCGATAGACACATCGTCTGATTTTATGGAAGTTTCGATTTTATTTAGAATTTTCGTAACAGCCGATCGAAAAATAGTTCTTCTTTTTTTAAGTGTTTCTAAACTTTCAGCCATTTTTTTCTCTTTTTCTCTACTTAATTAGTTTATTTCGAAATTCAAATTCTTAATTGTTTCAAAATATATTACCACCGTACATCCCGGCAGGGATGCCATGTTAATTTCAAATTCGGTATTTCAGTAGAAAAATATTCTTAAAATAATAATATAAAAATTTCCTACCTTTCTCGAGGGTTCTTGAGGGATGCACGGTGGTCCGAATCTAAATTCTTGGCCGTCTTCAAAGACAAAAAATCCACATCAAAAATAAGAGACAAAACGTAAACACACAAAAAAGAAAAGTTGATTATTTACACACGCGCGCACAGATATTACATGTTTCTTGATCATTATTCTTAATCTGACTACATCGAAATCTGAAAGGTACAAAAAGAACATTAATAAAAAAGATCGTAAAAATAACCAATGAGCGTTTAGTTTGCACAAGAAAGAAAAATAAATAAAAAAAAGAATGTTTTGAAAATGAGCGGCTGCTGGTGCCAGAATGTCTTCGTGAAGAGTGTTTTCACAAATCTAGAACTTTCAAAAAACCTACTTTTTAATAATACGATCAATTTCTTAGATATTAAAATTATATTAAAAGAGAACAAATTTATAACTGATATTTATGACAAAAGGAAATAATAAAGTCTGGATAAAAACGCAAAGGTTAATTATTTATTTAAAAAAAATGAGAGTGGGTTATTTATTTTAACATAATTTTTAAACTGTTTAATTTACACCAATATATGGATATTTGTCTAGTTATATCTATAGTTAAATAGCTATATTTTAATTATCAAATTATTTTTAATGTTATTGATATAATTTTTGGTATTATTAATAATTATATTATTACTATTATTATTTTATTATTATTTTTTATTTTTTTATTTTTTATTTTTTTATTTTTATTTTATTTTATTTTATTTTTTAATTTTTATTATCCTATATTAAGATAATGAGTTTTTTCCATGTAAAGTCACAATAAATATTACTGATTAAAGTAACAATAATGTATTTTAAGTTATATGTTAATATGAATGTTATCTCTTAATTCTAATTATAATCATTTTATTAATTTAATTTTATGTTAATATTAATTATTAATTATTTTCTCCGGTTCAATTATATTTCCATTCAGCTTAATCTTTTTTGTATGTTATGGATAACTATTATTTTTACTTATTTTCAACTCCTTTTTGTAAATATCTTTGTTCCTTGTTTAATAATTTGGTTTTTGTGTGATGGTAGTCCCAAATTCGTATTGTTTTGCTTTTTCATGGCAAATACGAAGATGAAACCACACACTCCATTTGTAGTTCCAAAGTATTTGGGACCTGAAGATTCTGCTTTGGTTCTACAAATTTCATTTGTATTCATATTATTCTTTTTTCCTTCCATGTTCAATGTGCTATAAGTTATTAAATTCAATGATTAATTTCAAATGGTTAATATTGTTTACTGTAATTCAATTTAATTCTTCGTTTTGGCTTATTGTTTTATTGATAAAATCCATTGGTGAATCTTCTCTACTTTTAATGGTATTATATATATATATATATATATATATATAATTACAAGTCCAGTATATCATATGAATCTGTGATTTGGTTAAAAAAAAAATAATTATCAATTATAATGAAACTTTAATATAAATCCTTATATATATTATAAATGTGAAAGTGTGTCCGAAAATTGGAATGAACTTGGCTTCAAAACGGATGGATTAATGTCTTTGAATTTTTGTATATAGGTAAATTATTGGCCTGAAATGAACATAGGCTAATTTTTATTTATTTTATTCAAATATTTTTCTTAATAATTCAATATTTCACTATTTTTCATACAGAATAAATTGAAAAATTTTCCATAATATTTAATTATCTTTCTTTTTTCGTTGCCAAAAAATAAAAAAACCGGAATAATTATTTCTCTTCTGTAATTAATTTTCAACTGAAAGATTTTCACGTGATAAAATAAAATGAAATAAATAAATGAACCCTATACTGCTTTTCGGTTCGAGATTAAAAACCGCAATTTCACCAATTGTGACGTCAGAGGAATTCTGTTTTTCTTCTTATATCACGCAAACGATTATATAAAATTTCTTTTACACTTAGAAGACTTTACAAGAATATAACTTCACACTTTACAAGAATATAAATATTTTAGTAGTTTTTCCAGATATTAATCCATAATCAAAATGAACCTTTTTCTTTCTTTCGGTTCGAGGCTATAAAATTCAACTTTTTACCAATTGTGACGTCAGAGGAATACTTTCCATTAATAATTTTAAAAATATCAATGTAACGTCATATATGAAACAAAGTATAAGTTTTCAAGTTTTCATTTTTAATAACACAATGTAATTTTGAGTAAGTGCTAACAAGAGACGACTGTGACGTCACATATTGAAAATAAAATAAATATCTCTGATATTGCAATGAAATGAGATTGAATTATGATATCAAAAGTTATTATTTAAAGAAAATTAAGTTTATCGTCTGAGCGTGGTTAATATTTAATTTTAAAATGAAATAAGTTTTTTTAAAGGTTAAATATTAAACGACTAGAAAATATTAATAATTTATACATATCGTAAATGACGTAATGATCAATGAAAAAACTTTTTATCATTTTTAGAAACTAAGAAAAGCTCAACTAATCAAAAAAAAAAAATATTTTTGTGTGTTAATTCTGAAAATTGTTCAATTCTGAAAATATAAGTAAATATCACTTTAAAAATGCATTTTCGGGCTTAAAATCTAAAGATTTAATGTAATTGTGAGAAAATACATTCCCTCAGTCAATATCTCAATTTGGCATAATGTGCTCAAAGTGTACTGGAAACAGGTTTGTAAATGGATATTAATTGCACATTTTTTTTAGCTCTTAAAAAGTAAAAATATGTTGTCACTTTTAAGAATGTTTTTTTATAATAAATTTCTGTAAATGTTTATGGTATGCAGAGCATATATGTACAAATTATACAAAAATGCCACCTAAAACACAGTTTTGTTGTATATTTTTCCTAACACTGTTTTTTTTTCGTTTTACGGAAACTACCCGCTTTTTGACACTTTCTAACATGGTCTAAAAGTGTTTACGACTTCAACCTGTCTGTATACTGAATGCCGAGAGCCTGGGGTCTGCCGTCTGTCTGTCCGTTTTTCAACTTGGGTAAATATAGTGGAATTCATACGAAAATAACATACGTTATTGAGATTTACCATAGCATATGCGGCATTGAAAATGGACCAGGTAGCAATTATAGCTGAATCACAGGAGCACTCAAAAGGAAACTTTACATTATGGTCTAAGGCGAAAAAATCATTTGTGGTGTATTTTGATAATGTTACATAATTTTAAATGTAGTGAAATTTACATGCATTTTTAAGGTTCAGAAAAACATGGTTACTATCGAATATGTTAAATGTAGTACTTATAGTGTGCGTACAGGGAGCTCAAAAGTATTTCAATATATTATGGTCTGTGAAGAAAAACCATTTGCAACGTATTTTAATAATGTTATTTTATTAAGGTTATTTTAATAATATTGAAATTGATATCAGGTTCTGAAGTGCACTAAAATAGGATTTATGTACAAAATGGGGTGAAAAGATTTAACATTCACTTACAAGATTGCAGAAAAATGTTCGATAATATAATAGTCTACGGAGAAAAAAAATATTGCCAGCGTATTTTAATTGCGTTGCGCTATTTCAAACATGATGAAATTAATATACTGAGATAATCAATACAATGATAAATACTGAAATTTACTACAATAAGCTTGCAGTTAAGTATAATTTGCATCGCATTTGTTGTTCATTTACAGAGGCGCATAAAAGATTTTGGACCTGTGTCCAGATCTCAGATATTGTATCCAAAGTATGGTCTATTAGAAAAGATTGCTGAAGAGCTTTTTCAATTATCGTATGTATTTGGAAAACTAATGCATCCTGAAGTTCAGCTACATTTGATATAATAAGAGATGTTTGTAGAATTTAAATAAATCATGTATCGGACTATACAATAAATTGGATTGGTCACCAGTGCAATAGCGATTCCCGGAAATATGAATTCAATAATTTGAATCGGGTTTTTTGCTTGAATAATTTAAGCTAAATATGCGATCGTATACATATTTGCACGTAATATACAGGACTGTAAAAAAGAATTCAAGTAAGTTTCTGTCTATAATTAGGAATTGCTAAAGGTGAATTTTAATATTCGTTATACTTTTTCTCACTAAGCAAAATTTTAACATTGTATTTAGAATATTTACAAACACATAGATCATATACACAGCTGCAGAAAAGAATGTCCCGGTGAAGTTATGCATTATGGAAATATTGGATATTTTTTTTATTACCTAGATTTAACACATGATTTTTTTTTCTTTGATATGGAATTCTGAAATGCACTACAACATGATTTCTGTACAATTGGGGTGCGTTACAGTTGTTCTACAGTATAAGTAATTACAATTTCATTTTCGCGATTGTTCATATTATCTAACACATTTTCCTGTTATTTGACTGAGTTCTTTAAGTCCCCTATAAAAAACTACTGCATAGCCTTTTATAAGATAAATGTTATATCTATTTTAAATTATTGTTAATGAACCGTTTTGTTTAATTAAAGCGTTTATCTTTTTTTTTTAATGCTACGTGAACGACGTCACGGGTAACAGCTAGTCCTTTAATAAATATTATTTTGTACTGCATTTTACTTGAAAAAGCAAATACTTGAATACTTCTGCAGATACTTGAAATTAATAAAAGGATATTCTCAGTTATTTATAGAAATTTGACCTGCTAATACGATATTAATAATATCTTTTTTTGAAAGTACTTGAGTTTTGATGACTTAGACGTGTTCTTAATCGATCACCATTATAGCTTGATTTGTCAAAATAGTTCATTGAACTTCAGATAACTGTAAAACAGCATACAATTGACAATAGTTAGAAAAACTCTATAAGAAGTAATTTAAATTTTTATAATGGTAAGCGAATGTTATATCTATATTCTTATGTATATGCATCAATTTAAAGTTTAGCACAGATTGATATAGTTTATAGATGTTAATGATGTAATTTTCAAATTACTCATTTCTAATATTTTGCTAATCGTTATAGTACACAAAAATTATTTATAATTCGCATAATGATCAATAAATTAATCCAAGACTGCTCAATAAGGTATGAATTAAAATTTTACTTAGCAACCGTTGCATTATATAGGAATATTTATACTTATGATCCCTACAAGGTACGCTCATTGACCCAAGTTAAGACACCAGAAACTCGAAAATTATGCTGATTGATCGGCTTAAGATTGCGAAACATTATACTATAATAAAAAAGAAATAAAGGAAAAAATTAAGTAAAGAAATTTTTTGTAAACTAGTTTCTACTCATTATCTTTTGATCGCGAATTTTAAATTCGGATCAGCTGCTGTTAAACATTTATTGGCCATTCCCATGTTTGATTTCAAAAAGATCAGTTAAGTTTTGAAATACACAGAGCCTTTGTCTACTGGTATTTTTTTAATCCGTGGAAAAAATTTTAAGTAAGGCAATTTAAATGTATCATTTAAATCTGATGTAATTATCACTAAAAATCTCTTTCTCGGTTTAATATTCACGTGAAAAGACTTCTATTATTTGAAAGGAAATATTATTTATGCCGTCTTAGAAATCACAACAATAGTTTAAAAGGTCATATCAAAATATTAAGTAAACGTTTTGTCAATATATATTTTTAAATTTTAACTGTTTTGCAATATCGCTTGGTTATTTTAAATATAAATCACAACAATAGTTTAAAAGGTCATATCAAAATATTAAGTAAACGTTTTGTCAATATATATTTTTAAATTTTAACTGTTTTGGAATATCGCTTGGTTATTTTAAATATAATTTTTTTTTTTTTACTTAGTGTTTTTAGTGCACACCAATCAATTTATTATTTAAAAGTTTTCTTTCACTTTTACATATTCACTTAAAGATACTTTTTTCCTAGAAAAGAATTATTTTTCCTTTATGCTACCTTAGAACTAACAACAATAGTTTAAAAGATAATTTAGAAATGTGAAATGTCTCACATAAATATATTTTTAAATTTAAGCTGTTTCCAGCATTATTGTTTGGCAATTTTAAATATGGCGTAATTATTGCCAATTACGGCGGTTGACGCCGTATTAAAATAAATAACACTTTTTAAAATTTTCTTTTTTTTTTTAATTTTCACATGTAAATTTAGTTTTATGACGTAAATTTCAATATTTTTCCGATTTTAAAAGTTTTTTTCTTTTGTGATAGTCACGTGTAAATATATATATTTCTTTAATTTGAAGGATATATTATTCTTTAATCATTTGGCAGCAATAATAACGTTAACAACGTTAATAACTTTAATAACTTTTTTTTTAATTATGCAAAAAATGTCTCCCAGAATGTGAAAATTTGAAATTTAAATGGAAATAAATATCTTAAAAATGAGTTTATTTAAAAAAATAAATCCAGTCGGCACACCGCAAACTTCTAATGTATAAAATTATCAAAAAATGCTTAAATTTCAATCGATATTTTTTGCTCCTATGAAACTTTTTTAATTGAACGATTTTCACCAACTTTAACATTAAGTACTTCTCACAATATCTATTCGTTTTAAAACTTGGCTACATGAACGTCTTTATCAAACATTTTTCAATATCACTAATTTTCTTAGTTTTGTGTGCAATAGTTGTCATAATATTAGCGAAGAAATACCCCACCCCACCAAATATTCATTGTCAGCCTCGGTGGCACTCGGTGGCCCGGTCTTCTAGCACGAGCCTAACATCATTTTTATTCTATTCTGGGTTTCTATATAAATCAAAAATTTGGATTCAAAATCGCTTTTTTTATATAAAAATGATTTTTGTTGTTGTTATTGGGTATTCTAATAATAGATATTAAATTTAAAAATCTATTAGTATTTTCAATTAAAAAATTCTCGTTTAGCTATAAAAAAAAAATAAAAAAAAAAAAAAAAAAACAGTTTTTTTTTGTTTATTTAATGGGCATTTTCATACCAACGAGTTCTTAGGGAGAGTTTTCATGACCGTGTTTAACTGTAAAATCTTTCTCGAAAAATTATTCGAAAGCATTAGTAAAATTAACTGGTATAAATAGGCGTGAAAAGTTTGAATAGCGAATATTGGCTCTCATTATGTATAAAATTGGCTTATTTATTTTAGACAGAAATTTTGATGCATTACTGATTCGCAACTCTCACAGGATTGGTAGCGGTTTTTATTTCAAGAATGAAAATTCTTACTGGAAATTTGGAAGGAAGAGTCTTTGGTTTTAAATAATCACAATAATTCTGTCGTTAAATTTAGCTAAAACTTCTATTTTTAATTTCTGGCACAAATTGGAATTTTCAGTATTTAAAAAAAAAGAGGCCAAATGGGCAACTGTAAAATGTCAAAACACTTTTTTGTGATATTTTTCTCAGGTAAGTATCTCAGGAAGAATATCTCGAAATATGAAAATTGATATCCTTACAATAAAATTCCTCTTAAATGTTATATAATGGAATTTAATTTTTTTATATTCTAATAAAATGTATTCTTACAAGTAATTTTAGGAGATATTACATTCATAAAAACACAAATAAAGAAATTAAAAGACTTAAGATCTCAGATTATAATTTTCCTGCCTCTCACACTGTAATTTGTGCAAAGTAAAAGACCTTCTGCTATACTATACAAATATCTTTTTCTATTTTTTTATTTCCAACTAACATTTATACCTTATAAAACACATGTATGAAGAAGGTAACAAATTCTGTAGTTTATAAATAATTTTATAAAACTAAAATATGCTTGTCACGCACACACACACAAAAAGGCCACACCAGTGACCGAGAGGTATGGACCTCTCAACTGGTAGACGGCAGGTGCTGGGTTCGAACCCAATCGCGGCTGTCGGCCTAACCGTTCGGAGTTTTCGTGGTTTTCTTCGAACCTTGCGTAAATACTGCTTAGGTTCCCTTAGAAAGACCCCCACGAAGGGCGCTCCCCCTGGTCCTATATCCCTAGTATAGATAATCGGACGACAAAAAATACACATACACACACACAAAAAAAATGCCATATTCCTGGCCTGATCATTAAAGTTCTTTATCAGGAATGAATATGTCGCAGCACAGTAATTCTTCTTATTTTTGACATAGTTAAAGTCAGACGTAGTAAAAGCTTAGATACCAGCAATATATTTCAGGCATTTCTAAAATAATAAAGTGTTTAAAGTCTTTCTAAAAATTAAATATACTTTTATTATGCCATTTTCCTGGCTCCTATAAATTAACAAAATAGAACTAAGCATTACATAAGATTTGATCTGTCATATAGAAAACATGCTCCTTTAAACAAATTTAAAATGTTAGACGTTAGAAAAAAATTTTTTGAATGAAATTGTCATTATTCTGGCATATACCGGGAAATGACACAAAATTACATAAAAGTTAACTTATGTAAGCTATTCATAATTTAAAAATTGTACATGAAAAATCCTTTATTCTCCAGTAGAAAATAAATTTATCTCTTGAACATGCCAGTTCGTTTTAGAATTCATTTTCAATTAAAAATATACATATTGATAACTTTCTTGGGAAAATGTCTGACCCTTACGAACCTTGTTGATTGTCCGTATACTATAAATTTATAAATTATTTTTTTTTCATATTATACATTACGTTGCTGGTTTTATCAGTATAAAATGTATTTTAGTGCTATGCACAGTTCATCGTTACATATAAAGCCATAAGAATATACCACGCAAATTAAGTAAAATTATTATTTTTGAAGCGCATAAAGTGAATTTTAAAAATAATTTTAATATGTTTAACTTTTAATATGTACTACTTAAATTTAACTTGAACAATTAGAAAATAACATTAGCAAAGAATGTTAAAAACTAATTAGTATTATTAAAATTTTAAAATCATTCAAGTTTATTAAATATATCCATAAAATTGAATTCTTATAGATAGATTTTATTCCAAACAACTATATTTCGTCAAAAATAACGATGGGAAATAAGAACAAAAAACGCATTTAAATTAAAATTATTGAGTCTAAAAATAAAAATAAATACGAAACATTTTGTATAAAGAAAAAAAAACTACTATAGTTTAAATTAAAACGGACATAAAAAATAAATTTAAAATGATTGAAAACATGATACAGAATTCATGTCTAGATGTTAAATAGGATAAAAATATCTCTTAATCTAAATATTTTTCAAGTAACCATCACGTGAAAAAATCATCATTATCATAATGTGAGACACTTCTTTTCGGATTATACAAAATAAGATTACAGTGATAAATGGCATTAATCATCTTGGTAAAAAATTAAACCATTTTTTCTAATCGCATAATCTCCAGTGTATTTTATTCATAACCTCTATTATTTTTATCTGATAATCGTTATTTAAAATGATTTGCGATTTTGTGCTTTATTCAAAATAATTCATTTTATGTTCAATACTTAAATTTTAAAAAAATATTTTTTCAATGTTTCCTTTTCTTTTTTCATTCCTTTCTTTCTTTTCTTTTTTTCTGAATGTAACCTATAACTTCATTAATTTATATTAATAAAAAAATTTACTTTTCGAGTTTCAACATCATACTTCCAAATAATGAAAAAATACACAAATAAATAAATAAATAAAATTCTTAGGGTTATTTACAGCTATAAGGAGAATATTTTTTTTTCACATTATTTAACATCGAGTGTTATAATTGCATAATATAATTCTTTAAAGAAAATTATGGTTTAATAGATAAAATACGAATTTTCAAAAGTAATGTTTATTGATTGTAGATAACAACCAAACTTTATACGTATTACGAGAGAAATTATTGGCAATATTGAACAATTATAAAGCGAAAACATGGTCGTGAATACCACCAACGTCTTATTTATAATGGCAGTTGCTGTTTGTTCACCATTGAATTTTGCTTTTACGGCCTTTTTTAGCACTTTCCAACAAAGTTAAAAAACACTTAAAAGTAGAGGAAACACTAGAAGAAAGAATTAAATATTTAAAATCAATGTGTCTAAAAAGAGACCGATAAAAGTGTGAAAATTACCATGGCATTGCTGCAAAGGAACGTTTACTAGATTATGTGGACGAATTTTAAAAGATTTCATTGAAAAATAATTCAAAATGAAGGAAAGTGAAGAGGAAAATGGATTTAGAACAGGAAGATCATGTGTGATGTTGTATTTTGTTTCAATCAAATTGTTGAAAATGATATGACAGTGGGAAATGAAAATCATCTTCGATTTCTTGATTTTATGAAAGCATGTGAGGATGTTCAAATCGCAAAATTATGCAATAAGTTAAATGAAATCAACACAAATCCACATATTATTATAACATTTCAAGAACTTTACAGACAATCAAAAACAAAGATTAAAATAGGCCAAAGATTATCAAAAGGCTTTATAAGAGACAACGATGTTGTATCTCTTAAACACTTTTTTTGAAATTTATGTTGAACAAGCATCAAAAATTTGGAAAGAGAAATGCAGAGGAGAGGTTCTGAATGTGAATGGAATGCCAATTTTTACTCTGAAATTCTCAGATGCCCAAGTTATAACTCTACAAAGTGAAAATAATTTAAAGAAAATGATTATACAAATTAAGAAAGAATATGAGCGATGGGGACTTCAAATGAACGTTAGCAATACTAAATACCTATAAAAGGAGGAAATGCGAGAGATATGAATCTAAATAATAACATAAAAATAGAAAGCTGTAATATTAATGATATTTGGGTGTATACATTAATAGAGAAGGAAGACATTCACAGGAAATTAAATACAGAATTTGTCAGAGGAGAAAGGTTGTAAAACTATTAAATTCTTTTTGGTGTAATAGGGAAATCTCCAGAAAAATAAAGTATAATATATACAACTCTATTATAAAGATCATATTGTTATATGGAGCAGAATTATGGAGACTGAAAGAAAGAAAATTAGCCACAGTAGAAATGGATGCCCAAGCAGGATATGAAGAATAGAAAGAATAATAAATAAAAGAATAAGGGAGACAAAGAAAACCATATTGAATAATAAAGAAAAGCAGTTAACCCTTTCCGGCACACTGTGCCCGGTCTGGGATATCTAACTTTAATTCCAAACTTGCAAACGGCATCAGTGAAATTTTGGTTTTACAATAAATGCTTAAATTAAGGATTTCAAAATATCTAAAAAATTCGTTTGTGAATTCCGGTGTCAGTCGATAATTTTTCATTTTATTACAGATTTTGCCCGTGCCGGAAAGGGTTAATGTGATTCGGTCATATAACAAAATTAATAATGTAAGATTACTCAAAATCACACTCCAGCATAAAAAAAGGAAGACCACGAAAGGACTGGATGGATGATATTGCAAAGGCAAAAAGGGATAGAGGTTTAGTGGGGCAATGGACCTTTCACCGGAAAAAATGGGAAAATACTAATGTAGATTCTTCGGATGGTGGCATCTGAGAAAAAACCGACTCTATATATGTATATAAATTTATTTTCAAATTCTACATACTTTTCTCTATTTTTCAACATACCTGCAAATTTTGTTTAAGCACTTATCATATCTTACAACTAAATGTTGAATAAATTCCTCATAGAATCTTGCTGCCTTTTCCAATAACCAAGAGATCATGGCCGTTTTCACGTCTTCGTCACCGTTGTAGCGGTTGCTGCCTTGATGATTTTTGAGCTAGCGGAAAAGTACAGAAATGGGATGTATGAAATCTTCCCCCATGAAATCTGCCCCCGTCCGCCATTTTGACCTCTACATTAGATGGGGGTAGATATCCAGCGCTGCAGCATTTCACTTTCTACGAGGGCCTGATATCTGCCCCCAGTATATCTGCCCCCGTCAGCCATTTTGAGCTCTGCATTAGAAGGGGGTAGATATCCAGTGCTGCAGAATTTCACTTTCTACGAGAGCCTGATATCTACCCCCAGTATATCTGCCCCCGTCCGCCATTTTGACCTCTGCATTAGATGGGGGTAGATATCCAGTGCTGCAGCATTTCACTTTCTACGACAGCCTGATATCTACCCCCAGTATATCTGCCCCCATCCGCCATTTTGACCTCTACATTAGATGGGGGCAGACATCCAGTGCTGCAGCATTTCATTTTCTACGAGAGCCTGATATCTACCCCCAGTATATCTGCCCCCGTACGTCATTTTGATATCACAGTAGAGGGGACATACATGGAGTGCTAGAATATTTTTTAGGTTCGTCGAGAGCAGTAAATCCTGGATATATATCCTTTCTGCGTATAGTTTTTATTGTTTCCGCTAATAATCATACGGTTTATTTATCTAGAAATTTGTAGACGACACTTAAAATGTAACTCTAAAATTATATAATATATATGAGGACGTAAACTTCAAAACGCACTTTATCGACATTTTTAAAAATGAATTTTCTGTGTGAACCTATTCTATTAATAAATCTGCGGGAAAAAAACTATAATTTTAGAAAAAAAAATGAAAAAAAGAAAGAAAGAAAGTTTTAATGTGTGTTTTGGCATTGTAAAATCTTGGTGTTTACAATGAAAACTAATAGTTTTTATGATATTTATTTAAATCGCAGAAATTTTACTTTCTGGAAAAGGCAAAATTTGAACCTCACGCCCTCTTATATACATGCAAGATTTTTAGTACTTTTGTAGATTTTTAGCATTTTCCAACAAAGTTAAAAAGTGCTTTTGCATTTTGTTTGTTTGTCCGTCTGTCCATGCACTGACTCCCGTAAATACACTCGGATTTTTATACAATTGATAAAACTTATTTAGGTTTATTAAAACATGTTTGTTATTGCATATGAAGTATGTACTGTTAATGTTTCAATTTTAAGGACACTCAAAAGAATTGAAGAGTATTTTAATGACATTACGCTATTCCAAATCTTTTGAAACTGGCATAAATTCTTGAATCTCTTTACGATCACGTTAAAATAGAACATTTTTAAAAAATTTTTTATTAATTTACAGGGACACATAAAAGAAATCGGTTACGGTACTGTCTTTGCATAATAATTGCTGGAGTGTACGTTTTAAAATTCGATATACGCTTTTAAGTTTGATTAGTTTTTTTTTGCATATTACTCTTTATATTAAATTCTATACCTAATATACAGTACCAAAGAACAGAATTCTAATTAATGTTTATTAAATCAAATAAAAAAAATACTTCTAAGTTTTAAATACTCGAAATGATAATAATAAAAATATATGCTTTTTCCCAACTTATTTAATAATTAAAAATGTGGTTTCAATATCTATATTATAAAGACCAAAAGTATCTGTGCGTAACGCATACGTCATTTTAAGAATGGCAACACTTTAAAGTTTGAAATGCATTTCCGGTTTTGCAATTTTTTCTACTGCAAATTTTTGTATTTCTTAACTGCGCACTTTTTTAATTTTTACACCATCGTATAGGGGAAAAATGTACTTTTAAATGCAATTTATTTGAATACTGTATCTTAATTTATTTTTGAAACATTAATTTTTTTGTAGTTTGTAATACCGTTTTTCTAAACGTGGCAACAGAAGTACTCCATGCTTATTAAAAGCAAAGGGAAAAAAGCCGGAAAAAAAAAAAAACCAGATTACTGAATTTTTATGTTGCCATTTTTTTATTAAAAGTGAAAAAAAAATAATTAAACTACGTTCTGTCAAGAATATTGTCTGTTATAAAACCCAGTGAATGTTTGTTTCTTTTATAAAATTTCATTTATACTTTAAAAAAATATATGGATAGTTTAGTATCTGTTTCAGTTAATAGCTATCGAGACTTCAAGTTTTGAATCAAAATGATCAAATTAAATTATCGATTTTCTTTAAAAAGTGAATACAGATATGAAAGGTGTATATTTAAATTTTGATATGGTGAAAATGACGTCAGATTTAGGTTTGGAGAAAATATTCTATGTTTGAGTAAAAGTGCAATCAATTCTGCTTTTTTTCATATTGGAATACAAGCATTAAAACCTTAATAACTTTATTATAATAAAAGATCTTTATTTTTATTTATTTTTTATTTTTTAGATGTAGAATAAAATTTAATTTTAATAATATCTGTAACTGAGTTTTATAGAAATAATATTTTGTTAACTTTAGATTGAATATAATTTCACATAAAGAAGTACTTTACGATTAAATTAATTAAAAAATATAAAATACAAAAATAAATTAAAAAAGGACGTGTAACCAGTGAAAAACTTCATAAGCTAAAAATTTCATGTTTTGAGTGAAAAGAATAGCACACAGTCATGGAAATACCGCCCCACCCCCCCCCCCCAAAAAAAAC
Source organism: Maratus speculifer (assembly GCA_964019185.1). NCBI lineage: Eukaryota > Metazoa > Arthropoda > Arachnida > Araneae > Salticidae > Maratus > Maratus speculifer. The sequence goes on along the minus strand of OZ025291.1, from coordinate 13,882,049 downwards.
AACAAAAAAACACCTTATTAACGCCTCAACAAATTATTGTAGAAAAAAGTTGTTGGTACTAAAGGATTGGAAATAAAGTGTACTATTAAATGATGCATATAAAATGTGCTTAGTGGGGGGAGGTGACATGTACATATTAAAACGAACCGAAACTTTTTTTTTCACCGGCAATACCCAATTTTAACAAAATATTTCAAATTTTTGGTTTAAATTATGCCTAATATATATATATATATATATATATTTATATATATATACATGTATTACCCATTTTAACGAAACATTTGTCGTGGCTATAGCCGAAAGATATAAAGCGACTAAAATGGTCTTATTGGTAAAAAATATTATACATTAATAGAAGAGACATAATCATTCTGTAGCATTCCAATAATTGAGTACATAACTTCAATTTAGATGCAGCCTCTAAAATATGCTTGTTTTAAAATAATTAATTTCTTGGAAACTAATTGTACTATAAGAAATTTATGAAAATTTGAATTTAGGTTAATTTAAGGGTGCAAAATCTATTTATGGTGGCAAAATTTTTTGTTGGTATTGAATTAAACGACAAAATTTGGATTTATTTTTATATGAAAATGGCCCCCTAAGCGATTTTATATACATCATTTAAAAGTAGACATTATTTATAATCTTTTGCTAACAGCAACTTTCTACTAAAATAATTTATTGCACAATGTACAGTTGATAGGGGGTGGTTACCTTTTTCTTCTACGATTGTACGTAAAAGGTTCAAAATATCTCAAACTTAAAGAAAGGTAATTTTAGCAATTTTTGGAGCGAATTATTATTAGTAGTATTGTTATTTGCATTTGCATATGTTTGTTAAGATTTCTATATTATAGGGGGAACTGGGGTACATTGATACTTGGGGCACATTGATACACCCCCTGTACAGCACACATAGTCATTACAGGAAGTTTCACAACAGCTCCAAAAGGTGATAATAGTGAAATTAACTACATACAGAAAGTTTTGGAATTATTCAATAGTTTGATGAAATGAGATGGGTGATTAATTGCTTTTGTAGGTCAAAAGTAAATTTGAGTTGTACAATTGAAATGGTATTATACAACTGTTCCAGTATTTTCACCCTAAAAGAATACCCTCCCTGGCAAGTAACGCTAATCTTTATCAGTTCCTCATTCTTTATTGTTATATAAATTATGATGTGTTGGATTTGCGACTCATTTTATTTAAAATGGCTGCATGGGGCACAATGATACAGTCTTTGTCGGGGCACATTGATACAACCTAAATCATTTTCTAGTTCATTTTTTCATTACCTTTTATTTTTATTTTTACCATACACTCCTTAATTCAACCATAAAAGTTCTACTATTAGTTTTTATTGAAGTGAAATAGCTCTAATTTCTTTAAATTATAACATTTTACAGTATTTTTGCAAACAGAAGACGTACAAACATACACAATATCTAGTGCTAGTAGAATTAACAAAAGAAATATACGCCAGCCTGGCAAATCTCAAATTTATATCGATTCTCCAGAGAAAAAAGTATTATCGACATGAGACATGTTAAGTAAGAGAAACAAGCTGCTGAACAGTACATGATAATTATATTATAAACATAATTTTTTATATAATTATCCTTTATTTTCTGTTTGTGAACCGATTTATAAAGAGAAAACCTGGTAATTCTTTCACCTTTCCTAAGAAAGAAGAGAATTCTGGGGTTAAAGTGCCAGATATGACAAAGTTACTACAGCCAACAAACAGATAAGGAACAGCCAGAACATCAGGTCATTATACATTTCATTTTGGTTGCTTTAATATCGCTTACAAATAAATTGTATGCGATTTTAATGTCTATAAATATATATAAAATGGTTTGCTAACTATTTTTCTGTGAAAAATATACATTGGTGTTATTTTGTCTCCATTTTTCCCAGACGTTTCAAAGTGTATCAATCTGCCCCGGGGATGGGGCACTTTGATACAAATTACTTTTTTTGATTTTTTTTAAATTACATGCAAAAATAATATATAAAATAACGATTGTACATTTTTGTAACGCACAACACAGGTTTTGCTGACATCACATAGAAAAATAACTTGAAATTTCTGCTTTCTAGACACCAAAAAAAAATTTTTTTTGAACAAAGCTGTATCAATGTCCCCCAGTTCCCCCTACTATTTACTTTTGGATTTTCCTTGTTTTGTAAATTTGCATATACAACAATAACGCTTTCAACCATTAACAAAATGAAGTGATAACTGAATGTTCTATATAATAATTCTGAACTATTCTATATAATAGTTCTGAACTATAGTAGAACTTTCCTATTATGATAAAATATATTAATAGGGTATGTATCTTCACTATTGAATTTTTTTAAATTATTAAAATTTTTAATGATTTATGTGAAGTGAAAATTCATGTGAAAGGCTATAACTGTTTCTGCCCTCTTGAGTTATAAAAAGATACATATATATAGTATGTAATTCATTTTATAATCTGAAATCCCCCTCCTTTTTTATATAGTTGTAAATGAAACTATATTCAGTAATTTAAAGCAACATTTATACTAATTTTTTTTTTTTTGTTATTGATGTTTTAAATCAGCAGCTCTCACTGTTTTATTGATGTTAAAAAATTAAATTTAATCGACGCATTATATAAAATAAATTCTCATTTATTTGAAAAAAAGGAAAATTCTAAAAAAAAAAAAATTCTAAAAAAACAAAATAAAGAGGGAATAAAACAAAACATTTATCATTTAACAATATTCGTTACATTTTGTAAACTTAAAACTTTCGAAATTTAGCTTTTGGTTTTCGCTTTAAATTAACATAGTTAAAAAAAAAAAAAAAAAAACATTCTTAACAAATTATTTTGCGCTTAACAAAAGAAAAAAAAGTTCTAACGAGAGCTATTTAATTGGCACATTAAAAAGAATCAAAATATATAAACACATAAATACTAATGAAAATAATGATAAGTATCAAAATTCAACATTTAACAGACGATAGAGAATATGCAATCCATTTTAAACGTTGATTGAAAGTCTCAGTTCCTTATGTGATTGACAATTTATCTTTAAATGTTACTCACAGATTGTCAGTTTTTAACACATAAAATATTAAATTAAGAATATATTTTGGAAAATATTTTGGCAACAAAAAGAACATATAATATTCATTTCCTGGGATGATTTTTAAACCCTAAAACCTATTCCGGGATTCATTTTATGAGAAAGAACTTATATCCAAAATATGAAATACATCTGATAAATGTGCATAAAAACAATTTAACTAATTTAAGGGGAGGTTATAATCACTCGTCCCTTTTTAATTAGCAAAATAATCCCATATCTAATCAGAGATACACCTTATCATAATGAATCTATAATCCAAAATTTGAAGCAAATCCGATAATTCTGCGTAAAAAGCCATTTATTTAATTTAAGGGGGTGAGGGTTGTATTCGATTCACCTTCTATACTTAGCCATTAAACTCTTAGAACTATTCAGGTATTCACCTTTTTAGAAAATACCTACATTTAAAAGAAATACATCGGGTAATTCTGCATAAAAAACGATTTATCTAATTTGAGGCGAGATAATTGCCCCCCCCCCCCTTTATTAATAAGCAAAAAAAAAATCACATAACTAATCAGAGATACTTCTTATCATAATTAACTTATGTCCAAAATTCCAAACAAATCGGATAATTCTGCGTAAAAACCTATTAATTTAATTTAAGAGAGATTATTCCCCCGTTCTCCCTCTATGCTAAACCATTAAATTCCCAAATCTCTTCAGGCATTATATACTATATATAAGCCTTATCAGAAAGAACCTATATCCAAAATTTGACACACTTTGGATAATTCTGCATAAAAACCGATTTATCTAATTTAGGGCGGTTAAGTGAATTAAGTGATGAAAAATGAGCCACTGCCCTTCAAGGAGTTAATAAACATCAAATTTGTAGATACATGTTACCGAATGTTGTCAGAATTTATACTTTTAAACGAAAACTTAATCTCTTATCAGGATCTATGCAATATTCATATTTTTTCTTTATTCTACCTCTACCTGAAAAAAAAGATGGATTCATAAAAATTTTTGAATTTCGGTCTTCGTCGGATTTACACGTTTTAAGGGGTCAAAGATTCCAAAAAACACGTGTTTACGAAATGTCTCTCTGTGACATAAATTTTGTGGACACCCTATCTCTAGAATTTATAAACATAATTTCACAAAACTTTATATTCAGTTAGTCCCTGAAATACATTGGTGATAATTAGTTTTTGGTGTAAAATCGATCAATAAGTTGCGCTGCTATGTTGCATTTTTTACGATTTACTCAACAGCTATATCTTGATAACTAATACGCATATTTCCATCAAACTTCCGATTCAGTTAGTCCTTGATATGAACTGATGTTTGTTTACATTTTAGTGTAAATGTTTCAAGAAGTGGCGCTGCTATGCTGTATCTTTCACAATTTTTGCTACCGTTCTGTTTCAAGAATTAAGGGTGTATTCCAAACCAAATTTCTTATATTCCGATTCATTTTTAAATTCCTTTTTGCTCTCAAGTGCATCAAACTGGCAAATTCTATTATTAAGAAAGTACACAATGTGCCGTGCTTATGGAGTTTTTGATAAATGGAGAAAATATTGAAAAAAAAAAAAAAAAAAAAAAAAAAGAAAGGCTGTCAAAGATGACGTTTTGAACCGAAGTTTTTGAAGCGGAAGATCTAAAACAAAAAACAAAAAAACAAAACAAAAATAAAGTAAAATAAAAATAAAAGATCAGAGTGAGAAAATAATTGTTTATAAATCCAATTCTAATGAATTGAGGGGGAAATTAAATCACACGGCATCTTCAAAAATCATCTTAGCAAATTTCATGTTTCTACTTTAAAAAATTCGTCTGAAAATGTATCAGAAAATTTCGAGCTGTTGAGAGTGGGAACATATTTTTTCGAATCCACCCTTAATGCACGGAATTTAATAAAAGTTTACTTCAGGTAGTCATTCATATATATTGACGCTGATTAGTTTTGGCGTAAATCGCTCAATAGGTGGAGCTGCTATGCTGCATTTTTCACGATTTTTGCAACAACTCCATCTCAGGAACAAATACACGGAATTTAATGAAAATTTATTATCCTGGTAGTCCCTGATATAGATTGATATTGATTAGTTTTTGGTTCAAATCGCTCAACAGGTGGCGTTGCTCTGCTGCATTTTTACGATTTATACGACATTTTTATCTCATTACCTAATGCACTAATTTCCGTCGTCGATTCCGTTTGTGATTTTTTTTCTGCGATGTTTAAAAATTGACATCATAAACATTGAAATCAAAAACATAAAAAAAATAAAGGTGCCAAAGCAGCCTATCTGCGTTCAATTTTCTGTCTGAAAATGACAATCTATTAAAAAAAATAATTTTTTGAAACTCACACTTTTGTATTATTTATTTATGTATTTATTTATTTTTGAAATATTTAAAGTTTTTCACCCAGAATTTAAAGTCTAAATACGAAAAGACAAATCACACACGCGTAAACATACATTCATCTTTAAGAAGATTTCTTCAATTTTAAACGATATTGTCATTTAACCTTTCAGGCAAATTCGTTTCCAGAGATCTCTTCAGGATTTTTTATAGGTAGATTTCGTAAAGAATACTATACCTATTATATTTTCCCCTATGTTGAAATTTCTGAAAACTTTTTGCAGATCCATGCCCATCATGAGTAATAGAATCCAAAGCCCCCCCCCCCCAGTTTAAAACTTTATATAAATATTTATCTGTTCATATTTATTTATTTATTTATACCGTATATACTAGTGTAAATGTCGAAGAATTTTACACAAAATTTTGGAGTTAAAAATAGGAGTCGGTCGACTTATACACGAGTTAGTAAGATTTTTTTTTCTTTTCACAGGGCTAGTCCTTTTATGGATCTATGTTGGAGAGACAGGTAAAAACGAACAATGATCAGTCCCTGAGATTGACAAAAAAAGCTCAACAAAAATGTCCCTCTAATTCTTTTGCACCCATTCCCGCATGCAATGCTCCTCAACGCAGGAAATTAAATTTCAGCATTTGTATACCCCTTTTAAAAAGAGTTCAACCTGAGAATGCTTGTAGATGCCTCTTCTAAAAGTCCTACAATACAAAGAAGTTTTGTACATTAGCAGTCTAAGGAACTTTTTACTCTGGTAAATAAGGCTTAAATAGATTTTTCAAAGATTTTTTTCTTTTCAAATATCGAATTGATGGGAGTGGGTTTCAAAATAATTTAAACTTCTGCGTTTTTACATAATTATGCTTTTTGAAAATATTAGACTTAAAAAATTCTGATTAGAAACGCAGAAAAAGATTATTATTGTTATTACTATTTTATTATTATTATTATTATTATTATTATTATTTATTATCATTATCATTATTATTATTATTATTATTATTATTATTATTATTTATTATCATTATTATTATTATTATTATTATTATTATTATTATTATTATTATTATTATTATTATTATTATTATTATATCTTCGATTGCATATCATTTTTCAACATAAGTGCTATTGAAGTTTCAATGAGGAAAACTTTTTTCTTTTAGCAATGAGAGCCGCTGGCGCCTAGATTTTTGCACTCCTCCACGTAATTTCTATAATTTTGCATAAATCTCTTGCAACCTCATACATAAAATCAAGGAGAAGAAAATCTCGGTCATGTTCGTTAATGGCCAAAATCAGACCAAGGAGGTTGGAAATGGGGAAGGAGTTTGTGAAAACAGAAAAAACCTATAATTTCACAATTGTGATGTACATAAAATCCAATTATCGTTATTATTACTTCTAAGAAAAGTTCTAAAAATTTATCTATGACAGATTTTTGACATCGTTAAAAATGGGCTCAAATTGCGCAAAAAATAATGTTTTAACCCTTTCAGGGGCAAGGCTTTTCTGCTCCCAAACTGGTCAAATAATTAATTCAAACTGCGATTTTTGAACAAACTGATTTAAAAATAATCGAAAACTTTTCGTCATGCATATTATGCGATCAAAATTGCAGTAAAAATTTACTGCTACCGTTTGTCAGTTTGAACCTTCAGATTAACCGTTTCCAGACTGCAAAAGACGTCCATAAAAGGATTAAAATAAAACAAAAAAATCATATCTTCGTCGGTTTACAAGATATTAAATGCAATTAAATTTATTATAAATCTTCTTAATATTATCTACAACTTTTATATTGACAAGTTTTTCATGGGACCAAGTCTAACAGAAAAAGAATCATAAAGGGATAGGAGGTTAGAGAAGAAAAGAAGTCACAGTAACATAATTCTGATTAAAAAGGCGCTTATTGAAAATTGAATTAAAAACTCATCAAAAGCGGCTAGATGAAAATGCGTTTATTTCTAATCTTGATTTCCTTTTTTTAAAAATTAGTAATTAACTTTCAAATATACCTTACGGCTATATTCTGAGGCGGTAGGGGCTTTTTCTAATTATTTGCTTGAATCATAAATTACGCATGTCAGTATTGCTCTTGATGTGCAGCACTTTTACCACTAAAATATCAGCCTTTTTGCATGAAAATTAAACACGGAGTTTGAAATCACCACATTTGTATTTCATAAAATTTTTAAATCGTTTAGACAATAATAAATATCTTTTAAAATAATTTAAATGTATTTATTGGTAGTCGATAAAAAAGAAAAACAGAAGAATGCTTCTGCAGGCTTTTTATACTAGATTTCCGTTTAAAAGTATAAAGTTGTTCAAATTAATGAACGGTTTTATTAACCGACTTCAAGGAGGAGGTTATGATTTCGACCTGTATGTATTTGTTGTTCACGCATAACTTTCGTAAATATGAACCGATTTTGATAATTCTTTTTTTGTTAGAAAATGTAAGACGCCCACATGGTCCCATTTAAATTTTATAAAATTCTTGCGGTTAGAACTTTTTTAAAAACAAAAACATTAAAATTCCAATTTTTTGAAGCAGTCATCCAATTAAAAGCGTTCAATTTTCAGTTAATCGCAGGCTTTCATGTCGAGCACACAAGTCAGATATGTGTGTACAATAAATAAATAAAATTTCAGGCTATCACTCTTACACTGGTAGAAGATCTTTTCAACCACTTTCAAGGAGTAGGTTATGATTTCGATCTGTATGTATTTCTTGTTCACTCATAACTTCCTTAAAAATGAACCGATTTTGATAATTCTTTTTTTGTTTGAAAGTATAAGATGCCCGCCCCATTTTAATTTCATTAATTTCTGATGATTAGAATATTTTAAGTAAAAAGTGTGGATTTGATTAAAAAAATATATAATGTTTTGTCGCAAATAATCTTCCATTGTTGCAACCGTTTTCAAATCATAAGCATATTAAAACTATGCATTCATATGCGTTAGCGCCAAGTTGTCGCCAAGCTTGATTCTTTTTTGAAGTCGGTTACTATTTTTTTTTTTTAAGCATAATTATTTCAGGTGTTTTTAAAGCTAATATTTTGATCCCGACTAAAGCTGGGCGAGACACCTGCTATTTATATGTTGTTAAACATTGTATGTCTTTGCAAAATAGTTATAGGGAAAAAAAGAATCTTCCACGCATACATTTTTATCGGGGAAAATAAAAATAGTAATGTAATTGGAAAATGTTTTCTTAAAATTTTATTAGTTTGAGGGAAATATTTCTAGATTTCGAGAAAGAATCGTAAATATTCCAAGCTAAAACATGGTTTTACTTTAAATTTTGAGTCTTGAGCAAATTTTAGCTTTGTATATGAAATTGAAATCCACTCGCTCAAGAATTATTAAAATTATAAATATATTTATATACTTTATTTTGCACCCTGAATATTTTTTAACATTAGTACTAATCATTCTAAAAATATTGCAATTTTTATACATTTTAGCAACATTTTCATTTTAAATATGAGCTTTGAAATTAATAACCGAAAAATTATTTAACTATGATTGCAGCCAAAATTTGTGCTTAAAAGCAATTTTAAGGACATAAGAGAGATTTCTCGCCAACTAGCAATTGATTATAATCAAATTCAAAGATGCCTTATGTTTATAGGGACATATTTCTTAATTCATTAAATTTGACTAAAATTATCCGAAATTTTCGTTTTCAAATGTATGAAAAGTATTAGGATTGTCAAGCTTGTAAAAAGTTTACCTTTTATATTAACACTGTTTGTAAAGCAGAATTTGATTCGATTAAAGAAGACGGTGCTGATTAAACAAATGACAAACGTTGTTTTATTAACCTTCCTACCCTGAATGGGTCTAATCGACCCAGTCCAATTATGCGTTTCATTCGATTCAAACCAGAAAATTTTTCATAAAGTAAATTAAATAAATAACACAAAGATTTAAGTTAAATAAGTATGTTTAATGGATTTAAATAAAAATTCTGGTATTAAATATTTTAATCAAGTTTGAGTAAAATTTCAACAGGGTAGGAAGGTTAATTAAAAAAAGTACTTATTCAATAGTACAGTGATTCAAATAAGCGGCAAATTTCCATATGTTTAATTGTAGGAGGGGGGCCGTATGTTTAGTCTGCCCAGGAGCCCGTGAAACCTGTTACCGGCCGTGCACACTAGAAATTCAAATTGCCACACCTCAGCCATTTTTTAAGATATGAACGAAAGAAAAAATGCTCCGACCCTTTTTTTTATAAAGTTCAAACACATAAAAAACGCTTAATTTTTTCATTTTTTGTACCTCATTTTTATTTTTTAGTTTTTTAGTTTTAAATGGCCACAGGGTCGGTTAGAGGTGGGGGGGGGGGGCACAGTGGGAAACTGCCCAGCGGCAAGGGCACTGGGAACAAGATGGGGTCCGCACCGTATCAAACAACTATAGAGATTACATAATATTACAAATCTGAACTTGCACACATTTTTTAAATTATTATTCACAAATTAACTGGAAAAATGTTTCCCAGAATTGTTGTGAGAATATTTTCATCCAAGACATAGAACCATTGGTAAAAGAATCCCTGCATAAGAACCAGTACTAAAAGAATCCCTGCATAGAACATAGAACAAGACAAATATTATCTCTTCTTGTTTTGTACTGAGGTGAGTACTAATCTAAATCTGTCACTTCATTCATCATTCTTTTTACAAACAGCCAGGCACTTCCTGTTTTCCTAAGAAATTCAGAAAGAACCCTTCTTTGACCACGGATTGCCATACCCATGCCTTCAGGTCAAAGAGCCTGTGGACTACAACAGGTCTATCTGATACTGGCAGCTAGACCGACTCAATTATCGGACAAACGATGCGACAGTTAGGGCACGGCCCGCGCTAATTGGGGTCTCCTAGGGAGTTCCGATTTACTGATTACCGAATAGGCACGAGAAGTACATGCTTCCCTTAGAAAGTTTTGAAGGGGCCCAAAATTGAGAACACAGGGGGCCCTGAGTTTTGCATGGAATTAACTTAATTCTAAAATTTTATCTAATTTCTTTTCAAATTATTAATTATGCATATATGCATATATATATATATAATTTGTATTATTTAAGTGCTTCGTAAATGCAAATAACAAGTTAATTTTTCGTGTAAAAGATCAGTTTTGTACATTATTTTAGATAAAGTTTTATTTTACATATTGAATTTAGAATTGTTAAATTTAGCTTATATGTACAAAAAAATAGCTATTTCCGTTATTGAAAGAAGTATATCAAAATATTGACACTTTATGTTGTGCATCATTTTACATTACATCTTTTCATCCCATTATATTTTTTATATTAGCCCCATGCTAATCTCCTTTAGCATATTTTGCTTGATTGTATTCAATTTTAATGTAAAAAGAAAACAAGTTGGAAATTGCACGTGAAGCGTAGCAAATGAGGTGCGTTCGTATGATAACGAAGTTTTAAAAATATTCAGATCTTGCTGATATAGTAGAGCGTACTTCGGATACAGTATAGTAGTCGAAATCTTTGTGTTTCTGTAAATATGCAGGAAGTAATTTTTATTACACCTCAGCAACGTACATCTTATTCATAAAATGTGAAATAGTTGAATATAATTAAAACACGCCCCAAACAATGCTTCCCCGTATAGCATTATGTAGTGGAATACTTTTGTGTGGCCCTGTAATTTAATAATAAAAATTCTTTGCATCACAGATTGTACAGAATGCATATTTTAGTATATACTTCATAGATTCATGCCAATTCTATTATGTTCGAATGAGTGTAACATCATTAAAATGCATTTGAAACTTTATTCCCATTGACCGTGATGTAATGGAATACTTTTGATTGTCCCTGTAAATGATCTATGCATCCGACTTTCATAACATTTGAAATGACTCGACAAAATTACGTAATAATTATATGTTTTAAATTTCAAACGATTAAAATGCATTTGAAACTTTTTTCCCCATTGACCATAATGTAACGGAATCCTTTTGATTGTCCCTGTAATTGATCTATCCATCCGAATTTCATAAAATTTGAAATGACTCGACGAAATTATGTTATAATTATGTATTTTGAATTTCAAATGATTCGGTTGGGTAGTTTTTGCGTTGTTATATGCGGACAGACAGACGGACAGACAGACAGACGGACGGATTGAGCGACAACAATAGGTGCTACGTATTCGCATAATTACGAACGCACCTAACTAGTCGTTGGGGGCCACCGTAATACTTACCCATCATAATATAAAATATGAAAATAAAATGCGTGTAAACCATGTATGGCAATTCCAAAATGAAATTTAAACGCATAAATAAATAATTTGAACATACATAATAATGCTCCATTAATGAATTGCTGATGAGCCAATTTCGACAAATTATATAAAACGCCAAAATACTCGAGTAGTATCGGATTGCGTAAAAGAAACATCCTTATAACTCAAAAAATAATAATCACATTAACTCACAGTTTACTGTGTTGGATTAAGCGTCTTATTTCCAATTCAAATATATCTGTGAATTGAAATTTGAATTAAATACAGGGTCATGAAAAAACGAAGAATGTGGAAAACAGGATTACACATATCTCGGCAACTAATAATCCGATCGACTTCGTTTTTTATGCAAAATTTCTGTTATTTTATTGCCTTTTACATCCATTCCTTAAAATAAAAAAATTCGAAAATTTTTATATACCTTTCATCAGAACGAATTTTTCGAGAGTCCGAAAAAAATAGTTCCGGATAATCGATGTTACTGATATTAAATAAGCTTTGTCCCATTCTTACATACTAAGTACATACAAAATTTCAAGTCTCTATCTCAATTTGTTCGGGAGATAGAGCGTTACAGACAGACACACAGACGGACGGACGGCAATTTTTTTTTTCTAAAATTACGTTTTTTGGAATCTCCACTATCTAAAACGTGTAGATCCGTCAAAAATTTTTTTTTCGATTTTCAAAACGATTGCAAGATTTACCCTATACTTACGTATGATGGGTAAGTAAAATACTGTTGTCTATTTAGCGCATGAACACATACTGAATCGACAGTTTTGTAGCTTTGGCTGACGCTAAATTGATGTTGGGTTAGTTTGTAGTATCTCTAAAAATAATACAAGTTGGAAATTGCACGTGAACGTAGCAAATGAGGTGCATTCGTACGATAACGAAGTTTTAAATTTCAAACTATTCGGTTGGGTAGTTTTGCGTTGTTATATGCGGACAGACGGACAGACGGACAGACGGACGGACAGACAGACAGATGGACGGACTGAGCGACAACAATAGGTGCTACGTATTTACATAATTACGAACGCACCTAAAAATTCGGAAAAAATATTGATTAATGAAATACATATGAAATCAAGTGAGCCACTCTTTTGAATAATATTTGTAGCAGTGGTGAATTTCCAGGTATCTCGAATGTAAATTCTTTACAAATGAAAGGGGGGCCCCGAAATGACACTGTGCTTCCCATAGCATCAGAGCTTAATCGGGCCCTGCCTTTTTACAAAGAAATACTGTTTTGAAATACCATTTCCTCTGTACAAAATAACATTTTCCCCATGATTTGTTTTTAAATATTTTTTTTGAGAATTTCTGAAAGTCGAAGTTGGTATAATTTTCAGAGAGTGAGTAGTTTGACAATCTCGAAAATAACCATTCACGCAAAAAATCTCAAATTATCTTATAAAATTGGTTCACTAATTTATTAATGGTTTTTATAATCTTCGATTAACCCTTTATCTACGGACGGTACTTATAAGTCCATTAAAATTATTCATTATAAAATTCTTTTAATACGTCAATTAGTTGTAATACTGTTTAGAATGAGTTACAGATAAATTACTTTATTTTGCTCCAAAAGTATTATTAGTTACACAAAACAAATATATTTTAAAAAGTATAATTTCTTTTCCCTTTGTATCTTTTCAGCTTTATTGGCGCTGAGGGAGGGGGATGGGGATTTTTCAATTCGGAAATACAGTCGGCTCTCGTTAATTCAAAATCGGATAAATCGAATCTTCACTTAATTCGAACTAAACGCTAAGTTCCGAAATTTTCAATGGCAGAATAATGTTAAAATTTTCAGTTAATTTGAACTCATTTTCTCTTGACATCGTTTAATTCAAACTAACGGGAACTCCAATTTTCATTTTTCCTTTTTTTTAAACTCCAGACCCTTGAAATAACTTGATTTCTTTCATTTTAGTAAAAATTGTTCTGAATTAGTATACACATAATCCCATCCATTTGATATCCGCTTTCTAATTATCCGTATGCAGACCCTGACTATCGCACGGGCACTCGAGTTCTATGCCCTGTGAACGAAATTTCTGTGGAACACAAAACATTTCCTATTTCATCTAAATTTATATCATAAAAATCATAATTGCGGAAAGAGAAGTGATATTAATTCGGTAAAATGACAAAAGTATACCCCAATTTATGTTTAAAAGCACGTTTCAATAAATAGTAGAATTTCTTTCTTAATTTTTATTTATGGAACTGTTTTTCAATTTTCCAGGAAACTTTTTTTGCGGATAAGTGTATAATGTGTGAAAAAACTACTATCAGTAAATTAACTAATCTACGGGGGCACGAAAATTTGAAAGTGCCCTGGGCATAGAAACTTGTTAGTCGGGACTGTTGTAACAAGTCTGTAAATGACACACCCACCTCTTCTTCCATTGCGATTGTTCCTAATTCCTTAATTGGTTTATGTATTTATATATTTTAATTTAATAAGTCACATTCTAACTTGAACAGCTGAAATGAATTTAGAAAATACTATAATTCCTTTGTAAAAGAACTCTTTTAATTATGTTTTTCTGTCATACTTACCATAATTCGAACATTTCTTGTGGTCCCAGTAAGTTCGAATTAACAAGTGCCGACTGTATTTCTACATTTATATTGTAAGAACACCATGTTTGTACATTTTATAATTCTACAAAATACTAAGAAAACAATTTAAAATAAAAGATTTGAGTGGGTTATATATATTGCACAAAATCCCTGTAAATTCAAATTTAATCAATCCTTCTAAATAATTCAATCCTTCTAAAATCCTTCAAAAATTTATTAAATGATTAATAAGGAAAGCGTCTTTTCAATATGGGCGTATATCCAAAAATTGGACCAAAACCGTTAATTCAGTATGAAAAACCCATTTACCTAAATTAAGAGCCTCCGTCTGATCAATGAATCCCCAAAATCAATTCCTTGTCACTTTTTTCCCGTAAACTTTTTACCGTGTCACTTTTCTCCGCTTTTATAGTTTATGTCACTTTTTTCTGTTTACCTACCAGATGGGGGAAATGGTATCCAGATGCACTAAGTAGCTGCCACTTGTTTCGTCAGTCACTTTGTGATAATTTAAAAGCAATGATCTTATATACAGGATGAATGGATATATGTTTATAATAATTGATTTATACTTGAAATGATATAATCATATATAGAATTTTAAATTTAATTATAGCGAATTGTTAAATGACTAATTTTATAATTCATATTATTAATGAAAAATGGTCAGGCAAAATTAGTTTTAACGAGAAACAACATCATCACTGAATTTAATCGTGTTTAAAACAGCCATCACTTTAAAATAATCTAAAAATTCGTCGGAAAACAATTGATAAAACTAAATTACAAATACAATCAGTTACAAAAAATCAAACCTGTGGAATTAATACATTAAAGTGTTTTTTAAATATAATAATAAGTTTCTGCATTATGAAATTAATAATTTTAGGAATATATAATTATATTCGATTTATATTTATATCTATTCTAAGGAAACTTTAAATGTTGTTTAGAAAGCTAATATTTGCTCTTCACTGAAATACTGTGGAATCAAAGTTGCGTTCTCTTTAAATTATTTCTGAACGGAAAAATACAATTTAAATCAATGTTCAATGCATAATTTTATTTTGTTTGATTCTGTCAAGTTATCGGCTGTTTGAAAATTGTTTTAACTCTAATTAATACATTTTACTCATCATATCGATTTTAAACGGAATCAAGAATAATTATACTTATGGCATTTTCCTAAATATGTTCAATAATATCAAAACAGCAATGAGAATCCAAGAAAATAATGCGCATGTGCTATCCATAAGTTTTCTTTATTAATAAATAAATCAAGTTATTATTATTTTTTAATGAATTGAAGAATGCTATCTATATTTTACATTAATCATAACAACAACCTAAGACTAAATCTTATGGAATGGAGAAAAGTTCAGTTTTAAGTAGGCTTTCTTACCCCTTTATGTCCCGGCGTCACTTTAAAGCACCTTTAAAATAATTTGTTTTAAAATGCATGTAATACTCGATTAGTAATACATTTTAGAATGCTCTAATACTACTTTAATTCATCTTATCTCAAGAGCATAATTGGTTGAACAAACAAAAATATTTTTAAAAGGACGATTTCTTTTTCGTTTTGTTGCGAATTTCCCCTCGGACTAAAAGATTAGTCCGGTAGCGTATGAGAAGAAATTTGCCCACTGAATCAGTTTAAGGGATTAAATAATATTTATTTACACAAATTCTTATTTAAGTAATGAAATGATTCAGCATCGCATTTTTTTCAGGGTTGAGTCTTGAGTCTTGTGCGAGTGTTCCCGGAACACAGAAAATTATCACCTGAAGTCTTACAGTTTTTAGATTGTCCGATTCCCGTGTCATAAGGTCACCGTGGACCTAGACGAATCTTGCTTCCTTCCCTCCTCCTTGTCCGAGGAAAATCTTTCTCCAGAATCTCACTGGAACTGCCTGTCTGATCCCAGGCTTATTCACAACCCCAAAAACCGAAGGTCTCCCCTCTGGTTGTCCTCACTTGAAAAACAATCTGAATAGGGAGGGGCTGTCTAGAACCTATTAGAGCACCTCCACATGATGTCACGCTTAACTTCTTCTATCGTTGGTCACCTGTAAATGCTGAGGTCACTCACGAACTATCGTGAGAAAACTAACACCTGTTGGGTTTCAACATGAAAGCATTCGTCGGCACCTTTACACAAATTCTGAGAAAATATTTGCTGTCTAAACTAAAGTGCTCTCTTCTCAACGAAAGAAACTTCAACGTGTGCGGCCCAATATTTCTTAGAAACTGCACAATGACAAGCTCCCCCGTAGGCAATTCAATCTGTAAAGTTCAATTCTTTACAACACCCCCTTCTAAAGATGATTCTTCGGGCTTGCATGAAGAATCTGATAATCACTAAAATGGGTTAGCAAATTCCAGTATCTCAGAATGGCATTTATAGACACCCTCTAATACATTTTTAACAAAAATACAGATATATAAGCATATACACATGATCAATAAGATTCTTTGATAAAAAAAAAACTGAACTAATCACATTTTCTGGGTTACAAACCATTAAATAAATCAAATTAACTTACAAGAAGTATAACAAAAAAACAACTCTGGAAGAATTTATTCTACACGACTAAGATAATCCACGTGGGCAATATCTCGTCCCGGTCTATGCTTTATGGCGCAATGATAAGGTTGCAGTATGAGCGCCCATCTTAATAATCTCGGATGGTTGCCAGAATTACGTTTTAGAAAAACCAAAGGATTGTGATCGGTTTCTATCGAAAAGAGTTGGCCGTCAATATAATGACGCAATTTCTTAATTGCAAAGATGATAGCCGCACATTCCTTCTCTGTCGCGCAGAAACTTTTTTCGGTTTCCGCAAATTTCCGACTTAAGTAAATTATGGGATGCTCCTCTAATCCGTCACGTTGCGCTAAAACGACCCCGATACCCTTTTCGGAAGCGTCAGTTTGTATTATAAACTCCTTCGAATAGTTGGGAGCATACAATAGAGTTTCCTCCGTCAGTTTCGTTTTCAACTGTTGAAACGCCTTTTCCATTTCGTCGCTCCACCTTATTTTGTCCCTTTTATTTTTCCCTTTAAGTGCGCGAGTTAATGGTTCTACAACAACTACATAATCTTTTATGTAGCGGGAGTAGTAACCCGCCATACCTAAACATCGACGTATTTCGGTTTTATTTTTAGGGGTGGGCAAATCTAAAATCGCCCGAATTTTTGCTTCGGCTGGGGTGCGCCTTCCGTCGCCTACTACATGTCCTAAGTATTTAACAGACTTTTGGGCAAATTTGCACTTGGCTAATTTAATCTTCACTTTAGCTTCTTCGACTCTCATAAGCACTTTTTCCAAATGCAACATATGATCCTCCCACGTTTCCGTTTGTCTAGACGAAGATCTATAAGGTTTCATTTTAACAGGTTTATACTCTAACCATTCGATATCGTGCTCCATTAAATCAGTGCGTCCCGGATCATTTGAAAATAAAGAACTAAATTTATCTAATAATCCTTTCAACTGCTCAATTTGCGCCGAGGTGCATCTAGAGTTCAAATTGCTATCTTTTATAACATTTTCAAAGTTATAAATCTCAGTGCCAGCTTCCGGAAATGCTATATCCAAGTCTATGTTGTCCTCGATCTCATCTATCTCTTGCGCTACGAAATTGACTAACTCAATTCTTCTTAAATACGGCTTTAAGAGATTAACATGAAATATTTGAGATTTCTCACGCCTCCCAGGAACATTTACGACATAATTTGTCTCAGAGATTTTAGATAGAATTTTCCCAGGACCTATCCACGACACCGAAAGTTTGTTCTTTTTGTTGGTATTCAAAACTAACACCTCATCACCTACGTTAAACTTTCTCTCAACCGCCGTTTTGTCATACCACAACTTTCTCTTTTCTCGCGCTTCGGTCATATTTTCAACTGCTAATTCCTGACAATGTTTTAGCCTATTGACCAAATTAAACACATACTCAGTAATTAATTCATTCTCTTCTTCTCCCCCCGTCCATTTTTCAAAGAGTAAAGCTTCGGGAGTTCGTAAATTCTTCCCATGTACTAACTCAGCCGGAGAAAATCCCGTAGTATCATGAGTTACCGTTCGTAAGGCTAACAACGCATGCGGCAAATTTGCCTCCCAACTTGCACCATTTTCTGTGCAAAGTACTTTCAATAATCTTTTCACAGACCGATGCCATCGCTCGATACCGCCATTCGATTGGGGCCTACACACTGAGGAATGAGTTAATTTAACTCCAAATTTCTTCAAGAATGTAGTTGTTAACTCGCTTATAAAGTAACGCCCAAGATCCGTTTGTAATTCTCTGGGATAACCTAATCTACTGAATACCCACATTAATGCTTCAATAATAGTTTCAGATCTCACATCAGGTAACGGCAAAGCTTCGGGATATCTACTCGCCATACAAATTACCGTTAAAATAAAGCTATTTCCTTTTTCCGACTTAGGCAAAGGGCCTACGACATCAGCGCATAGCTTTGAAAAAATTTCTCCAATAATAGGTACACGCCTGAGAGGAACTTTCCCTATCTCTTTAGGCTTACCAACGCGCTGACAACTATCGCACGTCTTAACATAATCTTCTATCTCTTTGATAATATTTGGCCAAAAGTAATGACGCAACACCTTATGTTTTGTCTTCATCTCTCCGAGATGCGAAGAAATACCCTCATGACAGGCTCCTAGCACATCTAATCTGAATTTTGAAGGTATTACCAATTGTAATCTCTCCCCTCCTTTGTTATCAAGTGTCTTCCTAAACACTAAGTCATTCATAATTTCAAAGTGAGACTTTTTATGTTTCGCCTTTTCCCTAACTTCTTTTAACATAGGATCTGTTTCCTGTTCGGTCTTGAATTCCTGACGACTAACCAGTGCTAAATTCCCGAACTTGTCATTTAAATCCTTAGGTAACAATTCCCAATTCAAAATTTCATCTTTGTCTAAAAGTTCCAAACCCCTTTCACGCCTCACAATAGTATCGTCTGATTCATCTTCCGAATACTCCACTTGTATCCCTTCTGTCTTTACACATTCCATATTTTCCCTAGCCTCATCCATCAAACTGACAGGTTCCTTCCTAGCTTGTGATCTGGTAATCACTGCATTCACCTCACTTACCTGCTGTCTGGCAGACTCAATAAGCTTTTGCGTTTTATTTCCCAAGAGGTAATAACGCAAATCCGATTCTTTATTGACAACCCCTGCCTCTGTCTTAAGAACCCCCACTCCATCAAAAGCGATTTCTATTTGTGCCACAGGCAGGCACCGTATGTTAGAATCCAAAGGTTGTTTCACGAAGACATAATCCCCTGTCAATTGATTCTTTGTTACATGTTCCTCACTCAGTAGATCTAAATTGGTTCCCGTGTCACGGAGGGTGACAACTTCACGCCCATTTATTTTTGCCCGATTCAAATAAGGTTTAAATCCTGTTTCAAAATCCGAAGGTTTACTCATATGATTCACTTTAACAGTATCTTTTTCCTTCTTTAATTCCGGACATTCGGCCTTAAAATGGCTTGAAGAGTTACAAAGAAAACATCTGTTTACCCGCCTCTTTTCAAAAACCCTTTCTCTTTCCGAATCCCTATCTCGCCAATTGAAATTCTTTTCAACGCTTTTGTTCTCTACACGCGGGCTATTTTTTTCGAATTTTTTATCCCCAAAGGATTTCACTTGAAAGGTTTTTCTTTGCGATTTTTTTACAACTTCTAATTCATCTAAACGTTTTACTAAAATTTCTGGGTCCGTGAAATTTGACCAAACATCTATTAGATGGTCTTTCAACTCTTGCGGCGCTCTTTTTTTAATCTGATCAGTAATTAATAAATTCTTTAATTCCTGAAAAGTTGTGATTTTTAAAGAGTTTAACCAACCTTCCAAATAGCTATTTAATTCAAAAATTAAATCTCTCCACGGATTATTTGGATTTTTCTGATGTTGATTGAATTTTAATCTATACGATTCTGCATTTAATTTGTACCGTTCTAATAATTTACCTTTCACATACTCATAATTATCTGTTAAGTGTGCAGGTTCTCCAAGAATTAATTCTGCCACATTTACAGGTAGAATCGCCAATAAGTTAGTTACTAATTCATCATCTTCTAAATTACATTTTTTTGCTTGTCTCTCAAACAAATTTAAGAATAAAGATATTTCTGAGCGACTCTCATCAAAACGATGTATTAAGGATTTTAAAGGCAATTTATTAATTCTCTCCGCGCCATTATTTGATACCACACTACGCGTCTCTGCCTCTTGCGATAATTTTAATTTTTCCAATTCATATGCCCTATCTCTCTCTTTATCTTCCCTCTCTATTTTTTTTCTTTCCTTTTCCTCAGCTACCAAAGTTTCTCGATCATGTAATATATTTTTGGCTTGTGCCAACGCAAAATCTTTATCAAAATCTTCAGCCGATTCTATTTTTTTTATTATTTTCGCAATCGTGTCATTTTCGTCAATCTGAATATCTAGTTCCCCTGCTAATACTTGCAAATCAACCTTTTTGAAACTTTTCCAATCAGACATTTTGAAAACTTAACCTCACAAATTACACAAATACCAAAAAATACAATAACAGAAAAAATATATAAGCATGCACAAAATATATCATTCAGTTATAAATTTACACATTAATTAGAAGTACACTATTCCCCGTTTAAAATTTCATTGAAAACAACAAAATGCCTCTCATCTGCAACCATCATTATGCCACATTATTACACCTTAAAATATTTAGCTAAATCTTCAGAAATAATTTCCTTAAAAACAGATTAGAACATTAAATTATTAAAATCTAGAAACTGTTCAAGTAAATTTTTCTTAACACTCTTTTTCATTAGCAAAATAATATGCTGAAAATCTTCTTAACTGTAAAAATAATTGATATTCTTTAAGCACTTTTTTTTTTCACATGAACACAGAAAGATTTTACATAAAAAATAACCTAATAGTAAAAAATTCTTATTGCAACTAACTGTTAAGTGTAATCTTTCATTGATCTCTAGGGA
Organism: Maratus speculifer; assembly: GCA_964019185.1. Lineage (NCBI taxonomy): Eukaryota > Metazoa > Arthropoda > Arachnida > Araneae > Salticidae > Maratus > Maratus speculifer. The sequence continues at coordinate 13,860,665 of OZ025291.1, read as the reverse complement.
GACATTTTACATGTCAAAATCCATGAACTGAATTAGCTAAGATAAATAAAAACATATACCAGGCAATAACAATTCCTAAACTTTATGAACAATGCCATAAATGCCATACCATGCTGAGATAAAAGAATTCACTTACCCGGCTTGATTCTGTCAATCACCTCCAATCAACAATGGACTCCTTTCAGATACGTCGCTTTGTCCAGCACTAAGTATTCACGGATTATTTTCCTCTCCAATACTGTTCGTAAAGAATGTCTCTTTTCAGCAGTTCAGATCACTAAGTGTCTTATCACCACACACCACATTGTTAATCAATAGTATCCTTAATGTACACAACACCGAAAATCTTGTCACTTTTCAGAGTTCTTTTCGAATTCCAATTCGCCTTTTGTATTCCAGTTCGCCTTGACACAAAATCACACCGCTTGCCACCAGCTGTTGCGAATTTCCCCTCGGACTAAAAGATTAGTCCGGTAGCGTATGAGAAGAAATTTGCCCACTGAATCAGTTTAAGGGATTAAATAATATTTATTTACACAAATTCTTATTTAAGTAATGAAATGATTCAGCATCGCATTTTTTTCAGGGTTGAGTCTTGAGTCTTGTGCGAGTGTTCCCGGAACACAGAAAATTATCACCTGAAGTCTTACAGTTTTTAGATTGTCCGATTCCCGTGTCATAAGGTCACCGTGAACCCAGACGAATCTTGCTTCCTTCCCTCCTCCTTGTCCGAGGAAAATCTTTCTCCAGAATCTCACTGGAACTGCCTGTCTGATCCCAGGCTTATTCACAACCCCAAAAACCGAAGGTCTCCCCTCTGGTTGTCCTCACTTGAAAAACAATCTGAATAGGGAGGGGCTGTCTAGAACCTATTAGAGCACCTCCACATGATGTCACGCTTAACTTCTTCTATCGTTGGTCACCTGTAAATGCTGAGGTCACTCACGAACTATCGTGAGAAAACTAACACCTGTTGGGTTTCAACATGAAAGCATTCGTCGGCACCTTTACAAAAATTCTGAGAAAATATTTGCTGTCTAAACTAAAGTGCTCTCTTCTCAACGAAAGAAACTTCAACGTGTGCGGCCCAATATTTCTTAGAAACTGCACAATGACAAGCTCCCCCGTAGGCAATTCAATCTGTAAAGTTCAATTCTTTACAGTTTGCATTTCTCAGCTCTCTTAGCGTTGAAAGATTGTGGGGGGAAATTTTCAATTAAGTATCATTTCTATAATTCTAGAGTAAGACCATTATGTTTGTACATTTTGTAATTCAATAAAAATCTAAAAAAGTATTTAAAATAAAAAATTTGAGTGCAGTTATAAATATTGCATAAAATTTCTATAAACACAAATTTAATTAATTAATTTTAACTGTCAAAACTCTTTTAAATTTTATTAAGAGGAATTTCAGTCATGAGAAATATCCGCTAGCTTATGCTAATCCAATGGAAAAGATTTATAAAGATATCTCGATTGAATTTCAATATTTTTAATATTTTTTCTTAGATGATCTGTATGCAGGCCGTTTCTTACTTTTTCGATTTTGATTATATGTTTTTTTCTCATGAATATGTTTTCACTTTCGAAACCGGTTCCGAAAATAAAAGTGTTTTCACTAAAATTATCTGTAAATAAAATCGAAAAAATCTCTAATATTCAATGAAAAAAATCATTTAAAAACTTGTAAATTCAAACGAGATATTTTTTTTAATTTCTTCCACAGGATTAGCATTATCGAACGGGCCTTTTCGCTTGACTGAAGTAGCCTCTTAATTAATTGTGTACATCTTCTTATGTAGATTCAAAAATTCACAAAAAATGCTTAAGAAGATAAAATTTTCATAAATTCATAATTTGGGAAATACAGGGTTCGGAGGTACATCGCTCTTAATTATTTTCCGGTGATCACGAATATTTTCCATTTAGGAAAACTCCATTTTAAAGAGGTTTCGCTTTAATCGGGTTCCTTTATAGACAGATCCATTTTATCAGTTTTTAAAGTACTTAGTTTGCTTAATTACTGCATTAATAATTGCTAAAAGATGTTAGCCCCCCCCCCCCCAAAAAAAAGAAATTTCGGAGTCCACCCCTGACATGATTCGCTGGTTGGCACATGATCCGCGCCCTGCTCTGAAATAACAGTTTTTTTTTTTTCTTTTACGCAGATTTATTAAAAAAAATAGGTTCATACAGAAAATTCATTTTTAAAAATTTTGATAAAGTGCGTTTTGAAGTTCACGTATGTAACTCTAAAATTATATATATTATGTAATTTTAGAGTTACATTTAAAGTGTCGTCTACAAAATTCTAGATAAATAAACCGTATGATTATTAGCGGAAGCAATAAAAACTATACACAGAAAGGATATATATCCAGGATTTACTTCTCTCGACGAACCTAAAAAATATTCTAGCACTCCATGTATGTCCCCTCTACTGTGATATCAAAATGACGTACGGGGGCAGATATACTGGGGGTAGATATCAGGCTCTCGTAGAAAATGAAATGCTGCAGCACTGGATATCTGCCCCCATCTAATGTAGAGGTCAAAATGGCGGATGGGGGAAGATATACTGGGGGTAGATATCAGGCTGTCGTAGAAAGTGAAATGCTGCAGCACTGGATATCTACCCCCATCTAATGCAGAGGTCAAAATGGCGGACGGGGGCAGATATACTGGGGGTAGATATCAGGCTCTCGTAGAAAGTGAAATTCTGCAGCACTGGATATCTACCCCCTTCTAATGCAGAGCTCAAAATGGCTGACGGGGGCAGATATACTGGGGGCAGTTATCAGGCCCTCGTAGAAAGTGAAATGCTGCAGCGCTGGATATCTACCCCCATCTAATGTAGAGGTCAAAATGGCGGACGGGGGCAGATTTCATGGGGGAAGATTTCAGCATTCCCACAGAAATCGTTTCGCGCAAGGTCGGAGCCTGTAGGGAGGGCCCTAAACTTCAAAGCCTATAGAGACTAATAAAGTTTGGGTTTGCGTTGCAGTGTAAGCCCAATGCCATGGAGTAGCGAAATTTCATCTATCAGCATACCACACCTTTGTTTTGAAACGCTCTGCGACAAAAATGTATCACTGACTTTACCTAAACATGGTACTGGGGATTCGATAATCTTGAACATTTTAAAGAAATAGAACAAACCGTACGGGTTACCTGCATAGCTGCAACAGAACACAGTTGTTCCCACGGTATGAAGAAAAAACTACGCACGGACTTGTTCTGGCGCACGTGCTCTTTAATAGTGTATCCATCAAAATTGCACATACTTAAAAAACAAGCCATGTACCTTCTGATTTAGAAAGTAGTATGTGAGCGTATTAACACTAGAACGTCCGAAAATTTTACTCAACCTTAACCTTCTCAGTCCTGAGACAAATATTACTCCTGCCTACAAAAGTCAGTTTAAAATTAATATAAAACATTTCCAAAAATGCATCTATCTATATATCAATTGATATGCACGCATTTATTATAAAGGTCTAGATGTAATTTTAACAATACTAAAAGTTTTTTAATTAATTAAAAGGGTATTTTTACTATCTCCTCCAGGCGACATCAGGACTAAGAAGGTTAAGATAATCATTTTAATACCAGAATTGTTACGTAAAAATTTTTTACTTATTTATTTAACCAAATTTTATCTACTTACAAAAAAACAATTCTGGTTCAAATCAATATTTTGTCATTTGATCAGTTTCCAATCAGCACCACCTGGCATTCTAGTGTTAAAGCTTATAAAATCCTTAGAAAGATTTTACGTAAGCTGATTTAAAAATTAGTTTGAAAAGTGTTACTTTGAAGTTATGTAAATACTAAATATTCGTCTTTTTCATCCAGAAAGATATATATATATATATATATATTCAAATATGGATCTTATATGTACAACGCTATGAGAATAGTAGTTGACGTTTATTTAAAAATTTGTATAATATTGTTATTCTAATGTTTTTTTGAAACAATGTTCTGTAATTTAACGTTACAAGATATAAAAATATATTGTGTGTTTTCCATTACATTACACAATCGTTAATATCGCATTCCTGAAAAACAATGAACTTTTGAAGTTTTCGCTATTGATTTTTCCTCTGAAGAATTGGCTGTTAGTCAGAAAAATTTCTCTTTAATTTACAATTTCTTCCAAGTAAATAATGTCAAAGCTGAAAAAAACTATGATTTTAAAGTCATTTTGAGCATAGATCATAGAAACATTAAACAAAGATTACTTACGCTTATGAAGCAGCTCTAAATGAAAATTAAATTTATCGAAGTATTTCAAGAAAATTTATTATACAGATGTGCGTTGTTTAAAATATTAGTCTAACATTTTATTTATATTCGGAACGTCTGTAAATTTAAAAATAATGTAATTAGGTTATTTCAAAAAATATTATAAATACTTAACCCTCTAATGCACATTGTATCCATCAGCGATTACAACTGAGTGGATTTTTTAGGCTATTAGGCAACATAGGCTATTTTTCATGTCTGCATTACCTACATATATACTTTTGTATAAACCCCATTATAATAAAAATCTGCAATACGTAAGTAAAAATATTAATAAAAAGTTAAATAATTGCTTAATAAATGTTCAAATTCTAATAGAATTTTACTAACACATCTTTCTGCTCTTGTATTTAAAACATGTTTTTGTATTTATGATCTGTAAATAAAGACTTTGAAGAAATAAATTTTACATTAAAGAAACATTCTATCGCTAAAAATCAAACTTTCAATGAGTTATGAGAAGAAAATGCTAATATTTAATAAACACGTTGTGAAGTGTTTGCAACGAATTTGTTCACTTGATTACTTTTCTTGATAATTAAGTAATACTGACGATGTAGCTTTATTGTATGCCAAAGCTTGTTCAAAACTTTTCCATATACTCTTGAACCTCGTTAGTTATTGTTTACTGATTTTATTTTGATACTGATGTAAGTTTATAAATTATTTTGAAATTTACAAAGTCAAGAGCTCTCAACTTAATTAAAACTACGTTAATTCTAAATAAGTACTCAAAATATTTCTAAATTATCAATATACTAATTAATTTTCCAGGTGAATTAGACAATCAAAATATTAATAAAATTTAGAATTTATGAAATTATATTCATCGAAGTCAATGAGACTTTAAAGAGTTAGCTCATTTTTTAAAAGTGATATTTTATTTATTAAATATAAAACCTATACCAAAACTTCAAAAATCATGTTATTCATTGCACAATCAGTTATCAAAATAAAAATGAAACATAGGTGTAATGCATAAAAAATGAGAAATGGTTTATTTTAATAATGAAAAGATAATGTGCCAAGCCTCCCCATATATGAGAGGTTTGACCTGTTTTATTTTATAATAAAATATCTGTAAAAGAAAAAAAAATCAGTTTTAGAATATGCAGAATAATTTTATTCTACATGTTTTAATTATTATTTTTAAAAAATTGGAAAAATGTGATGTGTAATCAAACCTGTTTAGACAAAATTCGAGGCAGAAAAATTGTAAAAGAGAGAAAATCTCGGTTAAGGAAAAAAATCTGTTTTAAACATTCAATTTTTCAATATTCGACCTAGTAACAGTAATACCACATAGTTTAGCTTCATACAATTATGGTGATGTCGATGGGATTTATGTACAAATATTCTAATATCAATTTTAAAGAATTATCAATCATTAATACAGAGCTGCCACGTATTTGGCTTTTTCGATACCAATATTTTAATTCAGAATATGTTTCTTTATTCAATTTTAACATTTGGGTGATTTAAAATAACCATATTTTCACTAAGATAATAGTGGTGTACTAAAAGCCAGAGACTTGGCAGCTCTGATTAATATCAATTTTAAAGAATATTTTTAAAAAAAATGAAATAAGTTTTCATGTATATTTTAATTGCTATTCAAAGGCGCCTGGCTCCTTCCATTAAAAGAAACATAGCTCCAACCGCCTTTATTTCCCACTCGCTTTTAAAAAAGTCATTGTAAATTTATTACTTTATGTTGTTTTTTCAAATTACTTTTCATAGAATTTATTAACCTACCGCAATGGAAGATACGTTCAATGTATAAGATTTGTGCGACATAAAACTAAAAATGTTCATAGAGTGATTACCACAGGAGAAACCTCTCATCAATATTTCCGAATAATAAATGTCACCATACTTATCACATAAATTCTTATTTTAAATAGGGGAACGATTTAATACAGAAAAAATAATGTTGGCGGAAGTCACCCTCTGCTATCATTAGAATCTAGGGGCTACGCAAATGCAATGTTATTTATGTTTTGGTAATTTTGGACCCTTTTCGATATCATAAGCTATCATCCCGCGACCCCATCCCCTCCCCGGTAATAATATCATTATCAAAATATATATTTTTTAGTTTAGTTCTTTTGTTCGTAATGATATGCAAAACTGTTTACGCATGCTTTATTGATTCAAATGAAGAGAAGTTTATAAAATATCAGTTTATTCAAATAATACTTAAAAGAAGTTTACTATTAAAAATTATTTTATAATAGTTTTTTGTTACATAATGCTTTCAACAGTAATAAAGCACATGTCCCGAACGGAGGAGGGGTATGATTGGCAGATACAAATTCTTATGAGCAAAACAAGTGAATAACTTTCTTTCTCTTTTATTTATTACTAAATATAAGCTTCATCCCAAATATACTTCACATATTCTTTCTCGAACTATGATTACACATGCATACACATGTGAAGATGCATAGGAATGTCAAACGTTGGGTGTTCCATATTTTAAATTAATAATTTCGTGATTTTAATAATAACTTTGTATTTTCATAAAAATAGATAACAGGCTAAAAAAAAGATAATATACTATTTTTAACCAAAAACCATCTTAGAAATAAAAAGAGACAATTTTGTTAAAATCAATAGTGACATCATATCAAAAAGCTAACTCCCTCCCCTTGGAGATATCTTACGGTATTATGTGCCAGATCCCCATTCCCCCTATAATGATAACGTTTATGCACATATACATGCACATACATATACTTGTAATATATATGCAAAGCCCCCTATCGACTACAGCGGTGAAATATTACGAGGGTCGTTACATGATTTAAATCATGTTAATAATGGCACCATTCATTGCTTGTAACTATGCGAGAGGCAGCCCCTGTTTACTGAAAGGTTGGACAAGCCTGGTATATAACAATAAGCGAAGCAGACAAAATGAATGAAATAGTCATATTTGCAAGAAATAATACATTAATAGAAGTGACTTAGTCAATCTATAGCTTTTTAACAACCTTCGAGCATCGAACTTCAATATGAATACTACCTCTAAAATAATCCCGTTTTACAACATTTTCTCCAAAACTAATCGTACGAATTTCATGCAAATTCATAATGAGGCTAATTGAAGGGTACAAAATTTATTTATAGTGTTAAAATTGGGTCTTGCTATTAAAAAAACAATGTTTTGGTTTGTTTTGATATATAAAATGACTTTTAAAATAATTTGAAACACATCAACAAAAAGTAAACATTCTTTCCAATCGTTTGGTGCCAGTAACTTTATTGTAAGGTGTTACAAAGTGAATATGAGGTGTTTACCTATTTTTTTACATTTTTTTTTTAACTACGCTCATTTTTATTATTATCATTTTTCGTTTTATTTTACCACACACAAACAAAATCACAAACAACATCATAGAACATAGTGCTGAAATAAATATTCCAACCTAAGGAAGAAATTTATTATGAAAAAACAAGAAAAGCAAATTAATTTTATTATCATTTAAACGAGTGATATCTAAAAAGTACAATTGAAGTTTTAATATAATAATAAATCATTAAATTAAGAGTAAATATTTTATGCGGGATGAAAAAAAAATTACATAAAATGTTTTTCCCCGGAAAGAATATTTATTTCTGTTATCAACGTAATTTAAAATATTAAGCAAAAAATATTGCTCAGATTAAATTTTTTAATAATTATTTCTTAATTTAAGTATCTTTTTTCTTTTTAAGTGAAGAATGATAACTTCATTTGTTTAGACTGATATGAATGTTTTTCATCTCCAAAATTCATTTTTAATTCAAGTTCATTTCCTGATTTTTTATATTGATTTTTTTTACTGATATACACCAATTTTAATTAATTTTCTTTCTGTCAATTGTATAAAACAAATGTTAATTACAGTTCTTTTTTAAAATTATGATTTGTTTTGAAAAAATGGTTTTTCTCGGATTTTTAAAGGTCGAAACTAATTTGATTTCAAATAACGCTAATAATGAATTTTTAATTCAAAGATTGCAGACTTTTTAATAATTTGTAAATGTAAAAATATTTTTAATACATTTTATTTTATAACATTCCTCAAAAAATGTTTCATTTATCTCATGTGATTGAAAACCGTGAAAAGTCTTGATATTTTATTGTTGTGTTTTATATAGGCCAATTATCAACACGTGAGATAAGGATTCTAATGGAGTGGGTGACATCCGCGAGGGTCTTTCTAAGTGAACCTGATCCGTATTTACACAAGGAAATCTAAGGTTTGAAGAAAACCACGGAAAACTCTGAATGATAAAGCCGAACCCAGCATTTGCCGTCTACCAGTTTCGAGTGCAGAACCTCTCAGCCACTGATGGGCTTGAGGTTTAAAAAAATATATTATGTTGAATGATGCGAATTAGTTTAAATTACTTTTGGTGTTCCTCATACCGAACATAAAGACCTGGTGTTTTTTATTGTTTAATTTCACGCCAAAAGTGAGTTAAATCGCCAATTACAACACTACGAAATTTTCGTTTGCCTTTATTTGTGGTATGACAATCTGCTAGGGTTGCCGAAAAACTCTATCTTTTAAAATATGCCAACTTTTTCTTCACTAAAAATGTAAATATAATGTAATTTTTCAAAACTAAATTTAGTGGTTTTTCAGAGAATTTTTCAACTTTTTCAATATTTTATATTTATTGTTAACTAATTTATATTTTTAATGCTTTTCTTAAAAAAATAAATATGTTATTAACCAGATAAATGATCTCGAAAATAGAAGTTATACTGCTACAAAATAAAAAAAATGGCAGAAAATTGTTTTCGATCTTCAAACTTCCTAATATTGGGCATAAAATGCACAAAGACTCACTGCTAGGAACCAAAAGAGGTTCCCTTGTAAGATAAATCCTGCATTTCATTTCAGTGGTTGCAAAAGAGAAAAACACAAACTGTCAATTCTTAATTCTATTGTATATTGCTAAAAAGCCGTTAGGAAAACGAATATGTATAATACTAATACTGCTACTAATAGTAATAATAATGTAATAATAATAAAAAATGTCATTCAAGTAAATAAAATATACCTTTCTGTCTTTAATATTAATCTAAGTAAGTGTAATATTTGAATATTCTAGATTTTATTGTGTTTTATAAATATGATCATAGCTCATTTAACAAAAGAAAGGTGGAGAAATTTAAAATTTAAAGTTACCTAACAAAGAATAACTGCACTGTGAATGTGCGTAATTTTAATAAAAACTGCTATATTTTAATAGAATATGATATGCTCTATTTTTTAAAATTTATTTTCGTATATAAATTTTTAAGAGTTATACATTAAATTTCAGAGTGTGTCGGTTACAATTGTGTGCAAATATAAGTCAAACACGATATTTAAAATTAAAAAATATATATTTTGTACTGCCATTTATTCCATCGCATGTTCTGTACTGCTACTGTTGTTACCATTTACATTCCAAAAGACATCACTCATACATACAAATCTCTTCCAAAGTAAAGTAAACATTTATGTATATATATATATATATATATATATATATATATATATATACGAACAGCATATATAAATTAAAAAAAAATCTTTCATTAGTCAAATAATATTTGCAAATGAAATTAGCAGAACAACTGCATATATACAAGGGGGAACAGTTATTTAATATTTTCAATAGTGGAATAAAAATATAGCTGCATTATTCATTTTATTACGGGCAAAAATTATTTAAATTCATTTGTTCTACAATTTACAGAGTTTTCTTTTTCATCCGTTTGTATTGAAATCAAGTAAATAAAGAGCATTATAGACATTTTTTTTAAAAAAAAAGACTCATATAAATAAAAAAAATTGTCCACTGGAAGCTATTGCCATGTCCCAAAATAAACAGTTTCCACATGTGGTATATTGGTTCTATATTTGTGGGGTTCAGCTCTATTCATTTTTTGAAAACCGCATTTTTTTTCAATATACATATTTTAATATTTTTTAAGAAAATTGTAGCATTACTGGCGCTAAAAAGAGCTCACAATACATGCAACAAATCACAATTGATTAGTAAATAAATGAAATTATAATATGAATATAGAAATGAAGTGCATATCCAAATATGCAATATTTAACTATGAAAATTTTGAAAACAAAATAAAATAAACACAGGTAATAGGATGTCTGTTCTTCTTCAGAGGCCGGAGAGACTAGCCTAACTCCATCTTCCTGTTTAAAACTTGCAGGTTTCTGAACACCCGCATATCCTGCATTAAAAATTATAAAATAAAATAAATTTAAAAACATACTTGCCAAATGAATTAAATGCTATAAGTATGAAATAATATTACACAGTTTATTAAACAAAACATAAACAAGATATTTAAAATTGCAATTTTCTAACAAACTAAAACTTGGAAATTTACAAAAAATTAAACCTTACCTCTTCTGTCCTGAGACACTGAATAACAGCCTTTAAATTAATATAAATGATTCCAGAATTACTAAGATTACTTCTAAACATTTTTATTAAATGCGTTGCTAAACAGGGTTTTGTGATGCTTCGTAATATATATATCTTTTCGAAACTGAGGTGTTTAAGAAAATCTATATAACATTTTTTAAACTTAAATAACAACAACTTTTATAACTTAATAACTTCATAACTTTTATAACTTAAGAATAAAAATAACTTTTATACCTTAAAATTATGTTAATATGAGTGTAGAGCTAACAAGAGTCCACAATTTGAAAATCTGCTTATAAAAATAACTATTATTACTATAAATTTTATTGAAATGAAATTATTGATTAATTATAATATTTACATATTTTTTATGCAAATGTGTATACTAATGTGACATGCTTCTAGTAAAGAATCGAAAACTTTGTCTTTTATCATATAAATCCAAATTTAATTTATTATCATAGATATTAAAAAAAAAGAATTATAATCATCACTGTTTGACCTGTTCAACTTTAAACATTCAAGATATATATTCTCATATTCATTAAAAAAAAAAATCAAAACTAAAAAAGAGTACATCATCAATATAGCTAAAATTCCTAAAGATGTATTACATTTAATTGTATATTTATATTCAAAATAAAATAAAAATAAATTAATTGCTGTATAAGAAAAATTTATCCCCATACCTGTTCCACAAATTTGATGTAAAGTACTACTATTGAAATTTACATAGTTATTATAAAAATAAAACTGACATAAAATCAAAAATAAATCACTATAATACTTAATTTTTCATCCGAATAAAACAGATGAAAAATATTCATTAAACATTATTCAAAAAATCAATAGGTATATTGGTGAATAAAATTTCAAAGTCGAATACCTGTATTTTCTGAGGAGTGAAATATAACTTCTCAGAACTCCTCAAAAAATACAGGTCAATTATTTCATCATTTTACGAACGGAATTTTTTCTATACCTGAAAAGATTAAAGAACCGGTCGCGTAAGCAGTCAATCTGAAAATAGGAAAGCATGACTTTCCCAAATTGAAAAGTAACCTATAGAAAGATTAAAAAAGTATTGAAAAATATGTTCTAAGCAGTCTCAAACGCTCATGAAATTCCTCCTCCCCCCCCCCCCAAAAAAAAAAACACTTAGTGACCACACTTTTTAAACCAATATAAAATAAATGATTAACTCGATGGAAATATTCGATTTAAATATTCTGATTGGAAATTCTCTTTGAATGTATGCAAAACTGTATGTATGCATACCTCTTAATTATCTCTAAGAATCTTTCCAACAATGATATACCAAAAATACTTAAAGGTCTGTTACAGTGCTGCCAGTCTGCTATTTTTTTTTTTAATTTATTTATTTATTTTTAATGGGTGTCACTCAAGAAACTCTCATTTTAAAGTAGTACAGGATAGACAATACTGACTATAATCCTTTATATTAGTTACTTCTGTTACATGTTTTAATGTAATTTGAAATTAATTTGAGAATTATGAGTAGACTCTCGATTAACCGGGATGGTCGGGAAAGGCCATTCCGGATAAACGATTATGCCGCATAATCCAACTTATGAAAATTTTGACGAAAAGCTTTAAAAAAGGATATAAATTTTTAAATTATCATATAATAGTACATTAATAATTTAATTAATATAAAAAATATAAATTTTAATGTTATTTGTTGGGTTGTTATTGTTAGGAATGTCGTGTCCACTTGGGAAAGTCAATTCATACCGAAAAATTCTAGGATTTTATTATTAGATATTTTTTCAGGTACATAATGTGGTGCAATTAATGGGCAGAATTTTCCGGTACAAATTGATTTTCCCAAACGACTACGTCTTTCCGAACTACCCAATAGATTTACAATTAATGCAATAATAATAATAGTAATAAAAGGAACATGTAATTTACTTTAGTGTTTTGTGAAGAATGAAATAATAAAAATCTATTTTCTTTTTACGTTTAATCTTCGATTAATTTTGCTACTAAAACTTCTCAACATTATTTTTTCAGCATGTGTGCTTTCAACTTCTTGTTTCAAGTGATTACGTTACACTTCAGTTTATACTTATATGTCACCGTGACTTAATTTTGGATGAGTTACAACATTTTATTCTTCATTTTTAGGATATTTTTCGAAATTCCTTGTTTCTTCTGAATCACAAGCGATATGCGGCACAATATCATCGTCACTTAAAACTTCATAACATTGCAATTTCGAATCTTTGTTAATACATTGTTGCATATCTTCTTCGACCACATTTTCAGAACAGTTTAACGTTCTCAAATCTTCTATGTTTTTTCTCTGTAAATCAGTAGTAGCCTCATCTTCTATAGGATTTTTTTTTTTGGATAAATTGAGCTTCATGATTTCTTAATTGTGGTGAATTTTATTATTTCCCATTTTACAATTTCAAACATCGTCATAAATTGCATGCAAAGCTAAGATTTTTACCATTCTGCATAATCCGTAACCCGGATAATATGACCCGGTTAATCGAGAGTTCACTGTATATGATCCTATAAAATTATATATATATTGTTCCAGTTATAATAAAAACAAATAAATTCTTCGTTAAATATATATATAGGACAGTTGCACCATAAACTTTAACTAATAATAACACATTGCTCAACATCATCACATCATCAACAACATCATAAAACCATAAAAATTTTAATTTTTACTCACGTGTAATTGGCAAAATTTTTAAATTTTAATTCATTTAATTTTTAATTTAGTAGAAATATCTCTCGAACAAGATGCAAACATAGTCCTTCCATTTCATATTTTCCTGAAGACGCCCGCAGAAGACGGCACGAAACGTTGAAAATTTTATTTTATTTTAATATGTACTAATGTATATTAAAATTCCTGTTTTGTGCACCACTGGGCAATGTGTTATTATTAGTTAAATTCTTCGTTGTTTTCTACACTGTGCAATCCAGCTTCAGTATGACCTGAGATTATTTTGCTTTGTAAAATTTGCTTAGTGCACCAGTAATATAGGAAATAAATTTTTCTTTATTTAATTGGAGCATTTTTAAAATTGACTATCTACAGGAGAATTCTATTTAAAAAGTGCATAAGAGTCACGAGATTGCAAAGTGTTAAAAATTTGTACAGTTTAACTAGACTAAAAATAGAATTAGTCGGTAAAGCGTTACATTCAATCTTTTTTTAAATTACACTTTTTACATTCTTTTTTAATATAAATACGTCATTTTTTGCAAAATATTATTTTTACTTGATTTTAAAATATTTGTACCAATAGAAACTTTCTATGTAGCAAAAAAAAAAAAAACTCAGTATTGAAAAATTAGTTGTTTTATGACAATTCTTTTAAAATTTTCGTTTGAAATTACCGTTAGATCCCAGATTGCAAAACGTCTATTTTAAAGTTATTTTTTGCACTCGTAGACATTATATTTAAGAGTCGTTTTAGAGCTGATTCAATTGAAGGAGTTCTGTTATGTAAGTAATGTTTTTTTATGCTCGTTTATTTATTTATTTATAATTTTATTCTTTTTTTTTATGTCGTAATGCTTTACTTCTGAGATTTCATTTGGAGATTGTATTACGGTGTGATTCCAATAGTCTTTCATTTATATACACTTAAGTCATTAATAACAAAAGTAAATACTAATAATATGATAAAAATAAAACAAGAATAAAAAATGTATACTGAATGTTATAAAAAAAAAGAAAAAAAAGTTACTATACACTCCAACTTTTATTATTTAAAAACTAATCTAAATAAAGATGTATCGAGTTTTTCTTATTCAAGAGTTTTATGTTTCACTTATCTAAAAACATACATGAAGAAAAAAATAGAACTACTTGAGCCTCTAATTAGAAAACTTCATTCTAAAACAAAAACACATTTAAAAAAAGAACAATTTGTTAAATAAGAATCGTAATTTTTAAAACGTTGTTATAAAATTACTGTTGATTTCAATAGGTTAATTAAAAAAAATGTATTTAAATTGATGTTTTTTTTTTTTGAACTACTTATTTGATACTTTCTCTGAGAATGTTTTTAATCAATTCGATTGACATATTTAATTAATTATTCTGCTTTTTAATTTAGCATTTTATTCTTAAATAGCTGGGTTTTTTTTTTTTTTTTCAAGAATTAAAATATTTTATTTACTGCATTACTAGCTTTAAGCTCGTTTTTTTTTTTTTACAGAGAGGATGAAAAAAACATTACTCATCAAGTTGAAAAATAGAAAAACGCAAAGCTTGTATACATTAATTGGAAATTTAAGAATAAAATTAATATGCTGTGTATTATATATGTGATAAAAACACATAAAAGGTTCATTATTGTAAGTCAGCTTTAAATACCACTAACAAAAGAGTTATGCAATTTATTATACTTAAATATTTGGGATACCATAAACTGACATGATAATATTATGCATGGCTTTTTTTAAAGATAGATTTCGCAAGAAATACTACCTATTGTAATTGCTACCCTGTTACGACTTTTCAAAAATTCCTTCCTAACTTTTCATTATATGACCACAGGGACCTAAAACCACCCCCATCTAAAAGGTTTATGTATACATATATGAGCATTTTTCGTGTATGTCACATACGACGCTTTTCGATACCAGTATTTTAGAACAGAAAAATGTGCCTTATTTTATCGGAGATATGCCATACATTGAATAAGGCCAAGTAAATCTTTCGAAAATAACGGGGTCAGCCATTAGTAATGTGATTTACACGACAAGTGCTTATAGAAATACCCATATATATGTATGTATTCAAAAATTGTATGAAAAATATTTTATGTAGCAGCAGGTGCATAAAGTATGAAGTTTTTGAGGAAAAAAAACAAGAAATATTACGATGCAGTCAAACCTTGTTAACATGAACGCACTTAACGTGAATTGCTTTTAACATGAACTGTTTTCACAGTCCCCTACACAGACGAATACAAAGGTTTGAAACTGATAACATGAAATACTGTTAACATGAACAAAATTTTGAGTTCCCTTGAGGTTCATGTTAACGAGGTTCGAACATATTAAAATAAAACAATGTATGAAAGTCACTAGCTAAATTATAGGTCATTACTCATCAGGCGGCGGGATGACTCTGTATATTCCACCCATTATTTAATTGTAAAATACTATTGGCAGGTTTCGACAGATGAGAAAAACCTTAAATTAAACACAAAGCAATATATGAAAAAAACTTCAAAATTTAAGTCAAAAAATTAAATTATTAAAAACTATTATAAATAAAATCGTAATAAACCTAATAAATGGTAAAATATTTCAATTTTTTGAAGAAATCCAAAATAATTATAAAAGTAAAATGCAATCTAATGTCTCACCTCCACCTGTACCGACAAAAATAGACCCTAGCACAAAAATAGAAAAATCTTACTGCGTGAGCATTGCTTTGTACATTCAACCAGTGACGAAAACTTTACAAACTCAAAACAATCCCATTTCACAGCTCAAATGTCATTCATTTCATTCCAAGTCTGTGATTTTTTTAGCATGTTGTTTCATACGTCGACATCCTTTCTACTTTGTTTGTTTATTTGTTTGTTTATTGAACAACATACATCTGACTTGTGTGCTCGACATGAAGCCTGCTTATAAGCCATTGTCAATATACAGGGACGAGATAGCACGCAAGGAAATATTACAACACACGAGAAGTACAACCAGGAGCTCCACACAAAGAGTGTGTGCAATGGAGCCCGTGGGATTCGAACCCACAACCTCACGATCAGTGGCGTGATGTCTTAACCACTCAGCCACGGAGGCCCTTCTACTTTGTAGACTTTAAGATAACCACATCAAGCAACAAGTTCCAGGCTACGTCTCCAATCAAAAGTGCCAATTCTTAAAGACTAATTTTACATAATGCTTTAAAAACTTACATGGATAGTTATTTTTATAAAATAAATTACCCAATAACTCATAAACTTGTTTATTTAACTCTTTGGGCTCTAGTGGGTAAATTTCTTCAAAATATAAAAAATTGAAAATTGTATGAATATTTATTGTGTAAATAGATTGTATAATAATTATAATGCATGCGTGCAATTCATAACTTCAAAAGATTCCTCGAGTTTTTTATTATTAATTTGAATTAACTTGAAAAATCATTTCAAGTTAACAGAATTGGAAATTAAAGGAATAATGTTAGGAAGAAAATAGAGATTAACTAAAAAAATTTACATTAAAAAAACTCTTTTATAAACATATCAATATGCTTAATATGTACAAAGAAGTATACCCACACAATTCGTTTTTTACTTTCTTCTATCTTCGATTGGAGAAAGTATTGTAATCGAAATGTTTTTCGACTTCTGGTTTTCGACGGATTTACACATTTTAGGGGTCAGAGATTCAAGAAAAAATGTTTTTACAAAATGTCTGTCTGTTCGTATCCCCGTGTGTCTGTGCGTCCGTATGCCGCTCTTCTACCATCAAAAATGTATGAAGATATGCATAGAATTGAAAAAAAAAATTCTGAATCTTTTTGGCAAAGGCAAGCAGGTTCTCCTTCAATTTTGAAGTACCTCGCCGAAAGGGCGCGCTGCAATAACGATTTTTGTTCCATTTTCGATATTGTACCGACTAAAAGTGCATGAAGTTATGCATCGAATTGAACCAAATGTTTGTGTTAGTGTATAGCTATGGCTAGTTGGTCCTTGCTGAATTTTTTAAAAAATCGTCGAAAATGGGCGCTGCGATAGCGATTTTTCTGCCATTTTCAATATTGTACCGACTAAAAGTGAATGAAGCTATGCATCGAATTGAACCAAACTTTTTGTGTAAGTGTTTGGTTATGGTTAGTTGATCCTCCCTGAATTTGAAAAAGATTCGTAGTAAGGAGGCACTGCAATAGTGATTTTTGAGCCTTTTTCAATATTTTACCGCAGAAAAGTGTATTAAATTACATATAGAATTGAATGAAATTTTTTGTACAATTCTTTGGCTATAGTTAGTAGGCACTCCCTGAGTTTGAAAAAAATCCTCAGGCAGGAGGCGCTATAATCGCAATGTTTGTGCCATTTTTATTATTTTACCATCTAAAAGTATTTGAAGTTATGCACAGAACTGAACTAAATTCCTTGTGTATGATTATTTTTGGATATGGGTAGTAGATCCTTCCTGAATTTGATAAAAAAAAATCTGCCTATCATTCTAGTGTTTATCGGCTCGTGCAGAGATGGAAACTCGTTTTTACTCCAATTAATTGGCTGAAGCAGAAATTTAAGATGAAAATCATAGTTTGTATAGCATTGAATTAATAATATTAACGCGTTAACATGTTTAACTAAATTTTGAAATATTAAAATGTACGTATGAGATAGAATAAAGTTTTGGGATTGGCACATCCAACTAGTTACTTGATACTTAAGCATTTATTTCCACATTACTGGACGTTATTCTTCACTGTTCATCATTTTTATCAATAACTTGACAGTGAATAATACAGTGGACCTATACAGTACTAATTTAAAACACAATCATTTTTTTTAATTTATTACAAATGCACAATTATTTATTATTTATTGCTATTTTTTATATAAGGGTGTTAGAGGATAGATCGTGAACCCAGTTTTGATACTGCTGTATCTAAAACATGTTCATTCGATCACTTTTAAAAGATTACAGAAAATTTAATTATAATTTTTAAAATACAGGATACTTTGTAAACGGATCTCCGTTCTTTACTTTTCGAAGGGAAGTTTAAAACCTTTTAATGCGCATGTTTGCACATATGCAAACAACAGCGTTTCAAATGTAATCGATATTTGAATTCAGATATTTGAAATTCATACCAGAAAGTTAAAATAGCAATATTTGATTTATGTAATAACAAACATTCTCTATTTAAATAGCCTTTAAAGTCTCTATGGACAACATTTTTCATTTGCATAATAGGCATCTACGCTGGAAAAAAAGGACAATTTTACGAAGATTGTACTGGTAATAGGGACACCAGTACAATTCACTGTTTTTTAACGGAAATCTCTCGTAAATTGAAAAAAAAATCCTTTTTTCATGGGACTACCTGTAAAATCGTCTGTTTATTTATTTACAGTATACTCATAGTCCGTGGTGCTTCCCTTATTTACGAAACTTTACTGTCCTAAAGTGCATTAAAACTATTAAACTACGTAAACGTACCAATGATCTTGCTAGAAAACTTCTATAGTAAAATTTTTATTTACGAAAAATCTCCCCAAAGAAATTGTAGCGGAGTTACTTGATTATGACGCCGTCAAGCCCCAACATCACAAAAGTCTCAGAAAATAACCAGTGAGAGCTGGGTTCATCACATTACATTGCTTTCTGTCTATATTTTTCACTTTTTTAATCTACGCTATTCACTTTTTAATCTAATCTTTGACTTTTTGATAACTTTTTTTAATCATTTTTCTATATTTATAGAAATTATTTGTTGTCCTTGTTAATGTTTTTTTTTTCTTGATAATGTGGCTTTTGCCGCCTTCTTTAACAGCTTTTCCTGTCTTTGCATGTTGAGAGCGACTTTTATGCTAACTTTTATTTATATTTTTAGTAGTAGTTTTAAAACTTCAGTTATACCATTACCGGAATCTTTTTATTTATTTTCATAGACATAAATAAAAATCTTAGTCATATATTTAAATATTTCTATTAAGTGCAAATTTATATATTTTGTCTTTTATTTATTTATTTTTTTTCATTTTAAGTAGTTTATATACATTTAAATTTATTCGTAATAGCTCTTAACAACATAACATATCACAATTGCATAGACTGGGTGTAAAAATGTTCTCAACTAGGTTACCCCTCAAAGATTCTGTATTGTTCAGCACTATTCTAATTAAATAAAGCGAAACAAATCTTTGAAATTTTATGATGGAAACTGAGATTTTCTGAATTACGAAATTTCTAATATGTATTCTACTTTAGGAATTGAAGCGTTAAGATCGAATCAGCTACTATTTCGATACTAAATTTGCTGTTTTCATGTTTGATTTAATTGGATTAGTTAAACATTTTAAAATAAGCTAAAATATTATAAATTAAGTAAACAGAACCTTTGCCTCCCAGTAATATTTAAAAATTTGTTTCAAATAAGAAGTTTTAAATGTACCGTTTTAAATCTAACTTTATTTCCTTCAAAGTCTTCGGTCTCTTTTTAACATTTATATAAAAACAGTCTTGTTTTTAGAAAAGAAATGTTACTTGTGATGTGTTAGAATTAACAGCATCAGTTATAAAGATTATCTCGAAATGTACAGTAAATGTCTCGTACATACATTTTTTAATTTAAATTGCTTGGTAGTATTATTATTTGACATTTTTAATTATATCGTAATTTACTCCTACTTGCTGCATTTAATGCATATTAGTAATTTTATTATTTAAAATTTACTCTCTTATGATAATCAATTGTAAATATCATTTTTATGACGTGATTTTACACATAATTAATTAATTAAAATTTTATTTTCTGTATTTAATAGTTATTTGTGAATATTTTTTAAGTGTAAGGAAATGTTCATCTTTGTATTGCTTTTATAAATTGGTATAATTTTAAAAGAATTTTTCATTTTAAAATATGAAAAATATATCTCTTGAAAAAATAAAAATTTGATAAAAATAAATACGAATCTATTATTTATTTATTTATTATTTAATGAATTATTTTCTAAGAACATAATTTAATCACAATATCGTTTTCATTTTCAATTAAAATAAATAATAAAAGGGAATTCTGCCTTATTTCGTTATTAAAGTAATTTTATTTAAAATTAGTAGTACATAATTAAAAAAAATTATATATATATTTTTCATTCAACTTCAAAATTATTCTTGTAATTGTCTTCGGCAATAACTTTAAATATATTGTTTTTAAATAAATAAAAAATATTTCTTTGACAATTGCTAACTATTATCTTTAGTAAAGTAAATCTACGGTACCAAATAAATCGATAGTTTATACGTTACAAATGAATCAGATAATGCTCTTTTTGAAGTGAAATGCAGAGATAATTTTGTTTCGGTTGTATTTCATGTTCAAAGAAATAAGATTAACAATACTTCATACATTTAGTTAAACTAGATAAAAAGAATGTTCTTAAAGAGAAGGCTCTTCAAGTCGTATGCGTTTTATTTTGTGCTCTTAAAGAGTTTAATTTTGCATAAGAATATTGGAAACATTGAATAAACTTTTTCATATGTCGCTGGTTTGTAAGAATAGATGACCTTTGTAATGTTTCTTAAGTACGCTATATTGTTCCTCATTATATTTTTCTGAATAAAAATGCAATGTAATGGAAATGCAGAAAAAATTCTTTTGTGAGTTATTTATTTATTTGTTTTGAATTGGATTATTTTGCTTTAAATTGTACTTTATATTTTTTCTGTTCCTTTTTTCAAATGATTATGCATTAAAGCAAATACTTAAAACGTTGAAAACCTTATATATATGTAAATAAGTAACAATTAGGAATACACATATAAAGTATTGTAGAAATTCTTAATTCTTTTTAATGCAGCATGGCTATTTAGTTTGTTTTTTGGTTTACTTAGATAATTAATATGTTTTATAAAAATAATGGCAATTTATGTTTCTTAACGTTTCGTCCAAGTTTTTTCTACTGGTTGTTTTAGTTTTTAAACATACTTCCGATTTGGGGTGCGTTCATTATTATATAAATACATTGCACCTATAGTCGACTGCCCATTGTCCGTCCGTCTGTCCGCATAACAACGCAAAAACTACCTAACTGAATGGTTTGAAATAAAAAATATATAATTATAAAATAATTTTGTTGAGTCATTTCAAATTTTATCGGATGTTTTGTTCAATTACAGGGACAATCAGAAATATATTACCGTCAATGGGAAAATATAGTTCCAAATGCATTTTAATAGTATTACACACTTTCGAACATAATAAAATTCCTATACATCTATGAAATATATACTAAAATATAAATTCTGTACAATCATAAATTACAGAAATTAAGAATTCGTCTTTTGAAAAAACAAATTCTATAAGGAAGTTTTAAATATATTCAGATCTTGGTGTAATAGTGTACAGCATTTCGAATACAGTAGAGTATCTGAAATCTTTTGTGTATCCCTATAAGTACTATCTACTTTCTATTATACGGGAATGAACTTGTAGTAAACCTCAACAACATATATCAGTTTCATGAAATGTAAAATAGTTTCATATAATCAAAACGCACCCCAAAACTGTTCCCCGCTATACCATTGTGTAATGGAATACTTTCTCTTTCTTTGTATTTTTTCATCATAGATTGTATAGAATATGCAAATGAAGTTTTGATAGCGTTAACGCAAGCGTATTGAATTTTTTTTTAATAAACCTGCTGATTTTTCATACATTATTACATTTTTAAAATTCTCATTACAAGGTATTTTGTGCAATGTTGTTTGTCATACTTTCGAAAAATAACATTATTTTATATTAAGAACACTGCAAATTATAAGCAAAAACCTCGGTAAAATTTGGAACCGCCTTAAATAAACCTTAATTTTTCTACGAGTATATGTGCTATCTGCATAAAAATAAACACAGTTTATTACAATAAGCCACTTAATCATAATGTACTGCTTTAATGCTTTTACTAGATTAGTTTTGATAGGGTTATCCAAAAAATATCTATTCTTTTTCAATTTGTTTACAGTCTCCTACGAAATTTCGGGAAAAAAAATCTTCATGGAAATGTATGATCTCTACTATTATGTTTACGCGCTTAGAGTTTCAAAATAATTCCTCATTTATGTTACTAGACATTTCACAAAATGTCTAAAAGCGCAAGTTGCCGGTCACCTATGGCACCCTGTACTGTATATATCATGCGCATATTGTTTATTCATAAATAAAATATAAACTTTTTACGCACAATTGAATAAGATATAAATACACTCGCTTGCTTCCACTAGAAGCCGCTCGCTTGAGGAATCCATTGATTTTTACTTCTTGTTTGTACTTTTCTTTCTTTTCATTTCTTGCTATTCATGCATACAAAGTGCGAAGCCCAGGCATGTGCAAAAATATTTCAAGTAATTTGAGATTCAAATCTAGCAAGTTCAACTGAATGGTGTTATAAATATATTAAAAATTTTAAAATAGAACTGTTCCCCATTGACCAATACTTGAAACAAATCGAGGTTTTACCTTTAAAGATTATTGTAAAAATTTGTAATAACTCATTTGAATCATTAGCTCATTTCACAACTTTCTTATTTGATTAGAAATTCCGAAATTAATCAGAAATTTTGCAGGAAAAAAATTCGATAAGCAATACTGTATGCAGTACAAAAAAAAAAAAAAAAAATGTTTGATATATTTCCCTTAGCAATTTATTTTTACTTTCTTCTTCTTTACAAGAAGAAAGTATTGGATTCGTGAAAATTTTTGAGTTCCGGCTTTTTACGAATTTGCACATTTTAAGGCTCAGAGATTCGAAAAAATATGTTTTTACAAAATGTCTGTCTGTGCGTCCGTCTGTCTGACTATCTCTATGTGACATAAATTTTATGGGAACGTTATATCAAGAACTAATGCACGGAATTAAAAAAAAAAAATTGTTTTTGGGTAGTTCCTGATATAAATTGATGGTTAGTTTTTTTGTGTAAATCGATCAACAGGTGCTGCCTTTTTCACGGTTTCCGGAACAGCTCTATCTCAAGAACTAATGCACTGATTTTCATCAAACATCTGATTCTAATAGTCCCTGACATAAAAGGATGCTGCTTACAGTTTGGTGTAAATTGCTCAGCAGGTTGCGCTTCTATTCTGCCTTTTCTACGATTTCCGTAATAGATCTATGTCAAGAACTAATGCAGAGGTTTTCACCAAACTTCAGATTCTGAAATACATTGACGTAAAAGTATGCAATTAACAGTTTGGTGTAAATCGCTCAACAGGTAGCGCTTGTATGTTGCCTTTTTCACGATTTCCGCAATAGCTCGATCTCAAGAGCATGCACGGATTTCCCCCATACGTCAGATTCAGTTAATGGATGATGTTTGCATTTTGATGAAAAATAGTTCAACAGGTGGCTCTGCTAAGCTTTTGTTTACGATTTTTGTAACAGTTCTAGCTCAAAAATTAATGCACAGAATATCATCAAACTACGGATCTAGTTAAACCGTCATATGAAGTGATTCAGTTTACGTTTTGGTATGAATCTCTCATTAGACGGCTCTTCATTGCAGAATTTTTCACGATTTCCATAATAGTTCTATCTCCAGAACTTATGGACATTTTTTTCATATTTCAGATTCAGGTTTAATATAATAAATATTATTGCTGATTATGTTTTGCTATAAAACAAGAAAATAGGTGGCGCTTTTTTCTGCGTTTTTCCTGATATTCAAGGATTATAGTCTTATCTCAAAAACTAATGCACGGAATTTCATACCATTAGAATCCTCACAATGGTCTTTTACTTTTGGCATTGTGATAACGAATTTTGAAATAATTAACACGAATGAGATGAAAGAAAGTTTTGGGATCGCCATGTCTGTCTAGTTATTTTTAATTTTATTTATAGTAGATAAATTTGTAGGGAAAATGGATTTTATGATCTATAGTGTTTAGAGATCACTCTGCTTTCGAAAAGTCATGTTTATCACTAGAAAATAGTCTAAAAGTCGCTCTTTTGAACTGAATTTAAAGTTAATTATTAAAATCCGGAAAGCAATTTAAATTTTTATTCGCCGAAAATCTTATATTTAAAAAGATATAAGGTATAAATAAAAAGATGATTATTACATTATTGCTACCGAGGAGTGCTTTCGAGTGCAATGCCGCGAACTATTTTCTTTCAATTGCATTTCATATAAAAAATAACTACTAATACAGACTGTATTTTATATCCTGTCATCTAAAAAATTCTCTTTCAAAAGAATCTTTTTATAATGCCGAAGTCTTTATTCTGCATTTAAAAAATGTTCAGTTTAGTATGAGAAAATACAAACTACTTTATGGCTTCATTTTCAGTTAGTGAGTCATATCAATAGATGAAATCTAATTTTATTTAGTAACTTAAAAAATATTAATTTTTGCTGCATTGTGTTGAATAAATGATGGGATTGTTTTACTAGCGGCAAAATATTTTAAGTACAGAATAATTCGTATTCAATATTTCTTACAGCATTTAGTATTGCAGAATATTTCTTCAATATTCTCTACGTACTTTTTTTTTTTTTTTTTTTTTTTTTTTTTTTTACGAAATTTTTTGAAACAATAAATTTTATGTATATGTCAACGTGTTTGTCATATACATATGCATTGATGTTGAAAAATGTAATGTTTGACAAATCATTGCGATCATTTACGAAACTGAGTTGACAACTGCGCGAAATATATATCTAAAACATTTAGGCCTTTTAGATAACCATTTTGCTAATTCTACAAATTACGAACTCCTATTTTCAAAAGTCCGAAATGAAACACGAACCTTCTTCAATATTAGGCCACGTACATGAATTCTTATATAAACACACAGTTACAACAAACTACTTATTTAAGAATGGATATTTAAGATATTTTATAGCACCATTTTAGAGGTAGTTGCGATCCAGAATTGTAATATCCGGTTCAAACTGAAATACTCCTCTAAAACAATGATTTATATGTCAATCTCTGTAATATCTGAGCAAATAGAATGTGTCTCTACGAGTCCCAGACTAAGTATTCGAGCCTAAAACCTGATTTTAGCGGTTGACTCGTAGGTTTATCGTTAAATTTCCTACTTCTTCCCACGTTCGGATCCTTTACTAACACTCCATGTTTTCATACTTTTGAGTGCAGGAAACCAGGATAGTAAACCCTACGAGCCAACGGTGAAAATTGGATTTTTAGGTGTCTTTCACCAAGATAGGACTTGGCAGACCGATTGCGTTTTAATATGCGAATTTAGATTTAACAAATCCTAAATTTTCATCCGTGAAATCGATGAGGTGATTGTCTGTGCTGTAACCTCCCGGTCTATGTTGCAAAACGAAATATTTTAAGAAGAAAACAGTCAGTCTTTACATTATCATAATTATTAGATGGTACAGAAAAGTATGAATTAGGTTTTAGAATACGCATCTCTGAAACTTTGGTTTGTCCTGAATTTTGTTATGTAGATGTAATTTGCAATGCCCTGTATTTTTGTAATTCAACGATAAAATGTAAATAGATATAATAAACTGTACTTAAATATCAACAAACGCAGCATTTTCCCATAAAATGTATCACAATAATATTTCTATCTTAATATATATCTTTGAATAAAACAGTTTTAGAAAATACAATCAGCGCTTACAGATCTTTCTTTTTATCAATATTTCTTAGATTTAGAGAATCTTTTATTCAATCTTTTTTCTTTATCTGAAAAACTTACATTTACACTTTTTTTCTCTTTTAATAGTACTTGGAAGGTTTTCCTTCTGCTTTTTAAGATATATTGAACAATGGCCTGTTTTGTGCTGGCAATTTTTTTTTCAAACTATAAAAAGAAGAATTCATTCATAAGATGTCTTTTTTAATAAACCATGAAAAGGCTTTTACATCTATTGATACCATAAACTCTCGTATGCATTTAGTTTGTTATATGACACAAAAACATAATGATTTTGTCTTATTTTTGCCTTGTGTTTTACTTTCTTTGGATGTAGTTATGAATTACTAAATATTTATTCATAATATATAAAAGATTTTCAGTATTTTAATTTTAGATTTTTACTAACGAAGAAGCACCTAAACGTTCTAAAAAAAGTTTCAAACATGTGAATGAATATTAATGGTTTTTTTTTAATGATTAGTTTTATATTATTATGTGTGTTTCACATATGAAATATTTGTAGTTTGTATTTCCTTGACAAATTGTGTTTTAATATGGAATTGAGATTTAACTAATGATAGATTTTCATCAGTGAACTCGATGATTGTCTGTGCTGCCACTTCTTGGTCTATGGAATTTGTAATGTTTTCAACGATAAAATGTAAATAGATATAATAAGTGTTATTTAAATATCAACAAACGCAGCATTTTGCATCACAAAAAATGCTTCTCTTTTAATACCTATCTTTGAATAAAACTGTCCCAGAAAATAAAATCAGCGCTGATAGATCTTTCTTTTTATCAACATTTCTTCGATTTAGAGAATCTTTTATTCAATCTTTTTTACTTTAACTTTATCTGAAAAACATACATTTACACTTTTTTTTCTCTTTTAATGATACTTGGAAGGTTTTCTTCTGATTTTTAAGATATACTAACGAAGGCCTGTTTTGTGCAGCCTATTTTTTTTCAAACTATAAAAAGAAGAACTCATTCATAAGATGTCTTTTTCAATAATACCATGAAAAGGCTTTTCAATCTTTTGATACCATAAACGGGTCTCTCATATGCATTTAGTAAGTTGTATGACAGAAAACATAATGACTCTGTCTTAATTTTTGGCTTGTGTTTTACTTTCTTTGGGGGTATTTATTAATTGCTAAATATTTATCCATAATCTATAAAAGGATTTCTGTATTTTTATTTTAGATTTTTACTAAAGTAGGTGCGCTAAAACATCTTTAATTAAAAAAT
Source organism: Maratus speculifer (assembly GCA_964019185.1). Classification (NCBI taxonomy): domain Eukaryota; kingdom Metazoa; phylum Arthropoda; class Arachnida; order Araneae; family Salticidae; genus Maratus; species Maratus speculifer. The sequence continues at coordinate 13,833,288 of OZ025291.1, read as the reverse complement.
GTTCAACTATGTGAATGGGCATTATAATTTTTTATGATTAATGTTACATTATTATGCGTATTTCACATAGCAAATACTTTTAGTAGATATTTTCTGCTATGAATGATGCGTTAAATTTTCATTTAAGTAAAAACATATGTCTGACCGAAGTTGAGATATTTAAGCTGATACATATTTTGATTTATAACTGATATTCATATTAAGTAATAGGTTGTTGCCTGGTGCAATATTATCAAGTTAAAATTATTTTCAACGTTAAACACCAGAATATTCGTATTCCAAGCATACCGGTTTCGGTAGCATATAGCATACCTTCCTCAATGCTGCACTGAGGAAGGTATGCTATATGCTACCGAAACCGGTATGCTTGGAATACGAATATTCTGGTGTTTAACGTTGAAAATAATTTTAACTTTATGATACTCATATTGTTTTAATTTGAAAAAAGGTGTTAAAATGCTCTAATATTAAAATTTTCTAAGAATCTTCAAAAATTCTTCCTTAATCTATTGTCATTTGAATAGGAATTGAATAGTACACAAAACAACAATATTCGTTAGTTTTCAAATAATGAAATATTTGTCAAACACTAGTCTATCTATATGGATAGCTAGTGTTACGGTTATTAACGTAAAAGTATCTTTTTCTAAAAATTGAAAAAATATATGCATCGAAAGGGTTAAATATCAACATACGTAGCATTTTATATCACAAAAAATGTTTCTATCTCAATACATAACTTTGAATAAAACAGTTCCAGAAAATACAATCAGTGCATAGATCTTTCCTTTTATCAACATTTCTTCGATTTAGAGAATCTTTTATTCAATCTTTTTTTCTTTTACTTTATCTGAAAAACTTACATTTACACTTTTATTTTCTCTTTTAATGACACTTGGAAGGTTTTCATATGCTTTTTAAGATATATTGAACAAAAGCCTGTTTAGTGCTGGCTAGATTTCCCCCCCCCCCCCAAACTATAAAAAAGAAGAACTCATTCATAAGATTTCTTTTTCAATAATACCAAGAAAAGGCTTTTTCATGTATTGATAACATAAACGGGTCTCTCGTATGCATTTAGTGAACTCTATGACAGAAAACATAATGATTCTGGCTTATTTTGCGCTTGTTTTTTACTTTCTTTGAAGGTAGTTATGAATCTGTAAATATTTATTCATAATATATAAAAGGTTTTCTGTATTTTTAGCTCACAGGCTATCATAGCCTAAGAGCTTATGTGCCAGCCCGTTCTGTATGTACGTTCGTACGTAACGCGATAACTCATGATAAAAATATCCGATTCACTTGAAATTTTGTATATAGGTAAATCCTGACAAGGCGCTTCTTTGATTAGTTTCTGGAGTTCATTCGATATGTATAAGAGGGGGGGTAAAGGGGCTCACGCCCCTCCTCTTAATAGAAATAAATGGGTTTTTCATGCAGAATTGAGTTTTCGTTCGAAATTTAGATGTAGGATCATTTTGAATTATTAGGTGTTCATTGAATAAGTATAAACAGGGGGAACGGGGGTTCTAATACCCCTTCCCTTAATTTATAGAAATGGGGTTTTCAAGTAGAATTGTCAAATTTCGTTCAAATCTCTGAATAGTTTTGGAAATTTAATGATTAAGTTTAAAATAGGAAGATAACTCCTCTTAAATTATACAAATGCTAAATGGATTTTATTGACAATTATCCGATTTGCTCTGAATTTTGGATATAGATTTTTTTATGATAAAGCATGTCCTTGATAGTTTAGGAGGTTCAATGATTAAGTATAAAAAAGGGGAAAGGGGAGAGCTGTTTCTCCTTCTTAATTTGTTTTTCGAACGGAATTAACCCTTAAAAATATAAGACTGTAATGTACAATTAGTATGCGTAGCCTGTGAGCTCAATGCCAACAGTTTAACTGGGCAGTATTCTTTTTATTATTTTAGATTTTAACTAACGTAGATGCACCTAAACGTTATAATAAAAAAAAATTAAAACATGTGAATGAATATTAATGTTTTTTTATGATTAATTTTATATTATAATGTGTGTTTCACATATGAAATATTTGTAGTTAGTATTTCCTGGACAGATTGCGTTTTAATATGCGAATCGAGATTTATCTAATAATAGATTTTTATCAGTGAACTCGATGATTGTCTGTGCTGCAGCTTTCTGGTCTAAAAAATTTGCAATGTTTTCAACGTTAAAATGTAAAGAAATATAATAAATTTTACTTAAATATCAACAAACGCAGCATTTTCACAAAAAATGTATCACAAAAAATATCAACAAACGTAGCATTTTATAGCACAAAAAAGTTTCTATCTTAATACATATCTTCGAATAAAACAGTTCCGGAAAATACAATCAGCGCTTATAGATCTATCCTTTTATCAACATTTCTTCGATTTAGAAAATCTTTTATATCCAATCGTTTTTTCTTTAACTTTATCTGGAAAACTTACATTTACACTTTTTTTCTCTTTTAATGATTCTTGGAAGATTTTATTCTGCTTTTTAAGATATATTGAACAAAGGCCTGTTTTGTGCTGGCTACGGCTTTCTTTTTCAAACTATTAAAAGAAGAACTCATTCATAACATGTCGTTTTCAGTGATACCATGAAAATACTTTTTCATTTATTGATACCATAAGTGGGTTTCTCGTATGCGTAGTTAGTAAGACACAAAACATAATGATTCTGTCTTATTTTTGCCTTATGTTTTACTTTTATTTGGGGTAATTATTAATCATTAAATATTTATTCATAATGTATAAAAGGTCTTCTGTATTTTTATTTTAGTATTTAAGTAACATAAAAGCGCTGAAACATTTTCTATTAAAATATTTTCAAACATGGGAATAAATATTAATGTTTAGTTTTATGATTCTTTTTATGTTATTATGTGTATTTCACACACGCTTTAAATATGTATAGTAGATATTATTTGATAAAAAAAATGCGTTAGATACGTTAGATATTTATTTAATAGGACAGGATACCCTTAATTTGGCCAAAAATGACGAAATTATCGGTGTTGCTTAAATGATAGTTCTTACCTCCAGTACATTCTCATGAAGTATAGTAAAGATTCGAGTATTATAAATACATTTTAAAGAGATTTTATTACATCACTGTCCCTTTAAATGCCACAATCAACTTTGTTTAAGAGTGATTTTTTTTTCAGTTTGTATTTTTTCGACGAATAGGAATATTCAAAATCATAAAACTTTTATTTATATATTTTGTTCAACTGACTCGATTTTTTGGGAGGGATTGTTCTTTATGGTCTATTTGATAAAAGTAGGTATCGGATTTACAAGAAATGAACATTTTTTAAATCACAAAAATGTAAAATAAATTCAGTTTGTTCTGTAACTTTACATGTATTTGAACATTTTGTCTTTGTTTTCTTTCTCCGAATCTAATTAACATAGGATATATCTGATACTTAAAATTATATAGCACACTTCTGCAAATCTCTCTATTATAAAAAAAGTTAATAACACTGTCACCGTTTTTTACAACACATTTTTAGCTTTCTAGTATTTACCCCCTAGCTTAAAAAAATAGCTCAAAAAGTTCAAAATCGTACGAAAATTTCTATTGTAAAATTTACTTGAACGTTTCATAATTTTTTTTTTCCAGTGAAGTTCGAACAATTTCGTGATAGAATAATTTTCTTTGTTTTAATCCTTTTTTATTATGCCAAAAATGCACCTTAAAACGCTTAAATTAAAAGAAAGCTCAAAGAGTGCCGAGTTACCTAATGTAATAACGTATGGCTGAGTATATGGTATTTAACTGACGCACATTTTGCTTATAAAAGCTATTGATTACGTTTTAATTTGAAATTACTAAAATTTTAAAATGCTCTAAGACACCCTTGCTTGCTAAAATTAAGTTTTGGCACAAGGTATGAACTATTAAAAAATTAACTCAAAAATAATTTACTGTTTGTAAAATTGTAAAAAGTTAGCTCATATGCTTAGGTTATTCAAATGCAGTATTTTAATATCCAAGTAAAAATATGAAATTTCTCTACAACACATGTAAAAGATATAACCTAATACTTTTTTTAAAGTAAAGTTTATTAGTTTTTTAAATATAAGATGGTTATCTGGAATTCTGATACATATCTATTAACGATTAATTTATAGTAAATAAGGTTATTTTAAGCATTAACTTTTCATTAAAATAAAATTCGGGCCACGTTTTCTTATAAAATATCTTTTATAGATTAGTGGTTTTACGAAAACAACTTTGAAAGTTTTTGAAAATACTTTTTATCTCATACATCCTAAGAGGCGTGTATAACTTTATTTATCTCTTAAATATTTTTGGCATAGACTATCATGGTAAAAAAAAAAAAAAAAAAAAAAAAAAAAAAAAAAAAAAAAAAAAAAAAAAATCAACAACTTTTCCATACATAAATTCGCATTTATAAGCCATCATTAAAAGTAATGTGTAAAATTATATTTGGTTGAAAAGTACGTTGACAGTCTTCGTGACATTTTCATTTATCCATTAACAGAGTGCACTAGCTTTCCCTACAATGAAGGACTGCTATGGTTTCGAACACTATTTCGTTTCATATATTATAGAAACAATAATAGTGCAGTTTTATTTATCACATTTCTTCCAAATACTTTTAAAGAATTGTTCAGTAAGTATTCCTCCAGATAAAAGAAAACATCCAGATATATAAAAGTTTTTCTGAATTTTTCTTTTTTGAGCTTTCTTTGTAGTCATCTACTTATATTTTTATAATATTTTTCTGTTAAAGCAGTTGCTCATAATGCTTATAACTAAATAAAATGTTTTATACGCTTGTACATTTTTCACTAAATTTAATATTGGTTCAAATATTTAAAGTAGTTTACAAATCTTTATATATATAAATCTTATGTGCGTGTGTTTGTCAATGAACTCCTCCTAAACGACTTGACCGATTTTAATGAAATTTTGTGTGTATGTTCCAGTGGATTCGAGAATGGTTCAAATTCGTATTTCATCGAAATTGATTCAGTACTTTTTAGTAATTAGGCAAAAAATAATAAGTGCTTTTTTTACTAATTAAAAGTGTTGAAGAAGTTCGCGGTATATAGCGCGGACGGAATGGCCGAGCGGTCTAAGGCGCCAGTTTTAAGCTCTGATTTTCGAAGTAAGTGATCATGTGTTCAAACCCCACTCCTGACATAGGTGTACGATTTGCATTAATTTTTTCTGTATTATAATTTTAATTAACCGGCTTCAAAAAATCATTAACGTTTAACTAAAAAGAGAAAAATTAACTTTTCTATGAAAAATTGAACCGACTTCAAAACTACTGAAAACTGAAAAATAATTTCCTATTGTAATAAGAAATTGAATTAAGAGCGTAGTATTTATCGTGCGTATTATTATATTTATGTACATTTATTTAATTTTTTAGAGTCAGTGCCAGCCAAAACATTTTCAAAATTAAAATTAAGTATCCAATGCAAATCCTTATATATATAAATCTTCTGTGCGTGTGTTTGTCACTGATCTCCTCCTAAACTACATGACGATTTTAACCAAATTTTGTGTGTGTGTTGCAGTGGATTCGAGAATGCTTTAGATTCACATTTCATCGAACTTGATTTAGTACTTTTTTAGTAATTAGGCAAAAACTAATAGTTAATGATTTTTCGCTAATTAAAAGTGTTGGATAAGTTCGCTGAATAGCGTGCGGATGAAATGACCAAGCGGTCTAAGGCGCCAGATTTAAGCTGGTTCTCGAAGAAAGAGGATAATTTATCCTTATTATAGTTTTATTTAACCGACTTCAGATAATCGTTAATTTTTAACTAAAAAGAAAAAAATAAACTTTTCTATCAAAAATTGAGCCGACTTCAAAAACTACTGCAAAGTGAAAAATAATTTCTTTACATAATTGTAATAAAAAATTAAATTAAAAGGCGTAGTATTGATCGTGTGTATTATTATATTTATGTGCATTTATTTATTATTTGGTGTCGGTGCCGGGACAACGTCTGTCGGGTCCGCTAGTATATATATATATATAATTTTATAATTTTAATTCTGAAAAACTTATTATACGTTTTATTTAATGAAATATACATATCTTTTAAAAGTGCATAAAATAGAAAATTTATATCGGTTCCATGAAACAAAATATTCTAAAATCTATTAACACATTTCCGTTTTTGAAATTTTGTACACTGATAAAAAAAAATTAGAAGATATTGAGATTGTGAATGAATCTTGCATCTGGGGAATTGTTTAGATAATTGCTACATGATAGACAGATGTAGTAGTCTGTATGAGAAAAAAATAAACATTTTTGGCCGAAAAAATAGTTTGTTTTGAGAGCTTTTGTATACAAAAGAGGAAAATACCCAATTTGTACTTATGCGGAAAAAGGACTAGAAAAATGTTTTTCATTTAAAGAAAATAATTTTTAGTAGAGTTTTTGGTTTTCGCGAACTTCTAGAAAAGTTGAACGCCTTCGAGTAATGGAGTCAAAAAGGTTTTCATGGGGAGCTGTGGTATTCTGTCCCTCTCGTCTAGAAGAACTTTTCACAATTCTTGGAGAATTTGTAAGGCAATTCGTAAGGTTGCTAGGCATCCAGAAACATACCTACCTCGATGGTCCCAAACATGCTCTATTGGGTTCCTGTCAGTTAGCATTTCCATACGTATGATTCTTTCCTCGAAAAGGAAATTCCTTCAAGTGAGCACAATGTGGCCTGCAATTGTCGTCGATTAACATGAAGCCACACTCTTAAAACGAAAGAGTGGATTTGGCTTCTCATGAAAGAGCTGTAATTTATTGGATCGTGAATAAGTTGTTTTTTAAACGCTTTACTCGTCTTTATTTAACTTGCTTTTTTTTAAACTACTCATCTTAATTTAAATTACTTACAAACAACTCGCTACTTGCGTTGCTTCAACCCTTTTTGAGAAGCTGCCTTTCAAATCGCGAGATGAATGAAATTGAGTTATTTTGTGACTGCGGTTTTAAGAGAGCATCTTCAATTGCTACTGTGTGGAACTAATAAGACTGAGGAACTCATCCCTGTATCTATGACCGTTCACAGCTCCATTTCCAATTATGTGGAGATGGTGCACAGTAGGCTTATGTGGTCACCGATCTCCAGTGCAGATAAACTGTATATCTGTGGTCTGTACAATAAGATATTAATGGTACATCCAAAGCATTCGTTGTCCTGATTTTCGATGGACACATGACCACATTAGTGTCAGCGAGAAATACCTCTCGGGTGCAAAGGATTAACTATATATTAAAAATTCTTGCTAAGCAATAATAGAATAAATTAATTAAAATACATCAAATGATGTAAAAAAACTGGAAAACTAGCTTTTTTCTTGCCATAATTGTGAAAAATCTTAAAATTGTATAAAGATATGAACATCATTATTCACCAGTAATACACGTATAAAAAAAGTTAAGAAAATAAAAAATAAATGGCAATATTCAAGATAAAATTACTTTATAATTCAAAGGTAGGAGAGCTTTCAAGACTTCACATCAAAGTAAATGGTAGAAAGTAAAAGCGTTTTTAAGTGAAAAGTTGTATAAGATATTAAAATTTTTCAACATAAACAACCAAATTATCTTAGCATCCATATTTTTTTTTTTTTTTCATAATAAAAAATTTTATTTATAATATTCTATGATGAGATTTATTATTTTTTACTCAGAGATAGTGACAATTTTTATAAATAAAACTGAACAGAGATATTTCGAAATTTGAAAAGGAAACTGGTGGTACTAAAAATGTTTTTATGAAATCATATATTACAATATAAAACTATTAAGTAAAATAAAAAAAAAACTTTTTTTTTTAAATGTAAGAATACGAGTATCATTTGCACGGCTACCACAGGTGACTATTTTTAAATTCTGTTCGCACATTTCGAACATTTGCAAGAGAAGGACTAGATAAGATATTAGCTTGAAAAGTGTTAATAAATTCGGTTTGTTTGTCTGTCCATTCGTCTATATTTCCTTTATTTCAGCTGGCATAAGTTTGTCGTCAATATCGAACTATTAAATTTTTTCTTTTTTTCGGAAATATAATTACTTCTTAATTTTGTATAATTTGAAATTTTACACTGTCAAATAAGGGGGAATATGCATTCAATTACGTATTGATTTGAAATTGTATCGCAATTTTCATCGCATGGTTATTAAATCATGATTATGTTTGGTCGCAGGAAATAATATTACTGAAGATTATCTAATTTGCACTTAAAATGACATAAATAGTTCAGGGCTTTTTTCCGGTTAATATTAAGTAAAGAAACTGACATATCATAATTAAATAAAAAATAATTACAAATAAATAATTTAAAAGAAACAAAAATTTAACAGATATGTAATCGAACTGTGTGAAATTATCAATATTTAAAAAGAAGAAAAAGAAAAGAAAAAAAGAAAATACAATGAAATCTTCAACGATTTCAACATCTATTTATGTTTGGGAGACGATTGATTATTAAATTTCGTAAGATTTCAGATGATATTTTCTATAGAAAAACAGATTTTTCGTGTTATTATTAGTCAATCTAAAATATTTTTATTACATGTAAAAAAATCAGTTCAGTTTCCAATATATATATACCAATGTTCTGGTAAATGGCTGCATGTGATGTGACTCGGGAAGCTTAGTCAGTATCCCTTATCAATTAAAACAAAGCGCAAAAACATTTATTATAGTTCTCATGTTACATTTACATGGTTGGTTTAATTTAATATATTGAATACTTTTAGAATTTAACGCTTGTTATGTGTACCACACATTATATAGGTACTAATTAAAATTCATTATGTTCTATCACGTCTGAAAAACTATGATGTAATGATATAAAAAATTATCAGATTATAGAAATTTATGTGAATTTCAATTAAGCTTAAATCAATAATGTTGTAAATTACTAATTTTAGGATAGTGTATTTAGTTCTATAAATCTCATTTATTTGCTCGTTTACAATTTAAAATCCACAAATATTAAACATAAAAAATATTAACTAAAATGCTGTGAAGAAATGGCTAAAGATCTACTCTAATCTGAGGTACAGAACTAAATTTCAATTTCATTAATTATTATTCATATAATAAGAAAACACATATTTCTTAACAATTAATACGAATTTATTTTGTCGGTAAATATATGAACTTTGTTTTTCTAACGCATTTAATGTTATTCAGTGATCTGAGAAATATGTAGGTTTCTGTGTACAAATTCTCCATATTATTTTCTTACCTGAAAAATTATATTCATATAAATTAAGGAATGTAACACAGTACTAACATAATTTATTTTCTACACGACTAAACTTTTAAAGAATGTTGGAGCTTTTAATGTAATTAAGAACAAAGCTTAAGACATGTTTAATATAACTTTTCTTAATTTTACCCATGTAGTGATTATATGGTGCGTTGTAGTACGCAATTTTAAACGTTAATATTGTTTTACTTAATAAGTTCTAAATCACAAATGAAATTTTTATGAGACATGAGATTTATAGATTATTTTGAAAGAAACGTTATAAATTCAAAGATTTTAAGAATGAATCGATTGATTCATATAAGTGAAGCCATTGTTGAATTCAGACATTTATCTCCGGGAGGGACTTCTGTGTCTCTAGGGGGGGGGGTACAATAGAGTTCCGGGGGCGATTTTTTACCATTGAAAACACAAAATTTCAAATTTTCCGTAGGGGGGGGGGGTACTTGGTAGCTATAGGAGGGAATGTCCCGCCACGCCACCCCCTGAATTCAACACTGAGTGAAAATGCTTCACATGTAATTTTGGTGTACATTTATCTCAATTGTAGTAATAGTGAAAAACCTCTTATAATGCAGCTGAAGGAAATTTAAAAAAGATTTGTTATGATTGGACTTTTTTAATTTAAGGAGCGTTGGGGTATGTTATATTCAACATATATGTAAACAAGATTTATACAAAATCTATTGAAAAAAATTATAACTTTGCTGAAAAAAAATGTTTCTCCTTATTTTGAAACAAAATTTTTCAAAAAATCCTCTGGACATTCAAAATAAAAAAAAAAGCAATTATTGGCTTCTAAAAAGGCTAAAGCGAAGTTTGTTGTAACATTAAAATTTACAAGGTTTTTTTTTAAATTCTGATTATTACCACTCGTTTTAACGTTTTAACCAAGGGTGTATTGCCGGGCTATATTGTATTTGTTTCTATTTATTGACATACTTTAGGTTTTTTTCTTCTACTTTCTTATAAGATATTTTTAATAAATTAGAAAAAAATTAAATAATTGATTTTTTTAAAAAATAAAACATAATTTTTTTGTAGAAACGTTATATATTTAGACGCAAACAGTGTAAAAAAGATAAATTATAGTCGATTTCAAATTTAATTTGTAAACTGTGATCTGAAAAAAAAAAAACTTTACTGAGTATTTTGATTCTAGAATTTATTTTACTTCAGTATTTTTTATTATTTTTAACAATTATACATGCAATAATGATTTATTTAGTACTTTGATAAGTTTTGTTGATTTCTTTTTTCTTTTTCTTACATTTTTAAGTATGACTATTTTTATAAATTAAAGAATAATTCTTTTAAGAATCCTATCTTTCATTTGTAATTACAAAGATTTATTAATTTTCAGATATATTATTATATTAAAAAGAATACACAATATATTCATTTATTGTAGACTCTGTTAAACTTTATTGAAAGTTTTATCCCTATTTTTATAATATAATACACGAATGTCTTTATAACTTAAAAAAAGTTTGGTTGATTTTAAAAATCATGTTTATCGCATGGAATTACGAGAGTTTTTCCTACTTCAGAAGTGACTAGTATTTCTAGATATTTCACATTAAACATTGTTTTGATTTTAATTAAAAACTTTTTACCCTTACATTTGCCATTAGACACAATTATTAGCGTACATCAAGTACAAACCACATTATATTTAAAAAAATCATGTTCCACCTTTATGTATGAGGATTTATTCTTTTTTTAAAAGTCATGTTTCCCCTTTAAGCTCGAGAATTTATTCTTTTTTAAAAAAAGTTTCGCGTTAATTCCATATTTTGCATAAACAAGTTTCTTATTTATCACTTTACTAAGCTTTAATCAATACATTTTATTTTTTCATTTTTGTCATTAATATGATTGTTTGAAATTCATGCAGAATTATTCATTAAAATTTCACATGAAAAGTGACATCCTTCACAAGTAATTACTTTTTTCCCCTATTCTAAATGTTATACATTGTTTTAATAATTTTAGAGAAAAGGTATACTGTATCTACTTTTTTCCCTAAAGAACAAAGTTGACACAGATGACATTGCTATAGATATTTTGAGAAGTTAAATCGTGAAATTCACACAGAAAAAATATCCTGTGGAAGTACAGGTTTTAAGAGACTACTCTAGTCATTCGTAAAAACTCGCACATCACTATTAAACCTATTGCAGTATTCTGTTCAAATTTCTCGCTTGCTTTTTTTCCTTTTTTGCATAGGATAGCTGCGTTCAATCTTTAACCATGCTATTTAAATTTTTTCAGTTTTTTTTTTCTCTTCCTTTTGTATGAGATATTCCGTCACATCAAGAGACGACTCAGAAAGTTAAAGTAACTTTATAAAAGAAAATATGAAAACGAAATATAAAAAAATATCGGAACCAGTCCGGTTAGAAATTGACCTCAACTATTCCAAAAGTAAAAAAAGTTAAATAAAAGTCAAGATATTGAGACGCAAAGAAATTTGAAAAGAATCCGCTGACTGATTTTACATTAATATGAAAGTATATTTACATGACTAGCGTACATTCTTAACATAATGTATGCAGAGACAACAATTTCTTGATATTTATTTCAACTAAAGCTATAAATTTGCATTATTATAGCCAAAGGCCACCAAACATTGTTGTATTTTTATATTAATCCTCCTTTACAAAATTTCAGGTACGAATGCTCATTTCTACTACAGTTCAAAATATATTTTTGCGTTTACCTCATAGAATGTGTTTATCTTAATAAAATAAAACATATTTGCATTAAACTAATTAATCTTCCGCACGAGTAAACTTTTAAAGAATGTTCTAGCTTTTACATATAATTTCGAAACGAGCTAAACCGATGCTAAGTGTTGCTTTTCTTAACCATTAGCTTCCCATACTTTTGGACGTCTTCTATTTTATATTCTAAGTTTTAGCATCTAACATGAGATTAAATATTATTCCTCTTCTTAAGCTTTAATTACTCGTTAATTAAACTTCAAAAAGAACGTTAATAAGCTAAAAGGTTTTAAGGATAAATTAAGTATTTAACATATTTGAATATTTTCCATTGGTACTTTGAGTGTGTATTTATCTAAAGTAATATTAACGTAATTCCCAATAAATAAATATATTTTTTTAATTTACGAATGGCTAAAAGCGGCTTTAGATTTATTTTTTATTTTAAAAAAAGGAGGAAACTGAAATTTTAAACGTATAATTTATATTTTAGATAATGAAATAAAGTTTTACAACATTCGTACGCAAGAAAAAATTTGGGAAATTTTAGCTAGTTTAGTACAGAAAATTTCCTTAAAAACTAATTACTATGTCTGAAGATAGATTTTTTGTGAAATAAGGCAAATATTACTTTATTATAATTCTTATAAAACGTGCTTAAAATTCCTTAAAGAGTACAAATCCTGTTTTGCGATGGAAAAAAAATCGAACGTGAATTGTAAGTTTGGAATTTGGAATTAGTGCGAAAAAAATGGACCTAAATAAAACAAAATTTATCGAATATTTTATTCCTTTCCTTTCATTATTACACATGATTGACTTTAAATATTAGATCTTAGTTAAACAGATATCATACAAATTGTTTAAATCTTTTATACAGGGTGATTCACAAAGATATGGTGAATGTATTTTCCTCTTTAGAATCACTGTTAGACACACACTTCGAACTGAAAGGTTTCATAAAAAAGCTTTTGCAATAGCCTTACAGTTGCTAATATGATCTCCAATTTTAACACGAACTTTGAAATTCATATCGTGAAATTCTAAAGAAGAATTTTTATTACTTTTTGTGATCGCTAAGTATCTCTTACTTAATCAAGAATATAATAATATTATTTATTTCCGGTTAGAACTCAGGATTTTTTAATAAAAATGGAGGTCAAGCTATCCAACATAAAAAAGTATTGCCAGTTAAATGGCACCACTTTTCTGAAATGGTATAACTCCACTTACTTTCACCTTAATTTATATGGTCATAAAAAAAGGTTAAATAAGACGAATTTTACTATTTTAAAAAAGTGGTGCTAATCAAGAAAACTGAATTTAAAAATTAGTCACTGGCAACACTGTGTTTATAATGAATAATTTGACACTTGTTCTGACGGTATGTTTGCTAAAATTTGTGATTATCCAAAATACGCTAACATTATATTCTTTAATAAGATATATTAATGTCGTTACATTTTATTTATTTCAATAAAAACAGCATACATTTTACAGTAAATTTGAAAAATATTCCTTGCGCTTTTTCTTGTATATATGAGAAATGAGAACTTTATATGCATTTAACTTATTTTATTTTATGATTTTATTATATTGATAATAAAAGTTATTGTCATCCATTTATTTTTTAAAAACACGTTTGTCGTTATTATTCGTATTGATTCAAAGAGAAAACATTTCTAAGGATTTAAACATAAAAGAAACCTGCTGAAACACTGCCTATAAACAACAAATAAAAAACACTATATTTTGATACTCTCAATAAAAGAATCTAAAAGGTAGCTGCAAACTATATTTTGATTCCGTTAAAATCAGTTTAAAATGTCATCAGCATAAAATTTGTTGAATGGCTTTTCAAGCTGTTGCAAAAAGAAAATAACAAAAGTTTATATTAAACATTTTTTGTATTCTGAAAATACTCGATATATTTTTTTCAAGTGATATATAAAAAGAGTAATATTTGAATGAAAAACTCTTTTCTTTTATTTCTACCAATACCCGATTTTTTTTATAGAAGGGAAGATTTATTTTGTTTTTAGCATAGCAGAACTCATACTTGACTTGCTGTTTACTGCACGATTTATTCTGTCATAAGAATAAACTATTTCACTCCGAAAGCATGCAAAATAAAAATTATTTTCAGATAATATCATGCATTTTCGTATCTCCGTTTTAACAAAATAAAGAATGATATGTTAAAAATACAAATTCTTTAACACTCTAAATTTTAAATACTGAGTATAAATATATTTCCTAATGCGACATATATATGCAATACGACGCAATATTAGTTTCATATATTTTCTTAGCTTCTTCGTTACTGAGTATTTATGTATTATTATTGATTATTACTGAATTACTGCTTCTCCCAAATGACTTCAGAGCACGATTTTTAATTTGTTTGCAGTTGTTTTTATAATACACTTTGAAACATATCATTCTGAATAGAAATTGTAATTATGTTCGAATACATTTTATGGAATTTTACAAAATTTAGGTCTATATATGTGACACCAGGGAACGAATATATTGAATACATTTTGTCTTTGTTTATTACTGATATATTAAACAGCTTCAGTTTGTTTATGTATATAAATGAAATAAATTGATAAATATATAAACAAAGATTGTTACTAAGTATTAATCAGTTTTGTCTCTTATTCAGTTATTTAACTGAAAATTAAGAGACTTTTCTACTTTCGTTTGAACTCTATCTAGGGCAAATTACTTCAGTGGCTAAAATTTTGAAATGAATGAATGATACTATGTTTTAAGAACAAATTTGTTTAAAAAAAAGAAAACGTTTTCTTTTGTACATGTTATAAATGCAAAATTCTGTTGCCCCTGTCGTATTTGGTATTTAAAATTAAGTGGGACACATACTTCCTATTACCTTATAAAATGTTAATATTTAAATATCTGAAAATAAATTGCTACTTAAATTCCTAAAGAAATGAAGAGAATTTTTTATTTGTTTTGTGCAACATGAATAACTCAAAACGATTTTTATCACTGGAATAATGTTGAATCTAAGACGTTTGATGCATTCATATATTTAAAAATCTCCTCCGAAAATTGATACTTATTTCTTCTTCTTTCGGTGTTCTTTTCTTAAACAATGTCGCCTTTTTTTCTTAATTTTCAGAATATTTCTAAAATTTATAAATTTCAAGTGCATTTAGGAAAAATACTTCATGGAAGTTTTCAAGAATAGAACACAGTTTTATTTTCCAAAACAATAAAAAATCTTATATTTTGACGATGTACAAGGGGCAGATGTTTGCTATATTTTGAGAAACTTTTTCAAGTTACTAGATGATAAATCATTCAAAATTCAATCCGTAACTATATATCTTGGAACTGACTATCAACAAGAAGCAAACTTTTTTTTCAACCAGGCTTTAATATCGAAGAAAATGACAAAGTATATATTTTATTGTCGCTTTGTCTCCACCCATCATATATAAAGTTTAGTTTTGTTATTTTTAAAATTATATAAATTGAATCAAAATAGTTAAAAAAATTATAAAAAATTTGAGAATAGAACTAAATTTTACTTTCCAAAACAATAAAAAATCTCATATTTCGACAACATTCAAGTTGCAGCTGTTTTTTTTATTTTGGGAGATTTTTGGAATTAGAAGATAAATAATTCAAAACTCAATCTGTAACTGTCTCTTACAGCCAACACTCAACAAGAAGAAAAGATTATAATTTATCTCTTTTAGATCGATTAATGATGGTATGATGCCTTAATGGAAGAAACTAAAAAATCTCTTTCTCTAACTTTCCTTTTTTTTCTCTCTCTCGAAGAACTTTTAATTTTAAAGAAAATGACAAAAAAGATATGTTATTTATCTTTTTTTCCATCCATCATATATGAAATTTAATTTCTTTACATTTTTAAATTATATAAATTAAATAGAAATATGGAAAACATTTTATGAAAGATATCAAGAATAGAATACAATTTTACTTTCCAAAACAATAAAAGATCTTATGTTTCGGCAATGTACAAGATGCGGCCGTTTACTTTATTTTGGGACATTTTTGCAAGAAACTATAAGATAAATCATTCAAAATTCAATCTGTAATTGTGCCTCTTATAGCCAACTCTCAATAAGGTGAGAATATAATTATTTATCTCTTTTAGATCCATTAATGATTTTACGATGCCTTAATGGAAGAAACTCAAGAAACTCTTTCTCTAATTTTCCTTTTTTCCCTCCAAAGAATCTTTAATTTCAAAAAAATGACAAAGAAGATATTTTATTGTCTCTTTGTCTCCACTCATCATATATAAAATTTAAATTTTATATTGTTTTTTATATTATATAAATTAAACAATATAGGGAAAACATTTATGAAAGTTATCAAGAAAAGAACACAGTTTTACTTTCCAAAACAATAATAATCTCATATTTTGGCAATGTACAAGAGATAGATGGTTGCTTTATTTCGAGACTTTTTTGCGAGAGACTAGAAGATAAATAATTCAAAATTCAATACGCAACTGTGTTTCTTACAGACAACTCTCAACAAGAAGCAAAGATCATAATTTATCTCTTTGATATCGATTAATGGTGGTACAATGCCTGAAAGGAAGAAAGTAGAGAAACTCATTCTCTAAGATGCCTTAATTTTAAAGAAAATAACAAAGTAGACATTTTATTGTCGCTTTGTCTACACCCATCATGCATGAAACTTATTTTCGTTGTTTTTTTTTTAATTATATAAATTAAATCGAAATACGGAAATATTTTGTGAAAGTTTTCAAGAATAGAACACAGTTGTGCTTGCCAAAACAATAAAAAATGTTATATTTTAACAATATACAAGAGACGGATGTTTGCTTTATTTTGTTACACATGTGCAAGAGATTACAAGAAAAATCATTGAAAATTCAATCCATAACTGTGTCTTTTACAGCCAACTCTCAACAAGAAGCAAACATCATAATTTATCTGTTTTAGATCAGCTAATGATGGTATGAGGCCTTAATGGAAGAAACTCAAAAAACCCTTTCTCTAAATTTCCTTTTTTATTATTTTTCAAAGACGCTTTAATTTCAAAGAAAATGACAAAGAAGATATTTTATTCTCGCTTTGTCTTCATCCATCTTATATGAAATTTAATTTTTTTATTTTCTAAAATTATATAAATTAAATTGAAATAGGGAAATCATTTTATGAAAGTTATCAAGAATAGAACACAGTTTTACTTTACAAAACAATAAAAATTATTATATTTTGACAAAGTACAAGAGGCAGATGTTTGCTTTAATTTGGGACACATTTGCAAGAGACTAGAGGATAAATCATTCACAATTCAATCCGTATTTGTGTCTCTTACAGCCAACTCTCAACAAGAAGCAAAGATCATAAATTATATTTTTTCGATCGCTTAATGATGGTACGATGCCTTAATGGAAGAAACTCGAGAAATTCTTTCTCTAACTTTCCTTTTTTATTATTTTTCAAAGACGCTTTTATTTCAACGATAAAGACAAAGAAGACATTTTATTGTCTTTTTGCCTTCATCCATTATATATAAAGTTTAATTTCTTTGTTTTTTTTAATTATATAAATTAAATACAATTCTTAAATTAAATCGAAATAGGAAAATATATGAAAATTTTCAATTTATACTTTCTAAAACAATAAAAAATTTCCTATTTTGGCAATGTACAAGATGCAGCTGTTTGCTTTATTTTGGGACACTTTTGAAAGAGACTAGAAGATAAATCATTCAAAACTCAATCTGTAACTTTGTCTCTTATAGCCAACTCTAAACAAAAAGAAAATATCACAATTTATCTCTTTTGGATCGACTAATGATGAAGGATGCCTTAACCCCTTGAAGGGCGGTGGTATAAAATATATACCACTTAATTTTAATTGCGAAATGTTACATTGGCACCAGAATTTTTAAATGAAAACTTCAATTATATGAAGTACTAGAAGGAAAGCTTTCATCTATTTAGAAATAAATTTGTTTTTAAATTCTGGTGTCAATCAATCATTACAGCATTTTGAGAATACAAGTGCTTTGCCCCTCAAAGGGTTAATAAAAGAAACTCTCTAACTTTCCTTTTTTTTCTTTTTCAAGGATGCTATAATAAAAAAAAGAAAGAAAAAGAAAAAAGAAAAAGAAAACATTTTATTGTATCTTTGCGTTCACTTATTATATATGAAGTTTAGTTTTTTTATTTGTTTTTTAATAATTATTTAAATTAAATGCAATTGTTAATTTAAATCGAAATAGGAAAACATTTTGTGAAAGTTTTCAAAAATAGAACACAGTTTTACTTTCTAAAACAATAAAACATCTTGTATTTTGGCAATGTTCAAGAGGCAGCTGTTTGCTTTATTTTGGGAAACATTTGCAAGATACTAGAAGAATAATAATTTAAAATTTAATCTATAATTTTGTCTTTTACAGCCGACTCTCAACAAAAAAATATCATAATTTATCTCTTTTTGATCGATTAATGATGGTACGAATTTAATGGAAGAAATTCGAGAAACTCTGTCTCTATAACTTTCCTTCTTCTTTTTTTTTTTTTTTTTTCCAAAGACGCTTTAATTTTAAAGAAAAAGACAAAGAATATATTTTATTGTCTCTTTGTCTCCAGTTTAATTTCTTTTATTCTTTTTTCTTCTACTTTTGCAGCAACATTTACGTTTCATAGTTCCAGTTTCTTTTATAAACGAAATTATTATTTTCTTTAATTTCTCTTGTAGTAAAATGAGTATTAAGGTATCTACCTACGTGCGGAGCACTTTTTTTTTTTTTTTTTTTTTTTTTAGGACAGTCTTGAAAGAATATGATAATTTTAAGTTTTATTGTATTACAGAATGATAAGAAAACATAAAATCCTAACAATATCTTTTTAATATTTTAAAAAACTGGTGTTTTTTACTGTTAGGTAGCTTTCATTACAAAAAGTAAAAAACTACCTATTGCAGCCGTACGGGGGAAAGCACTTCCAGAAAAGTTTGGTATATTTTCACCGATCATGACCCCCAGACCTCAAAACCACCCTCCGTTCAAGTGTTGACATATATATATATATATATATATATATATATAACCATATGTATATATATATATACA
Organism: Maratus speculifer; assembly: GCA_964019185.1. Lineage (NCBI taxonomy): Eukaryota > Metazoa > Arthropoda > Arachnida > Araneae > Salticidae > Maratus > Maratus speculifer. The sequence continues at coordinate 13,814,149 of OZ025291.1, read as the reverse complement.
TATATACATATATATATATATATCTGATTTTTGTCATGCGATAACTATCGTATTTATGAACCGATTTGAATGAAACTTGGTATGTACATAGTACATACAAATGTCTCGACTGAGTTCGTTAGACAGCATCATCCGCCATCTTGTTTCAAAATGGCGTCCATTAAAATTTTTTTTTTAAATTAAAAATTTTAAATTAGATGCGAAGAAATTAAAAGTTGAAAAATATTTTTCTTTTATGTGTTAGAACTTAAAACAACGATTCCAGAACACTTTTTATTTTGTTTATATCTTAAAAAATGATTGAGTTATAGCAGTTTGAATTTTTCTTATGGCTAACATTTTGAAACAATCTGATATTTGTCATGCTGTAACTAACGTATTTATGAACTGATTTGAATGAAACTTGGTATGAATATAGTACATACAATTGTCTCGAACGAGTTCGTTAGCCAGCATCATCCTACATCTTGTTTCAAAATGGCGGTCATTTAAAATTTAAAAAAAATTAAATTTTAAATTAAATGCGAAGTAATTAAAAGTTGAAAAATATTTTTCTTTTCTGCGTTAGAACTTAAAACAAAGATTCCAGAACACTTTTTATTTTGTTTATATCTTAAAAAATGATTGAGTTACAGCACTTTGAATTTTTCTTGTGGCTGAAATTTTGAAACGATCTGATTTTTGTCATGCTGTAACTAACGTATTTATGAGCCGATTTGAATAAAACTTGGTATGTACAGAGTACATACAAATGTCTCGACCGTGTTCGTTAGCCACCATCATCCGCCATCCTGTTTCAAAATGGCGGCCATTTAATTTTTTTTAATTTAAAATTTAAAACTAGGTACAAAAAAGTGAGAAATTGAAAAAAATTTTTCTTTTGTGTATTTGAGCTTGATACAAAGATTAGAGGGCGTTTTTTCTTTCATCTATATCTTGAAAAATGGCTGAGTTAATAATACGCATATTTATAAACTGATTTGGATATAACTCCGTGTGTACATAGTACATATCAATGTCTTGATCGAATTCCCTAGCCAACTTCATCCGACATCATTTTTCAAAATGGCGGCTTCTTTTAAGTTTGTCAGAAATCTTAATGTTTAATGATGTACAAATAAAAAATTAGAAATTGAAAAAAAGATTCTTTTGAATGCATTTATTTTAATAATGAATTCCGGAGTATTTTTTGCTTTGTCTTTATCTTAAAAAACGCCTGAGATATAGCAGTGTGGAATTTGGCGACTCTCAAAATCGCTGAAAATAAAACCAGGTTGAATAAAATATGACTAATTTCTAAAAATTCTATTAATAATCAGTATTGACAAAAACCAGCATTCAATTTTATAAAATCGGGTTTCACTAATTTGAGCTTCGTATGTTTGAATAATATAATTTAATTTAAAATAAATAATTTATAAATAAGTATATGAAAGTTACCACTTCCTCCCGGCATTGCCGGAAGGACTTTTTTTAAGCAAAATTTCACGTTTACGCCAGACAGCGTACACTCAATTCAAATAAATATATTTCAATTTCCTTTAAGTTGCACACTTCTTTATATTCATCTGTGCACTGAACTAGGAATTTTACAATATCTTCAAATATAGCCGAAAATTTTTAAAATACGTAAAAAAGTACATTTTTTTAGTAAAAATTACCAATTTTTCATATTCGAGTGCCTATAAAATAATTAAATTTTCACATATAGCTTAGATCCTAGTTCAGAGCATAGTGAGTGATATGGAAAGCATTCTTACAAAATTTCACTGAAATATCTTTAAAACATTTTATGTAATAAAATGTTTTAAAAGTGTGCGATAAACGACATGTGCGATAAACGACATGTGCGATAAAGACATGTGCGATAAAAGTTTATCGCACATGGAAATATCGAAAAAATTGATTTTCCAGAAATCGCATTTAAAGATTTCTTTAAAGGTAAGAAACTACAATATTTAATTTTTACGCTTAAAATTCATCACATTTGTATTCGAACCCTCCCTTAACTTTATTTTTAACCATTTTTAACCTTTTGTAGCTCTTTTTGTTTTCCTGGTAAGTTTTGCTGTGTTTAAGCGAGGGACGATTTGAATTTTTTATTCTTAGCAAAATATCATGCTTGCGCCAGACAGCGTACACTCAATTTAAATAAATATATTTTAATTTCCTTTATGCTGCACACTTCTATTACATTTATCTGTGCACTGAACTAGGAGTTTTACAATACCTCGAAAAATAACCGAGACATTTCAAAATATATAAAAAATACTTTTTAAAAATGTAAAAATTACCATTTTTCATATTTGAGTGTCTATAAAATAATTAAATTATCACATATAGCTTAGATGCTACTTCAGAGCATCGTGAGTGATATTGAAAGCACACTTACCAAATTTCACTGAAATATCTTTAGAACTTTTTATGTAATAAAGCTTATCGAACACGGAAATAATGAATATTTTTTTTTTCTAGAAATCACTTACATGTATTTATCTTGCAAAAATCTAATATATTTAATTTATACACGTAAAATGCATCACATTTATATTCTAACCCATTTTTAACTTCATATTTAACCATTTTTAACTTCTTTGTAGCTCTTTTAGTTTTCCTGGTAAGTTTTGCTAAGAATAGCGAGTGACTTTTGAATTTTTTATTTTGTTCAACTGATAATCCTAATTGTTCGAATACAGGTAAAAGTCCTAAATATCCTGAATTATAAATTAAAACTGATAAATTGAAACAGATCTTGAATCTTAATTGTTTGTTCTTTCATAAAAAATAATAAAAAAATATAAAATTTTCACAAAAATGGATATTTTGATATTTATTAAAATTGCCATAACTCCTTTTCTAATAATAGTAGGAATAAAATTAAAACAGATTTGGAATCGTAAAAAATTGCTCTTTTATATAAAACAATAAAAAAAATTGAAAATTTTCACCAAAATAGCCATTTTGATGTAGGCAGATATCTTAAGTCATAATGGCTGTCATTAGCAAATTTATTCAAATAACAATAAAATAAAAATTATTATCATGAAAATGAAACTTTTTATTAATTTTAAATTAATATAACATATACAAAATAAAATTTATATAAACAGCTATAATTATTGCACAAATTAACAAAGTTATATTCTTTAAAGATTCCAATGTTAAAAAATAATAAATGCACACAGTCACACACACACACACACAAAAAAAAAAAACCAAAAACTTTAACAGAGTTCAAATATCAGTGATGTTGTTTCCATTATGAAATGAACAAGTAAGAAATATCATGCGTTAAGTACAGATTATGAAGCATTTGCCAACATTTCATGAAACCTTTAACAAAACTTCGTTATTTAGGAAAATAAGGGTATACAGCAAAATCTAGCCAAATATGTATTCCAATAGTTTTGAACAGTCCTTTATTTGATCTGTCAATTGATATGCATACTATATAATGGAAAAATTTAGTTTAGCAAGAAAAAAAGCTTAAAATTTATTTTTCAGCAATTTATACTAAACATGGGAATAAAATTAAAAATTTTTGTTCAGCCCTGTAGTAGCACCTTATACCTTTATTATACGTCAATAAGAATCTAAAATTTTTTTAAAAATAAAACACTCTTAAAATAACTGAAATTAAATTTTTCTTGTGCTTGATGACTTAGGGTTTTGTGCGGTCGGCTCTTGGACTAGAACGTTTTGTGTAGCATTATAAATTCTCATTTAAGAACGTTCTTGCGACTGCAACCCCAAAATGGTAGTGACACCGGCATGGAATAGAGCTAATGTTAGAGGAAGGACTGTCATCATCAATTTTAAACCATTACTTTTGAAATTGATTTGGTACTTCCTGATATTTCTTACAATTATATTTCAGAATGTTTATACACTATATGGCCAAATCTGACTGGCCACTTCCAATTTTAGACATTTTGTTAAATATCTAGAAAAATACATGAGGAATTACCCTGAAACTCTAAGTGTGCAAATGTAATAGTACAAATCATACATTTCCGTGATGATTTTTTCACAAAACTCCATTTTGACCGTTAGAAATTTAAAAAAATCGAACATCTTCTGGATTAACCCTATCAAAACTCATGTAACAAAATACTTCAAACTGTAGAATATGATTAAGTGGCTTATTGTAATAAACTGGTTTTCATTTTTATGCACATAGTACTCGTAACAGATTTTGAAATGATTCTATAGACGAACACTTTCAGAATTTTTAAACTATGTTTTTTAGAGTTTTACATAAATTGCTCTATACATTTAGCTAACATAATATGCAAATAAAATTTTGATAGAGCCTGCGCATGCACAATGAATAATTATTTTTTAAACCTGCTCTTTTTGCTATTTTTTTATCCCGAATACACGGTATTTTGTACAATGATGTCTGTCATAGTTTCGGAAAAGAACATTATTTTATATTAAGAACTCTGTAAATTATCAGAGAAAAACTTGAAAAAATTGTTTTAATAAAAACTTGAAAAAACTATTTTAATAAAAACATTAATTTCTCTACGAGTATACATGCTATCCGCAAAAAATGAATAAAATTTATTACAATAAGCTACTTAATCATAATCTACAGTTTGAACGCTTTTGCTACATTAATTTTGACAGGGTTATCCAAAAGATCTTCGCTTTTTTTAATTTGTTGACGGTCCCCTATGAAGTTTCGGGAAAAAAAAAAAACCTTCACGGAAATGTATGACCGTACTATTATGTTTACACACTTAGATTTTCAAGATAATTCCTCATGTATTTTTCAAATTTATCAAAAATCGCAAGTGGTCACATAACGGCGAACGCTTTTCGCGCTTTTTTACTACTTTTAAATTTCGAATATTTTAAGAAATATTCTTGGCGATCATTTATATGTTATTGGTGACTACCATGCCTAATTACAAGTTGCTAACATGTGCAGTATGACAAAAACTTATTTAAGAATGTTTTTTTTGCTCTTGCAATCTTCAGGTTGTAGTGACACCACCATGAAACAGAGCCAATGTTACAGCACAGGCTGTCGCCTTCAAAACCATTAATTTTGAAATCAATTTGACCTTTCTTAAGATTGCGTAGATATTACCGTTTAAAAATACTTTTCGTGCCTTTTCTTCAAGTTGCTAACTCGTTCAGTATCACAAAAATGCAATTAAGAACGATTTTTACTGCTGCAACACTGAGGTGGTAAGTGTGACATCTACCTAAAATAGAACCTATGTTAGAGCAAAAACTATCAGCTTCATCTTTCAACCATTACTTTTGAAATCGGTTTGGTATTTTATAAGATAGCATAAGATACGTAATTTAGACTAGCGGGTTTTAGGAATGCTTTTCACAAAATTCGTCCTTTTAAATTTCGAATTTTCTCTCGACGGTTCTTAAAAAACATTTGCATTTTTAAAGTAATTATAAGACCGAATTTCAAATTTTTCCCTCAGTATCATATAAAACGCAATTTGTAACTTTCTTTTTTTCTTTTTGTTTTTGTTCCTGCAAGCACCAAAAGGTAGTGACAGCACACAAGAAACAGCCTATGTTGGAAAAAGGACTTTCACCATCAACTCGCAATCATTACTTTTGAAATTGGCTTGATATCTTCTTAAATTGATAAGAAATCAACATTTAGAACGCTTTTTTAATGTTTTTGATGCATTTTCACTCCTTTTAAATTTCGTATTTTTTAAAGAAATATTGTTAAAAATCATAAAAAGGTCTTCGAATTGTCACAAAATTTCTGAATAGACGCTCCCATATCAACTATCGTAGAATACTGATAATGAAACATGCATACATATCGCATTTTCCAAAAAGTTATTGAATAATATATTGTGAAATAGTATTAGCATCTGACTACGTTTTAATTGGTTATTAAAATTAATGTTTCATAATGCGATAGTTATCAAGCAATATTCAAAATAACTAATATCGAACTAGCAATACAGAGAAATAAATAAAAGTATCTTTTGATAAAAGCTTTAAAAAAATCGAGCTCATTGTCGATACCATATCAAACTATCCAAGATGAAAACAATGTTGCCAGTGAGCTACTTGTTTTGAATTCAGATTTCTTGATTGACACCGATTTTTTGAAATAGTAAAATGCATCTTATTTAACCTCATTTAATAACATTAATTAAGGCAAAAATACGTTAAATTGAACATTTCATAAAAGTGGTTCTAATATAAAAAGGTAGCTCACTGGCAATACTGTTTTCATATTAGATAGTTTGACATGGTATACCGATGACAAGTTTAGAAAAGCTAAATTATGTAAACTAAGTGAAAGAGCCTCCGTGCTCGAATGATAACGAAAAGTAAAAAGATGGAATAGAGATGAAGTATGGTGGCTGGGGGTGATGCTAAAAACGTAATTATAAAATCCGCTACATTAGACCCAAACACAACCGCTTGCTTAAAAAAAAAAAAAAAAAAAAAAAAAAAAAAAAAAAAAAAAAAAAAACATTTAGTAATACAGTTTTTAATTCATAATCTAATGAACTCCGACTTTCTAATGCTTACATATAAGCAGATCATATTCATTTATGTAAAAAAAGCGCGGTTAATGTCAAAGAATTCGTTCCTTCTTCCCCGTGCTTTTTTTGTTTGGGCCTAATGAGGCCATTTGAGCAATGATGCGCATCATATTACAAACCGGTTTCACCGCATAGTGCACCTCATTCTATCTCTTTCCTGCATGGTATTTAAGGTCCCTGCCCCTGTTCAAGGAAACGCTCACGAGCTAATGCTATTCCTGGGGAAGCATTTTTCTAATAACTCTTTCGCATTTTGATATTTTAAAGTAATTTTTTTTGCAATGGATAGCTGAGGCGCTTGCTAACATCTCTCTTTTTTTACTTTTTAAATTTAGGTTGTAGATATTTTTTATAAAGTTAGTTTCACTTTCAGAGCCGGTTTCGAAAGTGAAAGTACTTTTAAAAAAATATCTGCATCGAAATTCGAAAAAGTAAAAAAGGAGCGATGTCGGCATGCACCTCATCTACCCAATGCAAAAAAATAAAAAATAAAAAATAAAAAAATAAAAAAAAATGTGAAAATGCGAAAGAGTTATTAGAAAAATGCCTCCCTATAGGAATAGCATTAGCTCGCGAGCGTTTTCTCAAGCGAGGATAGAAGCCTTAAGGCACCACGCCGCTAATCGCTTGCCAGTGTAGAGGACTGTGGACTTGATTCCAGCTGACTCCATTGCGCACACATTTTGTACACAGCTCTATGTTATATTTCTCTAGTGCTGTAAAATTTCCTTCCGCTCTCTCGTCCTTGTATATTAAAGATGAATAATAAGCAGGCTTTCACGTCAAGCACACAAATCAGATAAATGTTGTTCAATAAACAAAACTAAATGAAAGATTTCTTTATTTTTAATAGATATCTAACTACATTTTAAATATCGGGCGAAAGATTGAAAATTGAAACATTAGTGGGTGCACTAGAAATGTTAATTACAAAAATAGAATGCATTAAAAATAGAAAGTAAATGTATTAGATATCTTAAAAAATGTTTCAAAAACAGAACAACTATCATCAAATTTAAAATATTCTAATTATAATATATAAATAATAATAATAATAATAATAATGAATCATTCTCCCTGAGTAGAAGCACGTACTGACTGATTTACCTTCGGTACAATAATAAAAATGGAAGTGAAGAAATACATTTTTGTAAACCTCCCAGAAAATACGTTACACCAAAGTATAATTGGTAAACTGTAATAGTATCAGGTAGTATTGTTTCATGAAGTTTTATCAATATATTGAAACAGTATTCTCTGATAGCACTTTTGAAACTTGAAATAAAATTTAGAAACTAACGATAAAGAACACCAATGCAATCAAGTTCTATCAATTCCAAAAGTGTACACAATGCAGCAGTCAATAGAAGAACTTGTTTTAGAAACTTATGAAGTTTGTTGTGGAAGTTAATGAATTTTAAAATCCATTTGTAACTGTATATCCGTCATCAAGACTTCAACAAGAAGAAAAGATCAGAATTTATCTTTTTTTGATCGATTAAAGCGTGCAAAGATTCGATAGAAGAAACTCTCGCTAATCTTTTTCTGACTTTCACTTTTTATGAAGCTTTTTAGTTTGAGAGGAAAAGAAAAATGTTAATTTTTATTACTCTGTTTCCATCCATTAGAGATGGAGCTCAATTTCTGTATCGAAGTGATTAATAATAATAGCTTAATTATCTCTGAAAATGTTACCTGATTTTAGATCTTTATTTTTCTAAAGAACAACTGATTATAGATGAAAATAAATGATTCCTTTTATTCATAATCCATAGCATTGTGTATGAGAGCGGCCATTCAGAAATTTTGTGAGAATCCCAGCAAATTTTCATAAATAATGCCAATTATTTTATTAAATAATATAATTAAGATAAAAATTGATATAACCAGTTCAATATTCTGGGCCCAGGTAGTGCCAGGACCGAGATGTTATTTTTGTCTGAAGACACGCCAGGCCGGGCCTAGCGTACTTTTCATAAGGGAGGGGACTCCTTCCTTCAACTTAGGTACACACTGGATAAAATTTTCAAACCCAGCCTCGACAAAATCCGTATTTTTTCACTGTCTCTGACTGACTTAATACGCGCGTAAAATAAATAAAATTCGGCTCAAACGAATTTTTTACGAAAAACATATAGATTTTAAAATCTTTATTTTACAAAAAAAAAAAAAAAAAAAAAAAAAAAAAAAAAAAAAAAAAAAAAAAGAAAAAAAACAGAAAAAGAAAAAAAGAAAAAAAAGAAAAAGAAAAAGAAAAAAAAAGAAAAAACTTTAAAATTCATTTTTTAAATAGATTATTCAAAGGCTAAATTAAATACAATAAAACCAGTGAAAAAAATCTGTCTATGACGGAATTCTGTCTTAAACGGAAAATATGTTGATCCATGCAAAATAAATACAATAGTACCTGAGAAAAAAATAAGCTTCAATTACATCTTCTACGGAGGGCATCTGTCTATAACGTATTTTTTCTTTCCTATGTGATTCCGTCTTAAAACGTTTTACTGTATAACATTTTTCAAAGTTTCCAACGCATTGGATATGGATTAACGATATTAAAATATAAGTGAAACATTTACATATAAATAGATTCATTGATAAAATAAATATATTACAGCCTTTGGCGCTTCTTTTATTATAAAAAGTATAAATATAAAAAACGAAAAGCTATAAAAGAATTTTTTAGTCTGAACTCCTCTATATGAAACAATTTTTTCCCACGCCGAAGTAAAAAACTATGTAGAAATTTGCGACTTAACCGGTCTATGATTTAAACTATTTTCCAGATCGGTCCGGGTTATGATGTTGACATTTATTTTCAGGCTACGCCGAACTTTTTCCCCTATGGGTCAGTTTGGGACCTGATCTAGATATTTTGACCCAGGCAGACGTCTGGTATACAAACTTAACGTAAAAACTATACGCCGCTATTTTATGTCCAAAGAAAAAGCGCTATCTTAAACCGATTTTTATTAAATTGCAATTTGTGAATATTCCCTAACTAGCGTTGAAAATCACCGTTTACAGGCAGGGAAAAGTGGTATAAGTCAGGAATTTTTGAGGATTTTGAGATTTAATATCTCTGTGGGGTTTTTAGATACGGTGATGAAATTTGTTTTGTTCAATTTAGGAATGGATAAAGAATAATTTCCTAATTGGGAATTTTTCCCTACGGGGGCCACATAAAAACTTAATTTTCGTATTTTTTCAAATGGACCCCCCCCCCCCCCCCATGGAGTTGCAACTTATCTTATCAGAAATTTCACATTTTTTTAGGAATTTTTGCAATTGGAAGTATGGGTCTAGAGGCAATATTTGAGGAGAGAGCCTATTGTTTCGATATTTATGACTCACCCTGTAGATACGTAGTACATACAGTCGTCGTTCAGCCCGTCCGTCTGTCTGCACGCAACAGAGAAAAAACTATTCAAAGGAATCATTTAAAATTTAAAATATATAATTGTTGCATAATTTTGTCGAGTCATTTAAAATTTTATGAAAATCGGATACATAGTTTAATTATAGGGACAATCAAAATTATTCCGTTACATTGCGACCAATGGGAAAAAATCATTTCAAGTGCATTTTAATAATATTGCGATCTTTCGAACGTAATAAAATTGTTATGCATCTATGAAGAATATAATAATATATACATTCTGTGCAACCTGTAGTGCAAAGAATATTTGTTATTAATTTATAAGGCTACACAAAAGTATTCCATTACATTAATTGTATAGCGAGAAATATTGTTTGGGGCGTGTTTTTATATTGTTAAACTGTTTCACATTTCATGAAATTTGATAAACGTTGCTGAGAGTTACTACAAGTTACTTCTTATTAATAGAAAGCAGATAGTATTTACAGGGATACACAAAAGATTTTGGATTCTCTACTGTATCCGAAGTACTGTATATTATAACACCAGGATCTGAATACTTTTAAAACTTTCTTATAATACGAACGCACCTTTTTTGTTACAATTGACGTGCAATTTCCAACTTTATTTTTTAATAAAATAATTTTACTTCATTAATGAAAATTTGATCCTGTGGTCACAAGAGTAACAGTGGACGTTTCCATATATGAATGTGGTGTACCAACTCGTACCAAGTGAATTTACACTTCGTTATTGAAATATACTTCAATAATGATAGCTTAAGTGTGTTAGCAAAAATTTTTCCTTGATTTAATCCTTTATGTTCTCACGGCACTTTAAATTGCTATAAAAAACATGTTATAAAGTGCATTTTTTAATCTTATTCTAATGATTTTTTGTTCTTCTTAGAACATAATTCGGTACATGCAATAAAAGTGTTGCATATGTAAACTTTTTTTGGTATTTCATAAAACTAAATTCAGTGTAGTCATTTCTTTTTACAGTGTAGCTAAAACAAAACCTTGTTTCAAAGTCTAAAGTTGGCGTTTTGCAAAGCTCGCTTCGAAAGAAGGAAATTTCAACGCCGCCTTCTTTCATGGCACGTTTGACTAGATAGATTTTATTTACATTTAAAGGCATCCAGAGCGTAATCCAGAAAAGCGTATCCAGAGATCCACTCAATGAAAACTTGACGCAAGATCTACAGTATTTATGCGATTAATTTCAATTAAATTAGTCTATTCTTTAACAAATTGACTTTTATTGCTTTTAAACATCTGCTGGTGTTGCATTACTCAAATATCTCATTAAAAGTTATTATCAAGGCTTTAAAAGACGACGATGCATAAAGTACTCCGCCCCTATCATTATGCATTTCTAAACCGTCCTTGTCTTTAAAGGTTAATATCTCGGCTAATTACCGATGATTATTCTCGAAAATCATTATTCACAACGATTTCATACTTCTGCTGCGACAAATGCATAAAGTGCTCCTCAAAATCTTTACTGAATGGCCGAAAATCAAAATGTATGTAACGGGAAAATGTGGTTTTCTCAAAAACAATGTGTCCTAGACTAATCGCTATAGTTATCCTGCAAGTTTTAATAGCGTGTACTACCTTTAGTTTTTTCATAATTTAAGTTTCAGTAGATTCGGACATATGTGGTGATATCATATTTTTGCACAACTTTTTAGATAAATCTCTTTGAAAATATAACATCCAAAATAAAAAGAAATGTATTTTTAAGTTCAGAGTTACGGTAGCTTTCACACGATATACAAAGAAAAGATATTGTTTTTCAAGTAATCGAAATAATCTCTGTACATTATTCTAAATATATTTGTGAATGTTTAATAATCATTTAATATGTAGGTCAATAGTCTTTATTACTTCCGCCACTTTGAACTTTCCACGATCCATAGACAGACCAACAGACAGACACCGGAGTGATCTTATGATGGTTCCGTTTTCATTTTTTAAATATGGAACCCTAAAAAAAGAGAAGAAGTGTAATTTACTGGGGAAATATTAAAAAAAAGAATGCATTCTACGCCCGTATGTTTAACGTTAGAGAGCGGGATTTAAGGTCTGATTGATTAATCCGATTAATGGAGCTATCCCTTGTTACTCTTTTTATATATATCCAATTTTTCGAACTCTTTAGCTCTAATGATAAAGCACATTTAATGAAACACATAAAGAAATTGATAAACGTTGCTGAAGTTTATTAAAAGTTACTTTTGGTATAATATAAAACAGATAATATTTACAGGAACACACAAAGATTTCGTCTACTATTCTGTATACGCAGTACCACATACTATTGTACCAACATCTGAATATTTTTAAAATTTCGCTGTAGTAGAAATTCACCTCATTTGCTGCACGGGACGCGCAATTTCCTATTTGTTTATATTCATACTAAAGAGATGAAGCTTTTTTTTTTAAATTGAAGTGAAATGAAAAAAATTAGAAAAGTTTTCATTATGCTAACAAATAAGTTAGTCATTGAGTGGGTTATTGTGATTAAAAATTGGTATACAGAATAAAATATTGCATTTTTTTGCAATATAATGACATTACAAAACTAAACTATGGAAGTACAATAAGTTCAGCTTGGAAATGTAAATTTTAATATGCTTTTGGTGAACTTTTAATTTTAAAAATTAAAGATTTATACGAGAGCTGTCTAAGCTGGTGCCTGCTATTGCAAATTAAGAAAGAAATTTTTACAAAAATATTTGCTGTAATTAATTTCCAGTTAAATAAAGCGGAGATGTCAGGTATTTCGCGACCTTCAGTTGGGAATTAATTTAATAGAACAATAGGTTTTGATAAAGAGATTACAACGTATTTATTAATTGATTACAATGTACAAGAACAACGTTTAAAGTGTATTATCAAAACGTGGGATCATTAAACGTTAACTATTAGCGATTTTTTAAATTTGCAAATTTAAGGCCATTTTTTTAAATACATTATATAACTCTATAAACTTATATACAAACATTAAAAGACAGCAATTATTCTGGAAAATTAATTATTAAAGCATTTAATTAGTCAATCTACACCTGAAAGTTGAGCGTGCTTCTAAGTAAAATTATATTATTACAGGTACTAAATACGCTTTATTTATACAAAACGCATAATTATTTATGATAAAACATTATAATAAATATCTTATTATACGTTTTAGGACATCAAATCATCTTTAAAAATAAATTTACGGCAAAAAAATCGGCGTTTAGATCGTTACGCAATTTGGACTCCAAAACGCATTCCAATTTCTTATTTGAAAAAAGTGCATTTATTGCAAAAAAAGTTACAAAAATACATATAGACACTTCCAAATTAAATAAAAAGGATTTTAAAGATAGATAAAAGAGATTAAAGTACTTACTTAACGTGTTTTAGGTGAAAATAACAGCTTTGTTTCGATCGTTACTTTTGGCCATAAGAAAATGCAGAAAAAGTCGTTCAAGAAAAGTCCTTCTAACTTCAAAAAGCAATAAATTGGTAGTGCCATTTGTTGACAAAAGTATAAAACAATCATCTATTTCCTTTATGCATTCGCTGTTTATCAATAGAATCTCCTGGAAACAAGTTAAAACTTCTTTTTCTTGGTACATTGGAGCAGTCAATGTTATAAATGTCTGAAATTGGCTATTTTAATAAAAAGAAAAGATTTTTATAGAAAACTTTTAATATAAATAATATCAATTTTTGTCTTTGAACAGATTTAAAAATTCAGTGAAAATAAAAATTAAAGTCAATGATTATTGAATTAATTTATTCAAAAGCTTAAAATTATGATGTATGTACAGTGCCCACCTTTTGAGAACATCCCTTAAGACAACGTTTAAGATTACAACGTAATGTAATAACAAAAAGTATCAAACACTAAAATAAATACATTTTCCTTCTATGTTAATGTGTGAACTGTAAAAATAAAGTCTGTAATGTTACTAAACTTTTTCCAGGAACCCATGATCCCTAGAACATTTTATGTAACGGTAACAACAAAACTTCGCAAAAATAGTTACATGATTCTTTTTCTCTTACCGTTACATAATAAGCTCTGGGAATCCCAATTTCCCCAGTTCCCTAGAAAAAGTTTAATAATTTCACAGATTTTTTAGTGTGCAAGAGTTACATGCAGATTTCTTTCAAAAACTTTTTAAAGGGTTGTGTAAGACAATGGCGTCCAGAACACATTTGTAATTTGATATCATATTGCGAATTTTCAACAAGATGCAAAGTTCAGAATTTATCTCCTTTAGATAAATCATTAGAATTACAAAAGATTAATGGAACTAATTCTAACTCCCGTTTCACCAACATTGCGTTCTCTCCAGTTTTGTCTGCAGAAGACAAGGAAAAAGAGACATTGTATATTATTGTGTCCACCCATTACAGATAAAGTTTTGCTCCTTCATTCAAATTTACTTCTACACGAAACTTAATTATCTTAAAGAATGCTTTAGGAGGACTTTTATTTATCGAAGAAATTTCTTTTTAATGTTGCTGAAAGAAACTTTATTTATTCGAAATATACTATAACTTACATGAATTTTGTTTTAGAAATGAGTTAATTTAGTGTAAATTTCTACTTCATATTTCTATTATATAATATGTTTAACAGGAAAATTTAAAATAGACAGGTAAAGAATTAACTTCATTTCCTAATAGAAAGCTTTTGAAATTTCTTATTTATCAAAGTAAATTATATTTATTGGTTTATTCCAAATATCCTATTTATTCGAAATGTATTGTCCTGTGTTTATATGTGTTCCGTATACAAAAACTTATGCATGTGATAGTAACATTTTTAAGAAAGTGATAATTTTTATTATTTCATATTTATCTCAGTTCAATTTATTTTACTATTTATTTAAATTTTATATAAGAAAATTTTTAATTTAATGAACATTGCTTGAAAATTAGTTCACATTTCTTAATCTATAATATCTCTAACAGAAAAATCTAACAAACTGAGGTGAAAGCTTTACTTCATTATCTCAATGAATGCTTCAAAAATTTTTATTTAAAGAAAATTTTATTTATTGGTCATAGAAAAAGATCCGCTTTATTCGAAATGCGATGTTTTGTTTGTTATATCAATTCTGTAAGCAAAATATTAACTTAAAAGTACTATTTTTACAAATGTATCCATCTTTATTATTTCATATTAAACTCAGTTCAAAAGTTGGAATAACATGAATTAATACAGACTTGAATACTTTTAAAAATTAAAATTTATATAAAAAAATGAAAATACCAAAAAAACATTTAAAAACACAAAAAGTAAACGTTTCACTAGTAGATACTCGCAAGGCCTCGTCAGTACAAATAAATATCCATTACTAAACAAACAGTGGAACAAATCAAGAACAGTTGCAGTTAGTCATTTTTTAGAAAAATATAATATTCACTAAGGACAGATCGAGCATTATTCATAGTTGAAGATCGTAAATATATGAACCAACCTTCGAGGTAAAATATACTATACTGTTACAACCCGATTTTAAGATACTGGCTTTCGCAAACTGCGAAATGTCTCTCGTTTGAAGACAGATGCTGCCTGTCTCATCAAACAGGCAGATCAAACCAGCAGGTTAGTATGACAACAAAATAAAGATTTTTTTTTTTCGATTGTGTCCCGCAAAACAGAACATTTAAGTAATCTTTTAGAGAATATATATATATAGTCGACTCTCGTTAATTCGAACTCGTCGGGACCACATGAAATGTTCGAATTATCATAATAAATGTTCGAATATATTACTATTACAAAGGAATTAATGAGGAATTAATGTTATAGTTTTTTTTTATTTGTGTCGTCTGTTATCATTAGAATACGACTTAATATTAAATTAGATTGTATAAATACATAAACTAATTAAAAGTTTAGAAACAAGCTCAATGGAAGAAAAATTTGAAGAGTCACGGATGGACAGACGGGGCACTAAAAAAGTGGATATCCAATGCATGAAAGTATATGTATACTTGTTCGGAACAATTTTCACGATAATCAAAAAAAGAAAGTTATTCAAATGATTTGAAATCAGAGAGAAGAAAACAAAAATGAAAAATCGGAATTCTCCTTAGTTCGAATTAAACGAAGTCAAGAGAAAATGAGTTCGAATTAATGAAAATTTTTAATATTAATCAGCCATTGAAAATTTCGGAACTTTATGTTTAGTTCGAATTAAGCGAAGATTCGAATTATCCGATTTCGAATTAACGAGAGTCGACTGTATATATATATATACATATACATATATTGCCAGCTGTAGTTGGCAATTTTTCAACCACTGAAGACCTTTTAAAGTTTTTGATTTGAAAGTACGAAAAATTAAAAGTTTTTATAGTTTTTATATTTTTTTTATTCTTTTGTTATGTGTTACTTAATATTAAATAACAATTCAGAAATTTTAAAAATTGCGTTCAAAAATGTGATATTTTTGAGTTTCATACTTAAAAAAGTGAAAACGGAACCATTATAAGATCAGTCATATTTTCAAATTATTTTACATTCACGATTATATTTAGGAAAAATGTAAGGGGGCCAATTAGGTTATTTGAAAAAATAAATTTGTGTATTGTGTGGGAACTAAACATGTATGAAACTAAAACACTGAACTCAAAAAATACATTTATATCAATTTTAGGTTTTACATTTTTGGAGATAGCGTCGCAAATGTAGTGTAAAAAGATGTTTCCCTCTAACTTTTTCCGAATCTACTGAAATTAAAATTATATATAAAAAAAAGAAAAACGGAGTTAGTTGACGTTAATTTAAACCTTGCAGGAAACTATGGCGATTAGTCCAGGTCATATCGGTTTTGAGATAAGCGAATTTTCCCATTATACACAAATTTCAATTTGCGGGCATTCAAAAAATATTTTGAGGAACTCTAAGGGTACTTATCTTAGTAGAAGTGAAAAAACTTTGTTAATTATAATTTTCAAAAAAAAAAAAAAAAAAAAAAAAAATTCATTGGTATTTAACCGTGATATTAACATTTAAACACGAACGGATTTGACGTTCCTAATTACAACGGCATCGTTCTCTATATGCCATCGGCTTTTAAATTTAGATAACAAATTTTAATAATATATTTGCTTAATGAAAAGCCCAGTAGCAAAATAAAAACAATAAACGACATATTGTGAAAAACAGACCAATTTAAATAGGTTTAATCAGGTAACTACAATGGTACTCGCAGATAGTTTGCATTGAGTGGATCGGGAACGAGTATTACAAATTTGATAATTAAATTAATATACTTTAATTAATAATGCATATTCTCAATATATTTCTTACTTTAATTATTTATGGTCTAAAATTTTATATGTAAGTAAAAAAATTTGGCTTCGCTTTTATTTTCACAAAATAATTAATGCTATTTATTCTTAATGTTTAATGTTTTTACCCGGAATAGGAATATTAAATAAATCAACATATAATTAATTGATTAAGGAAAAATGTTTAAGTCATTGCTCGTATTTTGCGAACTTTGCAGATTTTTCTTCCAATATCTCATAAATATAATAAATGGTATATACATGTACATACATCCAGTTTTTGGATAACTTATGACAGGAATTGTGAATAGAGACACATACTGAATAAAACAAAACATAACTAGAATCATATGTATAGAAACTTAATTAGTAGATTTTTTTTTTTTTTTTTTTTTTTTTTTTTTTTTTGTGAAATGCCTTCAGAAACGAACTAACGATACCCTCTTTTTTCTCTTGGTTATTGTTCTTTAGTTATTACATGGACATTAAATAAATTAATTATATTAATGCACAACTGATTAAGTAAAAGAGCACCGGGCCATATTAATATTTTACCAGAGCTTAAGACTGTTCTTAGAAACACACCTAATTAAGTCAAATTAATATTTCTTGAAGAAATCAAGGTAACCTTTATTTATTAATGGTGGAATTCCCTACAGAAACTAGAATAAGATAACTATAAATTTACTTATTCGTATAATGAAGAAATACGTATTGAATAAGAAGCAAACTCCGGTTGTTTATATTTTTGAAAACTAAAGATAAACATGAGTTATCTGATACTTGAAAAAAATATTTGAAATTAATTTCAATATCATAAATAATAGATATTAAGTTTAATGAACAATTACAAAATTAAGAAGCCTATATATTTTTAAACATAATACTACGATATGGTGGCGCTCTAACCAGCATTCTCCGCATTCTTATAAATTCTGGCCACAGACAGTTTTCAGCGCAAGTCCTTCTTAGAAGGTAGAATGTAGAAATTGTGAAAAAAAGCAGCGTTATTTTTTTCCCTGAGAAGAAAAAATGTAAATAAAAAAATTATTGATTTCTTCTTAAACTTATCTGTAACATACATAAATACCTGTCATTTAGTTAAGAACTATGTATTAAATGTTCTTTGACATGTAAATCCCAAAGTGGCGTTTTATATACAGGGTGAGTGATAAATATCAAAACAATAGGCTATCTCCTTAAATATTGACCCTAGACCCATACTTCCAATTGCAAAGTTTCCCAAAAAAAGGTGATATTTTTTAATAAGATAAATTGCAACTCCATGGGGTGTCTATTTTAAAAATTACGAAAATTAAATTTTTATACGGCCCCCAGAGGATAAAACTTCCAATTAGAAAAAGTTTCCTTATCCGTTCCTGAACTGAACAAAAAAAAATTCATCTCGATATCTGCAAATCCCCAAAAGTTATTAAAATCCAAAATTTTCCAAAATTCTTGACTTACACCACTTTAGCATACCTCTGAGCGCAGCGATATCAGCTCATTTGAAATGCAATTTAGGGATCGACCATAAATTTACGCATTATTAAATGTCGATCAGAGACAATATTTTAACTTTTAGATATAAAATAAAAGCGTATAGGTTTTTGCTTTAAACTTCCTTCAAATATGCTAGATGTCTGCAATATCTCGAGCTTGGCGCCAGCCTCGTAACTAGCACGACCCATTGGCCGGACCGTCTTATTAAACAGTTACTAAAAGTGTTATTAAATTAAGTGGTATTAATTAAACTCTCTTTAAAAGTGCATTAAAAACTTATTGCCGCAGGCAATAAGTTTAGTAAAAATAGTAATATCGATAATGATGCTTTTATTAACGGAATCATTGGAAATATATTTTAATAAGTTACACAGAAATATTTTCAAAAATCTACTTTTTACTATTCAGATGCAAAATTTATGATGGTTTTAAACCTATTTTTATTTTATTCTATCTTTACAAGAAGAAAGTATTGGATTCATGAAAATTTTGAATTCCGGTTTTCGACGGATTCACACGTTTAAAGGCTCAGAGATACCGAAAAATATGTTTTTACAAAATGTCTGTCTGTGAGTCACTGCTCCTGTATCTCTGTATTTGACATAAATTTTACGAGCGCTCTATTTTAAGAACTAATCCACAGAATTTAATAAAAAATTATATTTACTTAGTTCTTGTTATCAATTGATGCTGATTAGCTTTTGGTGTAAATCGCTAAACTGTACAGGCTTTTGTGCGATTCCCTGCAAGAGCTGTATATCTAGAATTATACGCCTAGAGTCGCCCGTAATTAGAGGCACCTTTAACGCATCGTGAAATAGCGATTTTAACAAGAAAAATATGATGTTGACAGATCCAAAACAATGAAAAAAATTGAAATCGGCGTGATAAAAGAATGGGGTTTAAATCAACTGACGCATTTAAACAGTAAATAAAGAATGGGAAAACTTAAAACAAAATCTGAAATCGAAACTACACAGGACGGAGTTAATCGCCTAGAAACTTTTTAAAAGCATTTAAACATTGAAAGTCAATCTTTGTTTAAAACTAAATGCACTTTTCTGCATCAAATATTTTTATTTCAGTATTTCTCCTTTTTAAACTGACATAAGTAAATAACTGATGGTTACAGTAACAGTTCAGCAAGTTCAATAATTTTTCAACATTTAAAAAAAAAAAAAAAAAAAAAAAAAAAAAAAAAAAAAAAAAAAGCCCAAAGAAGATTTCTCCTCAGAAAATTTTTACTTTAAAAATATGATTTGTATACTAAAAATTGCATCTTTTTTATATTGCTATTTTAAATACTTTTGTTTGAAAAAATAAAAAAAATATTATTATTTAAAATGCTGAATCAAAATTTAAAATTGGACATTTTCATTTAATCAAAAGAAAAAAATTCAACGCGACAAATAATATTTTGAATTATACCAATTTTAATTTACTCTAAATTTTTTGAAAAAAAAATATTAAGAAGGTTTATGATGTTATAATGCTTACAAATTATATGGTTAAGCATCACAAAACATTCAAAATTCTTTTTTTATAAATTAATAAATAAAATAAATGTTTCCCGGACACATTACAGCAACACTGATTACACACATTTCAATTTGTGTCTGATCCCTTGAAATCTCGCGATTTATTAAAATTGTCATAACTCCCTGATTTTTGAAGATATCGAGATGAATTTTTTTTTGTTCAATTCAGGAATGGATAATGAAAATTTTTCTAATTGGAAGTTTTATCCTCTGGGGGCCGTATAAAAATTTAATTTTCGTAATTTTTAAAATGGACCCCCCCATGGAGTTGCAACTTATCTTATAAAAAAATTTACCTTTTTTATGAAACTTTGCAATTGGAAGTATGGGTCTAGGGGCAATATTTAAGGAGATAGCCTATTATTTCGATATTTATGACTCACCCTGTAGAAGTAATTGTGTTCAATTTTAGGGTTTCTTCTAACGAAAGCTTATTCGTCTCTATCTGTCACACAGTCCATGCATAAAAACTTCATAAGTCAGACACTTCAAATTTTATGTATTTACAGTTGAATACCTCTTGTCACATGATAAATCATAAAATTAAAAAAAAACTATTGTTTTATTTGAATTAATTTTATAAATATCATTCGTCCATTTTTGCGATTTACAGTTTAAAAGCGAACCATAATTTGAACGTTTCGCCTATAGACATTATAGTTTATTTTTAAATTAAAAAAATCTATTTGGGAACTAGTATTGCAAATTTAATTATCAAATTAATATAGTTTAATTAAAAATGAATATTGTCAATAGTTTTGTAACTTTAATTATTTATGATCCAAAAGGAAATAATTCATACTAAAAATAGAATCGCATGTAAACAGATTTAGCTGCTTATTTACTCTCACGAAATAATTAATGCGATGTTTTCTTACTGTTTAATGTTTTTTATCCGGTATAGGAATATTAAATAAATTAACATATAATTAATACATTAAGAAAAAATGACTAAATCATTGCTGATATTTTGCGAATTTTTCTTCCAAAATCTCATAATTATAATAAATGGGATGTTACATGTGCACATATCTAGTTTTTGAATAATGTATGACAGGCATTGTGAATAAAGACACATACTGAATGAAACAAAACATAACTAGCATCATACGTAAAGATACTTAATTAGTACATTTATTTTGTGAAACGAATATTAACTAAAGAGATACTGTTTTTTCTCTTGGTTATTTTTCTTTACCTATAACATGGACGTTAAATAAATTAATTATATTAATGCACAATTGATTAAGTAAAAGACCACCGGCCACATTAATAATATTTTACCACAGCTTAAGATTGTTCGTACAAACACACATAATTAAGACAAACTAATATTTCCAGAAGAAACCTAGGTAACTTTTATTCATTAATGAGGAAAATCCCATCCGGCACTAGAATAAGATAATTATAAATTTACTTATTCGTATAATGAAGAAATACGTATTGAATAAGAAACAAACTCCGGTTGTTTATATTTTTTTAACCATAAGATAAACTTGAATTGTCCGATACTTGAAACAAATATTTGAAATTGATTTCAGTACCATAAATAATAAATATTAAGTTTAATGAACAATTAAAAAATAAGAAGCATATGTATATTTAATTAATATTACAATATGGTGCCGCTCTAACCAGCATTCTCCTCATTCTTATCATTTCTCATAGTTTTCAGCGCGAGTCTTCCTTAGAAGCTCGAATGTAGAAATTGTGAGAAATAAGAGCGTTATTTTTTCCCTACGAAGAAATAATGTGAAACAAAAACGGTGGATTTATTCTTAAACTCATCCTTATACATAAATACCTGTCATGTAGTAAAGAACTATACATTAAATGTTCTTCTACATGTAAATCTCAGAGTGGCGTTTCATATAGAAGTACGTGTGTACACTTTTAGGGTTTCTTCGGACGAAAGCCTATTCGTCTCTGCCTGTTACAGAGTGCATGTATAAAAATTGTGTAAGTCAGACACTTCAAATTTTATGTACTTACAAATGAATACCTCTTGTCACCTGATAAATCATAAAATTTTGAATAAACCTACTATTTTATTTAAATTGATTTTATAAATATCATCCGTTTATTATTGCGACTAAGAGTTTAAAAAAGTAAACCATAATTTGAACTTTTCGCGTGTAGACATAGTAGTTTATTTTTAAATTAAAAAATTTCTATTTTTGAACAAATATTACAAATTTAATTATCAAATTAACATAGTTTAATTAAAAATGCATATTTTCAATAGTTTTGCTCTTTAATTATTCATGGCCTAAAGGGCTATAATTCATCAGAAAAAGCAGAATCGCATATTAACAAATAAATTTAGCTGCTTATTTACTCTCACGAAATAATTAATGCGATGGTTTCTTAATACATAATGTTTTTTACCCGGAATATGAATATTAAATAAATTAACATATAATAAATTGATTAAGGAAAAATGTTTAAGTCAATGCTCATATTTTGCGAACTTTCCAAATTTTTCTTCCATTATCTTATAAATATAATAAATGGGATGTACATATATCTATTTTCGGGATAATTTATGACAGGCATTGTTAATAAAGACACATATTGAATGAAACAAAACATAACTAGAATCATATGTATAGAAACTTAATTAGTACATTTATTTTGTGAAATGTATATTTCCTAACGAGACTCTATTTTTTCTTTTCGTTATTTTTCTTTAGTTATAACATGGATATTAAATAAATTAATTATATTAATGTACAACTGATTAAGTAAAAGAGCACCGGTCTTATTAATGATATTTTACCAGAGCTTAAGATTGTTCTTACAAACTTACATAATTAAGTCAAATTAATATTTCTTGGAGAAATCTAGGTAACTTTTATTCATTAATGAGGGAAAAACCCCTTCCGGCCTAGAATAACATAATTCTAAATTTACTTATTCGTATAATGAAGAAATACGTATTGAATAAGAAGCAAACTACGGTTGTTTATATTTTTTTAACCTAAAGATAAACATAAATTATCTGATACTTGATACAAATACTTGAAATTGATTTCAGTATCATATAGAATAGATATTAAGTTTAATAAACAATTAAAAAATGCATAATATAAGAAGCATATGTATATTTAAATCAGTACAAAAAACCCTGAACGGGTTAAAAGCTTGTGACGCAGCACTTTATCTTATATATCTAAGAATTTTAAATTTGGGACTTAAAACTAATGATATCAAAATTTATGTGACGCTATGCTATTAATTAATATATACATATATTAAAATTTAATTCATTAAGGTTTTATCAATTACATCTTTCATAAATTCAAAATATGAATCTTAAAAGATATGATATCAAAATTTAAGTGACGCCTTGACGAAGCTTTAAACAATGTTTTAAAATTCCATTTATTTATTTATTGTCTAAATACATTTTCATATCTAAACAATACTTTTCATTTTCCAATACACTGTTAAATACATCACTTTCACTGAATATATATAATGCACTGAAATGTATTTATTTGAATAAATAGATTTATCTTTTGGGCTACGCTATCCAAAATCAAAAATAACATTTGAATACATATTTTTTGCGTCATTGTATCTATTTGCATCTATTTAACTTACTTTGGATACAATGACGCAAAAAATATTTATTCAAACGTTATTTTTGATTTTGGATAGCGTAGCCCAAAAGATAAATCTATTTATTCAAATAAATACATTTCAGTGCATTATATATATTCAGTGAAAGTGATGTATTTAACAGTGTATTGGAAAATGAAAAGTATTGTTTAGATATGAAAATGTATTTAGACAATAAATAAATAAATGGAATTTTAAAACATTGTTTAAAGCTTCGTCAAGGCGTCACTTAAATTTTGATATCATATCTTTTAAGATTCATATTTTGAATTTATGAAAGATGTAATTGATAAAACCTTAATGAATTAAATTTTAATATATGTATATATTAATTAATAGCATAGCGTCACATAAATTTTGATATCATTAGTTTTAAGTCCCAAATTTAAAATTCTTAGATATATAAGATAAAGTGCTGCGTCACAAGCTTTTAACCCGTTCAGGGTTTTTTGTATTGATATCCGTGCTTTTTTTAGGTTAATAATAAAAAGATAAAAAAAAAAAATAAAGACTAATGCAAAGAATTCAAATTCATGATTTCTGATCACCTTTAATTACCCCTCCCCCACCCACTTAAAAAAAGATATTTCATATTTTATTATTAATATATGCTGTGCTACTTGATTTCGTTAAAAACAACTCTGTAGTAAAGTACGTTAGTATAAGATAAGAAAGTAATGTACATTCAGCACTGTATTTCTAAGAAAGGATTTCATAATCTATGCTGTATGTATCATTTCTCATTCTAGTTAACTATGTTTATTCTTTACACATGATGATACATATACTGCAGATGGATTAAAATGATCAGGAATAGAATATTCAGAATGTGCTGGAAAGTATTTCATAATCTATGCTGCGTGCATGATTCTTGTTAATTATGTTTCAACCTTTGTATAGGTTGGTAATATTGCAGATTGATTAAGACTATATCCGTTACAATATTCAGAATATGCTGGAAAGTGTTTTATAATCTATGTTGCACACAGGTTTTTCTTTCTTGTTAATTATGATTTGTTCTTTATATAGAGTGGTAAAATTACTGCAAATGGATTAAAATGATAGGCTTACAATAATGAAAATGTGTTGGAAAGTGTTTCATAATCTATACTGTATGTGTAACTTTTCATTCTTATTGGAAAATGAAAAGTATTGTTTAGATATGAAAATGTATTTAGACAATAAATAAATAAATGGAATTTTAAAACATTGTTTAAAGCCTCGTCAAGGCGTCACTTAAATTTTGATATCATATCTTTTAGAATTCATATTTTGAATTTATGAAAGATGTAATTGATAAAACCTTAATGAATTAAATTTTATTTTATTTTAATAGTTTATTTATGTTTTGCTGTTTGCACAAAACATATATAAACTAACAGGGGGGGGGGAGATTTGGATGGGAAGATTACTGTACAAAGATGAAACTGATAGGTTTAAAGCATTCAGAATAAAATGGAAAGTATATAAACATGTTTAATGGAAAATTTTTTACTCTCGTTAATTATGCTTTGTTTTTTTGCACAGAATGGTAAAATTATTGTACATGAATGACAATAAGTTTACAATATTCAGAATGAGTCAGAAAATGCATCATAATCGATGCAGTATGCATGACTCTTCGTTCCTGTTAGTTATGTTTAGTGGGGTCATCAAGGCTTCTTGTTAGTTATGTAAGGGGGGGGGGGGAGTTTGTATCGGGTTTAAGATTTTATTAAAATTTCCATGCTCTAGTCTGTACCTATTTACATAATTTTTTTTTCTAAAAATCTTGATTTGGTTAGATTTTTTTTTTTTTTTTTTTTTTTTTTTTTTTTTCCGGGTTTGAATCTTGATTCAGTTTGACTTGAATTGGAATTTTCAGGTTCTTGTCGAGTTGCATTTCAAGTACTAGTTTTCAATTCTGGTCAGTCCCCATTCAGTGGATGGGGACGGAAATTATTTTGTCTTTCTTGAACAGATTTTTATTTCCTAATTTTTTTATTTTACTTTTTTTGGGGGGGGAGGGGGGGGAAATTGGATTGAGTTTCAGGTTATTCGGATCGGGTTTGAGATAGACTTCTATTGGAATTTCCATGATCTGGTCAATACATATCGACATAAATTGTTTCTTTTTTTTCTAAAATCTTGATTTGATTAATTTTTTTTTTTTGGGGGGGGGGATTGAATCTGGTTTCAGATTGACTTCAAATGGAATTTTCAGGTTCTTGTTGAGTTGCATTTCAAGTATATTATTTTGTCGCAGATAAATTGGGTTACAATTGGATTTTTTTTTTTTTGGGGGGTGGGGGGGAAGGGTAGTGTTTGAACTGGGTTTAGGATAGATTTCAATTGAAATTCTTGTCGGTGTATGTGGACAGAATTTATTTGGTCTTTCTTGGACAGACTTGTGTTTCCATTGTTTTTTCCTTTTCGGGTTTGGATTAGGTTTCATGTTAACTTTCAGACTCTTGTCAATGTGTATCGGCAGAAATAATTTTCTCTTTTTCGGATTAGGTTAAGGTTCGATGGAAATTTTTTTCAGGTTTCAATCAGGTTCCATTCAAATGGAATTTTCAAGTTCTGTTCAGGTTGCGCTTTAATGGAAAATATTTTGTCCTGTATAGATACTGGGCTCCGGTTATATGGAATTTCCTTTTTCAGGTTCAGATTAGGTTTAAGATAGACTAATTGGAATTTCCAGATTTCTGATCACGCATATCTATGGAAATTAAGTTTTCTTTCCCAAATCGCGATATGGTCGGATAATTTTTTTTTTTTTTTTTTTTTTTTTGTTTTTTTTTTTTTGGGGGGGGGGTTGAATCTGGTTTCGGTTTGACTTCAAATGTAATTTTCAGGTTCTTGTTCAGTCGCATTTCAATATATTTTATTTTACAGCAGATAGATTGAGTTACTCTTGGAGGGATTTTTTTCTTTCTGGTTTTGGATTGTATAGGATAGATTTCAATAGGAATTTTTCGATTCTGGTCAGTGTATGTCAATGGAAATTATTTTGTCTTTCTTGGACAAATTTATCTTTCCATTAAATTTTTGTTGGTTTAGAATGGGTTTCAGGATAACTTGTAGGTTCTTGTTGGCACACTTGTATAAAACCAAAAACTTTCTGCAAATTAATTTAATGTTGGGTGTAATTCGCATTTTTTGCGCAATTCATGGTCATCATTCGTGTTTTTTATGCGATTTATGAATGTAATTTGCATTTTTGAGCAATTTATGGACATAATTCGCAATTTTTATGCGATTAATGAATGTAATTTACATTTTAGATGATTTGTGGACGTAATTTGCTATTTTTATGCAATTCATAGACATAATTTGCGTTTTTTCAGCTTTCTGTTGATAAAATTTGTGTTTTTTTAATCGATTTATTGACGTTATTTATGTTTTTATAGGATTTATGAATGTAATTTGCTTTTTTTACCAATTCTTGGACGTAATTTGCATTTTTTGTAATTTATGAACGTTATTAGTGTTTTTTTGCATGATTCATGGAAGTGATTTGCATTTTTTGAGTGATTTATGAATGTAATTCACGTTTTTATGCGTTTCATGGACGTAATTTGTGTTTTTTGAGCGATTCATGAATGTAATTTGCGTTTTTTATGCAATTCATGAATGCAAAACACTATTTGCTATTTTTATGCGATTTATAGACGTAATTTGCGTTTCAGCTTTCTGCTGCCAAAATTAGTGTTTTTTGAGCGATTTATGAACATAATTTCCGTTTTACTACACGATTCATAGACATAATTTGTGTTTCTCATACAATTTCTGAACGTAATTCTCACTTTTTAAAACAATTCATGGACGTAATTCATGTTTTGACGATTTGTGCACCCAATTCGCGTTTTCTATGCGATTCATGGACATAATTCACGATTTTTATGCGATTAATGAATGTAATTTACATTTTACATGATTCATGGATGTAATTTGCTATATTTATGCAATTCGTAGACATAATTTGCATTTTTTGAGCTTTCTGTCAACGAAATTTGTGTTTTTGATCGATTTATTGATGTTATTTGTGTTTTTATAGGATTTATGAATGTAATTCGCTTTTTTTACCAATTGTTGGACTTAATTCGCATTTTTTGTAATTTATGAATGTTATTAGTATTTTTTTGCATGATTCATGGAAGTGATTTGCATTTTATGAGTGATTTATGAACGTAATTTGCGTTTCAGCTTTCTGCTGCCGAAATTCGTGTTTTTTGAGCGATTTATGAACATAATTCCCGATTTACTACACGATTCATAGACATAATTTGTGTTTTTCATACAATTTCTGAACGTAATTCTCACTTTTTTAAACAATTCATGGACGTAATTCCCATTTTGAGCAATTTGTGGACCCAATTTAAGTTTTTTATGCAATTCGCCTTTTTTGAGCGATTCATGGACATAATTCGAGATTTTTATGCGATTAATGAATGTAATTTACATTTTACATGATTTATGGACGTAATTTGCTATACTTATGCGATTCATAGACCTAATTTGCATCTTTTGAGCTTTCTATTTGTGTTTTTTTGATCGATTTATTGACATTATTTGTGTTTTTATAGGATTTATGAATGTAATTCGCTTTTTTTTACCAATTCTGGGACGTAATTTGCATTTTTTGCAATTTATGAACATTATTCGTGTTTTTTTTCACAATTCATGGAAGTGATTCGCATTTTTTGAGTGATTTATAAACGTAATTCACGTTTTTATGCAATTCATGGATGTAATTTGCATTTTTTGGGCGATTCATGAACGTAATTCACATTTTTTATGCAATTCGGTACTTTTATGCGTTTTATAGAGGTAATTTCCGTTTCAGATTTCTGCTGCCAAAATTCGTGTTTTTTGAGCAATTTATGAACATAATTCATGTTTTACTACATGATTCATAGACGTAATTTGCGTTTTTTATACAATTTATGAATATAATGCTTGCTTTTTTACATGATTCATGGACGTAATTCACATTTTAAACAATTTGTGGACGTAATTCCCATTTTTTATGCAATTTGCTTTTTTTTTTTAGCGATTCATGGATGTAGTTCACATTTTTTATGCGATTCATGCATTTAATTCACATTTTTTATGCGATTCATGCATGGAATTTGTATTTTTTCTGCGATTCATGGATTTAATTAATGTTTTTATTGTGGTCTTTGGACGAAATTCACGTTTTTCACGTGGTATTTTGTCGAAATGTTGGGTTTTTTTACATGATTCTTTGTTGAGATACTTTTTTTTTTACGCAATTTGTTGAAATAAATAAATAAAAATTGTTTCTTCATAAAATTTTGTGCACATGGCGTGCGTCTATATTATACAACTCTGCTTGTCAGATTTTTTTTTTTTTTTTTTTTTTTTTTTTTTTTTCAGATTGAATTAAGGTTTGCTAACCCATAGACTAATTGGAATTTCCAGATTTCTGACCAAGCGTATCTATGGAAATTAAGTTTTCTTTCCCAAATCGAGATATGGTTGGATTTTTTTTTTTTTTTTGGGGGGGGGGGTTGAATCTGGTTTCGGTTTGATTTCAAATGTAATTTTCAGGTTCTTGTTCAGTTGCATTTCAATGTATTTTATTTTGCAGCAGATAGATTGAGTTACTCTTGGAGGGATTTTTTTCTTTCTGGTTTTGGAGTGTATAGGATAGATTTCAATAGGAATTTTTCGATTCTGGTCAATGTATGTCAATGGAAATTATTTTGTCTATCTTGGACAAATTTATCTTTCCATTAAATTTTTGTTGGTTTAGAATGGGTTTCAGGATAACTTGTAGGTTCTTGTTGGCAGACTTGTATAAAACCTAAAACTTTCCGCAAATTAATTTAATGTTGGGTGTAATTCGCATTTTTTGCGCAATTCATGGTCATCATTAGTGTTTTTTATGCGATTTATGAATGTAATTTGCATTTTTGAGCAATTTATGGACATAATTCGCAATTTTTATGCGATTAATGAATGTAATTTACATTTTACATGATTTATGGACGTAATTTGCTATTTTTATGCAATTCATAGACATAATTTATGTTTTTTCAGCTTTCTGTCGACGAAATTTGTGTTTTTTGATCAATTTATTGACGTTATTTGTGTTTTTATAGGATTTATGAATGTAATTCGCTTTTTTCACACAACTCTTGGACGTAACACTTTTACACAACTTTTTGCAATTTATGAATGTTATTCGTGTTTTTTTGCACGATGCATGGAAGTGATTCACATTTTTTGAGTGATTTATGAACATAATTCACATTTTTATGCAATTCATGGATGTAATTTGCATTTTTTGAGCGATTCATGGATGTAATTCGCGTTTTTTATGCAAATCATGAATGCAAAATGCTATTCCCTATTTTTATGCGATTTATAGACGTGATTTGCATTTTAGCTTTCTGCTGCTAAAATTCGTATTTTTTGAGCGATTTATGAACATAATTCCCATTTTACTACACAAATAATAGACGTAATTTGCACTTTTCATACAATTTATGAACATAATTCTCACTTTTTTAGACAATTCATGGATGTAATTCACGTTTTGTGGATATAATTCACATTTTTTATGCAATTCGCTTTTTTTGAGCGATTCATGGACATAATTCGCGATTTTTATGCGATTAATGAATGTAATTTACATTTTACATGATTTATGGATGTAATTTGCTATATTTATGAGATTCGTAGACATAATTAGCATTTTTTGAGCTTTCTGTCGACGAAATTTGCGTTTTTTGATCGATTTATTGACGTTATTTGTGTTTTTATAGGATTTATGAATGTAATTCGCTTTTTTTACCAATTGTTGGACCTAATTTGCATTTTTTGTAATTTATGAATGTTATTAGTATTTTTTTGCACGATTCATGGAAGTGAGTTGCATTTTTTGAGTGATTTATGAACGTAATTTGCGTTTCAGCTTTCTGCTGCCAAAATTTGTGTTTTTTGAGAGATTTATGAACATAATTCCCGTTTTACTACACGATTCATAGACATAATTTGTGTTTTTCATACAATTTCTGAACGTAATTCTCACTTTTTTAAACAATTCATGGACGTAATTCCCATTTTGAGCAATTTGTGGACCCAATTTAAGTTTTTTATGCAATTCGCCTTTTTTGAGCGATTCATGGACATAATTCGAGATTTTTATGCGATTAATGAATGTAATTTACATTTTACATGATTTATGGACGTAATTTGCTATACTTATGCGATTCATAGACCTAATTTGCATCTTTTGAGCTTTCTATTTGTGTTTTTTTGATCGATTTATTGACATTATTTGTGTTTTTATAGGATTTATGAATGTAATTCGCTTTTTTTTACCAATTCTGGGACGTAATTTGCATTTTTTGCAATTTATGAACATTATTCGTGTTTTTTTTCACAATTCATGGAAGTGATTCGCATTTTTTGAGTGATTTATAAACGTAATTCACGTTTTTATGCAATTCATGGATGTAATTTGCATTTTTTGGGCGATTCATGAACGTAATTCACATTTTTTATGCAATTCGGTACTTTTATGCGTTTTATAGAGGTAATTTCCGTTTCAGATTTCTGCTGCCAAAATTCGTGTTTTTTGAGCAATTTATGAACATAATTCATGTTTTACTACATGATTCATAGACGTAATTTGCGTTTTTTATACAATTTATGAATATAATGCTTGCTTTTTTACATGATTCATGGACGTAATTCACATTTTAAACAATTTGTGGACGTAATTCCCAATTTTTATGCAATTTGCTTTTTTTTTTTAGCGATTCATGGATGTAGTTCACATTTTTTATGCGATTCATGCATTTAATTCACATTTTTTATGCGATTCATGCATGGAATTTGTATTTTTTCTGCGATTCATGGATTTAATTAATGTTTTTATTGTGGTCTTTGGACGAAATTCACGTTTTTCACGTGGTATTTTGTCGAAATGTTGGGTTTTTTTACATGATTCTTTGTTGAGATACTTTTTTTTTTACGCAATTTGTTGAAATAAATAAATAAAAATTGTTTCTTCATAAAATTTTGTGCACATGGCGTGCGTCTATATTATACAACTCTGCTTGTCAGATTTTTTTTTTTTTTTTTTTTTTTTTTTTTTTTTTTTCAGATTGAATTAAGGTTTGCTAACCCATAGACTAATTGGAATTTCCAGATTTCTGACCAAGCGTATCTATGGAAATTAAGTTTTCTTTCCCAAATCGAGATATGGTTGGATTTTTTTTTTTTTTTTTTTGGGGGGGGGGGGTTGAATCTGGTTTCGGTTTGATTTCAAATGTAATTTTCAGGTTCTTGTTCAGTTGCATTTCAATGTATTTTATTTTGCAGCAGATAGATTGAGTTACTCTTGGAGGGATTTTTTTCTTTCTGGTTTTGGAGTGTATAGGATAGATTTCAATAGGAATTTTTCGATTCTGGTCAATGTATGTCAATGGAAATTATTTTGTCTATCTTGGACAAATTTATCTTTCCATTAAATTTTTGTTGGTTTAGAATGGGTTTCAGGATAACTTGTAGGTTCTTGTTGGCAGACTTGTATAAAACCTAAAACTTTCCGCAAATTAATTTAATGTTGGGTGTAATTCGCATTTTTTGCGCAATTCATGGTCATCATTAGTGTTTTTTATGCGATTTATGAATGTAATTTGCATTTTTGAGCAATTTATGGACATAATTCGCAATTTTTATGCGATTAATGAATGTAATTTACATTTTACATGATTTATGGACGTAATTTGCTATTTTTATGCAATTCATAGACATAATTTATGTTTTTTCAGCTTTCTGTCGACGAAATTTGTGTTTTTTGATCAATTTATTGACGTTATTTGTGTTTTTATAGGATTTATGAATGTAATTCGCTTTTTTCACACAACTCTTGGACGTAACACTTTTACACAACTTTTTGCAATTTATGAATGTTATTCGTGTTTTTTTGCACGATGCATGGAAGTGATTCACATTTTTTGAGTGATTTATGAACATAATTCACATTTTTATGCAATTCATGGATGTAATTTGCATTTTTTGAGCGATTCATGGATGTAATTCGCGTTTTTTATGCAAATCATGAATGCAAAATGCTATTCCCTATTTTTATGCGATTTATAGACGTGATTTGCATTTTAGCTTTCTGCTGCTAAAATTCGTATTTTTTGAGCGATTTATGAACATAATTCCCATTTTACTACACAAATAATAGACGTAATTTGCACTTTTCATACAATTTATGAACATAATTCTCACTTTTTTAGACAATTCATGGATGTAATTCACGTTTTGTGGATATAATTCACATTTTTTATGCAATTCGCTTTTTTTGAGCGATTCATGGACATAATTCGCGATTTTTATGCGATTAATGAATGTAATTTACATTTTACATGATTTATGGATGTAATTTGCTATATTTATGAGATTCGTAGATATAATTAGCATTTTTTGAGCTTTCTGTCGACGAAATTTGCGTTTTTTGATCGATTTATTGACGTTATTTGTGTTTTTATAGGATTTATGAATGTAATTCGCTTTTTTTACCAATTGTTGGACCTAATTTGCATTTTTTGTAATTTATGAATGTTATTAGTATTTTTTTGCACGATTCATGGAAGTGAGTTGCATTTTTTGAGTGATTTATGAACGTAATTTGCGTTTCAGCTTTCTGCTGCCAAAATTTGTGTTTTTTGAGAGATTTATGAACATAATTCCCGTTTTACTACACGATTCATAGACATAATTTGTGTTTTTCATACAATTTCTGAACGTAATTCTCACTTTTTTAAACAATTCATGGACGTAATTCACGTTTTGAGCGATTTGTGAACACGATTCATGTTTTTTATGCAATTCGCTTTTTTTGAGCGATTCATAGACATAATTTGCAATTTTTATGCGATTAATGAATGTAATTTACATTTTACATGATTTATGGACGTAATTTGCTATACTTATGCGATTCATAGACATAATTTGCATCTTTTGAGCTTTCTATCGACAAAATTTGTGTTTTTTGATCAATTTATTGACGTTATTTGTGTTTTTATAGGATTTATGAATGTAATTCGCTTTTTTTAACCAATTCTTGGACATAATTCGCATTTTTTGCAATTTCTGAACGTTATTCGTGTTTTTTTGCACACTTCATGGAAGTGATTCGCATTTTTTGAGTGATTTATGAATGTAATTCACGTTTTTATGCAATTCATGGATGTAATTTGCATTTTTTATGCAATTCATGAATGCAAGTCGCTATTTTTATGCGTTTTATAGAGGTAATTTCCATTTCAGATTTCTGCCACCAAAATTTGTGTTTTTTGAGCGATTTATGAACATAATTCATGTTTTACTACACGATTCATAGACGTAATTTGCATTTTTCATACAATTTATGAATATAATTCTCGCTTTTTTACATGATTCATGGACGTAATTCACATTTTAAGCAATTTGCAGACATAATTCCCATTTTTTATGCAATTTGCTTTCTTTTTTTAGCGATTCATGGAATTTGTATTTTTTATGCGATTCATGGATTGAATTAACGTTTTTTTTTTTTTTTTTTTTTTTTTTTTTTTTTTTTTGCGGTCTTTGGACGAAATTCATGTTTTTCGTGTGGTATTTTCTCGAAATGTTGGGGTTTTTTACATGATTCTTTGTTGAGATACACTTTTTTTTTAATGCAATTCTTTGTTGAAATAAATAAATAAAAATTGTTTCTTCATAAAATTTTCTGCACATGGTGTGCGTCTATATTATACAACTATGCTTGTCAGTGTGTATTGTCAGATTTTTTTTTTTTTTTTTTTTTTTTTTTTTTTTTTCAGATTAAATTAAGGTTCGATAGAATATTTCTTAGGGTTTGGATGAGGTTCAACTGAAATAGAATTTAAACAATTACATTTTAGAAATGACAAAACTAAAAAATGTAATTATTTATCGCCCATTATTAGCTGTTAATATTTTAAAATATTTATTTGTTAGTGTGTTAGTAACTTTACATTATTTGAATTAAAAATTTTTAATTTCTTGTATTAAATTTAATCTTAAATATGTTTTCTTCTTAGGTATGTTATGCAATTTATTTAAATAATGGATTCAAAGTTATTTGAGGATTTTGTGTTCATTAGTAGAAACAAGGCCTTTTTTTTTTTTTTTTTAATAAAAAAAGCGTTAATTATCAAACATTTTTGTAAAAGAATGTTAGAAAGAAATACTTCAATTTCGAGACAATGAATATGAAATTAAAACATCTATAGAAAAAAAGGGGGGTAAATTTATATTTTATGAAACTCATTATTAAAGCATAGAAGATAGAAGTATAAGTTATTTCTTTTTAAACCAATGTTATCATTAATATTTGGTTAAGAATTATTTGCTTACCCAACTTTTAGTGCTTGTAAATTCTAACATTATAAAAATATATTAAGATTTTCCATTTTAGATGTCCAATTTATAAATGCAGTTTATTAATAACACTATGTTCTAAGCTGTAAAGCTAATGCTTTTATATTTTGATTATTGATTTCTATAACGTAATATTAACTATTACAATACTTTTGTATTTGGTTTGTGATCTGAGAAAAAAATTTTCACGCTTGGATTTAAATCATCAGACTCTTAGGAAGAAAAAAAGAAAAAAAAAATAAATTCTATTTTGAACAGCATCTAATGCAGACTACAATGATGCGCTGTAGTACCTCCGTGGCAACTGCTAAATAACATTTTAAAATATAAACATGGAATTTCGAAATTATTAATGAAATAATAGGATGCATGAAACATGTTAAAGCTACAGTCACTAATGGATAATGAGAGCTGGGTGCATGTCAAATTACTGGATGCAGCAAACTTATGCAATGGTCTCTAAAACACATGAAATTTCTCAAAGCCGCAGTCAATAACAAATGTATGAGCACTATGCCCATATGAAAACAAACAACAAAAATTAACAGATGCAGCAAACTATGCGGTAACATGCAGATTCCCAATATCTGGAAGAAATGAGTGATACCTGAACTAAAAAAATCCAGTGACAATATTGTGAAACAAATACATTAAAACAATAACGTTTATATTAGAAAAAAAAGGGCCTAAAACTCTCACTCGCTAAAATAACTAAAATAAAACTCGTTAAAGCAGTCCAACTACTGCATGTATAGCACTTAGAGCACATGAAAACAAAACAAAAACAAAACACTCAGGCTGCAGCAATATTGCTGTGCAACAATCTGTAAAATACACAAAATTAATTAAAAATGCATTCACTAATGCATGTTGTACAAGCACTGTGTGTACATGAAGAAAAAAAAACAATGAGTGCAACTAATTTGTTTTTAAATCTCTGAAATCTTTATAGCCACAGTCACTAATGCATGTAAGAACAAATTAACTTCATTACTTTCTTTTGAATTATCAAAATACTGCTGTAATTTGTTGATAAATACTAGTTTGTTCACAGTTTCCAATAATAAGTGCACTTACTTATTTTAAAAATTGTTTAAAACCTGGATTTACTGGCCATTAAGCTAAGCTAAAAAGGCACAGTTTTAAAATGAAAATTAATAGCGACAAAAACGCATAAGAAAAAGTAATAAATGCATTTTGAATAACATATTCAAGCAATTTTAATCTAAAAATTAACATCCTGGGTTATTAATCACAGAAATTAATAAATGAAATAAAAAAGCACAATTTTTACAACACTTTAAAACTTAGTATTGTTAATTAATTCATATAATTATTGTTAATTAATTCATATAATAAGGACATCTATAAACTTAAAAACAATCTATTTTGAGAATTTTAGAATTCACAAGCACTTGGTTAAACTGTTGGTCAATTATAAATATTGTTTGTTTACCAAAATTTAGCAATAGTTTACACATTCTGTGATAGTTTATGTTGGTTTGAAATCAAATCAACATGCTAACTAATGTATACATCACTTATACTTTTTAAATAATACTTTAATAATGAGTGCCAAAAAATATTTATTTACCTTTCTTTTTCATTATAGATGGTTTAGCTTCACGTTCGTCTCCTGAAATTGAATATTTCAACATTCCATTGAATATTCCAACATACAGCACGAATCAATTTGTTTTGATTCGTGTACTTGGATTCACCATATTATTTTATCCAAAAAAGGGGGCCTTTCAGTTTCTCCAAATAACACAATACCTATATTACCATAATAAACATTATTTCGCAAATTACACAACATACATGCTAAAAACAACAAGTGCCAAGTACAAAGCTTACCGCCAGCGAATTCGATTACGATTCAAAACAAAACTATCTAAACGGCGTATGAATACATGGAATTCTAAAGCAAATTTATTAAAAATAATTTTTGTTTGTAAACTTCAAAAGAAAATCATAAGTGAAAAGTATATTGAATATGTATAATTAAAAAATATTTTTCTATTTTAAAAAAGGATTCAAAATATTTTTTCCACAAAATGCAAAAATATCCAATGTAAGAAACGTAATATTTTCTTCTTATGAAAAATAAAGGCAAAATAAATAGAAATTTGATTTAGTATATATTTATTGAATGTTTTAAAGCGCATGATAAGATGTTTTTGTAGTTTCAAAAACATTTATTGCTTCGATGCGGGTGTTTTAACTGTGACCATTACTACATTTGCCTATTTGCAGTGTCTCCGTCTGCTAACCCATAGAATAACATGTAATCCGCGAGCTAATATAGTCCAATTTTCCAAGATCAATATATAACAAACAAGAGTTTTCCTAGAAACAAGGCAAGTCTTATTCCCTCTATCTTAAAGAGATTCATATTATATATAAATTTTAATAAAATCTCCCAGCCCGTTTTCTAGATCTCATTATCAGGAACAAACACCATCGTTTTCAGTTTAAAAATGGTTATCGAGATCTAAAAATATACGGCACGTAGAAATGTAAAAATTATAGGATAGGATTAGACTGGGAATATAAGACTATATTAAAAAAATTGGACCATTCTGACCAATATTTGCTGAATTATTAGAAGGCGGCTTTTCCGATTTCCTTTGAAGTTGAGTTAGCTGTATATATGAAGTTCCGCATCTACCCTTATGACGATGGTAGGTTTTGACGATGGTAGGTTTAAAGCTGCGTCACTTGAAGGCTGCCGCCTTCTATGATAATATTACGATATGGTGACGCTCTAACCAGCATTCTCCTCATTCTTAACATTTCTGGCAATTCATAGTTTTCAGTGGGAGTCTGCCTTAGGTTGATTGATTGATTGATTGATTTTTGACGTCCGATTATCTGCGCTAGGGATATAGGACCAGGGGGGAATGCCCTTCGTGGGGGATCTTTCTAAGGGAACCTAACCCGTATTTACGCAAGGTTCGAAGAAAACCACGAAAACTCCGAACGGTTAGATCGACAGCCGCGATTGGGTTCGAACCCAGCACCTGCCGTCTACCAGTTGAGAGGTCCGAACCTCTCGGCCACTGGTGGGGCGAGTCTGCCTTAGGAGATAGGATGTTGAAATTGTGAAAAGTAAGCGCGTTATTTTTTCCCTGCGAGAAAAAAAAGTAAAAGTAAAAAAAAAAAAGTGGAATTTATTCTTAAACTAACTCATCTGTATATATAAATACTTTTCATGTAGTAAAAAACTATATGTTATATTAAATGTTCTTTAATATGTACATCCCAGAGTGGCGTTTTATATAGAAGTAATTGTATCCACTTTTAGGGTTTCTTCTGACAAAAGCCTATTCGTCTCGTTCTCGTTCCTCTGACTGTCTGACACAGAGTCCGTACATAAAAATTGTATAAATAAGACACTTCAAATTTTATGTACTTATAGCTGAATACCTCGTGTCATATGATAAATAATAAAATTTTGAAAAACCTATTGTTTTAATTAAATTAATTTTATAAATATCATCCGTTCATTTTTGCGATTAACAATTTAAAAGTGAAACATAATTTGAATGTTTCGTATGCAGACATAATAGTTTATTTTTAAATAAAAAAAATTCTATTTGGGAACAAGTATTACAAATTTAATTATCAAATTAATATAGTTTAATTAAAAATGCATACTGTCAATAGTTTTGTTACTTTAATTATCCATGGCGAAAAGGGCTATAATTCATAAGGGAAAAATAGAATCGCATATAAACAAATACATTTAGCTGCTTATTTACTCTCGCGAAGTAATTAATGCGATGTTTTCTTAATGCTTAATGTTTTTTACCCGGATTATGAATATTAAATAAATTAACATATAATAAATTGATTAAGGAAAAATGTGTAAATCATTGATGATATTTTTCAAATTTTTCTTCCAATATCTCATAAATATAATAAATGGGATGTTACATGTACATATATTTTTTTTGGATAATTTATGACAGGAATTGTGAATAAAGACACATACTGAATGAAGCAAAACATAACTAGAATCATACATATAGAAACCTAATTAGTGCATTTATTTTGTGAAACATATATTAACTAACGAGATACTTTTTCTTTCTCTTGGTAATTGTTTTTCAGTTAAAACATGTACACTGAATAAGTTAATTACATTAACGCACAACTGATTAAGTAAAAAAGCACCGGCCATATTTAATGATATTTTGCCAGAGCTTAAGATTGTTCTTACAAACACATATAATTAAGTCAAATTAATATATCTCGGAGAAATCTACGTAATTTATAAAAAAAAAGTATTATGAATGCCAGATGAATGAAACCTAATAATATAAATCTTTAAATTGGCCAAAAATATAAAGTTTATTTTTTATTAAATCTACCTGGGGAAGAAAACTTTAAGTTCACGTATAAGGTATCGAATTAAGAACTTTCTGTTTACTGCGGAGATGCTTTTCCAGAAGTCAAAATATCTACAAGCAAAAAGTTCAAATTAAGCTTCTCTTTTTAAATCGCAGAAGTGAACGAATGACATTGAAAAAATATTTCAATTAAAATAATGTTTTTTTTTTCAAAATTTTTTGATTTGTCGTGTGACATAAGGTATTCAGCTGTAAGTACACAAAATATGAAGTCTCTGACTTATACAGTTTTCGTGCACGGTCCAGGGGCGTGCGAAGAAAAACTGCACCCGGTACAAAGTTTCAATTTTGCGCACCCCCCCCCCCTCAACTTTATCTTGTAACAGGTCGAAAATGGTGATAGTAGAATATATTTGGCGCTCCCTAAACTTCCGCTCCCGGGGCGATCGCCCCCTTCGCCCTCCATTTGGCACGGCTCTGGTACAGTCTGTTTGACGGACATGCAAAGAACATAGACGAATAGGAGTTTCGTCAGATGAACGAAACCCTAAAAAGGTCTCCTTCTTTCGTCTAGGGTGCCTTTTTAGTTGTACAAAATCAATGAAAATGCATTCGTAGTATTATTTTACCTTCGGGCTTGAGGGGGATAAACTTTTTAATTCTAATCAAAATTCCCATCAGAACTTTTTAACAGAATTTTACTATTGATATGGAGTACACGAAGAAGGTTTGAAATTGACTAATTAGAAAATTTATTTTCTTCTTATTAAAAGAAATGTTTAAAGACAAATTTCCAGTTTTAATGCACTTTGGCGTTATGAAAAATGAATTTTTACTAAAGTAATATCTAATAACTGAAAACTAAATTTAAAAAAAAGAAAGAATACGAGGATTTATGTAGTCATTTCAATTTTAAATGAATGGAAACAGTTCATTGATCAAATGTGAATTATATCATAACACAATGGGAAATGAAATTATTTAACCAAAGTAGAATAGTGCATAAATTTCCTTTTTTTTAAAAAAAAATATATTGCTTTCATTATTCTCTAACGTCTAAAATTTCCATCGGGCGTAAATACAAAAGCAAAACGAGATGAGTAGATCTTTGCCGAAAACAAATGAAACAATGGATTAGAATGTGTGCATATACGTATTACTTTTGAATAGATATTTAGGATATTATTTTTAGACAATAATGTATATTATGAAATATTATGAACGTGAATACATTTTGAAACACATGATCCTGTTGTTTAATAACTGTAATTTTTTTAAATGAGACATAAGCAGGAAAACAATTTCCTTAGTTTTAAATATGAAGTTGTAAAAATACATTATAATTCTTTATTAATGTAACCAAATTCGTACAAAATATCATACGCATTATGCAATGCTACATTAATTTCCTTTAACGGTATTTATTCATTCATTATTGCTCTTTACATTTTAATTGCAATTTTGTAATATTTTGTAATATTTTTTGTAATACCTTTTTAGAAAAATACATTCAAATTCACATAGCAATTTTTCTCTTTAATTTTAAGTTTGGATAGAGTTTAATCATTTTTTTAAAGTTTTATATGACAAATTATTTGAAATAATACGTTATTATTTGATCTTTATCATTTTATATTATCTAAATTTTAAATCCGTATTACATAATAAAATAATACAGTTATTTATTTTTTAATAACTATTATTATTTAATAATTATTTTAAAAAATAATTATTAAATATTTATATTTTCATCACTATGCTCTGGACTAAGCAATATTTACTTCTGTTTAAGTTTACTTTTCTTATCTTTTATTTAATCAACAAACAATTTATTAACAAACCCATCGGTCATTTCATGGCAGCACAATCATACAAATCCTATTTGAAGATATTATTATTTTTTTTTTCATCCGGAAACCATAAACGACATTTTTAATTTTCAGAAAAAACCGCGAAAACCCATGAAACCGACAGAGATGGGGCCCCACAGCCCCATGAGTACCATGTAGCTTAAACTTTTAAAATAAAAAATGGTAGAGAAATAAATGAGCGAAATTTTAAGGTGTGTTGGGGTGGGGGTAAAAGCCCCCCCCCACACACACACACACCCCTGGAAGAAGCCCGCGAACGGGTTTTGTTCCATATCAGAAATGCCCAACGCGCAGTAAGAAGTTTTCACTTCAATAAATATATCACAGCCTTTGGTGCTTCTTTACTAATAAAAAGTATAAATATGAAAAACGAAAAGCTATAATAAATATTTTTGGTCAGAACTTTCCTATACGAAACAATTTTTAACCATATCAAAATAACAATTATAAGGGAGTATTGTTAGGCAATACCATGGTATAGTCCTCTTCCTATTATAACAATTCAGATTGAAAAGAAATTTACAACCCGAAGCAAATATTAATAATAAAATATGTAATTTAAGAAATTACAACTGGCATTTGGAAAATGACTTAGTCAAAGACTAAAATTTAAGAATAAATAAACTCTGGATTAAGGAAAAATGTTCTTTTACAATCCATCGGTTCAACAATCGAGTTTGATTTTTCGTGGATGTCACACATTTCATAGTCGGTGGTATCGATAATCAGACTTCCTAATTTTGCTTTAAAAGACGATCTTTCATGCGTTGAATTTGTTTTTTTTATATATATATCTGATAATTTACATGTACTTATTTTGTATCTTTTTTATTTTCTTCTTTATTAACAACGACATTTCTATTCATTTAAAAGTTCTTTGATGTGTAAAAAATATTATAAGAAAGGAGAAAAATGCTGACAATCATTTCCCGAAGCAAAATGTTTCAATGTTTCCCATTGAGTTAACAACAATTAGAAAAAAACATCATTTCTATGATAATTAAAAACCTTGATTACAAATAACAAAATCACGTATTACGCATGCCATGGATTAAACACTAATATTACTGTGCCAATCATAAAAAAATAATAAAATGCGGACACCATAAGATTTTTCTCGACCAAAAACAGCAACCATTTTTCAAGTGGTTAATAATAATTCATTACTTCAAAACAAATTTTTAATTAGCTACTACAAGCTATTTGTAAAATTTCTCTAGAAAATATGTTTTTATTGGTACGAAAAACCTAAAGATTTAGAAAGCTACTATCTAACACGCTTTTTTACTCTCTAATTTTATATTAAAGAATCTTGCTTATTTTAACAGTTGAAAAATCTTTAAACGCACCAAAGCGTAAGTTAAAAAAGAATTGCATTTATATGCCTTATTTTTCGGTGGATGATAACAAACATCTGTAGTAGTCATTTTTCATTCTTAGCTATTATTTATGGTAAAATGGTTTTCTTACGCTTTCACACTTTCTTGCAAGACTCATAAAACAATATATCATCAAAGCTAAGAAATGCTTGTTTGAAACATCTGTTATACTTGGAAGTTATGTTTAATTCGTATGATTATTTTTTTTCTGGTGCCAAAATGTAGCTAAAACATTGGACATGATGAATGTTTATATACAGAAAATTTAAAGACATTTTAAATAAAGGTATAGGAGATGTAAAAAACGTGCTATCATTTTGCAATAGCTTAAATAACACTAGAGAAAGCAGAAAAAAATAAATGCCTTTTCTAAATGAAAAGTAGTAAAAATATGTATTAGAAATGATAAAATAAGTTATTGCTTTGTATATATTTATTTTCAAGAAAATTTTAAGCAAACCATGGGAAAAATTATGATATAAAGTGTAAGCTGCAACTGTGAAATCAATAAGAAACTAGTTGTTGGGGAGCCACCGTAATACTTAATCATCATGGATATGCATAATATAAAATATGAAAATAAACTGGTGCCAAAATGTAGCTAAAACATTGGACATGATGAATGTTTATGTGAAGAAAAGGACACTTTAAATAAAGGTATAGGAGATGTGAAAAACGTGCTATCATTTTGCAATAGCTCAAAGAACACTAGAAAAAGCAGAAAAAAAATAAATGTCTTTTCTAAATGAAAAGTAGTAAAAATGTGTATTAGAAATTATAAAATAAGTTATTGCTTCGTATATATTTATTTTCAAGAAAATTTTAAGCAAACCAATGGGGGAAAAATTAAGATATAAAGTGTAAGCTGCAACTGCGAAATCAATAAGAAACTAGTCGTTGGGGAGCCACCATAATACTTAACCATCATGGATATGTATAATATAAAATATGAAAATAAAACGCTTATAAACTATTTATAGAATGCATCGTAATTCCAAAATAAAATTTTAACGCATATTTAAATAGTTTTAATATACATAGTAATGCTCTATTAATGAATTGCTGATGATCCAATTTCGACAAATTATATAAACTCAAGTAGTATTATATTAGGGTAGTACCGAATTGCGCAAAGGAAACATCCTTATAGCTCCAAAATTAATAATAATATTAACCAACAATTTACCTCGCCGGATTAAGTGTTTCATTTCCGATTAAAATATATCTTTGAATTGAAATTTG
The DNA here is from genome assembly GCA_964019185.1 of Maratus speculifer. Lineage (NCBI taxonomy): Eukaryota > Metazoa > Arthropoda > Arachnida > Araneae > Salticidae > Maratus > Maratus speculifer. Next base: position 13,769,985 of record OZ025291.1, on the reverse strand, counting down.
AATGAAATACAGGGTCATGAAAAATCGAAGAATTTGGAAAACAGGATTATACATATCTCGGTAACTAATAATCCGATCGACTTCGTTCTTTATGCAATTTTTATGTTATTTTATTGCCTTAGACATGTACTCTTTGCAATAAAAATTTCGAAAATTTTTATGTACTTTTCATCAGAAATTTTTTTTCGAGAGTCTGAAAAATATAGTTTCGGATAATCGAGGTTACTGATATTAAATATGCTTCGTCCCATTCTCACATACTAAGTACATACAAAATTTCCAGTCTTTATCTCAATTTTTCGGGAGATAGAGCGTTTACAGACAGAGAGACAGATGGACGGTCGGCAATTTTTTTTTTCTTCTAAAAATATGTTTTTCGGAATCTCCAATGCCTGAAACATGTAAATCGTTAATTTTTTCCCGATTTTCAAAACGATTGCAGGACTTACCCTGTACTACGTATTGATGGGTAAGTAATAGCATACATTCATGCATCATTTTCTCGGCAACAATTAGTTAAGGAAAATTATATATTCATATGCTGTCGTAATTAGCTAAATTTTGATGTCTTTTATTTTCGTGAAAAACAGTTGCTCACTAACAACTTTAATTAAAGGAAAAACACCAAGATTATTATTTTTATTTAAATATTTGCCTAACGATCAACTAATAGTTTTGTGACGAACAATTATCATGCAATAAAAAAATTAACAAACGCAAAACAATTTTATGAAATATAATAAAATCACTTCAGCAGGTCTGACAAAAAGCACAATAAATTGGTAAACTGTAAATAGCTAGAAAAAGAAATAAGATATTAAAACAAAACGATACATTTTAACGCTTTTTTTTTTCATTTTCATTTGAAGCCATCCTCTTCTCTATATTAGGGTTTTTGTTTTTTATGATAATTATCTTTTTACTCAAACAGATATACAGGGTGCGTTATAAATTTGTGCAAACTTTGAAAATCCATAATAAAAGAAGTAATGCTCGTAAAAAATTTCGGTTTGCGCGAGTATGATCAGACGGATTTGGATTTTTTCCATGTATAATAAAAATGATTCCAAAAATAACCCATGGAGAGTACTCACACGCCATATTGGGACATTTTATGCAAAACAGGCAAGCACAAATAAACAATGAAACAAATCACAAAAACATGACATTGTGCATTTATTATAAAGTAGTAAAAGATGTTCAACATGAGAAACTTTCGCGATGCTATATTTGTGGATTTACCATTTTTGTAGAAAAAATTAACCACCAGCGCTCGATCTGGTAACGATAGCATGCTGTCGATATTGAATGACGAATCCATCTCCACCTAGGTGTTTTATTGCTAGCCTGGTTTGCATAAAAAGCCTCAATCTGACGTGTGAGTGCCCTCTATCGGTTACTTTTTGAATCATTTATTTATTATACATGAGGAAAAAATCCAAAATCTGTCTAAACATACTTGCAAAAACCGAAGTTTTTTTCAATCATTACTTTTTCATTATTGATTTTTAAACTTTGCTCGAATCTATTTCGCACCCGGTATTTATAAATATTTTTTTATATTTGTAATAACATTTTTGTAACAATACATGCATTTGCATAGTATAGTTAGATTCCAATAGATCAGTGGTATAGAAATCTAGGGGCCAGCGGAAAGTCTCTCACCAATATGTTTTAGTCGTTATTTTTCGTTTAATATTCCGTCTAAACATTTTGTATGAATACTTAAAAAATTTAAATGAAGAAAATTAATAAAATTTAGTGATGAGAGATTGCCCACCGATGCCAAGATTTTTTTTCACCTCTAAAATAGACTATATTGATATTTTTTACTATATGTGATTATTCCAGATGCATTACAAAGGGTATAACGGAGTTTCTTAGTAAAATATGCCCTTGAGTCCTACATGAGTGAATAGGAAATAAAAAGACATTTATTTCTCCACAGTTTCAAGTTCGTAACTCAAGATTACGGGGGATAATGACCCTAAATGCCTGTTTTGGAAAAGACCGCATTGTGGCGGAACTACTAAGTTGATTTCAATGAAAAAAATAAGGGATGTATAAAACCACAATACGAATGTTTGACAATTTTTTCAGATTTTTGTAAATAAAAGAACAAGTTTTCTAACATTTTTTTTGTTTTTAAATGAACATTTGAATTAAAAATCCTTTGAAATTTCTGTGTGACCACTTTAATTTTTTGTATGAAATACTATGAGGTATGATATATATTCACTACCAATATCAACTTTCTACGTATGGTGCATCATATTAAAAAATGCAAAATCATACTCCGGTGAAGGAGGGGGAGGGGGCGTGTCTCACACAAATCTCACATATTAGTTCAAACGGAGTTTAAAAAGAAGGCGTGAAATAACATTATACGACAGAACTTTCCGGTAGACTTAAGATGTGGGATTTGTGCGAGGAACGCCCCCTATCTCCGCCGGAATATGATTTTGTATTTTTTAATATGATGCACCCCACGTAGAAAGTTGAAATTGATAGAGAATATGCATCATATCTTACAGTATTTCATGCAAAAATACTAAGGTTGTCACTCAGAAATATCAAAGATTTTTAATTAAAATGTTCATTCAAAAACAAGAAAAATGTTAGAAAACTTGTTCTTTTGTTTAAAAAAATCTGAAAAAATTATCAAATGTTCATATGGTGGTTTAATACATCTCTTATTTTTTTCGTTGAAATCCGCTTAGTAGTTTCGTCACAATGCACTCTTTTCTAAAACAGGTATTTAGGGTCATTACCCCCCGTGGTCTTGAGATAGAAACTTGAAACTGGGCAGGAATGAATTTCGTTTTATGTCTTGTTGATTCATGTAGGACTCGATGGGGTTGACTCAAGGGCATATTTTACTAAGAAACCCGGCCATACCCTTTCACATTGCTCAAAAGCACACGGATAAATATAAATCATTATTTCACATGTAACATACATAGTTCAAAATTCATTGAAATATTAAAATTGTTAATGCATTTCATCCGTTGTACAAGAAATGCGACATATTTTTACGTATTCATTTGGGAAAACTAATAATTTTCAATAAAAAAAAATATATAAAGAACCAAAAGAAATTTAAAGTAACAGAAATTTATATTATAATCTTAAAATACAGTAATAATAGCTTTCGCAGAACTGTAATGTCCGGTGTCTAAAAACAACATTGAAATCATAACCATAAAAAAATTAATGTGAGCCATAAAAACATTAAAAGGTTTTTTCCAACAATAAAAAACTCATTTTGTTTTGTAAGTGCTTAAAAATTAAGTTTTATACAGTTTTTTTTTACATAAAAAGCGTTTGTAGAAATAGACATTAGATTTTGCGGATATAAGTGAAATTTATGATAAAGTTTTATATGAAATTTCTTTACTGTTTATTTTTTTATTATGTAACACTAAAAGTTAAAATAAATAGGAAGAATGGAAATTTTAAATAAGCCTTCTTATAAGAACTACAATTTAAAAAATAATTAAAATCAAAATTTTCTTGAATTTGTTAGAATGCTTGAACAAATTTAGAATTATTTTGTGACATATTTTATTATCAGAAAAAAGCAATAAAAAATAGTTGAAACTCATGTTATACTGTTGTAAAATTTATTTTAAAATGTATACATATAAGGTTTAATTAACTTTTTTTTGTATTAAAGTACACTAATAGACATAATCTACCAGTCTAGTAAAGCGAGATGAATTGCATCTGAGAAACTATATTAGTAAATCCATCCATTAAAAAAATATTTAAATAAATTAAATATTAAAAGTATTTCAGTGTAAAAATACTGCCATTTTACATGTAACATTCTCGTGATGAGATGTATCCATACATCCATTAATTAGTGTACATATACAATGGACAATATAGCACTTACTACTATATTTCCCGATACAATCCCTCATTTTTTTGCTTCATTTTGGGAAGAACGTATTTTGAGCTTATTCTATGGACGATCACTTTCAGAATTTTCAAGCTATGTTTTTGAAACTTTCACAAAAGTTGTTCTATACATTCATCTAACACAATATGCAAATGAAATTTTGATAGCCTTCACGCATGCGCAATGAAAAAATATTTAGTAAACCTGTTAATTTTTCATATAATATTTATTATTTTTTAATTCTGATTACAGGGTATTGTGTACAATTCTGTTTGTCATGTTTTCAGAAAAGAACATTTTCTATTAAGAACTCTGCAAACTATAAGCAAAAAACTTGAGTAAATGTTTTTATAAAATCTTAATTTCTCAACGAGTATACATACTATCCACATAAAAATGAAGACAGTTTATTATAATAAGGCACTTAATCATAAGTTACAGTTTGAACGCTTTTGCTGCATTAGTTTTGACAGGGTTAGCCAAAAGATATTCGTTCTGTTTCAATATGTTGACGGTCCCCTACAGTGTTTCTGGAAAAAATGTATGACCTGTATTATTATGTTTACACACTAGTTTCAAGATAATTCCTCATGTATTTTTTTAGATATTTAACAAAATGTCTAAAATCGCAAGTGGCCATATAGTGTATGTGCGCTTAGACAAAATGTTAAATAACTGAAAAGAATTTCACATTTCAAAGGTTTGATTTCATAACACGGTAACATTTATTTTCATTTCTATCTAAATATATTTAATTGGATCCTGACAACATTTAAAACCCCAAGATTCATTTTCTACTCATTTATGTAGTTAGTCAATCAATGATGAGTTTTAGATACGAATTTTATTAACGAAGTCTCTTAACCCAAGTTCAATAAATTAAAATTTATGAGACAAAACTTTTGAACATTTGTTAACTAAAAAACTAGTGTTAATAAATCAGCTGTTTTAGAGGAAATAATAGCAATAATTTTATTTGTGGTTTTCTTTAGATAACTTTAACATTTATGTGATTATATTATTCTCACACACTGCTGTTTTTTTCCCTTTTTAGCTCACAGGCTATCATAGCCTGAGAGCTTATGTGCCCGTCCGTTCTGTATGTACGTTCGTACGTTCGTGCGTAACGCGATAACTCATGATAAAAATATCCGATCCACTTGAAATTTTGTATGTAGGTATATCCTGACAAGGCGCTTCCCTGATTACTTTTTGGAATTCATTCGATATGTATAAAAGGGCGAACGGCGGGCTCATGCCCCTCCCCTGAGTTGATGTAAATGGGATTTTCATGCAGAATTAACAGTTTTCGTTCAAAATTTAGATATAGGATCATTCTGATAAGGCGATTCAATGACTGTTATTAGGTGTTCATTGAATAAGTATAAACAGGTTGAATGGGGGGGCCTCATGCCCCTCCACTTAATTGATATAAATGGGTTTTTCATGCAGAATTAATAGTTTTCGTTCAAAATTTAGATATAGGATCATTCTGATGAGGCGATTCCGTGACTGTTATTAGGTGTTCATTGAATAAGTATAAACAGGGGGAACGGGGGCTCTAATGTCCAATCCCTTAATTTATATAAATGGGTTTTTCAAGCAGAATTTTCAGATTTCGTTCAAATCTCTGAATAGTTTTGGTATAAAAGAGGGGGATAACTCCTTTTAAATTATATAAATGCTAAATGGGTTTTTATTAAGAATTATCTCACTTGCTCTGAATTTTGGATATAGATTTTTTATATGATAAAGCATGTCTTTGATAGTATAGGAGGTTCAATGATTAAGTATAATAAAAGAGGAAAGGGGGAGCTGTTTCTCCTTCTTAATTTTTTTCGAACGGAATTAACCCTTGAAAATATAAGGCTTTAATGTACCAGTATTTGTAGCCTGTGAGCTCAATGCCATCAGTTTAAATGGGCAGTATTCTTTATTATAGTTTAACTTCTTACTTTCCGTTTAACTACAAACGCAACCAAAATTTTGTTTCATTTGTAACTTTCGTACTATCACCAAAGAGTTTTGAATAGGCGAATTTTAATTAGTATAGTCCGGTACAAAAAGGTTTAGTTCAAAATCATCATACTTTGAGTTAATCGCACCTTTTATTCATCTGTTGAATGAGCAATCTCATAAACCGCTTCACAGTAGTTAAGTGAAAATTTGTACATCAATTAACATATTGAGTGCCACGTCATTCACCGGTGACTGATACTGGTTTTTCCGTTTAGGCCGTATTAGTCTACGGCTAGTTAGTCCGGCACGGCACAGACTGTTTATATTTTTACATTTCTAGGTTAGCCTGGTGTGATCTGGCCTGACACAATTTCTATTTTTTCAAAAAATTTTAGATTTTTATCATATAATTAAGATTTTAAAAAAAAATACTGCATACATATTTATTGCAGGATTTTACAGTACATTTCACAGAAAATACACATTAGTAACATTAATGATTACTTAGATTCTTAGACTCTGAACTTTAAATAGGGATTCATTAAAAAATTATTATGTATTAGAATACAAAAACAGAAGAAAGTTAAAAATATCACAACTTTTGAATCTGTATAATCAAAAGTAAATTTAAGAAAATATTCCAATATCAATTATTTAAAACTTTCTCAGATCCAAAAGAACTATTTTTGATGCACATTCATTTCTAAATTAATTTGTTTTCAAAAATGCCCAAGATTTGCAGATATTCTTATTCAAAAACTGTGTAATCAAATGGCATTATCCGATTTTTGATACAAGCAATATATCTTTGAGAAAATACTGTTTAAGTTTGCGGTTTGAATCAAATTTCCGGAAGTGACAGCATGAAATGGCGGGAGGGGGGAAATCTGCAGCTACATGACAAGTATCTCTTATATCTCGGCAAATACTATATTTACCATAAATGTAAAACGCTATTCGATTTCAATTCCCTTCAACAATCGGTCTTGTTAATTTTATACCTTTACAGTTAAAAATTAGTAAAAAAACGTGTCAAAGTTTTCCTGAGTAGTGAATTTAAGAACTACCTATAAGAACCACCAAGAAAATTATTTCTAGAGATTATATTAACAGAAATTCGTTGTCGCTATTAATACTTTTATATAACATATTCTCTGCTCTACACATCTTGAAAGAAATTAAAGTCTAGTTCCGGCCAGATTCAACTACACAGAAAAATGATGCAAGCCCGATATTGGCCCGACACAAGTCTGCAAAAAATTACTAAGCGCAAGTTAGAGACAATGTAAATTCCTAATACCGATCTCTACATCAGGCATTCTTACAGTTCCCATATAAATGTTGTCAAACTAACATCAGCTCATGATGCATTTTTTATCGTATACTTTTTCTCGTTAAAACCATATACATTGAAAATAGCTCATATTTTATCTCTTTAGCCTAGTTCTGTATATCGGGCCGATAGGTCTGCTTAACATTTTTTACCGCGAAACCCAATCCGTATGGCCCCCTTTTGTAATGTTTTCGCCAGACCGGCCCAGTCCGTTGGAAAATTCGCATACATTGCGCCGGCACGTAGTACGGACTGGATACAAGTCCAGGGCCAACACCGGCCCAGACCCGGCCCAGACCAGGCCAGGCCCAACACCTTACAGAGTACTAGTATATACTCTTATATATACATTCTTATATACATTCTTCCCTATGTAAATACAAAAAACTGTGGCTTTTGTGTATATTCTTAAATAAAACGTTTGACTTCAATTGATTTGTTTATGAGATCTGTGGAATATCTCTTCGGGTAAAAGAAAGTAAACGCTAAGAAAGGATTTTGTTTAACCAAAAAACACCTGAGTCATTTTTGAAAGATAATACCAATAGAATCATTGAAGAAATAGGAGCTATTTACCATTTGGAAACCTATATTCTAGCGTTATCTCAGTGAAGTTTCAGTAAAACCTACAAAACATTTATTTGAAACACAAATTTTATTTATAATTGACTTATTTTGTATATTTATCAACTAGTCATGTGAGATTAATACTTTGAATGCATTGATAAGTTTAATATAATTTTAAACAAGAGTAATACTTTTGAAGTTGTGTCAGGTGTTCTGGTATACGTTTTATCATTTAAAAAATAGGTTTTATTTTAGAAGAATTTTTTTCAGTTAAAAAAAATCTTTATAAAAGTGTGAAGATTATTTTTTAACAGAAACTTTACTTTGATTTATATATATATATATATATATATATATATATATTTTTTTTGACGCAGTAATATGTCATGATCTATTCATAAAGAAAAATTTATGAGGATTATTTTATAAAATTATTTTGTATAAGTAAAGTTTTATATAAGTAAAATAAGTGTATTATCCGAATTCAGGAATCTTGCATTCCTGAATTCGGATAATACGCTGCGCCACAAATTACCCATGGTACCACTTAATTTAACCAGCGTTATATCGCCTTATTCAAAGACAGGATTTCTCAGATTTAATAAAGCAAAGAATAATATTAAAATTTACAAGTTAAACTAGCCATTTGTGATGCAATGCTTGCATCGCTACCAATTATTACAGTAAAATCGCTATAATGAATTCCAGTAAACAACGAATAACTTTGTTTAACAAGATTATTTTCACACCATCACACACATGTACAATTAACCTTATGAAAACACCTCTAACAGGTAGACAAACTTTGGGGTCTCTTAAAGGTAAAAAGTTTGTGCATCACTAAGCTATACTTTATCAAAAATATATAACTGATCAGTATTAACAATTATTATGAAACCTTGGAAAGATTTTAACTTGATTTGTGTAAAATTTCCTAACGCTTTATTTTTTTTTACAATTTCTAAATATTTAAAATTTTGACAGTTATATACATTTACACCCAAAGATTATAGCCTTCAATTCATATTTTAAATGTAATTGTTGGCAAGATAATATAATATAACTCTAATAAAATTCTTCTACACCATTAATTAATTTCATTCTTTTGAAATTCCGTGCTTTAATACAGCATCTTTTAAAATCATCACTTAAATATAAGCAATCAAAATGTCAGTGAAACGACATTATACGAGAAACGGCTCTCCACATTGCTTCATATTTAATCCATTAGATGATCCGAAATTCAGGTTAGTGTTTCGAAATGGTATTTAAATTAAGCTCCAAGTAATATTTAAACATTTCGAAATTATTCAGAAATTTTAAAGATTGTATTAAGACTTGCTTTTATACTAAACAAACTCAATTTTTGTGTTTCTTATGCATAACAAATATGATGTAACTTAAAAGTCATCATAAAACAAAGCAAGATATTTTTCTAAAGTAAAGAGTATATTGTATTTAATTTGTTTCAAATGGAAATAATTATTAGACTATGCAACGTATGTGTGCAGAAAAAATCTTATCTTGATTCGTACATTGTGTAGATAAAATTCATAAATGTGAAATATGTCCAAAGCAATGGTTAATAATGGTTTGGACAACTTCAATGCAACTTCTTACTTTTTGTTCGTTTTGAACGTTTTTTTTCAGACGCAGAAGATCTCGTTCTGATGTCTATAAATATGTTTTCAACTGCAGGTCACGCAGTTGCAGTACGCAATACAAGTAAGTCTTATAGCACAGCAAATATTTTATTTTCTAAAAGAAATACAAATTCATTCATTCATTCCAAAAAAAAAAAAAAAAAAAAAAAAAAAAAAAAAAAAAAGGAAAAAAAAAACGGGCAGTTTTACAACGGGAAGTTATAGTTTTACAGAAGTTTGGTTTGGCTTATTTTGTGTCAGCCGATTATTTACCCGAGGGATATAGGTAATAGGGGGAGGAGTGCCCTTCGTGGGGTTCTTTCTAAGGGTGCCTAACCTGTATTTACACAAGGTTCGGAGAAAACCATGAAAACTCCGAATGGTTAGGTCGGCGGCCGCGATTGGTTTCATACCCAGCACCTGCCATCTACTAGTTGAGAGGTGTTTTTACAGCGGATCCAAAATAGATAACCAGGCTTCGGGAAAAATGACTAGAAATTCTGGGTTACATAATACGCTCAAAAGTGTGTGATACCACGCTTATCCCCTTTAAAAACTATAATGGTTAAACTAATACATATTGAGAAACTATTTTTTAAAAGGCTATTTCCTTAAAAAAATGTCATGTCTGTCACGTACTACGATTTTTGGTTACTAGTATTTTAGAACGAAAAAATGTGACTTATTTCGTCGGAGATATCTCATCAATTGAACAGGGCGAAGCAAATTTTTCAATAATAACGGGTGCCAACAAGTGTAGCGATTTTCAACTGTGCGACAGACATGACAAGTTTTCATGGAAATAGCCAAAAGAGATAAATAGCGTTAGTTATTTATAATGAAACATTTTATGCGCTGTTTTATGAAACAATTGTAATGTAGATAAAATACTGAAATTTTCATTTTTAAGTGCATCACTATTATTGCTATTACTACTATTTCAATCGAAAAAAAAATGCAAAATATGCAATTATAAAAAATATACTAATGTGTGATTTAAAAGATTACTTATATTTTATTAAATATAAATTGAAATTTTTAATTCATTAAAAGAGAAAAATACTGCATCATTATGATTTAAGAGCCTTATCACTTTCTAATAACAAGATAAACTGGGACTATCTAAAACTTTAAAAGCTATTAATGAATATGGAATGATTCAAACTTTTTAAACTATTACTTTATCAAGACTTTTTAGCAATTCATGACTTTCAGTTTGATTAGCGGCTGATATCAATTATAATTAATTGCTATGGAATTTTTTTAAATATTTCAAATGGCATTTCCGATATGTAATCGCAATCATAAACTATATAAAGTTCTTAGATTAAGAAAAGAAGTTTTCTAACACGTGCGTTATCAGTTTTTTTGTGAAATGTAATCACTTAAAACTGAAAATTTAGTTTTGAGATTTGAAAATTTTACTAGTTTAAAATGCTTTGTAATCGCTGTAAAATTGCAGTTAATGAAAACTGTTTTTTATTTTATTTTTTACACATTTCAAAAGTTATGTTGCATTTCATATAATGAAGGAATATATTTGTGAGTCTTATATCAATAATTAAACCTTTTTAGATACCTACATATACTTATCTAAAATCTCCGTAAAATCGTACTGATATTTTTTCTTATAAAGTAAAATAATATATCTATATACTGATACGGGTTTTTCTATTTTTTTCTGTTTGCCTCGGAAAATTACCAGTTAATTATATTTCTTTTAAAACACAAATTTTGAATGTTTTTATAATGCACATTTTTCAAATATGAATAAAATGAACTTACCACTTTTTAAAAACGAGATAAAATGGGACTATCTAAAACTTTAAAAGCTATTAATGAATATGGAATGATTCAAACTTTTTAAACTTTTACTTTATCACGATTTTTTATCAATCCATGACTTTCAGTTTGATTAATCCCTTAACTAGTTCCTTATTTTACGTGCAATAAATTGAAAATATGGGTTTATACCACTTTTTTGAGCTAAAATATTCTTGATATTTATTCTAAACATTTCTACCTTTGAATAGTTTGCTATTCCATTTAAAAAAATTGGTGGTGTCAAAAAGTTTTAACCAAGTTCGCTTTCATCAGTTTTATAAGCAATAATAATATAAATAGTAACAATATTTGATACTCTAAGCATTTAAAAATATTTATTACTAAAAGAAAATTTTAACTACTTCCTCGGTAGTAGAGTGTTAGGTAGCTTTCATTACAAAAAGTAAAAAGCTACCTATTGCAGCCGTCCGGAGGAAAGCACTTCCGGAAAATTTTGGTATATTTTCACCGATCATGACCCCCAGACCCCAAAACCACCCTCCGTTCAAATGTTGACATATATATATATATATATATATATATATATCTGATTTTTGTCATGCGACAACTAACGTATTTATGAACCGATTTGAATGAAACTTGGTATGTACATAGTACATACAAATGTCTCGACCGAGTTCGTTGGCCAGCATCATCCGCCATTTTGTTTCAAAATGGCGGCCATTTTAAATTTTTTAAAAAATTTTAAATTTAAAATTAAATGCGAAAATATTAAAATTTGAAAAATATTTTTCTTTTACGTGTTAGAACTTAAAACAAAGATTCCAGAACACTTTTTATTTTGTCTATATCTTAAAAAATGATTGAGTTATAGCACTTTGAATTTTTCTTATGGCTGACATTTTGAAACGATCTGATTTTTGTCAAGTAATAACACGCGTATTTATGAACGGATTTCAATGAAACTTGGTATGTACATAGTACATACAAATGTCTCGACCGAGTTCGTTGGCCAGCATCATCCGCCATTTTGTTTCAAAATGGTGACCATTTTAAATTTTTTAAAAAAATTAAAATTTAAAATTAAATGCGAAAAAAATCAAAATTTGAAAAATATTTTTCTTTTACGTGTTAGAACTTAAAACAAAGATTCCAGAACACTTTTTATTTTGTCTATATCTTACAAAATGAATGAGTTATAGCACTTTGAATTTTTCTTATGGCTGACATTTTGAAACGATCTTATTTTGTCACGTGATAACACGCGTATTTATGAACCGATTTCAATGAAACTTGGTATGTACATACTACATACAAATGTCTCAACCGAGTTCGTTGGCCAGCATCATCCACCATTTTGTTTCAAAATGGTGGCCATTTTAAATTTTTTAAAAAATTAAAAATTTAAAATTAAATGCGAAAAAATTAAAAGTTGAAAAATATTTTTCTTTTACGTGCTAAAACTTAAAACAACGATTCCAGAACACTTTTTATTTTGTCTATATCTTAAAAAATGATTGAGTTATAGCACTTTGAATTTTGCTTATGGCTGACATTTTGAAACGGTCTGATCTGAACGATCCATCATGTTGCTTTAAAATGGCATACACTTTATGATATCGTGGAATTTGGTGACTCTCTAAATCGCTTAAAATAAAACCAGGTTGAATAAAAGATGACTAATTTCTAAAAATTCCTATTAATATTCAGTCTTGACAAAAACTAGTATTCAATCTTATAAAATCACTAATTTTTAAAGATTATTTCCACTAATTTGAGCTTAGTATTTTTGAACAATGTAACTTACTTTAAAATAAATAAATAAATATATAAGTATATGAAAGCTACCTTTTCCTCCCGGCATTGCCGGAAAGACTTTTTATGATTCAGTCAGTGAATATCAAAAATGAATTGCATAAATGAAAAAATAAATATATAAATAAATAGTTTCTTTGACTGTTATAAGCAGGATTCGGTAAAGCAGCTCCCCCCCCCCTATATTTAACTGCAAAAAATATTGCAAATTCTATAAATGACCGTTTGAAAATTCCAAATAGTGTTCAAACCTTCTAATAAATTTATTTCGTTGCAGAGGTGACTTTATTCTTCATTTATTCTATTTTACAATTTTTTTCTCTTAAACTTTTGCGGATGAGCTACATTTGAAATAAAGTTGAGTTTTTTCCCTTTGTCTATTGTAATTTATTGGATCAATTTATTTTACATTTAACAAAAGAGTTGCTGTCGAAATACAAAGTAAAAAATTTAGAATTTAAAGAAAAACAAACTATTTATTTGGAAGTAATTATTTTAAGGCTTCGTCCATCAATGTTTTAAAATTTATTTCTGGAAGAAAACGAAACGTTAACTCTTTGACTTATATAGTAACGTTTTGTTTTATTTTGTATTATATATTAATCTATTTAATTTAATTCATTAAAGTTTATTTATTTTTTTATTTGATTCCCCATAAAAACTTTAGGATCAACTGAATTAATATGAGAAACACTGACTCATTTCATTCGAAATAAATCTAAATTGATTTCTTTTAGTGCTATTTTGCTTGAAAATTTTTCTACATTAAACAATAGAGTTACTATTATTTTTAACACAATCAGACTGATTGGTAAAGTTATCATACGAATTGATTATTTCCAGCTGAGCGAAAAATTGCCCAGGCCGGGGATCGAACCCGGATACTTGGCTTACAAGGCCAATGCTTTACCTGTTAAGCTAGCTGGGTGATAGCCGGCTGGGATTTTTCGCTCAGATAACCTTATTGGTCGTAACGTCTGGTCTGGTCTGGTTTTTCGCTCAGCTGGAAATAATCAATTCGTATGATAACTTTACCAATCAGTTTGATTGTGTTAAAAATAATAGTATATCTACGTATCCATCGTTATATGGAGCTCCATTACTTGCGGTTTATTCTGCGAGCTGTTTCAAATGACAGACCAGATGTTACGACCAATAAGGTTATCTGAGCGAAAAATCCCATCCGGCTATCACCCAGCTAGCTTAACAGGTAAAGCATTGGCCTTGTAAGCCAAGTATCCGGGTTCGATCCCCGTCCTGGGCAATTTTTCGCTCAGCTGGAAATAATCAATTCAATAGAGTTACTATTAAAAAAAAACCAAAAGATTTCAAGAAAATTAAATCTATTGACTTTATTCTCTTTGAATATTTAAACGACATTTCCTCAAAAATTTAATTGTCAATGTAAATTGCCGACAGGTGACGTTTGTATGCTGTATTTTTCACGATTTCGATATAGCTATATTTCAAAAACTAACAATTGCATATTCATAAAACTTGAGATTCAGTTAGTACCTGATAAAAACTGATCCTGGGGAGTTATTTGGGTACATAGCCCAACAGGTGTTGTTGTTATGAAAACATTTTTAAAGATTACCAGTAGCTCTCTCTCTCTTAGAAACTAATGCACTTGGTTAGTCCTTAATATAAATTAAAATTGTTTAGTTTTTGGTGTAAATTGTCTTACAGATGCTTCTGCTTTGTTTCATTTTTCACGAATTCCCAATAAATTTATCTCAAGAACTAAAGCATGGATTTTCATCAAACTTCATATTGTGTTAATACCTGATAAAAAAATTGATCATGATTAGCTTTTAGTGCACATTAACGAAAATGTGGTGCTGTTATGTAGATTTTTAAGATGATTTTGCAATAGCTCTATCTCAAAATTTTGCAATAGCTCTATCCATGGATTTTCGTCAAACTTCTCATTCAGTTAAAAGTTGACATAAAATGTTGCTGACTTGATTTTGGTGCAGCTACACTGCATTTTTCGGGAAGTATTAACACGTATGGGATAGAAGAAAATTTTGAGACTGCCTCATCTGACTAGTTCTTTTTAAACAGTCCACGACATGGACAAAGCTATTAAAAATTATGTGAAAATATTGCGAAAGGATAGATATTAGCTCTATTGTAAATGGAATATTCGTGTTATAATTTTATATTATTTATCTTTTAAGAACGAATTAATTGCCATAGAAATCAGTACTAAAGCTATAATCGATTAATTAACAATTCAGTTAGCAAACACTGTTTTGAAATGGATTAAGTTCGCTAAGAGTCTATTCGAAAAAAAAAAATGTTTTTTGACCCTCAACAGTTCGAAATTTTCGGGAACATTTTCAGACTCATTTTTAAAACTATAACATGAAACTTTTTGAGGTTACTTTTTAAGAGATATACAAGGTGTCGTTAAACTCCTGGTGCATACGCTAGGGGGTGATAGAACACATCAAGACGAGTAATAATAAATAGGAAACCAAGGGTCCCAAACGTTTTCAAAAGGAGATAGCCGCCATTAAAGTTTAGGGCCCAAAATTTCAAATAAAAATAACAAACTTAAAGATTGGTCGAATGATTTGCGGTTTTCACTAAAACTATTTTTTACGTCGGTATTTTCTTGAAAATAAACTATAAAGATAAATTTCAAAAAATGCCGATAGAGGGCGCTTTAGACTTTGGAGTAATGAAAAACTATTTTATGCCGTTATTTTTTGCATCTCATTAAATGATTTCGTACGCTTAGATTTAAATTTTGAGCTCAAAATGTGAATAGTTGGGAGTGGTTAAGTAGCAGAAACTGAACTGTGTTCAGAGGGTTCAAATTTCAAATTATTATAAAAAACGGAAAAATTGGTCGATCCGTTTGCGTTTTTTGCCAAAAATACTCTTTAAATCAATGTTTTCTTAAAAATAAATTTTTAAGATAAATTTTACAAAAGGCCGATAAAGGGAGCCTTAGACTTTAGAGTAGCGTACAACTATTTTTAACCGTTATTATTTTTTTAATATCATTAAATCCTTTCAAATGTTTAGACTTAAATTTTGAGATCAAATTCTGAATCGTTGCAAGTGTTTAAGTAGCGCAAAATTGAGCTGTGTTCGAGGGGAGGAGGGATAAATTTCAACTCTCAGTTTGCGCTTCTTAACCCCTCCCAACGATTCAGAAAGTGAGTTCAAAATTTAAGTTTAAGATTTCGATAACATTTAATAAGCTTTTGAAAGCATTTAATTAGATACAAAAAATAACGGTTAAAATTGGCTGTTGGTTACTCTGAAGTCTTAGGAGCCCTCTAACGGAATTTTTTGAAATTTATCTTTAAAATTTATTATCAATTAGATACTGACTTAAAGAATCGTTTTATTTTAAAACGGAAAAGAATCGACCAATTTTTAAATTTTTTATAATAATTTGAAATTTGAACCATCAGAACACAGTTCAGTTTGTACTACTTAACCACTCCCAACTTTTCAGATTTTGAGCTCAAAATTTAAGTCTAATCTTACGAAAACATTTAATCATATGCAAAAAATAACTGCAAAAAATAGTTGTTCGTTACTCCGAAGTCTAAAGCGCCCTCTATCGGCATTTTTTTAAATTTATCTTTATCATTTCTTTTCAATAAAATACCGATATAAAGAATAGTTTTACTGAAACCCGCAAATCAATCGACAAATCTTTCCGTTTTTTATAATCATTTGAAATTTGAACCCTCTGAACACAGTTTAGTTTGTGCTACTTAACCACTCCCAACTTTTCAGATTTTGAGCTGAAAATTTAAGTTTAAGTCTAAGCTTGCGAAACCATTTAATGAGATGCAAAAAATAACGGCATAAAATAGTTTTTCATTACTCCAAAGTCTAAAGCGCCCTCTATCGGCATTTTTCGAAATTTATCTTTATAGTTTATTTTCAAGAAAATACCGACGTAAAGAATAGTTTTAGTGAAAACCGCAAATCATTCGACCAATCTTTAAGTTTGTTATGTTTATTTGAAATTTTTGGCCCTAAACTTTAATGACGGCTATCTCCTTTGGAAAACGTTTGGGACCCTTGATTTCCTACTTACTATTACTCGTCTTGATGTGTTCTATCACCCCCTAGAGTATGTGCCATGAGTTTAGGGACACCCTGTATAAGAGGTCGTGTAGTTTCAAATTTTGTTGAAGTAATTAGATCATTATGACCATTTTTTTCTTTCCCAGATTTCCCGTTTTGGAAAATTCTGATGAAAATGCCAAGTTTGACAAACATTTTTGCAATATTTGCAAAAAAATGCATTGATCAAATAATCGACAAGCACGGCACATTATGCAGTTTCTAATTAAGAGAATTCGTCAGTTTTATGCATTTGAGAGCAAAAATGAATTTAAAAATAAATTAGAAAATAAGCGATTTGCATTCGAATACACGTAAGAGGGTTAGTTACTCAGCATAGGAATTATCCTCTGTAAATTCAAGTGTAGGGCTTTTGATGCATACGTATATTTAAAATCTCTTCTCGGGAAATTCATTTTTAACACCTTTTTTTTCTGATCATTTTTCTTGTAGCATGTTTCTGTTTTTCTTAGTTTTCAAAGTATTTTAAAATCTATGCTGAATTTAACATTTATGTGCAATAAGCGGGCGACCTCGGAGTAATATTTTAACACTTCATATAAAATTATGTATATACTTAAAAAATGTTTTGAGAACCAAGGAAAAAAAGAGACATGTTTTAGGAAGTCTACACAAAAAATAGAAGTTAAAAATATTAATTTCCCTAAGAGATAATTTAAATATACGGATGCATTTATTGTTGGAAATGTATTAAAAAAACTATGCCTTATAGCGCATTACTCCTTTACGCCACATAAGGATTTTTGTTTAATATCGTTTTATCAAATCTGATTCATCATATTATATATCTTTCAATAATAAGAAGAAGGCAAGATAATCTTACCTTTCATTCTTCTGGTTCTTCAAAATATTCCATTCTTCATGGCCTCCATTCTTTTGGAATCTTCGATTTAACGTCAGCTTTTTATTACTTATTAATTATTTTAACCGTTGCTGAAATTATAAATAGTTAATTAATTTGTGTTCTTAATGAACAATGGGGTCGAGGCAAATTTTGAATTGAATAATAATATTGTATTCACATAAATTACATAGCTGCTTTTAGCAGCGAAAAATAGACGTTGTTACATGACTTACATCCACAGAGAGAACTAAACAAACACTGAAAATATTAAAATGTCAAAAAAAGAGTTCTAAATGTTCCTTTTTTTATTTTGTTTTTGGTCGTTGTCACGTGACTTCACTGCAGTAGAAAAGGAATAAGTGTCCTTGAATAAGATCAGTTTATTTCGTTGTTGAATTGTTCCGAAATAGGGAAAAATAATTTCTTTTGCTTTTTTTTATGACGACAAAAAATGAAATATTTTTATTATAAATAAATCTAACTTGATTTTATTCAGCTGAAATAGTGATTAGTTTATTTCAACACCCTTCCTTAATCACTTCAGATGAATAACACTGTAGGTTCATAGATTCTCGATGTTTCACTAATTGAGTCTTTGGCAGGGGTTTTGTAAGCGCATCAGCTATCATATCTTCAGATGGGCAATATTCTAAATTTATTATTTTGTCTTCTTTGAGTTGTTTAATGGCGTGAAATTTTATATCTATATGCTTCGTATATTTCGAAAACTTCGCATTCTCTACCATTTTTATCGCACTCTGATTATCTTCGAAAATCGTTATAGGTTCGTCTTGTTTCAAGTCTAAGTCGTTCAATAACTTCTCCAGCCAAATAATCTCTTGGGCTGCTGCGGCTGCTGAGATAAATTCAGCTTCTGCCGAAGAATATGTAATACAGTTCTGTTTCTTCGTGTACCAATTAATAGGTGTTTTTCCTAGAAAGAAAACATTTCCTGTTGTTGACTTCCTTGTTCTGGTGTCGCCTCCCCAATCGGAGTCTGCATAAGCTACCAATACGGGTTGGTCGTCTGTGCTGATTGTTAACCTTAATTCTCTTGTGCAGTTAAGATAGTTGACCACTCGTTTTGCTGCTTTCCAGTCCATCTCACGGGGCGTTTCGCATCTTCTACTGAGGATATTAACTGCGGCTGATATACACTCAGGAACATGGAAAATAGCGACCCAAGAAGAAAGCATCAGATTGAAATGAAATTTAATACATATAATGATACAGATGAGAGATTCACTTGATCTCAAAATAAAGACAATTAAACGAATACAGGGTGTGCAACGACACAAATACAGCGCAACTTCAAAAGCGCGTTGGACCATCTCCAGCTGCAATATATGCCACCACAAGGTCCGACATAGAGTTGATTAGACACCTGATGTTGTCCTGAGGCAGATGGGTCCACAAATCTTGCACAGCCAACTCCAAATGATGCACCGAATGACACAATGGCATCTGACGTTTTAGCTGATACCACACATGCTCTATAGGGGACAAGTCGGGGGAGCGGGCCGGCCACGGAAGAGTCTGAAATGGACGTAGGAAGTCTTGAGCAACTCTTGTTGTATGCTGACGAGCATTATCTTGATGGAAAATCGCCCCTGGAAGAGCATTTAGGAGAGGTCTTTCATGGCGTCGAAGAACATGAACATAACGTTGGCTCGTTAAGTTTCCATGCATCACAATTAGAGTGGACCGGCTATCATAGGCTATGGCCCCTCAGACCATTACACCAGCTGTGAGAGCAGTGTGACGTAGAACAGTGTGGGAGGAATTGTACCGCTCACCAGGGCGCCTGCACACCCGTACACGGTTGTCATCTGTCCCCAAAACAATGTGGGATTCATCACTAAAAGCAACGTTTTGCCAATCTGGGACATTCCACATTGATCTGGCTTGGCATCACTGTAGACGCAGTCGCCGATGTTCCGGTGTTAAACGGAGTGAACGAAAAGGGCGCTTGGATTATAGACCTGCTTCTGCAAGATGTCTGGAAATTGTTTGTGGAACAATTGCTACGCCTACGTCTGCTCGAAACGTTGAACGAGTCGTTGTGGGGTCCACGAGTGCTTGCCGCACCATCCTTCGATCCTCTCTCCTCGTGGTCTTTCGGGTCGCTCCAGACCCGGTTCTCCGCACGTGGATACCTTCTCGTGTCCACTGCTCCCAACATTTTCTAACGGCACACTCCAGACGATCCACCTGGCCAGCAACACGACACGTCGACCAGCCTGCAGTTTTCATCCCGATGATCAGACTTCTCTCAAACTCGCTTAACTGTGAGAAATGTCTTCTAGCACGTTTACTTGGCATTTTTCGCGTATCAAAGTCTTCCTTCAATCGGCAGGTAATCGTCGTGTTTATGAATCTTCGATTTTGCGCTGGCTTATATAGCACCCTCTTCTTGATTGTAGTGCCATCTCGGCGTGTATGAGCATGCGTATTGCCACAAAACTTGGATCATTTGCATATAACATTACGCTGTACTTATTTGCTAAGCTTCGCGATTGTACATAGCTTTCTTCTTGGGTCGCTATTTTCAATGTTCCTCAGTGTATCTGGACGTGTGTTAGTGGCTATGTATAACAAAGATCCAATGACTTTTCTAAAATTTGTATTGTTAGGCAGCAGATTTTGTTCGTCTTCTATTTTATAAAAGCCGGGATCCATCGGGGTTCCTACGGGTTTAGCTTCTTTTAATCCTAGTTTATTTGCCAGTTCTTCAATTTTTGATTTTTGGCTTAGAGTATATCCATTTTCTGTTTTCTTTATTTCAGTACCGAGGAAATATGCTATATGACCGAGATCTTTAAGCTCGTATTCTTCTTTAAGTAGTTTCACTATAATGTCAACAATTTTTTCGTTACCGGATAGTAATATGTCGTCAACATATATAATTATGTAAGTGTAATTTTCATTTTCTTTTCTGGTGAATAAGCAGGGATCAGCTATACTTTAATTAAAATTCAGTTTTTTTAAGGACTGTTCGATTCTTTTGTGCCAAGTTCTGGCTGCCTGTTTTAGGCCGTATATTGATTTTTTCAGTTTGCAGACTTTGTTTTCAGAATTCTTTTCTATGTAGCCTTCCGACTGTTTCATACACACTTCTTCCTCGAGCTCACCATACAGAAAGGCGGTGTCAATATCTATGTGTCTAACGTTTTGTTTGTGGTATGCGGCTGCTGCTAAAAATGCGCGAACTGTTGTTTGTGAGACGACAGGGGCAAATGTCTCATCATAATTTTCACCGTATTTTTGACTATAGCCCTTCGCTACTAGGCGTGCTTTATATTTTTGAACATTTCCGTGACTATCTAATTTCTTTTTAAATGTCCATTTTGATCCTATAATTTTTTTGTTTGGTGGAGGATCCACTAATTCCCATGTGTTATGTTTTTTTAGCGAATTGATTTCCGCTTGTGTGGCTTTGAGCCAATTTTCTTTTTCACAGGGATTATCAATTTCCTGTATGTCATTCCAACTAGTGGGTTCATTCGTTTGTTATTGTTTACATAACAGACGTATCTGTCTGGTGGTACCCCCCTGTTTGATCTTTGCGATCTTCTAAGTTCAGTGGTGGGTTGTTTGGACGAGGTTGGTTCCTCGATTGTGTTGTTTATTTCTGCTTCATTGTAATTTTTATCATGATATGAATTTTCTGCATCTTTACTTTCTTTAAAGTTAATTTTGCTATTCTCTAGGAATTTTACGGTTCTTGCTATTACTATTTTGTTATCTTTAGTGTATACGCGGTATCCCTTTGAATTGTTATCATACCCAACGAATGTCCCTTCCTGAGCTCTATCGTCTAATTTTCCACGATGTTGTTTGTTTACATATACGTATGCTTTGCAGCCGAATGTACGTAAATAGTGCAAATTTGGTTTGCGTTTAAACCAAAGCTCGTATGGGGTTTTATTCGTTGATCTTGTTGGTAAGCGATTTTGTAAATGATTTGCGGTATTAATTGCTTCTCCCCAAAATTTTTGCGGTAAATTGGCTTCGTGTAATAGACTTCTAGTCATGTCTAATAGTGATCTATTTTTCCTCTCAGCCACGCCGTTCTGGCTCGGACAATATGGCACAGATAGTTGGTGTTTTATACCTCTTTTTCTTAGATAGTCATTTGTTTCTCTACTCATGTATTCTCCGCCATTATCGGATCTTATTGCTTTCGGATATGAACCGAATTGGTTTCGTACCATAGCTATATAGTCGATTAATTTATCGTGCACTTCATCTTTATGACTTAATAAGTATATTACTGTAAACCTAGACTAATCGTCTATGAAGGTTACAAACATTGTTTTTCCGCCAATTGTGGGGGATTCTATGGATGTGCATACGTCTGTGTGCACTAGATCGAGTACTCTGCCTGTTTTGTTTTTATATGTTGTCTTTAGATAAGGTGCATCGCTTATTTTTGTTTGTATTTTGTTCGCATATTGTTTCATGACTACAATTATTTAGTTCTATTCCATAGGTTAAATTTTCTTTAATCATTTCCTTTATGGAATTGTAGTTTCTGTGACCTAGGCGTTTGTGCCACAATTCTATGCAATTTTTATTTTTGCATTCATGCGCAATGTTTACTGTGTTAGATTCTATATTCTCTAACAATTCAACCTCATATAGATTGTTTTTCATTTTTTCTTCCAAGTATATTTTCCCATTTCGGGTTAGCGTGCATTTATCTTTATCAAAAATTAGTTTATAACCGTTCTTTGTTGCCTTACTTACTGAAATTAAATTAGATTCTAAATCAGGTACGTATAATACTTCCTTTAATGTAATTTTGTTTACTCCTCCGTCGGATGTTTTTGTCATAAATGTGGTTTCTCCCACACCATGCGAATTTAACAATTTTCCGTTTGCAATAATAACGGTAGTTTTTTCGGTGTCGTTTAATTTAGTAAACAAGTCTTTATCGTTTAAAATATGTGTGGAAGAACCAGAATCAATAATCCATGTTTGTTTTCCAGTTTTCTCAATTAGAAAGGCTGCGTCGCTGCTTCGAACTGTTTTTAGTTGTGTTTTATAATTTGGCTTATATTCTTGTTTACGATCATTAAATTCATTTTGGTTATACGATTGTTGATAACAGAGAGACGTTGTATTGTTTTTGTTTTTGTATGTTTGTTGTTTTTGTGTATTTGGGTGAGTTTGTCTATTTTTCAGATGCCAACATTCCCTGTAAGTATGACTTTTCAATTTACAGTACGTACAATATTTTCCCCTTTTGCTATTATCATTTGGGAACCTTTTTTGTGTTTTAAACGCTTTGGTAGAATTGTCATCCTGATCCGCGTTTTCAACCCTTCTGTTACATTCATCAGTTAGTTTATTTATAATAAATTCTGGTGTTAAATCAATTTCATCGCGAGCCTCAAGTGCTACAATCAATGTATTATAGCTTGGGGGTAATGAGCACAGCAATAATGCTGAAAGGTGCGAATCGTTAATAGTTTCCCCAATCGCTAATAGTTTATCTTTTAATTCTAAAATGTACGTTATGTGTTTAATTAAGTTACCATTTTCTGGCAGCCTTGCCCCATATAATTTCCTTAATAAATGCAATTTACTAGACAAATTCCCCCTTTCATGTATGGCTTTGAGTGCGTCCCAGGTTTGTCGGGCAGTATTTAGCCCTTTTACATGCACTATCTGCGAATCTTCAATTGCAAGGTTTATAATTGCTCTTGCTTTATTATCCTTCTTTTGCCAATCTGTGGTAATCGGATTTGGTATTGTGTCTGTTATTACCTCGAAAATTTCTTCTCTTATTAATAACATTTCTATCTTAAATTTCCATGTTGAGTAGTTGTTTTGATTTAATTTTTCTATTAACTGAAATTCTTTCGATGCGGCCATAACGGATCTTACTTATCAACTTATAAATATTTAATCTAGTAATTCGATGAGAAATTGTTTTTATTTTTCTTTATAGTATATAAGAGATTTTCTCTGTTTATTTTTATTCATTCAAATATAACGAACATATCACTTGTTATGTTTACTCATTCAATTTCAACTCATATATATCATATATTTTCAATAACGTTGAGAAAAGAAGAACAAATATATTTTTTCACAATAATTATATGCATTAGTAATAATACGATTTATTTTTATAAGGCCATTTTTATTTATTTATATCATATTATATTATAACCTTATGTGTTAATCTCAGTCTCGTGATCGATTTGTTGTAAATGTATTAAAAAAACTATGCCTTATAGCGCATTACTCCTTTACGCCACATAAGGATTTTTGTTTAATATCGTTTTATCAAATCTGATTCATCATATTATGTATCTTTCAATAATAATAAGAAGGCAAGATAATCTTACCTTTCATTCTTCTGGTTCTTCAAAATATTCCATTCTTCATGGCCTCCATTCTTTTGGAATCTTCGATTTAACGTCAGTTTTTTATTACTTATTAATTATTTTAACCGTTGCTGAAATTATAAATAGTTAATTAATTTGTGTTCCTTATGAACAATGGGGTCGAGGCAAATTTTGAATTGAATAATAATATTGTATTCACATAAATTACATAGCTGCTTTTAGCAGTGACAAATAGACGTTGTTACATGACTTACATCCACAGAGAGAACTAAACAAACACTGAAAATATTAAAATGTCAAAAAAAAAGTTCTAAATGTTCCTTTTTTTATTTTGTTTTTGGTCGTTGTCACGTGACTTCACTGCAGTAGAAAAGGAATAAGTGTCCTTGAATAAGATCAGTTTATTTCGTTGTTGAATTGTTCCGAAATAGGGAAAAAATAATTTCTTTTGCTTTTTTTTATGACGACAAAAAATGAAATCTTTTTATTGTAAATAAATCTAACTTGATTTTATTCAGCTGAAATAGTGATTAGTTTATTTCAACATTTATTGCCCCAACACTTTGCATTATAGCGAAGGACTTTACATTCTAAATCGGAATCTGAATGATCAGTCTCCTTAACCTACTCTAATCCAGATTGAGAAAAGTAATAAACATATCATAAAGACTACAAAAATCAGTAGCGGAAAAGGCATCCTTTTTTATTTTATTAATGGCTAAGTATAGTTTTTGAAACTATTTTTTTAACTAAACCATTTTTACCCATTTTAACATTAAAATAGTGCTTGAAATATCTCGTTGATTTAAATAGTCTACATCAGCATGTTTATCAAACATTCCTGGTTCAACTAGAACGTTCTTATTAAAGATAATAAACAATAGTATAAGATTTTCATTTATTTAAAGTTCCTTTACATCAATTTGTATTTACCACTTAAATTCCTACTTATTTATTTATTCTTGATGTTGTTATTTTATTTAGAGTTAAACCAAATAACATTTTATGTTTTCAAAAAATAATAAAATGAAGATTACACATATAGCCTCAAAAGGAGAAACTTAAGAGTAGTTATATAACAATCTAAATTTTGCCTAAACTGAAAAAAATAAGTTCTCATTAAATATTGCATTCTAAGCACTTACTTTCTCTTGTTTTAAATTTGGCTTTGTAAAGTAAAAGGATAACTATTTCTGTACAAAGATATAAAAAAATAAAAATCACAAATGTTAGATACCACATATAAGGAGTTGTATGAATAAATTTAAGGATGGATGCATTTAGTTAAAAAAAAAGAAATCATTAATTAAGTCTGGAACAATGGGACAAGTTTGACTGTCATTTATAAAATTTAACAGAACACTTTTAAACATTTAGAGTGGTAGAAAACTTTTAAAAATACAGGAAATTTGAATTAGTATCAACAGTTATTGCATTAAATTTTAATTAGAGCTAGAACTACTTTTAAATTATGAAAGAGATAATATGGCAGAATATACAAATAGATTTCTTAAAATTCGCATTTTTAAAAAATTAACTTCAACAAGTAAGAATAGACTAGTTGCGTATAATGGATGTAAAAATAAGAAATTTAAATTACAAAAATAAGAATTTTAACAGAAATTTAAATTACAAAAATAAGAATTTTAACAGACATTCCATTAGCATTTTTTTAACATTAATTTTGGAATACATGGAAGCCTTTACAAAATTTTGAGGCAAAAGATAGTAAAAATAAACTCGATTTGCTCTATTTTATTTCAAGTATACTGGTGTAAAAAATTAAGAAAATTTGCCCATTTTGTGAAATTTTATGCAAGTACTAAACGAAATACATTAGATTGTATCAAAAGTAACACACGTTTTTTGACAAAAAATAACCCATCTAATTTTAAAAAAACAGTGAGATTTTATTGAAGAATCGATGTGCTATTCTGTTCTGTGAACCTTCTACATTTCCAGGAGTTCTACACTTCCAGTGGATTCTACACTTCCACTTTAAAAAACTGATTTTGTTCCAAAATAATTAACAAGGGGATTTTTTTTTCCATTCAAACAGTTAATATTTTTTGAGATAGAATAACAAATAGTAATTGAACGGTGCAATATTTGAAGAGTCTGTTAGAATAGCTCTGTTGAACGCAAAAAATTTGTTTCTACAGTTTAAAGATTGTCCGAAAAGCTTCATTTGCAATTTGTAATTCAACTTGCACCACTTTCTGCAAATAGCAATTCTTTACTCATACGTTGACAAAATTATTGAACTAAAAATATTACAAAACTTTAAATACTGGTGCGAATAGAATATAAAAATATTTGATGGTGACCAACCTGTTGGAGTGTAAAATTATAGACCGCATTTTCAACTGTGAAAAAAATCTTTTTATTAAAAGATTGGTTCCCATAGATGAAAGTCGGATACTTTATAACAACCAAGAACGCAAGCAATCCTGATCCAACTACGATAAAGGTCCCATCCCTGTCACTAAAGCCGGATTTTCATAGAAGAAAGTTTTGGTTTGTTCAAGTACAAGATACTTCCAACAAACCAGGCCATCAACTTTGAAAATTACGCTTCGCATATGGACAAACTGAAGGCAACAATTGCCAGGAAACATCCTGAATTAGCAAACAAATAAGGTATTATCTTCCATTATGATAAGTCCATTCCACATGTATCTTTAACTATCCGAAAAAAAGTCCTTGTATTCGGTTGAGACATTCTGACCCATCTTCTCTACTCTCCGGACATTGTTCCGTTCGACTACTATTTGTTTCTTTTTATCAAACATTCTCTTCACTAACAAAATAATAATAACTCCTTGAATAATATAAAAAATCACTTCGCTAAGTATTTTGCCATCAAATCAAAAAGACTTTTGAAAGAAGTCATTATAAGGCTGCTCGAAAGGTAAAAGAGGTTTATTCAGCAGATTTGCGCAAACATTTTTTAATGAAATATCGGTCCACGGTTTATTTCTTGTAAAATAACGAAAGACACTTTTAGATAAATCTAATAAACTGCTTCAAATAAAGATACTAGTCTTTAGCTTCGAATACAACATATGAGTATGTAGGATGGAGTAAATACAGTAACAAGTTTTATAAGCAAATAAGGAAATTTTCACGTTTTGTTCGCTCGCAGATCTCGCTGAATGTCATATAATGTTTTTGCAAAAATTGTTGAATTTCAAAAGAAAATAGAATAAATAAATAACCACCAACGTTTGGATGGCGGGTATATCGCGTGGAGACTAGAAAAAGGACAGTGACAGAGATGGAGTGCTCCACCCCCGTCCCCAGGCCCTGTCAGACCCATTTGACTCTCGCGACGAAGACTTCGACTAGGATCAGGATTTGCAAACCGCTAGGCGGCTACTACTCCGGGTCCCAATCCGTCACCCTCGCCGTCCGATGTCTACAGTCTAACGACCAGCCCCGAGAGGCCAGCCGACGTTCCCAAGTTTGATGAGACGGCCGAAAACGACAGCTCACCTGCCCATTGAGTAGCCTCAATGGTGCTCGGACACCTGGGATCTCCACCCAATGAGCCATGACAAGCCCATGGATGACGACGCCCACAAGAGCACCGAAACCAGTGACCCATTTCCATGGAACGCCGGATGGAGATTTGCTGTACGACAGGCCCCACAAGATGAAATCACTATAAAAGGAAACATATTTATGTGGGTTAGCCGTGGATGGAAGGTGCCCCTAGCAGGAACCTGGGAAGACGGGGAAATGCCTTCCTGCCCGCAAAGACACGGACTCACTTCAGGATTTTTAGCCCCCAATCCCTGCACGTACTGACTTACGAACACCCCTTAGGGTGCAACTGCTGCGTCCGGACGCAGGGCTGGTGACTAGGTGCTCATATCTGAAACCTTAAGGACCGAGGAAACCCCTGGCAGTGGCTAAAGAAGCTACCCAGTCTATGCTTTGGGCACCCAAGACACCCCCCCACTCTCCTGATGAACCAAGATGGGTCTGGTGTCACGGGCTAGGTGCCGATAGCGACCCCAGGCGGGCCCGGAAAGCTCCAACTTGACTGCATAGACACAGTCTCGCTAGAGGGTGTCGCGGACGGAACGTGCGCGCCTCGCTCCGTTCCCCCGCCCTCCGGCCAGTTAACCGAGCAGGGCCAAACGAGGCCCCGCAACGCACTACCGTTACCTCAGAGCCCTCGTTGGTTCGTAGGCCCGGAGGCCCTTTCCCCGTGCAATGAGGACTCCTACCAGAGATGTAAAGGAACCTTTAGCCAAACCCTGAAGGACATGGAAACTTCCTCCACGTCGTCTGAAGCGATCACCGGCTCGGGAGTGAGTAGCGGGAAAGTTAGTTTGAGGCGCTGCTAAGTCTGGATCACTGGACGCAGAAAGCCCCAGTCCCGCCTAGACACGTCAGACTTGATCGGACCAAAGAGTTCCCCTGAGAGAGATGTGCCACTGCTTTATCCAGTGAGTGACCGGCCCAGGTCTCTGTGGTGAGTGGATCAGGCAGCGGGCCTGTCAGCCAACCCCCTCCCATGGGTGTTAGGTCGTGTGGGACAAACGTCGCCACGGCGCCCTTCCGACTCGACCTGTCCCTTGGTTCGAGCGGGGCACCCCCAGTCTCCCCCCACCTAGGAACTGGCACACCACTGCTTCCGCTACAGAGGCGATAGGGGCTGAGTTTCCCGGAGGATAAAGTCACACCGGGCACAGGCCAAAGCCTCTCCATCGCTAGCTCCAGGAGATGCTGCACACCATTCCTGCGAGTTGCGATGACACTAGAGAGTCCCTACCACTTGTTCGACAAAGCCCACACTCTCGACTCAGGCTCCCTCTCAGTCAAATTCGTGGCCGAGGTCCCGATCACCTTAGTTTTCCGTTGCCCAGAGTCACCGCGCAGACCATGGAAACTGACGCCTTGACCTTCACATGAAGATCGCTGGCGAGTTCCCAAGGCCCACCACTGGAATTGGGCTATGAGCGGTTGAAATTATTTTAATACCAGATTTGAAAATGATAGCATTCTAATAAAAAGAAAATACAAATATGTAAAAGGACGGCCTTTATACAGAAGTAAAAGAAAAGTAAAAAACGCCCTTTATACAGATCTACCTCAGCTATCCAATTCAAAAAGAAAAAAAAAGTTTAGAAATGTTTAAATGCAAGTTAGATATTTTAAAAAATTTCTCTCATTTGATTATAACATGTGCTAATGGATGTTTTTGACTGACTAAAGTACTCCCTTAAGGACATTGGATCAATTGAGAAAAATATCGTCCAAGAGTTATGACGCCTAAACGAAGATAGTTAGTTGTCCATTATAGCGAGAAAGTGAACAGGAGTGCAACATCTTTGCATCTCTATTATGACTTTTATGCGGCCACAGGAAGCTCGGTTTGAAGGATTACTGTTTGCAGAAAGATATGTGAGTGAGGGCTCCTTACAACAAGATCTGCTGTTTTCGTCCCGTTCACTTCTGTATTTAGAAGAACCCGTTGAATATGGTGCATAGATTGTCTCGTCGGTTTTGGAGCAGGGATTAATACCATCCAATTCACTGATGAGTCGCCGTAAAACCTAAACAATAATTCTCCAGATAGTATTATTTGAAAAAAAACAGGGATTCTTTACCTGCTTTCTAATTTCTGAGAGATATACGATTATAGCAGCGGAGGTGTGGAGGTATGCGCTAGCATCATATTGGATGAACCCACATCCCTCTCTAAGATTGGCAAACGTTCTATCCCTGGTGTGAAGTATAGGGATTATACCTTGGTATACTATGTTTAACTTTTCATGAATGTAGTTGACTTTTATTGCACTTTAATGGTCTTCAACTTGCGCCTTGAACGAGCTCATCTAGTCGAACAATTTATAGAAAGTGAGAGTGTTTGTTTGATTTATTGGCAAATCGGATCTCCAAACATAAACCCACTCCAAGTAATACATCCAAGAAACACCCATGATTTAAGAAATAGCGTCTCTGAAAGATACCCTATTCTCCATTTTTTGATGAATATTTTAAACTCTGTTTTATACCTTCACTTATCCACCTATTTATACCTATGCCACTCTATCAACAAGCTAAATGATTCGCCAGCCGTTTAACAGGTCAAAGATAATAACCTTAAAAATGCATAAAAATGATTTTATGTAGTTAAACGAAAATATTACTAAACTATCCTATACTTGAGAAGTACTAATGCTTTCTATAGCTTACACACAAAATTTTGTTACATTTTGTTTATTTAGAAATAAAAGTCTATAAAAAAATATTAGAATTGTGGGCACTACTTGCTTTAGACAACATACACAGCTAGTACAAGACCCCACTCGACTTTTTTGATAATATATGCATAGTTGTCAACTTGTACGGATTGTTCTTACCACTAAAATTGAAATTGATTGTCTTGTTTAACCGCTAAAATTGCTTGAATTTCGGTGATTCAATTAGCTATATTCTTCCATAAAATTTTAGTGGTATGAAAAATCCGTTCAATTTGGCAGCTATGTATATGTTTAAACAAAAGACCGGTGCAGCACGCACCCGAGATAATATCCTAAAATGTACCAAATCAATATTGCATTAGTTTACATATTAAAATGAAAATATTTTAAAATAAGCCTCCGTTTCTCATCTTCAAAAATTAAAAAGAGTTTATATTGTACAAACTTGGAAAATTTGCATTTTCGCCATTTTTCTCTGTATGAATAATACCAAGTTCCCTTGTAGTTTGTATAAGGGCATATGTTTCTACTTCCTACGGACATAGATTCGTTTTACAAAAAAAAAAAAAAAAAAAAAAAAAAAAAAAAATAGT
Organism: Maratus speculifer; assembly: GCA_964019185.1. Classification (NCBI taxonomy): domain Eukaryota; kingdom Metazoa; phylum Arthropoda; class Arachnida; order Araneae; family Salticidae; genus Maratus; species Maratus speculifer. Next base: position 13,738,843 of record OZ025291.1, on the reverse strand, counting down.
AATCTTTTCTTACAAATGTTAGTTGAGTTCCTTTATTATCCGTTTTAGAAGAGTGTCTTAAAATCCAACAAAACAAATTTCCAAAAAAAGAACATTTCTTTTGTTTGGTTGTGTGTTCTTTTGTAACATTCTCTAATCTCTTGGGAGAAGTAGTAGATAAAATGACCCGTGAAGTTTTTGTACAAACACGGATACCTTGATTAAGTACTTACTTTCAACTAGAAAGTTTCTCTTTGAGTTACGATCTTTCCATTGCGTATATAATAAAATGATTTAAATTTAAAAGTGTCTTTTCGAAACAAAGTAATATATAAAAAATACCGAAATATTACATAAAAAATCGTTTATTCTTTTATCTATGCTAGTTGCTTAACAACCTGGTGTGTTGCTTTTGAAATTACGAAATGTTGATCCGATTTTTTTGACAAAAATGAAATCTAACATTACTGTAAAATTGGAACACAATTGCAATATTTATTTTAATAAATACAATATTGAAAACAATAAATTATATTTATTATTTATTTACTATATTAAGTAAAAACCTTTCCCAATAAAAATGCACATGTTCTATATCTTTATTGGTTAAAAACTGTTCTTTCTTCCAAAATCAAAATCTTCCACGATTTAGTTTCTAATTTCAGGACCGGTAAAAATCACGCCATTTGGACGAATTTATACAAAAATGATAGTTTTGACCAATTCATTTTACATTTATGGTTTAAAAAAAATTTTCAAAGAAATATAATTTTTCTCTCTGAAACATTTTGTTTTTAATGTTCCTAGTGAAAAGTTTTAACGACTATTTTAAGGAAATTGTTGAAAGTTCTAATTTCTACTTTAAATTCAATTGAACAAACTGTTAGACAATTGCTTCTTTTTGTACTAAAATCTACCGCCAGATGGCAGCACCAGACATTATTCTGTTTTCACTGGAAGAGAACTTTAGAACAGTTAGTTGATGTAGTGACTCAGTTGGCTTAGGCAGCAAAATGCTGTCAAGGATTAACAATCCATTATCATACATTATGATTCCAAAGGAATAATTACTGTTCATCAAGAACTGCTTCAAACTGAAGCTAATATATGTTTCAAAGTTATTTTTTTAGTTGTTGTGTTCTGTAAATATTGTGAAGACTGTGCATCTGTTCTTTTGTGTTGTGAAGTGTTTCCAAGTATTTGTTCATCATTATTCTACTTTATTTCTTCAAATAAATGTGTGTCAACTAAAAGGTAAAGTTTTTAACTCTTTTTTATTATTGAGGAACTCACTTATTCACGCCTTATGGAATAACATTCCAACATTGTTGATTATGAGACTGAGAAATGAGTCTCAAAATTTAAATATAATAATATCAAAACAGAAAATGTAATATATAAATTCAAAAGAAATACTTTGAAATGATTATTTTCTGAATATTATATTTTTTAGAAGTGAATGATAGAAAAGAAAATTCAAAGAATTGTTCTTGTTTTGAAACCAAAACTATTATTTGTTGATATGAAAAGAAATTATTTTGCTTGTTGAAATTTATTATTTATTAGTTGAAAATACAAATATATGTTTTAAACAAAGAATTTTGAGTATTTAAGAGAAAATTTCTGAAACCAGAAGTAACTTTTAAAATTGTTCTCAAGAATTCTATTATGTTCTTATTTCATCTTTAGCATTATATATGAGTTTATAATATTTTATTGTTGTAAATTAATAAGATAAACACTCTTTTATTTTCTGTGAAATAAGCAAATATTATTATATAACAATGTCTAGTCTTAAAGAATCTCATTATATTGATAAGTTAACTGATGATAATTATTCAGTATGGAAGTTTAAAATTGAACAATTGTTAATCAAAGAAGGTTTATATGATGTTGTGTTTGAACCTAAAAAAGAAAATGATGACAATTGGGTGAAAACTGATAGAAATGCTAAAGCATTAATTTGTTTAAATATCTCAGATTCTCAAATTGTGCATGTTAGACATGCTAAAAGTGCTAAAGAAACATATGATCAATTGAAATCTGTTCATGAAAGGGTAAATCTTACAAATAAACTTTATCTTCTTAGGAAGTTGTATTCCATTAAATATAATGAAAGTATTAAAATGCAGGAACATATAAATTCCGTCTTAGAATTGGCAGAAAAATTAAGAAGTATAGGTGAAGTAATACAAGATGATAATTTAATAGCTATTTTGCTTTGTTCTTTGCCAAATTCTTATAGTACCTTTATAACTGCTATTGAAAGCAAATATGACACAGATTTATCATTAAAATATGTTCAAAACAAGTTAATTGATGAATATCTTAGAAGAGTTGAAACTAAACAAATTTCAACAAAATTTGAATCTATTGCTTTAAAGGGTAATAGGGATAAACCAAAACATTTGAATAAACAAAAATTTTGTTCTCATTGTAAAAGAACCAATCACAACCGTGAAGATTGTTTTCACTTAAAAAATAACAACAAAAACAAAACAAAACCAATTTTTACTCAAGATAGATCACGTCAACAGTTTAAAAAACAAAATTTCTCTGCTTCTACTGCTAGTCAAAATGAAAATCCACCAAATTCTCAAAACTATCATGAATTAATAAAAGAATCAAATTCTTCAGGTTTTGTTATGAAATCTGAACAAAATGGAAATCAAAACAAAAAGTTAACTTTTGTTATTGATTCAGGCGCGTCTGTTCATTTAGCTAATTCTTTAGAATTGTTCTCAGAATTAAAGAATTCAAGTAAAGATACAATTACAATTGCTAATGGAACTAAATTAACTGCAAAAGGAAAGGGTAAATGTACTTTTAATATTGAAACAGTTAATGGTCAAACAAATAAAGTTACACTAGATCATGTGCTTTATGTTCCCGAGTTAGACAGTAATTTGTTGTCTGTACAGTCTTGCACTGAGAAAGGTTTTGTTGTAACATTTAAAGATGATATGTGTTTAATTAAAAAGGGTAACATATTAGTTGTAGATGCAAAAGCTGATGAGGGGTTATACAGATTAAAAATAAAACCCACAAATGAAAAAGTATACAGTGCTTCAGAAATATTACCCGTATGTTCTAATGTCAATTGCATTCTAATATGGCACCAAAGACTGGGTCATAGAAATTTGGAATCCATCAAGAAAATTCAAAAGAATGATTTAGCTTTAGGTATTACTCCGAATAATTGTTCTCATAATACTGAATGTTCAAGTTGTATAAAAGCTAAGCTAACAGAAAAATCATTTCCAAAAGAAACGCAATACAGAAGTAGAAAACCACTTGATCTGATATATAGTGACGTTTGCGGTCCTGCTGAAACAAATAGTATGGGATCAAAAAGATATTTCGTTACGTTTATCGATGATTATTCTCGTTATACACAGGTATATTTTATTTCCTCTAAAGATGAAGTATTTGATAAATTAAAGGAGTATGTTGCATCAACAACAAATAAATTTAGATTGAACATTAAATCCTTGCGTACTGACAATGGAGCAGAATATTGCAACGAATATGTTAGTAACTACCTAAAGAACTTAGGAATACATCATGAAACAACAACGCCATATTCGCCGTCTCAAAATGGAGTCGCGGAAAGAAAGAATCGCTCTCTAATTGAAATGTGTAAAGCCATGCTTATAAATGCTAAATTACCAAAAACATTCTGGGCAGAAGCCGTAGCAACAGCAGCTTATTTGCAAAATCGATTACCCACAAAATCAACTGAAAAGACACCATATGAACTGTGGAATGGGCATAAGCCGAATATGAGTCACCTTAAAGTATTTGGATGCAAAGCATATGTGTATGTTCATAAACAGAAGAGGCAAAAATTTGATGAAAAAGCCACTGAAGGAATCTTTGTTGGTTATGATTTAAGAAGCAAGGGATATCGAATTTATACAGGCGGAAGAAAAATTGTGATAAGCAGAACAGTAAAGTTTTTTGAAAATATGAACGGTGAAAATTTTTTCCCAGAAAATGTAGAAGAGCGAACTTCTGATTTAATTCATTTCAATTTTTCAGAAGAAAATCTTGAAAATGATTGTGAATCTATTCCAATAGAAAATGTTGCAGAAGAAATAGAAACTGATGGCAAATCAGTAGATATCCCAACCACAGAAAAAAGTGAAGAAAATTCACAGAGAAGAATTCCTAACAGAGAAACAAAAGGAATTCCACCAGAAAGGTTTTCTTACAAAACTGAAGACAGTTATTCGAAAAATCAAGATCCTGAAACTTTTAAAGATGTTCTAAAATTACCACTAAAAGATCAACAGAAATGGTTACAGGCTATGAAAGAAGAATTTAACTCTTTAAAGGAAAATGAAGTATTTGAGCTTGTTACTTTACCAAAAGGTAAGCGCGCAATTGGCTGTAAATGGGTTTATAAGACAAAATGCGATGAAAATGGAGAAGAAATAAAATGCAAAGCACGACTAGTTGCCAAGGGTTTCACTCAACAACTAGGCACTGATTATGATGAAACCTTCTCTCCTGTCGTCAAACATACAACTATTAGAGCTTTTCTGACCTGTGCAGCTTATCGTAAAGCCAAAGTATTTCAAGTAGATGTTAAAACAGCCTTTCTACATGGTAAATTAGATAATGAAGAATTGTACATGCTTCAACCAGAAGGCTTTCAAGATCAAGAAAACAAAGACAAAGTCTATAAATTAAAAAAGGCTATATATGGTCTCAAGCAAGCCGCCAAGTGCTGGAATGAAGAAATAGAAAATACTCTAAAGGCAAATGGATTTAAACAAAGTGAAGCAGATCCATGTTTGTTTACGAAAGAAAAATCAAAGAAGACAATTCATCTCATACTATATGTAGATGATACGTTGATAAGCTCAGAAGATGAAGATGAAGTCAATGAAGTAATAAACTATTTAAAGAAGTCTTATCCTATAACATCATTAGGAGAAGCAAAATACTTCTTAGGTATAGAGATTCATAGAAAAGAAGATGGAAGTTATCTGCTGTCACAAACAAATAAAATAAATCAATTAGTTAAAGATTTTCAGCTTGAAGAAGCCAAACCAACTTATACCCCAATGGAAACAAACTATTATAGTTTAGAAAAAGAAGAAAATCTTTTATCATCAAATGATAACTATAGACAAGCTATCGGAAGTCTATTATATATTTCTTCATGCACAAGACCTGACATTACAGCTCCTACGCATATACTAAGTCGAAGATGCAATAATCCAAGACAAAAGGACTGGGATGCTGTTAAGAGGGTAATAAGGTACCTAAAAACCACAAAAGATCTTGCACTTCATATTTCCTCAGAAGATTATCCTAATATAGTTGCATACTCAGATGCTGACTGGGGTCAAGATACTACAGATAGAAAATCTACCTCAGGAAATGTAATCTTCTTGGGCAATAGTTGCATTTCTTGGTTCTCAAGAAAACAAACATGTGTTACATTATCGTCAGCAGAGTCGGAATATGTGGCACTCTCACAAGGAACTCAAGAAGTGTTGTGGATTTTAACACTATGTAAAGATCTCAAATTACATCAACATTATTCAATTAAAATTTTTGAAGATACTCAATCAACTATTAAATTGGTTGAAAGTGAAAAGTTCAAGTCGCGAACTAAACACATTGATACAAAGTATCACTACATACGAGATTTGAAAATGAAAAATATAATAGATGTCAAATACCTGTCAACAAATGAAATGATAGCAGATATAATGACAAAGCCATTGCCAAAGACCAAATTTGAACATTGCAGAAACCTTATCCATCTGGTGTCAGATTCTATCACAAAACGGGAGAGATGTTAGACAATTGCTTCTTTTTGTACTAAAATCTACCGCCAGATGGCAGCACCAGACATTATTCTGTTTTCACTGGAAGAGAACTTTAGAACAGTTAGTTGATGTAGTGACTCAGTTGGCTTAGGCAGCAAAATGCTGTCAAGGATTAACAATCCATTATCATACATTATGATTCCAAAGGAATAATTACTGTTCATCAAGAACTGCTTCAAACTGAAGCTAATATATGTTTCAAAGTTATTTTTTTAGTTGTTGTGTTCTGTAAATATTGTGAAGACTGTGCATCTGTTCTTTTGTGTTGTGAAGTGTTTCCAAGTATTTGTTCATCATTATTCTACTTTATTTCTTCAAATAAATGTGTGTCAACTAAAAGGTAAAGTTTTTAACTCTTTTTTATTATTGAGGAACTCACTTATTCACGCCTTATGGAATAACATTCCAACACAAACTACTTACGTCAATGGATTTATCTCAATGTTTCGGTTGGAAAACATTTTTTTATTTAACAATAAGAATTTTTTTTTTTGGAGTTGCATCCACAGCGCGCAGGATTGTAGCAAATCTATTGGTTCAAGAGCCCTTCTCCACCCCCAAAAATACTGTAATTATGTAAAACTAATGTATCTTGAACAATTACATTTTCAAATTCATTTTTAGGTGCTTTCGTAATTACGTAAATACGTAGCACCTATAGTTGTCGCCCAGTCCGTCCGTTAGTCCGTCCGTCTGTCTGTTCGCATATAACAACGCAAAAACTTCCCAACCGAATCGTTTGAAATTTAAAGTACATAATTATTACATAATTTTGTCGAGTCATTTCAAATTTTATGAAAATCGGATGAATAGATAAATTACAGAGACAATCAAAAGGATTCCGTTATATTACGGTCTATGGGGTAAAATGTTTCAAATGCAATTTAATGGTGTTACACTCATTCGAACAAAATAGAATTGACATGAATCTATGAAGTATAGACTAAAATATACATTCTGAACAATCTGTGATGCAAAGAATATTTATTATTGAGTAAGAGGGTTACACAAAAGTATTCCACTACATAATGCTATACGGGGAAACACTGTTTCGGGTATGTTTTAATTATATTAAATTACTTCACATTTTATGAATAAGATATAAGTTGCTGAGGTGTAATAAAAATTTCATCCTGCATATTTAGAGGAACACAAAGATTTCGACCACTATACTGTATCCGAAGTATGCTCTGCTATATCAACAAGATCTGAATATTTTTAAAACTTCGTTATCGTACGAACGCACCTCATTTGCTACGCTTCACGTGCAATTTCCAACTTGTTAATTTTTTATGGATTTATTTATTTTTAATTTAAATTTACATAATAAAAAATGATTTTATTAAAAAAATTGCCAATTTTAAATAATTAATAAGGTACTTGTACCCAATATGGACAGCCTAAGGAAAATGTACTTTTTTCACCCCCATGTACAAGTAATAGGACTCCAAAAATATGAGACCACTATCCTTGGACTATTAACTATCATTATTAAAATTAGCGACCTTGTAATTATTCTGGTTTAATTTAAATGATAAAAACAAAAAAATGTTTACAAGTGTCCATATAAGGAACTACCTGTCCCTATTATGGACAGGTGTTTCCATGGTGTTTGCTCATGCATAAATATTGACTTTCTACACAGTGTGTATGGAAGAGCCACTTTTCCAAGAGATTTTAGAGGAAAGGGAATACAAAATGTATTTTAAAGTATTCCGAAGAGGAGGGGGGGACAGTAAATATCTTCAGAACATGCATTTTAGAAAGGGGGGGCATTCTCGGTTTTTACCCTTCGAAGACCCATGCAAAGCCCCTTAGTTACTAGTAAATATTATGAAGTAATATTGTTGGTTTTGCTTAGCTTTATTGCACCTGTCTGCGAATTTACATCTGTTATTACTCAGTCCTCACAGCATGGACAAATAGAAACTTTTTCACCATGGGCAGTGAGTCCCATATAATCCTCATGAACATATCTGCCACATGTGATGCATGGCCGCATGTTTGAAAAAGCATCAATATTGCAAAAGAAGCAGTACCAGCTCTCCTTTGTTGAGGAAGTCATGCCATTGGTACCTACGATTTTGCCAACAGATATCCTACTGGGGAGGGGGGAGCTTCTTTTTATTTTTCTGCAAGGGTTTTTTTGAGGAAGTTTTTGGGGGATTGTTCAAATAGCATCTTGTTGAACAAAGATTTTACCACTTTGATGACTTTTCAAGTTATTGCTTAGAAACGTTGAATTTTCTTCTTTCTTACAGTTGTAGTCGATGGGGACATAAGCTGTCCATATTGGGAACCGGGCGTAGTTTTACTAAATCTTGTACCAAATGAATAAGGAAAATTATTTTAAGCAAAATATGCAATAGTAATCGAAAATATGTTTTATTAACTTTCTAAAATACTTCACTTTTCAACATTTAATGTAATTTTACCATATCTAATAAGAATTTAAGCTTACAAGTAATTAAGATCAGCACATCTCGAAATAACAAGTTTCCTCCTAAATGGCGAACAGCACGCTTTTTTACACTTTCCAGACTTAATTATCTTTTCAACTGCTTTTCTTCGCGAAAATATTAAGCCATCTTTCGATCAAAATTATTACCTTTAAAAATATTAGGGGTGTCCATATTGAGAGCCCTGTCCATATAGGGTACAGATACCTTATAATGATCATACTGAATTTCAAGCATAAATTATTCTTTCATTTAAAATGAAGATATTTACCAAGCTTCATGGAAATTGCTTTGTTGGTTTTTGATAAATGTTGCGCGCAGTGGATCCAAGTCAAAAAAGAATTTTCAATTTTTATGAAAATTAAACATAAATAAAATAAAATAAAATTTCAGTATAGAATACTAAAACAATTAAATAGATTGGATATTAAGTTGTCTTTTTTAATTTTTTTATTCATTTTTATTTCATAGGGACAGAGTTAAAAAGGCACATGTTCTTAAACTTCACCATCAGGTGAAAATTAAGGCTCCTGAGACCCCTTAAAGACCTTTAAAAAATAAAATGTCTTCAGATATTTCTTAGGAAACGAATTAGATATACATTTGCAAAGATTAATAACTTTGATTAATATTTTTTTTAGATATTGAGAAAAATAAACTTTAAAGATATTTTAAAAAAACCATTAGTTCAAATAATCTTAAATACATAAAACAATGCAAAAACAGTCTTGTTATTGTATTTTTTTATCTACAGAAATCCCCACATTTCCCTTTTAGACTTATTCCTCTGACACTTTTGGTTTTAAAATATCTTTGAGGTATAAGTTTTGCTTTATGCTTTTTAACGTTTGTTGTTGAAAATGTATGATCGCTAAGTGTCAAGTGCGCTTTGTTTATCGCCAAATACGCTCTTTTAATAAAATGTTTGAAACATATATATCAAAATATGTTCGACATAAGAGCTTTGGTTTCTTAAAAGCTTTTATCCATTGCTTTAAGACTTTTAAAATATAAGACTGATTTCCCTAAAATAGTTTTTTCCTGTAAATTTTAAGATAAATGCTATTTTATGCAAGTTATTCAAATTTGTTAAACATTGAAAAAGTTTTCAGAATCTCCCATTAGATATTTAGTAAAATTCGCTTATTTAATGGGCACATTATTTAAAAAGAAAACAAGCGGAATTTTACCATTTTAAATAAGTGGAACCAATTAGGAAATCTGAATTAAAAAAATAGTCCATTGTCAACACTTGATTTCTGTATATTCTTAATAATTTATATTTTCTATATGTGATCACTGCGAATCAACCAAGTCTCTTTTTTATTCCGCTTGTGGAGTTAATTGTGGAGGAAAAGTGTAATTAACTAATAGTTGCTTTTTAAAGCGCTTTAAAAAATAAAATATTTTTCGATAATTCTGAGGAAACGAATTAGATATACATTTTAAAAGATTAATATCTTAGATTAATATTTTTTTAGATATTGAGAAAAATAAACTTTAAAGATATTTTTTAAAAACCATTATTTTAAATAATCTTAAATACATGAAACAACGCAAAAACAGTCCTTTTATTGTATTTTTTTATCTACAGAAATCCCTACATTTCCCTTTTAGATTTATTCCTCTGACACTTTTGGTTTTAAAATTTCCTTGAGGTATAAGTTTTTCTTTTTGCTTTTTAACTTTTGGTGTTGAAAATGTATTACCGCTAAGTGTCAAGGGGATTTTGTTTATCGCCAAATACGCTCTTTTAGGAAAATCTTTGAAACATATACATCGAAATATGTTCGACATAAAAGCTTTGGTTTCTTAAAAGCTTTTATCCATTGCTTTAAGATTTTAAAAATATCAGACTTATTTCCATAAAATACCTTTTTACTGTAAATTTTAAGATATACTATTTAATGCAAGTTATTCAAAATTGTTAAACTTTGAAAGAATTTTCAGAATCTCCCATTAGATGTTTAATAAAATTCGCTTATTTAATGGGCACATTATTTCAAGAGAAAATAAGCGGAATTTTACCATTTCAAATAAATGGAGCCAATCATGAAATCTGAATTTAAAAATGTAGTCCAACGTCAACACTTGATTTCTGTATATTTTTAATAATTTATATTTTCTATATGTGATCACTGCGAATCAACCAAGTCTCTTTTTTATTCCGCTTGTGGAGTTAATTGTGGAGGAAAAGTGTAATTAACTAATAGTTGCTTTTTAAAGCGCTTTAAAAAATAAAATGTCCTCCAATATTTCTCAGGAAATGAATCAGATATACATTTTAAAAGATTAAGACATACACTATTTTATTTATTTTTTTTTTAGATATTGAGAAAATTAAGCTTTAAAGATATTTTTAAAAAAATCAGTGTTTAAAATCATCTTAAATACATAACGCAAAAACAGTTCTTTTATTGTATTTTTTTATCCACAGAAATCCCCACATTTCCCTTTAAGATTTATTCCTCTGACGCTTTTGGTTTTAAAATATCTTTGAGGTATAAGTTTTGCTTTTTGCTTTTTAATTTTTGGTGTTGAAAATGTATCATCGCTAAGTGTCAAGTGCAATTTGTTTATCGCCAAATACGTTCTTTTAAGAAAATCTTTGAAACATCAAAATATGTTCGACATAAAAGCTTTTGTTTCTTTAAAGCTTTTATCCATTGCTTTAAGATTTTAAAAAGATCAGACTTGTTTCCCTAAAATACCCTTTTCCTGTAAATTTTAAGATAAATGCTATTTAATGCAAGTTATTCAAAGTTGTTAAACTTTGAAAGAATTTTCAGAATCTCCCATTAGATACTTAGTAAAATTCGGTTATTTAATGGGCACATTATTTAAAGAGAAAACAAGCACAATTTTATCATTTCAAATAAGTGGAGTAATCAGGAAATCTGGATTTAAAAAAAGTAGTCCTTTGTGAACACTTGATTTCTGTATATTCTTAATAATTTATATTTTCTGTATATGATCACTGCGAATGAATTAAGTGTATTTTTTCCGCTTTAAAACAGGAAAATTGTAATTAACTAATAGTTGCTTTTTAAAGCGCTTTAAAAAATAAAATATTTTTCGATATCTCTGAGGAAATGAATTAGTCATAGATTAAAAAAGATTAAGACTTAGATTAATGTTTTTAATACATACTCAGAATTTTTTTTAATAAGTACTTTCTTTCTAATTTTGGTGTTGAAAATGAATCATCGCTAAGTGTCAAGTGCGCACAGTTTATCGCCAAATATATTCTTTTAGAAAAGCTTTGAAACATTTATTTCAAAAGATGTTCGACATGAAACTGAGGATTTTTAAAAGCTTTTATCCAGTGCTTTAAGATTTAAAAATATCAGACTTACTTCCCTAAAATACCTTATTCCGGTGAATTTTAAGATAAATGCTATTTAATGCAAATTATATAAAGTTGTTAAGCTTTGAAAGACTTTTCAGAATCTTTTATTAGAACCACTAAACTGATTTGATCGTACGACGTACGGGAAAGGAAATTTTGCATATTCCAGTACTAAACGGTTTTTAATACCACCATTTTTTAATGCAATTTCATACTATTAAATGGCGGAAGTATTTAAATTAAAAATTTTGAATATTTTAACTTATTACCTACGCGTCAGTATGTTGTAACGTAGTATAGTGTAAATCTTTCAATCGTTTTGAAAATCGAAAAAAAAAAATTGACGTATTTACACGTTTCAAATAGTGGAGATTCCGAAAAACATATTTTTAGAAAAAAAAAATGCCGGCCGGCCGTCTGTGTGTCTGTCTGTCTGTCTGTTGTGTCTTTAAACGCTCTATATCCGGAACAAATTGAGATAGAGACTTGAAATTTTCTATGTACTTAGTATGTAAGAATGGAACGAAGCATTTTTAATATAAGTAACCTCGATTATCAGGAACTATTTTTTCGATCTCTCGAAAAATCCGTTCTGATGAAAGGTACATAAAATTTTCGATTTTTTTTTCAAGGAATGAACGTAAAAGGCAATAAAATAACACAAATTTTTAATAAAAAATGAAGTCGTTCGGATTACACTGATAAACAAGGTTTCTGTTTCTAACTAAGTATGTGATAACTTTTATATTTTAGGTGATGCTGTGAAAGAATATGCCATTAAAAAGTTTCCACCACCCACAGATTTTTAAAAAATTCAAAATATTGAAAATCTGAATTTTGTAATATTTATTCAACACATATACCTTATGAAATTTATCATTTGGTATTTTAGTAATGACAAACCTTTAAATAAACACGTATAAAGCTTAAAAGTAATATTTAAAACACGAAAGTATGCTTTGTTTATAAAGTTTCAGAAAAATATAGAAGAATTTTTGTAAAAAGGAATGATATTAATAAGAAATTTCATACTTTATGTAGCGGTAAATGTCTTATCTGTGGCTGCTCTCTTATAGGAGTTACATTGACAATTTAAAGCAGACAATAAGCCACTTATATCATTACAATAGCATAATTTATCTTTTCTTGAAAAAAAAATGTCGAATATTTCTTATGTCAATCTCGATAAATAGATATCTTTGTATTGTTTTTCAGGAGATTCCATCCTTGCAATCTTGATCCAAGTAATTCTGAGTTTTTCTTTGATAAATTTATCTCTCTCACAAAATCATTTAATTCTTTTTGAGTAATTAGGTGTGGTTCTTCACTTATGCCAGGAGAATAGTTCATATCAGATGTAGAGGAAGTTTCAGTTTCACCAATTTCCATTTCTACGCTGCATCGTCATATGTAAAATTCTCTGGAGGTTTCGGTATTTGTAAATCATCATTATGTAATGCTGGTCACATTGCTGAATCTAAATTCGGGTACTTAATTTTATGTTTACTTCATGCAGAGAATCCTTTAATTTTTGTAATATATTAGTAGCAGTCTGTTATATAATCCTTCGGCATGCGCCATATCATGGGTATAGTAAAAGAAATACACTTTTTTGTACCTTTCATCCACGCCCGGAGGTTTGTAGCACATCGTGTACAACCAGAATGAGGTGCCCATTTTTTATCTTGTTCACCTACTTTATAGCCATAGTACATATGATAGGCAGGCTTTATTAACGGCGTGAAAGCGCATCAATGCTTTTTCAAAGTTAGCTCCCCGCACACATAGCAAAAAGAATCGGGTTCATTAACGCATCCTCTAGACATGTTTTACATATTGTAGAGAAAAATAGGATAATTATAATCAAAATTTAATTAAAAAGTCTTACAGAACAAAATAATAGTACACACATTTCAACTGTCAGGGATTTGCGTTAAAGTCAACTACTGTGGGGGTGGCTAGAGCTGTATGTTCAAGGTCGCTAACATACAATTTATTAGGGGGACATCTGTTTCTACTCTCTTGCTGTATCTTTTATCCTTGTAATAAGAAACAGGAATGTTTATGGGAATCAAATACGTGAAAGAGAATAATATAATATAAGTATAATGCCTATATGATGACTTCATACTCCAAAACGTATAAATGAAATTTCTCAAAATTGGAGGGTGGAGGAAAATTTTTACAAACATATTCTTTTTCAGCAGCTTGAAATCTATAAGAAACACTCACCGTATATAAAGAAACAGAAAATTCGTTAAAATTTGTTTATCAGTGTTATTAGTTGCCGAGATATTTGTAATCCTGTTTTCCATATTCTTCGATTTTTCATGACTGTATTTCACTCAAATTTTAATTCAAAGGTATATTTTTATTTGAAATAAAACGCTTCACCCGACGCAGTAAACTGTTAGTTAATAAGATTATTCTGTTTGGAGTTATAAGGATGTTTCTTTTTTTTCGCTATTCGGTATTACTTGAGTAGTTTGACGTTTTAAATAATTTGCCGAAATTGGTTCATCAAAAATTCATCAATAGAACATTACTATGTATATTAAAAATATTTAAATATACGTTTAAATTTTGTTTTGGAATTTCGTTGCATTTTATAAATAGTTTACACATATTTTATTTTCGTATTTTATATTATTCATATCCATGATGAGTAAGTAATACGGTTGTTTCCAACGATTAGACTAATTTAATCATATTTTCACAATAAGCTGCTGTTCGAGAACGAGTATTACATAGTTAATTCTCCAAAGCTTTTATTTCACTGATATATCATTTTTAAGATAAAAAAATATCTAGTTATTTGTGAAAAATACAAAAATGTGTAAGCCAAAATATTTTGATCAATGTTTTCAGTATCGAATTAAAGAGGTGATTTATTATTAGTTTTCTGTTTTTCAGCTACAATATGTACATTAAATAAAGTAATTTCATTAGCATACAATTAAGATGATTAAATCCAAAACGCAAAATAATAACAAAAAAAAAAAAAAAAAAAAAAAAAAAAAAAGAATGTTTTGCGAAATTTTCACAATTTTCTTCCAATTCCACAGAATTATAATAAGTCGGATATATAAACACCCTTTTTTAACATTTCTTGTCTGGATAATTTATAACATACATTAGTAATAAAGACAAATACTGAATAGAGAAAAACAAAACAAGAATCATACATATACAAACTTAATTAGTACATTGAGTTTTCGAAATGTATATTAATTAATGAGAAAATCTTTTCTTTCAATTATTCGTCTTTAGTTAAAACATAGATAATATATAAATAAATTTTACTGACGCGCAAATGATTAAGCAAGGAAAAAAATCATTACTAATGATATTTACTAAAAGCTTTGGGTTGTTCTCACAAACATACTAAATTAAAGCTAAATAATAAACTTGTAAGAAATCGTTAATCTTTATTTGCTAATGAGCAAAGTTTCTATGGGAATTAAAGTAAGATGACTGAAGTATTCCGTACAATGAAGAAGTATATATTAAATGAAAATATTAATTAAGTTCTTTATATTTTTAATTAATGCACAAAAGTTATTATAAAGATAAAATTGTCAGATAGTTGTTACAGATATTCGAAAATAAATATCCTAACACAGATAAATATATTATCAATAATCAACAGTTTAATCAAACTAAAATAGTACATAATTTATTCAATATTTGGAATATTAGCTCAATGTGGATATTGGATTAATATTAACGTTTTCAGTTTTTTTAACGCATTGACAGAGATATTTTTCTTTGTTTATAATTTGTACTTATAATACAAATAATAAATTAATTAACTAACTAAAATGTAAAAAAAAAATACAGAAAATAATTACGCTGCATTAAATTAATTTTGCTAATATATCCGTATTTTTCTTTCAAACTTATTATTGTTATGAATAAGAAATATTTCTTTAAGCAATAAATCTACTTCGCCGTTATTCATTACTAAGAAAAATACGCATGTGTATAAGATATATGAATCATATTTTCCCTTCTTATATTAACAAATATATATATATTTACTAAATAAAGAAGGAACTCCAAATTGCTTCTATTTTTAAGTAGTTTCAGTCAAGAATGGGTAAATATTAATTATGTGTTACTTAGAAAAAGCGTTGGAAATTCATTCATGTAACGGGAAAACAAATTAATTAATAGTGATCAATAATAATTATTATTACTAATCATCGAAACTCTAATAAAAATCCATAAATATAATTTATATTAATTTCTCGAACAATAATTATGGCTGAAAAGTTAGAATTCGTATACAGTGCACAAAAACTTATAATAATCATTCTCTTTAGAAATACATTTTAAAGTACGGTAGATTTGGAAAATTTTTTAGAGAATAGTAAAGAAAAAATGCAGTATTTTTAAAATTTGTATACATAGTACACATAAATGGAAGTAAATATAATAAAAAATATATAATTCATAAAGAGATAATAAACATAAAATGATTAACGTATAAACGTAATGACTAAATGATAATAATTGATCTTTTCATCAAAACATTTTAAAGTACGGAAGATTTGGACAATTTTTTAGAGAATAGTAAAAAAAATGCAGTAATTATAAAACTTGTACTCATAATACACATACATGAAAGTAAATATAACAAAAAACATATAATTCATAAGGGAATGATAAACTTAAAATGATTAACACATAAACGTAACGATTAACTGATAATAATAATTCTCTGTATCAATACATTTTAAAGTATGGTAGATTTGGAAAATTTTTTAGAGAATAGTAAAGAAAAAATGCAGTATTTTTTAAACTTGTACATATAGTACTTATACATGAAAGTGTATACAGCAAAAAACATATAATTCATGAAAGGATAATAAACTTAAAATGCTTAACGTACAAACGTAATGACTAACTGATAATATTCATTCTCTTTATCAAAACATTATATAAAGTACGAAAGATTAGGACAATTGTTTAGAGAATAGGAAAAGGGAAATAGGTAAAGGGAAAAAAGTAGTAATTATAAAATTTGTTAACACACATGCCAACCTCCGGCTTTTTAAAAAATCGATAAACTATACTTCAAACCAGAAATTTATTTAATGAGTAAAAATATGTAGTTATCAATTATCTATCATATTTAATGTTGGGCACATTTAACTAGGCAATTTTTCTGGTTCAAAATACAATTTTCTCATTTAAAAATGCCGGAGGTTAGCATGTATGTATACACTTACATAAATCACTTACATGGCAAACCGCGTACATTTATATGACTTAAAATACTGTGAGATGACGATAAAATAACAAAGTTATAGACCATCACTCTTCATAAAGTTAAAAAAAGAAAACTGTCAGTAAAAAATACTGAAAAGTTTAAAATGATCCCATGTAATTTCAATTTAAATTTCTACAATAACTTAAATTATATTTCCAAAAAATATAGTAAACAATAAAGTAAATCAGAATATTACGCGCTTAAATGGAATTATTTTAATACATTTAGAAATTCATTACCAAACAAAAACTAAAATAGAGGCGAATTTATAACGCTTATTTTTTGGGGAGGATAACGGTGAACAAGTAATATTGAATTTAAATTAAGGAATTCGTAAAGCACTAGCGAATGAATGTCGAAATCTGTTTATAATGAAGTAGAATGTTACATTAAACAAAAAACATTAAAGTTGTATTTACTAATACTCTGCAGTTACAAAAAAATCTTATAAATTTATCGCCGAAACAAAATAAATTTGATTTACATCATTAATGAATAAATAATAGCCGGCTATAAATGAAAAAAAAGTTATAAAAGTGCATTTTCTGTAAAAATGTGAGATAAAAATATCTAGAAAAAAACAACTGCAATATATTCGATAAGCTATCATTATTATGAATTGAAACTTAATTTCAGAAACACAAAAATATGTTTGCTTCGTTTCAGAAAAAGTTGCCTAAAGCTTTAGGTATAAGAGAAATTATTATTTTATTTACGATATAATAAAGTAGAACATATTAATTCCATTCCAACCTTTTGTAAATATGTTACAAAATAAAAAAGATATATTTCTAATTATAGCTATGTGCTTTGCAACATCTCATTAGCAAGAAAATTGCGCATGCTAAATCCTGAAAAAATATATTTACTGCTCGTTGCTTTTATACCTACAATAAAATTACATATTTAAATGAATTTATGTAGAGTGTAACAAATTCGTTCGTTACTATCATGCAAAAACCGTATTAATTCTCGAAATACTTAAAATGTGTACATTGTATGCATTTCATATTTTGTTGTCTTTCGTTTTGAATGTATGTTTTGCACAATGAAAATAAATACATATTTATGAAAACATTAATTATTTAGGATAACATAAAAATTAACTTCTATGTTTTTTTTTCTTAGCAATTACTAAAAAGTAGAAAGAGACTTTTTTTGTACATTTATTAGAAACTAAGTCTAATATTTAATACTATAATTTAGTTTATATAATTTTGACACTACATTATTTAAATTGTTCATTTTTTTTACTTCAGTCATTAAAACTTAAACCGTTCGCAAAAAGTGGCATAATCGTAAAAAAAACAAGATATATGCTCTAAACAGTGAGTATACGCTCAAGGCAAAGAGTATACCCTAGAGAAGTTATACTATAGCTTTTTTGAGAAACAGAGAATATACAATATGCCTTTAAAAGTCCAGAGGTTATACGGCGTATATCGCCGTAATCTCTCCATTACATTACTTTCAGGAATTGGGTTTTGTGTGAGAAATAATTAAATTGGTTGACCTAAGCATATAAATACTAGATACTTAAACGCCGTTTTATGAATACATACGTCATGTCTTGTTAATTCTTTACTCTTGTACTAACTTGGCTTCCAGATACATAGTCAAAATTCGAAATTTAATTGTATCTAAGAGAAAAATCTTTTTTATGAAAAATTAAAACGCTACTTAATTTATTCCTATATCAGTGATATAAATATGTAGTTAACATTTTGCATTATTACAAATATAAATGAATTCGTCAATGCGTGAGAAAGCAGAGAGTTAAGACATGGCTATATCCTTAATATTTTCTTTTTGTAGTAAATAATTTAGAGTTACTTCTAAAAAAATCTTACATGAATACTTTGCATCATTAATTCTGATGGAAACAAACTGCCTCCTGCAGTCAATTTTTTTATTCATATATAATATGACAGGAAAATGATAGGTCTTATAAGTTATCTAACTTAGAATAGTAAGTCATGTCTTAATATTAGACAAAAAATAAACATTTATCTTTCTTTGAATTATTTTTATTTATATAAAACATAACTACAATAACGCAAACAAAAGTAATATTTTAAATTAACTACAGATCCTACAAATGCACTCAGATTTCCGCATTTCATATATTGCTAGATCTGTTAATGACATTCTTCATACATAATGTTATAAATGAAAACATGAATGTTAGCTTGAAGTGAGATATCCTACGTTTATGTGTTAAATGTAAAATAGAAACCCTTTTTCCCAGTTTCCGTTTTTGACTTAACATGAATAAACTTCCCGCTGCATAAGTCCGTAAATTAATTCATTTTAAACACAATAATCTGTAGAAGATGAACCACACATGAAGTCTTGAACTGAAGATCACACTATACATTTTCCATCTTTATTTATCGCGACACAAAACCACAAAGAATAAAAAGAATATTGCCCAGTTAAACTGATGGCATTGAGCTTACAGGCTACACATACTAATTGTACATTACAGCCTTGCATTTTCAAGGATTAATTCCGTTCGAAAAAAAATAAGAAGGGGAAACAGCTCTCCCCTTCCCCCCTTTTTATACTTAATCATTGAACCTCCTAAACTATCAAGGACATGCTTTATCATATAAAAAATCTATATCCAAAATTCATAGCAAATTGGATAATTCTTAATAAAAACCCATTTAGCCTTTATGTAATTTAAGAGGCGTTATCCACCTCTTTTATACTTAACCATTAAACTTCCAAAACTATTCAGAGATTTGAACGAAATCTGACAATTTTGCTTTAAAAACCCATTTATATAAATTAAGGGGAAGGGCATTAGAAAACCCATTCCCCCTGTTTATACTTATTCAATGAACGCCTAATAACAGTCACGGAATCGCCTCATCAGAATGATCCTACATCTAAATTTTGAACGAAAACTTAATTCTGCATGAAAAACCCATTTATATCAATTAAGGCGAGGGGCATGAGCCTCCCGTTCCCCCTTTTATACATATCGAATGAATTCCAAAAACTAATCAGAGAAGCGCCTTTTCAGGATATACCTATATACAAAATTTCAAGTGGATTGAACATTTTTATCATGAGTTATCGCGTTACGTACGCACGTACATACATACAGAACGGGCGGGCACATAAGCTCTCAGGCTATGATAGCGTGTGAGCTAAAAACGCGTATTTCACTATTTAACAAAAAAAAAAAATCACTATTACATGTCTCTATATATATCACACTACAGCTTGCTGTTTTTATTTAAAATCATCGAAAGTTCCAGAATCTTATTCTTCAGTTCTGTCGTTGCCACTTTTTTGAACTCCAAAGAAACTTCAATTTAGCAAAATATTCTGTCCGCGACCGATCACGAAAAGCTATGGAATCTGTCCTAGGCAATAGAGTTTGTCCACACCCGAGCATGTTCATGACAGAGTCCGTTCAAGGCTGTAGAGTTTGTCCGCAAAGTTCCTTGACTATTACAATTCCCCCCTAAAAGAGCTCATTAGTGACTTTTGACACAATGAAGCTTTAAAGTACATACACACACAAAAAAAAATATTAGCAAGGATGAGAGCAATGTGAATATTCCCATTTCTTTTAAATTAAATATAATTAATAGCCATAAATATATACACAAATATTACAATATATATATATATATATATATATATATATATAAATATTACAATATATACATTAAATAAGAGTATGAATAAACAGAAATACCAAAATACAGTAAAATTTTAAAATATCATACACTTTCTTTTTTTTCTTTTTTCTTTACTTTCAGAAAACAAATAAAATTAATAGGTGTTTTAAGACTCATCAAAAGTCAATCTCGACATGGAATCTGTTTTAGAATTTAAAAAAAAATTACTCTTCTTCTCTGAAAACCTCTCTTTCTTAACTAACTTCCTAGAATCTTGTCGCACACTTTCAAACAAGTCAAGTTTCTCAGCCATATCAGTAGGAGATACTATTTTAGGCCATTCATCCACAAAATGAACTCGAATCTCATCAGGCACTCTTCTTTTTAATTGATCAGTTACAATCAAATCTTTTAAAGAATTAAAATCAATAATTTTAAGTCCATCAATCCATTCTTGAAAACAACCACTTAATTCAAATACAAATTCTCGCCATGTGCGTTCAGGGTTTCTTTGATGTTCCATAAACTTTCCACGAAATCTCTCAGGACATAACTTAAACCGTCTCAGCAGAATCCCTTTAATATATTCATAGTCTTCAAACTTTTCCTCTGCCTCACGTTCGAGAACTTGTATGATATCAGACGGCAGCAAAACCAACAAGTTCGATACCCAATGTTTTGGATCTACACACACCTTCTTTGCTTGGCGTTCAAAAATAGATAAATACAAAGCAATGTCGTCCTCTTTGACATTAAATTTCGCCATAAGTTTCGCAAATTCAATTCCATAATTGTAGGTTTTCATTTCCAATCCATTCTTAATCCCTGCTTTTTCACTATCTCTCCCTATCCTCAACTTCTCCAATTCAAACTCTCTCTCTTCTCTTTCCAACGCAATTTTTTCCATTTCCACTCGCTTCGCCTCGTTTTCCTTTCTCGTCTCTATAATCGTTTCCATCAATCCTTTCACAAACTCCATTTCATAGTTTTTACTCGCCATAATCAGTTGCTTTAAATCAGCTATTATTGCATCCGATTCAGGGTGCTCTCCCAATTCTTCAGCCAAACACAGTAAATCTTCTTTACGAGCCTTACCCAAAGATGACATCGTTACTTTTTAAATAGTTTCACAAGAGGGTAGTAAACTGTCCAACGAATTGGCGAAAACTCAATTTAAACGTATCTCGGAATCACTAATCCACCACTCTAATAAACACCAGAAATAAGTCACACTTTGTAACCATATCACACATATAAATTCAATACCATTGTGAGCCCTATAGTAATTTCAAAAATTAACACCTTCACATGTATCATATCACAATATAACACTTTAGTAAGTACTATTTCATAAACCAATATAAATTTCGTTCAAAAAAATTATGCACACTCAATGTTACTTTATCGGATTAACCGACCCCCTATATTATAACTCAAAACATATACATATATATATTGCATTTTTAAACAGTTATACTATAATATCTTTTCAATAAATAACGTTATACACAAAATGAAATTATTCCAAAATATATATATATACACCACATCAATGAACACTTATAATTTATAAATCCTTCAATTAACATATATACACAAATAATACTCAAATATTTTCTGAAATATACACTGTTTTCCTTTCATAAAAAAATATTTCATATATAAAACCAATAATAAGAAACATTTATGAACAATTAAAATCAATTTAAAATATCTTCCACCAATTGGCACTATAAAACATTACCCTCATACACTCATAATATTGTTACACCTTAGCACTGTCGTACCAATAGTATTCACAAGCACTGTTGGACTATTTAGTTATACTCAAAAATAATATTATTACACCTTAGCACTGACGTACCAATAGTATTCATAAGCACTGACGTACTATTTAGTCATACTCAAAATAATATTATTACACCTTAGCACTGACGTACCAATAGTATTCATAAGCACTGACGTACTATTTAGTTATATTCAAAAATAAATTACTTTCTTTAATGTCAAAATATGAAATAAAATCGTAAAAATCTTAATAAATTTATCACAGATACAATTTAAATACTTATATACTTATAATGGGAAATCACATTAATAAAAAGCTCTCACCTTGCACATCCTTCTCGACTACGGCAATAAACTTCCTACTGCTAAGTCCGTAAATTAATTCATTTTAAACACAATAATCTGTAGAAGATGAACCACTAGTCCGTTTTCTAATTACAGCCCGTGTGTAGTTGTATGATTAAGTATAGTGAGGGGTCTCATTTTGTTTCTTATGTCTTGTAGACTAAGAAAAGCGATGGTGGACATCCGGAACACGCGACTGAGGAGGGGGAGGGGCAGGGGAAGTGTTGAAAAGTGCAAGGGGAAAATTTTTCCATTTCATAAAAAATAAAGAAAATTATCTATAAATATTAATGTTTAAAACATTTATAGATTAGGAAAAACATTTGTGGACATCTGGGACCCGCGATTGGGGAGGGAAAGGAGGAGGGGAAAGGTTGAAAAATGCAAGGGGGAAAATAAGTAATAAGGGTAATTGAAAAGGAACTGAGTGATGATAAATAATAAATGATAGAAATTTTTTAACGCTAAATATTATTTGTTATATTTGTATTGTTTTACTATATTATGCATCATATACTTAAATAGTAAAAACTTTCAAATTTTAAACTGCAAGAAAAAGTTTAACTTCAGAACAAAGTAGGATCATGGGTATCACTGTCATCACAATTTACATCATCAAGGCCTCCAACATTATCACATTTATCAGTCTCACCCGAGCATGAACACATTTCAGTACAAGGTAATCCATTTTGTGAACATTTACAGGATGCTACACATCTTGACTCGACACACGAACAACACCGATTAAACCAGTTCTTGAGGAGCAGATGTCATATCACAATTGACAAGTAGGTATTCTTTTTCCTTTATCATCCAACCAAAACCAGTTGGGGGTAGAATATTAGGCTTTAAAAATGTGTGCTCTTTGCCATATTATTGCTTGGTAATGAGCTCTTCTTAAGACTGGGTAAAGGGCGGCTTGAGTTGGAGGCATATTTGCTCCTTCAGCTTGCTTTTTTTGTAAATAACCACTATCTTAGCTCACTCAATATTTTAATGTTTATTTTTGGCATGTACCCTGAACATATGTATTCTTCAAGTGCAATATATTTTTCATTCTCAAGGATATATCTGTTTGACCTAATACGGCAAGTGGTTTCAGAATTCTGACGTTAGCATTTATGAAGCTTTTCCAAAAACTGGTTTTTGATTTACCACTGAATGAACCAGTGGTGTCAGATCCAGAAAGAGAATGCAGTCCCACTAAAGTTTTAGATCTTTTCTGACCTAAAGATTTATATATTAAGCCAACAGAAATGTTGCGCTTCTGAGGACCAGTTAAGACTAATGTTGTATCACTTGGTAACTCTGGATATTTATTGATCGCCAGTATAAAACGTCAGTATCTGGTGAAAAAATTGTTAATTTTTGATCTCCTCTTTGAGTTGCAAGTACTACGTGTAGGATTACCTTTGTATCAACTTCTTCTTGTGAAGCGCTCATATCTTCTACCATTGGTTTATTTGATTTGACTTCACCACGATATGAAACAATAACAGTTTTTTTCTAAATTAACACATTTTTTGAGCAAATTTGACATAATATTACAGTAAGAAAATCTTTATTTGTATAAAGGGATAAAAGTTTTTTCATGGTGACAGTTTTTATACTAATCTTTCCTTCAACTTTGTATATAACAGGTGGGTTACCATGCTGCCGGCTTTCTCTGGTGGCATTTTTTAGAGAATTCTCAAAATAAGTATGGAATGATATGTATTTCTGAATATTCATTGTACTTGATTAAAATTTTTTCGCTGAACTGATCCGCCAAATCAGCAACAGTTTTAGTGCCTTTTGAAGGTACCAATACATGTAATTCTGTCATATCATCTATGATTGCAACAGCAGAGTCAGAGGATTTTAGTTGGACTGCACCTCTGCTAGTCCCTAAAGAAGTATTGAGAATGTCCGTTGCTTGTTCTTTTGTGCAAAGTTCTTCTAAATGATGGATTAGCTTACTTTTGGCCTGGGTTTTATACATTGTTCCATCGCTTACGAATAAGGATCGTGGAACTGCACTCAACTCGTATTTCCCGATACATTCTTTCAAATTTATATCAGGACGCGAGCGGCATAGAACAAGACGGTTAAACAAATTTTTGTCATCCTTTATTTCTATAATGCCTCCTGTAGTTAATATTCAACTACAACAAAGTATTTGGTTTTATCTTTCTACCTTCAACCTTACCCCACCCCTCCTTTTCCGGTACAGGGTCTGGCATGTCCGCTATACTTTTATCATTCTGTAAAATTTTTAAACATTAATATATATTATATATTTTTTTTTGAAATGGAAATTTTTTTTCTTGCCCTTTTCAACAATTTTCCCTCCCATCTCCCTCCCCCCCCCCCTAGTTGCGGATCCCGGATGCCCACTATTGCTTTTCTCATTCTATAAAAGCGCTAAATACTAATATATATATATATTAAATGGCATTTTTTTCTTGCCCCTTTCAAATTCTACTCCTTCTCCTCCCCTCCCTTCCCCCTCCCCAGTCGCAGGTCCTGGATATCAATCTATAAATGTTTTAAACATTAATATTTATGCATGATTTTCTTTATTTTTTATGAAATGGAATTTTTCTCTTGCATTTTTCAACCCTTCTCCTCCTCCTCCCCCTCCCTAGTCGTGGGTCCCGGATGTCCACAAATGTTTTTCCTAATCTTTAAATATTTTAAACATTAATATTTATAGATAATTTTCTTTATTTTTTATGAAATGGAATTTCTTTTCCCTTACACTTTTCAACCCTTCCCCTCCCCCTCTCCCTCCCCAATCGCGGATCCCGGATGTCCACCATCGATTTTCTTAGTCTACAATACATAAGGAAAATGAGACCACTCACGATACTTAATCATAAAATTGCACACGGACCTATGACAAGATGTAATTAGAAAACCCACTACACACATGAAGTCTTGAACTGAAGATCACAGTATACATTTTCCATCTTTATTTATCGCGACACAAAACCACAAAAAAACGCGTATTTCACTATTTAACAAAAAAAATCACTATTACATATCTATATATATATCACGCTACAGCTTGCTGTTTTTACTTAAAATCGTCGAAAGTTCCAGAATCTTAGGCCGTGTTCAAAAGACGCTTTTTTTGTGCGCGCGCGCTCAGAAGATTCTGCTTGGAGTAGGTACTATCGAAGAAGAGAATTTTAAAGTTATTCAATTATTGTATTATTTTTATGGTTCAGAATTGGTAAATACAGATACCATATCTCTTTATCCTTTCAAAACATGATTTTCGTAACAGAAATACATACATCTGACCACTCAAATAAAATTAAAAGTATTCCGGAAAAGTATCACGTGACCTATTTCAAGTAATTAAGCCCGATCAGCATTTAAAATAAGACATCCAACCCTGCTAAAAGCTGACGCAAGTTACGCGAAAAAAACTGCTGGGCGATTTGATCACGTGATTGTGCATTTTGTGCTTATCTATTATTGGTTGCACTTTGTTTGTAAACAAAGTTGGTAGGTTGACTGTTACAATTTAAATTTTTTAATAATTTTCTTTTTATTTATTTAAAAATCATTTATCAGTTGCTTTATACTTTTCGTATTAAATAATAGAATACTGTTGATTCTATTGTTGTAATTAATAGAATGCTGTTGATAAGGTTGAGATATCCACACGGGGGACTAGCTAAGAGGGGGGACAGGAGGGAACCTACCCTCCCAAAACATTCACAAATGTTGTTACACTTTGCAAATTTTAAACTTTTGTGTCAAATTTAATTAAAATTTTAATAAAAACTGCAATACATTTTCTTTTTTGGTAGAATTTGCAAAAGTTACAACTCTAATTGGAAATATTATTAATTTTTTTACAAATAAGAACTGTATTACATTTTCAAAGTGCGTTAACTTGGCAAAATTATAAAACGAGTTGGCGAATATAAAAATTTGACTTGACAATATTAAGGTTTTCTCCCCCACCAATAAAAAGTCTTAGCGATGGCCCTGTATCCACATATTACAAGATTGATTTGTAATCTACAATACGGGATTGATTTCAATGGAATTTGCATTGTTAGTTAGATAGTTTTTCAGAAGAAGTTTTAGTATGTATATATTTCTTATTTAATGACTGTATATTTTAATACCGTGTGGATAACATGCCAAAATATGTCATAGAATATGAGAAACAAACGACATCCGAAATTATGTTAGTATAAGCAAAACACTTATTTATACTTTCAATAGAAAAATTATAAACATTCTAATCATACTTTATTCGTTACAAAACTATAAGGCAAACTCCAAATATTTCACCTCTTTAAAATATATGTATGCAGATATTTTTAATTTAAAAAAATGTATATCTTTTACATTTTGCTTTTATAATATTTTCCATTTTGATTTTAACACCGTAAAATACGCACGCATGCATTATATTTTCATCCTAATTTCAATAAAAACTTACTTCTAAAATTTTCAAAAAAAAAAAAAGAATAACATTAATAATTATTTTATGCGTATACGGATATTTTCGCAGAAAACTTTTTTTTTTCATTTGCTTAATATATATATAAATCACTTTGAAACGATATTAATATCGTTCTAATTATCCTTTTAATATTCTAAATGTAGAACATTAAAAGGATAATTAGAATATTAAAACTTTCTCCGCAAAAATCTCATTTTCTCGTATTTAAATAAGTATTTTATTATTATAATGGAAATACATGTGCTTCTGTATTATTAATATAAAATTTACCTTTAATAAAAATGTCTTATTTATTAATAAAAAGCAACCAAAAAAAAAACAACTTTTGGCCCGCGCAGGTCTCGAACCCGTATCGTCTGGGTACAAGCTCAGCACTCTGACCATTCGGCCAGCGAGCTCACATTCATTTGTAACAGATTATCTTTATAATTGGCACCACAAGTAATTACATCCGTGATCTGTTCTCCATCTGTTATTGAGCGCACAGTTACAGTACCGGTGGCACAGTAGCGAGTACTGAACGCACATCCCGTCCACTATAGGTACCCACTCCATGTCCGTGGCTCCTGAGCGCGCGCGTAACAGCTGAACACGGCCTTATTCTTCAGTTCTGCCGTTGCCACTTTTTCGAACTCGAAAGAAACTTAAATTTAGCAAAATATTCTGTCCGCGACCGTTCACGAAAGGCTATGGGATCTGTCCTAGGCAATAGAGTTTATCCACAGCCGAGCATGTTCATGACAGAATCAGTTCAGGGCAGTAGAGTTTGTCCGCAAAGTTCCTTGACTATTACAACATGTACTATTATTTTTCGTGTTTTCCAATATTTTTACTGAATACCTTGTGTGCAGCGTTAAAAAACATAGCTTTTATACCACCATTGAAAAAAATCTATATCCTAAATAAATGTTGTATTCAATCCTGAAAACAATTGATACATGAATCAAGTCATTCTTAAAAAGTATAAAGACTTTCATTGCAATCGCGTTATGAATTATAGTCATTAACAATACATTCCTTTTAAATGTGATGTTATATTTACAATATTTACCCGTACAGATGCTGCTTGTACTACTAACAAATGTTTGAAAATCTCCTTTTTTATTTCGAATATCACATCATATTCTCCTGATTTCATTTCAAAATCATATTCATACTCCTTATATATTATTGTCATTGTCATTATTATTATTGTCAAGAAAATGTACATGAGAATTCCAATATGAAATCATATTGATTCTCTTTTTAATCCTTTTTTATGACGTCAAACTCACCTGATATCTGTACTTACTAATATTCATATCCATTGTATTATTTTCAAATATTTGACTTCCGTTATACTTCCCAAAGCTAATGAAAGTACAAACTCTTGCACTACATATCCCTTTAGACTATTAGAGTGACGTGATATTCCTTTCGTTCATCTACATTCATGTATTCCAGCACCGAGTGACGCAAGTGGTATAAAAAAACATGCGTAACGCACTGCGAAACCTGTTTATTTTGTTAACTTCAATATTGCCAGTGCGACGATATATTCATTTTCTTTTTAAATATTTTAATTATGTCATATTTATTTGCTTTCTATACTTACTCATATGGGTTGTACTTGTATTATTGTCAGATATTTATAAGTCTTTTATGCTTTTAATATGACGTCATATTTATTTTCTTTTTACGTGTTTTAAAGACGTCACATTCACCTGTTTTTTTAACTTACTCATGTTCATGCTCCTTGTACTATTCTTAAATATTTTGTATGTACGTTATATTTCCAATAAAACATGATCTTAATTTTACTTTTAATTATTTTAATACCGTAATATCCATTTACTTTCTATACTTATTCATATTCATGCTCATTGTTTTATTATAGCAAACGGGGTAGCATTTGGTATAATATGTTTAAGAAATGGAAAATGCAAACGTCTTTTTGAAATTTCTGGCGAACCAGTTGACCTACGACAGTGATTTTTTTCAAAAGGTAGAACTCAACGAGACGAATAAAGTGATAGCATTTAAAAATTTATCGTAGTTTACTGTGGTTTTTTATTTAAATTTTAACGAAAAAATGAAAACCTAAAATTCAACAGGCGATAGCTAACGTTCCAATGAATGGATTAACTTCATTTTTGGTTTATTTTAATCCTTTCGGTAAAACTTAAAATATATTTTTTTTTCGTCTTTGTATGTTTGACGATCGCTGAAAAAATCGAATTTTTGTCTTAAAGCTCCAGTTGAACATTGTTTCTGGTTGTTGCTGTCACTGTTGTAGTTTTTTATTCGTTTCCACCAAGTTTAAATAAGTATATTTTTTTATGTATGCAACATAATTCATTCAAATTAAATAAATCACGTGAAAAGCATAATTATTTGTTTTTATCGCAAAGCATTTAGTTTCACTATAATTTTCAAGTTGTGAGTGCACTGTAATTATTTTCGTTCGGCTCCTTGATTTATTTTTAAGACATCATGCATTTTATATGACAGTGCAATAACTTTCTTAATTATCCTAATACAGCCATAAAATTTTGGCAGCAAATATTTTGCTTTTCAAGATATAAAAGAAAATTCTTCAGTTTTCAGCAAAAAATTTGAATGACAAGTATTAAAAAATGCTCTGATGAACAACAAAAAAGGTTAATATGTTTTTAAGTATGAAAAAGCGTTTGACAAGTGCTTCTAATTGAGCTTGAGAGAGGACAAGGGATTCCTTCTTGGCTGCAGCTCACTGTCAATGCTAAATTTGAAAAAGTTATATTTGCGCCTTTTGCATATAAAAGAAATGTGCGTAAAACTTTCCATCTTTCTTTTTACTAAAATTTTCAATCCTAATTTACATGTGAACGGCGCTGTTGACTCTGCACTGCAAACTGCACTGTTGACTCTGCATTGCAACTGCATTACAAGTCAGTTTTCTGTGCACTTCTATGCTGCGGGCAAGCTTGGTGGAACTGCATGAGCATGGTATGCTACAGGAACTAAGATTTCTGGTACTATTTCGCCTTACATTCATGTTCAGTTACGCTGCTTTTTTTTGGCTATGTCTTTGCACTACACATTTTTATCGTAATTGTGACTGATTTCTTTTACACGGAAAAAGCGCAAATATGATTTTTTCAAATTTGGCATTGACAGTGAGCTGCAGCCAACACTTTTTCATACTTAAAAAACATATTAACCTTTTTTGTTGCTCACCAGAGCATTTTTAATACTTGTTGTGAAATATTTGAAATTAACCTTTTATTTTCCGAGGCTAACAAAAAGGTAGGCTGTTGCATTATCTTCCATTTTAGATCATTAGAGTCATATCATAGTCTTTTTCTGCATATAAACTCGGGCATTTCAGCACAATGTGATTCAAGTTGTTTAACACACCGCACTAGTCTGTCTATGTAGTTAATCTAGCTAGTCCAATACGACGTCATATTCATCTGTTTTCTGTACTTAATCGCATTGATTCTCATTGTATTATTTTCAAAAACTCGAATATTTTTTACATAAACAATATGATGTAATATTAATTTTCGTTTCATTATTTATTTTTTTCCCCATTGAAATCTGTCAAATGAAAATTAACTGCATGGCGAGAAATTTATTGTTGTACACGTTTTTGGCAAATATAAGGAAAAACTGTTAATTATAATATAATTTACTGTTAGCATGTTGTTTTTATTAATTAAAAAGTAACTATAGCTTATTTTTTACCGGATAATTTTAGCAACGTCTTTTAATGCGCTTGTGTGTAAAATGCAATACTAGCTCCTGGATTGTCGGTTTGTATGGAAAGAGAGGCAGAATAGCAAACTTTCATAGTATAATTTCGTAAAAATATGATAAATATTCAATAAACGTTTCTCTCCTGCGCCAATAACTCAACAGCAAAATTAGAAGAAAATTAGCTTCTTAAATAAAAATAAAAATCAAAGAACTAATCTCGACTTCAAGTATTAGCCTGCTTATACTTTCAGTTAAAAGATAATGCAGATGTTTGTAAATTTACGAAATTTTTGAGATATAACAAGTAATGTTTGAAGCAAATAGAAATCTAAAGCTCGACCTCCATTTAAATAATCATCGGTAATACCAGATTGTAATACAAGAAATTTTCCTTTAATCTGATAGTATCCCTTTCTTGCGCAGTGTTGCCGGGCCGGCAACACCAAATTTTAATTCCAAACTTGCAAACGGCACCAGTAATATTTTAATATAATTTTTTTCTTACAATGGAATCTTAAATTAAGGAATTCGTAATATCTAGACAAGTCCTTTATAAATTTCGGTGTCAATCGACAATTTCTCATTTTACTAATAGAATTTGCTTGCACCGGAAAGGGGTATTGCACATAGACAAAATAATCTGTTTCGTAAATGAAAGACCGAAAATTTGGAAAAATGTCCTTATAGTATACACCAGGCATGTCAAACTCATCTACCACCGCGGGCCAGATTTAGCACTATACACAAAGCCGCGGGCCACAATACCGAAAATAAAGAAGCAGATTAATGTCATGACTATCGCATAGAATGAAAACTGTACATTAAAAACACAGCATTGTTTAAAAAAGGAACAAGCAAACAAAAATTCATACAAAAATTTTAAAACTATTTATTGAAAAAATTAAAAACACGCACCAGAAAATGTTTAAAAATATTTATTAAGTAAAAACAAATCGGTAGTATGTTTACCCTACGAGAGTGCACTGTCAAATGTAATGAAAAATCAGTAAAAAAAAATACAAACATTCTTAAGCACATATTGAACATTTTAAATCAATTAATGTGTTTTTTTTTCAAAATACTCGCTTTCGACTGTGCATGCAGCCAAATAATAAAAAGTGGGTAACAATTTTTTGTTACCATTATTATTATTATTATTACTAGCTTTTCAACCGCGTGGAATTCGGTTATATTGCGGTATAAAGCACAACTATAAGAAAACTTCTCATTTCCTCGGAAAAATGTAAGAAGCGCGATGTAACGCTAGATACGATTAGTTGTTAAACCAAAACTGAATGGTACACTATATTATATGTTTTCCTTTGTGGAGCAAAAACATGCAGATTTTGGGCACTGGAAACCCGGAAACACGCTACATCGAGCTGACCATGCTGACGTTGAGCCTGTTGCGATAAACAGACTTGAGTACGAATATCATTCTCAGAAGCCCTCAAAGAAGCTTGGCAAGCGGCTTGCTCCTCAAGTCTTTGCTGGCGCTGAGATGGTAGCTCAGCAGCTCTCGAAGCAGCCTGACGCTCTGCTTGTTCGCGCCTTCTTAATTCAGCATGGAGAGACGATTCTTGAGATCGGGCAATTTTCATTGCCCGAGCTTTAGATGAGGTGCTCGACAAATTAGATTTACGTTTGCGAGGCATTGTGAAAATATGAGTAAACTATAAACCTAAACTAAACTAAAATCCCAAACTAAGCTATAACAAGCTAAACGACGAACAAAGCAACGTAATTACCTATCGAAAAAACAATAACTACTTTAGATATCTACCTAGAAAAAAAGCACTAAACTAACCTAACCTAACTATTATACAGCTACTGCACATCGTTACCACGTTTTAAAAACACCCAGCGCCATCTATCGCATACCTCAGGAACTAAATAACGTAACTAATACTTATACCAATTAGTAATTCGTTGACTTATAGTTATTTCAGGATAAGTAGATATAAAAAAACAGTTTAGACGATAAAACAAATTGTACGTCATCCCTCGGGAATTTCTCATTTTCGGGGATTCATTATCGTATCATTTAGCTTCTAAATTTACATGTTTATATTCGTTTGCAATATTTTATCTTGTTTTAAATTACACACAGCGCCATCTCCAATCCATCCATCAAGCAAACTATCTTTTTGTTTTCCCTCGGGAATATCAATTTTTTCCGGGATAAAAAGTACCCTATTATTTAACCCGGACTTCTAACTTTACGTCTGCAAAATTTCAAAGCAATCGGTTCAGTAGTTACGGCGTGAAAGCGGAACAAACAAACAAACAAACTCACTTTCCGATTTATAATATTAGTAAGGATTATTATTATTATCATTTTACAAGATGCGAAATCGTAGCACTTTTCCTTTTAAAGATATTTATTTCTTTTGATTTTTTTGAAACTTTTAATTAGAAATTAGCGTCGTATTTTAATTGATTTTCGATACATTTTTTTAATATTTAACAAATATCACGCATTAATTGTAATGTCATAGTGAATCAAAGAGAGCAAAAAAATAATGTATTCGTTTCAACATAAAACACATAATAAACTATTAGAAAAAGGAAAAAAAGTAAAACTTTTATAAATATTTATTTTTTTTTTAATTAAAACATGCTCTTCTTAACTTTCTTATTGATAACTTTTGCATACCCTACCTCCTGGAAACAAAATTTTAAAATGAATTAGATTTGATCATATTCAAGACAGTATGTTTGCATCGTTTATGTTACAGTGGTATTGAATCTGTGTTATTTACATCTCCTATGCCAAAACTGTAAAAAATTTCCATCCAAAATAACAGCAATTAATTTTAAAATTTAAACTTTTCTTTATTTAATTGCGGATCATTAAATTTAATGCATGTCAATAGCTGTCATTAAATGTAATGAAGATTAATATTCTAAAATAATGATAGATATTTTGAATTAAATCATTCTCCTTTTTTTTTTAATATTTGCAATGCAAAGTTTATTTTCTGCATCAACTAAGAACTGAATCAAACATACGAAAATGCCAAAGGCTTGGCGGGCCACAGAGAAGTTCCTGGCGGGCCAATTGTAGCCCGCGGGCCACGTGTTTGACATGCCTGGTATACACTATATTGCCATTGATTATTGGACACTTGCGATTTTAGACATTTTACTAAATATCTAGAAAAATACACGAGGAATCATCTGGAAACTCTTAGTGTATAAATATAATAGTATACGCCATACATCGCCGTGAAGATTTTTTACCGAAACTCCATAGGGGACCGTCAACAAATTAAAAAAGAATGAATATCTTTTGAATAACCCATTCAAAACTAATATAGCAAAAGCGCTCAAACTCTAGATTATGATTGAATGCCTAATTGTAATAAGCCTTGTTCATTTTTATGCAAATAGCATGCATACTCGCAGAGTAATTAAGGTTTTTATAAAAATGGTCCCAAAATTTTCCAAGTTTTTTCCTTATAATTTTCAGAGTTCTTAATATAAAATAATATTTTTTTCAGAAAATAGGACAAACAACATTGCAGACAGTACCCTGTAATCAGAATTAAAAAATAATAAAAATTGTATGAAAAATGAGTAGGTTTACTAAATAATTTTTTACTGCGCATGCGTCAAAGATATCAAAATTTCATTGGCATATCATGTTAGCTAAATGTATAGAGCAACTTTTATAAAAGTCTCAAAATCATAGCTTGAAAATTCTGAAAGTAATCGTCTATAGAAAAAGGACAAAATCCGTTGTTTCCAAAATGAAGCAAAAAAATGAGGGATTTTATCCAAATGTAGTAGTATTGTGTATTCTATATTGACACTAATCAATGAATATATGGATACAACCCCTCTTGTTTTTGCTTCATTTTGAGAATAACGGATTTTCAACTAATTCAATTGACGATTATTTTCAGAATTTTCAAGTTATGATTTTGTGACTTTCACAAAAGTTGCTCTATACATTTAACTAACATAATATGCAAATGAAATTTTGATATCGTTGACGCATGCGCAGTAAAAAATTATTTAGTAAACCTTCTCATTTTGTACAAAATTTTCATTATTTTTTAATTCTGATTACAAGGTACTCTGTGCAATGTTGTTTGTCATATTTTCTGAAAAAAATATTATTTTGTATTAAGAACTCTAAAAATTATAAGGAAAAAACTTGGCCAAATTTGGGACCATTTTTATAAAAACCTTAATTACTCTGCGAGTATGCATGCTATTTGCATAAAAATGAACAAGGCGTATTACAATAAGGCATTCAATCATAATCTAGAGTTTGAGCGCTTTTGCTACATTAGTTTTGACAGGGTTATTCAAAAGATATTCATTCTTTTTTAATTTGTTGACGGTCCCCTATGGAGTTTCGGTAAAAAATCTTCACGGCGATGGATGGCGTATACTATTATATTTATACACTAAGAGTTTCGAGATGATTCCTCATGTATTTTTCTTGATATTTAGTAAAATGTCTAAAATCGCAAGTGTCCAATAATCAATGGCAATATAGTGTATATGGATGAGAAACAAAAATAGCTGCAAATGTGTATCATTAATGTAATCGAATGTAAAGGATTAATCTGGATTTGAGTTATTAGCTTTCTTTTCATGTAAGTACTGAAAAAATAACTAAGCGAAGATTGGCAAGTTACATGTTCTTCTAAAGTTACGGAGCGTAATGGCTTTGGTAAATGGAATTAATATGTTAGGTGTCGTTTGAATGAAGTATATTGTGTTTGTTAGAAAAATTTCTTATAAATATTTCGTATAAGTTATTAAATTCAATGATTCATTTTTTTAAGCAATTAATGGTTTTATATATTATATATATTTATATATATATATATATATACATGTTCATTTATGTTTGTAATAAAAGCTAGAAATTGTAAAGGCATTTTCTAATCACTCTGTATCTTATAGTTACAAATTACGATAAATATATATGTTCATTTGTATTTGTAAGAAAATCTTGAAAATATAGAGAGACTTTGTCGACAGATTATAAATCACTTACATGGCAATCTGCGTACATTTATACGACTTAGAATAGAGTGAGATAACTATAAAACAGCAAAGCCATAAACACTAGCCAAATAAAGTTAGAGATTGGAAAGTTTTAAAATGCTTGAAATCTTTTAAAATTTCACATCAAAATACTTTAAATATGTAAATCATAACTTTTAAATTCTATTCGAAAGCTTTGATATTTCTTTAATATTTCTTTAAATTTAAGTGGCGTATGTCTTGGCATAGACCATCACTCTTCATAAAGTTAAAAAAAAAAAAAAAAAAAAACCCTTTTAGTAAAAAATGCTGAAAGTGTAACCCCTTAAACTAGTTTGCCCGAACGTCCGGCGTTCGGGCAAGACGAATTTGCTTATTCTATCATTTAAAGCTTTTTGACACCTAATTCTTTTTATGAAAATTTTCATACTATTGAAGGGCAGAAATGTTTAGACTAAATTTTACGAATATTTTATTTAAATAATAGTGGTGTGAATCCGCTATTTTCAGTTTATTGAACGG
This sequence comes from Maratus speculifer, assembly GCA_964019185.1. Taxonomy (NCBI): domain Eukaryota; kingdom Metazoa; phylum Arthropoda; class Arachnida; order Araneae; family Salticidae; genus Maratus; species Maratus speculifer. The sequence goes on along the minus strand of OZ025291.1, from coordinate 13,702,444 downwards.
AAAAGAAATAACCAGTTAACAGGTTAAAATGATCCCATGTAATTTGAAATTAAATTTCTACAAGAACCTAAATGATATTTCCAAAAAAAAAAAAAAATTAATGGTATACAATAAGGAAAATCAGAATATTATACACTTAAAGGTAGTTACTTTAATACGTTTCGAAATTGATTATCAGAAAAAAAACTAGCAAAAAGGCGAATTCATAACTCGCATTTGTTTGTGAGATAATGGTGAACAAGTAATACTGAATTTAAATTAACGGATTTCTAAAGCTCTAGCGAATGAATGCCAAAATCTGGTTTTAATGAAGTAGAATGTTATATTAAAGAAAAAACATTAAAGTTGTATTTAGTAATACTCTGCGGTTACAAAAAAATCTCCTTATAAATTTATCACCGAAATAAAATAAATTTGATTTACATAATTAATGAATAAATAATAGCCGTCTATAAATGAAAAAAAAAGTTATAAAAGTGCATTTTCTGTGAAATTATAAGATAAAAATATCTAGAGGAAAACAACTGCAATATATTCGACAAGGTATCATTATTTTAAATCGAAACTTAAACACAAAAATATGTTTGCTTCGTTTAAGAAAGAGTTGCCTAAAGCTTTAAGTATGAGAGAAATTATTATATTATTTACGATATAATAAAGTAGAACATATTAATTCCATTCCAAACTTTTGTAAATATGTTATAAAATAAAAAACAAAATATTTCTAATTATAACTATCTGCTTTGCAACATCTCATTAGCAAGAAAATTGCGCATGCTAAATCATGAAAAAATATATTTACTGATCGTTGCTTTTATACCTACAATAAAATTACATAAGGTACCCTGGGGTAATAGCGCCACGTTAAGGTTCTACCAATTATCACGGCTCAGTTTTAGATTGTATTTTTCAAACAAATATAGGATTTGATACAACAACTCATTGACTATCTATATAAAAAAAATAATTTAACAGATATGTATTCATAAAATGTAATGGCCTGATTTCTGGACCAATGCCATTTGGCGTTATTACCCACCTATATGGGTAATAACGCCATGCAAACAAAACTATCAAATAAGATGGAATAATGGCATGTAGATTGCCAAATTCTAAAAATACAAACTCTATAAACTTAGAAATTGACAAACTGCATTCTAAGCTATTGAAAATGTTCAATTTTTTGTGAAATTGTAAGAAAAATAAAGGTGTGGTGTTTGGGAGGGGGGGGGAGGAGCCAAAAGAATATCAGACCATGAGCTTCTTTTTGCTTAAAAAGGACCGTTTAAACTGAATTATTAGAAACATTGCACAGTTTTAACTGTGTTTATTTGAATCAGCATTTATGACGTAGCTCGGCCACTGTTGGGAATCAACCGGGGTATTAATGCCAAGGATTGGCGTTATTACCCCGTTATAGTTATTGCGCTGTGCATTTTAAACTACAAATTATCTCGAGAAGATATCCAAAATCTTCTACAACATTTTGAAAGTACACGAAATGCACTACAAATTTATGTAATAAACAAAGTATTTCCGGATAAAAAAAATAGTCTTCACATCACAAAACGTATCTTGCAAATTTTAGATCAAGCGTTAATTTTAATTACTTGTAAAAGAAATAAGACCTACAAACGGAACAAATTAACTTGAAGCTGTTTTTTTTTTTTTTGCGATTTATATGACTCAAAACCCTTCTGCGCAGAGCACATGGGTGTCATTTACCAGATTATTTCATAATTATGAAAAATATTAGCACATGGCGTTATTACCCCGACTGGCGTTATTACCCCAGGGTACCTTATTTAAATGAATTGATGTAGAGTGTAACAAATTCGTTCGTTACTATCATGCAAAAACTGCATTAACTCTCTAAATATTTAAATTGTGTACTTCCTATGCATTTCGTATTTTGTTGTCATTCGTTTTGCTTTGTTGCTTTACACAATGAAAAAAATACATGTTAATGAAAAAATTAATTATTTAGGATAAAATGAAAATTAATATCTATGTTTTTTCTAGTAATTAGTTAAAAGTAGAAACATTTTTTGTACATTTATTAAAAAATAATACTAACATTTCATATTATAAATTAGTTCATATAATTTTGATAAAACATTACTTAAATTACGTGTGTTATTATTTTGTTTTTTTACTAGAGTCATTAAAACTCAAAGCGTTCACAAGTAGTGGTGTAATGAAAAAAAAAGGTATATGCTCTAAACAGTGTGTATACGCCCAAGCCAGATGGTATATCATGTAGTCATATTGTGCTTATACTATTGCTCTTTTGAGAAACACATGATATACAGTGTGCCTTAAAAGGTTTAGGCTGTATACTGAGTATACCGTCGTATTCTCTCCATTACATCACTTTCACGAATTAGTTTTTGTGTGTAAAATATTTAAATTTGTTTACCTAAGTATATAAATAGTACGTATACCTAAGTATATATCCTTAGACACTGTTTTATGACTAAGTACATTATATCTTGTTAATTTAGTACACTTTTACTAACTAGGCTTCCAGAAACACAGTGAAAATTCGAAATTTAATTGCATTTAAAGAAAATCATTTTTATGAAAAAAGAAAACATACTTAATTTATTTATATATCAGTAATATCAATATGTAGTTAATATTTTGGACTGTTACAAATATAAATGAATCCGTCAATGTGTGAGAAAGCATAGAGTTAAGACACAGATACATCCTTAATATTTCCTTTTTACAGTGAATAATTTAGAGTTACTTCTATAAAATCTTACATGCATGTTTTTCAACTTTATTTGTCATGGAAACAAATTGCCTCGTGCGTTCTATCTTTTTTATGTTTATATGTTATATGTCAGGAAAATGATAGATGTTATAAGTAATCTAATTTAGAATAAGTAGTCATGTTTTAATATTATGCAAAAAATAAACATTTATCTTTCTCTGAATTGAGGACTAATACTTTTTATTTATATAAAACATAACTACAATAACGCAAACAAAAGTAATATTTAAAATTAACTACAGATCTTAGAATAACAAATACACTCAGATTTTTGCATTTTATGCATTTTGGGATCTGTTAAATTACTTTCTTTATACATAATGTTATAAATAAAAATATGGATGTTAGCTTTAAGTGAGATATCCTACTGTTATGTGTTAAATGTTTAACAGAGACCCAGGTTTTCTATATATATATATATTTACTTAATAAATACTATTATTTCTCGTGTTTTCCAATATTTTTACTGAATACCTTGTGTGTAGCATTAAAAAGCTAATTTTTTATGCCACTATTAAAAAAATATATAACCTAAGTTAATGTAGTATTGAATCCTGAAAACAATTGATACATGATTAAAATCATTCTTAAAAAGTAAAAAGACAGTCATAGCAAACACGTTCCCATGTATTAAAAATTAACATCTATGTTTTTTTTTTCTAGGAACTACTTGAAAGTAGAAATATTTTTTGTACATTTATTATAAAATATTACTAATATTTTATATTATAATTTATATAATTTTGATAATATATTATTTAAATAACGTGCGTTCACATTTTTTTACTAATGTCATTAAAACTCAAAACGTTCACAGAGTGGTGTAGTAGTAAAAAAAAGGGTATATGTTTTAAACAGTGAATGTACACTCAAGACAGAGGGTATTATTCCCTAGAATGTTTATACTATAGCTCTTTTGAAAAACAGAGGATATATAATGTGCCTTAAAAAGTTCAGAGGTATACGGCGTATGCCGCCGTATTCTCTCCATCACATCTCTTTTACGAACTGCTTTTGTATGCAAAATTATTAAATTTGTTGACCTAAGCATATAAATACTAAATCCTTAAACACCGTTTTATAAATAAATGCGCCATGTTTTGTTAATATTTTGCTCTTTTAGTAACTAGGCTTCCAGATACAGAGTCAAAATTCGAAATTTAATTGTATTTAAAAGAAAAATCCCTTTTATGAAAAATGAAAACACTACTTAATTTATTCATATGTCAGTAATATCAATATGTAATTTACATTTTGCACTGTTACAAATATAAATGAATACGTCAATGATCCTTATTATTTTCTTTTTACAGTAAATAATTTTGAGTTACTTCTAAAAAATCTTACATGCATATTTTGCAACATTAATTGTCATGGGAAAAAACTGCCTCGTGCATTCTCTTCTTTTTATATTTATATGTAATTTTTAAGGAAAACTAAGTTATCTGATCTAGAATAAGTAGTCATGTTTTAATATTATGCAAAAAATAAACATTTATCTTTCTCTGAATTGCGGACTTACTTTTTATTTCTATAAAACATATTTACAATAATGCAAACGAAAGTAATATTTTAAATTAACTACATATTCTAATCCATGATCAAATGCATACAGATTTTTGCATTTCATGCATTTCTGGGTCTCTTAAATTACCTTCTTTATGCATAATGTAATAAATGAAAACATGGATGTTAGCTTGAAGTGAGATACTGCAGTTAGGTGTTAAATGCTTAACAAAGAGCCAGATTTCCTACATAATCTTTTTTACTTAACATGTACTATTATTTCTCGTGTTTTACAATATTTTTATTTAATACCTTGTGTGTGGGGCGTTAAAAAGCTTTGCTTTTATAGAAGTATTCAAAAAAACAAAAATCTATAGCCTAATTAAATGTCGTATTGTATTCTGAAAAAATTGATACATGAATGAAGTCATTCTAAAAAGTAAAAAGACAATCATGAAGAAGTTCTCATGTATGAATCATGTATTAACAATACATTCCTTTTCAATGTGAGGTCATATTTACAATATTTACTCATACTAATGCTGCCAGTACTAGTTACAAATATTTGAAAATCTCTTTTTTCATTTCGAATATCACAACATATTCTCCTGCTTTCATTTCCAAATCATATTCCTACTTATTATATTATTGTCAAGAAAGATGATACTTTCAATATGAAATCATGTTAATTATCTTTTTAATCCTTTTTTATAACGTCAAATTCACCTGATTTCTGAACTTAACCATATTCATATTCCTTGTATTATTTTCAAATATTTGACTTTTGTTATACTTCCCAAAGCAAATGACAATGCAGGATCTTGCACTACATATCACTTAAGACTACTAGAGTCACGTGATGTTCCTTCCATTCGTCTGCATTCCTGTATTCGAGCACCGCGTGGCACAAGTGATATGAAAAATACCGCGTAACTCACTGTGGAACCTGTTTATTTTGATAGCTTTAATATTTCCAATATGAAGACATATTGATCTTCTTTTTAAAACTTTTAATTACGTCATCTTCATTCGCTTTCTATACTTACTCACATAGATGCACTTGTATTATTATCAAATATTTATAATGTCTGTTATGCTTTTAATATGCCATCATATTTTTTTTAGATATTTTAATGACGTCATATTTATCTGTTTTCTGAATTTACTCGTGTTCATATTCCTTGTACTATTCTTATATATTTTGGTATACACTTTATATTTCCAATAAGACATTGTCTTAATTTTCTTATAATTATTTTAATAACGTTATATGCACTTGCTTTCTATACTTATTTATATTCATGAGGCTGACAAAAATGGTAGGCTGTTGCACTACCTTCCATTTTAGATCATTAGAGTCAAATCATGCTTTTTCCTGCATATGAATTCGTGCATTTGAGCATCACGTGATTCAAGTTGTTTAACACATCGAACAAGTCTGTCTGCCTAATTAATCTCGATAATCCAATATGACGTCATGTTCAACTGCTTTCTGAACTTAATCGTTTGATTCTCTTTGTATTATTTTCCAGAATTCGAAAATGTTTTTTACATCCACAATATGATGTACTATTAATTTTCGTTTTATTATTTACTTTTTTTCCCTATAAAAATTTTCAATTGAAAATTAACTGCATGGAAAGAATTTTATGAGTTACAAGTTTTTGGCAAATATAAGGAAAAATTGTTAATTTTAAAAGAAATGCCTGCTATCTTATAGTTTTTATTAATTAAAAAGTAACTATGATTTATTTCATACCGGATAATTTTAACTGCCTTGGCCATGTTTTAATATGCTTGTAAGTATAAATGCAATACTTACTTCTGAACAGTCAATTTAAGAATTGCAGAATTGCAAATTATTATAGTATAATTTCGCAACTATTTGACACATATTCAACAAAATTTTCTGTATTGTGCTAATAGCGCAATAGCAAAATTAGAAAAAAATTAGCTTATTAAATAAAAATAAAAGAACTAATCTCGACCTCAAGTATTAACTTGTGTTTCAAGTAAGTGCAGTTAACTGATAATGCAGATATTTGTGTCAATTTTCGAGATATAACACATAATGTTTCAAGCAAATAGAAATCTCGACCTCTATTTAAATAATCTTCGGTGATATTAGATTGTAAAACAAGAAATTTTGCTTTAATCTAATAGTATTCCACATTTATGAATCTATAAACAATATTAAAAGGATGCAATTGTTTTTTGGTCCCAAAAATAAACAAAATAATCATTTTCGTAAATAAAAGACAGAAAATTTGGAAAAATGTCCCTACAGTGCAAATGGGTGAAAAACAAAAATAGCTGGAAATGTGTATCATTAATGTAATCGAAATGTAAAAGACTAATCTGGTTTTGAATTATTAGCTTGCTTTTCATGTAAGTACTGTGAAAAAATAATTAAGCGAAGATTGACAAGTTACATGTTCTTCGAAAGTTACGGGGCTTAATGGCTTTGGTAAATGGAATTCATATGTTAGGTGTCGTTCGAATAAAGTATACTGTGTTCGTTAGAAAAATTTCTTCTATTTGAAAAAAAGTACATTTTCTTCTCAACACTATGTCTCTTTTATATTAATAAAACAGGGGAATGTTGTTTTAGCAGATTACATACAATTCTTTAGACTTTCTATACATTAAATAATAGACAGAAAATATCCGTGGGTCCAACAAAATTAACATGTATTGTGCACTATTACTGAAACCCAATTCAGGTAACTAATTTAGTCAGGTAGTAACTTAACTTAGAAGTATTAGCTTAATTTTACCGTGTGTAGAAGGTAAAGATAAGCGGCTAATGTAAGAAAAGGCCATGCATCAAGCAAATGGAAATCATACGTTAATTGTTGTTTGACAAGAAATAAATATACAGGGAATGTTAGAAAGTTGACTTTGTTATAAAAATAATGCTTTTTTCGACGAAGCAACACGTTTATGTTTTTTACCGATAGCAAACTCTTTTTATTTGATTCTTTAAATATAATTATATTTTGTTCTTTATATTAAAAAATAGAAATTATTCATTTGACACTGATATTGAACAAAATTAGCAGAAATAGGTAATAATTTTAAAGAAATAGAAAGTAAGAAATTAATTTAGAACTATTAGGTACATTTCAAAATATATATATATATATTCAAAACATACTTTAGTGAACAGAAAAATTCCGTTGAAAATCTGCAGTGCTTAATGACTAATGAAAAAGGAAGTTAGAGCTTTAGTGTCTTTTGAAATAAATAAATACTCAAAATGCCCGAATAAACGCCATCTGAGCATATAACATATTTTGCAGGGATTTTAAGATGGTTTATCTTGCGTATGTCCTAATTTCTCCTATGCTTATGTAATAAAACCAATAGAGGGTAGTAAAAAGGGAAACATAGCAGCGATTCATTAGAGATAATGACCTAAGAAAACCAACTATGATATCCTGAGCAGGAGTTCTCAGTTGCTAAATATAGCATATGAGGACCCTAGAAGCCAAGGGATTTAAGTGACAAAATTGAAAAAAAAACGACCCAGTGGATAGCCGATCTAGAAATATACTTTTTTCATTTTCAGATAAAGAAATAAAAGTATTTTTTTAAATATGTGCTGCGTTTTATAGATAAACGACTTTTGTTGAATACAATTTATCAATATTGATAAAATATAAATTTAAAGAAAATTGTTCTCTACTTCTTTTACAGTTATTGAAATAAGAGTTCACAGACCACAATATAACCAGGGCAATTTCCTATTTAAATTCATTCAATTATTATTGATGTTTAAAGTTAATTATTTTTAAACTCTACTCCAAATCGAATTTTTGTTACTTGTATCCCTTGGCTCCTGAAGTGATCAAATGTCACGACCAAATGATCGGTATCAACAATACTGTCTGAATATTCAGATACCAAACACATTTATTATTATTATTATAGTTATTATTTGACCACTTAGATATAAAAGGTTGACAAACCGTGCTCAAGCCCGAAGGAGAACTTTGAACTAGTAGTAAAGCACACAATATACTAACTTTTGAGTTATCGGATGTCATGCTTATATAAACCTACATTTTTAATTAAAAATAAATACATAAAATGACCCGCTCAATATTAATTCTGGATATTTGATATTGGTGGTATTACAGTATGCTGAAATATTGCAGCTGTGCAAAACACTTGAGCCTGTTTTAACTTACTGTTTTAACTTACTTGTAAGTAAGTTAAAACAGTCATCCTCGAGAAATATTTCAATGTGTAAAGAACATTTTAGACTAGTCAGACTGGGCAATTGTTAAGATTATGTCATTATTCTCTCACTTACATTCATAAAGATAATTTTAGAAAATGTATTTTTTTTATTTACTTTATGCGTACACATTTTCAAAGTTAAAAATGTAAATTTTATCATTTCCTCACTGGTTATTCCCTTATGTGAGGTAATAATTATTATATGAAAAAATTGCTCTATTATGTTTAAAAGCATGAAGAACAGATTTTTTGTTGAAACTTTAATGTTCTTGATGAAACTAAAAGCGTATTATTAACGAAATCGGTGTTTAAAATTATATATGTTTAAAATAATATTATGTGAAAGGTATAGAAAAGCCAGAAAAAAACCCAAAAGGAATTTAAAATATGTATAAGTTTGTGTAAAACATTTATTGAACTAAGAAGAATTAAATGTACATACAATGCAAAAAAGTTAAATATATAAGTTAAAAATCTCTAAAAAATTCCGCGGTAACGCTTTCATAAATTTTTTCCAGCGCTTCTAGTATTTAACAATCTAATATTTATAGATTTTTTTAATATTAAACCGGACTGCCATTTAAAAAAAAATCTTTTCTAGTGTCTTGTTATAAGAAGGATTAGAAACTTCTGGCATGATTTATTTTTTCCACCTCACTATGATGAAAAATGGCCTAATAGCGTAGAACTACCCATAAACGCTGTTTCGATTGTCGCTATTATGTATCGCCAAGTTTTCGATTTTCGTCTCTGAAGTTCATTTTTTGAAATTTCATTATAAACTGTCTAACACGTTATACAGCTCACATAGTTTAAGAAAATTTCTTTTAAGAGAGGTATATTTTTATTACGTGTAAGTGTTCTTTTAAACAGATAATGCCTTATATGGAAATAAATGGTCCAGTATACTTTATTAACATTAAAACTTTGATTTTATTGCTAAAATATATTAAAAGGAAAAGTTTTCTTTAGACAATTTTTTCAATATTAAAATGATGATTATTTTGTTTGATGCTCATTCAATCAGCATTGGGATTAAGATAGGCATCGTATTTCTCCCTCTATTTCTGTATATGAAAGGATAGCGTAGATTATACACGTAAGTATATTTTTATCTTTTGAGTAAAGTTATGCAATTCTAGACTAACTGTTTAGTATATAGTATTATTTGATTTTATAGTAAAAATCACTCTTCCATGTAAATTTTTCATAGGTTTGTTATAGAACATTCAACAATTATACAGCTTAAATAAACAAATAATAAAAAAAAAATAAATCCCTATATATTAAAATATTATTTTTATGGCATTGAATTTGACTAATTATAATTTTGTAAAAAACGTATTTTTGTTCTTCATCATTTTTTATCAAAATTTACTTATTTACTCATATTTAATGTATCGCAAACTATTGTTTTAATTAATCACAATAAATTATAAAACAAATAACAACAGAAGACGAAGAGACAAAAAACTTTTCAAACAGCACATCCCCCCCCCCCCATAACAATCTTTGTGATAAAAAGAACTATTCCCTTTAAAATATTTCATATTTTAGATCTTGATATAATATAAAACTCTTTAAATGTTATGGTACTATGAAAACAATTATAAGCTTTTCGAAACCTTTTCAAAAAGTCCAAAACATTTCACGTTATAAACATTTAGTTATTGTCATTTTTCAGTAAAACTGTCAACAACAACATTTTAGAAACAATGTAAAATGCTATCTTATAAGTTTTGTATTTGAAAAGTAATCATGCCAATTTTCAAGTTCTAAAAAATAATTTAATATTATTGTTATGAATTTTCTAGATTAGTTTGTATAAAAGGATTTATATTTTATGTAAAGTTTTACAAAATGTATTCGCTAGTTTCTAAATAAATTTTAGAATACCACATACGTCGGCCGTCTCAGGACTTTTTTGCACTTTCATAAAAATCCTAGATATGTTCAATTTAATTTAATAATTTAAAGATAAATCATATTTTCATATATCATCATTGTGTTTACTTCATGAAAAATGAATAAAACGTAAATATGTTTAAAAAAATTTATTTTCTACAGACAGTTGTCTATAAATAAAATCTATCAAAGTTGAAAATGAAGGACCAAATTATATGACAGATACAAGTAGATGTCTTTAAATTATAATTAAAAAAATATTTGTTACATTTAATGAATGATGAACTTTCATACTTTCGTTTCATTCATTTTTTCATTGAATAGTAACATTTTAATCTTAATTAATAATTTCGACTTTGATAGAAATTTGTGCTATGTAATTTCCCTGTAATTATTCAATATATACACACTTTTTATCTTTACGTATCATCTTTTTCATTCAGAAACTATTATAAATGCTCTATAAAGTGACATTTCTTAAAGATTAATCGTTATTTCATTAAAAATGTTTATTTAAAGTAATTAAATTTTTTTTCTCTAGAAAAGTAGTTTTTGAAAAATTTAATAAAACGCGTAAATCTCTATTTGGAAGAGAAATTTTTAAACGAATTTCTGTAGTCCTGGTTTTCCAATATTCTGATATGGCTTAAAATCTTTTACTTTAAAATCTTTATCCTTACATTAAACGGATATTTCAATAATGAAAGATAAATCGACATGTTAAAATCTTTGACTTTGCTATGAAAGGCCTTTTTAAATGTAAAGAGCTTTGATAAATTAGATTGCTAGTAAATAAAAAAGGAATAAAAAAAATTTCCTGATTAGTATCTATAATTTTGCGTTCAGATTTACTAAAAATTAATATATTTTTTTTACTTATGTTTACATTAAAATTCTGTATTCTTTAATCTATTATAGCAGAACCTTATTCGTACTAGAAAAATGTTCCGCCAGTAAAATCGAATATTTTTTTATTTTCATTATAATAAAATATTGTAATTAATAAATATATTAAATAAGGCGAAATCCTCTGTTCAAATATAGTAACCAGACCCGTAGTTTAATTATTTTAATATTTCAAATTTAAATTTTATTTTGCTTTTTTGCAATTTTCTGTAAATTTGGGACAGTGACGTCTGAGAAGAACATTTTAAAAATAGAATTGAATTACGACCAAAACATACCGAATTACAATACATTGAATTTCGTGATAATTTAATGTATAAATTCCCAGTAATTTTGCCCGTAATTTTTTTTTAATTTTGCCCATATATTCACATTTTTAATACTGATGGATAAAAAAACATTATAATAAAATATATGATACCTTTTTTATAAACTTAGGAGCAAAATAACTTAAACAGAAAGAAAAATCTTACAATAAATATTAGGAATGATAAAAAATTTCTTATTCGAATTTCCTGTTTCGTGTGTGTCGAAAAAGAAGAAAAACATAAAATAAGAATAAGTGATAAACAGAATTCCTATTTATCACTTCAATGAACTCAAAAAATTCTAGTAATCTCCAGAAATTAGAGAGTAAAAAATCAAATTATTGGCAGAAATGTTCAGCGGTAGAGAAGATTAGTCTATAGATTTTTCTTTCACGAAACATTTTTGAAGGTGTAAAAAGTAAATCTTTATCTGTATTTTACATTGCAAAAACGCCTTATTGAAGGAGTAAAAAGTAAATCTTCATCTGTATTTGACATTCCAGCAAACATTGAGCTATCGTTAAACAATCGGTCCACAGCCGTTTTGCCGTTACTGACGATATCGGCACGATACTGTCATGCCGTATCGGTTCCAGCACTTTTTTGAAACGCCGGGGAACTGCCTCCCGACTGTTAGGCACACAGCTGGTCCGGTATCGCATCCCCAGCATAAAATGAAAAAATATATATCCTGCGTTACTGGCGCCATCTATGATTCATTTTGGAACCATATTTGTTAAAAATCCCCAAAAATGTACTTCAGGGTAGGATGACGTTGGGTTCGACCTCAGGTTCCCAAGGTCGGAAAGTGAGTGCTTTAACCAATACACTACGTAGCGTCGTAGGGGGTGATTTTATGGAGTAATAAGAGGAAAACTTTTCGTTAAGGGATGCGTTTGTCGTTGAAGGTAAATAGTTGATGTAAAAGATGCAATTTTGAGGTCTTGTTATATTACTTTTGATTTGTGTATTATTAATCAATGTGGTATTATTTATTTATATATTTATTAATTTATTTATTTTGTAATT